>OY997268.1:315082177-316318390 GCA_963921465.1 Triticum timopheevii
TCAGCTAGTTAGAGGCATCTGATAGGTAAACGGACCACGTATTCGGATTCGTCACATTTTTCTGAGCAACTTTCATGTAGAAACATTTTCATCCAAGCTACGGTTTAATTTCTTTGAATTTTGAAAGGTTAAGCAATATTATGAATTTGTTTTAAAAACTAAATTCATCAGAAAATGAATTATGACGTCATCCTGGTGTCAGCCCTGTATCAGAGGTCAACAGACCAGTTGACTAGTCAACGGGGCCCACACGGGGCCCACTGGCAGTTACTGGGCTTTGCCCAGTCAGCATCTGACTGGGACAATGAGACCCATGGGCCCAATGGCAGCGGCTGCAAGGGTTCCACGTGGCCAGCCACATCAGCAACGCTGGAAACAGCACCGGAGTTGTCTCCGGCGTCCATATTCAACGGCGATGCGCTCGGGAATGGCCGAAAATCGGCTACAAAGGGCCGTTCGGCCCGCGCGTAGGCTCGTTCGAGCGAGCGTCGAGCCGCGCATCCAACAGTGCTGATGTGAGGGCTCGGGGGTGGCCGGAGCATCGCCGGCGACGAGCAAGGCGGCGGTGGCGTTCGGTGGTGCAAGGAGAAGTGGGCTGTGGGGGCTCTTTCGGCGTGGAATCTGGTGCATTTGAACGCACGCATCACACCGTGTCGAACAGTGGCAACGATGGCCGTTGAAACGGCCCGCAGCGCCGGCTGCAAGTCTAATGACGGTGACCGGAGCTCGAGCATGCGTGGAAGCTAACAACAGTGCACAGGGAGGAGAAGGGAGAGGGAGGGTCGAAGCGGCTGCTCACCGGGCCCTGCAGGTGTGCACAAGTGGGCTCGGGGAATGCTTGTCGGAGTCAGATTCGTCGGCGAGGTCGACAGCACCCGAGGAGGAAGAAGAAGGTCGGCTCGGCGATGGAGGGGCTTCCTGTCAGGACCGGATTTTCGGGATATTAATTTCCATAAAATGGTCCTTGTGCTCACCAGCCCCACGATTACTGTTAGCTGATGAGGCACTAACTTGATACAGAAGCTCCAAGCAAAATACATAATATGGAGTAGAAGACCATTCTGGCCTATGAGTACAACTGTGACGCCCAGATAATTAAGCTACAGTAATCCCCTTTTAATGGTGCCATGTCATCACATTACTATTGCGAATCTTCGGTTCATCCAAATCATAATTCAAATTCAAATTAAAGTCCAATTTCAAATTTGTCAAACATGCAAATAAAAATGTTCAAGGTGTGGCAAATAATCCCTGGATATTTGCCATGTTGGAACCAACCTCTTTTGAATTCCAAAAATGCCCCTGGAATTAAATTTTGGTCCAGCAACAATTAAATTGGCCTTTTCAGTTTCTAAAAAATGGTAGACAACTCCTTTTGACCCCATACTTTTTGTTCCATCTCAATATATTGTGTTAGAATTATGTGCCAAGTTTTGTTCATAACAAAACTTATTTGGTACAAAAAGAATGCAAAAGGAAAAGAGCAAATGGAAAACAGAAAAGTAAAAGAAAGGAGAGAGAAGAAAACAGCCCCACCCCCTGGACCCTGGCCCAACTGGGCCAAGGCCCAGCCAGTCGGCCCACTCCTCTTCCCCGGTCACCCCCCTCCTCTGTCTGTTCATCCGACCGGGCGCGTCCCGCTCGTCCCCGTCGCACTCGGCTCGGCGCTCCATGCTGCCATGTCGCTGGCGAGTGGATAAGCCTCCCTCCGGCGCCTCGAGTCCTCCCCCCTGCCCCACACGCCCACTCCCTTCCCTCGTCCACTCCGCCTCTCCCACTCCCCTCCAGATCCACCTCGGCCGCGCCTTACCAAGCGCCGCCGTCGCCATGGCTGGGCCATAGCCGCGGCCACCAGCCACCCCGCGCCTCAGGAGCATGTCCATGAGACGCGCCGGCAATCTCTACCTCTACTACACCTCGCCGTCGAGCTCGAGAAGCACCGCAGACGCCGTTCGTCCTCGTCCCCATCTCCGGCCACCGCGACGTCGTCGTTGCTCCGCCAACCCCCTGCTGCTCCTAAGCCGCCGACGAGCCCTCTTGTGCTCCCTCGGTGAGATTCCCTCGCCCTCCCCCTCTCTCTTATGCGCACCGTAGACCCGCCCCGACTAGCTCCGCCCTCGGCCTCCACCTCGGCTCGCCGTCGGCGACCTTGCCGGCCCCCCCAGATGATACAAGCCCCACCATTGGACGCGCGAGGCCATGCCCGTTCGAATGCAACCAGCCGCGGCCGATTTGGCGCCCCGTAGGCTTTTCCCATTGCGCTCCCGAACGTTGTTGCCGCCTCTTCTTGCCGCCGGCGATGCTCCGGTCGTCCCCGACGCCGGTCGTCGTCACCATCGTGTTCGCGGCGCCGGGCTGCGCCCTTGGGTCCAAGCCGCAGGTCCGGAGGCCCCCTGTAGCGCGATTTCGGACAACTCCGGCGAGGCGCCGACGTTGTTTTGGTCGCCGGAGCTAGCTCCGGCACCACTGCTGACCTGGCCGGCCGGGGCCACCCCCTCGGTCGCTGACCCGTGGGCCCCTGGGGCCCGGCTGTCCTGTTGACTTCGGTCAACTGCTGACTGGGCAAGCCCCAGCCACTGACGTGCGGGCCCCACTGCTTATTCCTCTAACTAAAATGTTTTAATAATTAAAACTCATTAGTTTAGCTAATTAGTCTATGACAAGTGGGGTCCAGAAGCTAACTAACCTAGATTAGTTAGTTTAATACACTGTTAGTCTAACAGAGGCTGACATGTGGGTCCCACAGGACCCACATGCCAGTTTTGACCTGGTCAGCCGCCCTGCTGACTGCTGATGTCACTGTGACATCATGCTGACGCAATAAACCCTTATGTTAATTTATTTAATTCTAGAAAATGTTTAAAACTTTGAAAATTCATAGAAAATAAACCGTAGCTCGGATCGGAAAACTTTGTACATGAAAGTTGCTCAGAACGACGAGACGAATCCGGATACGCAGTCCGTTCGTCTGCCACCCATCCCTAGCATAGCAAACACGCAACTTTTCCTCTCCGGTTCATCTGTCTGACAGACGTCCGAAACCGGGAAAACTTTCCCGGATATTTCTCCCTTCGCCAGTACCGCCTAGCGCTGCGTTAGAACACTTCTAGCCCCGCTTATTGTCTTGTTATGCACTTGCCGGCTATGTGTTTACTGTTTCTTCCCCCTCTTCTCTCCGGTAGACCCCGAGACCGCTGCTGATGCCCCTGTGATCGACTACGTCGACGACGACCCTCCTTCTTGTCTGAGCAACCAGGCAAGCCCCCCCCCCCCCCTTTGATCATCCTGATATCACCCATTCTATACTCTCATGCTTGCATTAGATTTTGCTACTGTTATTGTTTGCTCCTATTCTGATGCATAGCCTGCTTTTGTACCTGCTTATTGTTACCTACCTGCTTATCCTAAACTGCTTAGTATAGGTTGGTTAGTGATCCATCAGTGACCCCCACCTTGTCCTTGTTGCTCCTGCTTCATCATCGACGACTCGATCAGCGTGATCGACGACCAGAGCCGGACACCTCACATCACATCATGCCTGTCGTGGGAAACGAACACCTATGGGGCAGGGCCCCTTTTCGGTCCGGCAAGGGAGCGGAGGGCACACGAAGAGCAGATCGAGGCGAAGCACGCGAGGGATTTTACCCAGCTTCGGAGATCTCCGGAGAGATAAAACTCCTACTGCTGCTTTGTGTTTCTATTATGTTCTTGCTCGAGAGCGTGGGTGTGTTGTAGTTTCGAATGAGTCGAACCCCTTCTACGTGCGCATGGGCCTCCTTTTTATAGTCTAAAGGGGTCACCGACAGGTGGCAGCGTAGAGAGAGGGGTAAAAAAGTAAAAACGGGGGTTGGTACAACCGCTATCAACAGTGCCCCCTACCTAACTCTGACGGCAGGGGACAAGGGCATTTAATGCCCGTTCGGTCGCCCAAACAATGTAAGAAACGACCGTTAGGGGCGCCACCGATCGCCACGATGGCCTCCTTGTCATCTTCACTTGCCACCTCGCACCGCTTGGCTGCACAGCTACCCGCCACGTGCACCAGGAGTGATCCTGTGGCGACACGTCGTTGGATGTGCTGGAGCTTGGGCGCAGAGTGGTGGCTTCGCCGCGGCAAGCGCCTTGCCGCGGTCGCTGTCTCATCGCACCCGCAAGCTTGCCGCTCGCTGGGTCTTGGTTAGCCTTCCCGGCAAGCTCCTCTTGCCGGGGTCTTGTCCTTCCCGGCAAGCTTCTCTTGCCGGGACTCTGTCTTCTCAGTTAACACTTTGTTCTTGAATGGCAGTAATAGGAATAACAAAGGATCTTGGCGGACGCCCGGCAAGCCTTGCCGCGGGGCGCTGCGACTGCCCGTGCACAAGTTCGGGGTACTAAGGTACCCCTACTTTAGTACACCGACAATGCCCCCCTTTAGTTGCTCGACTCTGCAGAGCTACTATCGAGTGCCGAGGGTGATCCCTCATAACGCACTCCTGATGATAATTCTGTAGTGTAGCTATTCGGTCATGGTCATCGAGGGTGATTTCCTCTTTCACCATTCCCGATACGGCTCTGTCGTTCAACACCTCAAGAGTGAACCTCGAGGGTGGTCCCTCTTATGTTCACCTTGATGATTACATTGAGTGGAATCCACCGGGGGTGATTCCTTGGGTTTTCCCCTTGATCTCTGGACACACGGTTACAATGACTTTACTTGAGACCTTGATGGAAGTCGGGCGGGCCCCGAGAGCACCCGCAAGATGGTTACGTGGCACGGCCAGGCATTCTAGGCCCTTGTCGTAAGTCCACGAGACGGGGCGATGGGGTCACTTTCGATCGTGAGTCTCTGCTCGTCTCCGCAAGCTAATAATACACTATGGTTTGGGTATTTGTTCTGAGTTGGCCTCTGGCATTTACGCACCAACCACCACATGAGAATAGTTATGGGCCTCGACGTCGTGGTATCAGCCGAAGCTTTGTCAGACATCCAGTTCAGCATTGTGGCACGGTCGGATCGTGCCATCCACTACATGGGTGGTGCTGGTATCCACCCTGCACACAACGATCCAGAGTGCAACGGGCGATGGGCCCAGACCCCGGAGTGCTTAGGATATAGACCGGCGGGGACCTCTCTGCTGAGCCTAGGTCGGGCTGCGACGTGTTGATCTTCTGAGGCCAGGCATTGACCCTAGAAAGGTGTGTCCGGCCAGAGTGATCGAGCATGTTGGAAAACATGGTGCACCCCTGCAGGGAAGATCTTTATTCGAATACCGTGTCCACGGTAATGGACGTTCAGACTTATATCCTGATCTTATACAACTACAAATGGATACTTGAGATATGTGGCTCCGGGATTGCTTTCTTGCAGGGAGTCGAGGAAGGATCTCCGGGCATTAAAGTTACAACATGCTTGTTAATTATAAACTGCTATTCTTTACTCTTCTACATGCTGTAAGATGCTCGGAGCTGCATGAAGATGCTAGTCTTTGATAGGCTAGGCTTTCCCCCTCTATTCTGGCATTCTGCAGTTCAGTCCACAGATACAACCCTTCCATTTGATACAAATGCATACTTAGTATAGATCTGATGCTTGCGAGTACTTTGGATGAGTACTCACGGTTTCTTTGCTACCCCTTTCCCCCTTCTTTCTTCTTTCTGGTTGATGCAACCAGATGGTGGATCCCTGGAGCCAGATGCCACCGCCGATGGATACTACTACGTGGAGACCGCCGAAGACCAGGAGTAGTTAGGAGGTCCCAGGCAGGAGGCCTTGCCTCTTCGATCGTTGTTGCTTTTGTGCTAGCCTTCTTAAGGCATCCTTGTTTAACTTATGTCTGTACTCAGATATTGCCGCTGACTCTTGTGTATCAAGCTATGTATTCGAGCCCTCGAGGCCCTGGCTTGTAATATAAAGCTTGTATTATTTTTATTTGTGTCTAGAGTTGTGTTGTGATATCTTCCCGTGAGTCCCTGATCTTGATCGTACACATTTGCGTGTATGATTAGTGTTCGATTGAATCGGGGGCATCACAAGTTGGTATCAGAGCCGACTGCCTGTAGGATCCCCCTTTCCAACTCCTTGGCCGGAGTTGAGTCTAGTTTTGAAAAACGGTTTTACTAACATTGATGTGTGGCTTACGGGTCCACGTCACCAATTGGGTGGTATTAGGATCTTTTATTCCCCATCTATACTCTGGGAATCTGATCTCTCTTCTATTCGGGTTAAATGGTTTTGCAAAGTATAACTCTAGGTTCTCGTAAATACTTCTCCCGAAGAGCCCCTTCACTCCTGATGATTGCTTGGTGCACCAGAAGATTCTGAAGATACTCTCCGAAGTTTTCTCGAGACCCTTGTGCCCTTCGTCGTTGCAATCCCTATCACCAATGAATCCTTATGCGTAACTACCTACGTTGTCGTTCATACCTTCATCCCCAGTTGCTCTTGTTATTACAAGATGTCCTGAAATACTCTTCGATGTTCCGAGGATCCTTTATGCTTGCTGGCCTGCAGTCCTTGCCGCATCAATACCCCTACGTATAATTACTCGCTCTTATCGAGTAAACATTCATCCCCAGTTATTCTTATGCTTCATATGATACTTTTTAATACAATTCGAGCTTTCGATAACTTCTATCGCCTATTGCTCTAGTAGGTCTTACCTGCTTACACCCTGGTTTATTCCATGTGCCTAGCAGTATCCATTGACGTCCTTTGTCATTATCATCTTGAGTCTTTCGATTTGATATGTCTATGTCGCAATCATCAGTTGATCCTTATGGATTATCTTTCCGGCTCAGACGTCTTTCCGAACATGAGCTGGTTCTCGGCCAATCAGATTGCCATCGATTGTGCCCTAAGTCTATTCAACTTAACCATCCTTGGTTAGAGCGTTTGCTTCTGATCCCTTGATTTTGGAAAATCGTAATGCCTTTGCTTTTGAACTCTGAATTAGTCAGTTGCTTCTATAATCTGACCTCCTTGCATTCTTTCTTCTTCTGGTTGAGTATCGTTGCTCACATCAGATCCCTTGTGGACCACCAGATCCTTTGTGGATTTTATCCGACAACGTCCTTCATATTCAGTAACCTTGTGATCCTTTCCTCGGATACATAATGCTTTTGGTAAATTGTATCCCCCGCTCTTGTTAAGCATATTCCACTTCCAGGCTTGAGTTATTTACTCGTGAAGTTTGTGGTATATGTTCCTAAAATGCCGCAGTGGGTTGAGCCTACGCCTTCCCTAATCTGTGTGAACCCAAAGATTATGCGGGTTATATCTACTGGCGTTTCTTTGGCTAAATTTTCAATTCTACAACTTTGTCAAAGACGAGAAGTAAATGGAAAGTTGTGCATTAGAGAAGTGGGAGTCGACCTTGAACCTTTGTGTTCATGCCCACAAACCCGATGTGGAACTTATCATGGAAGCTTCTTGTTATAATAATAATCCACTTGTGATAAGTCCATCTTGTATCTATGTTTGATCCTTTGCAATCGTGGTTCCGACCATATTGTTCTTGTCTGATCCATTTATCGGACAAGTTAAAGTACTTGTCTTCTTAGATCGTTTCACCTGTTCAACCTCTACGTTGATACACCTCTGAGTGTTACCCTCTGGTATCTCGAGAATATCATGGAACTACATAACTTCTTATGAGTTCCTGATCAACTATTATTTCTCGCTGATTCCAATTTTCCACGGGTTCTGAGTATTTGGACACTCGAGAACACCGATAACTGATTCGAGTCTACACTTTCCCCTTCCATTGTTTTGTTTAACCTTTCTTATAAACTAACATATCTGAGCAGTGATAACTCGCTGCTTATATAAACACCTCGGTGTACAAACTCTGTCAGTAAGACCTTGTTACTATTGATGATGACATTCCAGTAGCCACCGATGGATGAGAACTTTGCCTATTGGTCCGCCTCGTCGTAACGAGCAGGAAAATGGTTCTCTTCGTCCCTCGCCCTTGGTACCAACGTTGTTGCCAACATAACTGACAAGTTGTCCTCTGACCTACCTTGATGTCATGACCGTGCAAAATGTAATGCCTTCTTGCTTTTAACCCACATGGTGGGCCCATAACCCACAGGTCCCAAGATCGAAACCTGACTCTCCTGTACATCTCTGTCTTCCTAAATTGTTCCTCACGCTTGGCTTCGTATGTAATTCACGAGCCACCTTCTTTTCATCTGTTCTACTATCACATGCAATACTTATTTTCGATGCGTTGGACCCCTTTCACACTCTGTTTCAGACATCGAACGATTGTCCATCCGCTTGAAGCTTCTTATTGCTCCTCCTTACCTTGCTCTCGATGACTTTCTTGAATTTCAACTCGAGAGATGCCTCTATGCCACGTTCACCCAGGTAGCCCCTAGGTACCTATCTTCTGTTGAGATCCGTCCTTCCCGAGTCTTTCCCCCTTACTCCACCCCTTAAATCTCGGGACGAGATTTCTTGTAGTGGAGGAGAATTGTGATGCCCAGATAATTAAGCTACAGTAATCCCCTTTTAATGGTGCCATGTCATCACATTACTGTTGCGAATCTTCGGTTGATCCAAATCACAATTCAAATTCAAATTAAAGTCCAATTTCAAATTTGTCAAACATGTAAATAAAAATGTTCAAGGTGTGGCAAATAATCCCTGGATATTTGCCATGTTGGAACCAACCTCTTTTGAATTCCCAAAATGCCCCTGGAATTAAATTTTGGTCCAGCAACAATTAAATTGGCCTTTTCAGTTTCTAAAAAATGGGTAGACAACTCCTTTTGACTCCATACTTTTTGTTCCATCTCAATATATTGTGTTAGAATTATGTGCCAAGTTTTGTTCATAACAAAACTTATTTGGTACAAAAAGAAAATGCAAAAGGAAAAGAGCAAATGGAAAACAGAAAAGTAAAAGAAAGGAGAGAGAAGAAAACAGCCCCACCCCCTGGACCCTGGCCCAACTGGGCCAAGGCCCAGCCAGTCGGCCCACTCCTCTTCCCCGGTCACCCCCCCCTCCTCTGTCTGTTCATCCGACCGGGCGCATCCCGCTCGTCCCCGCCGCACCCGGCTCGGCGCTCCATGCTGCCACGTCGCCGGCGAGTGGATAAGCCTCCCCCCGGTGCCTCGAGTCCTCCCCCCTGTCCCACTCGCCCACTCCCTTTCCTCGTCCACTCCGCCTCTCCCACTCCCCTCCAGATCCACCTCGGCCACGCCTCACCGAGCGCCGCCGTCGCCATGGCTGCGCCATAGCCGCGGCCACCAGCCACCCCGCGCCTCAGCAGCACGTCCACGAGACGCGCCGGCAACCTCTACCTCTACTATGCCTCGCCGTCGAGCTCGAGAAGCACCGCAGACGCCTTTCGTCCTCGTCCCCATCACCGGCCACCGCGTCGTCGCCGTTGCTCTGCCAACCCCCTGCTGCTCCTAAGCCGCCGACAAGCCCTCTTGTGCTCCCTCGGTGAGATTCCCTCGCCCTCCCCCTCTCTCTTATGCACACCGCAGACACGCCCCGACTAGCTCCGCCCTCGGCCTCCACCTCGGCTCGCCGTCGGCGACCTTGCCGCCCCCCCAGATGATACAAGCCCCACCATTGGACGCGCGAGGCCATGCCCGTTCGAATGCAACCAGCCGCAGCCGATTTGGCGCCTCGTAGGCTTTTCCCGTTGCGCTCCCGAACGCTGTTGTCGCCTCCGCTTGCCGCCGGCGATGCTTCGGTCGTCCCCGACACCGGTCATCGTCACCATCATGTTCGCGGCGCCGGGCTGCGCTCTTGGGTCCAAGCCGCAGGTCCGGAGGCCCCCTGTAGCGCGATTCCGGACAACTCCGGCGAGGCGCCGACGTTGTTTTGGTCACCGGAGCTCGCTCCGCCACCACTGCTGACCTGGTCGGCCGGGGCCACCCCCTCGGTCGCTGACCCGTGGGCCCCTGGGGCCCGGCTGTCCTATTGACTTCGGTCAACTGCTGACTGGGCAAGCCCCAGCCACTGACGTGCGGGCCCCACTGCTTATTCCTCTAACTAAAATGTTTTAATAATTAAAACTCATTAGCTTAGCTAATTAGTCTATGACAGGTGGGGTCCAGTAGATAACTAATCTGGATTAGTTAGTTTAATACACTGTTAGTCTAACAGAGGCTCACATGTGGGTCCCACAGGACCCACATGCCTGTTTTGACCTAGTCAGCCGCCCTGCTGACTGCTGATGTCACTGTGACATCATGCTGACGCAATAAACCCTTATGTTAATTTATTTAATTCTAGAAAATGTTTAAAACTTTGAAATTCATAGAAAATAAACCGTAGCTCGGATCAGAAAACTTTGTACATGAAAGTTGCTCAAAACGACGAGACGAATCCGGATTCGCGGTCCATTCGTCTACCACCCATCCCTAGCATAGCAAACACGCAACTTTTCCTCTCCGATTCATCTGTCTGACAGACGTCCGGAACCGGGAAAACTTTCCCGGATATTTCCCCCTTCGCCAGTACCGCCTAGCGCTGCGTTAGAACACTTCTAGCCCCGCTTATTGTCTTGTTATGCACTTGCTGGCTATGTATTTACTGTTTCTTCCCCCTCTTCTCTCCGGTAGACCCCGAGACCACTGCTGATGCCCCTGTGATCGACTACGTCGACGATGACCCTCCTTCTTGTCTGAGCAACCAGGCAAGCCCCCCCCCCCTTTTGATCATCCTGATATCGCCCATTCTATACTCTCATGCTTGCATTAGATTTTGCTACTATTATTGTTTGCTCCTATTCTGATGCATAGCCTGCTTTTGTACCTGCTTATTGTTACCTACCTGCTTATCCTAAACTACTTAGTATAGGTTGGTTAGTGATCCATCAGTGACCCCCCACCTTGTCCTTGTTGCCCCTGCTTCATCATCGACGACTCGATTAGCGTGATCGACGACCAGAGTCGGACACCTCACATCACATCATGCCCCCTTTAGTTGCTCGACTCTGCAGAGCTACTATCGCGTGCCGAGGGTGATCCCTCATAACGCACTCCTGATGATAATTCTGTAGTGTAGCTATTCGGTCATGGTCATCGAGGGTGATTTCCTCTTTCACCATTCCCGATACGGCTCTGTCGTTCAACACCTCAAGAGTGAACCTCGAGGGTGGTCCCTCTTACGTTCACCTTGATGATTACATTGAGTGGAATCCACTGGGGGTGATTCCTTGGGTTTTCCCCTTGATGTCTGGACACACGGTTACAACGACTTTACTTGAGACCTTGATGGAAGTCGGGCGGGCCCGGAGAGCACCCGCAAGATGGTTACGTGGCACGGCCGGGCATTCTAGGCCCTTGTCGTAAGTCCACGAGACGGGGCGACGGGGTCACTTCCGATCGTGAGTCTCTGCTCGTCTCCACAAGCTAATAATACACTATGGTTTGGGTATTTGTTCTGAGTTGGCCTCTGGCCTTTACGCACCAACCACCACGTGAGAATAGTTATGGGCCTCAACATCGTGGTATCAGCCGAAGCTTTGCCAGACGTCCAGTTCAGCATTGTGGCATGGTCGGATCGTGGCATCCACTACATGGGTGGTGCTGGTATCCACCCTGCACACAACGATCCAGAGTGCAACGGGCGATGGGCCCAGACCCCGGAGTGCTTAGGATATAGACCGGCGGGGACCTCTCTGCTGAGCCTAGGTCGGGCTGTGACGTGTTGATCTTCCGAGGCCGGGCATTGACCCCAGAAAGGTGTGTCCGGCCAGAGTGATCGAGCGTGTTGGAAAACGTGGTGCACCCCTGCAGGGAAGATCTTTATTCAAATACCGTGTCCACGGTAATGGACGTTCCGACTTATATCCTGATCTTATACAACTACAAATGGATACTTGAGATATGTGGCTCCGGGATTGCTTTCTCGCAGGGAGTCAAGGAAGGATCTCTGGGCATTAATGTTACAACATGCTTGTTAATTATAAACTGCTATTCTTTACTCTTCTACATGCTGCAAGATGCTCGGAGCTGCGTGAAGATGCTAGTCTTCGATAGGCTAGGCTTTCCCCCTCTATTCTGGCATTCTGCAGTTCAGTCCACAGATACAACCCTTCCATTTGATACAAATGCATACTTAGTATAGATCTGATGCTTGCGAGTACTTTGGATGAGTACTCACGGTTGCTTTGCTACCCCTTTTCCCCCTTCTTTCTTCTTTCTGATTGATGCAACCAGATGGTGGATCCCTGGAGCCAGATGCCACTGCCGATGGATACTGCTACGTGGAGACCACCGAAGACCAGGAGTAGTTAGGAGGTCCCAGGCAGGAGGCCTTGCCTCTTCGATCGTTGTTGCTTTTGTGCTAGCCTTCTTAAGGCATCCTTGTTTAACTTATGTCTGTACTCAGATATTGTTGCTTCCACTGACTCTTGTGTATCGAGCTATGTATTCGAGCCCTCGAGGCCCTGGCTTGTAATATAAAGCTTGTATTATTTTTATTTGTGTCTAGAGTTGTGTTGTGATTTCTTCCCGTGACTCCCTGATCTTGATCGTACACATTTGTGTGTATGATTAGTGTACGATTGAATCGAGGGCATCACAACAACACAAGCTTTCTAGTGGTTGATGGCGGAAGCGGTTTGTGGTTCATCAGTGGCCATGGGACTCCATTTCCCACAAGAACAGATGATCAGGTTAACTCCTAACTTCGCGAGGCTGTTGTCACCATTGTGTGGGTTCCGGGGCCGACATCGCCACGCTCCTCTCCAAGCAAGAAATCTGGCCAAGACAATAGCCAGGGACAAGCCAGTGAGTACTTTGAATGTACTCGCAAACATTATGAACACGGGTATAATATAACAAATGATATTCATGCTCTGAAGTATTCTATGACCACACGTTAGTCATAAAATAAAATCCATGGTGCACGTAAACAAGTTATTCATATAAAACATGACTATGCAATCAGAGAGTAGAAATAGAATGCACCGATCGCGTGTCTGAAGCGACGCCTCGAAAGGACAATAACATAAAGCATGCCTCAGTCGGGCGTCTGAGCGACGCCACATAAAGGCCTTATAAGTGAAATAAGTAACAAGCATGCCACAGTCGGGCGTCTGTGCGACACCACGTAAAGGGCTTATAAAGTAAAATAACAAGTATGCCACAGTCGGCCGTCTTAGCGACACCACATAAAGGGCTTGTAAGTAGTTTAAATAACGAGCATGCCACAGTCGGGCGTCTGAGCGACACCACATAAAGGGCTTGTAAGTAGTTTAAATAACAAGCATGCCACAGTCGGGCGTCTGAGCGACACCACATAATAGGCTTATAAGAAAATAATCACAGTGAATATCCAGGAGGTAGAACCATCCCAGGGATACTCAATAATTCAAATAACGTAAATGGTTAGTCCAAAATAATAATAATCATAATCATCATAAGTCACAAGTCATGATCCATGTTCTGGTTTAGTAGTTTTTCCTCCGAAGACCGACACTAAGACCGACACTTGACCCAACCCAAACTGTAGTCCTTAACCATGGACATGGCTTTTTGAATAGATATAATCTCTACAGAGGGTGTACTCTTTACCCACGGGTAACGGATTCCTTTAGTCCATCGGGACTAATTCCGTCTATGGTCTTTTAATTGAAAACACACCTAACCGCACACACCAGCCTGACTTAATCGGTGTCTGGACTCACCCACGACACTCGTTAAGCAAAACACTAAGTGGGGAGGCTACAACCTCGAGTAGCATGGGATCACAAAATTTATAACACACGCAAACTAGGGGAGCTACCCCCTCGGCTACAACCGGAAACAAACATGCCCCCGCACCAGGTGGCATGCCTACCGGATGCAGCTGATATCTTCCACCATGGCCTCTCTGTACGGTGTGTGCTAGAAAGGGGTTGACAACTTACTGAACCGTACCCTACCGATGGCAGGGACAAGTGGTAGTACGAAACAAGTATGGGGGTTACTGGAACAAGACTCGAACTACGGTCGACTCAGGAGGGTTCAAGTATTCCCTGCATGATTAGCATAACAAATATATTCCAACCAACAGACAGAATCACCACTCATCATACCTTACTATGCCCGTCTCGACGAAGACCGGAGACAAGCTCGTGTCTACCCAAGACAGAGGCTTTCCCAGATTTCTTCCGATAAGCATGAAAGGCATACGAGGGTGATTGCTATCACAACGTATCAAATTCGAATAGCACGGAATCATCAATATGCACTTATGAGTATGTTCATATCATCACATAAAATAACGAAAACCTCGAGACAACGTGTCATAACTGTATCAAATAACACACGACAATGTTATGCCAGGGTTCAGAATGCTTGCCTTCAAGTTGTGGAGAGGCAGGGTGCATCCCAAAACTTTTGAAAGTTTTCTTCTTCTTCAAAATCCTATTTTTGATAATATTCAAATTAACCCATAGTTTCAAAACAGTACAAAAAAGTTGTCTGAATTTTTTTCAAATAAATATGAAAATAACTAGAAAAAATTAGAGGAAGGTAGGAAAAAGAATCAACTCATTTGGAGTTATATTTAAAAAGTTATAGCCAGTCAAAGTTTGGTCAAAATTATGTTTTTAAATAAAACAGAAAAAGAAAAACGTTTCGAAATAAATACACGTCGAAGACGTACTCTGGGTTTATGCCTTCACTTAATCCAGCATGGACCGGTTCATGGTCACTGACAGTGGGTCCCTCGGGCCCACTGGTCAGGTTTGACCAGTCGTCTCTCCCTCCTTTCTCCTCTGCCCGAGCGGAGGCGGGCCTCCGGCGATCGCCGTCGACGAACGGCGGCTCCCCGCAGGGTTCTGAGGGCGAGGATGGATCCGCCAGTCCAGGGCGGTCCTCCCGGTGGTCGACAGGCTAGCGGGGACGAAGGGAGTCGCCAGCGGCGAGCTCCGCGGTGGATGTGGCTTCGGGAGGATTTGAGGGTTCGGGCTGTGGTGGCTCTCCGTCGAAGCTGAGGGTTTGGGAGGCTCCGCAAGACAAAGTGGAGTTGGGTGGTGGCGCTAGATGGACGGGGGAGGGTCTGCTCGCGACGAACTGAGCCAGAGAGTGGCGGCGGCCGAACTGGCCGGAGGCGAGGAAGAAGGCTTCCCGCCATCGCTTACTGGCCGTGGGGCGCACTACTGGGATGGTACGAGGTTGCTTGAAGGTACGGATGGGTTCGGGGGTCTCCATTTATAGCGCAGCTACGTAGGTTCCGCGGCCGTGGATAAGGACGCCGGCGAACCGTTAGTTTGTTGCAGCAGGGGGTGCGTGGCGGCAACGGGCGCTAGCGGACGCGTTCTAGGATATGCTCGGGCTGCTCCAGAGGGCAGCTGGTGCATGCGTATGGCTTGGGCGACGCCGTCCACAGCAGGAACCCACTGTGGCCAGCCGCTAGCCGTCGTGGCCGACTTGAGGGAGGCACTGTGGGGCTCCAGGGGTGGCCTGGAGGGTGCTGGTGAGTGGATGAGGACGGGCATGGTTCTGCAGGTGAGCAAAGGCCAGGGGCCAGACGCGGCGACCCGTGCGCACGCACGTGCAAAACGCGTGCTCTGGGTGCGCCCAGAGCATGCACGCCAGGTGCTCGATGCAATGCCATCATGTGCTAGAGAGCTTGAGAGAGGTTGGTAGCTAACAGGCCTGGGTTAGGGTTAGCTAGGAGCTTAGTGGACAAGTTAGTTAGGTCAGAGGATCAAGTTCACAATGCCAACTAAAAATCATGCCAAATCTGGCTATGCACACAAGGTGTTTGACAAAATGCTAAGGGCATCTAGGCAACTCTTGGGGTGGCCAAACTCTCCAGATCATAGTCTCTTTAGATGATAAAGAGGGTGGCAAGGTTAGTTGGGCAAAACCAGAAACTTGATAGTGCAATATTTGAGAAAACCAATTTTGGGTAGAAACTAAAGGTTATTATTTCATGAACCAAAAATACTCCAATGGGTCCATTCTCCTGGACTTAAGGGTTTGGTAGGGAGGACTATAAGCAGGAAAAAGAATCATGGGCAATAGAGCAATACAAAATGGAGTTGCAGCAGAAAAGGCCAATCTGCTCCGGAGAGCAAAAGAAGATGTTTTGCTCAAATTTTTCCAAAGAACACCAGTGGGTTTTTGCACAAAATTGAATAATATACTCCTACTAACATCCCCTAATTTTGGTGGAAGTTTTCAAGAAATATTTAAATAGGTTGTAGTGCAATTTTACCAACTGGACCAGTTTTGAAAACTAGGGGTAGAGCTTAAAATCTCCAATGAATAAAAGATATTTTTTCATGAGAGTGATTTAAAAACACCAGATGACATCCCCAAATTTTGGTGAAAATTTTAAATGTATTTATGAAATGGTTGCAGTGCAAAAGAGGCTCCAAAACTTATGAAAAAATCATTTTAAAAGAGTAAAGCTCAGGAAAAACAATTATGCAAATAAATCCACTGATAAAGAATTGTTTTATTGAGAGAGTATACAAGTCCAATAATATTTTTGGAAAGTTTCCACTTGAGGTAAAAACTCCACAATATCAAAGAAAAGAGAGGTTCTGAAATCAAAAGAAAATCCAGAAAGTAAAATTTTTAATCTCCTGGCAAATTTTAACAAACAAATCATGGTTAAATTTTTGGGGTGTTACAACACTAACCCCCCTTAAGAAAAATCTCGTCCTCGAGATTTGCTAAGGGTTGTTTTGAAAAAACTTACTCGTACCATCACAAAAATAACCATCCTACTCATGTAATTAAAACGTAGCTATAGTGTGGGCAATAAGTGGTGCAAAACTACAGTATGGCATGCTGGCGTTGCGTGGAAATTTTTTCGGTAGATTTCTACTATTGGTTATAGTAAATTTAGAATAAAATTCTAAACTAAAAATACATTGGTCGTACCCGAGAGCACAGTGCTCTCTGTGGCTGATAGGTGGACCCAGGGTCCACTGTCGGTCTCTTCCTCTACCTCTGGCTCTCTCTTCTTCCTCTCTCTCGCGTGCCTTCCCACGCTTTCTCCATCGACGACGTATAGCTTGTAGGGCATCTAGGCCGTACTGCGGTAGCGCGCGGCGTGCTAGCTGCCGGCGCAGCGTGCACTCACCTCGCGGGCCAGTGCGCTGTCGGCACTGCTTGCGGATTCGCCTCCGAACACCGGCGATCGAGCGGCGAGCGGCGCTGGTGGACTTCGCCCACCGTACACCGATCTTGAGCTATAAAACGATCGAGGTGCTCCTTCCTGGCCTCGCTTCTCCTCCTCCTCCCTTCTCCTCCATTTCTATTTGCAGGAGCTCGAGACGAGGCTCTAATGGTGGAGGTGATGCCGGACTGGTACGTGATCCTGATGTGCGGAGGGTTGGCGGCATTGCTGGGGTTCTCCGTGCTCCTGTGTGTGATGATCCTCGATGATCGTCGTGATGCTGCCGCTCGAGTGTTAGCTCTCCGCGATGGCGGTGATCACGAGGATTAGGTGCGATGTCAGGTGCTAACTACTGTTAGGGTGCCGGAGGTAACTTGTACCCGAGTAATTACTCACAAATCTCTCCCTCTGAGACTGTGGGGTGTTAGGGAGTTGATTATTTTGATGCAAAAATGTGCACGTGGATTTGCACTAGGTCGAGTGGTTGGGGCCGTGAGTCTGCTGATATGGTGCTGCGTGAATAATACAAATTTATGCCATGAAGAAATATATGCTACAACAACTCAGGGAAAAATCTCACTTCAGGATTTACCGAGAGTGAAACCAGTTAATAAAATTTTACCGCAGTAAAACCACTCATTAATTGCAATAAAAATTATTTAATACATCGCACAAATTTAGCATACCACGCATAAGTTGCAACACATAAATAAATGCTGGGACAATAAACATAGCAGCGACATCTACAACGACAACGGTAAATGGACAGGGTCCTGAGAAAATGTCTCTGGGATTGGGGCACACTCTTCTTCTATCGGGGGAAGCCGATTGACTAGTCGATGAATGTGCCTCTCCTGGTCGGGTCTCAGTGGTCTGTCGACGGCGATCTGAGGATTCAAATCAGTGAAGCTCTAGAGATAACCCATCACTCGTTGGGTCAAACGCTCTTGAGCGATGACATACTGGGCAAGGTTGTCCAGTACTGGGTCTCTCTCGATTCGTCCATCGGGAAAAGATGCTACTTCTCCGGGTGCTGCGCGACTCGGGAAGTAATAATACCCTCGATCGCTGGCATAGGGTATCGCGAATCGAAGGCGAGCAAGTGCTTCGTATGCAGCAGCCTCTATGGCCATATGCGGAGCCGGCATAGATTTCCCCATGAAGGAAACTTCTGTGGGGTCTTGGTTTGGGTTTGCGGGAGGGACGTGCACCACTGCCCAATATTTCAAGGTGGATGGGGTGATCCTTGATTTGAGCAACTCGTACTGGGGTGGATGGATAGCACTCATGGTACTGCAGGTAAAGTCCCACAATATTTTAACAAAACTACCCGGGGTTGCGTCTGGAGTTGTCAGATAAATACTAGGGCTCGGCATGGCAAAGAAATGGCCGTGAGAGTTGTGCACAAGGTGAGGGATACTTGGCAAGGTCACGAGGTGGCCTTTTACATAGTATCGGGGCTGGGTTATTTACCGTGGTGAAGGGTAACTAGTTTGTCAAATCGGCTCTATGGGGTCGGGGTCAATGCTACAGATACACATATCTCACAAAAGTGACGTATTACTGTGGGTGCCGTCGGGGTGGTTTTGGTAATTGTGCCTGAAATAATAATAATAAGTGCAACCGTATGCTAACATATTTATGCAAGGCTACTATTTAAAACATAGGCACACAAGCAGGCTGCGATTATTTATGGCGATACAAGATCACCCAATTACAGGGCGTAGCCATACTGAGACTCGGTACTACTCGAGTGACTTAGTCTACCTCATTTATATCTAAGGGGGCGTGCCTTGTGGATGTCGAGGCTTCTCCATGGGTTTCACCGTCAGGAATAGCTGGAGGGGGTTGAGGAACTGCCGGGTCGGGGTAGCGATGATGACCATCTCGGGGATTGTTGGCCACAATCCCGCTGGAGCGTGTTCCCAAAAGGCGACGAAGCACTTCTGGGGACACCAAAGTATTTTGGTCGATGGCTGGGGCAGACCTCAAGGACTCGATCGGGTGTTCGAACAACACGACTGGGTTGTCGGCGTCAGGCTCATCTTCTCCTCTCGTCGGGGCTCGGCGAACCAGTTCTCCATGAGCTGCGATCAGATCAAGGGTGATTTGATCGAACAGTTCCTCTAGTGCACCTACATAGCGCACTAGATGCAACAAAGCAGGATCCATCTCGTGATCTCCGTTGACAACCTGGGGTGGCCTACCATACCCGTCACGGCTGGGGTAGTAGTAGAACGAGCGACAGTTAACTCTGGGCGACAAGGGCCGGAGTTGAACTATAGCCTCTCGAGCCGCTAGTTGGATGGCTTGTGGCTCAAAGGAAGTTGTCCTTCCGGTGAACCTGTAGGGGCGTTCTGGCTATAGACCCCTACCATAGACGTGCACAGTGGCCCAGAATTGATGGCTCTCACCACTCATGGGTCCTTGGTACACAACATATTCTGGGGGCTCTTCTAATGCAAAGGCACGGCGGGTGAGGTTTGCTAGCACGGTCACAAAACCTCCAAGGTTGGTTGCTGTGGTCTCATTGTGCACAATAGGGCCAGGCATTATAGCTCGGTTTGGGGAAAAGGGTGTGCTGTGCTGTGTTGAGGCTAGCGTGCCCTTTTTATAGAAAAAGGGGACAGAGTCTTCCTTCGCACGCTTGCGAATGAGACAATTAGGTGTCAGTCACTAGCGCGTGATCGACAGGCTAGGCTGATAGGTTGGGCACCGACTGCCAAAAGGTGTCGGGGTCACTGTGTGGCTATATTACACGAGAAGCTTGGCCGGGGTTAGGTCAAGGTCAGGTGGGTTGGTTAACCTAGGTTTATCGACTTGGATAAGATAGGATTAGCCAATGGTCAGCCTGGCTCTGATACCAAGTTTGTCAGGACCGGATTTTCGGGATATTAATTTCCAGAAAATGGTCCTTGTGCTCACCAGCCCCAGGATTACTGTTAGCTGATAAGGCACTAACTTGATACAGAAGCTCCAAGCAAAATACATAATATGTAGTACAAGACCATTCTGGCCTATGAGTACAACACAAGGTTTTTAGAGGTTGATGGCGGAAGCGGTTTGTGGTTCATCAGTGGCCATGGGACTCTATTTCCCACAGGAACAGCTGACCAGGTTAACTCCTATCTTCGCGAGGCTGTTGTCACCATTGTGTGGGTTCCGGGGCCGACATCGCAACACTCCTCTCCAAGCAAGAAATCTGGCCAAGACAATAGCCAGGGACAAGCCAGTGAGTACTTTGAATGTACTCACAAACATTATGAACATGGGTATAATATAACAAATGATATTCATGCTCTGAAATATTCTATGACCACACGTCAGTCATAAAACAAAATCCAAGTGCACATAAACAAGTTATTCATATAAAACATGACTATGCAATCAGAGAGTAGAAATAGAATGCACCGATCGGGTGTCTGAAGCGATGCCTCGAAAGGACAATAACATAAAGCATGCCTCAGTCGGGCGTCTGAGCGACGCCACATAAAGGGCTTATAAGTGAAATAAGTAACAAACATGCCACAGTCGGGCATCTGTGCGACACCACATAAAGGGCTTATAAAGTAAAATAACAAGTATGCCACAGTCGGGCATCTCAGCGACACCACATAAAGGGCTTGTAAGTAGTTTAAATAACGAGCATGCCACAGTCGGGCGTCTGAACGACACCACATAAAGGGCTTGTAAGTAGTTTAAATAACGAGCATGCCACAGTCGGGCGTCTGAGCGACACCAGATAAAGGGCTTATAAGAAAATAATCATAGTGAATATCCAGGAGGTAGAACCATCCCAGGGATACTCAATAATTCAAATAACGTAAATGGTTAGTCCAAAATAATAATAATCATAATCATTATAAGTCACAAGTCATGATCCATGTTCTGGTTTAGTAGTTTTTCCTCCGAAGACCGACACTAAGACCGACACTTGACCCAACCCAGACTGTAGTCCTTAACCATGAACACGGCTATTCGAATAGATATAATTTCTACAGAGGGTGTACTCTTTACCCCCAGGTAATGGATTCTTTTAGTCCATCGGGACTAATTCCGTATACGGTCTTTTAATTGAAAACACACCTAACCGCGCACACCAGCCTAACATAATCGGTGTCTGGACTCACCCACGACACTCGTTAAGCAAAACTCTAAGTGGGGAGGCTACAACCTCGAGTAGCATGGGATCACAAAATTTATAACGCGCCCAAACTAGGGGAGCTACCCCCTCGGCTACAACCGGAAACACCCATGCCCCCGGACCAGGTGGCATGCCTACCGGATGCAGCCGGTATCTTCCACCATGGCCTCTCTGTACGGTGTGTGTGCTAGAAAGGGGTTGACAACTTACTGAACCGTACCCTACCGATGGCAGGGACAAGTGGTAGTACGAAACAAGTATGGGGGTTACTGGAACAAGACTCGATCTACGATCGACTTAGGAGGGTTCAAGTATTCCCTGCATGATTTGCATAACAAATATATTTTAACCAACAGACGGAATCACCACTCATCATACCTTACTATGCCATATCGGACACAACCGTCTCGACGAAGACCGGAGACAAGCTCGTGTCTACCCAAGACAGAGGCTTTCCCAGATTTCTTTCGATAGGCATGAAAGACATACGAGGGTGATTGCTAACACAACGTATCAAATTCCAATAGCACGGAATCATCAATATGCACTTATGAGTATGTTCATATCATCACATAAAATAACGAAAACTCCGAGACAAGGGGTGTCGTAACCGTATCAAACAACACACGACAATATTATGTCAGGGTTCAGAATGCTTGCCTTCAAGTTGTGGAGAGGCAGGGTGCATCCCAAAACTTTTGAAAGTTTTCTTCTTCTTCAAAATCCTATTTTTGAAAATATTCAAATTAACCCATAGTTTCAAAACAGTACAAAAAAGTTGTCTGAAATTTTTTCAAATAAATATGAAAATAAACTAGACAAAATTTGAGGAAGGTAGGAAAAAGAATCAACTCATTTGGAGTTATATTTAAAAAGTTATAGCCAGTCAAAGTTTGGTCAAATTTCTGTTTTTAAATAAAACAGAAAAAGAAAAACGTTTCGAAATAAATACACGTCGAAGACGTACTCTGGGTTTACGCCTTCACTTAATCGAGCGTGGACCGGTTCGTGGTCACTGACAGTGGGTCCCTCGGGCCCACTGGTCAGGTTTGGCCAGTCGTCTCTCCCTCCTTTCTCCTCTGCCCGAGCGGAGGCGGGACTCCAGCGATCGCCGTCGACGAACGGCGGCTCCCCGCGTGGTTCTGAGGGCGGGGATGGATCCTTCAGTCCAGGGCGGTCCTCCCGGTGGTTGACAGGCTGGCGGGGACGAAGGGAGTCGTCGGCGGTGAGCTCCGCGGCGGAGGTGGCTTCGGGAGGATTTGGGGGTTCGGGCTATGGTGGCTCTCTGTCGAAGCTGATGGTTTGGGCGGCTCCGCAAGACCAAGTGGAGTCGGGTGGTGGCGCTGGATGGACGGGGGAGGGTCTGCTCGCGACGAACTGAGCCGGAGAGTGGCGGCGGCCGAACTGGCCGGAGGCGAGGAAGAAGGCTTCCCGCCGTCCCTTGCTCGTCGTGGGGCGCACTAGTGGGATGGTACGAGGTTGCCTGAGGGTCTGGACGGGTTCGGGGGTCTCCATTTATAGCGCAGCTATGTCGGTTCCCCAGCCGTGGATAAGGACGCCGGCGAACCATCGTTCTGTTGCAGCAGGGGGTGCGTGGCAGCGACGGGCGCTAGAGGACGCGTTCTCGGATAAGCTCGGGCTGCTCCAGAGGGCAGCTGGCGCACACGTATGGCTTGGGCGGTGCCATCCATGGCTGGAACCCACTGTGGCCGGCCGCTAGCCGCCGTGGCCAACCCGAGCATGCACGCCAGGTGCTCGATGCAATGCCATCGTGTGCTAGAGAGCTTGAGAGAGGTTGGTAGCTAACAGGCCTGGGTTAGGGTTAGGTAGGAGCTTAGTGGACAAGTTAGTTAGGTCAGAGGATTAAGTTCACAATGCCAACTAAAAATCATGCCAAATCTGGCTATGCACACAAGGTGTTTGACAAAATGCTAAGGGCATCTAGGCAACTCTTGGGGTGGCCAAACTCTCCAGATGATAGTCTCTTTAGATGATAAAGAGGGTGGCAAGGTTAGTTGGGCAAAACCAGAAACTTGATAGTGCAAATATTTGAGAAAACCAATTTTGGGCAGAAACTAAAGGTTATTATTTCATGAACCAAAAATACTCCAATGGGTCCATTCTCCTGGACTTAAGGGTTTGGTAGGGAGGACTATAAGCAGGAAAAATAATCATGGGCAACAGAGCAATACAAAATGGAGTTGCAGTAGAAAAGGCCAATCTGGTCCAGAGAGCAAAAGAGGATGTTTTGCTCAAATTTTTCCAAAGAACACCAGTAGGTTTTTGCACAAAATTGAATAATATACTCCTACTAACATCCCCTAATTTTGGTGGAAGTTTTCAAGAAATATTTAAATAGGTTGCAGTGCAATTTTACCAACTGGCCCCTAATTTTGGTGGAAGTTTTCAAGAAATATTTAAATAGGTTATAGTGCAATTTTACCAACTGGACCAGTTTTGAAAACTAGGGGTAGAGCTTAAAATCTCCAATGAATGAAAGATATTTTTGCATCAGAGTGATTTAAATACACCACATGACATCCCCAAATTTTGGTGAAAATTTTAAATGCATTTATCAAATGGTTGCAGTGCAAAAGAGGCTCCTGCTCGTGGGTGTGGATGACGATGCTGACGACCGTGAAGCTCCGGGACGCGTTGAAGAGGGTTGGGTGCAGTGGTCGCCGCGGTGGGCACCGGTGGGCGGCGACAGGGGGCGCTCGATGGAGGGGGGAATCTGGTGGGGAGTGAGAGAGAGGAGGACAAGGGGAAGTGAACGAGTGGGGAGATAGGATCGAGGCGACGCGAAGGGAAGGGATGCTTCTCCCCTCGTCAGCGCGGCGCGAGGCGACGAGCGGGTTCGACGGCGACCATGGGCGTGGGTCGGTTGAACAGGAGAAGGGGGAAGGCGACAGGGGAGGGGGAGTGGGCCGGCTAGGGTGGGCCGACGGACAGCTGTGCCTTTTGGCCCAGTTTGGCCTAGTGGGAGGGGTCAGTTTCCTTTTGTTTTTGTTTTGCCCTTTCTTTTTCTTATTTCTCTTTTATGTTAAAATCAGAGATAGCTAGGGAAAAGTTTGGGCTACCAAAATACTTTGAAAAAAATGTGGGACTAGGCCACTTAATTTCTTTCTAGTATTTGGCACTGCCACAAAAAATTTGGGGCCATCAGGAGTTGTCCAAGCATTTTTAGAAAATGAAAAGCACATCTTAAATACTACTGGACCAGATAATAAATTCCCAGGGGCAATTTTGGGAATTCCAAAAATGTTGGCTTCAACATGAGTAATATCTAGGGATTATTTTCCATAGGATGAACTATTTTATTTGCATGAAAGAAGAAGCAAATTTTGACATGCAGTTTGTATTTGAATTTGAAGCGGATTTTGGACAAGTGGCATTTTGGCATGATGATCATGATGACATGACAATCATTCGGGGGAGATTACTGTAGTGTGATGCTGGGGATGTTACAAATCTCCTCCACTACAAGAAATCTCGTCCCGAGATTTAAGTGGGGAAGTAAAGAGTAACTCCGGGTGAACTAACCCATATAGGGTTAATTGTCTGGTGAACAATGCAAGGAATGTGACCGAAGTATCTCTTGAGCTGAAATTTAAGAAAATGTCGAGAGCAAAATATGAAGGTACAATAAGAAGTTTAAAGCGAATGGACCAACGATTGATACCTGAACAAAGTGTGAGGAAGGGGTTCAGAGCATCGGGAACATATCATCTTTCCAAAGGTGGCTCGTGACATGATATGAAGCCAAATGCAAGAATGTTTCGGAATCAAGAATGTACAGGAGTCAGGTTTCGATCCTGTGGAACTGTGGGCTATGGGCCCACCATGTGGTTCAAAAGTAGGAAGGACGCTGACATATTGCACGGTCATGGTAACAAGGCATGTCAAAGGATAGCCTGTCAGTTATGTTGGCAACAATGTTGGTACCAAGGGCGAGGGACGAATAGAACCATTTTCATGCTCGTTGAACGAGGCGGACCAATAGGCAAGGTTCTCGTCCATCGGGGGTTACCGGGATGTCGTCAGCAATAGTAACAGGGTCACACTGACAGAGTTGTAAACCCAGATGTTTCCATAAGCAGGGAATTATTACTGCTTAGATCTCATAAACCACAAGAAAGTTTAAACAAAACAATGGAAAAGAAAAGGTGATCATTAGATTAATCAGAACATTGGAAATAAAAATGTGTTTACACACAAGAATTGGGAGTATATCCTTCCCAAGGGGGAAGCGGAGCAGGATATACATGATATGACAGCAAGTTCAAAAGCATTTAGATGAAGGGGGCGAGGGAAGAATCATGATATTACCCATACAACCGTGTTTGGATAATAGATCAAGAAACATTCGACAATGTGCTTCCAATGTTCTTCTTTATATGCAGAATACCTCAGTCATGCTTCGAGGTAGCATTAACATGGTGTTACAAGTAGGGGTTGGAGTTGAAGATCACAAGAAATACTCAAGGAACAATTGCAGGAATAGCAAGGAGTCCAAGGTATAACCAAGACATGATCAAACATGTGTTGGAAACAAGACAAGGGAGTTGTCGATGATAACTCAAATCATCGAAGGTCAAGGATGGTATTTCTCATCATGAATTCGATTGATATGCTGGAAGAGCTCAGAATGTTGACGAGCACGACACAATTGTCGAGAGATTTCAGGAAGATGTAATCGATCGGCGATGACATCAAGTCAAAGGAATGATGAAGCGAAAAGTTATCAGAACCACGGGTACGACACAAACTCGAAAGCAAGCTTGCTGTTCAAGGCAAAATGGTATGACGAGGAAGATCGACATAAGCTTAGCTCATCGTCGAAAATTCTGTTCCGGGAAGAAGGACCAGGTAGCATAGTTAAAATTTAGCACGATAATGACATAGCCGGCCAGGCTAGGAATGACTAGAAGAAAGCAATGAAAATTACTTAGAGTTATAGAATCAGAGTGCGGAATCGATTCAACCGATTCACTTATCGGAGTCCTCAAGTGATTAATAACTTAGATCCCGGGGGAAATCTGAAATCGGCGAGAAGCAATACTAGATGAAGACTCATAGGAACCAACACAGTTCTTTGATATTCTCGAGGTACCGGAGGGTAATACTCGAAGGAAGATCAAAAGAGAGGTTGCGGAGATGCATTGATCTGCAGAAGACAAGTGCTTTAAATTGTCTGAGAAATGGAATTAAAGGGGAACAATCATGGTCAGAACCACGGTTGCCAAGGACCAAACATAGATACCATATGAACTTATTATAAGGGGATTACTATATCACAAGAAGCTTCCATGATAAGTTCCACATTAGGTCCATGGGCATGAACACAAAGTTCAAGGTCGACTCCCACTTCTCCAATGCAAAACCTTTCATTCACTTCTCACTTTCGACGAAGTTGTAGTGTTGAAATTTTATCTGGCATAACACCAGTAGAGTATGACCTATTGAAGTTTTTGGGTTCACACAAATTAGAAAAGGCATAGGTTCAACCCATCAGGGCATCTTAGGAACATATACCACGAACATCAATACTACTTAACACCAGCTCGAAAGTAGAGCATGGTTCACAAAAAGAGAGGATAATGTTTACCATAGGCGTTATATGTCAGGGAAAAACTCACGAGAATTTAGAATGTGAAAGACACTGTCGGATGATAATCCAACAAAGGATTTGGCCGTCCACAAAGGATCTGATGTGATTATCAGTACTCAACCAGAGGAAGAAATAATGCAAAGGCATCGGATTATAGATATATATGGATAACTTGAAAGCTTAAAAAACGGGATTACAATTTTTAAATCAGAAGATCAGAAGCACAAGCTCTGATCAAAAGATAATTGAGTTGAATCGGTATAGATCGACAATCAATCAAGGTTTGATTTGCCAAGAACAAGCTCAAGTTTGGAGGGACGTCTAAGCCAGAAGGGAGAATGCTAGGATCCGATTGAGGATTGCGAGCATTCACAACATATTGGATCAAGGGACTTAATCGATAGTGACAGAGGATGTCAATGGAGATTACTAGAAATACGGAATTAACCATAATGCAGGCATGCAAGACTTTCAAAAGCAATAGGTTGCAAAGGATTCTTGGAAGGTCGAATAGCATTTTGAGGTATTTTGTGAAACACATGAATAACAAGGAATTAACAAATCCTCAATAAGTGTGAGGAATTATTCGAACATGTACTCAAACGGAAATGGAGCTGCAAGGCAGCAGGCACCATGGATTCTCGAGATATTGGAATGTATCGGGGAATCTTATAATAACAAGGGCAACGGGAGTGAACGTATGAATGGCGAGTGTATTTAATTATCTATAAGGATATAAGAGTGGTAGGGAATTGCAAAGTCGATGAGTACAAGTCTCGAGAGAACATCGGAGAGTATCTTCGGAATCTTCTGATGAACCAAGCAATCATCTGGAGTGAGGGGGTCTCCGGAAGAAAGTAGTTACGAGAACCTAGAGTCAGAGTTAGTAAAATCTTTGACCAGAATAGAAGAGAGATCAGAGTCCCAGAGTATAGACGAGGAATAAAAGATCCTAATACCACCCAATGGCAACGTGGGCCCGTAAGCCACACAACCATGTTAGTAAAAGTTTTTCAATGACTAGACTCGACTTCGGCCAAGGAGTTGGAAAGGGGGCTACCTATAGGCAGTCGGCTCTGATACCAACTTGTGACGCCCCCGATTCAATCATACACTAATCATACACGCAAATGCGTACGATCAAGATCAGGGACTCATGGGAAAATATCACAACACAACTCTAGACACAAATTAAAATAATACAAGCTTTATATTACAAGCCAGGGGCCTCGAGGGCTCGAATACATAAGCTCGAATACAAACGAGTCAGCGGAAGCAACAATGTCTAAGTATAGACATGAGTTAAACAAGTTGCCTTAAGAAGGCTAGCATTAAAACAGCAACGATCAAAAAGGCAATGCCTCCTGCCTGGGAGCCTCCTAACTACTCCTAATCGTCTATGGCCTCCACGTAGTAGTAAGCATCAGCGGTTGCATCTGGCTCCTGGGCTCCGACATCTGGTTGCATCAACCAGAAAGAAGAAGAAAGGGGGAAAAGCCGGAGCAAAGCAACCGTGAGTACTCATCCAAAGTACTCGAAAGCAAGGATCTAGACTACATATGCATCGGTATCAATGAAATGGGCTGTATATGTGGACTGAACTGCAGAATGCCAGAAGAGAAGGGGAAAGCCTAGCCTATCGAAGACTAGCATCTTCAAGCTAACTACGGTGCACGGGGAGGAGAAGGGAGAGGGGGAGGGTCGAATTGGCTGCTCACTGGGACCTGCAGGTGTGCACAAGTAGGCTCGGGGAAGGCTTGCCGGAGTCAGATCCGTCGGCGAGGTCGACAACACCCGAGGAGGAAGAAGAAGGCCGGGTCGGCGATGGAGGGGCTTCCGGCTCCTGCTCGTGTGCATGGACGATGATGCTGGCGGCCATGAAGCTCCGGGACGCGCTGAAGAGGGTTTGGAGCAGCGGTTGCCGCGATGGGCGCCGGTGGGCGGCGACAAGGGGCGCTCAGTGGAGGGGGGAATCTGGTGGGGAGTGAGAGAGAGGAGGACAAGGCGAGGTGGGTGAGTGGGGAGATAGGATCGAGGCGACGCGGAGGGAGGGGATCATTATCCCCTCGTCAGCGAGGCGCGAGGCGATGAGCGGGTTCGGCGGCGACCATGGGCGCGGGTTGGTTGAACAGGAGAAGGGGAAGGCGACAGGGGAGGGGGAGTGGGCCGGCTGGGGTGGGCCACGGACATCAGGGCCGTTTGGCCCAGTGGGAGGGGTCAGTTTCCTTTTGTTTTTGTTTTACCTTTTCTTTTTCTGATTTCTCTTTTATGTTAAAATCAGAGACAACTAGGGAAAAGTTTGGGCTACCAAAATACTTTAAAAAAATGTGGGACTAGGCCACTTAAATTCTTTCTAGTATTTGGCACTGCCACAAAAAGTTTGGGGCCATCAGGAGTTCTTCAAGCATTTTTAGAAAATGAAAAGGAGATCTTAAATATTGCTGGACCAGATAATAAATTTCTAGGAGTAATTTTGGGAATTCCAAAAATGTTGTCTTCAACATGAGAAATATCTTGGGATTATTTTCCATAGGATGAACTATTTTATTTGCATTAAAGAAGAAGCAAATATTTGACATGCAATTTGAATTTGAATTTGAAGGGGATTTTGCACAAGTGGCATTTTGGCATGATGATCATGATGACATGACCTTCATTAGGGAGAGATTACTGTAGTGTGATGATGGGGATATTACAATCCAGCCGCCACCCAAGCAGATCGCTCCAACGAACTCCCTTGATTTCCACCGCCGCCCAACCACAGCACCTGCACCCTCCTCCCTCCTTGAGCCCGAGGTCATGCCTCCTCTGCTCGATCTCCACCGCAAGTTGCAATCGTGCCTCCCGCTTCCTCCTAGATCCAGGGCGAGAGGGGTTCGATCCCCAGTAGCCCCGAGCCTCCTCCCACGGCTCCTTGTCTCCCTCTCGCAGCTGCAATGCCCTAGGAAAGCCGAGCTCCTCCCAATCCCCAAGGATGTTGCTTCCCCTGCCCGAGCACCTCGGCCTCTGGCGACTAGGAGCTGCAGCGCCCCTGCACTCCTTCTCTCCTTTTGTCCATTTCGCTCCCCGAATCTCTCTCTCTCTCCCCGACCTCCCTATTCTTCTACAGGAGCTCGTCTGCTCCGCTCGAAAAGGACATCCGCGAGCGCCTACAGCATGCGCCTCCACCTGTCATCGCCGCATCTTTGGTCAGCCCCACCACCGCCGGCGAGCTTCATCACGCCACTAGGCCGTGCCCCTGCTCCTTTCCTCTCTCTCTCTCTCTCTCTCTCTCTCTCTCTCTCTCTTAATCTCTCATCTCTCTCACCTCACCCTCTGTCTCTTCACAGGGAACGAGTGGGAGACGCCATGTCCGCCCGCAGAAGCTCCATCGTCGCTGGGATCAAGTTCCTCCGGCGCCGGCCCCGGATCCGATCTCTCCAGCCTCCCTGCTGCCTCGCTCGCCCGCGCCAAGACCTCGCCTCCGCCCAGATCCTACCTGGCGCCGCCACCTTCGCTTGCCTCCCCGTCTGCCAAATCCAAGCCGCCTCGCCCGGTTCTAGATGTTCTGCACCGTCCCCACCACCGGCTACCTCCCCTGCCTCGCACCTGCTCGAGCAGGACGACCGCGCCCGGCTTCGCGTCCACCCAGGAACGAGTGCGTGTGAGCGTTAACCGCGCCCGGGTCTCCCTCGACCGTGGCCTCGTCCTCGCGCCGTCGCGTTGGCCATTCGGAGCCCATCCCATCGACCGGCCTCGCTGGGCCGCAAGGTGAGATCCACCTCCATTTGCTGTTGGGCTTTGACCCAATAGCGCAAGTGCAGTTTAGCGCTCAGTGCGCTTGTTGTTATTCTGCACCCATGCCTGTGTATCCTAGTCCGCCTCAGTTTCGGCCCGTATAGTTTTTTCCCTTGCTGTGAATTTATCTAATTTCCAAGAGTTTACAAGTTTTACAGAAAAACCCTTTAAGTTCATGCATTAATAACTTCAATAACCATGCATCGGAATTAAACATACTTTACATGTAAAATGCTTAGAATTTGATCTAGTTTCATAATATGCAACTTTCATCCATGTTTAAAATGTTTAAACTTGTTGTTTATTTAAATTTGCCCAATTGACATGCTAAAATGGTTTAATTCATAACTAAATAACCACAGCTTCGAATTTAATAAACTTTATATGTAAGTGGGGTAGAAAAATGCATAGATTAACATGGTGGCATTACTTTACATGTTTAAAAATTCTAAAATATGGTTTAGGGCAGAACAGTAGAAAACCCGAAATATGCACATGGGATTTTCCGAAATTGTTGTTTGTTGTTTCCGGCCTCATTTAAACTTGCCTAGATAGGTAGTTCATGTATGTTCACCCTCTTGCCATGTTAACCAACATGTAATAAGTTTGAGTAGATTAACCAAGAGAAAACTAAATAATTAATGTGGTGTTTCGTCAATATGCAACTCGTTGCATATTGAGATCCACTTAATTTGTAGTATTGTTTGTTGCACTTTGCCATGCAATGAATCATTAATCCAGACATGCATCGTATTTGTTTGTGCATCATGTCATGTTTATGTGATGGTTATTCACCATGTTGTTTGCTTCTTTACGGTTGTCCTTCTTCTTGATAGTTCCGTTAACATTGTGATCGTGAGAATTCGTTCGACTACGCCCATTCATCTTCTCCATGGATTCGCTCTTCTTCCTAGAAGGATTTCAGGCAAGATGACCCTTACCCTGGATGTCACTACTATCTTTGTTATGCTAGTTGTATCGATGCTATCGCTATGTCGCGCTTCTCACCAAATTGTTTATCAAGCCTCCCAATATGCCATGAAACAGCCTCTAACCTTTTCCACCATCCTAGTAGACATTGTTTGGCTACGTCACCGCTTTGCTCAGCCCTTCTTATAGCGTTGCTAGTTGCAGGTGCAGTGGCACGTTGTTCCATTTTGGGACATGGATATCGTGGGATATCACAATATCTCTTATTTAACTAATGCACGTATATACTTGGTAAAGGGTGGAAGGCTTAACCTTTTTCCTGGTGTTTTGTTCAACTCTTGCCGCCCTAGTTTTAGTCATACTGGTGTTAAGTTCCTTGATTTTGCGTCCCTAACATTGTGAGGGTTTATTGGCCCCTCTTGATAGTTCGCTTTGAATAAAACTCTTCCAGCGAGGCCCAACATTGGTTTTAATATTTGCCAACATAATAATATTGACTTAATTAATTAATTGGCATAGGGGGTCGTGTCCCTGAGGTTCCTTAATTCAACATAATACAGGGGGGCCAGTGCTGATGGTGTTGGTCCCAAACAGAGCCTCTTGCGGTGCCACCCCTTCACCAGGGGTTTTTGGTTGCCGTACGTAGTGTTCATCCGAACATGGCGTGAGACGAGATACGCGCAGCTACTATCAGGGTATCGGCACGCCAGGAGGTCTTGCTGTATTTGTTTTACCATTGTCGAATTGTCTTGTGCACCAGGATCCCGAGTCTGATCGGATGTCCCGCGATGGAGGATTGTCTCCACGGATCATGAGCTTGTCATGGGCTAAGTTGGGACACCCCTGCAGAGCTTAAACTTTCGAGAGCCCTGCCCGCGGTTATGTGGCAGATGGGAATTTTTTATGTCCGGTTCTAGAGAAATTGACAGCAGACTCGAATATAAAATACACCAACCACATGCGTAACCGTGACGGTCTCTTTTTGGGTGAGTTCGAGAAGAGAACACGGTGGGGTTATGTTTGAACGTAAGTAGTTCAGGATCACTTAGTGATCATTACTAGTTTGCGACTGATTGCGTAGCTTCTCATCTTACTCTTGTATTCGTAAGTTAGCCACCATATAATGATTAGTCGCTTGCTGCAACCTCACCACTTATCCATTCCATACCCATTAAGCTTTGCTAGTCTTGATACCCATGGTAATGTGATTGCAGAGTCCTCATTGCTCACAGATTACTACAAGAACAGTTGCAGGTACAGGTAATGCAATGGTCTAATGCGAGTGCGATGCTCGCTTGTTTGGAGTTCTTCTTCTGCTTCTTCTTCGATCAAGGGATATAGGTTCTGGGTCGGGAGCCTGGGCTAGCAGGGTTGATGTCATTCTTCTTTTTCATTTCGTTTCATCCATAGTCTGATCCCGCTCTTCTGTATGATGATTGCTATGTATTGATGTATTGTTGTATTCATGTTGTAGCTTGTGGCGAGTGTAAGCCTTTATCTTGTATTCTCATCTATTCAGTACATGGTATGTTGTCATGATATCCACCTTGCTATGCGCTCAAAATGTGGTTGTGCCCCGATCATGAATTCATCACGTGATTGGGATAGAACCACATCTTGGGCGCTACAAGTGAGCCACCTTGATTGATTGAACCGCTGTCGTCGTTGAGTCTAGAAGAAAACTATTCTGAGTCTAGCTATATATATCGGAGAGTAGGATTTCTTTTTACTCCTTATCCCCATCGTCGCTCTGGTGAGGAATCATGACGCGGGTGTTTTTGTTTCCATCACTCTTCTCTTTTTCACTCAAATTTTTTTAGGATCACGTGGGTATTGTGGAATCGGTCCGATATCATTGTGACGGGAATTCTATCTTGGTGCCTCCTGACATTTAGGGGTAGTGGCAGTGTCCCGGGGAGTTGAGCTCCAAGGTGTTTTTGTCACAGTGGTTATCGTTTCAGTTCTGGATACCAGAGGATGTCGACATCGAAAACGCTTGTATACTCTTTGTGGTGAGAGTAGTTTGACGACACCCAGTACTGGGGAGAGCGATCAAATGTATTGTGACATCTAGTATATCAGATGTTTTCGAAGGTTTGAGTTACATGATTTCCGAGGTTTTCTTGGTTGTGTGTTGACGGATGGATACAGTTGGAGTGTAGGATTTGTTAGTTGTGTGAGATATTTGTGCCTCCCTGTATCCCCAACACCAGATTGCATAACCAGAAAGTTTCAGGAGTTCATAGGTGGGAATTCAAGTAGTTACCTAGAATATCTTTCTGACATATGCATGCTATGAGATTGAGCTTCGACGTCTAGTGGTTCGCCTGTACACGGTTGGTTTTACAGTGGTCTCATTGTGTCTTAAAGAGTCCTTGGCTATGCTGACTTGGGGATGCACCGTATGTCATGTGCACTGCCTTGTACATGATGGTGTTGTATGATCGAGCCCGTGTGGGCCCCACCATGAAAATTTCGGACAAAATCTCTATCATATGTTTGTTTGGCTTATTCTGCAAGCCAAATCCTTTGTTTTGTTTTGAGTTGTGGTATTCGAGTTGCTTCGAAGTCAAGAGTTGATCCATACCTTTTCCTAAATGGTGTTCTCGTATTTCTATGGGAGTGCTAACCCTTCTTGATCATCAAGATTTTCACGTCAATTCTTTTCCTACCGGTGTGCTTCTCTTCAAGTTAATCATATCCTTTCAATATTAGCTAGATCATTTCTTAGTTCTTCGCAACGGTGTTTGTTTTATCCGTCCCAAGTTGTCTTTATTTTTCCACCCTCCCACCCTTCTTCGTCAACAAGTCAAAACTCTCAATCAAGTATCCATTTTATTCATGAGAAGTCTATCCAGTTTTTTCCCTTCAATGTTCTTATCCGGCGTTTCCTCGTAAAGATGCAGGAGCTTCAAGTTTATCACTCTTCGTTCTCTTTTCTTCTCCGGTGGATTCAATGCAAACTTTCATATGCTTTCTCATGCCGGTGCACCTCTTATTTATTCATGTCTCTCTATTCATATCCGGAGTGCTAAAGATTCTCAGAAGACTCGTGTTTTCATTCAAGATTCGTTCATTCTATTTCGAGGTGGTTACCTTATTTAAATCATTTAATTCAGACGGTGCAATCTCTCTTTTCAAGAAATCGTTCAATGCTGTTTCTTTTGAGTGGGCCCTAACCCACAGGTCTTTTCCCAGGATCTTACCTGACTCTTCTAATTTTTTCCGAAGTTGTTATCAAAATCCCTTCAAAGTGTAACGTAAGAATGGATTCCATCAATCATATCCCTCCTTCAAGATCTCTTTCAAATTCTTTTCTTCTTTGGCTCAATCTTTCTATTCTTCATTATTCCGGAGTGTCTCAACAATTCATGGTGGTGTTTCTCGTCGTCATTCTTGGATTTTGAAGACTGAAGAAGAATTTCTCTTGAATCTTGGTCCGTTCTCTTGAAGATTCATGGTTCTAGCTTTATGCCATCCTCTCATAATAGTTTTCGATTGTGAGAATTCTTTTCACCCATTCGGAACAATTCAGGCGTCTTTTCAGTTTGATTCTTCAGAGCCCATCATCTTAGAATTATTCATTCTCAGCTTTCAGCTCTTGTTCTCCAAATCTTACCGGTGCATCGCTCAAGTATTCTCTAGTCAGTTCGCGATCTCCTCATTCTCTTGTCTCTAAATTCCCTCACGTATGTTCGTGCCTTTTCTAATTCTCCCCGGCGAGGAATTATATTTGTTCGTTCATTTCCAAAGTCTTACGGTGGTTCGTTCAAGATTCCTTTAGCTTTGTTACCATGTCAATTCATTCATTCTTTCCGAAAACATACCAGTGGTTCATTTAAGACCTTAAAGTTTGTGCTATATCTCTCTCCAATCCTTTTCAAAAAGAATAAGAAGTATGCCAAATCCGTTGCTTGTCATCAATTTAAATTGGTGAAGGATATGCATAACGTAATTCTTATTCTTGTTTCGTCCAAGTGATTAATTCCTTCTATCCGGAGTTTGTTTATGATATCAATTTCTCGGTTTGAAGTGCTTCATCTTTCTTTCTCCGGAGTTCCAATCTATCTCAATTATCTTGTCACGAACCTCTATCTAAATCTTTGCAAGGTTTCTTATTGTTCTTTTCAACCTGCACTTCCTACCATTTCTTTTCTCACCAAAGTTCTTCATGGAGGTTCATCAAAGATTTCATTCATACTCTAAGTCTTCATCAAGATTCTTGTTGGAGGAGCTCAAGTATTCTTCATCGTGAATTTTGAAGCGCAATTCTTTCTACCTTATCTTTTGAGGTGGTATTATGTCTTTCTTGATAGTTATCCGTTGTGTTTCATGATTCACAAGCTATCAAGATTTAGATATTTAAATCCTTCATTTTTCATCGTTCATGAGTTCTTTCACCCCCTCAATTTATTCGTTGGAGTTATCTTGGGATGTATCTCACTAAAAGCTTTTCCCTAAGGATTGTTGTTGTTTATGGTGCTTATAAATGACCCAAGTTATTCATTTATCCTCTCAGTGAAATAAGTTTTTCGTCTCCTTGTTGATCTCAATCCAAACAAGTGTTTACATTAGTGGCAGAATTTCACCTCTAGTTTTGAGATGTTTCATAAGTTCACGAGGAGTATATCATTTGATTGTTTATTCCTCAACAACTCCACCCAACCCTTCTTCGTAAGAATGTTTTCAAATTCATTTCTAGTAGAAGGTGTTGATCTTCTTCATTCTTTTCACTCCATTATTCGTTTTGGAGGCTTTGTGATATTGCTCTCTTCGAACCATCATCTTGTCATATCAGATCATGTTCTTTTCCTTTCTGGTCTAGTTAATAGGAGTGTCGTCTCCTCCATCCAAGTTCTCTCATCTTATCAAGTTTTGCCTCTCTTTTCAACTAGAGTGTTGTCTGAAATCTTTCTTACCCCTTGTGCCTTTCTTGCAGTAGTTCCGGTGGCAGTGTGTTGTGGATTTCATCAAGTATCATCCAATCTTCTCAAGTTCATGATTCTAATTCCTTCCATTTTCAGCCGGAGTGCTATCCGAATTGTTTCATTCTCATTCCTTCTCTATCTTCTTTTAACCAGAGTGGTTTCAATGTCTTTCTTGTCACATAAGCTCTTCATTATCATCGGTGTTCCTTGTTCCTCTTTGCTAATGGAGTGTTTGTAATCTTGTTCACTTCCGTTGTATTCTTTCTTTCAAGTTGTCCAACCATCTAAGGTTTGTTGGTTTCACTCGTTTGTTGTAGAAGCAACTTTGTTTTACCTCTTCCTTTTCCGCCTCTCTCCGGGGCCATCCCTAGGATCTCGGGTCGAGATAGTGTGGGAGAGTTGTGACGCCCCGAGACTGACGCTCCAGAAGACTTCTAGCTATTCTGAGTTTCGCTATGCGATTTATTTTGCTTGTTGCATTTCATCATGGCATCATGTGTATTGCATCCGCATGTTTTCATAAAACTCGTAGCGGTTCGCAGTTGCCGCTTCTTCCTCCTCTCCATTGACCTTTCGTCGGCCCCTTGTATTTGTCGACCTCTCTCAAACCCCCTCGTGCGCATCTGAAAACTCCCCTGAACCCAACCCGATCAATCATCACCATTGAATTCAGATCATCCCCAAACATCCCTAAACATCTTCGGTTTATTATTTGGACTTCCCTACCGATTTATTTTCGACCATCCGGTTTCGATCATATGATCGAAAACTCTCTCTCCTTTCTATATATAAAGACCACGTACATTCTAAATCAGTGCAAACCCTAGCCCCTAGCCTACCCTAACCCTCGCGCTGCCGCCACTCCATTTTCCTCGGGATCCCTCCCGATCCAGCCGCCAACCAACCAGATTGCTTGGACCAGCTCCCTTGATTTCCGCCGCCACCCAACCATAGCACTTGCACCCTCCTCCCTCCTCGAGCCCGACGCCATGCCTCCTCTGCTCGATCGCCACCGCAGGTTGCACTCGCACCTCCCGCTCCTTGTTGGAAAACGGCTAGTACTGACTCGGCCCATGCCGTGCCGCCCGCTCACCACGTGGTGATCGTGGCCTCTCCCCGCTCCTCATGTAGCTAGCGCACGGCTCTCCGGGAGACCAGCTCCCTTCTGTTGTAACCAACTGCATCACCTACGAGTGCTCACCTATGTATATAAGGCTATGCCTTCCATTGTAATAAATACACAAAGATTCTCATCCTTCTTGGCATCAGAGCCATCTTTCCTCCATGTATCCCATGGCCGGTTCCCATGCCTCTGACGAGGGCTCCGATGACGGCCAGCAACCCGAGACCTCTGGCAGCCCGCCCCTCCCTAGCGCTAGCGCACCACTGCCCACCGCCTCCGCACCCCTTCTCGTCCAGAGTGCTCCTCTGGCCACAGCTCCTCTGCACCTCACCGTCGTGCCGCTTGGCTGGGCGATCGGCGACGCTGCGTCAACCTCCACGGCGCCACCTCCTTCGATCCATGTCATCAACGTCGGCGCCCACATAGACTTCAAGCTGGACGCCGTTTGCGGCAACTACTCCAAGTGGAGGCGCATCATGTCCTTCATCCTCCGCAAATCGGGCGTGGAGAGCCACGTCCTTGTCAACCTCGACCCGCGCACCCAGACTGCGCAATGGCACCATGACGATCTCCAGATCCTCCTCATGATCTACGGTACGATCACGGATGAACTTTACGATGTCATTTCTGCCCAAGATTCCACTGCCTACCATGCCTAGTTCCTCCTCGATGCCCCCTTCCGCGATAACCTCGCGGGCCGAGCCATCCACGTCGGTGCCGTGTTCCGCGCCACCGTTCAAGGTGACACGAAGATCGCCGAGTACTGCAGGCGCCTCAAGGCGCTTGCGGACTCCCTCGACGAGCACGTCAACGACAAGACCCTCACCCTTCAGCTCATTCGCGGCCTCGCTCGTCGGTTTGGCGTCATGGCGTCCCTGCTACCAATGCAGGTGCGCTTCCCCACCTTCATCCAGGCCCGCTTCAGGATGATGCTGGAGGAAATCAACCTGGACGCGCATGCCCACGGAGGGGCCCACCGCCCTCATCGCCACGCACGGCGGTAGATCGTCTGGCTCCGGTAGCTCCAGCGGCGGTGGCGGCGGCTCCGCTTCCACTAGCAGCACCATCCAGCGGAAGCCCGATCGCTCCTCTGACCGTGGTGGGCACGGGCGCGGCCGTGGCCGCGGCGGGCGCGAGCGTGGTTCCGGTGGCCACGGGGCACCACCAGCGCCTCCGGCTCCATCCCATTAGCCCTAGATGGGCTATTTCGCCCCATGGGGCGCTCCTTTCCCGCCGGTTGGCCGTGCACCGTGGGTTCCACCGAACGCCGCCGGCGTACTCGGTCCGCGGCCTGGGGTTCCACACCACGCCTACCCCATGATCTACAACGTCAACTCTCCACCGACGTACGACGCCGCACCACCAACCTATGGCGCCCCGCCCTCCTACCCGCACCCGCCTCCACCTCCTTCATGGGACACCGGCCAGATGCTCAATGCCGCCATGACCAGCATGTCCCTCCATGCTCCAGGGGGCGGTGGCGAGTGGTGTCTGGACACCGGTGCATCCAGCCATATCACCAACAACGCGTGTAACTTGAGCTCGTCTTGTTTTTCTGCAAAGTATCCTTCCATCTTAGTTGGTGACGGCTCCTATATGCCCGTCCTTGCCACGAGCACCACCTCTCTACTACCCCGCCCCTTCTCCCTTAATCACGTCCTCTTTGCACCATCTGTTGTCAAAAACTTGCTTTCTGTACGACAATTTACCATCGACAATTCTGTTTCCATGGAGTTTGACCCACATGGCTTTCTTGTGAAGGATCTGGTGAGCAGGACACCTCTCATGAGGTCAAATAGTTCCACTGGACTTTATCCATTCTTCGGCGAATCACCCACGGCTCTTTCGTCGATATCGGCAACTTGTGGCACGGGCGTTTAGGGCACCCTAGTCGTGCTTCTCAAGCCAAATTAGCTCATTTTCTTTATTCATGTAATAAACCCCTACCCCCCTCTGCCACTTGTGAGCCGTGCCAGTTCGGCTGACAACCCAGGATCCCTTTCCCTTCCTCTAGTTCATTTACCACATCTCCTTTTTAGCTTGTACATTGTGATCTGTGGACATCACCTGTCTCTAGCTGTTCTGGTTATGCATACTACTTGATAATAATAGATGATTTTAGTCATTACTCCTGGACTTTCCCTTTGCGTCACAAATCTGAAGCTGCCGACATCATTATATGTTTTTATGCCTATGTTCTCACCCAGTTCCATCTCTGTCTCCAGTGCCTCCAATGCGACAATGGAGGAGAATGTCTCAACACTCGCCTCCGCTCTTTTCTCTCTAAAAACGGAATCACCCTACGCCTCTCCTGCCCTCATACTTCGCCACAGAATGGCAAGGCAGAATGCGCCATCCGTAGCACCAACGACATTATGTGTACTCTCCTCCTCCAAGCGCACATGCCACCCGAGTTTTGGGTTGAGAGCCTCAAAACTGCCACGCACCTCTTAAACCTACGCCCTTCTTGTGCCATCGCCAACAACACGCCCCACTTCATGCTCCACGGCATCGCCCCTACCTATGACCACCTCCACATGTTCGGATGTTTGTGCTACCCTAACTTATACGCCACCTCCCCCCACAAGCTTGCTGCACGATCGCGCCGCTGCGATCTCCTCGGGCTCCCTCATGAGCACAAGGGCTACCGCTGCCTCGATCTGGACAGTCGCCAGGTCATCACCTCTCGGCACGTCATCTTCGACGAAAACCAGTTCCCCTACACACCGGCCACACCTTCCCCACGTACCACAAAGAATCCCATGCAAATCCCACCTACCTCGTACTATCCAGCCGCATCTACCTCGGGATCGCCGCCTGCCCACGCACCCAATGCGGCTGCCACCCAACCTGCCCACTAGACCGACCCCAGCTCGGATCCCGCGACCGCGGATCCCGCACCCAACACCCCGCCCTCCGCTCGGTCCCACCCTGGCCCCACGCTGTCCACCACTCCCAGCTCGCCCGAATCTACCTGGTCGGCCACTCACCGCAGCGACCCGGAGCCATCCCATCCCGCCTCGCCACCTGGCCGACCCCTCCCATCGCGCGTTGTACCCATCACCCCATGACGCAACGCTCACGCCATGCAAACCCGGGGCAAAGCTGGCTTTCTTCAACCGAAAACCCTCTTCTCCCCCGCTGCTCTCACCGCCGTTCTGCCTCGCCTGCAATCTCACCTATACCTGCCACCTACAAACAAGCCCTCCAAGACCCAAACTGGCGCCGCGCCATGCAAGATGAGTTTGATGCTTTGTTGCAAAACAACACGTGGTCTCTTGTTTCTTGCTCTGCAGGTGTCAACACGGTGACGGGGAAGTGGATTTTTCGCCACAAGCTACACCCCAAACGGCAGCCTGGCGCGCTACAAGGCCAGATGGGTTCTCCGTGGGTTCACGCAGCAACATGGTGTTGTTTCGTCAAGACATTCAGCCCGGTGGTGAAGCCGGCGACCATCCGCGTGGTGCTCAGCCTCGCCGTCTCGTCGGGGTGGCCAGTTCACCAGCTGGACGTGAAGAACGCATTTCTTCACGGCCACCTCGACACGATTGTCTACAGTCAACAACCCTCCGGCTTCATCGACTCGCGCCACCCCACGCACGTCTGCCAGCTGCACCGCTCCCTCTATGGCCTGCGCCAGGCACCCCGGGCGTGGTTTTAGCGATTCACCGCCTACCTGCTCTCGCTTGGGTTTGTCGCGTCCAAGTGCGACACCTCGCTGTTCATTCTTCGCCGTGGCACATCCACAACTTACTTGCTGTTGTATGTAGATGACATACTCCTCACCGCTAGCACCACCGCACTGCTCCGCTCCATCATTGCCGCGCTGCACCGCGAGTTTGCCATGTCCGTCCTCGGTGAGCTACACCACTTTCTTGGTGTCAATGTCCACCGCACCACGGACGGGCTGTTTCTCTCGCAGCACCAGTACGCGCTCGAGATCCTTGAGCGCGCCGTCATGAGCAATTGCCGCCCCATCGCCACGCCAGCTGACACCAAGCGCAAGCTCTTCGCTCAGGCCGGGCCGCCCATCTCCGACCCCTCCCTCTACCGCAGCCTCGCTCGTGCCCTGCAATACCTGACACTCACTCGCCCCGACATCACCTATTCCGTCCAGCAGCTGTGCCTCTTCATGCATGACCCGCGCGAGAGCCACTTCACCTACCTCAAGCGTGTCCTGCGCTATGTGCGCGACACTGCTCATCTCGGCCTCCGGCTCCGGCAATCACACGACACCAACCTGGTCGCCTACTCCGACGCGGACTGGGCTGGCTGCCCCAACACGCGCTGGTCCACATCGGGATTCTGCGTCTTCCTCGGCGACAACCTCGTCCCGTGGTCGTCCAAGCGCCCGCACACCGTCTCGCGCTCCAGCGCGGAGGCGGAGTACCACGCCGTCGCCCACGCCGTCGCCGACACTTGCTGGCTCCGCCAACTCCTCCACAAGCTTCATCGACCACCGGACAGCACGAAGATCATCTACTACGACAACATCAGCGCTACGTACCTCTTCTCCAACCCGGTACAACACCAGCGCACGAAACATGTGGAGATTGATCTCCATTTTGCTCGCGAGCGTCTCTCCTTCGGTGACGTACGTGTCCTCGTGCCTTCGACGTCCCAGTTCGCCGACGTCTTCACCAAGGGCCTCCCGACAGTCGTCTTCTGCGAGTTCCGCTCCAGCCTCAATATCGTCGAGCACCCTGTTTCGGCTGCGGGGGCTGTTGGAAAATGTCTAGTACTGGCTCGGCCCATGCCGTGCGGCCCGCTCACCAAGCGTTGATCGTGGCCTCTCCCCGCTCCTCACGTAGGTAGCGCACGGCTCTCCGGGACACCAGCTCCCTTCTGTTGTAACCAACCGCAGCACCTACACGTTCTCACCTGTGTATATAAGGCTATGCCTTCCATTGTAATAAACTAGCAAACATGCCCGTGCGTTGCAACGGGAGGAAAAAATTTACCTCTCATACACACTCTCGGTACATCAGCAAATCTCTTGAAATCGTGCACGATGCCACATGAAAAACAACATGATAAGTGATGTTGCGCAAAAACATACAGACGTGATGATTTTTGAAGTGTATTCAAGGTGTTTCCAATTTAGACAATATAAATATCTACCTAGTTGCAGGTATATCTTTACACATTTGTTGTTGTTCCTCCTCGCTGGTGCCCAACAAATATTTGCATTACGATGAAAATAGCAAAGTATATTTTATTATTTAATGATAGCATTTGCATAAGAGCATTATTTTTGCCTCCTTTATATATGTGCTTCTTTTGTAATCCAAGTCAAATCTTAATTTGGTTGCAAACATAGATAGCTCCATAAAAAACAATCAATTTGTAAGGACATGCATAGCAAATGTTCAAAGTTGCATATCAACATTGATATTCTTAAAAAATGAAAAAAAATTAAAACAATATGAAAAATAAAGTCAAGCCATTGGTTTACGTAAAGCTTGTATCAGCAACATTGTACATTTTTTATACATCAGAAACATTTTATATATACACATTTAATACTTTCCAATTTCATGGTCAACATTTTTTAAAACATATTTATTTTTTATGTCTACCTTTTATACATATTCTACATTTTTTGTATACATCAGGATATTTTTTATATACACGTTTAACATAGTCCAAATACATGATACTATTTTTGAAAACTTATTTTTTTATGTCTACTTTGTTCCATACACATTATATATGTTTCTATACATTTTTCTTATACATCAAAAAACATTTTTGTATGCACATTTGACATTCTTTAAATATATGATTAACATTTATTAAAGAATGAAAAATTATAGTACTACTTTTCTATACACACTTTTCTTTTCTGTATATAATGGAAACATTCTTTCTATACATGTTTGACATTTCTTTAGTGCATGATTAACATTCTTTCAAAGTCTGCATATAAGTGATTTTTATGATTAAAATATTCATAGTATTTCGAAATAAAGCCAAAAGAAAAAATACAGAACGTATGTAAAAAATTGTAAGAAAAATAAGTGCTAAAGGCCGCTCTGGGTCGGCCCAATCGGGCATCTGTCTAGAGAAAAAGGGGGAGCAAAAGGGAGTAATAGAGAAAAGGGGGAGATAGGGGATCGAACCTGGGTCAGACACTATTGAACCAAAAGCAATGACCGACTAAAAAAAGAATCATTTTTCCTATTACCGGGGGCATAGGCGGGTAAACTATGTGAACTCTAGGGGCAAATTCCATGACGTACGACCAGAAACCCAGTTTTCTTTATATACACACACTAGCAAAAGGGCCCGTGCATTGCAACAGGAGAAAAAAATTATAGTCTCTAAAGATCATGACAACATTTTGCTACATCATCGATAACATTTTGGCAAACATTTTGTTGAATTCCATTAACACTTTTTAATACATGAACTTTAAAAAAATCATGATTTTTTATTTACCAATTGTTTTCGAAATTGTGAATATTTTTAAATATGGGAACATTTTTTAAAACATTACGGCATTTTTTGAATCCACAAATATTTTATTATTTATTGTAAATTTTATTTTTTATGTTTTGGAACTTTTGTGAAGTACTAAATTATTTGAATATGAAAAAAACGAAAACAGAAAAAAAGAAAAACAGGTCACCCACACGTGGGCTAGCCCAAACGGACGCACCATGTCTTCTCCCAGCATGCAGTATAGGAGGTCCTCTGTGGGCCAGCCGAGGCGGCGGATTGCCCTGTGTGAAAGCCTTTTATGTCAATTATTATAGATGTCATGTTGCTAAAAAAACTTATAGATGGCATCAGTGGGTAATATTTTGCAACTTTGAGGACAATTTATGTGACGTACCACCAGAAGCACTCTTTACTTTATTATTATTATGATATGATGAATAGATGAATAGATATAGATGTATAGATATAAATTTGATGGATAATGAGTGGTGGATTGTGAAGTTCCTTTTTAAGGTTAGATTAAACATGTTTGCAGGTTGAATCATTTCTCTATCTTACTTTTCAGGTGACACATCATCAACCGACTGGGATAAGGCTTGGTCTAGTTTTAAGAAGAAAGGGAAGAAGACCCTATTCTCAGAGTTCTCACCGAACAAATATGTGACCTGGAACCCACGGTGCATTGAGTATCCATTGTCAGAAGAAGTCTGATCCAATCAAAAGAACTGAGAGGTCTAACTTGATGTTGTGAACAAGCCCAATATTTACCTTAGTAGGTATGATTATCTTCGTTTCGGCATTGCTAATCTATACATTGGTTGTCCCACCCAAGTAACTGCTGAAGTGACAGATAACAGGTGAGCTGTAGGCCAAAGATTCTACTTGGAAGTCTGTATTGTACATTTAGTTTGTACTATACCAAGTATAATCATGGTTCTGTATTGCTTCAAGCACATTGTAATAGATCATAATACAGAACCCCTTCCATTTTGGTGATTCTCTTCGCGTGTACATAAGTTGGACCCTCTTTAGTCCTCCATTATAACCAAGAAATATTGGATCACCTAGAATAATAATATGCTGATCACTATCCACGATTGTGCTCCTGATGTGATTTTTTTCATAGTTCTCACTTCCTAGTTCGTCTCACATTTCCACAACCTTGAGACATGGTCCGACCCATATTTCGATGACCTACAGAGAAATACGGTTGATCTGGTTCAGGAAGCATGGTTCAGACCACATGGTTCACCACAGGCAAAACATGGTTGACCGGGTTAAGAATGCATGGTTCAGACATGTGGTTCACTATGGAGTAGACTACATGGTTCGGACTCCTGATCTTCTCATAAACCAAGATTCCAGTGTCGAGTAACTATGCCGTGGGACATGGATCGAAAATTACAAAACAATCAATCGATTGAAAGAAATTCAGATTATTTATAGGACAGTTAGTGAAACATAAACCCACACATGCATAGATACTCTGATAGATAAGCAGCTACAGCAAAAAAGGAAACTACAACAATGTAGCGGAAATAAAAATTCTACATCTCATAGGAGAAATCAAGCTAGTGAACATAGCTTCTAGTGAAGAAGTGCCGACTTCAGTTTTAGGCACTTGTATATCCAACTACAACTACAAAAATATCTAATCATTTGAAAATTTCAACTATAAGTCTATAACCCGTAAATATACAACCAGTATAACCGGAAGTTCCAGCTTGCCGAGAAAACTGTGCAGGATGAACTATTTTCCACATAATCATCTACAGGATATGCTTTGAGCATCAATAAATAATTTTCAAGCATATACTGCAATTTAAACAAAATCAGAACCTTCTTTACCATTCACTCCTAAATGTAATCATCTTTTAATGCATGTCTCGGTCTTGTAGTAGCCCACATTGTCCGCAAGCTACTGTAATCGAAAGTAGTTTCACAATGGAGAAGTTACTACCAGAAATAAGTCTGTCCAAACACTATGTCAGGTACCATGCAGATAAAAAAAGTGGGAGATGCATCATATGAGTTCATAAGAGTACTTACAAATATTGATATTGACATTATCCAGAAACGTGCAGCCAAAGCTAACGAAAAGGTTCATATATATATATATATTAATTTGTATTTAGTGAAAACTGACTTGGCACTTGACATACAGTATGTGATGCTAGCTCCAGGTAAATATGCATTGCAGTAAATATAGAGGGGGGGGGGATAGTGGATCTGCATTCAATTCTTGCAGACCTTACTATATAAAATACCGAAAGAAAGACCAGACTTAACTCAGAATGAAATTTTAGAGAACCTTCACCTAAACATTCAAAGAAAAATGTTAATATCATGGACACATCTCGCAGAATATAACACCAAATGTCTAAGCTATATATATAATTCCAACTGACATTGTGGATGGGATGCTAGTAGAAGAAAAACACATGGTAGAGCAATTGTCATTAAAAACCAAGAGGTTAGCAATTAATTGGTGCAATCCTATAACTTTGGGCCAAGAATGTTCATATTTCAGTCGATCTACTAAAGGGGTTTTATGGTATCTCGGTCTATGTCGTTAATTGATCATTTCGACCATTGATATTATTCACAATAGTAAACAATTCTCAGGAGCAAAAGGGTAAATGATTTTGGGGATCTTTCAAAAAGAAATTGCATCAGTAAAACTTAGGAAGGCATAATTGCATATCCAGGCCCAAGCTTCCATGCATGTTTCCCATCACATGTATGCCAAGCAAGGCTGGCCTCAGATGGGTGCCACAACTTGGGGTGTCTTTGGCTCGCTTGTGAAGGAGAGTTAGGGGAAGAGGCAAGGTTGTGCCGCTACACCTCGTCGTTTGTCTGCTCGGTCTGCAATGCTCTCCAACGACAGATTGGAGATGAAGTGGTTGCACGCGAAGTGAGCGGCGTGGTGGCCCGCATTTCCATCGAGGAAAAAGCACATGGGCGGGGCAGAGTGGAGGCGACACTGATTATACGCCAAACTTTCTCACTCCCAATACTGCATGAAGCACCCTGCCTGGTCATGTTCTTCTGACTGAAGTTTGATGTAGCCCTGAATATATGTGCAACGGTGACACTGCACTTACTTTGCCAGCCCCTGCAATCAATTTTGTCAACCCATAGAGCATAGTCCATAAATACTCTAATTTTTCTCAAGGGGACTATAGGGGCCAAATAATTTCAAAATCAGGGAGAAAATCATAGATGAATATGTTGAGCGAAGCCTGCTGCCCCTGCTGTCTTGAAGCTCCTACACCACAAAACAAATATCAGTGCACTGCTTTGCTAATCTAGACCAAAACAAATCAAGGAAACTATCAATTTTTCCGATAAAGATCCTAACCGTGACATACTCATCCTAATCCGCCTCTGCCTGCAACAACCCACTTCCTCTGGCTGTGAACACTGACGCACATCCAGATGCACGCACCAATGCCAAATTAGTTTAGCAACCCGATTGAGTCCCACCATCATACCATTTTTTGAATCATATGGAAGGAGAGTTACTCTCATGATGTATTCATGTGGGAGTTTACCTCAAGGTTCTGTGATTGAAACCGGCTCGGACAAACACACAAACACCTTGTGTGCAAAAAATAACTGAGAACATCCACAACCTATAACCAGCTAATTCTATCCCTATTGACAAGAAGCACCACATATGCAGTAATTTGACATCATGAAACTGTGCAAACTCGTGATCCTCAGCAGAAAATAAGTCATCCAGAGAGACTGGCCTGCGGTTTCCTCTGGTAGCATGGGGTGGGCACAGAAATACACGCGCGTCCGAAGTTGAGGTGGAGGAGTAGAGGGGGCGGCGAGTGCAACGACGCCCGGATGGCCGTGTGGCTCTGGTCGAGCGGCGAGCGCGAGCCCTCCCAGGCAGCACACATCGAGGAGCTCGGGTGCGCAGGGGAAGGATGGGCTGAGCCAGAATGATGGTGCAGGGTGCTACGATCTCCATCGTCGGTTGGCCGGGCCGACGACCGGCGACTGGTGCGTCACCGGATCGAGCGTCCCGCGGGTCGGGCGAGTCCTGGCGGCGCAGATCGGTCCGCCAACGCCGCACCCTCCCATCCTCTGCCTCCCGCGAGGTCGCGACGAGGGGAGCCGTGAACGCCGAAGAAAGCCGCGGGTGAGGAGGAGATGGGATTGGGAGAGGAAGGAGGAAGCCGACGGCGCGCGTGAGGCATTGCGGGGCGGAGCGGGAGGCGGCCGGCGGCGCGCGGGGCATGGCAGGAGGTGTGTGGGGCGGGGCGGAGCGTCGTGAGGCAGAGCATGGCTGCGTTTATTTTTTCCTTCGTACCGATTCGATTTGGACTGCGGGTTGATTTGTGTAAACTTCAAGGGCTTTTTTGCAAAAGTACTAATGACGGACAACTATTTGCTTTATTAGTAAAGTAAAGATAAAGATATATTAAGAGAGAGGCGTTTTGGCTCCTAGGTGCATATGCACCCATTGTCGAAATACACATTTCGAAAAGTTGAAAAATTCGAAACAAAAATCCCACATGTATATCCGGACATTTTATGTGCGTTAACAAGATTTCGGTGAAAAACGACGTTTTTTATGGCTTGTGTAAAAAAGATAAAGAAATGCCTCGTGAATAGTTAGAATGAAGCATCAGAAATTGTCTTTTTTACACAAGCCACAAAAAACGTCGTTTTTCACTGAAACGTTGTGCACGCACATAAAATCTCCAGATATACACGCGAGATTTTTGTTCCGAATTTTTTAATTTTTCGAAATGTGTATTTCGACAATGGATGCATATGCACCTAGGAGCCAAAGGAAATTACCGATATATTACGTATATATAAAGATAAAGATACACAGAGATTCTCATCCTTCTTCTCTCCCTCCTTGATCCAGATCGAGAGGGGTTCGATCCCCAGCAGCCCCAAAGCCTCCTCCCGCAGCCTCCTCTCGCAGCTGGAATGCCCGAGGAGAGCCGAGCTCCTCCCAATCCCCATGGACGTTGCTTCCCCTGCCCGAGCACCTAGGAGCTCCCTTCCTCCCCGTGCCTCTCTCTCTCTCTCTCTCTCTCTCTCTCTCTCTCTCTCTCTCTCTCTCTCTCTCTCTCTCTTCACAGGGAACGAGTGGGAGACGCCATGGCCGCCCGCCGAAGCTCCGTCGTCGCTGGGATCAAGTTCCCTCGGCCGGCCCGGTCCGACCTCTCCAGCCTCCCTGCTGCCTTGCCCGCCCACGCCAAGACCTTGCCTTCGCCCAGATCCTACCTGGCACCGCCGCCTTCGCTGGCCTCGCCGTCCGCCAAGTCCAAGCCGCCTCGCCCGGTTCAAGCCGTTTTGCGCCGTCCCCGCCGCCGGCTACCTCCCCTGCCTCGCACCTGCTCGAACAGGACGACCGCGCCCTGCTTCGCGTCCACCAGGAACGAGCGCGTGCGAGCGTTGACCGCGCCCGGGTCTCCCTCGACCACGGCCTCGTCCTCGCGCCGTCGCGTTGGCCATTCGCAACCCGTCCCTACCGACCGGCCTCGCTAGGCCGCAAGGTGAGATCCACCTCCATCTGCCGTTGGGCTTTGGCCCGATAGCGCTAGTGCTGTTTAGCGCTCAGTGCGCTTGTTGTTATTCTGCACCCATGCCTGTGTAGCCCAGTCTGCCTCAGTTTTGGCCCGTATAGTTTTTTTCCCTTGCTGCGAATTTATCTAATTTCCAGGAGTTTACAAGTTTTACGGAAAACCCCTTAAATTCATGCATTAATAACTTCATAACACGCATTGGAATTAAACATACTTTACATGTAAAATGTTTAGAATTTCATCTAGTTTCATAATATGCTACTTTCATCCATGTTTAAAATGTATAAACTTGTTGTTTATTTAAATTTTCCTAAATGACATGCTAAAATGGCTTAATTCATAACTAAATAACCGTAGCTCCGAATTTAATAAACTTTATATGTAAGTGGGGTAGAAAAAGGCATAGATTAACATGGTGGCATTACTTTACATGTTTAACAACTCTAAAATATGGTTCAGGGCAGAACAGTAGCAAATTCGAAATATGCACATGGGAATTTTTCGGAATTGTTGTTTGTTGTTTCCAGCCTCATTTAAACTTGCCTAGATAGGTAGTTCATGTATGTTCACCCTCTTGCCATGTTAACCAACATTTAATATGTTTGAGTAGATTAACCGAGAGAGACTTAAAGAATTGATGTGGTGTTTCGTTAATATGCAACTCGTTGCCTATTGAGCTCCACTTAATTTTTAGTATTGTTTGTTGCACTTTGTCATGCCATGAATCATTAACCCGGACATGCATCATACTTTTTGTGCATCATGCCATGTTTATGTGATGGTTGTTTACCATGTTGTTTGCTTCTTTCCGGTTGTCCTTCTTGATAGTTTCGGTAACGTTGCGGTCGTGAGGATTCGTTCGACTACGCCCATTCATCTTCTTCATCGATTCGGTCTTCTTCCTAACGGGATTTCAGGCAAGATGACCATTACCCTGGATCTCACTTCTATCTTTGCTATACTAGTTGTATCGATTCTACCGGTATGTCGCCCTTCCCACCACTTGTTTATCAAGCCTCCCAATATGCCATGAAACAACCTCTAACCTTTTCACCATCCTACCAGACGTTGTTTGGCTATGTTACCGCTTTGCTCAGCCCTTCTTATAGAATTGCTAGTTGCAGGTGCAGTTGCAGGTTGTTCCATGTTGGGACATGGATATCTTGGGATATCACAATATCTTTTATTTAATTAATGCACATATATACTTGGTAAAGGGCGGAAGGCTCGGCCTTTTGCCTGGTGTTTTGTTCCACTCTTGCCGCCCTAGTTTCAGTCATACCGGTGTTATGTTCCTTGATTTTGCGTTCCTAACATGGTGAGGGTTTATGGGCCCGCTTGATAGTTCGCTTCGAATAAAACTCTCCAAGCGAGGCCCAACATTGGTTTTAACATTTGCCAACATAATAATATTGAATTAATTAATTAATTAGCATAGGGGGTCGCGTCCCTGAGGTCCCTTAATTAAACATAATACAAGGGGCCAGTGCAGATGGTGTTGGTCCCAAACAGAGCCTCTTGTGGTGCCACCCCTTCACCAGGGGTTTCCGTTTGCCGTACGTAGTGTTCTTCTGGACGTGGCCTAAGACGAGATACACGCGGCTACTATCAGGGTGTCGGCACGCCGGGAGGTCTTGCTGGATTTGTTTTACCATTGTCGAAATGTCTTGTGCACTGGGATCCCAAGTCGATCGGATGTTTCGCGATGGGGGATTTTCTCCGCGGATCGTGAGCTTGTCATGGGCTAAGTTGGGACACCCCTGTAGGGTTTAAACTTTTGAGAGCCATGCTCGTGGTTATGTGGCAGATGAGAATTTTTAATGTCCGGTTGTGGAGAACTTGACACCAGAATCGAATATAAAATACACCAACCGCGTGCGTAACCGTGACGGTCTCTTTTCGGGTGAGTTTGAGAAGAGAACACGGTGGGGGTTATGTTTGAACGTAAGTAGTTCAGGATCACTTAGTGATCATTACTAGTTTGCGACCGATTGCGTAGCTTCTCACCACTTATCCATTCCATACCCATTAAGCTTTACTAGTCTTGATAACCATGGTAATGGGATTGCTGAGTCCTCGTGGCTCACAAATTACTACAACAACAGTTGCAGGTACAGGTAATGTGATGATCTGACGCGAGTGTGATGCTTGCTTGTTTGGAGTTCTTCTTCTGCTTCTTCTTCGATCAAGGGATATAGGTTCCGGGTCTGGAGCCTGGGCTAGCAGGGTGGATGTCATTCTTCTTTTTTGTTTGATTTCATCCGTAGTCGATCCTGCTCTTCTGTATGATGATTGCTATGTATTGGTGTATTGTTGTATTCATGTTGTAGCTTGTGGCGAGTGTAAGCCTTTATCTTGTATTTCATCTATTCAGTACATGGTATGTTGTAATGATATCTAGCTTGCTATGCGCTCGAAATGCGGTTGTGCCCCGATCATGAACACGTGATTGGGATTGAACCGCATCTTGGGCGCTACAGTTGCGTCACCTCCACTTGGGCCCATGGGCCTTCTATGACCTAGGGTTAGGTTTAGGATGCCTTGAGATGTTCTCCCACCTCCTTGTTCACTACCCTCACTCCTATATAAGTAGATCAATCTAGTACCATTTTCTTTGTGATTTGTTTAGTTAAAAGTTAGCCATTGTAACTCGGTGTACTTCGTTTGTGTCCAACGACCAGGCCAAGACCGCTTTCGGATCCTCAGTTTAATAAATACTTCATCTATATTTGCAATACTCAGATTGCTTTTATCATATTCTTTTTTTTGGTTGCGTGCAGGAATAGACCTTCAAGGTCAGGCTAATCGTGCTTCCGGCATCGTCAGTAATCTCTGGAGATTGGTTTAATTTAACGATCGCTAAGGTACAATGTCGTGCACATTTTTAGTTAGATCGTCAAAGTTGTACTCCAGCAAATCGATAGTTACCATCTCACCGAAAGATCGGGACCCTTGCTTCTATCAGGATTGATGGCTTAACATGGTGATCAAGAATTCTAATGTAATTTTTGTCAGTAACAAATCAAATATTTGACCACACATGGAAGGTATACTTCTTGTTTTCTAGCCAATCTTGGTGTGAGAACGGCTTTGGAGGTAAGTAAATGAATGATTCAGGTTTGGAATATCCCTGTTAGGCTATGCTTTGTGTTTTGCACTCTATCTCTGATGTCTTTGGATAAAATATTATATTAGCATCTGTTTTTCAAAAGAATTTCACCTTGTCTTTAAATTTTTGAAATGAAAATAGTTAGAACACACATGTGTCAGTTGAGACCAAGTGTAAGCCAAGTAGGAAACAAGCAAAGCTACCCACTTAGATACAATTTTTAAGTAAATCAAAGAGGAAAGCTTTGGCTGCAATAATAAGTCACTATCAGTCTCTATAAATGGCACAATGGGTTGACTGATATGCATTGCAATGATTTTGTTGCTAACAAATAAATTACCCTTCTTCATTGGTCTTTCAAGATTTCTTATGATAATTTTTCTAATAGATGAATTGATGACTTACAATTATAGGGGATCAATCGTAGTCCTTTCGATAAGTAAGAGTGTCGAACCCAACGAGGAGCAGAAGGAAATGACAAGCGGGTTTCAGCAAGGTATTCTCTGCAAGCACTTAAATTATCGGTAACAGATAGTTTGATAGCAAGGTAATTTGTATGGAGCAACAAATATCAATTGTAGCAAAGGTGCAGCAAGGTAGCCCAATCATTCTGTATAGCAAAGGACGCCTGAACATACTCTTAAAGTAAACAAAGCGTTCTCGAGGACACATGGGGATTTCATCTAGTCACTTTCATCATGTCTATTTGATTCGCGTTCGCTACTTTGGTAATTTGGTATGTGGGTGGACCAGTGCTTGGTGTGCTATTCTTACTTGAACAAGCCTCCCACTTATGATTAACCCATGTCACAAGCATCCACAACTACGAAAGAAGAATTAAGATAAATCTAACCATAGCATGAAAGATATGGATCCAAATCAGCCCCTTATGAAATTATGTATAAACTAGGGTTTAAGATTCTGTCACTCTAGCAACCCGTCATCTACTTCTTACTCCACAATGCCTTCCCTTAGGCCCAAGTATGGTGAAGTGTCATGTAGCCGACGTTCACATGACACCGCTAAGGAAGCACCAACATACATATCATCAATATATCAAACGAATACCAAATTCACATGATTATTATGATAAGACTTCTCCCATGTTCTCAAGAACAAAAGTAACTACTCACAAATCATATTCATGTTCAATATCAGAGGGGTATTGAATATCAGGATTTGAACATATAATCTTCCAACAAATAAACCAACTAGCATCAACTACAAGATGTAATCAACACTACTAGTAACCCACATGTACCAATATGAGGTTTTTAGACAGAGATTGGATACAAGAGATGAACCAGGGTTTGAGATGATATGGCGCTGGTGAAGATGTTCAGGAAGATTGATACTCCCACTATGAGAGGGTTGTTGGTGATATCGATGGCTTTGATTTCCCCTCCCGGAGGGAAGTGTCCCCAGCCGAATCCCTCAGCCGAAGAGCTAAAGTGCTCCTGCCAAGGTTCCGCCTTGAGATGGCGGCGCTTCATCCTGAAAGTCTTCTCTTGATTTTTTCTATGGCAAATGGCATCATATAGGGGAACATGGGCCTCGAAGGCCGGCCAGGGACCCCACAAGGCACTAGGGCACGCCCAGGGGGGCGCCTAACTGCCTTGTGGGCAGCTAGTGAGTCCCCTCTAGTACTTCTTTGCTCTAGTATTTTTATATATTCCATAAAAATTCTCCGTAAATTTTTAGCTTATTTGGAGTTGTGCAGAATAGGTATCTTTGATATAGCTTTTTCAGGTCCACAATTCCAGCTACCAGCAATCTCCCTCTTCATGTAAAATGTTGCAAATTAAGAGACAAAAGGCATTAGAATTACATCCCAAAGTATTATAATGATAAAAAACATTGTCGTGGGAAACGAACACCTATGGGGCAGGGCCCCTTCTCGGTCCGGCAGGGAGCGGAGGGCGCACGAAGAGCAGATCGAGGCGAAGCACGCGAGGGATTTTACCCAGCTTCGGAGCTCTCCAGAGAGATAAAACTCCTACTGCTGCTTTGTGTTTATATTGAGTTCTTGCTCGAGAGCGTGAGCGTTCTATAGTTTCGAATGAGTCGAACCCCCTCTACGTTGCGCATGGGCCTCCTTTTATAGGCTAAAGGGGTCACCGACAGGTGGCAACGCAGAGAGGGGTACAAATGTAAAAAGAGGGGTTGGTACAACTGCCTCTACAGTGTACTCTACCTAACTCTGACGACAGGGGACAAGGGCATTTAATGCCCGTCCGGTCGCCCAAACAGTGCAGAAAACGACCGTTTGGGGCGCCACCGCTTGCCACGATGGCCTTCTCGTCATCTCAACTTGCCACCTCGCACCGCTTGGCTGCACAGCCGCCCGCCACGTGCGCCAGGAACGATCCTGGGGCGACACGTCATCGGATGTGCTGGAGCGTGGGCGTAGAGTGGTGGCTTCGCCGCGGCAAGCGCCTTGCCGCGGTCGTTGTCTTGTCGCACCCGAAAGCTTGACGCTCGCCGGGTCTTGCCGGGACGCGCGGCGCGTCGCGGCAAGTTTCTTGAAATGCCTTGGTTGGCCTTCCCGGCAAGCTCCTCTTGCCGGGGCCTTGCCCTTCCCGGCAAGCTCCTCTTGCCGGAGTCTTGTCTTCTCAGTCAAAAACACTTTGTTCTTGAATGGCATCAATATGAGCTACGGAGGATCTTGGCGGACGCCCGGCAAGCCTTGCCGCTGGGTGCTGCGACTGCCCGTGCACAAGTTCGGGATACTAAGGTACCCCTACTTTAGTACACCGACAGGAGCCCCCGGGCCTGGGCCATACATGGTGCCGAGCGCTATTGGGCCAGGCCCAAAACAGGACACGGGCACGCGCGGCTTGGGTCCATACCAAATCTAACTCCGTATCCACCGCGCCCTCCCGTAACGGCACGCGTCAAACGCGGCGTCGTGGGAGAGATCATGGGCAATTCTTTAATCAAGAAAGGCGTAACGTTCGCCTCTCCTCTTTATAAGCAGAGGAAACAGGGGCCGTTCCCCCACCTTCGCCACTTGCGGTTTCTTCCTCAAAAAGCTCCGCCGCTCCCCTCCGCTTCCCAAGCCGAAAGAGAGCGGTGCTCCGCCGCCCGTCGCCGCCGCCTTCCTCCACCGCTTCCGCCATGGCTCCGAAGACCGGAAAGAGCGTGAAGTCGGCCGAGGCACTGCGGCTTGAGGCGCTGCGCAAGGAGCGAGCACTTTTTCCCCCCGAGCTCACCCCGAAGGCGCTACGGGAGGAGTTCTATCTCTTCTGGTCGACGGAGACGCGGGCGCATCCGCGCACGCAGACACTCTCCGCCGAAGCTTCTACTTCGAAGCGGTGCCCAAAAGGGTACTACTTCTTTCCTTTGTTCTTCTACTGTGGGCTTTGCCCACCCTTTTCCAATTTCTTGTGCGATATCATGAACACATACGGTCTCCATCTCCTTGACTTCACCCCCAACGCCGTCTTGACAATGGCGATTTTCATGCATCTTTGCGAGAACTTCGTCGGAATCCATCCCAACGTTGCCCTTTTCCGCCACTATTTCATGCCCCGGGTCGAGAAAGGAGAGCCCTTGTCTGGCGGGGTCTCCTGGATCTCGAGGGCCGGCAAGAAGGAGGTGTATCTGGAGGGGGAGCTCCGCAGCAAATGGGACGAGTGGAGGGCCGAGTGGTGTTGGATTGTTGACGCAGATCCACAGCCATTCACCAATTTGCGCCAAACCCGAGTAGTGCGCGGTGGCGACTGGAGCGCCCTGGCGGCGGACGATGCCAAGCTGAATATCGCCACCACCAGGATCCTGCGGCTCAAGCTTGCCGGGCTCACCGTAGGGGCTATTGGCGCGGACTTTCTTCGCCGCCGCATCGCCCCTCTGCAGGAGAGGGGGAGGCCCGCCTGGCTGTTCGGGGCCCGACGGATATCATGAGGCTGCGCCCAGGCCTAAATTTCAACTTCATCGTTCTGGAGTTGGACGGAATGCTCAAGGAGCTATTCAAGCACGACTCCAACCATTCGGAGTGGTTCAGGCTGCCGCAGGGCGTCGTGCCGTTGTGCAATAATTCCCAGCTTGACCGCATCTGCGCAATGATGCCGGAGTGCGACTCACATGGGATTATCCCAATGTGGCAGGAGCCTGCCAACGACGTCGTGCGGCAATTCTTCAACGGCTTGGTGGAGGTAGCAGTCCGTGCCGACGAGCAGAGGCTCCTCACCCGCGACACCACCGATGACGAGATGCGGTACATCGCCACCAGGGCTGAAGAGGCGGCGGCGGCCGCCGCCGCGGGCGAGTTTGGGTTTACTTTGGAGGAGGCAGAGGCAGCCGAGGCGGCAAGCCTTGCCGACCGGGAGGACCTTGGCGGGGAGGTCGTTGGTGAGGGGGAGCCCGAAGCCGAGGCGAGCGAGCCTGCCGGGGGCGCAAGTGGCCAGCCATCTTCGAGTAGCTTGCCGCAGACGGGGCCCTCAGCGCAGCCCCCAGCTCAACCAAGGAGGCGCCTCCGCAGGACCGGAGATACAGCAGGGCGGCAGACGGGCCAACAGCCGGCGCGTCGTGGGACACGCTCTACCGCGCCAAGCACCGCTGACACGGGAGCATCTCATGCCGCGCCGGTAACTGGAGAGGGGTCTTCTCGGGCCGCCACTCCCGATCCTGCTGCAGCTCCCGCCAAGCGCCCAAGGGAGCCTACTCCTCCGCCTCGTCATGCAGAAAGGATACCTGACTTCGACCTTTCCGCGCTCAGCTCCGACGAGGAGGAAGAAGAGGAGGAGGAGTAAGACTTTCTTCCTGTTGTATTTATACTTCTTCATTTCTTGCTGTTTCTTGTCTTGTATCTGATCTGCTTCCCTCTGAACTTCGTTCCTTTCCAGGACTCTGGCCGAGAGAGCGCCGAAGAGGGCCAAGGTCCCCATGGTAGTCATCGAGGATGATCCTGCTGCGACAACAGAGGACGCATCCGAGACCACCTTGACGGACCCGGCAACCTCTCCCCGAAGCAGCCCCCAGCGCAGCCCCCAGCGTAAGTACTTGTTCACTTCCTGTTGTGGGGCACGCATGGGTGCTCTTTCTTTGTTGACATCTTGACTATTGACTTGCTTGTGTAGGAGCAGAGCAGGCCCATCAGGAGCAACCAGAAGCCGCTCCAGAGGTGCTATCTGCTTCAACTACGCCGCCAAGGGGCGATTCACCGACAAGGGAGCGCTCTCCGGCAAGGGAGAGGACGCCGGCAAGGGATGGGACCAGCGAGCCTTCGGTGGTGGAGCCCATGGTCACAGAGCCCAGCACAGGTAACCCTCCTTGTCGGAAATTTTCACTTGGGTTCTTCTTCTTCGGGTCTTCTTTTCGGATGTTTGCTTGACTTTTCCTTCCTCTTCCTGTCTTCAGATCCCCCTTCCACAGATCCGATGGAGACTGAGGCCACCGGCGAGGAGTACGCACGCGGCAACACGGAGGATGTCGCCGCCACCGAGGAAGAGGCCGACGCTAACGATCCTGCCGGCGAAGAGGCCGCCAAGGCTGCTGGCGCAGGAGCTGGCGAGGGGTCCGGCGATCGCACTGACGACCCCGAGGGCTCAGGAGCGCAAGGCGCTACACCGACCGCCGACCCCTCCGCCGCTGACGCAGCACCGGGCTCCGAAGAGCCCCAGCCCGGCACCTATTTGAAGGCCGGCGAGGGTGTCTTCATCAAGCTTCCCTGGGCGTCGAGCTCCAGGGCGCCGGTCGAGGGAGAGGCTTTTGACGGAGAGGTGCTCGCCTCTACAGGGCTAACAATGGTCGACGCGCCAAGCAGCAGCAATGGCGAGTCCGAAGAGGAGCAGTTGCTCCGGAAGTTGGTGTCGCTCTACCGCGCCTGGCAAGCGAAGTTGGAGTCCCGGGAGGCGCTTGTCGCACGGGCGGGAATTGACATAGAGAAGCATGCAGAGGAACTCCAGAGCCGCAACCAAGAGGCACTCCGGTCCATTGCGGAGGAGAGGGCGCAGCTTGTCGAGGCGCGGAAGGCTTTCCTCCTTGAGAAGGCAGAAGCTGAGGAGCAACAGAGGCTTGCCGCTGAAGCGCTGTCCACCCGGGAAGGTGAATTGACACAGCGGAAAGTTAATTTGGACAGCCACGAGGAGGAGCTCGCCGCACGCGAGCAATCACTTGGCGGGGCGCTCAAGGAAGCGAAGGACGCTGCCGCAGCTGCCGAGACCGCCAAGAAGGAATTGGAGGTGAAGATGACGCAGCTGGAGGCTGATCTGAAAGGGAAGGATGAGGAGCTTGCTGCACTCCAGCGCGAACGCGAGAAGGATGCCCTCGCTCATGGTGATCTGCAAGTCCAACTCGCCGACAAGGGCAAGGAACTGAACGCCGCCAAGGACTCAAATGCTGATCTGGAGCTGAAGCTGGCCACGCTGACGGAGACGCTGGGCGGCGCCAAGAAGCGAGAGGAGGATTTGAAGAAATAGATCAAGGCCAACGAGGAGTTGCTAACGAGGGCCGCCGAGACTCAAAACACCTTCAGGGCTACGGTGGAGCTCTAGACGGAGGGCCTTGTCAACATCGCTGCAGTCATCGATGAGGAGCTGGCGCAACTAGACTTGGCGGGCTTCGGGTACTCCTCCGACGAGAACCTCCAGCCCAGCGCCAAGCTTACTCTGTTCTTCAAGGGCGTGGCGACGGCTCTCCAGTAGCTCCGGGAAAGGATCCCAAGGCAGCTGGCTGACGAGTCGCGCGCAATCTGTGCCAGGGTCTTGGAGAAGGTGTTGGTGAAGGTGCTCTTCCGCAATCCGAACCTCAACCTCACCAATGTTCTCAAGAAGCTGCCGGCGGGTGCTGATCTTGCAGAACTCAAAGCCCTCGTCGCACCCATTGTGGACAAGGTGAATGAAGTCAGGAGGATCGACGGCGAGCGCGTGGATTAAGCTGCTCTTTCTCTCCTTTCCTTGCCGCTGCCATTTATGTTATAAGAACAATTTAGTCAGTGCTACGACAAGTTTCTTTTGTAATATAACTTTATCTTGGGCAGTATTTGCTATGTTATCCCCTTTACTTGATTCCTCTCTTTGTATGTTTTACCCTACGCCTTTAGGGAACTAGCCGGCGCAGGCACCCTTGCCGCAAGCGCTGAGTGCGGAACATCAGCAGCCTGCTGGCGGTGCCGGCTCCGGCAAGAAACCTTGCTGCAACTAGTTGCAGCACACTTAAGTTGTTGAGCAGACTCGAAACAAAGTAAGGGCGCAACCAGCTACGAGTTGGTTCCTTCGCGCACAGGTTTTCCATACAAAGTACGGTCGTTCAAGGAAGATAACTTAAAAAATTTAAAAAGTGATCATGCTCAGACTTTGGCGACTTAGCTTTTTCTGTCGTTCGCGTCCCGGCAAGGCTACACTTCTTTGAACGACGCCTGGTCCACACCATTATCTTCTCCTTCCCCCCCGGTGAACTTGTGGGTGGTGGAACATTCTTTTTGAGGAAAAGAAAGAAGAGAAAATAAAGATATGGAGCCTCAAGACTCGTTATTGCTTACCGGGGGTGTGTGCTGCACAAAGTGTCAGATAATAAATGCAGAAAAGAAAAATGCATAAAATTTGACAAGATGTGCGTAGCACGTAAGCTTTATTTATGCACGGGATCTGCGCCCGGCTTTGTACAAAGGGTTACATGCAACAGTGGCAAGGCTTGTACAAAAGGTGGTTGCCGGAACAGGTTCCGGCAACCGCGCCTTATGGGTAAAACTTACGAAGATGCTCAATGTTCCAGGAGTTGCTCACCGGAAAGCCATCTTCGGTCTCAAGGCAGACAGCGCCAGGCCTAGTGACTCGCTTTACCCGATAAGGGCCTTCCCACTTCGGCGTCAACTTGTTGGAATTCTTGGCGGATTGAACGCGCCGAGGAACAAGGTCGCCTTCCTCAAGACTTCTGGCATTGACTTTGCGGCTATGGTAGCGACGCAAAGCTTGCTGGTAGCGATCAGCTCGTACAGCAGCCTGAAGACGATCTTCCTCAAGGAGCAGCGCGTCATCTTGCCGCAGCTGCTCTTGCTCAAGCTCATCATAAGCGAGCACTCGAGGCGATCCGTATACGAGTTCCGTGGGGAGAACTGCCTCTGCTCCATAGACTAGAGTGAAAGGCGTCTGGCCAGTGGCTCGATTTGGCGTCGTCCTGACCGACCAAAGAACCACTGGCAGCTCCTCGATCCAATTCCTTCCGCACTTGTGCAGCCTGTCGAAAGTTCTGGTCTTGAGCCCGCGCAGCACTTCAGCGTTTGCCCTCTCCGCTTGACCGTTGCTTCTCGGGTGAGCAACCGAAGCGAAGCAGATCTTGGCGCCAAGATCTTGGACGTACTGCATGAAGGTGCGGCTCGTGAATTGTGTGCCGTTGTCGGTGATGATCCTGTTAGGGACTCCAAAACGGCAAACAATCGACTTGAAGAACTTGACTGCCGGCTGTGCTGTCACCTTCCTCACTGCTTCCACTTCCGGCCACTTTGTGAACTTGTCAATCGCCACGTACAAGTACTCAAAGCCCCCGACAGCTCGGGGAAAGGGGCCGAGAATATCTAGCCCCCAGACCGAAAATGGCCAGGATAAAGGGATCGTCTGGAGAGCTTGAGCTGGTTGATGTATCTGCTTGGAGTGGAACTGGCACGCTTCACACTTGGTTACTTGTGCAGTTGCATCCTGGAGGGTAGTTGGCCAGAAGAAACCTTGCCGGAAAACTTTGCCGGCAAGTGCTCTTGCGCCAATATGATGGCCACATATGCCTCCATGTATCTCCGCCAACAGCTTCTGTCCTTCTTCCCGGGGAATACACTTCAATTTCACTCCGATGAATCTTCTTCTGTACAGTATATCATCGACAAACTGGTACATACTTGATTGCCGGGCTACTTTCTCCGCTTCTTCTTGCTCTTCGGGAAGTTCTCCTGTTTGAAGGAAACGGACAATCTGCTGCGCCCATGCCAGAGCCTGTGGCTCAACAACAAGGACTAAAGGCACAAATGCTACTGCGGGAACATCAACTTCTACGGCAAGGACCTGTGGCTCAGCCGGAGCTTGATGTTCCCCGGCAAGCTTGCCGGAGCAAAACTTGTCGGGAGCGTCTGCTTCAACGGAACAAACCTTAAGGCTTGTCGGAGCAGACTGCTCCTCAGCACACTTGGTGTTAGGCTTGGTAACCTTCTTGGCGGCGGCTTCAGGGAGCTCTGCCGGAAAGTAGTCGCCAGAAATTAACTTCCTCTTTTTGTTCTGTCCAGTTGATGGTGTTACAGATGGTTGAGTTAGCTTGAGCACAAAGATCCCTGGTTCCACAGGCAACTTGAGTGCGGCACATTTTGACAGGCCATCGGCAACATCGTTTTGGGCTCTTGGAACATGTTCCATCTGCAGGCCGTCAAAATGCTCTTCCAGCTTCCTCACTTCATCAATGTAGGCTTCCATCAACGGACTCTGATAATCTTTGTTCACTTGGCGGACGACAAGCTGCGAGTCGCCCCTGACAATGAGCTTCTTGATCCCAAGGTCTGCCGCAATCCTAAGTCCGGCAAGCAAGCCTTCATACTCTGCAGTATTGTTTGTCGCTTGCTCCTTGGGAAAGTGCATCTGGACCACGTACTTGAGGTGCTCTCCGGTGGGTGCGACAAGTAACACACCTGCACCGGCGCCTTGCAGCGAGAAGGCACCATCAAAGTACATGATCCATTCTTTGCTTGCCTCCTTGACGGGGATGCTTGTTTCTGGAGTTTCCTCATCAGGTGTTGGTGTCCACTCTGCTATGAATTCCGCCAATGCTCGGCTCTGAATGGTTGAAGTACTTTCAAACTTGAGGCCAAAGCTTGACAATTCCAGTGCCCACTCGACAATCCTGCCTGTTGCTTCTGGATTCTGCAATATCCTCTTCAACGGAAAGCGAGTGACAACTGTGATCTCATGTGCTTGAAAGTAATGGCGCAGCTTTCTCGATGCCATGAGAAGGCCGAAAAGCAATTTCTGCACTCCAGAGTACCTTGATCTAGCACCCTGTAGAAGGGAACTGACAAAGTAAACTGGGCGCTGCACCATCTTCTTTTGTCTCTCTTCCTGCGGCTGTACAGATCCATCCTTGTCAGGACCAGAGCTTGTCGGGGAAGCCCCCTGCTTGTCGCCAGACTCGCTTGCCGTGGTTGCTGGCTCATCATCTACCTCTCTTTCCGCTACTAACGCAACACTAACCACTTGATTGGTTGCCGCTAGATATAGCAGCAACTTCTCTTGTGGCTTAGGTGCGACAAGTATTGGAGTGGAGGACAGGTATCTCTTCAAGTCCTGCAGCGCAGCCTCCGCTTCCGGAGTCCATTTCATTGGACCTGCCTTTTTCAAAATTTTGAAAAATGGCAGGGCGCGCTCAGCAGACTTGGAGATGAACCTGCTAAGAGCAGCAACGCAGCCGGCAAGCCTTCGCACATCCTTGACGCGCTTCGGGGCTTCAATCTGCTTGATGGCCTTGATCTTGTCCGGATTGGCTTCAATCCCCCGCTGAGATACAAAGAACCCGAGAAGCTTGCCGGAAGGGACTCCAAACACACACTTCTCGGGGTTCAACTTGAGATTGATCTTGCGCAGATTTGTAAAGGTTTCGTCCAAATCCTAGATCAAAGTTGCTTTGTCCTTGCTCTTGACCACTATATCATCCATGTAAGCTTCTATATTTCTGTGCAACTGTGGCTCAAAAGCATGACTGACTACTCTTGCGAATGTTGAACCAGCATTCTTTAGTCCGAAAGGCATCCGTACAAAGCAGTACGTGCCACATGGAGTAATGAATGCGGTTTTCTCTTCATCCTCCTCTGCCATGAAGATCTGATGATATCCTGAGTATGCATCAAGAAATGAAAGCAAATCACATCCTGCCGTGGAGTCGACAATCTGGTCAATGCGCGGCAAGGGAAATGGATCCTTGGGACAAGCTCTATTAACATCAGTGAAGTCAATACAAAGTCTCCACTTCCCGTTTGCCTTGTGCACGACTACAGGATTGGCCAACCACGTAGGATGGAGCACTCCTCGGACGAGGCCTGCTGCTTCCAATTTCTTGATCTCTTCTGCAATGAACTCTTGGCGTTCCACCGCTTGTTTCCTAACTCTCTTCTTGACGGGCCGTGCGTGAGTACAGACGGCAAGGTGGTGCTCAATTACTTTCCTGGGAACACCGGGGATGTCAGACGGTTGCCATGCAAACACATCGACATTCACCCGCAGGAAAGCAACGAGCACGCTTTCCTATTTAGGGTCAAGCGTGGCACTGATGGTGAAGGTACCACCAGTGCCGTCCTCCTTGGCGGCCACTTTCTTAGTCACTGATGAAGTTGTCTTTGCCTTCTTGCACTTTCCGGTGGAGCTCGATGGTGCGTCCTCGACGGTAGCGCAGCACTCCGAAGAGGTGCGCTTGCCGGAGTGCGCATCAGAGCTATTCTTGCTGGACTTGGTCTTCTTCTTCCCCCCGGGAGCTTCAGTGGCAAGTGTCTTGCGATCTGCTGCGGCTGCTGCTTCCCGGTAGATCTTGTCAGTACAGATAAGGGCATCTTTCTTGTTGCCAGGGACAGAAATGACACTTATCGGACCGGGCATCTTGAGCATGTTGTAAGCATAATGAGAGGCTGCCATGAACTTGGCAAGCGCTGGACGGCCAAGTATCCCGTTGTAGGGCAATGGGAAATCAGCAACGTCAAAGGTGACCTTCTCTGTCCTGAAGTTTAGCTCGCTGCCAAATGTCACTGGCAGTATGATCTTCCCCTTCGGCTTGCTTCTTCCCGGGTTAATTCCTTGAAAGGTACCAGTCTCTTCGAGCTCGCTGTCGGGGATCTGGAGCTTCTTGAGCACCGCGGAGGAGATCAGATTCAAGCCAGCCCCGCCGTCAACCAGCATCTTTGTGACTCTGAGGTTGCGGATAGTTGGCGAAACCAACATCGGCAAGCACCCGACCGCAGTTATGCGATCAGGGTGATCTTCAACATCAAAGATGATGGGCGTGCTGGACCACTTCAGGGGCTTGCGCGACTCAACCGACGGTTCTGCCGCATTAACTTCGCACCCATTGTTTGAGCTGGCGGTGTGAAGTATGCAGAGAGGCACCGCCGTCCATGCACAAAACCTCCGTAGCTTTCTGAAACTCCTGCTCGTCGGCCTCATCCTCATCCATCTCTTCATATTCGTCTTCGTCTTCATCCTTGTCGCGGCCGCGGGGAGGCCTGTCTCCTTGCCGCTGTTTAGCCTTGCCGCGGTGCCCCCCCCGGGCGGGACGCTTCTTGCCGGATCCTCCTCCACCTTCTTGGGCCTTCTCCTTGTCGCGACGCTCGTATTCATCTTTCTGTAGTTCAACGAGCTGCTCAACTTTCTTGCAGGTCTGGAGATCGTGGCCCTTGGTGCGATGGTTGCAGTACTGCTTGCCGGAGCCGTCCTGCTTGTCGGCGGCCACCACGGCCTCGCCGGAGTTACCAGCTTTGGCCTTCTCGGCGCCACCTCCGTTGCCGGACTGCTCGATGACTAGCACATCTTTAGCTTTCCTCTTTCTATTGTTCTGCCTCCGGTTCTTCCTTGCCGGGGCGGCATCCTCACTGTCAGACCCTTCTGCTCCTGCGTTCTCTCCGGGGAGTTTCCTCCCCTCCTCATCACATGCGCATTTGTCGGCCAGAGCATAGAGCTTGCTGACATCTCTGATTTTTCACATCGCCATCTCCTCCCTCATCCTGCGATTACGCACGTTCTGATGGAACACGCTGATAACCGCGGTAGGGTGGACGTCTGGGATGTTGCGTTGCACCTGGCTGAATCTTTGAATGAACTTGCGCAGGGGTTCTCCTTCCTTCTGGGCAAGCAGATGAAGATCGCTTTCCTGGCCATGGGGCTTGTGGCCGCCTGTGAAGGCGCCGACAAACTGATGGCACAGATCTGCCCATGAGGAGATGGAGTTGTCTGGCAAGTGCATGAGCCAAGATCTGACATTGGGCTTGAGCACCAACGGGAAGTAGTTGGCGAGGATCTTCTCGTCGCGCCCCCCGGCAGCCTGCACCGCGATGGTGTAGATGCTGAGGAACTCCGACGGATGTATCCTGCCGTCGTACTTCTCGGGTACGTCTGGCTTGAAGTTCTTGGTACTGGGCCACTGGACTTGCCGCAGCTCACGGGTAAACGCAGGACAACCTGCCGCGTACGGCAAGTCGCCTGGTTCCCCTGGCGCATGCATGTCGACAGTGGGCCCAGCGCGCTGGTCTGATTGACGTCGCGCTTCCCTTCGACGCTCGATGCGGGTACGAGCGTCCTCTTGCTGTCGTTCCTGAAGAACTTGGCGCTGATCACGACGAGCTCGCGGATCTGATGACGCCGTGGAGTCGGTGTCGAGGTTGACCCGGTGAGTCGGCGATCTTGGCCTTCGGGGCGGGGAATGCACAGTGGTTGCACCCCCACCGGTCTTGTCGCCATCGGCTTGCGCTTGGACATCTTGCCGCGGCTTCGACGTAGTCGGTTGCCGGGGAGTGTCGCCGTTGGCGAAGCCGATGAGGCTCTGGATGGTGGCCCTCCAATTGTCAATCTTGTCTGGCGCTGGAGGGTAATCTAGAAGCAGTTGGGCTCGGGCCAATGCTTCTTCTGGAGTCTTGGGTGGCGGCGGCGAACGACGCGAGGAGCGAGATATGCTCGTACTTCTAACAGTGTTAGAAGGAGCAGCATCTCGTCCAGGCGACCGCGCCACGCTCGTTCCAGCATGTTGACGTGCATGCTGATCTTGGGCGTCCCGAGACCCACCAGCTTGGCCTTGACCCAACGAACATATGGTATTGCGAGCACCATGACGTTGTTGGTCCCGCGCCTCCTGAGAGGGGCGCGGTGCATGTACAGACGCCGAGGTCTGTGCAGCCTTGTCCTTGGACTTGGCAGCATCGTGGACTCCCTCGTCGGCGCCCGTTCCTCCGCCAGCGTCTACCCCACCGCCCGTTTGCTCTGGTGGCGGTGGAATCGACGCAGACGGACCAGCCACCTCCGAAGCCTTCTTCTTCGGTGGCATGTCGATGAAGATGATGATGTAGCGCGCACGAACACCAGATCAGGTTCGCACAACCTCGACGCCCCCTACCTGGCGCGCCAAAGATGTTGTGGGAAACGAACACCTATGGGGCAGGGCCCCTTCTCGGTCCGGCAGGGAGCGGAGGGCGCATGAAGAGCAGATCGAGGCGAAGCACGCAAGGGATTTTACCCAGCTTCGGAGCTCTCCGGAGAGATAAAACTCCTACTGCTGCTTTGTGTTTATATTGAGTTCTTGCTCAAGAGCGTGAGTGTTCTGTAGTTTTGAATGAGTCAAACCCCCTCTACGTTGCGCATGGGCCTCCTTTTATAGGCTAAAGGGGTCACCGACAGGTGGCAACGCAGAGAGGGGTACAAATGTAAAAAGAGGGGTTGGTACAACTCCCTCTATAGTGTACTCTACCTAACTCTGACGGCAGGGGACAAGGGCATTTAATGCCCGTCCGGTCGCCCAAACAGTGCAGAAAACGACCGTTTGGGGCGCCACCGCTCGCCACGATGGCCTTCTCGTCATCTCCACTTGCCACCTCGCACCGCTTGGCTGCACAGTCGCCCACCACGTGTGCCAGGAACGATCCTGGGGCGACACATCGTCAGATGCGCTGGAGCGTGGGCGCAGAGTGGTGGCTTCGCCGCGGCAAGCGCCTTGCCGCGGTCGTTGTCTTGTCGCACCCGAAAGCTTGACGCTCGCCGGGTCTTGCCGGGACGCGCGGCACGTCGCGGCAAGTTTCTTGAAATGCCTTGGTTGGCCTTCCCGGCAAGCTCCTCTTGCCGGGGCCTTGCCCTTCCCGGCAAGCTCCTCTTGCCGGAGTCTTGTCTTCTCAGTCAAAAACACTTTGTTCTTGAATGTCATCAATATGAGCTACGGAGGATCTTGGCGGACGCTCGGCAAGCCTTGCCGCTGGGTGCTGCGACTGCCCGTGCACAAGTTCGGGATACTAAGGTACCCCTACTTTAGTACACCGACAAACATTATAAATAATATCAGGAAAACATGATGCAAAATGGACGTATCAACTCCCCCAAGCTTAGACATCGTTTGTCCTCAAGCAAAAGCCGAAATCGATAATCATGACCACATGTTTAGAGAGAGAGAGAGAGAGAGAGAGAGAGAGAGATGTGCCGATACACCTGAATTGAATAATAGTAATGGTGGTAATCCAGTGATGAAGTCAATGCTGATAATGGATCGTGCTTCATCAGGAATGTGTAGAGGATCGAATAGGCCAGGAGTTTTTAATGTTCTACCTTAGCTTACTGACAAATTTGACACTTGTTGACAAAAGATTCCACTGATTGAAAGATTCTCATCCAAGAAAATAGTGCCTAATACGAACATAGTAGCATCATGCTCATTATCATAGTAACAATATATAATCATAAAACTTCTCATGATGAAGTAACAATTCATCAACATAACAAAGTATAAAGCGTGAACTTTCTTGAAAACTTCTTAGTAACCAAAGCAATTACAATTCATCGTATTCTCAGGAAGGGTCTCATTAAGAGCTTTTGTTCAGCAAGTCCACACACTCAACTATCATTTATTCTTCTATGATTGCTGACAGTCATGACATATATAAGCATCTTGTGCGAACCGTGCTTGCTGCACTTTGAATGTGACCGAGAGCTGGCTTGATGAAACACCTCACTTCCTTCTTTTTGCGGGGTACCTTGCTTCCTAGTGACCAGTCTCTTGGTTGATTGTCCTAAGAATGCTTATATATGAATAAAGCTCTCCCATTTACCCACAAAAAAGATTAAGACATATTAACCGGAAAGGAGGGAGTATGGACTAGCACTACTTTTGGAGTGTCCCGTCAACTCGCAGAACGAGGAGAAGCTTGCAGGACAAGGTGAAGCTCGCTTACGCCCTCTCCGTCTACCTCAAGCGCGGTGGCTCGCAAGACGAGGAGAAGCTTTTGACTAATGCAACATACCCTCGCCCAGGCGGTGGACATGCATCTATTCATTCGGTGTCAAATTTCCAGAGGCATACACTGTAGTACCATCATTGTTCAACTTCCCGAATTGGAGAAGAGCCAAGTGCAAGGTTTAGTAGTACGAGTAGTACTACGAGTAGTACTAGGAACCGTATGGTGGAGCATATGTACTCTTATTTTATTTTAATCTATGATAAAGTATACATTTATTCGATAGAAGTGCGGAAAACGACAACCCAATAGTATTATCGGAAAACATCGAACATGTAATGATGATATCAATCAACCATGCTTGAATATATCTTGGCCTCCATGCGAGCCCATCTGTGTGTTTTCACTCCTCATTTCTCCCAAGGAGCAGAGGGTTGGCTATTTTGCCGTCAATTGAGATTGGTTTGCTCACACTCTGGTCCCACATGTCAGTGATATGACAAGAGGAAGCGCGTTGACCGACAGGCCATACTGAAAGGATCGAGAAGAGGTGTCTAGAGGGGGGGGGGGTGATTAGACCCTCAACAAGTAAAGATAGCAGTTTTTAAGTTTTTCAAGTTGAGGTTGGAAATTAGCACAATTTCAAACATTCACAATACTTTTCAGGCAAGCATGGCAAGAGTATATGAGCAGCGGAAAGTAAAGCATGCAACTTGCAAGAAAGTAAAGGGATGGGATTTGTCACGCCCAATATGGGACATATCCTAAAGGAACTCGAAGGTCCCACCAAGGATAGAAGCGCATATTGGAGACGCTTTTGCAAGGTGGATATCATTACATCGTACCATTAAATAATAGTTGGGGATACATACAAAAGGCATACAATGCCGCAAGAATACAACAACATCATACACAAGAGCAACATCCGACTATGGATGAAACACAAACAAAAACTCAAACGACATCCACCCTGCTAGCCCAGGCTGCCAACCAGGAACCTATCTCTTGAACGAAGAAGCAGAAGAAGAACCCCAAGACAAGCATACATTGCTCTCACATCCTGATCATCGCATTACCTGTACCTGCAACTGTTGTTGTAGTAACCTATGAGCCACCAGGACTCAGCAATCCCATTACCATGGGTATCAAGACTAGCAAAGCTTAATAGGTATGGAATGGATAAGTGGTGAGGTTGCAGCAAGCGACTAAGCATTGTATGGTGGCTAACTTACGAATACAAGAGTAAGATGAGAAGCTACGCAATCGGTCGCAAACTAGTAATGATCACTAAGTGATCCTGAACTACTTACGTTCAAACATAACCCCACCGTGTTCTCTTCTCAAACTCACCCGAAAAGAGACCGTCACGGTTACGCACATGGTTGGTGTATTTAATATTCGATTCTGGTGTCAAGTTCTCTACAACTTGATATTAATAACTCCCATCTGCCACATAACCGCGGAGACGACTTTCGAAAGATCAAACCCTGCAGGGGTGTCCCAACTTAGTCCATTATAATCTCATGATACGAGGAGACAATCCTCCATCACGGGACATCTGATCAGACTCGGGATCCCAATGCACAAGACATTTCAACAATGGTAAAACAAAACTAGCAAGACTGCCCGAATGTGCCGACAAATCCTGATAGGAGCTACACATATCTCATTCTCAGGGCACACCGGATGAGACATCTTACGAGTAAAACCAACCCTCGAATTTCCCCGAGGTGGCCCTGCAGACTACTTACACTACTAGGGAAAAGCCTATACACAGAATCTTATCAGCAGCGCGCTTTAAAATAAAGCGCTGCTGCTAATTAGCAGTAGCGTGCTCAAGGGTAACTCGCTGCTGAAACAAATATAGTAGTAGTGTGCCCGCTCAAAGACGCGCTACTGCTATAATTCCCACGAGGCCGCCGCGAGGCTAGTTATAGCAGCAACGCGTTATAACGACGGGCGCTACTGCTATGTAGCATAGTAGCAGCGCATTTCGCCAATAAGCGCTACTACTAAGTTTACTACAAAAATTTAGTCCCACCTCGCTCCATGAAGAGAGTTTCTACCACCTTAAATATGTTACTTCTCAAACTTTGACAAGCACTTGGTCTTCATTGAACTCTATGTGTAGAATTTGTGGCTGCAATAGGAGTCTTCACCTGTTCCTAAACCGATGAGGACTCATATTGACAAATCAGATTGTACACAAAATGATCGTTGATGATCAATGTATTTTTATATATCGAACAAAGTCTATTTTTACATGCTGACACATAGCAGTAGCGCTTCTTTGTGAAAGGCGCTGCTGCTAGGTAGCTTAGCAGTAGCATCTTGCTCTATAGCACGCTACTGCTAAGCCATTCCATCTCCCACCCCATCTCTTCTATCCATCCACTCACAGTCACACACTCACTGGATCCCCTCTCAATCCCCCGTGCCGGTCCACCACCGTCGCCCCTCCTCCCTCTGTTCCGCCGTCACCTCCTCCTCCTTTCTGGACTCGGTACCGGTCTCCTACTCCGTCCTCCCTCTCCACTCACCGCTGGCCGGCCCCTCCTCGCTCCGCCTTCCTCCTCCGTCCTCCCTCCACTGGCCGCCGGCCGGCCCCTCCTCGCTCCGCCTTCCTGCTCCGTCCTACTCTCTTCTCCCTCCTCAAGTCGCCCCTCCTTCTCCCTCCTGCCTGCTACATTTTGATTTAGTAGGCTAGTTCATATGCAACATTTTGATTTAGTTGATATGATTTAGTTGATTTAGTAGGCTAGTTGATTTAGTTGATTTAGAACATTTTGATTTAATTGATTTAGTAGGCTAGTTCATTTAGTTGATTTAGAACATTTTGGTTAGTTGATTTAGTAGGCTAGTTCATTTAGTTGATTTAGAACATTTTGATTTAGTTGATTTAGTAGGCTAGTTCATTTAGTTGATTTAGAACATTTTGATTTAGTTGATTTAGTAGGCTAGTTCATTTAGTTGATTTAGAACATTTTGATTTAGTTGATTTAGTAGGCTAGTTCATTTAGTTGATTTAGAACATTTTGATTTAGTAGGCTAGTTCATTTAGTTGATTTAGAACATTTTGGTTTAGTTGATTTAGTAGGCTAGTTCATTTAGTTGATTTAGAACATTTTGATTTAGTTGATTTAGTAGGCTAGTTCATTTAGTTGATTTAGTATGCACCATTTTATTGTTATTTTTTCTGTACATGGATAGGTACGTAGTTGCTTTTGTTTTTTTAGTAAGTTACTTCTTGGCAAAATGTAGGTGGTACCTTGTCATCTAATATGTTACTAGATCTTAGGATTATTATTGTCCATCAAATTGCTTCTCGCGGAAGAACCAAAAATATCACATGCTACTGTTTTTCTTTCCTGTGAAGTGGATCGTTAATCCTTTGCTCATATTGCTTTAGGAAAAATGGCGCCACCACCACCACCACTATGTCGACTATGCAAGTCAAGATGCGCCAGCAGCCTTGCAACTGGCAAGCTGTTCGACATCTACTTCCAGCCGAGTTTTCGTCATGCAGCAGAAAGAAGTTAGATGAAATGTAATAACTATTTTATTTTTAGTGTTGGCATTACTACATTGTGTCATTTTGCTTATTTTACACAGATCGTCCCATGCAATGTGAGGTTGAAATTCAACAAGCTGACAGGAGACACTGTGACATTTGAGACTCCTAGGGGGTCGTACACTATGGAGGTCGAGAAAGGACGCAATATGTGGCAGATTGGAGGAGATGGATGGGCCCGTTTTGTCGCTCGCATGTGTCTTACTGGTGGTGAGTTGATTAGCTTCTCCTTCCGAGCAGAAAGACCCAAGATGGCTGTCATTTATCTCAACCTGGTGGAAGATGATGAAGATGACGAAGATGATGAAGATGATGAAGATAATGAGGACCCACTCGATGAAGATGATGAGGACCCACTTCATGAAGCCATCGTAGCTCAAAGAACAAGGCTGAGCGAGGAGGAGGTGTCCAACCTGTGGGACATAATTCCGCCACGTGCTGACTTTGTTGGGGTGCCATTCGTGACCCGCCTGACAAATACCATGGTTGATCGACATGATATGATATGTTATACTTACAAATGCAAATTATCCGATGAAATACTTAGTGTACAGTCCAATGATATGGTATGTTGTGTGGAATCTAGTCGATGATATGTTTTAGTGTAGAGTTCGATCACATGCTTATTAGTGTAGAATCTAAGGAAACTATTAATAGTGTAGATGATCCATATGTACTTATTTGTGAGGCTATTTATTAATTAATATGTTTTTCTTATTCAGAAATTGGCAAACAGCATATCTGTGAGTTATGGTATCGAGCCTAATGAAGAAGGCTCAGCTGGACTACGCCTTACTGCAAGGGGCTCCGTCACAACCTGTACTTACCGCATGGACACAGACGGTCGCACACACTTAAACTCGGTTGGGTGGAAGAAATTCCTCGATGGCAAGAATCTTCGTGTTGGACAGGCCATCCTAATTACTATCAAGAACACCAACCGCTCAGGCTTGAGGATGATGATTGTCTTCGATATTATCTAGAACTACATATGTGTGTGTGGCTATATCATCTAAAACTACATATGTGTGTGTGGCTATATCATCTAGAACTACATACGATGCTCGTCGTTGATATCATCTAGAACTACATATGATGATCGCCGTTGATATGAACTTGTACTGCTTGAGGATGCATGTTGACTATGCATGAAATTGTTATCTAGTACTCCCTTCGTTCCAAATTACTCGTCGTGGTTTGAACTAAAACCACGACGAGTAATTTGGAACGAAGGGAGTACTACCCAGTAATGGTTTATGAATTTGATATCTACTAGCAGTACCTAGTATCTAGTATCTGAAAGGGAAACTGAAAGGGAAAGGGGTACGGGGGGAAAATGATGAAAGATATAGCAGTAGCGAGGGACTGCGAAATCGCTACATCTAGGTAATAGTAGCGCATTCATAAAAAGCGCTGCTGATATTGTCAACAGTAGTAGCGCGGGTAAGGGCCGCGCTACTACTATAAGTTAGCTGTAGCGTCTTATTAGTTGCGCGGCCACCCGCGCTGCTGCTAGCCTCAAAACCTGCGCTACTACTAGGGTTTTCCCTAGTAGTGTTAGTTCGGACCAACACTCAGAGGAGCACTGGCCAGGGGGGTTAATTAAGAATACTAGGGGGCCGGTGAAAATCCCCTATTTAAGTTTTAGTTGTTACTAGGCAAATGGAAAACCAATGCTGGGCCTTGCTGGAAGAGTTTTATTCAAAGCGAACTGTCAAGAGGGTCCCATACCCCTCACCGTGTTAGGGACGCAAAATCAAGGAACATAACACAGGCATGATGGAAACTAGGGCGGCAAGAGTGGAAGAAAACACCAGTCAAAAGGCCGAGCCTGCCACCCTTTACCAAGTATATATATGCATTAATTAAATAAGAGATATTGTGATATCCCAAAATATCCATGATATCCATGTTCCAACATGGAACAACCTGCAACTGCACCTGCAACTAGCAACACTATAAGAAGGACTAAGCAAGGGGTAACATAGCCAAACAACCGTTTGCTAGGAAGGGGTAAAAAGGTTAGAGGTTGACATGGCAATTTGGGAGGCTTGATAAACAAGTGGTGGGAAGTGCGACATAACGATAGCATCGAGACAACTAGCATAGGAATGATAGTAGTGAGATCCAAGGTAATGATCATCTTGCATGAAATCCCGCTAGGAAGAAGAACGAGTCCATGAAGAAGACGGACGGGCGAAGACAAACCGAGCATAGTCGAACGAATCCTCACGGTCGCAACAAAAACAGGAACTATCGAGAAGGAGCAAAACCGGAAAGAAGCAAAGAACAAGGTAAACACACAACACATAAACATGGCATGATGCACAACCAAGTATGATGCATGACAAACGCTATATGATGCTACTCATGGCAAGAGATGATGCATATAATAACATCACATGCAAGCAAGTTTAAATGAGTACGGAAACAACATATAACAATTCCGGTAAGTCCCTATATGCAAATTTCGAAATGGGTCCAGAACTGAAAAAACATTATGTTCAAGTTGTTGAACAGCAAGTTAAGATGCATCATGATGATCTACACGAAATTCTAGTCAAGTTACATATAAAGTTCACTTAATTCGGAGCTACGGCCTAGAAGATGTGAGCAAAACAAGTTAAACATGGCATTGATGCAAAATGCATTCAAACATCAAGCAAAAGACACTCAAAACATAGATGCAACATGACATGATGAAACTACATTCAATTCTAAGCAAGTTTCATATAGAGCATGCTCAAACGGAGCAACGGTGGAACACACACTCCAAACAAGATACAACAATCTTTCCAAAATAGCAAGTAGACACTTTACAATCATTAAAACAACATGCTACACGAATCATAAGAGCACAAACTTGATATGAACTTCATTTACAGATAACATACTTCAATTATCATTAAGGTTCAGGTTCATAGGCATCAATATTGAACCAATATGATCAATGTAAAATGCAACTTTATAACACATGAGCATATACATGAGCAGAGTTAATATGAATGCATGTTGGAGGCATGAAACAAAGATACTACAGAAACTATACATAGCAAACAAGGGCATGACATCAAACTACAAATAACAAAGAGAAAATAACATCAAAGCATCATATACTTATGGCTCGTGGATTAGTGGGAACCAACAAGAAAAAAAATGTTTAATGTTAAAACAGTTTCAGCAACTGTAAAACAGCAACATTATGATAGCATGTTTGCAAGCATGGAACAGAGGCACATGATATAAAAAATTATCCACTTGTGCATCTGGGCAAATCACTAATAATATACTTCAAAATATGTAATTTAAGCATCTCTAAAAGAGGCATAGATTAACTAATATTAAGCTCAAACATGGCATCATGAAGTTAACAGAAAACTGGAACAATATATAGACATGTTCATGGCAATGAAATCATATTCAACAGGGCATATATTAGGCATCAAATGGCATGGCATGATAGAGCATAACATGGAAATTAAAACATGTCAAAAAAGGATCTACAGATTATGCATGTTATAACTGATTCAGACTTGGTATGATTCAGTATTAATTATAACAGTATTAATTGGTATCATCAAGAAAACACAACAACATGTTATAACTGATTCAGACTTGACAGAACTTTTACAGCAAGTAGCCGACTTCACAAGCTTAATGCATTCACCACAAGGCATATAAAAATACAGGATTTGAACCGCAGTAAATATGGTATGATTATGCTCCTAAAACATGTAGACATGATGCTCAAAAGAAAATCACACAAAAAGATATAAAAATAACAAAAGGGCAAGTTATAACAGTTTTCAGCAGTTAACAGCAACATGCACATTCGCAACAGGGATTAACATGTCAAGATACACCCTAACATGAATGCAACACACACCAACTTGTGGACCATAAAGATCAGAACATTTTCACAATAAGATCATCACCATAGGATCGACAGAGACAAAGTTATAGCACTCACAAGACACGCAAATGATGTTAACATGCAACAGTTTTCAGTAGTTTATATCACTTAGCAGTTTTGAAATGAGGATTAAGGCTCCAAGATTAACATTAACATGCATGCCAACGCACCCATCGCGAAGAGCACTCTAAGATGAACATTTTAACATATTATGCACGTAAAATGGAGCAACGAGCACGAAGTTATGTCATGGCAAAGATGGCATTATGAGATGAAAAATCTTCGGACGAGGAAATTTCACCTCGCGGAAAGTCAACGGGACGAGGAGATATCGGGACGGAGAGATCCGCCACGGGCGAGGCCGTTTGGTTGGTGGGATGGGTGGATCTCGTCCCACCCAAGATTCGGCGAGGTCGGCGGCCTCTCCGGCGCGGCGCGCGGTGGGGCGGTGCCGGAGGATGGCCGGAGAAGCTCGGATCCTGCGGTGCCGACCCGGATCCGGCGGAGGCGAGACCGGCGGAGGCGGGCAGCGATTTGGACAACAGAGGCGCGCTGCGGCCGGCAAGCTAGCGGCGATCGACGGGCGGCTGTGAGGGTGGCGGAGGGCGCTCGGTGCGGAGGCGGCGATCTCGGGGTCCGGCACGAGAGGCGTGGGCGCTCGCGGGCGAAGGTAGTGGTGACTTGGGCCTGGAAGGCCTGCACTGGGCCCCAGCGGGCCCGCGCAGGTGGTGGGGAGGCGGCCGGCGTTGGGGACACGTGGCGAGAGCCGATTGGCTCGGGCGGCGGCGCTGGACATGTGTTAGGGGTGTTCTCATCCGAGATTTCAGAGGGGGAGGCCTTTATATAGGTAGAGGGAGCTAGGAGAGGGCTATTGAGGTGCGGGTTTCGCCCACATGATCGTGTTCCAACAACGGAGAGCATTGAGCGGGTTTAGATGGGCTAGGGGGCTGTGTGGTGGGGTGCTGGACTGCAAAGAGAAAGGGGTCTGACGGTGAATGCGGTTAACCGTTGGGGCATCAAATGACCTCCAAATGGAACAAAAGTTTACAGACGGTTTACCGGTGATGTGCCAAGACCACTCGTCAACTCTCGGCCCAGTCCAAGAACATTTTTCTGCGGCTCATGAAACAAGATCTGGGAGGTGCGACGGGCGTGTGCAAGTGTGACTGGGCTCAGAACGGATAGCGGGGAGAACTGGGTGGACCCGGGCGGATGCAAGTTTTGAAAAACATGCACATGAAATGCAAATGATGACATGTCGAAGTGCAACACACAAGCGAATGACGTGCCAAGGATGGCGAATAATTGGAAGAAACCTGGCGCATCGGACTCGGGGCGTTACAACTCTCCTCCACTAATAGAAGATCTCGTCCTGAGATCTTAGGAACGAGACGGAAGAGAAAGAGGAAGAGCTGAAGTAAGAACGCAAGAGAGAAGATGAACAAAGTCGAGAGCACTCGGGTAGAAAAGAGGAACCTCGAATATGACGAGAATGAAAAGCTCAAGAAACAAGATAGACTCTGAAACCACTCCGGTTAGAACAAGATAGAAAGGGAATAAGAATGAAAGAATTTGGGCAGCACTCCGGCTGAAAATGGAAGAACATGAACTTCACCAGATGGGATGACAGTTGACGAGATGAACAACGCAATGCCTCTGGAAGAATTTAAATAGTAAAATGAAAAGAACGGATAAGAGAACAACAACTTCCACTACGAATGAATTGATAGCCTCCTTAGAAGGAAATATTTAATGGGGTTGTTGAGAAAATCAACAACAAACAAATAATTTTGTTGTGGACTTATGGAAAATCCTCTCAAAATTTGAGATGAAATTCTGCCACAACCAAATGCTTGAATGTCATAGAAGAATGAAGAAATGCAAAACTCTAATTCAAAAGAATACGGAGAATTAATTGCACTTCGAGACGCAAGAAGAAAAGATACTTGAGCTCCTCCAACAAAATCTTGATGAACACTAGAACGAATGAATTAAATCATGATGAACCACTATGAAGAACTCCAGTGACAAAAGGATGATGAGATAGAAATGAAGGATGAAAAGAATAATATTAAAGCCTTGCGGTGATATAGCTGGAGGTTCTGACAAGATGGCCGAGAAAATTTTGAACTCCGGAAAAGAAAAGATGAATAACTTAGAACCAGGAAATTATTCATCAGAAACAATCTCCGAAGGAAGGAATTACTTGACGAGGATGAAATAAGAATAATAATTACGTTATGCTTATAATCATCAAATTTAATGGATGACAACCGGATTTGGCATGCAACTTATTCCTCTTGAAAAGGATTGAGGAGTGACATAGCGCAAACTTGAGAAGGTCTTCAACGAGCCACCAGTAGGATTGGAAAGAACGAATGGATTGATATGACGAAAAAGGAAGAGGAATGCTGAAGGAACCACCATAAGAATTCAAAAATGACTGATGAAAGAGAACGAATCACCGGGAAGAATTAGAAGAACAAATATGCTCGAGGGGATTTAGATGCAAAAGAACGAAGAGATAACAGGCTGCTTAAAGAATACTTGACAGATGCGCCGGGATAATTGGATAATGATAGCTGGAATGTGAGGATGAAGAATTCTTCTGAAATGATACCTCCGGATAAACCGAAATAGAAAACAACTCCTGACATACTCTGGGTGGGTAAGAAAAGAATTTCTGACAAACGGAATAATTCGAGAGGATAACAAGAAACTAGAACCGCGAATCTTCAGGAGAACAGAGAAGATTTAAGAGAAACTCTTCTTCAATCTTCAAATGCTGAGGATGACGAAGGGAAACACCACTGAAATTGTTGAGATACTCCGGAAGAATGAAAAGCGGAGAGGTTAAGCCAATAATGAAAATAATTTTAAAGCGATCTGGAGAAGGCATGTGACTGATGGGATCCATTCTTATGCCACACTTGAAAAGAATTTGAGAATAACTCCGGAAAATTAGAAGAGTCAGGTAAGGTCCTAGGAAAAGACCTGTGAGTTAGGGCCCACTGAAAAGGAAACACCATTGAAAAAGGATTGAAGAGGAGATGATGCACCGGAAGAACTGAAAGATTTGAATGAGGTGTCAACCTCGAATGAATTGGAACACAAACGAATCTCCTAAGATGTCTTCCGCACTCCAAAACGATTAAATGGCGAGAGGCGAACGAGCAAGGGGAACACTTGATCCAAGGAAAATAATATGATCAACCAAAAAAACATGAATTGAATCCACCGGAAAGAAAACAAGACGAATCAATGATGAACTTGACGAGAATTCATCAGTTGAAATGATTGAGGAAAGACTGAAGAGGCTCCACACAAATGAAATTGATGCTCGAATAGAGACACAAATCCGGGAAGAAAAGGGGTGAGAGGGCAGGAAAACAAAGGCAACCGGGAATAGGGAACCGCCGAATAACTCGAAGAGAGAAACACCGGTTGAAATAATTGAGGAAAAAAATGCAAAGGCTTCGCACGAGTAGGATGGATACTCGATTGCGGACTCCGGATCCGAGAAGAAAAGGGTGGGCGGGTGGGGAAAGGAAAACAACTAAGGACGGAGAAAACCTCATCGCTGAGAAAGAACTGAAGATTGATCCTGCCAAAAACAAAGAGGTCGAATCGACTTGACGAGAAATGCACCGGATGAAAAGAGCTGAGAACCAATGATCGAAAATCTAACCGCGTGATCCTAAAGAAATATTTGAAGGGGAAGAGGAGTAATTTAAAACACCTACATCAAGATTCCTCACCAGAGCGACGAAGGGGCTGATGAGTAAAAAGAATTCCTACTCTCCGATATAACTAGACTCCGAAAAAAGTTTTCTTCTAGACTCGACAACGGCCAACTACGATCAATCAAGGGGGCTCCTATGGTCGCTCGAGGCTCTTATACCCACTTGTCATGCCCAATATGCGACCCTATCCTAAAGGAACTCGAAGGTCCCACCAAGGATAGAAGCGCATATTGGAGACACTTTTGCAAGGTGGATATCATTACAATGTACCATTACATAATTGTTGGGGATACATACAAAAGGCATACAATGCTGCAAGAATACAACAACATCATACACAAGAGCAACATCCGACTATGGATGAAACACAAACAGAAACTCAAATGACATCCACCCTACTAGCATAGACTGCCGACCAGGAACCTATCCCCTGAACAAAGAAGAAGCAGAAGAAGAACCCCAAGACAAGCATACATCACTCTCACATCCTGATCATCGAATTACCTGTACCTGCAACTATTATTGTAGTAACCTGTGAGCCACCAGGACTCAGCAATCCCATTACCATGGGTATCAACACTAGCAAAGCTTAATAGGTATGGAATGGATAAGTGGTGAGGTTGCAGCAAGCGACTAAGCATGTATGGTGGCTAACTTACGAATACAAGAATGAGAGGAGAATCTACACAAACGTCGCAAACTAGTAATGATCAAGAAGTGATCTTGAAATACTTACGTTCAAACATAACCCCGCCGTGTTCTCTTCTAGACCCACTCGAAAAGAGACCGTCATAGTTACACACGTGGTTGGGTATTTTAATTCGAATCTGGTGTCAAGTTCTCTACAACCAGATATTAAAAACTCCCATCTGCCACAAAACTGCGGGCATGACATTCGAGCGATCAAACCCTGCAGGGGTGTCCCAATTTAGCCCATTATAACTCACGATCCGTGCAGACAATCCTCCATCGCGGGACATCCGACCAGACTCGGGATCCCAGTGCACAAGACATTTCGACAATGGTAAAACAAAACCAACAAGACCACCCAAATGTGCCGACCAATCCTGATAGGAGCTGCGCATATCTCGTTCTCAGGGCACACCGGATGAGACATCCTATGAGTAAAACCAACCCTCGAGTTTCCCCGAGGTGGCCCCGCAGTCTACTCAGTTCGGACCAACACTCAGAGGAGCACCGGCCCGGGGGGGGGGGGAGGGGGTTGATTAAGAATACTAGGGGGCCTCCAAAAATCACCTATTTAAGTTTTAGTTGTTATTAGGAAAATGGAAAACCAATGTTGGGCCATCCTGGAAGAGTTTTATTCAAAGCGAACTGTCAAGAGGGTCTCATACCCCTCACCATGTTAGGAACGCAAAATCAAGGAACATAACACCGGCATGATGGAAACTAGGGCGGCAAGAGTGGAACAAAACACCAGGCAAAAGGCCGAGCCTTCCACCCTTTACCAAGTATATAGATGCATTAATTAAATAAGAGATATTGTGATATCCCAAAATATCCATGATATCCATGTTCCAACATGGAACAACCTGCAACTGCACCTGCAACTAGCAACGCTATAAGAAGGGCTAACCAAAGCAGTAACATAGCCAAACAACGGTTTGCTTGGAAGGGTGAAAAAGGTTAGAGGCTGACATGGCAATTTGGGAGCCTTGATAAACAAGTGGTAGGAAGCGTGACATAGCGATAGCATCGAGACAACTAGCATAGCAATGATAGTAGTGAGATCCAGGGTAATGGTCATCTTGCCTAAAATCCCACTAGGAAGAAGAACGAGTCCATGAAGAAGATGGACGGGCGAAGATGAACCAAGCGTAGTCGAACGAATCCTCACGGTTGCAACGAAAACAGGAACTATCGAGAAGGAGCACAACCGGAAAGAAGCAAACAACAAGGTAAACACACAACACATAAACATGGCATGATGCACAACCAAGTATGATGCATGACAAATGCTATATGATGCTACTCATGGCAAGAGATGATACATATAAGAACATCACATGCAAGCAAGTTTAAATGAGTCCGGAAACAACATATAACAATTCCGGTAAGTCCCTATATGCAAATTTCGAAATGGGTCCAGAACTGAAAAAACATTATGTTCAAGTTGTTGAACAGCAAGTTAAGATGCACCATGATGATCTACACGAAATTCTAGTCAAGTTACATATAAAGTTCACTTAATTCGGAGCTACGGCCTAGAAGATGTGAGCAAAACAAGTTAAACATGGCATTGATGCAAAATGCATTCAAACATCAAGAAAAACACACCCAAAGCATGGATACAACATGACATGATGAAACTACATGCAATTCTAAGCAAGTTTTATATAGAGCATGCTCAAAACGGAGCAACACACACTCCAAACAAGATATAACAATCTGCCCAAAACAGCAACTAGGCATTTTGCAATCATTAAAATAACATGCTACAGGAATCATAAGAGCACAAACTTGACATGAAATTCATGTACAGATAACATACTTCAAATATCAATAAAGTTCAGGTTCATAGGCATCAATATTGAACCAATATGATCAATGCAAAATGCAACTTTATAACACAGGAGCATATACATGAGCAGAGTTAATATGAAGGCATGTTGGAGGCATGAAACAAAGATGCTACAACAACTATACATAGCAAACAAGGTCACGGAATTGATTTACATGTAACAAAGAGCAAATAACATCAAAGCATCATATACATATGGCTCATGGATTAGTGGGAACCAAGAAGATAAGATTGAATGTTAAAACAGTTTCAGCAAGGATAAAACAGAAACATTATTATAGCATGTTTGCAAGCCTGGAACAGAGGCATATGGTATCCAACATTATCAAACTTGACATGCAGGCAAAGAGCTGATAATATATTTCAAAACATCTAACTGGAGCATCTCCAAAAGAGGCATAGATTAACCAATATTAAGCTCACAACATGGCATCATGAAGTTAACAGAAAACTGGAACATTATATAGGCATGTTCATGGCAATGAAAACATATGCTCCACGACATATATGAAGCATAAAATGGCATGGCATCATAGAGCATAACATGGACATCAAAACATGTCAAATAAGTATCTCCAAATTATGCATGAATTAATTGGTAGCATCAAGAAAACACAACAACACGATATAATAGATTCAGACTTGACAGAACATTAAAAGCAAGTAGCCCACTTCACAAGCTCGATGCACTCACCACATTGCATATAAAAATACATAGACTGACCCCCAATAAATATGGCATGATTATGCTCCTAAAACATGCAGACATGATGCTTAAAAGAAAATCACACAAAAACATATAAAAACAACAAAAGGGCAAGTTATAACAGTTTTTAGTAGTTAACAGCAACATGCACTTTTGCAACAGGGATTAACATGTCAAGATGCACCCTAACATTAATTCAAATCACACCAGCATATGGAGCATAAAGGGAAGAACATTTGCGTATCAAGATCGTCACCATAGGGCCAACAGAGACAAAGTTATAGCACTCACAAGACACCCAAATGATGTTAACATGCAGCAGTTTTCAGCAGCTTATATCACTTAGCAGTTTTGCAACAAGGATTAAGGCACCAAGAGGAAGAGTAACATGCATACCAATGCCCCCATCGTGAAGAGCACTCTAAGGTGAACAAGTCGACATATTATGCATGCAAAATGGAGCAACGAGCACGAAGTTATGGCATGGCAAAGATGGCATGATGAGATGAAAAATCCTGGGATATGGGGAAATTTCACCTCGCGGAAAGTCAACGGGACGAGGAGGTCCTGGGACGGAGAGATCCGGTGCGGGCGAGGCCATTTGGTTGGTGGGATGGGTGGATGTTGTCCCACCTGAGATCCGGCGAGGTCGGCGGCCTCTCCGGAGAGGCGCGCGGCGGGGCAGTGCCGGAGGATGGCCAGAGGAGCTCGGATCCGGCGGTGGCGACCCGGATCTGGCCGGAGGCGAGACCGGCGGAGGCGGGCAGCGAGTTGGGCGGCAGAGGCGTGCGGCGAGCGGCGATCTTGCGGCGGGCGGCGGCGGAGGGCGCTTAGCTCAGAGGCGGCGACCTCGGGGTCCGATGCGGGAGGCGGGGGCGCCCGCGGGCGAAGGCGGCGGCGACTTGGGCCTGGAGGGCCTACCCTGGGCCCCGGCGAACCCGCGCAGGTGGTGGGAAGGTGGTCGGCATCTTTGACACGTGGCGAGATCTGATTGGCTTGGGTGGCGGCGCCAGACACGTCCGGCGGCGGCGTTTTTGTCTGGAGGCGCGACGAAGGGGGATACTAGGGTTAGGGCCTTTATATAAGTAGAGGGAGCTAGGAGAGGGCTATTTAGGTGCGGTTTTCACCCACACGATCGTGAACCAATGATGGAGAGCATGGAGGGGGTTTAGATGGGCTAGGGGGCTGTGTGGAGGGGTGCTGGACTGCAAAGAGAAAGGGGTCCAACGGTTAACGCGGTTAACCGTTGGGGCATCAAACGACCTCCAAATGGAACGAAATTTGACAGGCGGTCTACCAGTGATGTGCCAAGACCACTCGTTAACTCTCGGCCCATTCCGAGAATGTTTTTCTACGGCTCATGAAACAAGATCTGGGAGGTGCGATGGGCGCGTGCGGGTGTGACTAGGCTCAGAACGAACAACAAGGAGAACTGGGAGGACCCGGACAGATGCAAGTTTTGGAAAACATGCAGATGATGACATGGCAAAGTGCAACACGCAAGCGAATGACATGGCAATGACGGCGAATAACTGGAAGACACCTGGCGCATCGGACTCGGGGCGTTACAGGATTGGAGTGTGCAAACACAATTGGAGACACAGAGATTTTTGGCATGGTTTCGATAGGTGGTGCTATCGTACATCCACGTTGGTGGAGACTTTAACCCACAAAGGGTAACAGTTGCACGAGTCCATGGAGGGCTCCACCCACGAAGGGTCCACGAAGAAGCAACCTTGTCTATCCCACCATGACCATCGCCCACGAAGGACTTGCCTCACTTGGGTAGATCTTCACAAAGTAGGCGATCTCCTTGCCCTTACAAACTCCTTGGTTCAACTGCACAATCTTGAGGGAGGTACCCAAGTGACACCTAATCAATCTAGGAGACGCCACTCTCCAAAAGGTAATAGATGGTGTGTTGATGATGAATTCCTTGCTCTTATGCTTCAAATGATAGTCTCCCCAACACTCAACTCTCTCTCACAGATTTGGATATGGTGGAAAGATGGTTTGAGTGGAAAGCAACTTGGGGAAGGCTAGAGATCAAGATTCTTGTGGTTGGATTGGAATGTCTTGGTCTCAACACATGAGTAGGTGGTTCTCTCTTAGAAAATGAGTAGTCGAAGTGTAGGCACGTTCTGATAGCTCTCTCACAAATGGAGAAGGGGGTGGAGGGGTATATATAGCCTCCACACAAAATCTAGCCGTTACACACAATTTACCAAACTCGGTGGGACCGAATAGTGAAACTCGGTCAGACCGACATGGTTCAAAATGTGAACGTTAGACTTTTCGGTTGGACCGACAAGGTCAACTCGGTGGGACCGATGTGCTAGGGTTAGGGCAAAACCTCATCTCGGTGAGACCGATTGCACGAACTCGGTGAGACTGATTTCAACAATAAGAAAACAGAGACTTGGTCAAGCAAACTCGATGGGGCCGACTGCATATCTCGGTGAGACCGAAATACTGCAATGAGTAATAGAGAGTTTGCAGGGCCATCTTGGTGAGACCGAGATCCCATCGGTGAGACCGAACTGATTAGGGTTTCTGGCAGTGGCTATGTCAATGAACTTGGCGGCGCCGGATGTGGGGGCGAGTTTGACTTTAGATTTAGGACATATGTGGAAATGAGAAAGTGGTTGAGGGCTGGGAGCATATCACTAAGCACTTTGAGCAAGCAAGTCATTAAGCAACCCTCATCCCCTTTTAATAGTATTGGCTTTCCTATGGACTCAATGTGATCTTGGATCACTAAAATAGAAATGAAGAGTCTTGAGCTTTTGCCAGTGTTTTGTCCTCAGCATCTAGGAGGGGTTCCACATCCTTTTGTCCTGCCACTCCAATGTTGAACTCATCAGAAATATACTAGATAAAGTATTAGTCAAACAAGAGATATGTTTACATTAATTACCAAAATCACCCAGGGAGCACTTGTGCTTTCACATACGCATACTTGGTTTTGCACCTTCATACTTTTAGTATGTGTCGGTGTTCTGGGAACCAGGGTACCCAGACTTGCCTACCTGCGGCCCACGGCGTGGCCCCTTCGATGGCCTGGTACGGCCCACCTCCAAGACTATCAAGATAAGACCCTCGCGAGGGGCGAAGCCTCACGAGGCAGATGACACCAAGACCTCCAGAGAGAGCGGCCTCCCTAGGCTACCTCCTGAGGAGCGGAGATTTCTATGCAGGCACCCCACCTCATGAGGTTGCAATGATGCAAGCCATGACAACTAAGGCAGGCGGGCGCCAGCGAGCGCAGAGGAGGTAGTTTCCTATTTGGTGGTAAGGAGGCAAGCACAGGCGTGGGTTCCCGAGGAATCTGGCAAAGGTTTCCATTCCTGTGTAACGAGACCAATACCACCAACATGGCAGGACGGATGTTATCGCCGAGCCCACTGCTGTGTCACGACTAGAGGCTTTGCAGGCGAAGACTACCTTTCGTCAGGATAAGATGTATTACTTGTCCCTCTTCAAATGGGCCACTGCGGGATCCCTTCCCGCCTACGTTTTGGGGGAAGAGGACCAAGGCCACTATAAGTATAGGCTTGCCACCACGATATGGGGGGGGGGGAATCCTGAGACCCCTCGAGCCTTCGTGAGGTCGCTGAACCATTGTACTAGTTCATCCTCAGCCCCTCGAGAGGAAAATCCACCACAAAGCAAGAGTAGGGTCTTATACCGCAAGGTGGCCTGAACCTGGGTAAACTGCCGTGTTCATCTTCATTGTTCGTGTGAATCAAGCTAGGCCGCGGGGCGACGAGCTGGTTAGCTAGAGAGGTTGAGTTCTTTGTACAAGCCCCAAAGTTTGAACCTTACTTGGGTCTGTGGAGCCCTGAATCCGACATTTGGCAGGCCAGGTAGGGGCGTGTCTTGGTCCTTGCCCCTTGAGGGAGTCCTGGACTAGGGGGTGTCCGGATAGCCGAACTATCATCATTGGCCGGACTCCAAGACTATGAAGATACAAAATTGAAGACTTCGTCCCGTGTCCGGATGGGACTTTCCTTGGCGTGGAAGGCAAGCTTGGCAATACGAATATGTAGATCTCCTACCATTGTAACCGACTCTGTGTAACCCTAGCCCTCTCCGGTGTCTATATAAGCCGGAGGGTTTTAGTCCATAGGATGAACAACAATCATACCATAGGCTAGCTTCTAGGGTTTAGCCTCCTTGATCTCGTGGTAGATCCACTCTTGTACTACCCATATCATCAATATCAATCAAGCAGGAGTAGGGTTTTACCTCCATCGAGAGGGCCCGAACCTGGGTAAAAACATCGTGTCCCTTGACTCCTCTTACCATCCGCCTAGACGCACAGTTCGGGACCCCCTACCCGAGATCCGCCGGTTTTGACACCGACATTGGTGTTTTCATTGAGAGTTCCTCTGTGTCATTGCTTATAGGCCCGATGGATCCTTCGATCATCAACAACAACGCAGTCCAGGGCGAGACTTTTCTCCCCGGACAGATCTTTGTATTCGGCGGCTTTGCATTGCGGGCCAATTCGCTTGGCCATCTGGAGCAGATTGAAAGCTACGCCCCTGGCCATCAGGTCAGATTTGGAAGTTTGAACTTCACGGCCGACATCCGCGGAGACTTGATCTTCGACAGGTTCGAGCCACAGCCGTGCGCGCCGCACTGCCACGATGGGCATGATCTAGCTCTACTGCCGGACAGTGCCCGGGAGGCCGCACAAGAGTCCGCTCCGACCCTTAACTCGAAGCCGACTGCGTCGATCGAGGACGGGTGGCTAGACACCGCCTCGGGGGCTGCTACCTCTACGGCGATGGAGCCGAATACCAACCCTGTCCCATGTGAAGTTCGTGACTCCGAGGTGCCGGACTCCTCGCCGAACTCTGAACCTCCCGCGCCCTTACCAATCGAATCCAATTGGGCGCCGATCAAGGAGTTCGCCGCTGCGGACATCTTTCAGCACTCGCCTTTCGGCGACATCCTGAATTCGCTAAAGTATCTCTCGTTATCAGGAGAGCCATGGCCGGACTACGGTCAGGACGGTTGGGATGCGGACAACGAAGAAATTCCAAGCCCACCCACCACCCACCTTGTAGCCACTGTCGACGATCTAACCGACATGCTAGACTTCGACTCCGAAGACATCGACGGTATGGACAACGATGCCGGAGACGACCAAGAACCAGTGCCCACGGGGCACTGGAAAGCCACCTCGTCATACGACATATACATGGTGGACATCCCAAAGGATGGGAATGGCGAGGCAACAGCGGAGGAAGACCCCTCCAAGAAACGGCCTAAGCGCCGGCGTCAGCGGCGGCGCTCTAAATCCCGCCACAGCAAGAATGAATATTCCGGCACCGGAGACAATAACACCCCGGACAGTGCCGAAGAAAACACCCTCCAGCAGGATTTAGCACAGGAGGACAGAGAAGCCAGCCCTCACGAGAGAGCGGCAGACGAAGAGGTAGAGGACGATAAGTACATGCCTCCCTCCGGAGACGAGGCAAGCCTCGATGACGACGAATTCATCGTGCCTGAGGATCCTGTCGAACAAGAGCATTTTAAACGCAGGCTTATGGCCACGGCAAATAGCCTCAAGAAAAAGCAGCAACAGCTTAGAGCTGATCAAGATCTACTAGCCGATAGATGGACCGAAGTCCTCGCGGCCGAAGAGCATGAACTCGAACGCCCCTCCAAAAGCTACCCCAAAATGCAAGCTGCTGCCCCGATTAGAGGAGGAAGCATATAAACATACATCACCAGCACACAATACGGCCGACCGGCCACCTCGTGGCCGCGACAGAGAGGCCTCTAGGCCTTCCACTAAAGCCGTACCCCGACATCGCTCGAAAAGTACAAAGCCACGGGGGAATGCGCTGGACTTGCGAGACATATTGGAGGATAAGGCAAGACAATCAAGATCGATCTACGGATCGCGTGTGCACCCCATGACATGCGACGACAACCGTCGCACCGGATACAGTAATTCCGGCCGGGCCGAACACAGTAGACAAAGCTTGCTTGAGCTACGTCGTGATATAGCCCAATATAGAGGCGCCGCACACCCACTATGCTTCACAGACGAAGTAATGGACCATCAAATCCCCAAAGGGTTTAAACCCGTGAACATTGAATCCTATGATGGCACAACAGACCCCGCGGTTTGGATCGAAGACTATCTCCTTCATATCCACATGGCCCGCGGCGACGACCTTCACGCCATCAAATACCTCCCACTCAAGCTTAAAGGCCCAGCTCGGCATTGGCTTAACAGCCTGCCAGCAGAATCAATTGGGTGTTGGGAGGACCTGGAAGCCGCATTCCTTGATAACTTCCAGGGCACATATGTGCGACCACCAGACGCTGATGACCTAAGCCACATAATTCAGCAGCCAGACGAATCGGCCAGACAATTCTGGACACAGTTCTTAACCAAGAAAAATCAAATCATCGACTGTCCAGATGCAGAGGCACTCGCAGCCTTCAAACATAACATCCGCGACGAGTGGCTTTCCCGGCACCTGGGACAAGAAAAGCCGAAATCCATGGCAGCCCTCACATCACTCATGACCCGCTTCTGCGCGGGAGGGGACAGCTGGTTAGCCCGCAGTAACAACCTCGACAAAAATTCTGGCAGTCTGGATACCAAGGACCACAATGGCAGGTCGCGTCGCAACAAACACAAACGCCGCATTAACGGCGACAACACTGAAGATAAGGCAGTCAACGCCGGATTTAGAGGCTCCAAACCCTGTCAGCGGAAAAAGCCATTCAAAAGAACTACTCCGGGTCTGTCCAATTTGGACCGAATACTCGACCGCTCGTGCCAGATACACGGCACCCCCGAAAAACCAGCTAATCACACCAACAGGGATTGTTGGGTTTTCAAGCAGGCAGGCAAGTTAATTGCCGAAAACAATAACAAGGGGCTGCATAGCGATGACGAGGAAGAGACCTGGCCGCCGAACAATAGAGGGTAGAAGGGTTTCCCCCCACAAGTGCGAACGGTGAACATGATATACGCAACCCACATACCCAAAAGGGAGCGGAAGCGTGCACTCAGGGACGTATACGCGATGGGGCCAGTCGCCCCAAAGTTCAACCCATGGTCCTCCGGCCCGATCACTTTTGATCGAAGGGACCACCCCACCAGCATCCGCCATGGCGGGTTCGCCGCATTGGTTCTAGACCCAATCGTCGATGGGTTTCACCTCACTAGAGTCCCGATGGACGGCGGCAGCAGCCTGAACCTGCTTTACCAGGATACAGTGCGCAAGATGGGCATAGTCCCCTCAAGGATTAAACCCACAAAGATGACCTTCAAAGGCATCATACCAGGTGTAGAGGCCAATTGTACAGGCTCAGTTACACTAGAAGTGGTCTTCGGATCCCCGGATAACTTCTGAAGTGAGGAGTTAATCTTCGACATAGTTCCGTTCCACAGCGGCTATCATGCACTGCTCGGACGAACCGCGTTTGCAAAGTTCAATGCGATGCCGCACTACGCATACCTCAAGCTCAAGATGCCAGGCCCTCAAGGAGTCATCACGGTCAACGGAAACACTGAACGCTCCCTCCGAACGGAGGAACATACAGCGGCTCTCGCGGCAGAAGTGCAGAGCAGCCTCTTAAGGCAATTCTCGAGTCGGGCCGTTAAGCGATCGGACACTGCTAAGCGCACCCGGAGTAACCTACAACAAGACCACCTGGCACGTTCCGAGCATGCGTAGCAATGCGGCCCTAACCCCAGCCCTTGCAAAATTGCAAAACCAGTACCCCGCGTACATCATTACGCTCTGGAGATACCATGGGCATAGGGGGAGGGGCACGACCACGGCAGGCCCAGAGTGTGGCTCAACCATACCAGGGGCTCCCAAGTGTGTCATCCTTTTTCTTTCCTTTTTTTCTTATCCTCAGGACTACATTTACCAGAGGCCCTGTCCAGCAGTAGACCTGCCGAACTCACGATGCAATAGCCAGGGAAGAAGAAAGGCTACGACGAGTATCCAGGTGGTCTCCATTACGAGCATTTAATCTGTTTTATACACCATTCTGCAGCCTACCCCTGGAGGGGGACATGTTTAATAGTCCCACCCCTTGCTTATCGCACTACTTGTATCGTTCTGCATTCATGGCAGTATTTCTTGAATAAACAATGCATCGCTTTTTGCCTATAATTGCATTTCTTTCTTATACATATGTTCATTTACGACATGTTGCATCTGTACACTTTGGTATGGCTAAATACACCAGGGGCTTAAGTTCCCCACATTATGGTGTGATAAGTCCGAACACTTTCATAAGTGCGGCACCCCGAACTTATAACATTATATGCATCGGCTCCGAATCATGTCTTGGGTCAATAGTTGGGTTTGCCCAACTCCCATGTTTTGGTACCTTACATTCCGTTATATCGGCTAAGGTAGCGCTGGGAGAACCACTGCGATTGTGCCCCAGTTGAGCTGGGCGAGCACCTCAGTGGAGAAAGCTAAAACTGACCGTCATGATGAGGCGAGAGCCGGTCGCTGTTCGAGAGGTTTTTTTGAGTCCCTAAAGACTTATGCTGCTTAGAGCGAGGAACCGGCTTTGTCCGGCCCAGGCGTGGATAGCGCCCCGAATTCGGCCTTCCGAACACTAGGGGCTTTGCCGAAATTTAAAATTATAGAATTCTATGTCTAAGTGAGAGTGTTCAAGCACTATAAGTCCGGTTGCCTTGTTCGTTGTGTTGAGTGCCTCCCTAGATGGACCCAAAAATGGGAACAAGAGCGCTCAAGTTTATCCCGAATACCCCAGCACTCGTGGCATGGGGGCTGAAGCCGACGACTTGCCATCTCTCAGATTTGATAAACGGCCACACAAAAGGTAATATTTTAAATTAATAAGCGTTTCTTAGCGCATATGAACAAAGTTTTCAGCGCACAGGATAACAAAATGCGAGTCTACTCAAATATTACATCTTTGGAGCACTCACCCGCAATAATGCGGGCACCCTTCAGGACACCCTTATAATACATTTCGGGTGTGCGGTACTCCTTGCCCGGCGGTGGCGCGTCCGTCACAAGCTTCTCAGCATCCATCTTGCCCCAGTGCACTTTAGCACGGGCAAGGGCCCGACGGGCACCTTCAATGCAGGCGGAGTGCTTGATGACTTCAACCCAGGGACACACATCCACCAGCCGCCGCACCAGGCCGAAGTAGCTCCCAGGCATGTCCTCCTTGGGCCATAGCCGAACTATAAGGCCCTTCATGGCCTATTTGGCCACCTTGTGGAGCTCGACCAGCTGCTTCAGCTGGTCGCTAAGGGGCACTGGATGTCCGGCCTTAGCATACTGAGACCAGAACACCTTCTCCGTCGAGCTCCCCTCCTCGGCTCTGTAGAAAGCGGCAGCATCGAACACGCTGTAGGGCAGATCTGCGAACGCTGCTGGAGAGCTCCGAATTCGGGTAAGTAACAGGTAATTCACTTTTACATGCTTGCTTTGCATGAAGAATGCTTTAACCTCCGGTATCTTCTTCAATGCCTCGATTTCCTGGAGGGCCTTATGGGCTTCGGCCTTGGCGGCTTTGGCACTCTCAAGAGCCAACGCAAGCTCGGACTCTCGAGTCTTCGAGTCACGCTCCAAATTCTCGTGTTTTTCCACGAGAGCCTGGAGCTCTTGCTGTACCTCCGCCACCCGCGCCTCCTGCTTCTCTCGCCCGGCGCGTTCCGCGGCCGCATTGCGTTCGGCAGCAGACACCGCCTCCTTCAGGGTCGCCACCTCGTTGATAGCACCTGGAGTACCCACGTTATCCTTGTCATTTCTCTTGCAACCAAATCCTTTTCTATAAGGTACAACTTTAATACGGTGTTACTCACCTTCCTTGTCCTCGAGCTGCTTCTTGGCACGGCCGAGCTCGCTCTCGGACCGCTCGAGGCTCTGCTTCAAGGTATTGACCTCCGCAGTCAGTGCGACAGAGGTCAGCAGCGCAGCCTGCATTCCCATATTGACATATTTTTGTTAAGACTCCTGCATATATCTTTTTAGATCCTCAGTCCGGCTTTTCTTTCCGAACACCGAACCGAGCATCAGGGGCTACTGTCTATGTGGTATTATATTACATATCTTAAAATTCCTACCTCAAAGCCTATTAGAAGGCTGCTGCAGGCTTCGGTCAGCCCGCTCTTGGCGAGCTGAACCTTCTGAATCACCGCACTCATGACAATGCGGTGTTCCTCTTTGATGGAAGCGCCGTTGAGCGCCTCCAGCAAGTTGTCCGGCGCCTCCGGTTGGACGGAGGCCGCCGGCGTCACAGTCTTGCCCTTCTTACGAAGGGGCCACCCGCCGGACTCCGGAACCACTGTAGGTTCCGGTGCGGAGTCCGGTCCGAAGTCCGGGAGGTTGCGCTGCGGCACCTCCGGGGCCTCCTCTTCCTGGTGGGTCCCTTTCCGGGATCCCACCTCGTCGTCGTCGGCATCACGGGGGGAGGAGGTGGCCGGAAGTGAAGTGCTATTCACATCCGACGTGCCCAAGGACCCGCTCGACGAAGCGGGAAGATCATCCTTGGGCGAACTACAGGGTTGGATGCGGCATTAAAAGATGCTATGCGACAAAAACAAAACTATGAGTTATTCAGGAGTCCGGATACTTACGATCTCGCCAGGGGCTTGGCCCTTGAGGGCCACTCCTCGTCGCCGTCGCCGGCGTTGGCAGAGCAGTCCGGGGGAAGGGTCCTTCCCTTCTTGGACCCTTCGGCCTCCCCCGTGGGGAGGCCTTCCTCTTCTTATCTCCCCCTGCTGGGGGAGAGGCCTCTTTCTTCTCCTCCTCGTCCTCGTGGGAGGAGTCCGCCTCGGAGTCATCGGACGATGAATCCGATAACACCTGGCGCCGGGAACTCCTCCGGGTTCCCGTGGCCTTCTTCTCCGGCACCACGTAAGGCGCCGGAGCCAGCAGCCCTATCAAACGAGCATCCGCTGGGTCTTTTGGAAGGGGAGCTGGACTGTTAACCTGTCCGGACGTCTTCTGCCAGGCCTGTTAAAGGTATTGGGAGTTTAGATCCCGCATAGAGTCAAACTATGAAAAGCAATTGTCCCATAAAGTATAACATGGCTTACCTCGCCAGCCAGACGCTGCGAGCTGAATCCGCGATCTTCAGTAGTGGATGCGGGGGCCTCGCCGCCCTTGAACAACACCCTCCAGGCTTCTTTGTACGTAGTGTCGAAGAGCCCGCTCAGGGTTTGGTGCTGTGCTGGATCGAACTCCCACAAATTGAAGTCCCGTTGTTGGCAAGGGAGAATCCGGCGGATGAGCATGACCTGGATTACGTTGACAAGCTTGAGCTTCTTGTTCACCAGGGTTTGGAGACAGGATTGGAGTCCAGTCAGCTGTTCCGAATCGCCCCACTGCAGGCCCTTCTCTTTCCAGGAAGTGATCCGCATGGGGATGCCAGATCTGAATTCGGGGGCCGCTGTCCATTCAGGGTCACACGGCTCGGTGATGTAGAACCACCCCGATTGCCACCCTTTGATGGTTTCCACAAAGGCGCCCTCGAGCCAAGTGACGTTGGGCATCTTGCCCACCATGGCGCCTCCGCACTCCGCTTGGCTGCCCTTCACAACCTTCGGCTTGACATTGAAGGTCTTTAGCCACAAGCCAAAGTGAGGCTGGATGCACAGGAAGGCCTCGCACACGACGATAAACGCCGAGATGTTGAGGATGAAATTCGGGGCCAGATCATGGAAATCCAGGCCGTAGTAGAACATGAGTCCCCGGACAAAGGGGTGGAGTGGGAAGCCCAGTCCGCGGAGGAAATGGGGAAGGAATACCATCCTCTCATGGGGCCTGGGGGTGGGGATGAGCTGCCCCTCGTCGAGGAGCCGGTGCGCGATGTCGCTGGACAAATATCCGGCGCTGCGCAGCTTCTTGATGTGCCCCTCCGTAACGGAGGAGGCCATCCACTTGCCTCCCGCTCCGGACATGGCTGGAGAAGGTTGAGGTGAGATGTGCAGACTTGGGCGCTAGAGCTCGAGTGCGCGGAGATGGATAAGCAAAGGAGGAAGAAGGCGTAGGTAAAAAGGTGGATCCTTATCCCCTTATATATGGGCGGATGAAACTATGTGTCCCCACCAGCCTGGTTAAACTCGCTTATCTCCCAAGCGCCACAATCAATGGCGCAGTTGGGTTACCCACATCCGTATTGATGAGAATCCCGGAATAAGGGGACACGATCTCTGCTTCGACAAGACGTGCCAAGGAAACCGCTTCGCTAAACGTGCTGAGGTGGAATAATAAAAACGATTCAAGTAAAGGCTTGGTTGTGGTGTGACGTCACGCCACAAAATACGTCAGCAGATCGAACTTGTGTAAATATTGTTCTCTCTACGGTGGTATGTGGAATTTATTTTGCAGAGCCGGACACTATCCTGGTGTTCACAATCTTCTATGAATTATTCGGAGGAGGAACCCGCCTTGCAATGCCGAAGACAATATACGCGCCGGACTCATCGTCATTGAAGCCTGGTTCAGGGGCTACTGAGGGAGTCCTGGACTAGGGGGTGTCCGGATAGCCAAACTATCATCATTGGCCGGACTCCAAGACTATGAAGATACAAAATTGAAGACTTCGTCCCGTGTCCGGATGGTACTTTCCTTGGCATGGAAGGCAAGCTTGGCAATACAGATATGTAGATCTCCTACCATTGTACCCAACTCTGTGTAACCCTAGCCCTCTCCGTTGTCTATATAAGCCGGAGGGTTTTAGTCCATAGGACGAACAACAATCATACCATAGGCTAGCTTCTAGGGTTTAGCCTCCTTGATCTCGTGGTAGATCCACTCTTGTACTACCCATATCATCAATATCAATCAAGCAGGAGTAGGGTTTTACCTCCATCGAGAGGGCCCGAACCTGGGTAAAAACATCGTGTCCCTTGTCTCCTGTTACCATCCACCTAGACGCATAGTTCGAGACCCCCTATCCGAGATCCGTCGGTTTTGACACCGACACCCCTCCATCAACCACGTTCCGCCCTGCTCCGTCGCACCCATGGGAGAGGCTGCCTGAGCTTGCACTGAGCATTGGGCCACTCATGCCACCCGGGTGGCAACCCTCGACCGTGGAGCTCATCATCGCCCCATGCTCCCTGTGGCTAACGATGCCGCTGGTGTTACTAGCCATTGGCGGCGGGGACCACCAACGCTTTCTCTCGCGCAGCGCCGCAACCGTGCCACCGCGCGGTCCTCCGACCATGCCGCTACTTCATCCTTGCATGCTCGCCGGGGGCTGGAGACCATGAGGGCTGCACTCCTCATGGTGTGAGAACTGCTGAGATGCCGGCTAGCGGAAGGCAGCTATGACACCTTGCTTGGCCGGGTCGCGGAGCTGCTCGATGCCGCCTATGAGGGCGCAGAGCCCTTTTGTATCCTACCTACATCACAAGCGCCACCATGGGTTTGTACCCGCTCCTGCTGCGCCTGTTCGCCCTTCTGAAGGGAGCCCAGAGGGTCTCACGGTGGTGATCTCGCACACAACGCCACCCACCCAACTCAAGATGCGTTCCCCAAGTATATGACCGGGATAGGCGGCCCCTCCACAAGCCACAATGAAGGACCACCCCTTGGTCGGCACAACCAGGCACCGGAGATGGTGGGCGGCAGAGCGGAAGGACTAGAGGCTGGATTCAGGATGATGCCCCTGGTGCCTTTGGGCCGCCATCATTGGGCTCGTTGTGCGAACAAAGGGGAGGCCCGCGCACATTCCTCCCGTCGGCCTAGATGTCAGGATCGCTGAGGTCACGTGGGATCAGGGCCCCTTATGAGACAACCTAACGCCCTGCCGGCACCTTTGACAACAACGGCCACCGGTTACAACGAATATCTTTGTAACATGTCGCGCTAACCTTGGATCGTAGGTAAATTGTGCCATGACGGCGCACCTCGGGGCACCGGCCTCGCCCTGGGCAGGCAAGGCATGCGATGAGGTCACGCAAGGATGCACCCCGCACTCCACGAGGGAGCTCGGTGTTAGGGCTCCCCCGTGTTACGAGGCGTATGGCGCCACCACCGCGGTGGCGCGTGCCATCCGGAAGTGGGTCCTTCTCCGGGGAAGGCGCCGGCAAGCCCTCCCCCGGCCGAGGGCCTGCGGCCACCATACCACCGCCCACGTAGCCCCTTGCCCCTTAGTCTTGTCCTGGTTTCTGGATGCCCCAACGGTTGTTGGGGTATGCGCGGGGTGGGGTCCCTGCCCAGGTGGCAAGAGGCGCCCTTAAGTCTTCGCTTGTGACACTCTCACGTAATAATGAGTGGCGCTGTACACGCCCCGAAGTCCCCTGAGTGCTACTCCTGAGCCTCATGGGGGCTCCCACCCACGTCTTAGTGGAAGCCCCATGCTCCGCGGGCGGACGACACAGTCCCCCAATGACTATGCCCAAAACCCCAGTGGAGGCCCCATGCTCCGTGCTGGCGGGAAGACCAGCATAGGTGCCGAACGCGGCTGGTTTTTTCCTTCTCTTGTAGCCGAATCTGCTGTTTCTTGGAATAAACTTGCAGCTCTTGTGTTTTTGTTGAAGAAAAGGGGGTTTCCTAGTTTCCTCTTCCTCTGGCCATTTTCCCTTCGCTTGATTTTTCATCTTTGCGAGAGATGGCGGACACCTCTGGTTCCCTCCATCGCGCCCCGCGAGCGGGGGCCTGGGCGTAGTGTGCAACCTCGGGTCGTCCTAGAGGCTCTAAAGATGCCCTAAGGGCCCAGGGCATAGCATCCGCGGCCTCTCCCATGCGCACACCTCTCCGGATCCTCGCGGGTGCTCTCGAGCGAGCTGGCGGGTGCGTATCGCCCAGGGCCCTCGACGGGCGCCCCCTTTCCGGACCCCGAAGCGAGCACCGTGAACAGGCACGACAACGACGGACACCCCTACTCAGGGGTCGTGAGTGTGCAAAAAGTAAAGAAGGGGCGACAACAGGGAGTGCAAATACCACTCAATAAATCACATAAAATGTTCTTCCAACAATACTTTCGCAATCCCCGCGGGGTCACATTCGAAGTTCTAGCAGGAAAATTGGGAAATACAAGCCTAGCAAGACGCGCTATCATCGTCTTTGCTGCCATCGTCATCATCATCAACTCCGCCCTCCTTGGCCGCGGGCGCGACCACATCATTGGCAGGGGTAAGTTCCGCGATAAGGTCGTCCATGTGATCTTCCACCCAGTTCGCCAGGATGACTTGGATTGCTCCAGACATGGGGGCTATCACAACATCGAAGTCAAAGTCAGAATCGGAGAAAAGAAGGTGGCTGAAGACACGTGCCCAAGAAGGTCGCAGCTCTTTTACAAGACAAGTTGGCACGCCCTCGTGGCCCCTCCTTCAAGGCGCGTCACGACCTGGGTGAAGAAGCTGAGGTAGCCGGCGTCGTCGGCTTCGTGCGGGTGGGAGACACTCTCGTCGTAGATGTTGCTTAGGGCCTGGTTGGCCCTGAGGCCAAGGGCCTCAAACATCAAGGAGCGCTCACGCTGCAGCACTCGGCGGTGGCCCCGTTCATCCGAGGCTTTCTCTACAAGGGACGAAATGCCTTCAACCTGGTGATGGAGGAAGGATAGCTCGGTCTCAGTGGTAGTACGAGCTACTTCAGCGGCCTTCTCGCGCTGCTCCGCTATAGCTAGTTTCTCCTTGAGGGCGTCGGCCTTGACCTGCAGCTTGTCGCGCTGCATGCAGAAGCGAGCCTCCTAGAGCTCCAGCTTCCGGCGGTATTCCTCGTCAAGGTCTCGCTGATCCCAACCACCTTTTCGTCGACTTCTCACTGGATCCTCGCCTCTCGAGACGTGAGGGCATCCTCGGTAGTGGCCAGTTGGCACTCCAGCACTTCTAACCGCTCGTGCTCCAGGCTCAGCTCCATCGCCTCCAATGCCAGCGTATCTTCGAGCGTGCGGGGCCTCGCCCCACCCGTGGGCAGCCCAACCTTCGGGGTGGCGAGCATGGCCATGCGTGCTCGGAATTTTCGCTCAAGGATGGCGTTGGAAGCTTGGAGCTCCTTCTCACATGGCTCCACCGCTTCGCACTCGCGGTCTGCGGCGCGGGCTTCCTCTCGGGCGCGACAACTGCAAGCCTCCCTCGTTGCGGCTAGGGAGTCTTCCGTTTCCCTTTGAGCCTGCTCGCGCCGGAGGCGACTGAGGTTGACGGCGACCTTGAGCCGGCGCCATTCGTGCGCCAGGTGCAGGCGCTCCACCTCAAGCCGTGAGTTGACATATCCAAGCTCCACCCCAAGGCGGCCTAGCGCACCCGCCGCCTCCTGGAGAATTCTGTGCCGGACAATGCTGTGTCAGCGCGTAAGCTCCAATGCCTGGCTGGGGCCTGCTTGCACGCCTTGGTTGGTCACGGGGTGGGTGGTGAGAGGATTCACTCGTCTCCGGCAGAGGCCCGGGAGCTGGTGTCCCTTCGCTCACTTCTTTGGCCTGATGCGGGCTCGCTACGCCTCTCGAAGATGGCATCGTCGCGAGAGCCACCCGACCACCAGCAAGAGACATCGGTGCTGCCCCCACAATCTGGAGGCCGCTCCTGAAGAAGGGCGTCGGGAACGCATTCCTGAGGCACCCCAGGTGCGGCCTTGGCTCGTGTACAGGTGTAACTTCAAGCACAGTCGTCTGGCTCCTGGGGCCAAGGTCGCGATGGGACCGGTGGCCTCCGGAGGTCCCACTCGGGATGCGCTCGCCCCCACAACGGAAGGGATCCTGAGGGGCAAAAGTTAGGAAAAGACTCAATATGCGAGAGTCAAGAGAAGGGCGAGGTACTTACTCGTCGACGGCTATCCACTTCCTCCTTTTCAGGGTCCTTGGGACAGGGTTGCAGCGGCTCCTGAGCCCCTTCCTCTTTCGGGAGGCCCCAAGATCCAGAGGGGACTCAATGGGGGCTGGCACATAGCCCTTCACAATGGGGAGAATGACTGCATCCGTGGGCGGTACTCCTTCTTTGCGGCCCGTGGGGCCAGGGGTGGCCACCTTAAGAGCACGTGGTGGCGCCCGCCCCACGGCAGCCACCTCAAGAGCACATGGTGGTGCCCGTTCCACGGTGGCCACCTCAGGAGCACATGGTGGCGCCTGCCCCACGTCGGCCACCTCAGGAGCACATAGTGGCGTCAGCTCCCCAGCGGCAATCTTAGGAGCGCTAAGCGGTCCCCGCTCCCCCACAACCACCTTGCGAGCGCGCACCTCCGGTCCCCCGTGCGTGGAAGTCACCAAGAGGGGGTTGTCGCGAGGCCCCTTGTGGACCCTGGGGAGGAGCCCCCACTCATCAAAGCGTGGTATCTTCTTGGCGAAGGCTCCCCCTGTGGGTGATCGTAAAGAGGGAATCTGTCCAGAGGGAGCTCGGCGGGTTCTCCGCCTGTCAGGAGGCGGAGCACTATGTGCAGGGTGCTGGAAGGAAGAGAAGGCTGCTGGAGCCTCATGTCATCCGTGGGTCCGGTAAAAGCCCACATCGGGCGGGAATGGCGTTGAAGCTGCGCGATGCATAGCCGGGTGAACTCCCTCACCACCATCGCCATCGTCACCCCCGCCTTCTTCAGATTGGCCAGCCTAGCCTTACTCGGGCGAGCCGCGGGTCGACTAGCTTCGCGTGCCCCCACCCGGAGCTCGGCTTCGCGGGGGCAAAGGGGAGCAGATGTAGGGGACCGCACATGGTGGCGTCCACGTACACCCACTGCTTCCGGAATCCCCTCACATCCGGGTAGAGCATGGAGTCGATGCTGGAGCCTGCGGTCGCCGCCACCGCCTGAAGTGACACGCACCTCAAGCATTGCTCGCCGTCCACTAATTGGAGCGAGAAGAAGTGGTGGCGCAAGGCCATGGACGGGGCAGTGCCCACGAAGGCCTCGCACAGGAATGCGAAAGTGGAGAGGAGGGCAATGGATCCGGGATCTAGATGCAGTGCGTTGATTTGATAGTGCGAGAGCACAACATTGAAGAAATCAGAGAAAGGAGGCAGCAGGCCACGAAAAGGGCGTGGAGATGAATAAGGATCTTGGTGGCCTCCATGTCAACCAAAGCCTGGGAGGCGGTGAGGGAGTCCTGGACTAGGGGGTGTCCGGATAGCCGAACTATCATCATTGGCCGGACTCCAAGACTATGAAGATACAAGATTGAAGACTTCGTCCCGTGTCCGGATGGAACTTTCCTTGGCATGGAAGGCAAGCTTGGCAATACGGATATGTAGATCTCCTACCATTGTAACCGACTCTGTGTAACCCTAGCCCTCTCCGGTGTCTATATAAACCGGAGGGTTTTAGTCCATAGGACGAACAACAATCATACCATAGGCTAGCTTCTAGGGTTTAGCCTCCTTGATATCGTGGTAGATCTACTCTTGTAATACCCATATCATCAATATCAATCAAGCAGGAGTAGGGTTTTACCTCCATCGAGAGGGCCCAAACCTGGGTAAAAACATCGTGTCCCTTGTCTCCTGTTACCATCCGCCTAGACGCACAGTTCGGGACCCCCTACCCGAGATCCGCCGGTTTTGACACCGACATTGGTGCTTTCATTGAGAGTTCCTCTGTGTCGTCGCAACCAGGAAGGATGCCTCTTCCCGTCCTTAAAGACGGTACCGTCACCAAGGGATCTTTGGCCACTGGCCAAACTATCCGGCTAGGTGGTTTTCTTATGACCGCCTGTTCGGCCACCGCTCTGACAATGACCTCTCGGGTCATCAAAAGCGATCTTCACGTCAACTCAGAATTCGCCAAGCAGCTAGATCCGATGGAGCTCTCCTCCGTAAATGAGCTCTTGGATCGCATCGCCGCCCTGGGAGTCGCTACAGACTACGATCAAATTGGGCTTAAAACCGATCTGAGGGAGATCAACTCTCCCGAGGCCACCCACCACATTGCTGTGGTAGAGGAACAACGCGGCGACTCTTCTTCTATATTAAAGACTAGTTATGTCCGGATTCCTGATCCCTCCATGCCGGATTCCCACGGAGGGACGGACGTCAATCAAGTACTGAACGTAAAGTCAAGCAGCAGACCAGATTCGTTGGACAACATCCAGCAATCCAAGCTTCCAAATTCAGAAGCCTTTCGGCCCTTGAGCCTCAGATTGGGCGGGATTCCGAATTTATTTCCACCCGCCCACCCAAACACAAGCGATCTATCTCAAATCCGGCAAGAGCCCGCTGAAACAGTACATCATTACTGGGCCAGATTCCTCCTGGTTATGGACAGGATAAAGGACTGCCGTGAGGAAAGCGCAATCTCAATTTTCTGCAACAATTGCATGGACAAGGGAATCATGAACGCCATAAGTCGTCGCGAAATTACACGCTTCGCCGACCTGGCGTCCATAGTACGAAAGTACTGTGTGATGGAGAGTGCCTGGAAAACCGAAACTAAATTTTGGGATAATCCGGCTCCGAACACAACCCTAGTCCGAAATAAAAGGGTGCATCATGCTCAGGCACCTGGGACAAAAACCAAAAAACAAAAACCCCCTAAAGGGCACGGAACCGTACTGGAGGGATGGCTCAACGGACCCTGTAAAATCCATAGTATAGAGGGCGCCACTCCAACACATAGCCTTCGAGCATGTTGGATACTACAGCAGGTGGCCAAAAGTGGCGAAGAGCTTCTAGCCCCGGAGAACCAGCCCAATAGTGCCACTACGGTACTAACAGTCTTCGAGACTTTCGCATCAAATAATATGTGGAAACGAACAATCCGCACCCTCGCCGAAGTCTACCAAGTAGCAACAACAAATCCATGGAGCGACACGGCTATCACCTTCAACGCCAGCGACGAACCTAAATTCTGAACAGCCCGAGCACCAGCCGCATTGGTCCTCAGTCCAATAGTGGACGGCTTTCGTCTTACCAAGGTACTCATGGATGGCGGCAGCGGATTAAACCTCATCTACGAGGAAACCCTTCGAAAAGTGGAAATAGACTGGAGCCGCATTGAGCGAAGCAGCACAACCTTTAGAGGAATAATCCCTAGTCGGGAAGCACGCTGCATAGGAAAAATTACACTGGATGTGGTGTTCGGCTCGCCGGACAATTACAGGTCCGAGGAGGTCACGTTCCAAGTGGCCCCGTTCAGCAGCGGATATCACGCTTTATTAGGGCGAGAGGCATTCACAATTTTCGATCTATACCCCATTACGGGTACATGAAGCTTAAAATGCCCGGGCCCAATGGAATCATCACTCTTGTCAGTGATCCGGACATAGCACTCCGCGCCGAAAATAAGATAGCCGCACTAGCCCTAGAGGCACTATCCAAAGCCCTAGCGGCAGAGGAACTCACTGCACCGCGCTCCATGGTGAACAGGGACGATGTGATACTCGATAAGAGATCAAAGTCCACCTCTTTTAAACCAGCGGACGAAATAGTCAAATTCCAAGTCCATCCAACGGACCTCACAAAGACGGCCTCCATTGGGGCACAATTAAACCCTGATGTAGACGCCGCACTACGAGAATTCCTTCGGGAAAATTGGGACATCTTTGCCTGGCACCCTTCAGATATGCCAGGAATCCCACGCAGGTTGGCAGAACACAGCCTAAACATCCTAAAAGGATTCAAGCCAGTCAAACAGGTTCTTCGGCGATTTTCTGAACCCAAAAGACAGGCAATAGGAGAGGAGCTAGCCAAACTATTAGAAGCCGGATTCATCAGAGACATAAAACATCCGGACTGGCTAGCGAACCTGGTAATGGTACCAAAAAAGGATAAATCCTGGCGCATGTGTGTCGATTTTAAAGACCTTAACAAGGCTTGTCCAAAGGATCCTTTCCCCCTTCCCCGCATCGATCAAATCATCGATGCTACCGTAGGGCACGATTCATTGTGCTTCCTCGACGCATACTCCAGACACCATCAAATCAAGATGGCGGAGACAGAACAAGCCGTAACGGCATTCATTACTCCATACGGACCATTCTGCTTCAACACAATGCCCTTAGGGCTCAAAAACGCCAGCGCAACATACCAGCGCATGATTCAGACATGTCTGGCAACCCAGATCGGCAAAACAGTGGAGGCATACATAGACGATGTGGTCGTTAAGACCAAACACGTCGAAACTCTAGTAGACGATTTGAGGCTCACATTCGACAACCTCCGAGCATATGACATTAAGCTCAACCCGGAAAAATGCGTTTTCGGCGTACCAGCCGGAAAGCTCTTGGGCTTCATTGTATCCGGTAGAGGAATTGAAGCAAACCCAGCCAAGATCCGTGCTCTGTCACAGTTGGATATCCCAAAATACCTCAAACAAATACAAAAATTGACTGGATGCGTGGCGGCTCTAAGCCGCTTCATCTCCCGCTTGGGAGAAAAGGCATTGCCCCTTTATCGCCTCCTCCGGCGCACCGAACACTTCGAATGGATGGATGCTGCCACGGCCGGACTCGAAGAAATAAAGGCCATATTGGCAACAAATCCGGTCCTGGCCGCGCCCAACTTGGGCGAACCAAAGTTATTATATATCGCGGCAACACATCAAGTTGTAAGCGCGGTGCTCGTCGTCGAACGAGAAACAGAAGGACATAAATTCCCTCTTCAAAAACAAGTGTACTATGTATCCACTGTCTTAACTCCATGCAACTCCCAGTATCCACATTATCAAAAGATAGCGTACGCGGTATTCATGGCATCCCGGAAGCTGCGACACTACTTTCAAGAGTGTTCAATAACAGTGGCCTCCGAAGTACCTCTCAACGACATTATAAACAACCGCGACGCGATAGGCAGGATTGCAAAATGGGCCATTGAGCTCCTACCATTCGACATAACCTACAAACCACAGCGAGCTATAAAGTCGCAAGTTTTGGCCGACTTCATCGCTGAATGGACCGAAGCCGAACTCCCTAAAGAGTATGGCGCATACTCCAATTGGATCATGCATTTCGACGGCTCCAAAATGTTGGCTGGCCTGGCGTCGTCTTGATGTCCCCAACTGGAGACACAGTCCAATACGTACTTCAGATAATGTACACGGACTCCAACAATGCAGCCGAATACGAGGCCCTTCTACATGGTCTTCGGATGGCAATCTCCATGGGCATTCAACGCCTAGAGGTCCGCGGGGATTCAAACCTCGCAATATCCCAAGTAAACGGAGACTTTGACGCCAAGGATCCGAAAATGGCAGACTACCGTAACTCCGTCTTAAAAATGTCAGCTCGGTTCGAAGGACTCGAATTCCACCATGTAGCCCGGGATAATAACTAGGCGGCCGACGTGTTAGCATGCATCGGCGCAAAGCGCGACGCCGTCCCTCCAAACATCTTCCTGGAGCGGCTTTTTAAAGCCATCCGTATTATGAGAAGAGGAGTCCGGAAGCAACAACCCGGAACCAACCACACCGCCCAACACTGAACATTATGACACAATCGGTGGCTCAACCAATGAAATAACACCTTCAGCCCACGAAATAATGGCAGTCATTACCCCGTGGACGGAACCATTCGTAGCCTACTTAATTAGGCAGGAACTTCCCGAAGACCAAAAGGAGGCCCGCTGCATAGTATGACAATCTAAAGCCTACAAGGTCCATGAGGGAGAGCTTTATAAGAAAAGCACAACCGGAGTCCTTCAAAGGTGCATCTCCGAAGAGGAAGGGCGAAATCTTCTGGCTGAAATTCACGCCGGACTCGGCGGGCACCACGCCGCAGCCCGGGCCCTTGTAGGCAAGGCCTTCCGTATAGGATTTTATTGGCCGACGGCCCGGGCAGATGCTCAGGACTTAGTCCAATGATGCGTCGGTCGCCAGCTATTTGCTAATCAAAGCCACATGCCACCCACCGCCCACAAAACTATACCCATCACCTGGCCGTTCATGGTCTGGGGGCTTGACATGGTTGGACCGCTTAAAGGGGGAACCCACAAGCAAAAATACCTATTGGTCATGGTGGACAAATTCACCAAATGGATAGAGGCCAAGCCAGTTAAAATGGCCGAATCCGGACCTGTGATAGACTTCTTATCTGGGGTAGTACACCGTTATGGCGTCCCCCACAGCATCATCACTGATAACGGCACGAACTTCACGGCCGACGAGGTTAAACTCTGGTGCAAAAATATGGGCATCAAGCTCGACTACGCTTCAGTCTATCACCCTCAAACTAACGGTCAAGTCGAACGAGCAAATGGTCTAATCATGAGCGGCATCAAACCCAGGTTAGTGCGGTCCCTCACAGAATCTAACACACACTGGGTGGAGGAGCTCGACTCCATACTCTGGGGGCTGCGGACCATGCCAAACCGCACTACCGAATTCACACCATTTTTTATGGTATACGGCGCAGAGGCAGTCTTGCCCTGCGATATAATTCATGACTCACCTCGCATGCGCATGTACGAGGAAAGAGAGGCCGAGTTGGATCGGCAGGACAGTTTGGACGCCTTAGAAGAGGAGCGCGACATGGCAAAAGCTCGTTCCGCATTCTATCAGTAGCAGGCTCGAAGATATCAAAGCAGAGAAGTACGGGCCAAAACTTACAATGTTGGCGAACTAGTTCTACGCCTGCCGGACAAGAAAAAGGACAAACTCAAGCCCAAATGGGAAGGTCCCTTCATCATCGACCAGGTCCCGACCGGCGGAGCATACCGTCTACGAAACGCATCGGACAACCGACGCGAGCCGAACCCATGGAACGCAGCCCGTCTTCGAAGATTCTACGCCTAGCGCCGGACTCAGAGTTCGTCTCCTTCCTCCGTCCACATTTTATACTTTAGCTGTCTTTTGTTTCTCTCTTTTTCCTCCCTTTTTCGTATAGCCTTTGAGGGATGATCTGCGCATTGTTCGCACACACTTGACGTGCTACTCGCACTCATTATACCTGGGGGCTTCTTTAACAGAACCTTATTTATACGAGCTTCATGTCCAACACATGTGTCACACTTCCGCATGTACCTTTTATTCACCATTATATGCATCGATATGACTTAAGTTTTGTCCAAGCTGGGTTGCCTGGCTCCTGTGCTTACCCCTACGTTCCCGATTGTTCAGCTAGGAGGTAAAGGGAGCACCTCTGTGATTGTTACTGCCGTGTCAGCCAGATGTGTACCTCAGACTGGGTGAAGCCGAAAGCTAGCGTTCTTAAGGGAATATTCGGTCGGTGACTTGAAAGATGATTTCTTACTTATTTATTTATCTGCCCCCAGATGCTTTTCTACTCTTTTCGCAATCCGGACATGCACTTTAGGGCATGCCTCCCAGGGAAAGGAACCTCTAACGGAACTATTCTCCCTGGAAGATGTTTCTTACTAACCATGTAATATAACATAACTAGTTGGGCACTTGTCTGATAAAGCACTAATGACCCCTACGCCTGGTCTCCATGCATGCCCCGGTTTTTACATAACCGTGAGGGTATTCGGACACACTCCGGACTATTGGGTCCCGAGGTTGAAGCAAAAAGGTCCGCAAAGACAAACGATCTACAATCCGGCTAGAAGGCATTTTACATGTCATTTTAAATTACATCGTCAAATTAACTGATTGTACTCCTCTTCAATCCCATCTAACAGACTGTCTAGTTTACAGTCCCATTGGGAATACTTCACGGCCAACTCTACTTGGCCGTACATTAAGCTCACAGGGATCTCCTTCCCATCAGGCCCCACAGGTCCGACCTCGGCCATGTGGTTTGGATCAGCCTTCGCGTACCGCGTCTTCACCATGGCCTAGGCCTCCCTAGCGCCATGACGGCAGGCCGATATCTTCCACAGACGGAAGCACTTCCATGCTCCCTGAAGCTTCTCCGCAAGCCCTCCAAGACCCTCGGGTAGGGAGACGGACGGCCATAAGGCCTGGGCGACGCCGCTCATCGCCTGCCGAACACGTTCGTGCAGTTGTAGCAGCTCAGGAAGTAGGTCACCCATGGAACCGGCCATTTCCTCCGCAGGACGACCTTTGAGCACACCTACAGACACACTTCTGTCAATTGACTTCCTCGCCGAACTCTTCTTTTCAAAAGAGTTTGCTCAAGCACTTACTGTAAATGCCGCAACGAAGCCGCCGATTCTCCATTACGGAGTCAGACAGCTGGGCCCGAACATCTTTTAGTTCTTCGCTCAGCTGGGTGTTGGCATCTTGGAGTTTGTTCCTCTCCTGCTGCACCCTCATAAGAACCTTCTCACCGGCCTTCAGCTGGCGCAGTAAATGTTGCTTGTCCGGATCTAGTCCGGCACCATCTGCAATATTATTGTCAGACTTATACACACGCCGCACTTCATAAACTACTTATCTTTTCGAAGTATGTATTACCAGAGGGGGTCTCTGTGGCTCCCCCGGCGGCGGCTAGTGCAGCCTCAAGTTGGGCCTTGCACTCCTGAAGCTCCAGGGACAGGTGGGTATTCTTCTCCGTAAGATCCTGCATAACAAATGATCCTTAAATCAGTTATTCTAACTATTTTAAGTCTCGGGGGCTACTGGCATATATACCTATTAAAATTCCTCACCCGTATGTCTTTCACATACCGCTCCGTGGCTCTGGTTAAACCATCTCGAGCGGCACGGAGGTGCGCGTCTCCCGCATTAAAGGCATTCAACGCCTCCGGGGAGAAACACGCGTCACGAAGAACTGTCCAGCGGCGCCAGTGATTCATGGCACTCTCCACCTTAGACCTGGTGGTGGACAGCCTGTCGGCATCCTCCGTTGGAGGAGCATCCGGCTCACGCCTTGTGTTCGCCTCCCCCTCCGGACCAGGCGTTGGAGCCTGGCTGGCGGAGGCTTGATTGGCAACCTCTCCGGGCACAGTCCGGCGAGCGCTCTTTCTCCTGGAAAAATCATGAGCATTAATATACCTCCCAGGAATCTTTCCCTTAAATATGGTAGTGCACCATACCGTTGCGGCGACATTTCAATTCGCGCCGCACTCCTCTTCCGCCTGCTGGGCCGAACTGACCCTTGTTGGTCAGCCGCCGCGGGTTCGGCTTCCCGCCTTAAAGGCGCCTCCTGCGGGGCACTGTTGGTATATGGTGGTCAGAAATAAGCATGGATGAGTAATAATGTCAGGGCTCCGGTAACAGTTACCTGGGAAGCCGGAGATAAACCGGGGTAGTCGGCTGTAATGGCGACCAAAGCATTATCCATGATAAGTTGGTGGAACACCCCGTCGATCAGCTCCACCTCTATGTCCGGATCCTCTTCGGAGGCCAGATCAAGGGATCGTCCCAGATCCTCGGGTTGTGGAGTCAGGCTGTGTATGCCCTCTACGTCCCGGCGTAGTTCCTGCGTCAAAATCACAAAGTAAGACACTTAACTTTGGAAGTATGGATCGGATAGATAAACGTCCGCTTACCCTGCTCCGAGGGTTATTCATGGAGAATCCATTCAATGGAGTCGCACGGAGGAAGTCCTCTTTCTCCCCCTTGTACAAGCCAGACAGGATCTTCACCAGATCCGCAACCGATCCCGGCCCCTTGCGGCCATGACGGGTGGCGTCATCCTCCCCGTTGAAATACCACATGGGGTGGCCCCTATATTGGAGCGGCTGCACCCCTCGCATGATGCACGTGGCCATGACTCCAATCATGGTCAATCCGGAATGTGCCAGTAACCTTATCTGGCCCATCAGATATTGGATGCCCCTATCATTCTCTCGTTGAGGGCTCCGCGGGCGCCAACTCAGGCATTTCTTCAGGGGAGCGTTGCTAAACTCCGGGAGGCCGATCCGAACTGGGTCCGGCAGTGGAGCGTCTTCCATATAAAACCATTCCGAAGGCCAGTCTTCGGACGCCTTCTTCGGGGTTCCGGATAGGTATCCGGTCCCGGCGATGCGCCATATTTCGGCTCCGCCCACTTGATATATCGACCCCTCGTGAGAACAGGGTACGAGGCAAAACAATCTCTTCCACAGCGCAAAATGGGCCTCGATGCCCAAGAACAGCTCGCAAAGGGCTGCAAAGCCCGCGATGTGCAAGATGGAGGCAGGTGTAAGGTGGTGAAGCTGGAGCCCATAGAACTCCAGGAGCCCCCGGAGAAACGGATGTATGGGAAATCCGAGTCCCCTTATTAGGTAAGGGACGAAGCATACCCGCTCTCCTTTGGAGGGATTGGGGACGCTCTCCGCCTGCTTTCCACCTTTGTAGGCGGCCAGTCCGGCTCGAACAGGAACCATGAAGGCTGGGGGAAGGTATCCCTCTGCTTGGAGCGTCACTAGCTCGCTGTGCGGGACTGAACATCTCCTCTAATCTCCTGGCTGAGGGCTGGGAGCGCGAGAGGAGGAGCCGCGTCGACTGTCCATGATGGAGTGGATTTTTGTCAGAGGCACTTCGATGAGTACTCGCGGAAGGAGGATGGTGTGATTCGGATCTAGATCCTTGCCTCTCTTATAGGCAGCTTATTCGCGCGGCTAGGGGCTAAAACATAAAAATACCCTGGCTTTTCGCATTCATACGACACATGGAAGAGGGCCATTATTGGACGTGGAAGCCAAGGAGCGCAACATTTATAAGGAAGCCGGACACTATTCGGCAAGCACATGGAATTTGGAGGAGAACCCGCCTTGCAAAGCCGAAGACAATATATGCGCCGGACTCATCGTCATTGAAGCCTGGTTCGGGGGCTACTGAGGGAGTCCTGGACTAGGGGGTGTCCGGATAGCCGAACTATCATCATTGGCCGGACTCCAAGACTATGAAGATACATGATTGAAGACTTCGTCCCGTGTCCAGATGGGACTTTCCTTGGCGTGGAAGGCAAGCTTGGCAATACGGATATGTAGATCTCCTACCATTGTAACCGACTCTGTGTAACCCTAGCCCTCTCCGGTGTCTATATAAACCGGAGGGTTTTAGTCCATAGGACGAACAACAATCATACCATAGGCTAGCTTCTAGGGTTTAGCCTCCTTGATCTCGTGGTAGATCTACTCTTGTACTACCCATATCATCAATATCAATCAAGCAGGAGTAGGGTTTTACCTCCATCGAGAGGGCCCGAACTCGGGTAAAAACATCGTGTCCCTTGCCTCCTGTTACCATCCGCCTAGACGCACAGTTCGGGACCCCCTACCCGAGATCCGCCGGTTTTGACACCGACAGGCGGGCTAGATTTTCGTTTCCTTCCACTCGTTGGAATCAGCGGCAATGGCGTGCCGAATCTTATCTAGCCCCTCCTGATCGATCACCATGGACCGGTCGAGCACTGATTCTGGCCTCGATGAGGGGCTCCGTGGCCGTGGGGGTCTTGCCCTTCTTCCTGCTGGGAGCCATGGCGGCGAGGTGGATTGGAGCTGTCACGGAATTTGGCAAAGAGGGTGCAAGTCCGCGAGGAATAGGAGAAGCAGAAGGCAAGCGAATAGAGGGGCAATGATGGCGTGAGGGTGTGTGCCAATCAGTTGTCAAGTCTGAGCAGTTGCCGAGGCGGCGTGAGGAAGCGGAGGCGCCCATGTCTCATCAAGCAACAAGGGTTAGCCTGGCCCGTAGGCGATTTGGGCCCGCGACGCTTTGCCCTTGCCCTCTGGCTTCGCCTCAAAGACAAGTCCGAGCGCGCCTTGGGCTCGGGGGCTACTGTTCGCGTTCTGGGAACCAGGGTACCCAGACTTAACTACCTACAGCCCATGGTGTGGCTCGTTCAATTGCCTGGTACGACCTACCTCCAATACTATCAAGAGAAGACCCTCGCGAGGGCCCAAGCCTCCCGAGGCGGACGAAACCAAGTCCTCCCAAGGGAGCGGCCTCCCCAGGACGCCTCCTGAGGAGCGGAGATTTCTATGCACGCACCCCACCTCATGAGGTTGCAATGACACAAGCCATGATGTCCAAGGCAGGCGGGCGCCAGCGGGCGTAGAGAGGGCAATTTCCTCTTTGGTGCTAAGGAGGCAAGCGCAGGCATGGGTTCCCGAGGAATCTGGCAAAGGTTTCCTTTCCTGTGCAACGAGACCAAGACCACCAGCATGGTAGGAGGGATGCCATTGCTGATCTCACCGCTGCGTCATGACCAGAGGCTTTGCAGGGAAAGACTACTGATACATCCATTCTGCATCATGCTTTTATATCGATATTTATTGCATTATGGGATGTTATTACACATTATGTCACAATACTTATGCCTATTCTCTCTTATTTTTACAAGGTTTACACGAAGAGGGAGAATGCCGGCAGCTGGAATTCTGGGCTGGAAAAGGAGCAAATATTAGAGACCTATTCTGCACACATCTCCAAAAGTCCTCAAACTCCACGGAAGTTATTTTTGGAATTAATAAAAAATACTGAGCGAAGAAAGTACCAGAGGGGACCCACACCCTGGCCACGAGAGTGCGGGGCATGCCCTACCCCCCTGGGCGCGCCCCCTGCCTCGTGGGCCACCTGCAGGCCTCCGATGCACATCTTCTGCTATATGAAGTCTTTTACCCTGGAAAAAAATCATAAGCAAGCTTTCGGGACGAGACACCGCCGCCACGAGGCGGAACCTTGGCGGAACCAATCTAGGGCTCCGGCGGAGCAGTTCTGCCGGGGAAACATCCCTCCGGGAGGGGGAAATCATCACCTTCGTCACCACTGTCGATCCACTCATCGGGAGGGGGTCAATCTCCATCAACATCTTCAGCAGCACCATCTCCTCTCAAACCCTAGTTCATCTCTTGTATCCAATCTTTGTCCCAAAACCTCAGGTTGGTACCTATGGGTTGCTAGTAGTGTTGATTACTCCTTGTAGTTGATGCTAGTTGGTTTATTCGGTGGAAGATCATATGTTCAAATCCTTTATGCAAATTAATACCCCTATGATTATGAACATGAATATGATTTGTTTGTAGTTACGTTTGTTCCTGAGGACATGGGAGAAGTCTTGCTATAAGTAATCATGTGAATTTGGTATTCGTTCGATATTTTGATGAGATGTATGTTGTCTGTCCTCTAGTGGTGTTATGTGAACATCGACTACATGACACTTAACCATTGTTTGGTCCTAGAGGAAGGCATTGGGAAGTAATAAGTAGATGATGGGTTGCTAGAGTGACAGAAGCTTAAACCCAAGTTTATGCGTTGCTTCGTAAGGGGCTGATTTGGATCCATATGTTTCATGCTATGGCTAGGTTTACCTTAATACTTCTTTTGTAGTCGCGGATGCTTGCAATAGGGGTTAATCATACGTGGGATGCTTGTCCAAGAAAGGGAAGTACCCAAGCACCGGTCCACCCACATACCAAATTATCAAAGTAACGAACGCGAATCATATGAGCGTGATGAAAACTAGCTTGACAATAATTCCCATGTGTCCTCGGGAGCGTTCTCCTTCATATAAGAATTTGTCCAGGCTTATCCTTTGCTACAAAAAGGATTGGGCCATCTTGCTGCACCTCATTTACTTTTGTTACTTGTTACCCGTTAGTAATTACCCTATCACAAAACTATATGTTACCAATAATTTTAGTGCTTGCAGAGCATACCTTACTGAAAACCGCTTGTCATTTCCTTCTGCTCCTCGTTGGGTTCGACACTGTTACTTATCAAAAGGACTACGATAGATCCTCATCAAGACTCTTTTCTAGCGCTGTTTCCGTGGAGTGAAGCGCCTTTGGTAAGTGGAACTTGGTAAGGAAAAATTTATATAGTGTGCTGAAATTTACTGTCACTTGTTACTATGGAACATAATCCTTTGAGGGGCTTGTTCGGGGTATCTTCACCCCGACCAGTAGAGCAAAGAGTTGCTCCTCAACCTACTGAACCTACTGAAAATGTTTACATTGAAATTCCTTCGGGTATGACAGAGAGACTACTAGCTAATCCTTTTACAGGAGATGGAACATTGCATCCCGATTTGCATCTAATCTATGTGGATGAAGTTTGTGGATTATTTAAGCTTGCAGGTATGCCCGAGGATGTTATCAAGAAGAAGGTCTTCCCTTTATCTTTGAAGGGAAATGCATCGACATGGTTTAGGCTATGTGATGATATGGGATCATGGAACTACAACCTATTGAAATTGGAATTTCATCAGAAGTTTTATCCTATGCATCTTGTTCATCGTTCGTAATTATATATACAATTTTTGGCCTCGAAGGAGAAAGCATCGCTCAATCTTGGGGGAGTCTTAAGTCAACGTTATATTCATGCCCCAATCATGAGCTCTCAAGAGAAATTATTATTCAAAATTTTTTGCCATGCTCGATAATTCTTGTACTGGTTCTTTTATGATGAAGACTATTGAATTCAGATGGGATTTATTGGAAATAATTGAACGCAACTCTGAAGATTGGGATCGACGAAGGTAAGGAGTCAGGTATAACACCTAAGTTTGATTGTGTTAAATCTTTTATGGATCCGATGCTTTTCGTGAATTTAGCACTAAATATGGACTTGACTCTGAGATAGTAGCTTCTTTCTATGAATCATTTGCTACTCATGTTGACCTCCCTAAGGAAAAGTGGTTTAAATACAATCCTCCCATTGAAGTAAAAGTAGTTGCACCTATTAAAGTTGTAGAAAATACTATCGCTTATAATGATCCTATTGTTCCTACTACCTATATTGTGAAACCACCTTTCCCTATTAGGATAAAGGATCATGCTAAAGCTTCAACTGTGGTTCGTAAGAGTAATACTAGAACACCTACACCACCTGAGCAAATTAAAGTTGAACCTAGTATTTCTATGGTTAAAGATCTCTTAGCTGATAATATTGATGGGCATGTTATTTACTTCTGTGATGAAGCTGCTAGAATTGCTAGACCCGATACTAAAAATAAACATAGACCTGTTGTAGGCATGCCTATTATTTCTATTAAAATAGAAGATCATTGTTATCATGGCTTATGTGATATGGGTGCTAGTGCAAGTGCAATACCTCATTACTTATACAAAGAAATCATGCATGATATTGCACCTGCTAAGATAGAGGAAATTGATGTTACAGTTAAGCTTGCCAATAGAGATACTATTTCACTAGTTGGAATTGTTAGAGATGTTGAAGTCTTGTGTGGGAAAATTAAATATCCTGTTGATTTTCTTGTTCTTGGTTCCCTACAAGATGACCTTTGTCCCATCATATTTGGTAGACCCTTCTTGAATACTGTTAATGCTAGGATAGACTTCAAAAAGGATCTTGTTACTATTGGTTTAGGGGATATGTCCCATGACTTAATTTTGCTAAATTTCGTAGACAACCCCATGATAAAGAATTGCCTAGTAAGGATGAAATTATTGGTCTTGCTTCTATTGCCGTGCCTCCTAATGATCCTTTAGAACAATATTTGCTAGACCATGAAAATGATATGTTTATGAATGAAAGAAGGGAGATAGATGAAGTATTCTTTAAACAGGGACCTATTTTGAAACACAACTTGCCTGTTGAAATTCTAGGGGATCCTCCACCACCCAAGGATGATCCCGTGTTTGAGCTTAAACCACTACCTGATACTCTTAAATATTCTTATCTTGATGAAAAGAAGATATATCCTGTTATTATTAGTGCTAACCTTTCAGAGCAGGAAGAGGAAAAATTATTGACAACTCTGAAGAAGCACCGTGCTGCTATTTGATATACTCTTGATGATCTTAAGGGCATTAGTCCCACTCTATGCCAACACAAAATAAAATTGAGACGCTAAACCGATTGTTGATCACCAATGACGGTTAAATCTAAGACGAAGGAAGTGGTAAGAAAGGAAATACTAAAGCTCCTGTAGGCAGGTATAATTTATCCCGTTGCTGATAGTCAGTGGGTAAGCCCCATCCATTGTGTCCCTAAGAAGGGAGGTATTACTGTCATTCCTAATAATAAAGATGAATTGATCCCACAAAGAATTATTACAGTTATAGGATGGTAATTGATTTCCGCAAATTAAATAAAGCTACTAAAAAGGATCATTACCCTTTCCCTTTTATTGGTCAAATGCTAGAAAGATTATCCAAACATACACATTTTTGCTTTCTAGATGGTTACTCTGGTTTTTCTCAAATACCTGTGTCAAAAGAGGATAAAAAAAGACCACTTTTACTTTCCCTTTCATTACTTTTTCTTATAGACGTATGCCTTTTGGTTTATGTAATGCACCTGCTACCTTTCACAGATGCATGATGGCTATATTCTCTGACTTTTGTGAAAAGATTGTTGAGGTTTTCATGGATAATTTCTCCGTTTATGGATCTTCTTTTGATAATTGCTTGAGCAACCTTGATCGAGTTTTGCAGAGATGCGAAGAAACTAATCTTGTCTTGAATTGGGAGAAGTGCCACTTTATGGTTAATGAAGGTATTGTCTTGGGGCATAAAATTTCTGAAAGAGGTATTGAAGTTGATAAAGCTAAAATTGATGCTATTGAAAAGATGCCGTGTCCTAAAGACATCAAAGGTATAAGAAGTTTCCTTGGTCATGCCGGTTTTTATAGGAGGTTCATTAAGGACGTCTCTAAAATTTGTAGGCCTCTGACTAATCTCTTACAAAAAGATATTCCTTTTGTCTTCGATGATGATTGTGTAGAAGCATTTGAAATACTTAAGAAAGCTTTCATTTCTGCACCTATTGTTCAGCCACCTGATTGGAATTTACCCTTTGAAATTATGTGCGATGCTAGTGATTATGCCGTAGGTGCTGTTCTAGGACAAATAGTTGATAAGAAACTAAATGTTATTCTATATGCTAGTAAAACTCTAGACAGTGCCCAGAGAAATTATGCTACTACTGAAAAAGAATTTTTAGCAGTTGTATTTGCTTGTGATAAGTTCAGACCTTATATTGTTGATTCTAAAGTAACTATTCACACTGATCATGCTGCTATTAAATATCTTATGGAAAAGAAAGATGCTAAACCTAGACTTATTAGATGGGTTCTCCTGCTACTTGCATATTATTGATAGAAAGGGAGATGAGAACCCCGTTACAGACAACTTGTCTAGGTTAGAGAATGTTCTTGATGACCCACTACCTATTGATGATAGCTTCCCTGATGAACAATTATCTATCATAAATGCTTCTCGTACTGCTCCATGGGTATGCTGATTATGCTAATTACATTGTTGCCAAATTTATACCACCTAGTTTCACGTACCAGCAAAAGAAAAAGTTTTTCTATGATTTAAGACATTACTTCTGGGATGACCCACACCTTTATAAAGAAGGAGTAGATGGTGTTATTAGACGTTGTGTACCTGAGCATGAACAGGAACAGATCCTACGCAAGTGTCACTTGGAGGCTTATGGAGGACACCACGCTGGAGATAGAAGTGCACATAAGGTATTGCAATCCGGTTTTTATTGGCCTACTCTCTTCAAAGATGCCCGTAAGTTTGTCTTGTCTTGTGATGAATGTCAAAGAATCAGTAATATTACTAGAAGTCAAGAAATGCCTATGAATTATTCTCTTGTTATTGAACCATTTGATGTTTGGAGCTTTGATTATATGGGACTGTTTCCTTCCTCTAATGGGTATACACATATTTTAGTTGCTATTGATTATGTTACTAAGTGGGTAGAAGCTATTCCAACTAGTAGTGCTGATCATAACACCTCTATTAAGATGCTTAAAGAAGTTATTTTTCCAAGGTTTGGAGTCCTTAGATACCTAATGACTGATGGTGTTCACATTTTATTCATGGTGCTTTTCGTAAAATGCTTGCTAAGTATGATGTTAATCATAGAATTGCATCTCCATATCACCCACAGTCTAGTGGCCAAGTAGAACTGAGTAATAGAGAGCTCAAATTAATTTTGCAAAAGACTATTAATAGATCTAGAAAGAATTGGTCCAAGAAACTTGATGATGCATTATGGGCTTAAAGAACTGCATATAAAAATCCTATGGGTATGTCTCCATATAAGATAGTTTATGGAAAATCATGTCACTTACCTCTCGAACTAGAACATAAGGAATATTGGGCCATTAAAGAGCTCAATTATGATTTCAAACTTGCCAGTGAGAAGAGGTTATTTGACATTAGCTCACTTGATGAATGGAGAACCCAAGCCTATGAGAATGCCAAACCGTTTAAAGAAAAAGTTAAAAGATGGCATGACAAAAGGATACAAAAGTGTGAGTTTAATGTAGGTGACTATGTGTTGCTATTCAACTCTCATTTAAGTTATTTTTTTGCAGGAAAACTTCTCTCTAAATGGGAAGGGCCTTACGTTATCGAGGAGGTCTATCATTCTGATGCCATAAAAATCAACAACTTCGAAGGCACAAATCCAAAGGTGGTGAACAGTCAAAGAATCGAACATTATATCTCAGGTAATCCAATAAATGTTGAAACTAATGTTATTGAAATCGTAGCCCCGGAGGAATACATAAGGGACACTCTGCGGAACATTCAAGACTCCAAAAAGGAATAGGTATGTGGTACGGTAAGTAAACCGACTCCAAAACAGTTCTAATAGCAATATTTTTCTATTTTGGAACATTTAAGAAAATAGGAAAATAAGTAGTCTAGGAAGGACACGAGGCATCCACGAGGGTGGAGGGCGTGCCCTACCCCCCTGGGCGCACCCCCTGCCTTGTGGGCACCTCGTGTGCTCTCTGGACTCCGTTTTCTTGCACGGTACTTCTTTTGGTCAGTAAAAATTCATTATATAATCTCTCGAAGGTTTTGACCACCGTATCACGCAAATATCCTCTGTCTTTGTTTCGAGTTGTTTTTCTGACAAATCTAGATCACCATGACGTCTTCAACCGCCCCCAAGGACAAATTTTTCGAGAAGGTCATCAACCCCTACCTCGCGGAGGTGCTACAACACCCTCAAACCATTGAGATGCGTGAGGGGGTGCTGCACATCTGCGATGTTGAGGGACCAAGGAGGACTGGAAGCATGGAGACAAGACTCGAAGCAATGGAACAAGTTTTCAAGTGCCAAGGGATGGTGGAATGCGGACTCAACGCCAACCACATGATAATCGCCGAGTTCACCAACAACCACAAGATGGATGCCAAGAACATTGGGGAAACCATATTCAAGCTTCATGAGAAAACCGAGCAGTTCCAAGCCCAGATCTATGACCAGCAAAACCAAAACTATGAGTATGAATATAGATTCAAGAGGATGAGTTTGGCTGCAGATTCGAGGATCCTAGAGACTCGATCATCCTTCTATGATGGTGAGCCTATGCCTTGGAAGATGGACGACAAGCCTACATCATCAACAACTCCATCATCACCACCTCCGAAGAAGGAGACATAAACACATGGGTATGGGCACTCCCCTTGGCAACTGCCAAGCTTGGGGGAGGTGCCCCAGTATCGTATCACCATCACACTATCTTTACCGTTTTCTTAGTTTGATCCTTTTGGTAATATCTTGATCTAGTAGAATAAAGTTTTGGAATGATCGAGTTTTGAGTTTTGCTTTATGATCCCTCTATGTAATTGAGTCCATGAGCTATATATAATAAAGATTAGTGTTGAGTCAAGGGCTTTTCTATCTTGCTATGATCTTGAGGGAATAAAATAAAAAGAAAGAATAAAAAGAAATAAAGAGATCATGTGGATCTTATGGAGAGTAATGACTTCACATATTAAGAGTATGATGAATAAAAGTTGTTGAGAGTTGACAAACATAGTTTTGGTCATCATAAAGAAAGAGAGGTTCTCACATATAAATATACTATCTTGGACATATTTTATGATTGTGAGCACTCATTAAAATATGACATGCTAAAGAGTTGATGTTGGACAAGGAAGACAACGTAATGGGTTATGTTTTCTTATATCCGAAATAAAGTATATTGTCAAGCATCATCCAACATGTTGAGCTTGTCTTTCCCTCTCATGCTAGCCAAATTCCTTGCACCAAGTAGAGATACTACTTGTGCTTCCAAATATCCTTAAACCCAGTTTTGCCATGAGAGTCCACCATACCTACCTATGGATTGAGTAAGATCCTTCAAGTAAGTTGTCATGTTGCACGCAATAAAAATTGCTCTCTAAATATGTATGACTTATTAATGCAGAGAAAATAAGCTTTGTACGATCTTGTGATATGGAAGCAATAAATGCGACGGCCTGCATAATAAAGGTCCGTATCACAAGTGGCTATATAAAGTGACGTTCTTTTGCATTAAGATTTCGTGCATCCAACCATAAAAGCACATGACAACCTCTGCTTCCCTCTGCGAAGGGACTATCTTTTATCCTTGTCTTATACATTATGCAAGAGTCATGGTGATCTTCACCTTTCCTTTTTTTACATTTTATCCTTTGGCAAGCACATTGTGTTGGAAAGATCCTGATATACATATATATATATATATATATCCAATTGGATGTAAGTTAGCATGAACTATTATTGTTGACATTACCCTCGAGGTAAAAGGTTGGGAAGCAACACTATAAGCCCCTATCTTTCTCTGTGTCCGATTAAAACTCCATACCCATAAGTATTGCGTGAGTGTTAGCAATTGTGAAAGACTAAATGATAGTTGAGTATGTGGACTTGCTGAAAAGCTCTTATATTGACTCTTTCCGATGTTATGATAAATTGCAATTGCTTCAATGACCGAGATTATAGTTTGTTAGTTTTCAATGAAGTTTCTGATTCATACTTGACATTGTGAATAGATTGTTACTTTAGCATAAGAAATCATATGACAATATTTATATATGTTGCCATTATAAGAATGATCATGATGCCCTCATGTCCATATTTTATTTTATCGACACCTCTATCTCTAAACATGTGGACATATTTTTCGTTATCGTCTTACGCTTGAGGACAAGCGAGGTCTAAGCTTGGGGAAGTTGATACGTCCATTCTGCATCATGCTTTTATATTGATATTTATTGCATTATGGGCTGTTATTACACGTTATGTCACAATACTTATGCCTATTCTCTCTTATTTTACAAGGTTTACACGAAGAGGGAGAATGCCGGCAGCTGGAATGCTGGGCTGGAAAAGGAGCAAATATTAGAGACCTATTCTGCACAACTCCAAAAGTCCTGAAACTCCACGGAAGTTATTTTTGGAATTAGTAAAAAATTACTGAGTGAAGAAAGTACCAGAGGGGGCCCACACCCTGGCCACGAGGGTGGGGGCGCGCCCAGGAGAGATGAAAGTACCAGAGGGGGCCCACACCCTGGACACGAGGGTGGGGGCGTGCCCCCACCCCCCTGGGCGTGCCCCCTGCCTCGTGGGCCACCTAGTAGGCCTCCAGTGCCCATCTTCTGCTATATGAAGTCTTTTACCCTAGAAAAAATCATAAGCAAGCTTTCGGGACATGACACTGCCGCCACGAGGCAGAACCTTGGTGGAACAAATCTAGGGCTCTGGTGGAGCTGTTTTGCTGGGGAAACATCCCTCCGGGAGGGGGAAATCATCACCATCGTCATCACCATCAGTTCTCTCATCAAGAGGGGGTCAATCTCGATCAACATCTTCACCAGCACCATCTCCTCTCAAACCCTAGTTCATCTCTTGTATCCAATCTTTGTCCCAAAACCTTAGATTGATACCTGTGGGTTGCTAGTAGTGTTGATTACTCCTTGTAGTTGATGCTAGTTGGTTTATTCAGTGGAAGATCATATGTTCAGATCCTTTATGCATAGTAATACCCCTCTGACTATGAACATGAATATGATTTGTGAGTAGTTATGTTTGTTCCCGAGGACATGGGAGAAGTCTTGCTATAAGTAGTCATGTGAATTTGGTATTCGTTCGATATTTTGATGAGATGTATGTTGTCTTTCCTCTAGTGGTGTTATGTGAACATCGACTACATGACAATTCACCATTCTTTGGGCCTAGAGGAAGGCATTGGGAAGTAATAAGTAGATGATGGCTTGCTAGAGTGACAGAAGCTTAAACCCTAGTTTATGCGTTGCTTCGTAAGGGGCTGATTTGGATCCATATGTTTCATGCTATGGTTAGGTTTACCTTAATACTTCTTTTGTAGTTGCATATTCTTGCAATATGGGTTAATCATAAGTGGGATGCTTGTCCAAGAAAGGGCAGTACCCAAGCACCGGTCCACCCACATACCAAATTATCAAAGTAACGAACACGAATCATATGAGCGTGATGAAAACTAGCTTGACGATAATTCCCATGTGTCCTCGGGAGCGTTTTCCTTCATATAAGAATTTGTCCAGGCTTGTACTTTGCTACAAAAAAGATTGGGCCATCTTGCTGCACCTTATTTACTTTTGTTACTTGTTACCCGTTACGAATTACCCTATCACAAAACTATCTGTTACCGATAATTTCAGTGCTTGCAGAGAATACCTTACTGAAAACCGCTTGTCATTTCCTTCTTCTCCTCGTTGGGTTCGACACTCTTACTTATCGAAAGGACTACGATAGATCCCCTACACTTGTGGGTCATCAACTACCTTTCATCAGGATAAGATGTACTACTTGTCCCCTTTCAAATTGGCCAATGTGGGATCCCTTCCCGCCTACGTTTTGGGGAAGAGGACCGATGCCACTATAAATATAGGCTAGCCACCACGATAGGGGGTGATCCTGAGACCCCTCGAGCCGTCGCGAGGTTGCTCAACCACTGTACTAGTTCATCCTCAGCCCCTCGAGTGGCCAATCCACCACAAAGCAGGATAGGGTCTTACACCACAAGGTGTCCCGAACCTGGGTAAACTGTCGTGGTCATCTTCTTCCTTGTTCATGCAAATCGAGCTAGGCCGTGGGGCGATGAGATTGTTGGCTGGTGGAGTTCTTCACACACGCCCCAGAGTTCGAACCTTACTTGGGTCTGTGGAGCCCTGAATCCGACAGTATGAGCGGATTAAAAGAAGAGTGTATTGATGGTTGCTTCTTCCGAGCAACTTACGGTAGGAAAGCTGAGGCTTATGACTTGACTGCTCATTACTCACTATTAGTGCGGCGCAATGACCGGGTCGAGTCTCCCATGCGGTTGTGCACTATAATTTGGTGCATGGCACATGGACCCGGATTTTGAAGAGGCTTTTAGCAATGCTATCAAGCTTCCAACATTTGTTTACATAATTGACATACTATACAAATAATTTTCCAGCTTCATGAAATTGTACAATGCTCTGAAGCTTTCAGCTTTTGTTTCGTGTGTTTTGTCATCCATGCTCTTTCGGAAAAAAATAAAGAACTAACTTCCTTGCTAATGCATCTCAATGATATCAGAGCTAATATTTACATCACAACTGAAGACAAAGTTGTGAGGAGGTATTAAATTAAAATTGATCCATTCTTTCATTGGCAGCAATTTTTCCTCCAGCTCTGTCTAAATCAACAAGGCATGTTGGGAAAAAGTAGCTGTCAGGAGCATGCAACATTCCGATCATTTTGTGTAGTTCCACTAAAATAGAGCTGAGCGTCCCTGTTCCAAAGATATTAAGTGTGATTACAATAATAGTGGACTGTTGATGAAATAATAAACACACAAATCGAAGCGAATCACCTTTGCAGTCTCTCTTAAGACTAACTAGTTGGAGAGGATTAAGCAAATAGTTGGAAAAGATTAGGCTTGGAGTTGGATGAGGAGGATAGAGTAAAACCAATCTCCCTTTATGCAGTCGCACTGAAATGTAGTCCGTGTGACACTTCAGTAGAACTACACAAAACACTCTTAAGAAAAAAGTGATCTGTGCAGTTCACCAAAAGGTTGCAATAGCAATGAGGTGAAATGGATAGCCCTATTTGCGAAAAGGAGGTAGAAAGGAAATAATTACTGGTCAATAACAGTTGATGACACACACGACGACAAAAAATAAGCATATTCCTTGTCCTAAGGGAATATAACAACATGGTTGTTTATCTAAAATGGTGTGAGGGTGAGATTGCAATATGGAAAGTACGCCGGATGAGCTACGTTTTGGGCAAAGAACTAGGGAAGATCCACATGCAGGATTTTCCACATGCAGCAACATGGGAAGATGGGCAGTGGAGCAAGGATGGAGGGGATACCCGGGGGTCATTGGGATGTAACTAGGAGGGCGGAGGCAGGCGGGATCTGCCCATACTATGACTGCGAGCAAGTGGTGTAGGCCCTACCGCGCCGGAGCTTGGTCAGAGAGAACGGTGGGTACCGCAGATCGGGACGTGCTACCTCGGCACCGTCGAACGGAGAAACGATGCACATCCTCCCTTTCCGCCGGTGGACGGGATGCAGCCGGATTAGTGACCAACTGTGAGAGAGAGAGAGGCCACCGCCGCCTTGTGTGAGATACTGTGAAGAGAGACGAACCCCGACAGGCAGGCTCAATTGTATATAGTGGGGCAGACTACTTTTTTCTCCATAAAAATTGTTCTATATTTTGTGTACATGCCATTGAGCAATATAACTTTATTTAAAAATAACACGCCAACGCATCAAGTCAAACTTTGTTTCGTGCACGCGTGGTACATGACCTCCGTAGGTAAACAACCACTACACACACTCAAATTAGCACATGGGCTACCATTTCGTACAGAAATGAGCTCCACCATGTACCCGTGCGGGTGTGGCTGGCCACGAAGCGTGAGTACGTGCACCTATTCTCTTCGTGTATGTACACCACCTATGTGGGTTTGTGTGAGAGAGATACAATCCTAGAGAGAGATAGTGTGTGGGTTCGTGAGTGATTTGGGGGGGTGTGAGAGATAGACAGGGAATATTTGTCGATGATATTCCAAACAAAAAATGTAACATAAGCAATGTGTGTGAAACAGAGGCCTGATATATCATATATAGAGGGGGCGATCCACGATAAGAGAGTGGAGGTATCATCGGCGTGAGGTATCCATAGAATCGAAGAGAGGGATGAGGTGTGTGTGTGTGTGCGTGATCGGTAAAGAGTGCCATCGAATTTGTGTGTGCCCACGTAAAAGATATAGGGTGGCTGGCCTACTAGAACATGACAGGGGACATGTGAAGTTTTGTCTCTGTGGCATGGATACCTACCTACAGCGTTCGACTATCGGTGTGTGTGTGTGTGTGTGGGTGGGGGGTGGGGCAAAGACCTAACTATAGAGGTAGAATGGCTGGTATATGTGTGGAGGAGAGAGACCTACCTTATGTATTGAGGGGGATCGATCGACATCCATGCATATGTGTAGGAGAGGAATAAGGTTTGGAGACAGACAGAGCTAGAGTGTCGGAGGGGTTGGTGGTGAAGTTGCTTCTCACAAATGGTGGGAGAGGCCTGCTAGACAAATGGAGGGCACACCTGCAATATCAATAAGAGAGGGGATGCCTGCCTGTCTATGCACGTGCATGTGAGAGACGGGTCTGGAGGCATGCATGAATGATGATGGGGGATGATATGTCTATGGTAAGAAGACATAACTACATAGGAAGATCAATCGTCCTTTATCGGAGAAAGGGAGAGACATAACTTGTGAGGTACATCAATCGATGCATGGGGAAAAAGCTTTATAGTCGACCTAGGTATATGTAGGGAGATTGATCGGTATACATGCATGCACGTGTTAGAAGCAAATAAGGCCCAGAGAGAAGGATAGAGAGAGAGGGATGCGGCTAGAAGGTGGTGCGAGAGGCCTAGTATATCTAGGGGGAAGGAGTGTGCGAGTATGAGATCGATGAAAAGAGGGGCGGGAGTGAGGCATGGATGATGAGAAGAGAAGAGGGAAAGTTTGTGTTTGTGGTAGGCACACCTGGCTAGAGAGGTATATAGATCGGTGTTTGATGGAAAGAAGGAGCTAGGGGCCTACACACACCGTGGGTGAACGACCTAATGTGAAATGACGAATGTGCACGATGGAGCTAGAGAATGCTGAGGGAGAGTGAGAGGGAGGCGGGCGTGTGCATGCATGAGAGAAAGTTAGCGCTTGCTACAAAGATAAGAGGATTGTGTGGGTGTAAAAGACGAATAGAGATCATAATTCATTATAAAAGTGGATTTGGATATTTGAAGAAGATATCATAGTGTTTTAAACCGACGCATGCATGAATATATATAATGGTGATACACATGGTGTGGTTATGAACATGTTATACTACATATAATATATAGAACATTTATTTGAACTTGTGATAATGTCTGGCTTTTGTAGCTCGGGGCTAAATACTTGTCATAATGTAGGTGGCAGGGCACTATACTTTGTGTGATAAACACAGTGTACGTATGAAACATTGTTTAGATTATGAAGATCTCGTTAGTACATCAAATGTACTATTATTTGGAATCAACATCAAGTGTATTCAAAACTTTGAAAATTCGAGTTCATATAGTACACATAGTTCATATCTATCTCTATAGAGAAACCTATTCAAACTTAGTTCGAATTGCAGCAGTAGTATAGACATTTGGAATGCTAGAATGTTCATATGAGTAGGTTAGATGCATTATACAGCCAGCGAAAAAATTTAATTAGACATAGCATGGATTCATAGCTTTGAATAGCATTTGTATAGTAAAACGAGACAAGACTCTCTTTGTGTGGTGCGAATAGTTTTTTTTTTGTTTTTTCCGTAGAGGGAAGTGCAGACTAATTTGGTACGTACATTATTACACATTAGGCTTGTCCCTAAAATTCAAGCCGCACCTAGTTATCCTGAAAATTCAGATATCGTGCTCCCAAAACTCGCGCCTTCACAACCCACGCCTTGCTATCCCAAAATTACAATGCGCGCGAAAACTCCCTCCAGCTGCTAAATCCCGACACGTGAAATCCCCCTTCTAACCCTTAGCCGAAATGGCCGGTAGTACAAATCGGTGGGGGTACATTTGTAACACACACTACATTTTGAACAAGTGCGTCCCTAAGTCATGGTTCCCCCTCCCATCACCTCCTTTTCACCATTTGAAATCCAAGGCTGCCATAACCTCTCTGCTCCAGCCGCGAAACCCCACCCTCCTCCGTCCGCCACCCCGCCGCTGCCTAGCTGGGGCCTCTTCCTCGGTGGCGTCGTCCACTGCAATAGCTCAATGTCCCTCATACACCTCCCCAGATGAGGATCCGTCATTGATCTGGTCGTCCCACCGGCTCAGCCGCCCCGTCCTCCACCTCCAAGGAGCTGCTCCGGCAATCGCATCATCTATCGCGGCTGATCCATCCCAACAGCGCCGCCTTAACCTACTCCACGGAACCACAACATCCTCACCGACTTCTCGGACGAAGCCGAGGCCTACTTGGTGCCACCAAAGTGGTTGTACACTCATCGCATCGCACCTTCTCCTTAACTCGACCTCCCAGCGCTGACGGTGCTCCAACCCGCACCCCCATGGAGCGGCTACCTTGAAGCCGGTGCCGCCGGTGACATCTCCACGGCGGCTCTCCCCCAGCGCAAGGCTCCCTCGGCGGTGACATCCATACCAGCCGGATCTGCTACTGCTCCGGCTCTCGCTCTCGATGCTGTTGCTCCAGCTCTCGCTCGCACTGCTGCTGCTGCTGCTCCGGCTCTTGCTCGCTCGCGCTGCTACTGCTGCTCTGTCTCTCGCTCAGTCGCGCCGCTGCTCTGCTCCTCCCCTAGCTCGTGTTGCTGCTCTACTCTTTCTCTCGCTCGCGTTGTTGATGCTGGTACACGGGACTGCTGCAGCTACACGAGTTGCTGCTCTAGCTCTAGTTCGCGCTGCTGCTCCGACTACTATCTGCTATTGTGTTCCTTGTCGATCACCCACTGATTTAGATCACTGTTTCTCTACTACTAGAGCTCGAGCGGCCTAAACTACATGTGAAGTGCCTCTCTGCTACCAGTGCATTCAGTTTCGACAGTAACATTCATATTCCAAAGTAAATTTCATTTTTGACAGTTAAGTTCAGAGTCAATAGTTTTTACCTCATCTGTTGTATTCAGGTTTTTTTTGGTGATGTAAAATTTACATCTATCACTTTTTGGTAATGTATTTTACATCATCTATTGGAGATGCTATTAGAGTCCCACTTGAGATTAACGATGTCTGTCTTGTACTGCATCAGCCTTAATGTCTTACGGCTCGCCAGAATTTCTCCAACGACGGAACAAACCATCACAACAGAGCAGTACCCTGGACGCCCTCTACAGGCACCTCAAATCTTCCTCCACACCTCTGACAGCCACCTCTACCGCAACTTCTTCAGCGACCAACCAATGATGCTGAGGTCAACACGGCTACGCCAAAGTGGTTGTACACTTGTCACATCATTTATTACTCTACATTCGTGTCGATCCATTAGGGCTATTTTGGTTCAAAGGAAAAGGTGAAGGAAAACATAGTAATAGGAAATTTTCCTATGGCACTCTACTTTTCAATTATTCATGCATTTCGTTGAAAGGAATGGAGAAAACATCCAATTGGACCTACTTTTCAAAATCCTATGCATGAAACAATACTAAGTGCATTAATGGCAGAATAACATTCTAACTGTACACACTTTCATATGGTTTCACTTTAATTTGGCCATGTTTGTTTGCATTCCTCTGCTCTTCCAATTCCTGTGAACCAAACACCCAAGTTGGTAGAAATCCTGTGTTTACAAATGCTCTGTTTCCCACGTGCATTCCTTCCCTATTCTGGTGTTTTTCCTATCTATGTGTTTTTAGAATCTTGCAAGCCAAAGGATCCCTTATAGAATTACTTCAGTTATAGATAGGTGTCGAAGAAAACTTTGTGTGGTTTGTACTTCTCCTGCCGCGACGTCGTCCACCTCACCCTAGTTACTCCATCGAAAAAAAGCATCCACCATACCAGACGTAATGACTCCCTACCGTCTTTTGCCGTCTCATATATCCTTCCCTGTCGCTGGCACCCACCACAACTGCATCACCATCATCGACTCAGCAGAAGAACTTGAGGAGTACACGGGTCCACAACAGAGGTCTCACTCTTTTGTTTCTGTTGCTGCTGCTCCGGCTGTCGCTCGCTCGCGCTGCCACTGATCCATCTCTCGCCTGGTCGTGCCGCTGCTCTCCTCTTCCCCTTGCTCATGCTGCTGCTCTACTCTTGCTCTCGCTCACGCTACTGATGCTGGTACACGGGGCTCACTACAAAAAAATACACTTCCATGATGATAGGTTTTTGGCAAAGTAGGTCTCGTTTTCTGTCGTGCATGAAGATCCATGATGATTTTATGACAGAATCAAGATAGTCATACCTGTGCTGTCGTAGAAGTGTTCCATGACATTACCAAAATTATCATCACGGAAGTGTCCATTTCCTTGATGATAAATCGTGCATCATAGAAGTGCTTTCGTCAAGGGTGACCGACACGTGCATCCACCATAACAGGTCGCCGTTAAGCCATCGGGTCTCGGTTTGGATCCGATAACCCGTTAGCAGCCCCGCCCAATGGGGATTTTCCACGTGTAAAATTCTCATTTGCCGGATAATGCACGTGTCAGCTCATCATTGGGACAGATGTCATCCCTACAATGGATGGAAGACGCCTATGATATGTCGACACGTGGCACAGCCCAAAAGTGGCCCATTTAAGGTAAAAAGGCTGTCCCAGCTAAAGGCCCACCGTATTTTTTCAGACACTAGTGGGCTGGCCCGTTAACAGCATGCCATGTTTTGGGTCAAATTGAGGCCCATATCAGATCAGGCCCGTTCATAGCCTGTCGTGTTTTGGGCCAAATTATGGCCCATATGGGATCAGGCCCGTTAGGCCCATTCTAAGCCAGGTTCGTATTTCAGCTTGTAAATGCCCGTTTACCAATTCGGCCTGATAATAGTTTCGGCCTGTTAGCGGCCCGTGGTGCATCCGGGACGTTGTCGGCCCGGTTTAACTTTAGGCCATTTAATGGCCCATGCAGAAACTGGGCTATTTCTTGTCTGAAGTAACTTTAGGCCTCTTAATGGTCATAGTCTTCGTGGATAAATTTCAGCCCAACTGGCCTATCGGCCTGTTAATGGCCCGTGCAATAGTTGGGCCTAATTATAGCCCGCATTGAATCTGGCCTGCTTACAGCACATCTGATAATGGCCCGTGACACTGTTGGGCCTACGACCCACGTTGATACCGGCCTGCTTAAAGCCCATAATTTTATTAGGCCAAACATGGGCCTTAGGTTGTTTCGGCCTGTATTGCCCATGAATTTTTTGGCTCAACGCTAGCCCAATCTAGTTTTTAGCCTGTTAAAAGCCCATGGTATTCTCTGGCCCAGTTGGCCAGAACTTTACTCGACCTGTTAAAGGCAGAAAACCACTGTATGTTTAGACCTACTAATGGCCCAAGATGATTATAGGCCCATGTTTTGGCCCATATGAGTAACGGGCCGGCCTGAAGACCGACAACATTGAGATCCATTGAACCTTCCGGCCTAAATTACAGCATACCGACCAAGAATAAACCTAGACAATACAATAAAGAAATTACAGCATATTACATCCACTGGGAATCAAAGTTCGCCACCGGTGATAATAAGGCACAACGTGATTGCGGATTACATACACTGGGCATCAAAGGTCGCCACCAGTGCATATAGATGCGCTGACAAAATAATATACAAAACTGAGAGGACTTTAGAAGGCATTAGGCCTGGCCGGGACGGGCACCGCAAGCAACCGAACAAGCTGATGAGACCTCAGTTGTGTAAATGATAGATGCTCTATCCCTAGTTGTATAGCACCAAAGCCCGCAAGGCAGTCCTCTGAGATCTTCATTGCATAATTGACATCAAGTCGGAGATGAGCTGAAGCAAGCCTTTCCGCTTTAAGTTAAGAACAAAGAAGTCAAACTAATTGAGGCAGCGACTGCACAGAGGTTGTATCACAGCTGCTAGTGAGTAGCTTCAACTAACTGTCTTCATCAAGACAGGGCCTTGGGGTCATATCCTCTCTTCAAGATGGTTTGGCTCACTATCTTCCCTAAAGTTCTGCCTGGCATACGAAATACGACTCTGAAAGAGAAACAAGGAGACATGTAACAGGTTTCACAATTATATAAGCGAATAAATGGATTTGTTCTGCATAAGGAACATGTTTTTACAACTACAATTTAAAACTGGTAGTTGTTGCAAACATCCAATCAGATGTAAACACCAAAGTAAACATCAGTGGAGGAAATGGTGCCTATCCAAATCTATACTAGAACAAAGTTTGAAGGCTTGAGAAGGATGAACTTACATTACATGTTAACACGGGCTGGACAAAACCCTTCTCCATGTCGATGGAAGGATAATTCAATAAATTCCCCAAAGAAACTTCTTTATAAGCGTTGCCATTATTCCACATTTTGCAAAGAGTAAATATCGATCAAATAATATTGGAAGAAATAGAGGATAATGAAGCTCCAGTGCAGAGTGATGATACATAATCAAATAGCAATTAATTAAGTACAATGTTACAAGGCAAAAGGTACTGACAAGAGGAATGAAGACATCAACGTGTGCAGTGGCATTGGCTTTATTCAACATTTTGGTAAGAGTAAATGTAGATATGGTAATTTGAAGATAGTGGAGGGCAGGGCAGATAAGATGCAGAGTAATGCTAGACAATCAACTATCTCGCAATGCAAGTATAGTAATACCACCATCGTCCGTTATTACTTGTCGCTCAAATGGATGTATCTAGCACTATTAAGTTCTAAATATATCCAATTGATCAACAATTAATTCGGTACAGAGGGAGTACATGACAACATGCACTTACATGAGCAATCCAAAACTTCATAACCATTGTGTTAATTCTACATTTATCTAAGAGTAAATACAGATCTTATAATTTCAAGCAAAGGGAGGATAAAGAAGCGAACATTTACAGTGATGCTACTTAATCAAATAGCAATGAGTGTAAGTATGCTGACAAAGGGCAAGAGGTACTCACAGGAGCAATGCAATGCCCAGTATTGTTGTGAGATCCTATGATCCTTTGAGCAAGGAGATTCATCTGAAATTAGTTTTCATACAAGAGAGAAGGTAAGGCACATGCAGAAATTTAGGAGTTCAAATTTTAAATTGATATCATAGACAGTACCTGACGCTGGGCTCTCTGTAGTTCTAATAGGGGTTTGGCTAGTGGAGTAGGGGTAAAGTGTGGTACAGTTGGGCCTGTGTTCTCTATGGCTGCTGGTCTATCTAATTTAACAAGTATCACTACCTTTTCCAAATACCTAGTTCGTACTCCTTGAGGATCTGCACTCACCCTCATCCTTTTGGACATCTATTACGAAAGAACAACATTAGACTAGAAAAACATAGTATGATGACACATGGAATAGGTATAGAAAATGGACAGGTATCGCATATACTCATATATGATGCTTAAACTGATGGTGGTGTAACAAAGTAGAAGTAATGCAAGAGGTCATATGCAAAATATGTGCGACCAATACAACCTTGCCAAGTTAGAGCAAGCACCTTGATGGGTGAATAAGATAGGCCATCCTCCACCATGCCAAGTTTGTTAGCCAGTGGATTGTTCCAAAATATTCCTCTCATGCCCCCATTCTCCTATTCATTTTGATCATGTTCAATACCTGGCATGCATGAAAACATAAAAACACGTGAGATTATCTTTGTAATGAAGAAGTGATTCTAATCCAATACTGCCTCCCTGTAAACCCCTTTGTGCTATCTCTGCAATTCTTCTGAGAGATGCCATGCATGCTGTAATTTGGTGTGTGCATTAATATAATGTGGCCTACAACTCAAAATATGAGAGCTCCAGAAGTGATGATAGTTCGCAGATGACAGCTTCAACATATAGTAAAGAAAAACACGTCGATCTGACCTGACAGATTCAAAATATACGAAGGGAGAACAACTCGACCTGACCAGTCGACCGCAAATGTCTCTGCTACTCTTCCCAACAAGGAACATACTTTTTAAATAAGAGAACATGATCATGTTAAAGAAGAGCAGAAGAGCAAGCAGATTGAAGATATTACAAGTCTTTCTATACAATGTCTGTTGCCCACCCATGATGAACCAGAGGGCACAGAGAAATACCATTCCTTCCGGTCTCTCCATATGTGGCTCACATGCATTTCGAAGCTGAAGTAGGAAAATTTAGTTGCCAATTAAACATGTCTCAGTTTTACTAATATCAGCATAATATCAGGTCCGAATTTGTACAACTAAGCTTGTTTAGCTCGATGGGTGGAGCAGTGTTATTACGATATGAACCCTCCGTTCTTTAATATAAATCTCTTAGAGATTCGAGTGCGGACTACATACAGAGCAAAATGAGTGAATGTATACTCTAAAATATGTCTATATACATCCGTATGTAGTTCTTATTGGAATATCTAAAAAGACTTATATTTTACTGAGAAAGGCCTTCACCCCGCTTTATAAATAAAGCAACGATGAACAACACACGGTACAAATGCACGCCACCACAACACACACATGCACCCAAGGCAGTTTAGGAATGGAGGAAGTAATATACTTATTAAGAAGAACAGAAGAGGAACATGATAACAAAGAGCAAGCAGATTTCTCTACTTTTTTCTCTACTCTTATACTGTTATCTTTATCTCTCTATCTCTACTCTTATAAAAAGCAAAGTTGGTGATGATGGTGCACCTGCCATCCTACAATATAGGTTGTTCGATCTATATCTAATGGATAGGAAGGAAACTATGACAATTTATCCGCACTCCTCTCCACATTTGTAGATAAGGCCTTCCCTTGTACATCCTTTTCTCCCACAAGATAAACTACTCATACAAATGCATCTTGATGTTCCGTGCAACACATGGGCATCTTGCTAGTTCGATAATACAATGTGTGTTGCCCACCCATGATGAACCCGAGCGCATAGAGAAATGCAAATCCCTGCTATCTCTCTATATGTGGCGCCAGTGGTGGAGCTACATAAGAACAAAACAATGCCATGTCCCACCCAGCCCTAGTCCAATATACAACGGAGTGAAGGTAAATTTGTAACAAAATTTGGGATCCCCTGTAGCCTAAGCCATCTGGCCCGCCCAATATTCTAACTGTAGCTCCGCCACTGTGTGGCACACATGCTTTTCGAAATGAATATAGGAACATTAGGTGACCAATTAAACGTTCTCTGTTTTAGTAATGTGAGCATCATATCAGATTTGTATTTCAACAACTAAGCTTCGGAATTATGAGTGGTATGTTGTTTCGCTTGATGGGTTGAGGTCTTGAGGAGCAGAGCTAGCACGATACGAAGCACCTACGATGATGGTAGTGAATATAAAAGGGGGAAACCATAAGCTTTACGAGTATAGTGACCATGCCATGGCGGATCTGAAGGTGCAAACCGAACAAAGGCTACTTCGCAACCAATGTTTGCTTTTAACTAGCCACTACGATTTGGTACGGACAAGAAAAGTACAGTAAACAAGTTAGATCTATTTTTCGGGTGAGATTAATAACTTAAGCAGATATGAAAGAGTACCACCTCTCTTGCGACGTCGTGTAGGACCCTGCTGATAGGTTGAGGGTGCTGCGGGTGCGATGGCTTTCAGTGGCACGGAACAAGACCTTAGACGACAGATGGCCGGTACGGGGTTTAAGTCTTGTTACCGTGGATGAGGCGGTCATAGGAGCAGCAAAAACAAGGTGGACGATGGTTCCAATGAAACGAGAGGACACAATGAAAGGATCGTGGTCCAGCGCAATGGATGAGAGATGACCATCTCTTGTAGTGGACGACGGGGTAGGGGTAGTGGCTCCGGTAAGGTGGAGGATGGAGTGGCGGAAGAAGGAGGCTTCCCGCAGTGTGGAGGTTCTTGTGGCACCGACGGTCTATGAATGGGGAAATGGAGGGGGGATCTCAAACTTTGGGACGCGCTTGTCTGAAATGTGGGAAAGTTGTGAACTTATCCCCCATTTAAAATTTTGGACATCACGTTGGTTGGGGATAGGACGGTAATCTTGCATCTCCCGAATATTTGCTGGTACCGATTTCAGGCGAGGAGAGGGTGTTTTGCCGCCCACGGTTGGCGCCCACGGTGTATGAATGGGGCTGGCAGGTAGGGCGGATGTGTCACGACTGAGGGAAGTTACACATCTGCCCCTATTTAAAATATTTGCCTACATCGATCTCGGACTAGGAGAGTTTGTTTTGCCGCCCACCGTGTATGAATGGGGAAATGGAGGGAGAGACACATGTCTTACGGACGAGCTTGAACCAAATGTGTTTTGCCGCCCACGTTTGGCGTCCACCTTGTTTGAATGGGCTCAGAGGTAGTGGTGTCACGTCTGATTGAAGTTATTAGTCTACCCCTATTGACAACAGTGGAAATCGGGTCGATTAGGATGTGAAATGTCAGGGCTAGACAGTAATTTCCATCTCACAAACACTTGCTTCGGGAAGCCAACAAATGATAGTGGGTGTTTTGCCGCTTCGTTCAAAATTTGGGAGAATTAGCATTCACGTTTACCCTAGGCCCTGGACACTAAATTCAAATCCAATTTGTATTCGATTACGAATATCCATACATCATTCTATGTTTTGTTATTTATTTCTTCAAAACCACGACAAAGATTTATTCCACCTTTATATATGATCATGATTTAGAAATAGCGTGATCTTTGAATTCAGTAGGTTGGATACACTTTGAGTCAAACAGTCATTTCATCCAATACAATATGCTCACACGAAAAATAGTTCACCTTATGTCAATCATACAAGTACTAAGGATTACCTCGCCTAAAAAATTCAGATCATTACAACACATGGACACAACATGCAAGTATAATAAAATCTAATGACAATTTCAACTGGTATCTAAAGAAGAACTAGGATAACCCTGGGCTTTAGATAATAGAAGCAGCAGGACCTCCTCCGTCTTCAAATGCAACATTCTTACTTCCTCTGATTCTTGGGTTGCTTGCATAATGTGTGCAGCTAATTGCATGATTTCCAGCCACAAATCAAGATTACCTCATTCATGGCAGCCACACCATCTCTTTCTGCCTCTAGTAGAGCCTCAAGAACTATAATATCTGTACTTAGACTGCTCTCCGGCAGTGTTTCTTCTGAAATGCTACCATCAGGTAACATGGATGGCGCACTTCCACAAATAGATTCTGGGGTTGTACATGGTGTCATAGTGTGAATGACATCCTAAAAGGTTTCCGCTGGACATAAGTAAGAGATAGTTATCGCATGATCCAGGTAGTAAGCTTACATGGTAAATGACATACGAATTATTTCCGATCATGGCAAGCTATATTTAAATGGTTCGAAGCAGCATCAGCTGAAAACAAATTAAAATGGTAATATGAAACTAGGGATGTAAGTGGGAAATAAACGGCATCTGCCAGTCCCATCTAGTTATTTTTTGCTAGCTCCCTAGTTCATTTTCCTCAAAAAACAAAAAAACTCTTTTGAACTATCATACCACCAGTGGACTTTAATTGGGATTAAACGGGACCCAATTGACATCCCTAGTTGAAAGGGAGTGTACCACCACTATATTTAAGTTGCCAAGGCATCTAAGCAATTGAAATAATCTGAAAAGGCACTTAACAATGTGGCCTCATATAAACTACGAAGACAGTCTTGTGATGAAGTTCATAGGAAAAGTTAAGTAGTCAAATGAACTAGGCATGCATTTCTTGACGATAGTACAACATGCACTACTAACATATTGGCCAACTCAGGTATAGCCTAACAAGTAACAAACAAGTATTCGAACCAAGCAATAGAGCAAAGCAGACAACTGAACTATTTGTAATTCTGTAGGATTACAGGTTGAGGGCACAAGCCAAGAAAGCGGCCCACACGCATTACATTTCACATGTACTAAACACACTAGCTTACCATATGTTGCTGTGAAGCATCGCTGCTGTTGCAATGATCTTTGAAGATATCGTCAGCATCCCGTGGTTGCAAATCTAGTTGTTGTAGTTTATTCTACATCCTCTATTTAGGTAAAATTAATTTTAATCACATGCACTGGTTCGAACTGATCATCAATGGTTCATCTAAACTAATGAAAGAAGGGTGTGTGCTTACATGACAATATATGTGCTTCACTCTATTTTTATGCTTGTTTGAGTTGCCATCCCCAAAAGAACAAATATTTTGCTTGATGGGGTTGGCAGCTCCATAATTAATAGAAGCATCAAATTAGTCATGCAACTTGGGAAGATCAAGAACGCACAAAAAAGTAGGGTCTATTTGGTTGGAGACTAGCGTGGCCAAGCCAAAGTGTGGCCAGCCACACAAGTATGGCAAGCCAGACAAGGGTGGCTCAGAAATTGGACGCCAAACTTTGGCAAAAGTTGGCAAAAAAATTGTCTCTATGACAAGTGGGCCATAGGGGCAATAAAGTGTGTCAAAAACCAAACACATGCCAACTAAACTGTGGCTGCCAAACTTTGGCTTGGCAAACTGTGGCTGGGAACCAAACATCCCCGTAATGAATAGAGGCTCCGAGCAGTGATGTAATGCTAGCATCAGAAAATGTAGGGTAAAACGAACAAAAAGCAGCGGAACCACATGCTAGTTTGCTCATGTGTAATTAAGCATAGAGAACATGAAGCAGTCTGATGGAACCAACAGGTGGTATCAGAACAACACCATTATCATAAATATAGCATGCAAGAAATAAAATAGTTGGCAGTGATATCTAGGAAGTACAGTAATAGTTAGGACAAAACAAAAGCATTGTAACTACTGTGCACTGGTTTGTAATTTAGCACATGTAACATGCTCACTGCCAGAAGTATGGCCCTACAGGTGCAACCAGAATAACTCGCCTCATGAAAAATTGAATGATGCCCTGAAGAAATTCAAAGGTGCGGTGAATGTAGGCACCGGCCATTGGATAATAGTACCTGATTCTCGGCGGCGCATGGGTATCGTTGTCATACTTGATAGTTAAGGATCGTCGATGGTGCTCGTGTTGTAGTTGAGTTCAGGTCGGCTGTCGTCGTTGCTGAAGAGGCTCCAGTGCTTCGGTTGCGGCGCCTGTCGACATACAAGAAAGCTCATCTGTGCTAAGTGAACAATTCGATGATAAAGAAGAGAAAAACCGAAGGAGTACAAATTGAAATAACCTAATGAGGCTGTGGCGTCAGTAAAGAGGGGCTGGTGGAGTTGAATATGGCGTCCGCGGAGCGGGTCCGATGCAGTGGATGAAGGCGTCGGCTAAGAACATCCGGCGCAGTGTACAGTGCTTTTGGTGAGGCGGATCTGTTGCGGTGTACTAGGGCTTGTATTAAGGGCCAGCGATGGGGCGGATGAGGGAGTCAGTGAAGGGCATACACTCTGGTGGACGAGGGTGCCTGTCATGGAAATATCACGTCAGATGTCCTAGCATAAGGACTTAGTCGTTGAGCCCTCGCAACGAGGTTAGCCTGAAGGGGTTAAACCGGACAAGGGACACGAGAGTTTATACTAGTTCGGCCCCTTCGATGAAGGTAAAAGCCTACGTCTAGTTGTGATGGAATTATTGGGGTTTCGATGACCAGGGAGCAAATACGCTTTCCCCGAGTCACGAGTTGTTGTATATTGTCCCTGAAATGCCGCCGGGTCATCCCTTTATATACATAGGTTGACGCCCGGCCGGTTTACAGAGTCCCGAGGCCGACTCATACAAGTGTTCGGCTCGGTCTCTCCCTTTCCCTAACTTACAGTTCAAGAATACAACTATGGCGGTTCAATACTATGGGCCCTAATCCGCCTCTGGGCTTCGGGCCTCTAAGCTTTTTTAGTAAAGCGCCATCTTCTTGCCTTCATGGGCTTCAGTATGGTTTGAGCGTGAACCGGCCCCTCCTGGGCGGTTTACACTCAGTAGTTATATCCTCAACATTAGGCCCCAGATTGATTTGAACTTGTTCATGTCAATCTTCAACACTTAGAAAAATTCCATGGGCATCTTCTAATAATTCTCCATAAACCGTCACGTTGTCTTCTTTATGTAAACCTTGGTGAACCACCGTGACGTCATCTTCTGCCACTGCAGTAAATCATCGGGATGTCATCTCTGCATAAAATGATTTATGAAGATCCCCTTCTCTTAATTAAATCCCGAAGATCGAGGCGACAGCTGCACCCCCTTTTGCCGCTTCAGGCCCCTCGATTCTCGCGCCTGCCGTTTATCCCCTTTTCTTTAAAAATAGGGCCGGGGGGTCTTTCCATTTCCCCCCTTGCCTCTCATCTTCTTCCTCGCGACCCAAAAAGCTCCAGCGCCGCCGCCGCCACCGTCGGTCCTCGAATCTGCATCGAATTAGGCCGCTGCATCACCCTATTCGTACCAGAGCTCCTGCGATACTCCTCCACTGCCGCATGGCCCTGGTAAGCTCTCTTCTCGTAACCCTAGATCTCCATTAGGGCTTCGAGTTCATCTGTGTTCATCGACATTTCATCAGTACTTCTCAGCCTTTCCCTTAGCCTCTTTACTGAATCTAGCTATGCCTGATAGTTTCTTTTGCGGCTAGATCCGTAACTTTAGTCTGTCGCACCACAGCATCTTGCTGTTCCTAGAAAAACTCCATCTGGACCTTCTCTGTTCCTCTTAGCGCCATTGTAGGGCTTCAGATATTTTTTTTACTGAACCATGGTAGATCTAAAATTATACTGCCATATTGTGAAATCTATTTCTGTAAACACTTAGTAGATTTCAGCTCTGCCTCTTCTGTTTAAGGGTGGTTTAACCTTTAATAGTTGACAATCCGCCATATGCCATTAGCCCTCACTTAAACCGCCCTCTTGTCTTGAGTAGTAAATTCCGGTTTAACTCACATATATGCCTTCATCAATTTCCCTGGTTTAATACCGATTAGCACACATCAACCATCTACCGTAAATCGGCCTTCATTTTTCTTTTACAATTTTTTTTTCAAGATGACCAAGCAATTATCCGCTTGCAACTGGGTTCCTTCCTGGATCACGGAAACACAAATCAACGGATATGTTGTAACTGGTGCTTTAGCCTCAAAGAATGTCCTTCATTGGCGAGTTCCTGGCCCTGAGTGCCCTCCTGAGCCTCAAGATGGAGAAGTAATTGTATATATGCAGCACCTAGACCGGGGATTCAGCCCTCTTGGATCAAAGTTTTTCCGGGATGTCCTTGCTAGCTTTCTACTCCATCCTCAGGACATTGGACCAAATTATGTGTCCAACATATGCAATTTCCAAGTGTTCTGTGAAGTTTACCTTCAAGAGGAGCCGCTCCGGATTGATGCACGAGTATACCAGCAATGCCATGGATCCTCAATGGTTTAATGAGATAGAAATTACTGATGATGAAGTCACTGAATCTGTGAAGAAGATGCTAGACGAACCGATCGCTGCATGCAGCCAAACTGGGCTGGCCCCTTTTTACACCTCCAACAAACCGCCAGCGGTAAAGATTTTAACCTTGTGCTTTCTTGATCCGCCTCCACTTTAACATTATTCTAATAAACCTTTGTTTTAATTTATAGGCCAATAGATCCTTCTGGAAAAGGAAAGCTTCAGACAAACTGGCAAGGGCTCCTTGTCGGTGTCAAAACCGGCGGATCTCGGGTAGGGGGTCCCGAACTGTGCGTCTAGGCGGATAGTAACAGGAGACAAGGGACACGATGTTTTTACCCAGGTTCGGGCCCTCTCGATTGAGGTAAAACCCTACTCCTTCTTGATTGATATTGATGATATGGGTAGTACAAGAGTGGATCTACCATGAGATCAAGGAGGCTAAACCTTAGAAGCTAGCCTATGGTATGATTGTTGTTCGTCCTATGGACTAAAACCCTCCGGCTTATATCGACACCGGAGAGGGCTAGGGTTACACAGAGTCGGTTACAATGGTAGGAGATCTACATATCCGTATTGCCAAGCTTGCCTTCCACACCAAGGAAAGTCCCATCCGGACACGGTACGAAGTCTTCAATCTTGTATCTTCATAGTCTTGGAGTCCGGCCAATGATGATAGTTAGGCTATCCGGACACCCCCTAGTCCAGGACTCCCTCAGTAGCCCCTGAACCAGGCTTCAATGACGACGAGTCCGGCACGCATATTGTCTTCGGCATTGCAAGGCGGGTTCCTCCTCCGAATAATTCATAGAAGATTGTGAACACCAGGATAGTGTCTGTCTCTGCAAAATAAATTCCACATACCACCGTAGAGAGAACAATATTTACACAAGTTTGATCCGCTGACGTATTTTGTGGCGTGACGTCACACCACAACCAACCCTTTACTTGAATTGTTTTTATTATTCCACCTCAACATGTTTAGCGAAGCGGTTTCCTTGGCACGTCTTGTCAAAGCAGAGATCGTGTCCCCTTATTCCGGGATTCTCATCAATACAGACGTGGGTAACCCAACCGTGCCATTGATTGTGGCGCTTGGGAGATAAGCGAGTTTTACCAGGCTGGTGGGGACGCATAGTTTCATCCGCCCATATATAAGGGGATAAGGATCCACCTTTTTACCTACGCCTTCTTCCTCCTTTGCTTATCCATCTCCGCGCACTCGAGCTCCAGCGCCCGAGTCCGCACATCTCACCTCAACCTTCTCCAGCCATGTCCGGAGTGGGAGGCAAGTGGATGGCCTCCTCCGTTACGGAGGGGCACATCAAGAAGCTGCGCAGCGATGGATATTTGTCCAGCGACATCGCGCACCGGCTCCTCGACGAGGGGCAGCTCATCCCCACCCCCGGGCCCCATGAGAGGATGGTATTCCTTCCCCATTTCCTCCGCGGACTGGGCTTCCCACTCCACCCCTTTGTCCGGGGACTCATGTTCTACTACGGCCTGGATTTCCATGATCTGGCCCCGAATTTCATCCTCAACATCTCGGCGTTTATCGTCGTGTGTGAGGCCTTCCTCTGCATCCAGCCTCACTTCGGCTTGTGGCTAAGGACCTTCAAGGTCAAGCCGAAGGTTGTGAAGGGCAGCCAAGCGGAGTGCGGAGGCGCCATGGTGGGCAAGATGCCCAACGTCACTTGGCTCGAGGGCGCCTTTGTGGAAACCATCAAAGGGTGGCAATCGGGGTGGTTCTACATCACCGAGCCGCGTGACCCTGAATGGGCAGCGGCCCCCGAATTCAGATTTGGCATCCCCATGCGGCTCACTTCCTGGAAAGAGAAGGGCCTGCAGTGGGGCGATTCGAAAGAGCTGACGGGACTCCAATCCTATCTCCAAACCCTGGTGAACAAGAAGCTCAAGCTTGTAGACGTAATCCAGGTCATGCTCATCCGCCGGATTCTCCCCTGCCAACAGCGGGACTTCAATTTGTGGGAGTTCGATCTGGCACAGCACCAAACCCTGAGCGGGCTCATCGACACTATGTATGAAGAAGCCTGGAGGGTGTTGTTCAAGGGCGGCGAGGCCCCCGTATCCGCTACTGAAGATCGCGGATTCAGCTCGCAGCATCCGGCTGGCGAGGTAAGCCATGTTATCCTTTATGGGACAATTGCTTTTCATAGTTTGATCCTATGCGGGATCTAAACTCCCAATACCTTTAACAGGCCTGGCAGAAGACGTCCGGACAGGTTAACTATCCGGCTCCCCTTCCTGAAGACCCAGCGGATGCTCGTTTGACATGGCTGCTGGCTCCGGCGCCTTACGTGGTGCAAGAGAAGAAGGCCAAGAAGAAGGCCACGGGAACCCGGAGGAGTTCTCGGCGCGAGGTGTTATCGGATTCATCGTCCGATGACTCCGAGGCGGACTCCTCCCACGAGGACGAGGAGGAGAAGAAAGAGGCCTCTCCCCCAGCAGGGGGAGAGAAGAAGAGGAAGGCCTCCCCAACGGGGGAGGCCGAAGGGTCCAAGAAGGGAAGGACCCTTCCCCCGGACTGCTCTGCCAACGCCGGCGACGGCGACGAGGAGTGGCCCTCAAGGGCCAAGCCCCTGGCGAGATCGTAAGTATCCGGACTCCTAAATAAATCATAGTTTTCTTTTTATCGCATAGCATCTTTTAACGCCGCATACAACCCTGTAGTCCGCCCAAGGATGATCTTCCCGCTTCGTCGAGCGGGTCCTTGGGCACGTCGGATGTGAATAGCACTTCACTTCCGGCCGCCTCCTCCCCCCGTGATGCCGACGACGGCGAGGTGGGATCCCGGAAAGGGACCCACCAGGAAGAGGAGGCCCCGGAGGTGCCGCAGGGCAACCTCCCGGACTTCGGACCGGACTCTGCACTGGAACCTGCAGTGGTTCCGGAGTCCGGCGGGCGGCCCCTTCGTAAGAAGGGCAAGACTGTGACGCCGGCGGCCTCCATCCAACCAGAGGCGCCGGACAACTTGCTGGAGGCGCTCAACGGCGCTTCCATCGAAGAGGAACACCGCACTGTCATGAGTGCGGTGATTCAGAAGGTTCAGCTCGCCAAAGCGGGCTGACCGAAGCCTGCAGCAGCCTTCTAACAGGCTTTGAGGTAGGAATTTTAAGATATGTAATATAAGACCACATAGATAGTAGCCCCTGATGCTCGGTTCGGTGTTCGGAAAGAAAAGCCGGACTGAGGATCTAAAAAGATATACGCAGGAGTCTTAACAAAAATATGTCAATATCGGAATGTAGGCTACGCTGCTGACCTCTGCAGCACTGACTGCGGAGGTCAATACCTTGAAGTAGAGCCTCGAGCGGTCCGAGAGCGAGCTCGGCCGTGCCAAGAAGCAGCTCGAGGACAAGGAAGGTGAGTAACACCGTATTGAAGTTGTACCTTATAGAAAAGGATTTGGTTGCAAGAGAAATGACAAGGATAACGAGGTGGCGGCCCTGGAGGAGGCGGTGTCTGCTGCCGAACGCAATGCGGCCGCGGAACGCGCCGGGTGAGAGAAGCAGGAGGCGCGGGTGGCGGAGGTACAGGAAGAGCTCCAGGCTCTCGTGGAAAAACACGAGAATTTGGAGCGTGACTCGAAGACTCGAGAGTCCGAGCTTGCGTCGGCTCCTGAGAGTGCCAAAGCCGCCAAGGCCGAAGCCCACAAGGCCCTCCAGGAAATCAAGGCATTGAAGAAGATAGCAGCAGGTAAGGCATTCTTCATGGAAAGCAAGCATGTAAAAGTGAATTACCTGTTACTTACCCAAATTCGGAGCTCTCCAGGAGCGTTCGCAGATCTGCCCCGCAGCGTGTCCGATGCTGCTGCTTTCTACAGAGCCGAGGAGGGGAGCTCGACGGAGAAGGTGTTCTGGTCTCAGTATGCTGAGGCCGGACATCAGGTGCCCCTTAGCGACCAGCTGAAGCAGCTGGTCGAGATCCACAAGGTGGCCGAACAGGCCATGAAGGGCCTTATAGTTCGGCTATGGCCCAAGGAGGCCATGCCTGGGAGCTACTTCGGCCTGGTGCGGCGGCTGGTGGATGCGTGTCCCTGGGTTGAAGTCATCAAGCACTCCGCCTGCATTGAAGGTGCCCGTCGGGCCCTTGCCCGTGCTAAAGTGCACTGGGGCAAGATGGATGCTGAGAAGCTTGTGACGGACGTGCCACCGCCGGGCAAGGAGTATCGCACACCCGAAATGTATTATAAGGGTGTCCTAAAGGGTGCTCGCATTATCGGGTGAGTGCTCCAAAGATGTAATATTTGAGTAGACTCGCATTTTGTTATCCTGTGCGCTAAAAACTTTGTTCATATGCGCTAAGCAACGCTTGTTAATTTAAAATATTACCTTCTGTGCGGCCATTTATCAAATCTGAGAGATGGCAAGTCGTCGGCTTCAGCTCCCATGCCACGAGTGCTGGGGTGTTCGGGATAAACTTGAGCGCTCTTGTTCCCATTTTTGGGTCCATCTAGGGAGGCACTCAACACAACGAACAAGGCAACCGGACTTATAGTGCTTGAACACTCTCACTTAGACATAGAATTCTATAATTTTAAATTTCGGCGAAGCCCCTAGTGTTCGGAAGGCCGAATTCGAGGCGCTATCCACGCCTGGGCCGGACAAAGCCGGTTCCTCGCTCTAAGAGGCATAAGTCTTTAGGGACTCGAAAAAACCTCTCGAACAGCGACCGGCTCTCGCCTCATCATGACGGTCAGTTTTAGCTTTCTCCACTGAGGTGCTCGCCCAGCTCAACTGGGGCACAATCGCAGTGGTTCTCCCAGCGCTACCTTAGCCAATATAACGGAACGTAAGGTACCAAAACATGGGAGCCGGGCAAACCCAACTATTGACCCAAGACATGATTCGGAGCCGATGCATATAATGCTATAAGTTTGGGGTGCCACACTTGTGAAAGTGTTCGGACTTATCACACCATAATGTGGGGAACTTAAGCCCCTGGTGTATTTAGCCGTACCAAAGTGTACGGATGCAACATGTCATAAATGAACATATGTATAAGAAAGAAATGCAATTATAGGCAAAAAGCGATGCATTGTTTATTCAAGAAATACTGCCATGAATGCAGAACGATACAAATAGTGCGATAAGCAAGGGGTGGGACTATTAAACATGTCCCCCTCTAGGGGTAGGCTGCGGAATGGTGTATAAAACAGATTAAATGCTCGTAATGGAGACCACCTGGATACTCGTCGTAGCCTTTCTCCTTCCCTGGCTATTGCATCGTGAGTTCGGCAGGTCTACTGCCGGACAAGGCCTCTGGTAAATGTAGTCCTGAGGATAAGAAAAAAAGGAAAGAAAAAGGATGACACACTTGGGAGCCCCTGGTGTGGTTGAGACGCACTCTGGGCCTGCCGTGGTCGTGCCCCTCCCCCTATGCCCATGGTATCTCCAGAGCGTAATGATGTACGCGGGGTACTGGTTTTGCAATTTTGCAAGGGCTGGGGTTGGGGCCGCATTGCTACGCGTGCTCGGAACGTGCCAGGTGGTATTGTTGTAGGTTACTCCGGGCGCGCTTAGCAGTGTCCGATCGCTTAACGGCCGGACTCGAGAATTGCGTTAAGAGGCTGCTCTGCACTTCTGCCGCGAGAGCCGCTGTATGTTCCTCCGTTTGTAGGGAGCGTTCAGTGTTTCCGTTGACCGTGATGACTCCTCGAGGACCTGGCATCTTGAGCTTGAGGTATGCGTAGTGCGGCACCGCATTGAACTTTGCAAATGCGGTTCGTCCGAGCAGTGCATGATAGCCGCTGCGGAACGGAACTATGTCGAAGATTAACTCCACGCTTCGGAAGTTATCCGGGGATCCGAAGACCACTTCGAGTGTAACTGAGCCTGTACAATTGGCCTCTACACCTGGCATGACGCCTTTGAAGGTCGTCTTTGTGGGTTTAATCCTTGAGGGGTCTATGCCCATCTTGCGCACTGTATCCTGGTAAAGCAGGTTCAGGCTGCTGCCGCCGTCCATCAGGACTCTAGTGAGGTGAAACCCATCGACGATTGGGTCTAGAACCAATGCGGCGAACCCGCCATGGCGGATGCTGGTGGGGTGGTCCCTTCGATCAAAAGTGATCGCGCAGGAGGACCATGGGTTGAACTTTGGGGCGACTGGCTCCATCGCGTATATGTCCCTGAGTGCACGCTTCCGCTCCCTTTTGGGTATGTGGGTTGCGTATATCATGTCCGTCCGCACTTGTGGGGGGAAACCCTTCTACCCTCTATTGTTCGGCGTCCGGGTCTCTTCCTCGTCATCGCTATGCAGCCCCTTGTCATTATTTTCGGCAATTAACTTGACTGCCTGATTGAAAACTCAACAATCCCTGTTGGTGTGATTAGCTGGTTTTTCGGGGGTGCCGTGTATCTGGCACGAGCAGTCGAGTATTCGGTCCAAATTGGATGGACCCGGAGTAGTTCTTTTGAATGGCTTTTTCCGCTGACCGGGTTTGGAGCCTCTGAATCTGGCATTGACTGCCGTATCTTCAGTGTTGTCGCCTTAATGCGGCGTTTGTGTTTGTTGCGATGCGACCCGCCATTGCGGTCCTTGGTATCCGGACTGCCAGAATTTTTGTCGAGGTTGTTACTGCGGGCTAACCAGCTGTCCTCTCCCGCACAGAAGCGGGTCATGAGTGATGTGAGGGCTGCCATGGATTTCGGCTTTTCCTGTCCCAGGTGCTGGGCAAGCCCCTCGTCGCGGATGTTATGTTTGAAGGCTGCGAGTGCCTCTGCATCCGGACAGCCGACAATTTGATTTTTCTTGGTTAAGAACCGTGTCCAGAATTGTCTGGCCGATTCGTCTGGCTGCTGAATTATGTGACTTAGGTCATCAGCCCATATGTGCCCTGGAAGTTATCAAGGAATGCAGCTTCCAGGTCCTCCCAACACCCAATTGATTCTGCTGGCAGGCTGTTAAGCCAATGCCGAGCTGGGCCTTTAAGCTTGAGTGGGAGGTATTTGATGGCGTGAAGGTCGTCACCGCGGGCCATGTGGATATGAAGGAGATAGTCTTCGATCCAAACCGCGGGGTCTGTTGTGCCATCATAGGATTCAATGTTCACGGGTTTAAACCCTTCGGGGATTTGATGGTCCATTACTTCGTCTGTGAAGCATAGTGGGTGTGCGGCGCCTCTATATTGGGCTATATCACGATGTAGCTCAAGCGAGCTTTGTCTACTGTGTTCAGCCCGGCCGGAATTACTGTATCCGGCGTGACGGTTGTCGTCGCGTGTCGTGGGGCGCCCACGCAATCCGTAGATCGATCTTGATTGTCTTGCCTTATCCTCCAATATGTCTCGCAAGTCCGGCGCATTCCCCCGTGGCTTTGTACTTTTTGAGCGATGCCGGGGTACGGCTTTAGTGGAAGGCCTAGAGGCCTCTCTTTCGCGGCCACGAGGTGGCCGGTCGGCCGTATTGTGCACTGGTGATGTATGTTTATATGCTTCCTCCTCTAATCGGGGTAGCAGCTTGCGTTCGGGGTAGCTTTTGGAGGGGCGTTCGAGTTCATGCTCTTTGGCCGCGAGGACTTCGGTCCATCTGTCGGCTAGCAGATCTTGATCAGCTCTAAGCTGTTGCTTCTTTTTCTTGAGGCTGTTTGCCGTGGCCATAAGCCTGCGTTTAAAAGCTCTTGTTCGACGGGATCCTCAGGCATGACAAATTCATCGTCGTCGAGGCTTGCCTCGTCTCCGGAGGGAGGCATGTACTTATCGTCCTCTACCTCTTTGTCTGCCGCTCTCTTATGAGGGCTGGCTTCTCTATCCTCCTGTGCTGAATCCTGCTGGAGGGTGTTGTCTTCAGCACTGTCCGGGGTGTTATTGTCTCCGGTGCCGGAATCTCCATTCTTGCTGTGGCGGGATTTAGAGCGGCGCCGCTGACGACGGTGCTTAGGCTATTTCTTGGAGGGGTCTTCCTCTGCTATTGCCTCGCCATTCCCATCCTTTGGGATGTCCACCATGTATATGTCGTATGACGAGGTGGCTTTCCAGTGCCCCGTGGGCGCTGGTTCTTGGTTGTCTCCGGCATCGTTGTCCATACCGTCGATGTCTTCGGAGTCGAAGTCTATCATGTCGGTTAGATCGTCGACAGTGGCTACAAACTGGGTGGTGGGTGGGCTTGGAATTTCTTCGTCGTCCGCATCCCAACCGTCCTGACCGTAGTCCGGCCAGGGCTCTCCGGATAACGAGAGATACTTTAGCGAATTTAGGATGTCACCGAAAGGTGAGTGCTGAAAGATGTCCGCACCGGCGAACTCCATGATCGGCGCCCAATCGGATTCGATTGGTAAGGGCGCGGGAGGTTCGGAGTCCGGCGAGGAGTCCGGCACCTCGGAGTCACGAGCTTCACAAGGGACAAGGTTGGTATTCGGCTCCATCGCCGTAGAGGTAGCAGCCCCCGAGGCGGTGTCTAGCCACCCGTCCTCGATCGGCGCAGTCGGCTCCGAGTTAAGGGTCGGAGCGGACACTTGTGCAGCCTCCCGTGCACTGTCCGGCAGCAGAGCTAGATCATGCCCATCGTGGCAGTGCGGCGTGCACGGCTGTGGCTCGAACCCGTCGAAGATCAAGTCTCCGCGGATGTCGGCCGTGAAGTTCAAACTTCCAAATCTGACCTGATGGCCAGGGGCGTAGCTTTCAATCTGCTCCAGATGGCCAAGCGAATTGGACTGCAGTGCAAAGCCGCCGAATACGAAGATCTGTGTCGGTGTCAAAACCGGCGGATCTCGGGTAGGGGGTCCCGAACTGTGCGTCTAGGCGGATGGTAACAGGAGACGAGGGACATGATGTTTTTACCCAGGTTCGGGCCCTCTCGACGGAGGTAAAACCCTACTCCTGCTTGATTGATATTGATGATATGGGTAGTACAAGAGTAGATCTACCACGAGATCAAGGAGGCTAAACCCTAGAAGCTAGCCTATGGTATGATTGTTGTTCGTCCTATGGACTAAAACCCTCCGGCTTATATAGACACCGGAGAGGGCTATGGTTACACAGAGTCGGTTACAATGGTAGGAGATCTACATATCCGTATTGCCAAGCTTGCCTTGCACGCCAAGGAAAGTCCCATCCGGACACGGGACGAAGTCTTCAATCTTGTATCTTCATAGTCTTGGAGTCCGGCCAATGATGATAGTTCGGCTATCCGGACACCCCCTAGTCCAGGACTCCCTCAGTAGCCCCTGAACTAGGCTTCAATGACGACGAGTCCGGCGCGCATATTGTCTTCGGTATTGCAAGGCGGGTTCCTCCTCCGAATAATTCATTGAAGATTGTGAACACCATGATAGTGTCCGGCTCTGCAAAATAAATTCCACATACAACCGTAGGGAGAACAATATTTACACAAGTTCGATCTGCGGACGTATTTTGTGGCGTGACGTCACACCACAACCAAGCCTTTACTTGAATCGTTTTTATTATTCCACCTCAGCACGTTTAGCGAAGTGGTTTCCTTGGCACGCCTTATCGAAGCAGAGATCGTGTCCCCTTATTCCAGGATTCTCATCAATACGGACGTGGGTAACCCAACCGCGCCCGTTGCCACGCCTCCTACATCGAAGGCTAGTTCCAAACGGTCACGGGGACGGCTCTTGGTATTCTACCCCTTTATAATGAGACCAAGGCCTGTTCCTTTTCTTCGATCCTCAATCGAATCCGCCCCTCGCCCCAAGTTCCAACACCAAAGGCTCCCGATTCGGGCGCTTCGGACCTTGGACAATGTCCGGCTCCGACCTCCAGGGCCGGTGGATGCCCTCTTCCATCACGGAAGAGGACGTGCTAAAGCTGAGAGACGCCAGGTACCTAACCTACGAGATTTCGCATAGGTTGCCCGCCCAAGGCCAAGTCATTCCCACTCCCGAGCCTGGTGAGAGCATTGTGTTCATGTCTCACCTCCGTCGGGGTTTAGGCTTCCCGATGGATCCCTTCGTGAGAGGGCTCATGTTTTACCATGGGCTGGAATTCCATGACTTGGCTCCGGAATCTATCCTCCATATCTCATCGTTCATTGTTGTCTGCGAAGCCTTCCTCCGCACTACCCCTCACTTCGGATTGTGGCTCAAGACCTTTGACGTGGAGCCGAAGATGATCGAGGGGCGACTGGTAGAGTGCGGAGGGGCAGTTATAAGCAAGAGGGCCAATGCTCCATGGCCCGAGGGCTCCTTTCAAGAGGAGCTTGGTTTGTGGCAGCAGGAGTGGTTCTACATCACCGCTCCTAGGGGCACCAGGCAGGTGGCACCACCCACCTTTCGCTCGGGCCCTCCACAACGGCTGGCGTCATGGGTCAACAAAGGGCTTCACTGGGGGCCGTCCAAGGACGTGCCACTTTTGCAGGGCCGCATTCGAGACCTCCAAGAAAGGGAGATCAGTCTGATCGTGGTGGCGCAGGTTATGCTGATTCGGCGCCTTCTGCCCTGCAAACGCCGCCCCCTCCGCCTGTGGGAATTTAATCCGAAGGGACCGTGAGCTCTTCAACACTTCATGGGTACAACACCCGTGGAGATGTATAAACTGTTCTTCGGATCACAAAAGATGTGTCCGGACTTGACCGAGGATGCCGGCCTAAGCTGCAATTGCCCGGATACTCAAGTAAGTAGTCCTGTGTCCGGACATACCGTCCATTTATTTATCATAGATTTGCCTTTTAACCGGCTATCCCTTGAGCAGGAGTGGACATCGAAAGCAAAACTGATACGGTGTCCGGCCCCCCTCCCTGAGACCACGCCAGATCCAGTGTTAGTCAAGATGTTGGAGGTTGCGCCTTCGGAAGAGGGCGAAGGGGAGAACAGGAAAAGTACCGCCTCTGCTAAGGAGGCTCTCAACAAGGGGGGGATCGAGAATCCCTCCCTCCAGGGGGAGAGAGGACCGCTTCCGAAGACCCAGAGGCTAAGGCCTCAAAGCAGGGGAACAAATCTGCACCGGAAGGTCCTGTGCCAGGAGAAGCCCCGGCCGCACTATCTCCCCAAGGGAATCAGTCCTCCAGCGAGCTGTAAGTAGAAATAGGGGAGTTTTGTAATAAGGGACATCCCTATTTTTATTTCTGAGGATAACCGAAGTTTTTACCTCATAGTTCGGATCTTCGCCCTTCTCAGCTGAGCTCATCTTCGGGGGATCTTCGTCCGGAGATGATGGAGAGCGAGACGCCTCCATCTGCCGCGCCGTCAGGCGGGGCGGACGACCCTGAGGTGTCGTCGCAGAGGGTCTCCCCGAGTCTGGCGGGGCCGGAAAGTTCGGCACCAACTGGTGTACGGCCGGAGGAGCTGAAGGATCTGCTCGAGAGGGCGTCTATCTCAGAAGATCACCATACATTAATGAGTACGGTGATTGAAAGAATTTCATCCGCTAAGAGCGGGTTACATGAGGCCGTCAGAAGTTTGCTGTCGGGGTTTGAGGTACGTAAAAATGACATACCTTTTGATAGTTTTGCACGTAGAGTGCGCGCTGTATAGATAGTAGCCCTTGAGACTCGGTACGTTGTCAGAAGTGACGGCGTGCTGAGGATCATAATCTCAGTGTTAAGATGTCGCCGTTCCTATTCAGGGGGCGGAGCGTTTGGTGGCCAGCCGGACTGATAGAGTTGCCGAACTGAAGCGGCAACTGGACGTTGCGGATGCGGACATCACGCTGGTCAATATGCGACTTGACGAGTCACAAGGTGGGTGGTTTCTCCGCGGTCGCCTGGTAAGGGAGCTGATGCCCACGCCTTACAATGTGTATGCTTGATGCAGATGGCGCCGCTGCTATGGAGGGCCTTCGGGCGGAGCTTGCTCGAGCCAAGGAGCAAGCCAGAAGGAGTGACGCGGCTGCCTCGAAGGCAGCCGAAGAGCTAAAAGCCGAAAAGGCTGCTCACTGCCGAAGCAGGGAGGAGATGGCCGTGAAGCTGAAGGATGCTACCGACCGTTGTGAGGTTCTTGAAAGAGAACGCTGAGTGGGGCCAGAGGACCTGAAGAAGGCCACCGCCGAAGCCAAGGATGCCCGTTCTGCAATGAGGGCTATAAAGGAGGAGCTGCGTCAGGCCGGAGACATTGCGGCTGGGAAGCCCTTTCTGCTGCGTAGCAAGTTCACGGATCCGAAGTATGCTCAGTTGGGCCAGTTGTGGGGTGCGAAGGATCCTTATCTGAATTTGGCGGCGAGTGCGGCGGACACAGTCGTGCACTTCCGAAGCCAAAAGGATCACGAAATGGAAGAGCTTTTTTGGTCTCAATTCCATAGTCTGGAGCGTCCACTTCCGTTAACCGATCGGTTGGCTGAGTGGGCTGAGCTGAATAGGTTGTCCGGACTTTCCATGAAGGATGTCGTGGCTCATCTGTGGCCGGAAAGGCCTAAGCCAAAGAGTTATTTTGGCTTAGTGTAGCAATTCCTTGATGCGGTGCCGCATATCAAGGCGATGAAGCGGTCGGCATGCATAGAGGGTGCACGGATGGCTCTTGCCCGTGTCAAAACATACTGGGCAGAGATGGATGCCACCGACGTTGCATCCCGGGATTCGGACAGAAGCCGATTACCCGCCGAGCACTATTTTGAGGAAGTCCTGCGGGGTGCTCGTTTAGTAGAGTCGCAATGCTCGAAAAACGTTATGTTGAAATGACATGTATGATTTGTAAAACCATATTTATAATATGAGGGCTTTTTATACTTATGCGTTCAGGTATTGAAATTTCTCCTGTGCGGCCGTTAATGTATATGTATATATAACCTGAAAGATGGCAGTCTTCGGCTTCAGCCCCACGCACATGGTGCGGGGGTGTTTGCAAAAAAGCGCATTTTCACACTTAATCCAACGTCTTGGTCCTGTGAAGGAGGTGGTAGCGTAGCAAACTAGGCAACCGGACTATAATGCTTTATCACTTTCACTTAGCCATAGGAGTTCGAAGGTGGGGCTACGATATAGCCCCTAGGGGCACCGCGCTCTCCGAATTCGAGGCGCGTGTGTGCCTGACCGGGAAACGGTCCTTCGTCAAAGCGGAGGAATTCTAGACATTCCGGTAGTCGGTCGATTGGTTGACCAGTCTCTCTCTATATCATGACAGTAAGTTTTCGGCTTTCTCTACTGAGGTGCTCGCCAGGCCGAACCGGGGCACAATCGCAGTAGTTCTCTTGGTGCCGCGTTAGCCGATAAAACGAAACGTAAGGCAGCAAAACACAGGAGCCGGGCAAACCCAACATTTGACCAAAGACATGATTCGGAGCTGATGCATATAAGGCCTAACTCGAGACGCCGAACACTCCCTAAGGTATTCGGACTTTATGGAAACGGGCAGAACGATGCCCTAAGCCCCTAGTGCCCAGGTACGCGCGAAATCTTCTGACGCGGCCGATGCCAAAACGTCAGCCTCCTCCTCGGTTATGGTAATAAACCGGGGGATGTGTATCAACAAGAGACAGTAAAAAAGGTTTACGCAAGGTCTTAATCTGAAAAGAATCCTTGCAACGGGTCCCTGCTGCATGTCTGCGCCTATGTCTCTGTTGTGCTGTATCCTGGATAGGTGTAGCACGTTGTTCATCTGTAAAAGAGAAGAACTTAGTTTGAAAAAAGATCGTGCGAAAAGATGTATTTAAAACAAAGTATGAATGAAGTTGAGCTTTATTGGCTCTCATTGTTCATGCGTGCAGCCCCTTGTAAGGGGATATGTGGCTAGGAAGCCCCTTGTTTATTTATGCCGGACTCGCCTAACCGTGTCCGGGGTCTGAATGACCTTTTAATGAGATGATGCTGCGTGGACCGGGCATTTTAAGTGTAAGATACGCGTAATGCGGTATTGCGTTAAAGCGGGCGAAAGCTTCGCGCCCAATAGTGCTTGATGGCTACTTTTAAATGGGGCAATATGGAAGATTAGCTTTTCGCGACGGAAGTTGTCGGATGAACCGAACACAACTTCTAGTAGTAAGGAGCCCATACAATTGGCATATGGGCCTGGCATCACTCCTTTAAAGGAAGTGCTGCTATGGCGAATTTTGGTAGGGTCTATCCCCATTCTGCGGATTGTGTCCTGGTATAGCAGGTTTATATCGCTGCCGCCATCCATTAGGACTTGTGTAAATTGTAGTCCGTCGATTATAGGATCCAATATCAAAGTAGTCCATCCTGCGTTTCGAATACTTCTGGAGTAATCCTGATGGTCGAAAGTAATTGGTTTTGACATCCAATTTCGGGACTCCGCTGGGGTGGACCGTGCGGCGCGTACTTTAGTAGGTGCCGCCCTATTTTTCCTTGTTATCACTTGAAGTGAATTCACTATTTTGACTTCTTGTGGGAAGTTCTTTTGTTTTCCGGTGCTCTGCTTGTGGGGTTCGTCCTCGTCCTCGGTTGGTGTGTCGAGCCCCTTGTGTTCGGCGTTGAGTCGGCCGGACTGCTTGAAGACCCAACAATCTCCGTGGGTATGGTTTGCAGGCTTCCCGGGGGTACTGTGAATTTGACATATCCTGTCCAAGATTTTGTTTAGGTTGGATAGCTCGTCACTGTTGTCCTTAAGAGGCAGTGTTTTGTTGTTCGGCCATGAGCTTTTGAACCCGGCGTTGACCGCCGTGTTCTTGGGGCCATTTTCTTTAGTCCGGCGCTGGTCTTTTCTGCACCATGGTTTCCCATTTCCATCCCTGACCTCGGATGTACTTGGGTCGCTGGTGCTGCATCTTGCCAGCCAGTTATCTTCTCCCGTGCAAAAGCGGGTCATGAGGCTTGTTAGTGCGGCCATTGTCCTTGGCTTTTCCTAGCCGAGGTGTCTGGCGAGCCATTCGTCTCGGGCGTTATGTTTGAAGGCTGCTAAGGCTTCGGCGTCCGGGCAGTTGACTATTTGGTTCTTTTTGGTGAGGAATCTGTTCCAGAATTTGCGGGCTGACTCTCCGGGCTGTTGAGTTATGTGACTTAAATCGTCTGCATCCGGAGGGCGGATATAAGTCCCCTAAAAATTTCCTCGAAACGCATCCTCGAGCTCTTCCCAACTTCCAATGGTATTTTCTGGGAGGCCTTTGAGCCAATGCCGAGCTAGCCCTTTGAGCTTGAGGGGTAGGTATTTTATGGCATGGAGATCGTATCCTCTAGCCATATGTATGCGTAGGATATAATCCTCAATCCAGACTCCAGGGTTTGTTGTTCCCTTGTATGCCTCTATGTTTACGGGTTTGAATCCCGCTGGAAATTCATGATCCAGTACCTCATCGGTGAAACATAGTGGGTGTGCGGCGCCCCTGTACTTAGGTGTACCGTCACTTTCGAACACTCGACGTGTTGTGTTTCCCCTTGGAGCCTTCTTTCTTGGCCCGTAGATGGACCTGACTGGGCCATCCTTTTTACGAGGATCCTTATGTGGATCGTGTGCCGGATTGTGTGCGGCGCCGCTTGCCGCTCTTTGCTTGTCATGTGGTCGTCTATCCGACCAGGAAGCCTCTTTGTTCCTTGACTGTGGGGGCTCTACGGCCTCCTCGTCGAATTCGGGCAACAGCTTGTGCTTCGGGTAGCTCTTTGCTTGGTGACTATCGCCGTATTCATCTACGGTCTTGAGTACTTTGTTCCTTCTCAGTCTGAGTATGTGTTCCGCTGTTTTGAGCTTCTGCTTCTGCTTCTTCAAACTTCTTGTAGTGGCGACGAGCCTTTTGTGGAGGTTCTCATGCTCCAGTGATGTGTTCGTCGTGAGATCGTCTAGACTGTTGTTTTCGCCGGGGATGTGTTGCTCGTCCAATTCATCCTGTTCGGACGGTTTCTTGGTGGCATGTTTGTCGTCCACTGGTTGGCCCTGCTCTTCGGCTGGGTCTGTATGGGCGCTGTTGTTATCGAGGCAGGACTTCGGGCGGCGTTTGCGTCGCCGTTTTGGCTGTTTTTGAGGGAATTATCCTTCGCCGCGTCCCGTTGTTCCTCGTTATCGCTTCCTTTGGGTGTATCCACCATGTATACATCGTGAGTTAAGGTGGCTTTCCAGTGCCCCATAGGCGCTGGTTCTTGGTCGTCTCCGGCATCGTCGTCCATACCGTCGATGTCTTCGGAGTCGATGTCTAGCATGTCGGTTAGATCGTCGACAGTGGCTACAAAATGGGTGGTGGGTGGGCTTTGAATTTCTTCGTCGTCCGCATCCCAACCGTCCTGACCATAGTCCGGCCAGGGCTCTCCTGATAAGGAGAGATACTTTAGCGAATTCAGGATGTCGCCAAAAGGCGAGTGCTGAAGGATGTCCGCAGAGGTGAACTTCATGATCGGCGCTCAATCGAATTCGATCGATAGGGGCGCGGGAGGTTCGGTGTCCGGTGAGGTGTCCGGCACCTCGGAGTCACGGGTTTCACAGGGGACAGTGTTGGTATTCGGCTCCATCGCCGTAGAGGTAGCAGCCGCCGAGGCGGTGTCTAGCCACCCATCCTCGATCGGCGCAGTCGGCTCCGAGTTAAGGGTCGGAGCGGACTCTTGTGCGGCCTCCAGGGCACTGTCCGGTAGCAGAGCTAGATCATGCCCATCGTGATAGTGCGACGCGCATGGCTGTGGCTCGAACCCGTTGAAGATCAAGTCTCCGCGAATGTTGGCCGTGAAGTTCAAACTTCCAAATCTGACCTAGCGGCCAGGGGCATAGCTTTCAATCTGCTCCAGATGGCCAAGCGGATTTGCCCGCAGTGCAAAGCCGCCGAGTACGAAGATATGTCCGGGGAGAAAAGTCTTGCCCTGGACTGCGTTGTTGTTGATGATCGAAGGAGCCATCGGGCCTATAAGCAACGACACAGAGGAACTCTCAATGAAAGTACCAATGTCGGTGTCAAAACCGGGGGATCTCGGGTAGGGGGTCCCGAACTGTGCGTCTAGGCGGATGGTAACAGGAGACGAGGGACACGATGTTTTTACCCAGGTTCGGGCCCTCTCGACGGAGGTAAAACCCTACTCCTGCTTGATTGATATTGATGATATGGGTAGTACAAGAGTAGATCTACCACGAGATCAAGGAGGCTAAACCCTAGAAGCTAGCCTACGGTATGATTGTTGTTCGTCCTATGGACTAAAACCCTTCGGCTTATATAGACACCGGAGAGGGCTAGGGTTACACAGAGTCGGTTACAATGGTAGGAGATCTACATATCCGTATTGCCAAGCTTGCCTTCCACGCCAAGGAAAGTCCCATCCCAACACGGTATGAAGTCTTCAATCTTGTATCTTCATAGTCTTGGAGTCCGGCCAATGATGATAGTTCAGCTATCCGGACACCCCCTAGTCCAGGACTCCCTCATTCTGTCTGGGGAGAAAAGTCTCGCCCTGGACTGCGTTGTTGTTGATGATCGAAGGAGCCATCGGGCCTATAAGCGACGACACAGAGGAACTCTCAATGAAAGCGCTAGTGTTGGTGTCAAAACCGGCGGATCTCGGGTAGGGGGTCCCGAACTGTGCGTCTAGGCGGATGGTAATAGGAGACAAGGGACACGATGTTTTTACCCAGGTTCGGGCCCTCTTAATGGAGGTAAAACCGTACTCCTGCTTGATTGATATTGACGATATGGGTAGTACAAGAGTGGATCTACCACGAGATCAAGGAGGCTAAACCCTAGAAGCTAGCCTATGGTATGATTGTTGTTTGTCCTATGGACTAAAACCCTATGGCTTATATAGACACCGGAGAGGGCTAGGGTTACACAGAGTCGGTTACAATGGTAGGAGATCTACATATCCGTATTGCCAAGCTTGCCTTCCACGCCAAGGAAAGTCCCATCCGGACACGGGACGAAGTCTTCAATCTTGTATCTTCATAGTCTTGGAGTCCGGACAATGATGATAGTTCGGCTATCCGGACACCCCCTAGTCCAGGACTCCCTCACTCCTCGGGCCAAAAGCAAAGTCATAAAGAAACCGGCCAAAAAGAAAACCGGCGAGTCTGCTGATCCGCCCAAAGATATCGAGGAATCGGATCAAGAGGTAGAACTTGACTCCCTTGGCTCCTTTTTCATACACCTTATTAACAGACTATTACCAGGATGATGCGGAAGCCAGCCGCGCTGATCATGTTGAGGTAATCTCCCTTTCCTCCGGTTCAGATCACCTTCCGGTTCAAATATTTCATCGCGCAATTCAGAGAGTAAAACGCTCTCACCCACTTGCTCATTTGGATCCACAATTTTTTTTGAAGACACAGCAACATGAAGGTCGTCGCACAACCCGGCATAGTGGCCAACAAGTCACTTCCTCCGGTTTACCAGACACTCCACCTTGGAAACGTCGTCCAGAGGTCTCTTCCTCTTTTAATAAACCTTGTCCCTTGGCGGGTTGCTTCCAATACCCACTTAATCCGTCTGATTCAAATTATCAGGTAACTTCTAACTCTTCATCTGGCGACTCATCAACCACACAATTGCCTCCCCTCAAGACCATCGCTTGGTAAGCATACTGCCCTTTAACTTTTTTCTTCATGCATCGGTTCACCATACTAATCTTTTGTTTTGATATTATAGTGCCAAGGGCCGGTTGAGCAAGAAAGCCAAGACCAGTGGCCCTACTGATGAAGTTGAACCGGAGAAGACTCCAGAAGATGGTGGTAGAGACACTGAGGTTGTCATGGATGACTCTGCCCCACAAGATCCAGCCACTGATGCCAATCCACCGGAAGCTGATCCAGCTGTGCACATTGATCCATCAAGCCCGCATGCTACACCTCCGAGACCAGCTGCTGATCCACCGATCCCAGCTGCTAATCCGCCGAGTCCAGCTGCTAATCCGCCGAGCACAGCCAGGGATTCCATCAATCTGCCAAGTCCGTCAAAAGGTGGCAATGATGATGTTATTATCACTGGCACAGGTCACACCAGTCCTGGCAATCCGGTTGTCCTAGCAAAGCATACCGCCAAGGAAGAATTTGCTGCTATGGGCAAGGGGAAAGAAAAGACAGATTTATCCAGCTTTGTCAAGTTTTCTGCCGAAGAGCTTCATTCCGGTTTCTTACATCGCCTCTACACAAGCCGAGACTATGAAGCCGGTTTGGTGAACATGATGAAGGAGCGCTATGAGGTAACTCTCCACACACTTTAATCTTGCTTTGTTCTGTATATCTCGATTGTAGCCCCCAAGGGTCGGTGTCGGTGTCAAAACTGGTGGATCTCGGGTAGGGGGTCCCGAACTGTGCGTCTAGGCAGATGGTAACAAGAGACGAGGGACACGATGTTTTTACCCAGGTTCGGGCCCTCTCGACGGAGGTAAAACCCTACTCCTGCTTGATTGATATTGATGATATGGGTAGTACAAGAGTAGATCTACCACGAGATCAAGGAGGCTAAACCCTAGAAGCTAGCCTATGGTATGATTGTTGTTCGTCCTATGGACTAAAACCCTCCGGCTTATATAGACACCCGAGAGGGCTAGGGTTACACAGAGTCGGTTACAATGGTAGGAGATCTACATATCCGTATTGCCAAGCTTGCCTTCCACGCCAAGGAAAGTCCCATCCGAACACGGGACGAAGTCTTCAATCTTGTATCTTCATAGTCTTGGAGTCCGGCCAATGATGATAGTTCGGCTATCCGGACACCCCCTAGTCCAGGACTCCCTCAGTAGCCCCTGAACCAGGCTTCAATGACGACGAGTCCGGCGCGCATATTGTCTTCGGCATTGCAAGGCGAGTTCCTCCTCCAAATAATTCGTAGAAGATTGTGAACGCCAGGATAGTGTCTGGCTCTGCAAAATAATTTCCACATACCACCGTAGAGAGAATAATATTTACACAAATTCAATCTGCTGACGTATTTTGTGGCGTGACGTCACACCACAACCAAGCCTTTACTCGAATCGTTTTTATTATTCCACCTCAGCACGTTTAGCGAAGCGGTTTCCTTGGCACGTCTTGTCGAAGCAGAGATCGTGTCCCCTTATTCTGGGATTCTCATCAATACGGACGTGGGTAACCCAACCGAGCCCGTTGCCACGCCTCCTCCATCGAAGGCTAGTTCCAAACGGTCACGGGGACGGCTCTTGGTATTCTACCCCTTTATAATGACACGAAGGCCTGTTCCTTTTATTCGATCCTCAATCGAATCCGCCCCTCGCCCCAAGTTCCAACACCCAAGGCTCCAGATTCGGGAGCTTCGGACCTTCGACAATGTCCGGCTCCAACCTCTAGGGCCGGTGGATGCCCTCTTCCGTCACGGAAGAGGACGTGCTAAAGCTAAGAGACGCCAGGTACCTAACCTACGAGATTTCACATAGGTTTCCCGCCCAAGGGCAAGTCATTCCCACTCCCGTGCCTGGTGAGAGCGTCGTGTTCGTGTCTCACCTCCGTCGGGGTTTAGGCTTCCCGATGGATCCCTTCGTGAGAGGGCTCATGTTTTACTATCGGCTGGAATTCCATGACTTGGCTCCGGAGTCTATCCTCCATATCTCATCATTCATTGTTGTCTGCGAAGCCTTCCTCCGCACTACCCCTCACTTCGGATTGTGGCTCAAGACCTTTGATGTGGAGCCGAAGATGATCGAGGGGCGACTGGCAGAGTGCGGAGGGGCAGTTATAAGCAAGAGGGCCGATGCTCCATGGCCCGAGGTCTCCTTTCAAGAGGAGCTTGGTTTGTGGCAGCAGGAGTGGTTCTACATCACCGCTCCTAGGGGCACCAGGCAGGTGGCGCCACCCGCCTTTCGCTCGGGCCCTCCACAACGGCTGGCGTCGTGGGTCAACAAAGGGCTTGACTGGGGGCCGTCCAAGGATGTGCCACTTTTGCAGGGCCGCATTCGAGACCTCCAAGAAAGGGACATCACTCTGATCGTGCTGGCGCAGGTTATGCTGATTCGGCGCCTTCTGCCCTGCAAACGCCGCCCCTCCGCCTGTGGGAATTTAATCCGGAGGGACCGCGAGATCTTCAACACTTCATGGGTACAACACCCGTGGAGATGTATAAACTGTTCTTTGGATCACAAGAGATGTGTCCGGACTTGACCGAGGATGCCGGCCTGTAACACCCCAAAATTTTAACCAAGTTTTATATATTAAAATTTTGCCAGGAGTTTTAAAATTTTGCATTCTGGATTTTTCTGTTGATTTCAGAACTCTTCTTTTATTGTTAAGGAGTTTTATATTTTTCCCAAGTGGAGCTTTCCAAAATATATTGGACTTCTATGCTCTCTGTATAGCAATTTCTTAATCAGTAGATTCATTTATTAAATTATTTCACCCTGAGCTTTATTCATTTAAATGACTTTCTTTAAGTTTTGGAGCTCTTTTTGTACTGCAACCAGTTGATAACTTTAACTAAAATTTCAAACAAAATTTGGAGATGTCATGTGATGTTACTAAACCACTTTTGTGCAATGATATATTCCATTCATTGCATATTTTGAGTTCCACACCTGTTTTTCAAATCTGGTCCAGTGGGCATTTTTGCACTATAGCCTAATTAAATTTTTCCTTAGAGCCTCCACCAAATTTTTGGGATGTCAGTGGTAGCATGCCATCCAACTTTATGCAAAAACCTAGTATTGTTCTTTGGAAAAATTAAGTGAACCAACCTCTTTTTCATTCTGGACCAGACTTGTGTTTTCTACTGCAACCCTAATATTTCTTGCTCTAGTGACCTTGTGTTTTCTCATGATTGTAGTCAACCCTGCAAAACCCCTAAGTCCAGGAGCATGCACTCTTTGGAACACTTTTGGTCCATGTAATGATGCCATTTACTCCCTGTCCAGAGGTGTAGTTTTGCAAAACTTACACTAGCAAGTTTCTCCTTTTTGCAAACTAACTTCACTACCCACTCTTTCTCCTACAGAGACACCACCTTGGGAGATTTGGCCACCCCAAGAACTGCCTAGGTGCCTTTGGCATTTTGTCAAACACCCTGGGTGCATAGCCAGTTTTGGCATTTTGTCAAACACCCTCTAGGCTGCCCTGGCATTTCGTCGAGCATGTCCCGGGCGTGCACTGGGCGCGCCCAGAGTGTGCGTTTGGCACGCACGTGCGCCCGAGTCGCCGCGTCCCACCCCACACCCAATCCGGTCCGTGACCGACCGCAGCGAGCATGCAGTGTCCTCTTCTGCACCAACCAACCCCGCAGCTCTCGCCACGTCTTCGGCAGGCCAGCCGCTAGCCGCCACCGCCGCCTGACCACTCCTGCACTAGCCAGCGCCGCCCAAGCCGCCATCGCTTGCCACCTGCCTCCTGGAGCAGTGCGTGCTCATCCACCAGTGTGTCCCCTAGCGCTCGTCGCCGCCACGTCGCCCAAGCTACAGCATGGCGGTTCGCAGTCGTCCTTATCGCCGGCCACCTCGGAACCAACCTCCATCGCCTATATAAGGAGCCCCGAGCTCATCCCCGCACGCAGGCAGTCCCCAACCATCTCCCTAGGAACCCCCAATGGCAGCCAATCAACTCGGGGAGGCCTCCTTCCCCACCTCCGGCAACCATAGCCGCCGCCACGGTCCCGGCCATTCCGGCGCAACCAGGGCCTCCCCCTCTCCACTCTCTCCACTAGGAACACTCTCTCCCTCCCGTGAACCTTTTCCCCTACTCGATTTTGATCGGGAGCCACCGCAGCCCCAAAACCACTTTGCACCCGAGGCCTCCTCCGCCGTGTAGCTCACCGTCGGCGACTCCCTCCACCCCCGCCGACCCGTCGACCACCATGAGAACCGCCCCGGTCTTGCGGATCCATCCCGACTCTCTGGAGCCTGCGGGGAGCAGCCGTTCGCCGGCGTTGATCGCCGTCGCCCCGCCTCCGTTCGGGCGAAGGAGGAAGAAGGAGGGATGGACTGGTCAAACCTGACCAGTGGGCCCCCTGGACCCACTGTCAGTGACCCCGCCTAGTCCACGTGGGTTAAGTGGAAGCGCATTTCCAAAATGTGCCTTCGACGTGTACGTATATTTCGAAACATTTTCCTTGTCTGTTTTTATTTAAATAACAGATTTTTGACCAAACTTTGACCGACTTTATCTTTTTAAATACAGCTCCAAACGAATGAATTCTTTTTCCTACCTCTCTCAAATATGGTCTAGTTCATTTTAAGATTTATTTGAATTTTTTTAAAAACAACTTTTTGTGCTGTTTTGATTTTGTGTGTTAATTCATATATATTCTTTCAAATAGGATTTTTGAAGATTTCAAGATGTTTTGGAATGCACCCTTCTTTCCCATGACCTGAAGGCAAGCATTTTGAACCCTGGTGTAATTTTTTGTGTGTGTTGTTTGACTCGGTGACAGCACCACCCCGACATGAGCATACGTCATTTTATGTAAGGATGTGATCCTACTCATGAGTGCATAAAAATGATATTTATGCTGATAGAGTCGATATGGTTATGAAGGAAATCACCGTCATATGCCTCTCATGCATACCGGAAGGGAAGCCGGGGAGGCCTCTGTCTTGGGTAGAGACGCTCTTCCCCCTAGTCCTCCGTCGAGACGGTCGTGTCCGGTATGGCATGAAGGGGTATGTCGCGTGGTGTTTCTGTCTGTTAGTTGAAGAATATGTATTGTTATGCTAATCATGCAGGAAATATTTGAACCTCCTGAGTCGACCGTAGATCGAGGCTTGTTCCGGTAACCCCCATACTTGCTTCGTGCTGCCACTTGTCCCTGCCAAAGGTAGGGTACGGTTCAGTAAGTTGTCAACCCCTTTCCTAGCACACACCGTACAGAGAGGCCATGGTGGAAGATACTGGAGGCATCCGGTAGTCATGCCACCGGGTCCGGGAGCATGGGTGTTTCGGTTGTAGCCGAAGAGGGTAGCTCCCCAGTTTGTGCGCGATATAAATTTTGTGATCCCATCTTACGTCGAGGTTGTAGCCTCCCCACTTAGAGTTTGGCTTGACAGGTGTCGTGGGTGATTCCAGACACATGTGAGTTAAGCTGGTGTGTGCAAGTTAGGTGTGTTTTCAACAAAAAGACCGTAGACGGAATTAGTCCCGATGGACTAAAGGAATCCGTTACTCGTGGGTAAAGAGTACACCCTCTGCAGAGATTAAACCTATCCAATAGCCGTGTCCATGGTTAAGGATTACAGTCTGGGATGGGTCAAGTGTCGGTCTTAGTGTCGGTCTTCGGAGGTGAAACTGTTAAACCAGAACTGGAATCACAACTTGTGACTTGTGATAATTATGATTATTATTATTGTTGACTAACCCGTGATATTATTGGTATTATCGAATATCCCTGGGACGGTTCTACCTCCTGGATATTTACTGTGTTTTCTTTTAAAGCCCTTTATGTGGTGTCGCTAAGACGCCCGACTGTGGCATTTCTTTTAAAGCCTTTTATGTGGTGTCGCTAAGACGCCCGACTGTGGCATTTCTTTTTAAGCCCTTTATGTGGTGTCGCTAAGACACCCGACTCTGGCATTTCTTTTAAAGCCCTTTATGTGGTGTCGCTAAGACGCCCGACTGTGGCATTTCTTTTAAAGCCCTTTATGTGGTGTCGCTAAGACGCCCGACTGTGGCATTTCTTTTAAAGCCCTTTATGTGGTGTCGCTAAGACGCCCGACTATGGCATTTATTTTAAAGCCCTTTATGTGGTGTCGCTAAGACGCCCGACTATGGCATTTCTTTTAAAGCCCTTTATGTGGTGTCGCTAAGACGCCCGACTGTGGCATTCCTTTTAAGCCCTTTATGTGGTGTCGCTAAGACGCCCGACTGCGGCATGCTTGTTATTTATTTTCGTAAATTTTAATACTACTATGTTATTGCATATTCATAAATAACATGCTTGCACGCCTCAGAGTTTTATTTATCTTTTGTGACTGACGTCATGAGCATAAATTTTTTTAGCACATCATCGTTATATTATACCCGTGTTCATAATGTTTGCGAGTACATTCAAAGTACTCACTGGCTTGTCCCTGGCTATTGTCTTGGCCTGATTTTCTTGCGCGGAGAGGAGCGACCGTGGAGACAGTCCCGGAACCTAAGCAACGGTGATACCAGCATCGCGAGGATAGGAGTTAACCTGGTCAGCTGTTCCTATGGAAATTGGAGTACCAAAGACACTGATGATCCACAAACCGCTTCCGCCACCGATCATTAGAAACCAAATTGTTGTACTCACAGGCCAGAATGGTCTTGTACTACCTATTTTGTGATTTTGCTTGGAATTTCTGTATCAAGTTGGTGCCTCATCAGCTAACAGTTATCCTGGGGCTGGTGAGCACACAGGCCATTTTCTGGAATTAATCCCGGAGAATCGGTCCCCACAAAGTTGGTACCAGAGCTAGGCTGACCATTGGCTAATCCTATCTTAGCCAGGTCAATAAACTTAGGCAAACCAACCTACCAGACCCTAACCAAAACCCTAGCCAAGCTTCCCGTGCAAGATAGCCACACAATGATCCCGACACTTCTGGTAGTCGGTGCCCAACCTATCAGCCTAGCCTGTCGATCGCACACCAATGACCGATGGAAAAAATGTCTCATTCGCAAGCGTGCGAAGGAAGACTCCGTTCCCTTTTCTATAAAAAGGGCACACTAGCCTAAACCCTGCACAGCATAGCCTCTCCCCCAACCTAGCCACAATGCCTGGTCCCATAGTGCACAATGAGACCACAGCAACCAACCTTGGAGGTTTCGTGACCATACTCGCAAACCTCACCCGTCGTGCCTATGTGTTAGAAGAGCCCCCAGAATATGTTGTGTACCATGGACCCATGAGCGGTGAAGACCGCCAATTCTGGGCCACTGTGCACATCTACGGTAGGGGTCTGTCGCCAGAACGCCCCTACAGGTTCACCGGAAGAACAACTTCCTTCGAGCCACAAGCCATCCATCTAGCTGCTCGAGAAGCTATAGTTCAACTCCGGCAGTTGTCGCCCAGAGTTAACTGTCGCTCGTTCTACTACTACCCCAAGCATGAAGGGTATGGTAGACCACTCCAAGTTGCCAACGGAGATCACGAGACGGATCCCGCATTGTTGCACCTAGTGCGCTATGTAAGTGCACTAGAGGCATTGTTCGACCAGATCACCATTGATCTGATCGCAGCTTGAGGAGAGCTGGTGCGCCGAGCCCCGGCAAGCAGGGAAACCGAGCCCGACACCGACAACCCAGTCATGCTGTTTGGACACCCGATCGAGACCCTGAGGTCAGCTCCAGCCAGCGGCCAAAGTGTCTTGATGACCCCAGAAGTGCTTCGTCACCTTTTGGGAGCACACTCCAACGGGATTGTGGCCAACAATCCCCGCGATGGTCATCATCACTACCCCGACCCTGCAGTCCTCCGCCATCTCCGACTAATCCCGACAGTGAGACATGTGGAGAAGCCTCGACATCCACCAGGCACGCCCGTTTAGACATAAATGAGGTAGACTAAGCCGTACGAGTAGTACCAAGTCTCAGTGTATCCTCGCTTTGTAATCATGCGACCTTGTACATGAACGCAGCCTGTCATTGTGCCTCTGTTTTAATGGTAGCCTTGCGTATTTTGTCAGCGCATAGTTGCACATTTTTCGGGCACAGCTACCAAAACCAACCCCGACGACACCCACAGTAACACGTCTCTTTATGGGATATGTGTATCTCTGACACTGACCCCGACCTTTGGAGGTGATCTGGCAGTTTTATTACCTTTCACCACGGTGAATAAACCAGCCAGATGTTGTATAAGAAGGCCACCTTGTGACCTTACCCAGCAACCCTCACCTCATGCATCACTCTCACAACCATTTCTTGCCATGCCGAGCCCTAGTATTTATCGGAGAACCCCAGATGCAACCCCAGGTAGCTTTGTCAAAATATTGTGGGACTTTACCTGCGGTACCGTGGGTTCTACCCAGCCACCCCAGTACGAGCTGTTCAAATCTAGAATCACCCCTTCCACCTCGGAATATTGGGCGGCAGTACACATTCCTCCCGTAGACCCCAACCAAGATCCAACGGAGGTTTCCTTCGTAGGGAAATCTATGCCGACCCCACGCTTGGCCATAGAAGCTGCTGCGAATGAAGCGATTGCTCGTCTTCGATCCGCAGTACCCTATGCCCGCGAGCAAGGATATTATTATTTTCCGAGCCGTGCAACACCCGGAGGAGTGACATCTTTTCCCGGTGGACGGATTGAGAGAGACCCAGTGCTAGCCAACCTTATCCAATACATCATCGCTCAAGAGCATTTGAACGAGCGAGTGATGGATTATCTCCAGAGTCTCGCTAATCTGAATCCTCAGATTGCCATCGGCAGACCACTGAGGCCCGATCTGGAGAGACTCATACATCGACTGGTCAACCCACTTCCTCCGATTGAAGAGGAATGTATCCCTTTACCAGAGACATTTTCTCGAGACCCCGTCCAGTTACCATTTTCTTTTTAGACGTCACTGCTGTGTTTGTTCTTTCAGCATTTATTGTTACGTTGTATCTTATGCATGGTACCTTGAATTTGTGCGGTGAGTCGAATATTTAGTTTCTACTTATATGGGTGGTTTTCTTCGTGAGTAACCTGTGTAACCGCGAAAATCCTGGAATGAGATTTCTTTTTCCAGAATTGCTGCATCTTTTATCCTCTCACGGCATGGATTTTTTTTATTCACGCAGCACCATGGCAACAGACCCACAACCACTCGGACTCTTTCACTGCTTGCAAAGACACGCAACCATGTTGCATCTCACCAACCACCCCTCTAAGTACTCCACATGCCTCCAAGGGAGAGATTAGTGAATAATCATCCGGATACTAATCACCTCCGGCACACCGATAACAGTTAACACCGGGCATTACACCTAATCCCCGTGATCACCGCCACCGCGGAGAGCCAGCACCCGAGCAGCAGCATCACGACGATCATCATAGATCACGCGCACAGGAGCACAGAGAGCCCCAACACTGCCGCCAGCCCTCCACACACCAGGATCACGTACCAGTCCGGCACCGTCTCCGCCATTAGAGCCTCGTCTCGAGCTCCGGTGAGCAGTAATGGAGGAGTAGGAGGAGGAGAAACGAGGCCAAGTGCGAAGATGAAGAAGGAGCACCGCGGTCGTTTTATAGCTCAAGATCGGTGTACGGTGGGCGAAGTCCACCAGCGCCGCTCGTCGCCCGATCGCCGGTGTTCGGAGGCGAATCCGCGAGCAGTGCCGAGAGAACACTGGCTCGCAAGGTGAGTGCACACTGCACCGGCAGCAAGCACGCCACGCACTACCGCAGTACGGCCTAGATGCCCTGTGCGCTAGATGTCGCCGGTGGAGAAAGCCGGGAAAGCGCGTGGGAGAGAGGAAGAAGAGAGTGCCAGAGGAAGGAGGAGAGACTGACAGTGGGGCCTGGTTCCACCTGTCAGCCAGAGGGAGCACTGTGCTCTCAGGTACGACCAGCGTATTGTTGAATTAGAATTTATTCTAAATTCACGGCGTCCAGCGTAGAAATTGCTCGTTTTCCTAAGCATGGATTTTTTTTCACACAACGCCAGAACCACACTGTAGTTATTCACCACTTATTGCCCTCTCACCGTAGCCACTTTTATCGCTTGAGTAAAATGATCTTTTGACCAAGTAAAAGTATTTTGTTTTACGACCCTTAGCAAATCTCGAGGACGAGATTTTTTTTAAGGGGGGTAGTAATTGTAACACCCCAAATTTTTTAACCAAGTTTTATATATTAAAATTTTGCCAGGAGTTTTAAAATTTTGCATTCTGGATTTTTCTGTAGATTTCAGAACTCTTCTTTTATTGTTAAGGAGCTTTATCTTTTTCCCAAGTGGAGCTTTCCAAAATATATTGGACTTCTATGCTCTCTGTATAGCAACTTCTTAATTAGTAGATTCATTTATTAAATTATTTCACCATGAGCTTTATTCATTTAAATGACTTTCTTTAAGTTTTGGAGCTCTTTTTGTACTGCAACCAGTTGATAACTTTAACTAAAATTTCAACCAAAATTTGGAGATGTCATGTGATGTTCCTAAACCACTTTTGTGCAATGATATATTTCATTCATTGCATATTTTGAGTTCCACACCTGTTTTTCAAATCTGGTCCAGTGGGCATTTTTGCACTATAGCCTAATTAAAATTTTCCTTAGAGCCTCCACCAAAATTTTGGGATGTCAGTGGTAGCATGCCATCCAACTTTATGCAAAAACCTAGTGTTGTTCTTTGGAAAAATTGAGTGAACCAACCTCTTTTTCATTCTGGACCAGAGTTGTGTTTTCTACTGCAACCCTAATATTTCTTCCTCTAGTGACCTTGTGTTTTCTCATGCTTGTAGTCAACCCTGCAAAACCCCTAAGTCCAGGAGCATGCACTCTTTGGAACACTTTTGGTCCATGTAATGATGCCATTTACTCCCTGTCCAGAGGTGTAGTTTTGCAAAACTTGCACTAGCAAGTTTCTCCTTTTTGCAAACTAACTTCACGACCCCCTCTTTCTCCTAAAGAGACACCACCCTGGGAGATTTGGCCACCCCAAGAACTGCCTAGGTGCCTTTGGCATTTTGTCAAACACCCTGGGTGCATAGCCAGTTTTGGCATGATTTCAAGTTTACATTGTGAACTTGAGCCCCTGACCTATCCAACATGTCTCATGGGTTTGCCCTAGCCTATAACCCCTCTCTGCTAACTCTCTTGTGGTTTGGAACCCTCTAGGCTGCCCTGGCATTTCGTCAAGCATGTCCCGGGCATGCACTGGGCGCGCCCAGAGCGTGCGTTTGGCACGCACGTGCGCCCGAGTCACCGCGTCCCACCCCGCACCCAATCCGGTTCGTGACCGACCGCAACCAGCACGAAGTGTCCCCTTCTGCACCCACCAACCCCGCAGCTCCCGCCACGTCTCCGGCAGGCCAGCCGCTAGCCGCCACCGCTGCACGACCGCTCCTGCACTAGCCAGCGCCGCCCAAGCCGCCAGCGCTTGCCACCTGCCTCCTGGAGCAGTGCGTGCTCATCCACAAGCGTGTCCCCTAGCGCTCGTCGCCGCCACGTCGCCCAAGTTACACCATGGCGGTTCACCGTCGTCCTTATCGCCGGCCGCCTCGGAACCGACCTCCATCGCCTATATAAGGAGCCCCGAGCTCATCCCCGCACGCAGGCAGTCCCCAACCATCTCCCTAGGAACCCCCAATGGCAGGCAATCAACTCGGGGAGGCCTCCTTCCCCACCTCCGGCAACCATAGCCGCCGCCACGGTCCCGGACATTCCGGCGCAACTAGGGCCTCCCCCTCTCCACTCTCTCCACCAGGAACACTCTCTCCCTCCCGTGAACCTTTTCCCCTACTCGATTTTGATCGGGAGCCACCGCAGCCCCAAAACCACTTTGCACCCGAGGCCTCCTCCGCCGCGTAGCTCACCGTCGGCGACTCCCTCCACCCCCGCCGACCCGTCAACCACCATGAGAACCACCCCGGTCTTGCGGATCCATCCCGACTCTCTGGAGCCCGCGGGGAGCAGCCGTTCGCCGGCGTTGATCGCCGTCGCCCCGCCTCCGTTCGGGCGAAGGAGGAAGAAGGAGGGATGGACTGGTCAAACCTGACCAGTGGGCCCCCTGGACCCACTGTCAGTGACCCCGCCCTGTCCACGTGGGTTAAGTGGAAGTGCATTTCCAAAATGCGCCTTCGACGTGTACGTATATTTCGAAACGTTTTCCTTTTTTGTTTTTATTTAAATAACAGATTTTTGACCAAACTTTGACCGACTGTATCTTTTTAAATACAGCTCCAAACGAATGAATTCTTTTTCCTACCTCTCTCAAATATGGTCTAGTTTATTTTAAGATTTATTTGAATTTTTTTAAAAACAACTTTTTGTGCTGTTTTGATTTTGTGTGTTAATTCATATATATTCTTTCAAATAGGATTTTTGAAGATTTCAAGATGTTTTGGAATGCACCCTTCTTTCCCATGACCTGAAGGCAAGCATTTTGAACCCTGGTGTAATTTTTTGTGTGTGTTGTTTGACTCGGTGACAGCACCACCCCGACACGAGCATACGTCATTTTATGTGAGGATGTGATCCTACTCATGAGTGCATAAAAATGATTTTTATGCTGATAGAGTCGATATGGTTATGAAGGAAATCACCGTCATATGCCTCTCATGCATACCGGAAGGGAAGCCGGGGAGGCCTCTGTCTTGGGTAGAGACGCTCTTCCCCCTAGTCCTCCGTCGAGATGGTCGTGTCCGGTATGGCATGAAGGGGTATGTCGCGTGGTGTTTCTGTCTGTTAGTTGAAGAATATGTATTGTTATGCTAATCATGCAGGAAATATTTGAACCTCCTGAGTCGACCGTAGATCGAGGCTTGTTTCGGTAACCCCCATACTTGCTTCGTGCTGCCACTTGTCCCTGCCAAAGGTAGGGTACGGTTTAGTAAGTTGTCAACCCCTTTCCTAGCACACACCGTACAGAGAGGCCATGGTGGAAGATACTGGAGGCATCCGGTAGTCATGCCACCGGGTCCGGGAGCATGGGTGTTTCAGTTGTAGCCGAAGGGGGTAGCTCCCCAGTTTGCACGCGATATAAATTTTGTGATCCCATCTTACGTCGAGGTTGTAGCCTCCCCACTTAGAGTTTGGCTTGACAGGTGTCGTGGGTGATTCCAGACACATGTGAGTTAAGCTGGTGTGTGCAAGTTAGGTGTGTTTTCAACGAAAAGACCGTAGACGGAATTAGTCCCGATGGACTAAAGGAATCCGTTACTCGTGGGTAAAGAGTACTCCCTCTGCAGAGATTAAACCTATCCAATAGCCGTGTCCATGGTTAAGGATTACAGTCTGGGATGGGTCAAGTGTCGGTCTTAGTGTCGGTCTTCGGAGGTGAAACTGTTAAACCAGAACTGGAATCACAACTTGTGACTTGTGATAATTATGATTATTATTATTGTTGACTAACCCGTGATATTATTGGTATTATCGAATATCCCTGGGACGGTTCTACCTCCTGGATATTTACCGTGTTTTCTTTTAAATCCCTTTATGTGGTGTCGCTAACACGCCCGACTGTGGCATTTCTTTTAAAGCCTTTTATGTGGTGTCGCTAAGACGCCCGACTGTGGCATTTCTTTTAAAGCCCTTTATGTGGTCTCGCTAAGACACCCGACTCTGGCATTTCTTTTAAAGCCCTTTATGTGGTGTCGCTAAGACGCCCGACTGTGGCATTTCTTTTAAAGCCCTTTATGTGGTGTCGCTAAGACGCCCGACTGTGGCATTTCTTTTAAAGCCCTTTATGTGGTGTCACTAAGACGCCCGACTATGGCATTTCTTTTAAAGCCTTTTATGTGGTTTCGCTAAGACGCCCGACTATGGCATTTCTTTTAAAGCCCTTTATGTGGTGTCGCTAAGACGCCCGACTGTGGCATTCCTTTTAAGCCCTTTATGTGGTGTCGCTAAGACGCCCGACTGCGGCATGTTTGTTATTTATTTTCGTAAATTTTAATACTACTATGTTATTGCATATTCACAAATAACATGCTTGCACGCCGCAGAGTTCTATTTATCTTTTGTGACTGACGTCATGAGCATAAATTTTTTTTAGCACATCATCGTTATATTATACCCGTGTTCATAATGTCTGCGAGTACATTCAAAGTACTCACTGGCTTGTCCCTGGCTATTGTCTTGGCCAGATTTTCTTGCGCGGAGAGGAGCGACCGTGGAGACAGTCCCGGAACCTAAGCAACGGTGATACCAGCCTCGCGAGGATAGGAGTTAACCTGGTCAGCTGTTCCTATGGAAATTGGAGTCCCAAAGACACTGATGATCCACAAACCGCTTCTGCCACCGATCATTAGAAACCAAATTGTTGTACTCACAGGCCAGAATGGTCTTGTACTACCTATTTTGTGTTTTTGCTTGGAATTTCTGTATCAAGTTGGTGCCCCATCAGCTAACAGTTATCCTGGGGCTGGTGAGCACACAGGCCATTTTCTGGAATTAATCCCGGAGAATCGGTCCCCACAAAGTTGGTACCAGAGCCAGGCTGACCATTGGCTAATCCTATCTTAGCCAGGTCAATAAACTTAGGCAAACCAACCTACCAGACCCTAACCAAAACCCCAGCCAAGCTTCCCGTGCAAGATAGACACACAATGATCCCGACACTTCTGGTAGTCGGTGCCCAACCTATCAGCCTAGCCTGTCGACCGCACACCAATGACCGATGGCAAAAATGTCTCATTCGCAAGCGTGCGAAGGAAGACTCCGTTCCCTTTTCTATAAAAAGGGCACGCTAGCCTCAACCCTGCACAGCACAGCCTCTCCCCCAACCTAGCCACAATGCCTGGTCCCATAGTGCACAATGAGACCACAACAACCAACCTTGGAGGTTTCGTGACCATACTCGCAAACCTCACCCATTGTGCCTATGCGTTAGAAGAGCCCCTAGAATATGTTGTGTACCAAGGACCCATGAGCGGTGAAGACCGCCAATTCTGGGCCACTGTGCACATCTACAGTAGGGGTCTGTCGCCAGAACGCCCCTACAAGTTCACTGGAAGAACAACTTCCTTCGAGCCACAAGCCATCCATCTAGCTGCTCGAGAAGCTATAGTTCAACTCCGGCAGTTGTCGCCCAGAGTTAACTGTCGCTCGTTCTACTACTACCCCAGGCATGAAGGATATGGTAGACCACTCCAAGTTGCCAACGGAGATCACGAGACGGATCCCGCATTGTTGCACCTAGTGAGCTATGTAAGTGCACTAGAGGCATTGTTCGACTAGATCACCATTGATCTGATCGCAGCTTGAGGAGAGCTGGTGCGCCGAGCCCCGGCAAGCAGGGAAACCGAGCCCGACACCGACAACCCAGTCATGCTGTTTGGACACCCGATCGAGACCCTGAGGTCAGCTCCAGCCAGCGGCCAAAGTGTCTTGATGACCCAGAAGTGCTTCGTCACCTTTTGGGAGCACACTCCAACGGGATTGTGGCCAACAATCCCCGCGATGGTCATCATCGCTACCCCGACCCTGCAGTCCTCCGCCATCTCCGACTAATCCCGACAGTGAGACATGTGGAGAAGCCTCGACATCCACCAGGCACGCCTGTTTAGACATAAATGAGGTAGACTAAGCCGTACGAGTAGTACCAAGTCTCAGTGTATCCTCGCTTTGTAATCATGCGACCTTGTACATGAACGCAGCCTGTCATTGTGCCTCTCTTTTAATGGTAGCCTTGCGTATTTTGTCAGCGCATAGTTGCACATTTTTCGGGCACAGCTACCAAAACCAACCCCGACGACACCCACAGTAACACGTCTCTTTATGGGATATGTGTATCTCTGACACTGACCCCGACCTTTGGAGGTGATCTGGCAGTTTTATTACCTTTCACCACGGTGAATAAACCAGCCAGATGTTGTATAAGAAGGCCACCTTGTGACCTTATCCAGCAACCCTCACCTCGTGCATCACTCTCACAACCATTTCTTGCCATGCCGAGCCCTAGTATTTATCGGAGAACCCCAGATGCAACCCCAGGTAGCTTTGTCAAAATATTGTGGGACTTTACCTGCAGTACCATGGGTTCTACCCAGCCACCCCAGTACGAGCTGTTCAAATCTAGAATCACCCCTTCCACCTCGGAATATTGGGCAGCAGTACACATTCCTCCCGTAGACCCCAACCAAGATCCAACGGAGGTTTCCTTCGTAGGGAAATCTATGCCGACCCCACGCTTGTCCATAGAAGCTGCTACGAACGAAGCGATTGCTCGTCTTCGATCCGTAGTACCCTATGCCCGCGAGCAAGGATATTATTATTTTCCGAGCCATGCAACACCCGGAGGAGTGACATCTTTTCCCGGTGGACGGATTGAGAGAGACCCAGTGCTAGCCAACCTTATCCAGTACATCATCGCTCAAGAGCATTTGAACTAGCGAGTGCTGGATTATCTCCAGAGTCTCGCTGATCTGAATCCTCAGATTGCCATCGGCAGACCACTGAGGCCCGATCTGGAGAGACTCATACATCGACTGGTCAACCCACTTCCTCCGATTGAAGAGGAATGTATCCCTTTACCAGAGACATTTTCTCGAGACCCCGTCCAGTTACCATTTTCTTTTTAGACGTCACTATTTTCTATTAATTTTCAAAGTTTTTAAGCATTTTTGGAATTTATTTAATTATTTAAATCAAACATTATCCAGAATAGTGAAAGGTGATGTCAGCATGACATCACCATGATGTCAGCCGGTGAAACCTAGTTGACCAGAGTCAAACCTGGCATGTGGGTCCTCTGGGACCCACCTGTTATTGACTAAGGCTAACTAACAGGATTAGTTAATTTAAATTAGTGATTAGGTTAATTTAACCGATCTAATTAAGTTAATTAATTAATTAAATAATTAACTATTTTATAATTAAATTTTTTATTCCTTTTCTTTATAAAACGTTTAGGGTGCGGGCCCCCTTTGTCATAGGCCCCAGGGGGCCTAGCGGGGCGGAGCGGGCATAAGGGCTAACGGGCGCTGGGCCTTAACCCATTCGGGCGCCAACCCAGGCCAGTGGAGGCGCCGCAGCATCGTAGCGGGCGGCGAGGTGCGTCGGGCAGCAGGGGGAAGCCCCAGGCAGCGCTGGTGGGGCGCGCGGCCGTGGGCGCGAGGGCACAGGGCATGCGCGCACGGGTGTGCAGGTGAGCACAGGGGGGCAGGGTGCTGGTGTGGCCGCGACCAGGAGCAGGCGACCGCGCACACGAACGCAGTGCTCCGACCATGGCGGCCTCGGTGATTGTAGGTGATTATGGTAACAGATCGATCCAGAAAAATGGGGGAATCGGCAGAGGACCTCACAATGCGACGGTAGGGCTTGGCAGCGGGCTCGATGGAGGCCTTCAGGGATTAGGTCGATGATGCGAGTAGTCTGACGAGGAGGAGGTTGACGGGGGTGCCCAGCAAGGCGACGCCGTGGAGGAGGACGAAGGCACGGCGGGGCGGCGTCGGGCGGCGATGCATCAGGGTCGGGCGACGGGGCGGTAGCGTCAGAGGACGTGGAGGCGCGAGAGGAAGGGAGCCACGAGGAGGAGGCCGAAGGGCGGCGCTCGGCACCGGCGGGCGGCGACTGTCCTCGGGCTCGGGCGCTCCGAGAGGAGGGGAGCGAACAGGGGCGCCCCTCCTCCGTGCGTATGCGTGTGTGTGTGTGTGGTCTTCGTGGGCGGTGGCGCGATCGTTCTCTCGATCCAGATCGGATCGGGAGGGGGAGGGAACGAGGGAGTGGGTGGTTGGGTTAGGGTTTGCGAAGGGTGAGGGGATAAGGAGGAGTGGGGGTGGGCTTGGCCGGTTGGACATTTGTCCAGTTGGGCCGGAGCCCAGTGGGGGGGGGGGTGATTGCTTTTCTCTTTTTTTTGTTAGTCTTGTTTTTTTTAATTTATTTTCTTTTCTGTTTTATTACATTTTTAAATATTTAGGCATTTTCTAAAAATGTGTTCACTTCACCATAATTACCTATGCATTATTTGGCACCCACCGAACATTTTAGTTTTGATATTTGAAATTTTTTATTGTTTGCTTGATTTTGAATTTGAATTCAAATCAGTTTCGAACTAACGCGAGATTAGCAACAGTAATCAAGGTGACGTGGCATCATTAGCGGAGGGTTACTGTAGCTTAATTATCCGGGCGTCCCAATTCTCCTCCACTACAAGAAATCTCGTCCCGAGATTTAAGAGGTGGAAAACGGGGGAAAGGTCTGGTTACGAAATTCTAGCGAATCTTCTTGGTCTTGGTTGCTCTTCTCGAAGTGGTCGATCCATCATATTGATGTCTTCATTTTTCTACTTCAAGTCATCAAGATGAAGTTGGCATGCTTTCTTCGGGGGTTCCATCGTACTTACGAAATAATATGGGGGGTATTCCGGGAGAACGAACCTCTACAAGGTTCACTATCTGGTCGATAACATCGGGGGCGGAGGCGGAAAGTAACTCTCGAACTGAAACTTAAGAAAATATCGAGAGTGAAGTAAGGAGGTACCCTGAGAAGTTTCACGCGGGTAGGCAATCGTTTGATGCCTAAACAAAGTGCGATAGGGGTCCAGAGCAATGAGATTAAGTATTGCGTCTGTTACCAGAATAGAACACTAGGAAGGTAGCCCGTGAATTACATACTAAGTCAAGCGTGAGGAATAACTTTGACAACAGGGTGTACAGGAGAGTCAGGTTTCGATCCTGTGGACCTGTGGTTTATGGGTCCACCATGTGGGTTGAAAGTAGGAAGGGTGGTGACATCTTGCACACACGCGACAGGGAGGCATGTCAGTGAATAGCTTGTCAGCTATGCCGGCAACAATGTCGGTACCAAGGACGGGGAACGAAGAGAGCAATTTTCCTGCTTGCCGAACAAGGCAAACCAATAGGCAAAGTTCTCGCCCATCGGTGATTACCGGAATGTCATCAACAATAGTAATAGGTTCTTACTGATAGAGTTGTACACCGAGGTGCTTACAAAAGCAGTGACTTATTACTACTTAGATCATATAAACCTCAAGAAGGTTAAACAAAACAATGGAAAGGAAAATGTGTTTATCAGAAAAACAGAACAACAGAAAGGAAAAATGTGTTTAAACACATAATTTAGGGGTATATCCTTCCCAAGGACAAGCAGAGCATGATATCCATGACAGAATATAATTGTAGAAAACTCTTTACGTAGGGGAGAGAAATTTCATGACATTACCCATACAGCGGTGTTTGGATAATTGAGCAGGAAACATTTAGCATTGGGCTTCAAATGTTCTTGTTGAAAATCGGAGTACCACAGACATGCTTCGAGATAGCATTGACATGGTCTTCAAGCAAAGGTCGGACATTTGGATACACAAAGGATCCATCAGGATAACTTATTAAACAAGGAATTCAAGTTCCTCATGGAAATTGGTTAACCTTGTTAAAAAAAGGAAACTATAACAATAGGCCCTTCGGCCAGGTGTGCTAGGCATGACATCACCTTACCGAGTCATATAAAGACCGATGTTATAACTCTTGGAAATATGTTCCAACCATCATATCTGACCGAGGTTCAGATCCGATTGGTGTCAGGATACCTCCGACTTAGTATGCCTGAGAAGAAAAGGTGCAACACAATTGACGAGATGACAATGTAAGATTCTCGGGAAATGAACTATGAAGTGATTTTCGTTAACAAGAGTTCATCATTAACCCAAGGAGAGGACAAGGAGGTGTCCGGTGAACTCAACGGCAATTCATCGAGATTTCCAAAAGATGGATTTCCACAGTTAAGTGAACAAGTAGATAATATTTGTCAGATCAAATGATATAAGGAAGTATGCTCGAGGAAAACATACACAATTAAACGTTGGTTGAAAGGTGCGCCCAAAATATGGGTTGGGTTGCACGACCAATGTCAGAATGGTGATTCAATAAGCCATAGTCATAGAATGAAACTATAGACCAATAACTTCAAAGCAAGAGGGTTGCTTGAAGTTTAGAATTTACACATCACAGACCATCTGTCGGTATTCCGGTTAGAAATATCACGGGGACCAAGAAAAGAATGGTGATGTTAATAATTATCACTGGTATCAAGAATTCCTAAGGGTGGTGAATTTCTCATAACATCCTTGACATAAAAGATGGTAATACTCCAAGGTAAAGAAGAACAGATGCTGGATAGTAAGGGTCTCAAGGTATAACACAAAACACGAATAAGTTTGTGTTGAACGGAAGGCAATAAAGTGGTCAATGATAACACAAACCATCGAGGGGCAAGGACGGTATTTCTCATCATGAATTCAATAGATATCTTGGAAGAGCTCATAAGGTTGATGATGATCACGACACATTTGTCGAGAGATTTCATGAAGATGCAATCAATCAGCGACGACATCAAGTCAAAGGAATGAGGTAGCGGAAGGTTATTTGAACCATGGGTAGGACACAAACTTGTAATCAAGATTGTTGTTCAAGGCGAACTGATATGACGAGGAAGATCGACGTAAGCTTAGCTCATCGTCGAAAATTTTTGTGCTCCGAGAAGAAGGACCAGGTAGCACAGTTAAAATTTAGCACGGTAATGATATAGCCGATCAGGCTAGGGAAGACGTGATCGCGTACAAACTCATAAGCAAAGAAGATTACTAAGAGTTGTTTAATCGCGATGCGGACTTGAGTCAGTTATCGGTGTCTTTGAGTGTTTAATAACTCAGAGCCCGTGAAAAATTGGAATCAATGAGAATGTAGCACTTGATGAAGAACTCATAAGAAGTTATGTAGTTCCGTGATAATCTTGAGATACCAGGGGGTGATACTCGACGACAAATCGAAGTAGAGGTTGGACTGGGATATTACTCCGCAGAAGACAAGTGCTTAAACTTGCACAAGAAATGGTATTTAAAGGAGAACATGGTCGGAACCACGATTGCAAAAGGCCAGATCCCAGATATAAGATGAACTTATACCAAAGGAATAATTCATTTAAGAGAAGCTTTAATGATACGATCTACATCGTGTCCATGGGCATGAACACAATTTCAAGGTCGACTCCCACTTCTCTAATGCATAACCTTTCATTCACTTCTCATTTTCGAAGAAGTTGTAATGTTGAAATTTTATCTAGCAAAATACCAGAAGAGTATGACTCGTGAAAGCTTTCGAGTTCACACATATTAAGGAAGGTATAGGTTCAACCCGTCAGGGTATCGTGGAAACATATACCACAAGCTTCAATAGTAAATACCACCAGCTCGAAAGCAGAGCATGGTTGGCCAAGCAGATGATACAATTTACCAAAGGCACTATGTATCAGGGGAAGAACTCACAAGGTGATTGACTATGAAGGACACTGTCGGATAACAATCCAACAATGGATCGGGTGATCCACAACGGAGTTGATGTGAGTATCGGTACTCCATCAGAGGAAGAAAGAATGCACGAGCATCATATCATAGAACATCGGAATAATTCGATGCTTAGATAACAAAGGAATTACAATTTCCAAAACAAAGGATCAGAAGCAGTTGCTCTGATCAAGGATGGATAAGTTGGATAGACCAGACGCACAATTGGCGACAAATAGTTTGGTCGAGAACCAGCTCATGTTCAAAAATGATGTCTGAGCCGGAAAGATAATTTAGAAGGGTTGATAGATGATTGTGTGCATTCGCACACATGTTGAATCAATAGGATCAAAATGACGGTGTCAAAAGATACTAGTGTATATTGCCAGATATATGGGAAGCATCCATAATGCTAGTAGACAAGTATTTGTAGAGCAATAAAGCTGCTAAGGGTTTTCGGAGGATTGAATAGTATTTTGAAGACTTTTGCGAAACACGTAAACAACTAGGGATGGGCGGATATTCGATAAGTGCGAGGAATTATCCGTAGGGGTATTCGGGTGGCTTAGAACCGCAAGGCAGTAGGCACAAAGTATTCTCAGAACAATAGAGAATTTTCGGCGTATCTTGTAATAACAAGATCAATTGGATTGAAAGGGCAAGTGTATGTAGTTATCCATAATGATATACACTGGCAGGGAATTTGCAAAGGCAGTGGGCATAAGTATCGAGGGAACATCGGAGAGTAACTTTGGAATCTTCTAGTGCATCGGGCGATCACCTGTATCGAATGGCTCTCCGGGAGGAAGTAGTTACGAGAACCTAGAGTTAGATTTAGTAAAATCATTTAACCCGAATAGAAGAGAGATCAGAGGCCCAGAGTATAGATGAGGAGTAAAAGATCCTAATACCACCCAATGGCGACGTTGGCCCGTAAGGCACACAGCCAAGTTAGTAAAAGTTTTGTAGTGACTAGACTCGACTTCGGCCAAGGAGTGTGGAAGGGGGATTCCTACAGGCAGTCGGCTCTGATACCAACTTGTGACGCCCCCGATTCAATCGTACACTAATCATGCACGCAAATGTGTATGATCAAGATCAGGGACTCACGGGAAGATATCACAACACAACTCTAAAACATAAATAAGTCATACAAGCATCATATTACAAGCCAGGGGCCTCGAGGGCTCAAGTACAAGTGCTCGATCATAGACGAGTCAGCGGAAGCAACAATATCTGAGTACAGACATTAGTTAAACAAGTTGCCATAAGATGGCTAGCACAAACTGGGATACAGATCGAAAGAGGCGCAGGCCTCCTGCCTAGGATCCTCCTAACAACTCCTGGTCGTCGTCAGCAGGTTGCACGTAGTAGTAGGCACCTCCAGCGTAGTAGGAGTCGTCGTCGACGGTGGCGTCTGGCTCCTAGACTCCAGCATCTAGTTGCGACAACCAGAAAGAAAGGAAAGGGGGAAAAAGGGGGGAGAAGGCAACTGTGAGTACTCATCCAAAGTACTCGCAAGCAAGGAACTACACTACATATGCATGGGTATATGTGTAAAGGGCCATATCAGTGGACTGAACTGCAAAATGCCAGAATAAGAGGGGGATAACTAATCCTGTCGAAGACTACACCTCTGGCAGCCTCCGTCTTGCAGCATGAAGAAGAGAGTAGACTGAAGTCCTCCAAGTAGCATCGCATAGCATAATCCTAACCGGCGATCCTCCCCTGGCCGCCCTGTGGAAAAGCGATCACCGGGTTGTCTATGGAACTTGTCTGGGTGTGTTTTATCAAGTATCCGGTTCTAGTTGTCATAAGGTCAAGGTACAACTCCGGGTCGTCCTTTTACCGAGGGACACGGCTATTCGAATAGATAAACTTCCCTACAGGAGTGCACCACATAACCCAACACGCTCGATCCCATTTGGCCGGACACTCTTTCCTGGGTCATGCCCGGCCTCGGAAGATCAACACGTCGCAGCCCCACCTAGACACAACAGAGAGGTCAGCACGCCGGACTAAATCCTATGCGCGCAGGGGTCTGGGCCCATCGCCCATTGCACTCCTACATGTTGCGTACGCGGCCGGAAGCAGACCTAGCAACCTCCATTACAAAGGAAGTCACGTTACGCGGTCCAATCTGGCGTGCGCCGCTCAGTCACTGACATCAAGAAGGCTTCGGCTGATACCACGACGTCGAGTGCCCATATGTTCCCCACGTAGTTGGTTAGTGCGTATAGACCAAATGGCCAGACTCAGATCAAATACCAAGATCTCGTTAAGCGTGTTATTATGAAGCAACCGCGGACGCTGATCAGGGCCAGGCCCACCTCTCGCCTAGGTGGTCTCAACCTACCCTGTCGCTCCGCCACAAAGATCCACACAGAGGGCCGTCGGGACAATGGTCCTTTCAGCCCCCAATCCGTGAATCACTCGCGGGTACTCTTCGAGCAGACCCGACTTTAGTCACCATCTGTATAGTATGTATATATGTATAGTATATACCCGTGATCACCTCCCGAGTGATCACGGCCCAGTAGTATAGCAAGGCAGACTGACAAGAATGTAGGGCCAATGATGATAAACTAGCATCCTATACTAAGCATTTAGGATTGCGGGTAAGGTATCAATGACTGTAGCAACAATGACAGGCTATGCAACAAAATAGGAGTAGCCGAACAGTAACATGCTACACTACTCTAATGCAAGAAGTATAGAGAAGAATAGGCGATATCTGGTGATCAAGGGGGGGGGGGGCTTTCCTGGTTGCTCTGGCAAGAGATAGGAGTCATCAACACCGTAGTCGTACTGGGTTGGAGCAGCGTCGGTCTCGGTGTCTAGCGGAAGAAGAGGGGGAAGAAACAATGAATACAATGCAAACAGATGCATAACAGTGCATGACAAAGCAAAGCGAGATGCTAGGCGTGCCCTAACGCGGTATGAGGTGATGCCGGTGAAGGGGGGGAAACATCCGGGAAAGTATCCCGGTGTTTCGTGTTTTCGGGCAGAGGAGCCGGAGGGGGAAAGTTGCGAGTCCAATAGGTTAGGGATACATGGCGGATGAACGGGCTGCGTTTCTGGATTCGTCTCGTCGTTCTGAGCAACTTTCATGTACAAAGTATTTTCATCCGAGGTACGGATTATTTTCTATTAATTTTCAAAGTTTTTAAGAATTTTTGGAATTTATTTAATTATTTAAATCAAACATTATCCAGAATAGTGAAAGGTGATGTCAGCATGACATCACCATGACGTCAGCCGGTCAAACCCAGTTGACCAGAGTCCAACCTGGCATGTGGGTCCTATGGGACCCACCTGTCATTGACTAAGGCTAACTAACAGGATTACTTAATTTAAATTAGTGATTAAGTTAATTTAACCGATCTAACTAAGTTAATTAATTAATTAATTAACTATTTTTTAATTACATTTTTTTATTCCTTTTCTTTATAAAACGTTTAGGGTGCGGGCCCCCTTTGTCATAGGCCCCAGGGGGCCTAGCGGGGCGGAGCGGGCATAAGGGCTAACGGGCGCTGGGCCTTAACCCGTTCGGGCGCCAACCCAGGCCAGTGGAGGCGCCGCAGCGTCGTAGCTGGCAGTGAGGTGCGTCGGGCAGTAGGGGGGAAGCCCCAGGCAGCGCTGGCGGGGCGCGCGGCCGTGGGCGCGAGGGCACAGGGCATGCGCGCACGGGTGTGCAGGTGAGCGCAGGGGGGGCAGGGTGCTGGTGTGGCCGCGACCAGGAGCAGGCGACCGCGCGCACGAACGCAGTGCTCCGACCATCGCGGCCTCGGTGATTGTAGGTGATTATGGTAACAGATCGATCCAGAAAAGTGGGGGAATCGGCAGAGGACCTCACAATGCAACGGTAGGGCTTGGCAGCGGGCTCGACGGAGGCCTTCGGGGAGGAGGTCGATGATGCGAGCAGTCCGGCGAGTAGGAGGTTGACGGGGGCATCCAGCAAGGCGACGCCGTGGAGGAGGACGAAGGCACGGCAGGGCGGCGTCGGGCGGCGATGCATCAGGGTCGGGCGACGGGGCGGTAGCGTCGGAGGACGTGGAGGCGCGAGAGGAAGGGAGCCGCGAGGAGGAGGCCGAAGGGCGGCGCTCGGCGCCGGCGGGCGGCGACTGTCCTCGGGCGCGGGCGCTCCGAGAGGAGGGGAGCGAACAGGGGCGCCCCTCCTCCGTGCGTATGCATGTGTGTGTGTGTGTGTGGTCTTCGTGGGTGGTGGCGCGATCGTTCCCTCGATCCAGGTCGAATCGGGAGGGGGAGGAAACGAGGGAGTGGGGGAAGTGGGTGGTTGGGTTAGGGTTTACGGAGGGTGAGGGGATAAGGAGGAGTGGGGGTGGGCTTGGCCGGTTGGACATTTGTCCAGTTGGGCCAGAGCCCAGTGGAGGGGCGGGTGATTGCTTTTCTCTTTTTTTGTTAGTCTTGTTTTATTTATTTATTTTCTTTTCTGTTTTATTACATTTTAAAATATTTAGGCATTTTCTAAAAATGTGTTCACTTCACCATAATTACCTATGCATTATTTGGCACCCACCGAACATTTTAGTTTTGATATTTGAAATTTTTTATTGTTTGCTTGATTTTGAATTTGAATTCAAATCAGTTTCGAACTAACGCGAGATTAGCAACAGTAATCGAGGTGACATGGCATCATTAGCGGAGGGTTACTGTAGCTTAATTATCCGGGCGTCACAGGCCCCCTGGACCCACTGTCAGTGACCCCGCCCAGTCCATGTGGGTTAAGTGGAAGCGCATCTCCAAAATGCGCCTTCGACATGTACGTATATTTCGAAACGTTTTCCTTTTCTGTTTTTATTTAAATAACAGATTTTTGACCAAACTTTGACCGACTGTATCTTTTTAAATACAGCTCGAACCGAATTAATTCTTTTTCCTACCTCTCTCAAATATGGTCTAGTTTATTTTAAGATTTATTTGAATTTTTTTTAAAAACAACTTTTTGTGCTGTTTTGATTTTATGTGTTAATTCATATATATTCTTTTAACTAGGATTTTTGAAGATTTCAAGATGTTTTGGAATGCACCCTGCTTTCCCATGATCTGAAGGCAAGCATTTTGAACCCTGGTGTAATTTTTTGTGTGTTTTGTTTGACTCGGTGACAGCACCACCCCGACACGAGCATATGTCATTTTATGTGAGGATGTGATCCTACTCATGAGTGCATAAAAATGATTTTTATGCTGATAGAGTCGATATGGTTATGATGGAAATCACCGTCATATGCCTCTCATGCATACCGGAAGGGAAGCCGGGGAGGCCTCTGTCTTGGGTAGAGACGGTCTTGCCCCTAGTCCTCCGTCGAGACGGTCGTGTACGGTATGGCATGAAGGGGTATGTCGCGTGGTGTTTCTGTCTGTTAGTTGAAGAATATGTATTGTTATGCTAATCATGCAGGAAATATTTGAACCTCCTGAGTCGGCCGTAGATCGAGTCTTGTTCCGGTAACCCCCATACTTGCTTCGTGCTGCCACTTGTCCCTGCCAAAGGTAGGGTACGGTTTAGTAAGTTGTCAACCCCTTTCCTAGAACACACCGTACAGAGAGGCCATGGTGGAAGATACTGGAGGCATCCGGTAGTCATGCCACTGGGTCCAGGAGCATGGGTGTTTCAGTTGTAGCCGAAGGGGGTAGCTCCCTAGTTTGCGCGTGGTATAAATTTTGTGATCCCATGTTACGTCGAGGTTGTAGCCTCCCCACATAGAGTTTGGCTTGACAGGTGTCGTGGGTGATTCCAGACACATGTGAGTTAAGCTGGTGTGTGCAAGTTAGGTGTGTTTTCAACAAAAAGACCGTATACGGAATTAGTCCCGATGGACTAAAGGAATCCGTTACTCATGGGTAAAGAGTACACCCTCTACAGAGATTAAACCTATTCAATAGCCGTGTCCATGGTTAAGGCTTATAGTCTGGGATGGGTCAAGTGTCGATCTTAGTGTCGGTCTTCGGAGGTGAAACTGTTAAACCAGAACTGGAATCACAACTTGTGACTTGTGATAATTAAGATTATTATTATTGTTGACTAACCCGTGATATTATTGGTATTCTCGAATATCCCTGGGACGGTTCTACCTCCTGGATATTTACTGTGTTTTCTTTTAAAGCCCTTTATGTGGTGCCGCTAAGACGCCCGACTATGGCATTTCTTTTAAAGCCTTTTATGTGGTGTCGCTAAGACGCCCGACTGTGGCATTTCTTTTAAAGCCCTTTATGTGGTGTCGCTAAGATGCCCGACTGTGGCATTTCTTTTAAAGCCCTTTATGTGGTGTCGCTAAGACGCCCGACTGTGGCATTTCTTTTAGATCCCTTTATGTGGTGTCGCTAAGACGCCCGACTGTGGCATTTCTTTTAAAGCCCTTTATGTGGTGTCGCTAAGATGCCCGACTGTGGCATTTCTTTTAAAGCCCTTTATGTGGTGTCGCTAAGACTCCCGACTATGGCATTTCTTTTAAAGCCCTTTATGTGGTGTCGCTAAGACGCCCAACTCTGGCATTCCTTTTAAGCCCTTTATGTGGTGTCGCTAAGACGCCCGACTGCAGCATGCTTGTTATTTATTTTCGTAAATTTTAATAGTACTATGTTATTGCATATTCATAAATAACATGCTTGCACGCCTCAGAGTTTTATTTATCTTTTGTGACTGACGTCATGAGCATAAATTTTTTTAGCACATCATCGTTATATTATACCTGTGTTCATAATGTTTGCGAGTACATTCAAAGTACTCACTGGCTTGTCCCTGGCTATTGTCTTGGCCAGATTTTCTTGCGCGGAGAGGGGCGACCGTGGAGACAGTCCCGTAACCTAAGCAAAGGTGATAGCAGCCTCGCGAGGATAGGAGTTAACCTGGTCAGCTGTTCTTGTGGAAATTGGAGTCCCAAAGACACTGATGATCCACAAACCGCTTCCGCCACCGATCATTAGAAACCAATTTTTTGTACTCACAGGCCAGAATGGTCTTGTACTACCTATTTTGTGTTTTTGCTTGGAATTTCTGTATCAAGTTGGTGCCTCATTAGCTAACAGTTATCCTGGGGCTGGTGAGCACACATGCCATTTTCTGGAATTAATACCCGGAGAATCTGTCCCCACACGGCCTAAGCTGCAATCGCCCGGATACTCAAGTAAGTAGTCCTGTGTCCGGACATACGTCCGTTTATTGATCATAGATTTGCCTTTTAACCGGCTATCCCTTGAGCAGGAGTGGACAGCGAAAGCAAAACTGATACGGTGTCCGCCCCCCCTCCCTGAGACCACGCCAGATCCTGTGTTAGTCAAGATGTTGGAGGTTGCGCCTTCGGAAGAGGGCGAAGGGGAGAACAGGAAAACTACCGCCTCTACTAAGGAGGCTCTCAAGAAGGGGGGATCGAGAATCCCTCCCTTCAGGGGGAGAAGAGGACCGCTTCCGAAGACCCGGAGGCTAAGGCCTCAAAGCGGGGGAAGAAATCTGCACCGGAAGGTCCTGTGCCAGGAGAAGCCCCGGCCGCACTGTCTCCCCAAGGGAATCAGCCCTCCAGCGAGCCGTAAGTAGAAAAAGGGGAGTTTTGTAATAAGGGACATCCCTATTTTTATTTCTGAGGATAACCGAAGTTTTTACCTCGTAGTTCAGATCTCCGCCCTTCTCGACTGAGCTCATCTTCGGGGGATCTTCGTCCGGAGATGATGGAGAGCGAGACGCCTCCATCTGCCGCACCGTCAGGCGGGGCGGACGACCCTGAGGTGTCGTCGAAGAGGGTCTCCCCGAGTTCGGCGAGGCCGGAGAGTTCGGCACCCACTGGTGTACGGCCGGAGGAGCTGAAGGATCTGCTCGAGAGGGCGTCTATCTCAGAAGATCACCGTACATTAATGAGTACGGTGATTGAAAGAATTTCATCCGCTGAGAGCGGGTTACATGAGGCCGTCAGAAGTTTGCTGTCGGGGTTTGCGGTATGTAAAAATGACATACCTTTTGACAGTTTTGCACGTAGAGTGCGCCCTGTATAGATAGTAGCCCCTGAGACTCGGTACGTTGTCAAGAGTGACGGTGTGCCGAGGATCATAATCTTAGTGTTAAGATGTCGCTATTCCTATTCAGGGGGCGGAGCGTTCGGTGGCCAGCCGGAATGATAGAGTTGCCGAACTGAAGCGGCAACTGGACGTTGCAGATGCGGACATCGTGCTGGTCAATAAGCGACTTGACGAGTCACAAGGTGGGTGGTTTCTCCGCGGTTGCCTGGTAAGGGAGCTGATGCACATGCCTTACAACGTGTATGCTTGATGCAGATGGCGCCGCTGCTATGGAGGGCCTTCGGGCGGAACTTGCTCGAGCCAAGGAGCAAGCCAGAAGGAGTGATGCGGCTACCTCGAAGGCAGCCGAAGAGCTAAAAGCCGAAAAGGCTGCTCACTGCCGAAGCAAGAGGAGATGGCCGGAATGGCCGTGAAGCTGAAGGATGCTACCGACCGCTGTGAGGTTCTTGAAATAGAACGCCGAGTGGGGCCAGAGGACCTGAAGAAGGCCACCGCCAAAGCCAAGGATGCCCGTTCTGCAATCAGGGCTATAAAGGAGGAGCTGCATCAGGCCGGAGGCATTGCGGCTGGGAAGCCCTTTCTGCTGGGTAGGAAGTTCACGGATCCGAAGTATGCTCAGTTGGGCCAGTTGTGGGATGCGAAGGATCCTTGTCTGAATTTGGCGGCGAGTGCGGCGGACGCAGTCGTGCACTTCTGAAGCCAAAAGGATCACGAAATGGAAGAGCTTTTTTGGTCTCAATTCCATAGTCCGGAGCGTCCACTTCCGTTAACCGATCAGTTGGATGAGTGGGCTGAGCAGAATAGGTTGTCCGGACTTGCCATGAAGGATGTCGTGGCTCATCTATGGCCGGAAAGGCCTAAGCCGAAGAGCTATTTTGGCTTAGTGCAGCAATTCCTTGATGCGGTGCCGCATATCAAGGCGATGAAGCGGTCGGCATGCATAGAGGGTGCACGGATGGCTCTCGCCCGTGTCAAAACATATTGGGCAGAGATGGATGCCACCAACGTCGCATCCCGGGATTCGGACAGAAGCTGATTACCCGCCGAGCACTATTTTGAGGAAGTCCTGCGGGGCGCTCGTTTAGTAGAGTCGCAGTGCTCGAAAAACGTTATGTTCAAATGACATGTATGATTTGTAAAACCATATTTATAATATGAGGGCTTTTTATACTTGTGCATTCAAGTATTGAAATTTCTCCTGTGCGGCCGTTAATGTATATGTATATATAACCTGAAAGATGGCAGTCTTCGGCTTCAGCCCCCACGCACATGGTGCGGGGGTGTTTGCAAAAAAGCGCATTTTCACACTTAATCCAACGTCTTGGTCCTGTGAAGGAGGTGGTAGCGTAGAAAATTAGGCAACCGGACTATAATGCTTTATCACTTTCACTTAGCCATAGGAGTTCGAAGGTGGGGCTACGATATAGCCCCTAGGGGCACCGCGCTCTCCGAATTCGGGGCGCTTGTGTGCCTGACCGGGAAACGGTCCTTCGTCAAAGCGGAGGAATTCTAGACATTCCGGTAGTCGATCGAGTGGTTGACCAGTCTCTCTCTATATCATGATAGTCAGTTTTCGGCTTTCTCTACTAAGGTGCTCGCCAGGCCGAACCGGGGCACAATCGCAGTAGTTCTCCTGGTGCCGCGTTAGCCGATAAAACGGAATGTAAGGCAGCAAAACACAGGAGCCGGGCAAACCCAACATTTGACCAAAGACATGATTTGGAGCTGATGCATATAAGGCCTAACTCGAGACGTCGAACACTCCCTAAGGTATTCGGACTTTATGGAAACGGGCAGAACGATGCCCTAAGCCCCTAGTGCCCAGGTACGCGCGAAATCTTCTGACGCGGCCGATGCCAAAATGTCAGCCTCCTCCTCGGTTATGGTAAGAAACCAGGGGATGTGTATCAACAAGAGACAGTAAAAAAGGTTTACGCAGGGTCTTAATCTGAAAAGAATCCTTGCAACGGGTCCCTGCTACACGTCTGCGCCTGTGTCTCCGTTGTGTTGTATCCTGGACGGGTGTAGCACGTTGTTCATCTGTAAAAGAGAAGAACTTAGTTTAAAAACAGATCGTGCGAAAACATGTATTTAAAACAGAGTATGAATGAAGTTGAGCTTTATTGGCTCTCATTGTTCATGCGTGCAGCCCCTTGTAAGGGGATATGTGGCTAGGAAGCCCCTTGTTTATTTATGCCGGACTCGCCTAACCGTGTCCGGGGTCTGAATGAACTTTTAATGAGATGATGCCGCGTGGACCGGGCATTTTAAGAGTAAGAGACGCGTAATGCGGTATTGCGTTAAAGCGGGCGAAAGCTTCGCGCCCCAATAGTGCTTGATGGCTACTTTTAAATGGGGCGATATGGAAGATTAGCTTTTCGGGACAGAAGTTGTCGGATGAACCGAACACAACTTCTAGTAGTAAGGAGCCCGTACAATTGGCATAAGGGCCTGGCGTCACTCCTTTAAAGGTGGCGAATTTTGGTAGGGTCTATCCCCATTCTGCGGATTGTGTCCTGGTATAGCAGGTTTATATCGCTGCCGCCATCCATTAGGACTTGTGTAAATTGTAGTCCGTCGATTATAGGATCCAATATCAAAGCAGTCCATCCTGCGTTTCGAATACTTCTGGAGTAATCCTGATGGTCGAAAGTAATTGGTTTTGACATCCAATTTCGGGACTCCGCTGGGGTGGACCGTGCGGCGCGTACTTTAGTAGGTGCCGCCCTATTTTTCCTTGTTATCACCTGAAGTGAATTCACTGTTTTGACTTCTTGTGGGAAGTTCTTTTGTTTTCCGGTGCTCTGCTTGTGGGGTTCGTCCTCGTCCTCGCTTGGTGTGTCGAGCCCCTTGTGTTCGGAGTTGAGTCGGCCGGACTGCTTGAAGACCCAACAATCTCTATGGGTATGGTTTGTAGGCTTCCCGGGGGTACTGTGAATTTGGCATATCCTGTCCAAGATTTTGTTTAGGTTGGATAGCTCGTCACTGTTGTCCTTAAGAGGCAGTGTTTTGTTGTTCGGCCGCGAGCTTTTGAACCCGGCATTGACCGCCATCTTCTTGGGGCCATTTTCTTTAGTCCGGCGCTGGTCTTTTCTGCGCCGTGGTTTCCCATTTCCATCCCTGACCTTGGATGTACTTGGGTCGCTGGTGCTGCATCTTGCCAGCCAGCTATCTTCTCCCGCGCAAAAGCGGGTCATGAGGCTTGTTAGTGCGGCCATTGTCCTTGGCTTTTCATGGCCGAGGTGTCTGGCGAGCCATTCGTCTCGGACGTTATGTTTGAAGGCTGCTAAGGCTTCAGCGTCCGGGCAGTCGACTATTTGGTTCTTTTTGGTGAGGAATCTGTTCCAGAATTTGCGGGCTGACTCTCCGGGCTGTTGAGTTATGTGACTTAAATCGTCTGCATCCGGAGGGTGGACATAAGTCCCCTGAAAATTTGCTCGAAACGCATCCTCGAGCTCTTCCCAACTTCCAATGGTATTTTCTGGGAGGCTTTTGAGCCAATGCCAAGCTGGCCCTTTGATCTTGAGGGGCAGATATTTTATGGCATGGAGATCGTCTCCTCTAGCCATATGTATGTGCAGGATATAATCCTCAATCCAGACTCCGGGGTCTGTTGTTCCGTTGTATGCCTCTATGTTTACGGGTTTGAATCCCACTGGAAATTCATGATCCAGTACCTCATCGGTGAAACATAGGGGGTGTGCGGCGCCCCTGTACTTAGGTGTACCGTCACTTTCGAACACTCGACGTGTTGTGTTGCCCCCTGGAGCCTTCTTTCTTGGCCCGTAGATGGACCTGACCGGGCCATTCTTTTTTTACGAGGATCCTTATGTGGATCGTGTGCCGGATTGTGTGCGGCGCCGCTTGCCGCTCTTTGCTTGTCATGCGGTCGTATATCCGACCAGGCAGCCTCTTTGTTCTTTGACTGTGGGGGCTCTACGGCCTCCTCGTCGAATTCGGGCAACAGCTGGCGCTTCGGGTAGCTCTTTGCTTGGTGACTATCGCCGTATTCATCTGCGGTCTTGAGTACTTTGTTCCATCTCAGTCTGAGTACGTCTTCCGCTGTTTCGAGCTTCCGCTTCTGCTTCTTCAAACTTCTTGCAGTGGCGACGAGCCTTTTGTGGAGGTTCTCATGCTCCAGTGATGTGTTCGGCGTGAGATCGTTTGGACTGTTGTTTTCGTCGGGAATGGGTTACTCGTCCAATTCATCCTGTTCGGACGGTTGCTTGGTGGCATGTTTGTCGTCCACTGGTTCGCCCTGCTCTTCGGCTGGGTCTATATGGGCGCTGTTGTTATCGAGGCAGGACTTCGGGCGGCGTTTGCGTCGCCGTTTTGGCTGTTTTTCGAGGGAATTATCCTTCGCCGCGTCCCGTTGCTCCTCGTTATCGCTTCCTTTGGGTGTATCCATCATGTATACATCGTGAGTTGAGGTTGCTTTCTAGTGCCCCGTAGGCGCTGGTTCCTGGTCGTCTCCGGCATCGTCGTCCATACCGTCGATGTCTTCGGAGTCGAAGTCTAGCATGTCGGTTAGATCGTCGACAGTGGCTACAAAGTGGGTGGTGGGTGGGCTTTGAATTTCTTCGTCGTCCGCATCCCAACCGTATTGACCGTAGTCCGGCCAGGGCTCTCCTGATAATGAGAGATACTTTAGCGAATTCAGGATGTCGCTAAAAGGCGAGTGCTGAAGGATGTCCGCAGCAGTGAACTTCATGATCGGCGCCCAATCGGATTCAATCGGTAGGGGCGCGGGAGGTTCGGAGTCCGGCACCTCGGAGTCACGGGTTTCACAAGGGACAGGGTTGGTATTCGGCTCCATCGCCGTAGAGGTAGCAGCCCCCGAGGCGGTGTCTAGCCACCCATCCTCGATCGGCGCAGTCGGCTGCGAGTTAAGGGTCGGAGCGGACTCTTGTGCGGCCTCCAGGGCACTGTCCGGCAGCAAAGCTAGATCATGCCCATCGTGATAGTGCGGTGCGCATGGCTGTGGCTCAAACCCATCAAAGATGAAGTCTCCGCGGATGTCGGCCGTGAAGTTCAAACTTTGAAATCTGACCTGGCGGCCAGGGGCGTAGCTTTCAATCTGCTCCAGATGGCCAAGCGAATTGGCCCGCAGTGCAAAGCCGCCGAATACGAAGATCTGTCTGGGGAGAAAAGTCTTGACTTGGACTGCGTTGTTGTTGATGATCGAAGGAGCCATCGGGCCTATAAGCGACGACACAGAGGAACTCTCAATGAAAGCACCAATGTCGGTGTCCAAACCGGCGGATCACGGGTAGGGGGTCCCGAACTGTGCGTCTAGGCGGATGGTAACAGGAGACGAGGGACACGATGTTTTTACCCAGGTTTGGGCCCTCTTGACAGAGGTAAAACCCTACTCCTGCTTGATTGATATTGATGATATGGGTAGTACAAGAGTAGATCTACCACAAGATCAAGGAGGCTAAACCCTAGAAGCTAGCCTATGGTATGATTGTTGTTTGTCCTATGGACTAAAACCCTCCGGCTTATATAGACATCGGAGAGGGCTAGGGTTACACAGAGTCGGTTACAATGGTAGGAGATCTACATATCCGTATTGCCAAGCTTGCCTTCCACGCCAAGGAAAGTCCCATCCGGACACGGGATGAAGTCTTCAATCTTGTATCTTCATAGTCTTGGAGTCCGGCCAATGATGACAGTTCAGCTATCTGGACACCCCCTAGTCCAGGACTCCCTCAGTCGGTTTGTCTCTTAAAGACAAACCGGGACCTGTGAATAAAGCATGTTTCAACTGAGTAGCCCCTAAGGGCCGGTTTAATCTTATCAAGTTGAACCGAGACTTCATGACCCAATATTCATTTTGCCATCTCCTTTTGCCTGTATATTTTTTGATCAAACATGCATTAGCCCCCAAGTGCCAAGATTCATACTTGTATTGAGCCTTGGGACTTTTTAAATAAGCAGAAAGAGAAAAGGATTCCACATTAGCCCCCAAGTGCCAAGTGTATAACTGGTTATATGCTTGGGACTTTGAGAAAAATATCATCATCATCTGATCTTTGCAGGCCAATATAAACAACAAAGACTCCAAAATTGCCGATCTTCAAGAGAATATCAAATCCCAGCAATCAGAGACTTCCAAGGCCAATGATGAGCTTAAAACTGCTTTGGCAGCCATGGAACAACTTAAAGAAGGGTTCAAGAATGATCGTGCCAGCTGGGAAACAGAAAAGACATCATTGTTGAAGCGGGCTGAGGACGCCGAGTCAGCTCTTAAACCGGTGGCGGAAGAACTAAGTGGGTTGAAGCGCCAAGTAAATGCCATGACCTCTGCAATATTTGGTAAATACTCTTGTCAAGATCTCCTAAATAACCATCTTTGAAATTGCTGATTTAACATCAATGTCTTAAACCGTTATAGGTGGCCGTGTTGCCCATTTGGTCCAATGTCCCGAGGATGGAGTTGAAAGCTAGCAAGGACATCCCAAAAAAACTTTGATCCAGGATGGCTGAATCCCCAGTCTAGGTGCTGCATAAATACAATTACTTCTCCATCTTGAGGCTCGTGAGGGCACTCAGGGCCAGGAACTCGCCAATGAAGGACATTCTTTGAGGCTAAAGCACCAGTTACAACATATCCGTTGATTTGTGTTTCCGTGATCCGGGAAGGAACCCAGTTGCAAGCGGAGAATTGCTTGGTCATCTTGAAAAACAAATTGTAAAAGAAAAATGAAGGCCGGTTTACGATAGATGGTTGATGTGTACTAATTGGTGTTAAACTGGGGAAATTTATTAAGGCATATATGTGAGTTAAACCGGAATTTACTACTCAAGACAAGACGGCGGTTTAAGTGAGGGCTAATGGCATATGGCGGATTGTCAACTATTAAAGGTTAAACCGCCCTTAAACAGAAGAGGCATAGCTGAAATCTACTAAGTGTTTACAGAAATAGATTTCACAATATGGCAGTATAATTTTGGATCTGCCATGTTTCAGTGAAGAAAATTTATCTGAAGCCCTACAATGGCGCTAAGAGGAACAGAGAAGGTCCAGATGGAGTTTTTCTAGGAACAGCAAGACGCTGTGGTGCGACAAACAAAAGTTATGGATCTAGCCGCAAAAGAAACTATCAGGCATAGCTAGATTCAGTAAAGAGGCTAAGGGAAAGGCTGAGAAGTACTGATGAAATGTCGATGAACATAGATGAACTCAAAGCCCTAATGGAGATCTAGGGTTACGAGAAGATAGCTTACCAGGGCCGCGCGGCAGCGGAGGAGTATCGCAGGAGCTTTGGTGCGAGCAGGGTGATGCAGCGGCCTGAGTCGGTGCAGATTTGAGGACCGACGGCGGCGGCGGTGGCGCTGGAGCTTTTCGGGTCGCGAGGAAGAAGATGAGAGGCAAGGGGAAAAAATGGAAAGACCCCCCGACTCTATTTATAAAGAAAAGGGGATAAACGACACGCGCGAGAATCAAGGGGCCTTAAGCGGCAAAAGGGGGCGCAACTGTCGCCTCGATCTTCGGGATTTAATTAAGAGAAGGGTATCTTCATAAATCTTTTTATGCAGAGATGACATCACGATGATTTACTGCAGTTGCAGAAGATGACGTCACGGTGGTTCACCAAGGTTTACATGAAGAAGACAACGTGACGGTTTACGGATAATTATTAGAAGATGCCCATGGAATTTTTCTAAGTGTTGAAGATTGACATGAACAAGTTCAAATCAATCTGGGGCCTAATGTCGAGGATATAACTACTGAGTGTAAACCACCCAGGAGGGGCTGGTTCATGCTCAAACCATACTAAAGCCCATGAAGGCAAGAAGATGGCGCTTTATTGATAAAGCCTAGAGGCCCGAAGCCCAGAGGCGGATTAGGGCCCATAGTGGTAAACCGCCATAGTTGTATTCTTGAACTGTAAGTTAGGGAAAGGGAGAGACCGAGCCGAACACTTGTATGAGTCGGCCTCGAGACTCTGTAAACCGGTCGGGCGTTAACCTATGTATATAACGGGACGACATGGCGGCGGTTCAGGGATAACAGACAACAACTCGAGACTCAGGCAAAGCGTATTTTCTCCCTGGTCATCGAAACCCCAATAATTCCATCACAACTAGACGTAGGCTTTTACCTTCATTGAAGGGGCCGAACTAGTATAAACTCTCGTGTCCTTTGTCCGGTTTAACCCCTTCAGGCTAACCTCGTTGCGATGGCTCCACGACTAAGTCCTTCTGCTAGGACATCTGACATGATATTTCCACGACAGCGCCAGTGAAGCAGATTCGATGCGGTGGACCATGATGGCGGTCAAGGAGATATGGAGCGATGGACAAGCTAGTCGCTGAAGCGGCTCTGATGAAGTGGTTAGTTGGCAGTTGGGGGTTCCAAGGTGCAGAAGGTAGATCCGGCGGGGTGTGAGGTCCACCGCTGCGGCGGAGGACTAGATTCACAGCTTTCGTGGTTGGGGAGGGATCGGGGAGGGGAAGAGGAGGGGATCGAATGTTGGGGGAAAAGATGGGAAAACAATGGAGTTACCAAAGCAACCCTCTTCCATTCATGTGGCAGGGGAAAAACAAGAATATCGCAGGTCTAAAATTTCAGGCGCGAGATATTTCGATCTGAGCGGGAAGTTTGAAAGCTTTTGGTGCCTGAAATTAAGTGTTTTGCTCTTGTACGACCGAATATGATACCATGGCCAAGAATTTATTTGTTTTGCATGCAAAAAAAAGTGCAAGTTTTGAAAATCAATGTCTCCAAGTCAAAACTTAGATTGTCCATTCAATTCAAATATGGATCATTGAGCTAGTGCAAGAAAATACCATCATATGGTCTAATTCAAATCAAATTCCAAATGTGTTTATCCTAAATATGATGAAAAAACAAAAATGTGTATGTGTATGAATAAAGTGGATGATTATAAAGTTTGAACATGCCCATATGTGTATATCTCTAGGTTTGATATATGAATTTGAAATGACGAAATCCCGGCTTAAAAAATGTACCTCCATTTAAATGAATTACAAAAGCTAATGATGCAGTCGAATTCCAAAATTCCAATCTTAGGTTTGTAATTCTGGTTCTTCAAAGTATATCACGCATGTTCAAAAGTATCATTATCTCATAGTCCAAACTGTGAAACAAATTGATCAACCATGAGTGCACATACTATTGACCATATATATATATATATATATATATATATATATATATATATATATATATATATATATATATATATATATATATATATAAATTACGCTAAATCTCTCAAATATAGACACCTCACTCTTTATCTGAAGCCACCCCCCCCCCACACAAGTCGTTCTCTCCCCCGGGCACGAACATACGAGCACATTAACACCCCCTCTCTTCTAAAGTCCGGACCCCAATATAGGTCTCTATCACTTTATCTCTCGGGCATGCACACATATCTTCCCCCACTCTCTAGGTCTCCCGACATATTTGTTTCCAAAGCACACACACTATATAGAGTGTATCTTTCCCATACACACAAAATTTCGCCCCCAAACGTCTATCTCCCTAGTTATGTGGTTCTCGCACACTCACCTCACACACCACCCCCACTGCAAACAAGCACACTTTGTCTCCTTGTGCACCACACTCCTCTTTCTTTCTCTCCCACATGCGAACCCGCCCTAGCTCCTTCCCTGTATACATATATGTCGTGACTCTTTCCAAAGCTCCCTAACGTATCATTGTTCTCAATCTCGCACATTCTTCTCTACTCCATCTATTTTAGATCTCTCATGAAGTTCCTATCACACACACGATGACTTGCTTCCCCTGCGTCTCCGTACATAGGCCACTTTCGAACAACATCAACATTGTCTCCCTATCTATACGCCACTTCCGCACACAAATGACCACTCTCTCTCCCCTATCTTCCTCTCTCTCTCCCCCTCACTAGCTCTCTCTCTCTCTCTCTCTCTCTCTCTCTCTCTCTCTCTCTTTCTCTCTCTCTCTCTCTCTCTCTCTCTCTCTCTCACCCCTCTCCCACACACACTCGATGTCTCTTCCAAATAGTCTGCTCCCCGCCCGCACCTGCTATCCCGCTACTACACATGCCTTTATCTCTGTTTGACACACATGTGACACCATCCCCCCTTCCCTATACTAGGTTTACATAATTAGTGGTCTCTCTTCTCCACATACACACACCCCCTCTCTCACACACACGCGCGCACAAACACACACAAAAACCCATCTATCTGGATCCTTCTTTTAAGACACACATCCTTGCATATTCTCTCCAGCTCTAGGTATGTATATAGCCCCCTCTCTAGCTCAGATGCACACCAAAATTCTCCATCCCTCTAACTCACACATTATCTCTCCCCATGTCCACATGTGTATCTCACACACTCACTCTCTGATTATGTCTATGTGTCTCCATGTTACGCAACACAAAGCCCCATGCACATGTCTCTCTCTATCATCCACACACAAAGACACAAAGAATCTCTTATCATTGCCGCAGTCTCTACACATATCACACACACACGCTATCTCTCTCTCTCGCACACACGCTCAACAAAGGTTTTCCCGTGAATAACTTACTGTCTATTCATCAACAGTCGTGGCAGTACGACAAACACAATATGTGAAAAAGAATAAATCTACATGTGCGTAGACCACCTAGTATGACTACTAGGACTAGAGCAAGCCGAAAGCGCGCCGCCGTCACCCCCTCCTTATCGGCGACGGGAAAACCTTTGTTTTACAAAGTCGAAAAGTCATCGTGCTAAGGCCCCACATGCTCAGCCGTTGAATAGAATGTAGATCCAAGTTTATGGAAACAAGTATCGATAATACGTTCGTATCTCCATACTTATATCTCTTCTCTTATAAAAAAACCGAGTTGGTGATGATGGTACACCTACCATCTTGCAATATAGACCGCCCGATCTATATTTGAAGGATAGGAATTAAACTAAAAGATATCTGTACCTCTCTCCACATTTGCAGACAAGGCCTTCCCTCGTTCATCCTTATCTCCCACAACCTCATTGTTTAGCAATTAAAAAGGAAGCCTCTGGAACAAACTGGCATGGTGGTCGCTGCCGGCGTCGTCCATTCCCATGCCTCCGCTCAGTCCGATTCCAACCACCAATCACCACCACACCCCACTCCTCCTCACCTTATCTCTCCTCTTTCTCAAGATATCAATAGTTTTTACACATGACGTTACTCCCGCATGGGTTAATCACAACAGGTGTTTTATAAAAAAATGCATCTTGATGTTTCGTACAATGCACGAACATCTTGCTAGTACTCCTACATAAGACTTAGTTGGTGATGATGGTGTGTTTGCCCTCCGTCATTTCTGACCATTAGATCTACATCTAACGACTATGAGGTAAGTTGTTGCCTTTTCTCAACAACATCCCACTTCTCTACTAATTTGCAGAAAAACCCTTAATTAGTATCTTAAAACAAACCACATCCCTCCCTCACCTCACCAGAACAACCGAAGGAATATATTCTGATTGAAACATAATATATCTGTAGTGATATATGTATATCAAAATTAGAGTGTTTTCTATCAAGTTTGTGAATAAGTATTATTCTAATTATGATCTGTTGCAACACACGTGAACATTGCTAGTATTTCCAAGCATGCAAAAAATGCTAGTATTTCCATAGTTTTGAGTTTTCCATCAAGATATTAGTCACTCATGGTTGGTATTTAGTTTGAATTATGTACACATAGGCACTATGTAACTAGCCGTGCTTATTGGCTTCCAAAGCTTAACTTTCACTCCTACTTACAGTATGTAGAGTATTTAACACAAAAGTACCACTTTCAACCAGCCCTAGGAAGAAACTATTGTACTAAAAAAATAGCAAAAACATACCAAAATTTCTTAATCCGCGCCAAAAAACTACTACCTAGTGCCGATTAGGCTCGTTTAAATCCGTTTATGATAGGGTTGGCCCACACGTCCGTGCTGATGAGGCAGCTTAAGCCAACACATTTTGTTTGACCGTTGACACGAGGGACCCACATCTGATATTCTTCCTATTCTTCCTCCTCCAAAAATTATTTTCCTGAACATTACTTCAAATAATACTGATGCATGTTCGTCGGTGGCACCGGTGATGAGCGAGTTGGCTGCCGCTTCGCTGGACAGGCCGGACGCCGCGCTGGCCTCCACACGGGTTGGCTGGCTGGCCCGAGCGTGACTCATGCACGAGCAAGCCGCCGTGCTGGCCTTTGCTCGAGCCAGATGGCTAGCCTTAGAGCGGCACCGCCGTGCCAACCTAGCTAGCAAACCTTGCAGGCAAGCAGCTGGATGCATCCAGCAGGGTGTGTGCTATCTTGGCTAGCTAGCAGCCACGAGCGTCGGAAAGAGCTGGCATTCGGGCTCCCGCGAGATGGGCTCCGCACCACCGCGAGATGGCCGAGGATGACTAGGTGGACGGGCCAAAGGTAGGAGGTCACTTGGGGATTTTATTTTCCAGACTGACATGTAGGTCCCACAAGTCATAACACCTAAGTTGCCAGTCGACTAGAAGGCGTTGACTTAAGGGGCGACATGGGTTGAAGCGTTCCTATAATGGCACTTTGTAGGGTAGTTGTTTCTTGGCATTATTAGTGGTTTCTTTTAATTACGGTAAGTGGTAGTAGTTTCTTGGCATTATTAGTGGTTTCTTGTAAGGAACAATGTACTAGCAAGAAAAGGCGATTCTAGGTTGCGTTGCACTCCAATGAGTACTACTAGTGGTCGCGGGAGTGTATAGCTAGTTTTTTGGGTTAGATCCCGGCCGAACACACGACGACCTTTTTTTAAATAGTAACCTCGCTGCAAGCCAATATTGTACAATCAGGGTGCACTGGATAGCCCAGCTACGTGAACAGGTTTTCCCTCCCATCATCTCGTGGCTCGCGTACTAGAGTAGTACTCCTATATATCAATTCACACCATGCAAAGTTTCTCGCCTACGTGCTCGCCCTAGCCACACCTTGCTTGCAGCTTCCTCATCAGCTAACACATTTAAACAACGCCTCCCAATTAAGCCCGAGGAGCCCGAAAAGCTTGGCGCGACATTTGGAACTATGAAATATGGCTCTATATGTAAAGTGCTAGTACTCTACTACTCTGTAGCTTGTGGCATTGCACGCATGGACTTCACTCCATTATGGGCTCTATAAAAGAAATTCCTCTTGACATGATTTTTTTTTGAAATGGAGGCAAAAGCTTTGCCTCATCTCATTCATAAAGAAGGAACTACTACCAAAGTTCGATGAGATCCATTACACCTCCACAAATGGAAGCAAAAAGCATAGTCTCGCTGTATCAAAGAACTCAAATGTTCTGCCCCCATAGTAACCGTTGCTGATAAACAAGCTTCTAGTGTGTGCGTGAGAGGAGCAGCTGAGTAGGCCAGCTATGCGCTTGAATAGAGCATGGAGAGTACGCACTACGCAGGTGTACTCTCCATGCATTGATAGTACAACGATGGTTCTAGAGAATAGTAGTACCCTCCACTTGCAATTGTAGCTCCTTGGCCTTGGGATTCAAGAGTTCAAAACTGGTGCACTATAGAAGTATACAGTACATTGCACTACTAGTTGAGAAAGTAGTAGTACTACTACTATAGTACGAGTATGTAGTAAATAATAGCCTCACCATCGCGGGGCACAAAGCACTACCACTATGCGTGACCGCATACAAGGCCCTGCAGTTGCACTCTTATCTCCTCCTCGCCAGTTCCCCTCCCCTCGAAGAGACCAAGGCAGTTTGTCGCTGCTCCCATGGATTCACCAGGCGGTTCTCCTACTCGTCGAGGCTGGGGGACCTTGGACGACGATCCTATGGGAGAAATCATACGCCGCTCTGATGTCCTCATTGCCGCAAGACTCAGTGCTTCCTGCACCAACTTTTTTAAGACGATTCTTAAATAGGCTTGGGAAAAGGCCATGCTTGTTGGTCTTCCATGCTTCCTCGAGGAGAAGGTTTTTCTATGGGACAATCCTTCGAATAGTCCACCGCTCCCTGGCCATGGTTGCATGTTGACTCTGCTAGAGTTGTCGATGTTGAGAGGTAGTCGGATTTTGAATGATGAGCAGGTCAGTCATGAAGTTTGATCATGTAGTGTATATTCTAAATATAGTACTTAGTTATTCCATCCCGTAATTTCTCCACTGCCCACCGTCTTATATATATGTCTGTGTTGGTGCCAGAAGATTTGCTTGCATACCTCCAGCCAGATACCACCATCATTTTGCACAACATCCACAATAGTGTGGCCGTTCCCGTAGACCCCTATCTACCATTGGGATCGGCCTTCCGGACTGGCTGGGCTTGAATATGTATGATGATGCCTACATGAGATTAAAGAAGATAGCAATTGCGGACCCGCCGACAATGCGACGCAACTACGATGATTACTATCCCATCACGATGTTCGACATAAGGATTATCATCAATACAAGAGGCAATAACGGCAGAGGCTGGCACATGTTGGCCGCGACAGATTTGTACCCCTACATGTTTGAAGATGCCATGCGCCTTGTAGGCCGCATCTTCGCGGTGTCAAGCCAGGGGACTTGTTTCATCTGATTGCCACCCTACGGTACGGGAGATTACAAATGGAATGCACAAACCATCATTTGCATCCCTAATGGTACTCCATTTTTTGCAGGGACCAGTCATCCCGCGATCAAAATAAGATCGCCGATCCTGGATGTGCATTTGCATCCGCAATTTGGTCTAACTTGGAATCTTGTAGCTGACTTTGACATATTGGGATCAAATATCTTAGCAGTCATTACCCATGGTACCACTGATGTGCAAAACGGTCACACAATCTACCACGATCAGACCGTCACCATCAACCCAGGTATTCCATTTTCGCATTGTTGTGTGTTAGAGTAGTAGAGTAGTACTTGTTAGTTATTTTCTTTTCTTGACTGGGACATGTTTATTGTACTAGCAGTACAATTTAGTATTATATTTTTTAACCCTCTCGCCTTCTCTTTTATTGTTGTACTACTTACTAGTACGGTAGTACTTTTTACCTTGGATGACGCGTATAGCTAGCTAGGCCCTTGAAGACTTGAACCCACTAGCTCCCACCATTTTTGTTTTTCAATGTCTTACTATCTCATCCATGTATCCAAGAGTGGCTATATATAATAAGCCGGTTATTACTTCCTCTATACCGGTGTCATACTATTTCCTGCACAGTATTACAGACCGCCATATTTGAGCACAATATTATTATGCATGGACCTTGATTATGTACGTGATACGTCTCCAACGTATATACTTCTCCTAATGCTTTTCCTCTTGTTTTGGAATCTAATTTGCATGATTTGAATGAAACTAACCCCGGACTGACGCTGTTTTTAGCAGAACTAGCATGGTGTTGTTTTTGTGCAGAAATAAAAGTTCTCGGAATGGAACGAAACTTCGTGAGGATTTTCTATACAATAAATGAGAATTTCTGGAGCCAGGATGGACCTGAGGGGGGCACCTGGGTGGGCACAACCCACCAGGGTGCGCCAGCCCCCTAGGCGCGCCCAGGTGGGTGCTGTCCACCTGGTGGCCCTGCTGACCCTGAAACCGACGCTATAAAATCCTATATTTCTAGAAAAAATCTGGGAGAAAGAATTATCGCGTTTCACGAGATGGAGCCGCCGCCAAGTCTTGCTCGTCCTTGGGAGGGCAGATGAGGAGTCCGTTTGGGGCTCCGGAGAGTGGGATCTTTGATCTTCTTCATCACCAACACATCTCCATCGCCAATTCCATGATGCTCCCCATCGAGAGTGAGTAATTCCTTCATAGGCTTGCTGGTCGGTGAGGAGTTGGATGATGTTCATCATGTAATCGAGTTAGTTTTATTAGGGCTTGATCCCTAGTCTCCACTATGTTCTGAGATTGATGTTGCTATAACTTGGCCATGCTTAATGCTTCTCACTTTGGGCCCGGGTGCCATGATTTCAGATTTGAACCATTTATGTTATCACCATTATATCCATGTTCTAGATCCAATATTGCAAGTTATAGTTACCTACTACGTGTTATGATCCGGCAACCCCGGAGTGACAATAGTAGGGACCACTCTCGGTGATGACCGTAGTTTGAGGAGTTCATGTATTCACCGTGTGTTAATGCTTTGCTCCGGTTCTCTACTAAAAGGAGGCCTTAATATCCCTTAGTTTCCAATAGGACCCCACCACCACGGGAGGGTAGGACAAAAGATGTCATGCAAGTTCTCTCCGTAAGCACGTATGACTATTTACAGAATACATGCCTACATCATATTTATGAACTACAGCTAGTGCCATATCACCCTAGGTTATAACTGTCTCATGATGAATATCATCCAACGAGTCATTGATCCAATGCCTACAAATTTATCTTATATTTTCTTGCTAAGTTACTACTGTTGCTACTGCTATCGTTACTACTACAATATCACTACTATCACTGTTACTGTTATTACTGCTGCTATCATCAAAACTATACAACTACTGTGCTAGTAATCAGTTTGCTGCGGATAATTAATCTCCAGGTGTGTTCAAATTGATGACTCAGCTGCTAAAACATGGGAAGGAAAGAGAACCATGGGTTCAAAAGCCTATGCCCTTTCCCCCTAAGTCAACTAAAAAGAAAGATGATGAAGAATTTTAACGATTTGCTGAAATGATTAGGCCAGTCTTTTTGCGCACTCGCTTGACTGATATCTTCAAAATGCCTCCTTATGCAAAGTACATGAAAGACATCATTGCTAATAAGAGGAAAATACCGGAAGCTGAAATTTCCACTATGCTTGCTAATTGTACTTTTAAAGATGGAGTACCTAAAAAACTTGGAGATTTGGGAACACCAACTATTCCTTGCTCCATAAAAAGAAACTATGTGAAAACTGCTTTATGTGATTTGGGAGCTTGTGTTAGTGTTATGCCTTTCTCTTTATATAAAAGACTTGATTTGAATAAACTCACACCTACTGAAATATCATTGCAAATGGCTGATAAATCAACTGCCATACCTATCGGTATTTGTGAGGGTGTGCCCGTTGTTATTGCTAATTTTACTATTTTGACTGACTTTGTTATACTTGTGATGCCCGAGGATGAAAACATGTCGATTATCCCTGGTAGACCCTTCATGAATACCCTAGGGGCTGTTATTGATTGCAATAAAATCAAGTTCACTTTTCATATCAATGGTAATGAGCATACGATGCACTTTTCAAAGAAACAATTCCAAGTGAATTGTATTAATGTTATTGAAAAATCTCAGACAATCACTATTGGAAGTTTTCAACTACCTCTATGTCGTGGTGGGCGCACGGCAGATGCCATGGGATGGCTAAAGAGAGGAGGCTCGAGGGCACTGGTGGGCCCCAGAGGCGGGGTTGGTATGAGCGAGCGCGGGACGCAATACATACCCAGGTTCGGGGCTCTCCGAAGAGATAACACCCCTAGTCCTGCCGAGTGTAGTTTGATGTTCCATAGTACAAGGTTGCTCCTAGAGATGTATGGAGGAGGAAGGAAGGCTGGCCAAGGCTTAGGCTGCTCCTTCTCCCCGGGTGAATGTTACTGTTTGGTGGCTAGTTCCTCTCTACGTTATCTATCTATTCATTCGTTCGTTCCTTGCCTGTATGCGTGGGCTCCTGGGGGTTTTTATAGGCCAACACCCCAGGGATACAATGGTAATGTTACAAGTCAGTGCGTCCGGGTTGTCGGCGTCCGGGGACCCGGGCTGGGACCCGCTGGGGGCCTGTGGTTCACCGAGTTCCCCTAGGTGCGGGCCCCGCGTGCCTAGGGGGACTGTGCGCCATCTTGTCGATCGTCAGGGCGTGGCCGAGTTGAGTCGTGTACAGTGGCGCTCCGTCAGGTCGCCGCTTGCTGTCGTCAGCGGTGATGGCGGGGGCACTGTAGCCACGCCGGCCCTGGTTAGCGGGTAGGTGAGGGGCACTGTTACCACGCTCCGGCTGACCAGAGGCATGGGTGGGGCACTGTTGCCTTGGTCATCATTGGCCAAAGACTTGTCCCATCGTACGACCTGGATGGGATGGGAGCTGACCCATGGCTGGATTGCGAAGCACGCCACGGGTGGAGCTGGCTTGTTGAGGAAGCCTCTGTTGTGCCGGGTTCGGTTGTCTTGTACTAGTTGTTGAGGCTGAGTCGACGTGTCTTGCCGGGTCGGAGAGTTTGTCCGGGTTGCGGGGCTTGGTCGGGTCGAGCTACCCGGCCAAGCACGTGCCAGCTTGAGGGGCGACGCCGGCCCCGTTGTTTTTGAAAAGGATCCGGGTTCCGTTGCCTGCCCGGGGTTCATCACCCCGACAGTAGTCCCCGAAGCTGTGAAGGTCCGCCGTCTTTGGATGAGCAGGCCTTCGCAGTTTCTCCCTTAAGCAAGGCGGATTCTATGAGCACCGGGTCCGGCAACACCCACTGTGTGCCGGTTTTTTTGGAAACCGGATCGCGGCATCCCGGCGGGGGCGGGAACCGAGGAGTTCGTCGAATCTTGGGGTAATCCCTCGGGCTTCGCGCGGGCGCCACGTGGTGCCCGGAAGTCGGAGGGGCCTGACAGGCCACGCGTGTGACGGGACTGGGCAACGGGCTGGGGCCCACACGCAACGGGCTGGTGGGTGCACGGCAGATGCCATGGGATGGCTAAAGAGAGGAGGAGGCTCGAGGGCACTGGTGGGCTCCAGAGGCAGGGTTGGTATGAGCGAGCGCGAGACGCAATACATACCCAGGTTCAGGGCTCTCCGGAGAGATAACACCCCTAGTCCTGTAGAGTGTAGTTTGATGTTCCACAGTACAAGGTTGCTCCTAGAGCTGTATGGAGGAGGAAGGAAGGCTGGCCAAGGCTTAGGCTGCTCCTTCTCCCCGGGTGGATGTTACTGTTTGGTGGCTAGTTCCTCTATACGTTATCTATCTGTTCGTTCATTCATTCCTTGCCCGTATGCGTGGGCTCCTAGGGGTTTTATAGGCCAACCCCCCAGGGATAGAATGGTAATGTTACAAGTCGGTGGGTCCGGGTTGTCGGCGTCCGGGGACCCGGGCTGGGACCCGCTGGGGGCCTGTGGTTTGCCGAGTTCCCCTAGGTGTGGGCCCCGCGTGCCTTGGGGGACTATGCACCGTCTTGTCGATCGTCAGGGCGTGGCCGAGTCGAGTCATGTACAGTGGCGCTCCGTCAGGTCATCACTTGCTTTCGTTAGCGGTTATAGCGGGGGCACTGTAGCCACGCCGGCCCTGGTCAGCGGGTAGGTGAGGGCACTGTTGCCACGCTCCGGCTGACCAGAAGCATGGGCGGGGCACTGTTGCCTTGGTCATCAGTGGCCGAAGACTCGTCCCATGTACGGCCTGGATGGGACGGGAGCTGACCTGTGGCTGGATTGCGGAGCACGCAACGTGTGGAGCTGGCTTGTTGAGGAAGCCTCGGTTGTGCTGGATTCGGCTATCTTGTACTAGTTGTTGAGGCTAAGTCGATGTGTCTTGCCGGGTCGGAGAGTTTGTCCGGGTTGCGGGGTTTGGCCGGTTCGAGCGACCCGACCAAGCGCGTGCCAGCTTGAGGGGCGACGCCAGCCCCGTTGTTTTTGAAAAGGATCCGGGTTCCGTTGCTTGCCCGGGGTTCATCCCCCCGACACTCTACCTACTGTCAAAAACAAATTTGAAATGCTTATTGTTGGGGACATCCATATCCCCATTGAGGTAACTTAGTTATTTATGGAAGTTCTTCGGTTTCATGCTAATCGAAAGTGGTTGTTAATAAGACTTGACCAAAGTTACTAATGGATAATTTTTGAGAGGTATGAGGTTGATGAATTTAGTAAGCACTACCTTCTACCCCTACCTTTTGTGTTTTTGTTTTTATTAGTCAAATAAAATAAAATGCCATGCCTTGTCTGTTTTCTGCTTTTTCTGTGCAATAAAAAAATGACCCAAAAATAAAAGTTCTCAGGATGCTCTGAAAACCTGACACGATTTTTTTCTGAATATTTATGAATTTCTGGTGCAAATAACACCTGGTGGGCCCCCTCACTTACTTCTTTCTCCCACACCACTCCATTCACACAAAAAAAATCACTACCACTCTCTCTCTCTCGTGTTCTTGCTCCTGAGACCGCGTATTTCGATCTCTTTGCTCAAAGCTCCATTCTCGAAACTGTTTCGAGGATTTGTTGCTTGGTATGTGACTCCTCCATGTGTGCAATTAGTTTTTGTTTTAGTGGTTTATATGTAGAATAATGAGCTACTCTTGGTGCTGCTGTAGATAGCTTGCATGTTGAATTCTTAGAGTTCTAAGTAGTTTGAATGCTTGCTATGGCCTCTATACATCCCTATGAGTAGTTGCTACCAATCTTGTGAAGTTTTGTTGAGAAAAGTTTGTGGACTAAAAATTACAGAATTTTGTTCATTGGAAAAAGATGAATATCTTCAGGAAGTTTGCTTCCAAGAAGAACTCCAAGGGGGTTATTGGGCAGTCTTCTCACAATGATCTTCATACCCCAAGGTTGGCGGAACTACGGCCGCCTGAGTGGCCAGACAATGATTACATGGAAGAGGCCGGAATCCTCCAAGAGTTCAACCAATATGCTGCTAATGCCGGCCTCACCGACTTCATCGCAGCTGAATGCGAACAGTATCATCTCCTCACAAATTCCTTTGTGCAAAACTTTCATTTTCATTCTTGGAATAATCCACCTGAGGTGTCATTAAACTTATAAGCTGAACCCCGCCAAATTCCACTTACTGAATTTTGTGACATATGCATGCTTCCTTCCAATGGGGGTTTGGTAGAGCCTAGGCCCTCAAAGTTTGATGGTTTTTACCGTACTCTAACAGTGGGGGATGAGAGAGGAGTATAGGCCACCACTGCCGCTAGCTTGCAGTTTCCTGTCGTGCATTATTTTGCTTTATTTATCGCAAAGTGCTTGCTAGCGAGAGAGAAGGTGGGTTCACTTAGCACCCTAGACTTTGTTGTTTTACGTCGCACACTTTATGGCGACAACACTTTTAGCTTGGGAGCTAGTGTGGCACGTTGCCTTCACCTTAAAAGATTCAAGGGTAAAATACATGGGGGCATTTACGCTACTCGTTTGGCTACTCACTTCAATGTGCAGATATGCCAACATGATCACCCCTTGCCCAAGGTTTACCTTGACAGTGCATCTATGTTGGATCATCATTTTCTTGCTGTTGATCGCCCTAATCTTGACTTGTCGTACAATTTAGTTTTTAGTGAACACACTCATGATGTTATCCCCTTGCCTACACCTGCTCTGTTTGATTATGTTGCCAGGAACGGATACAGAGTTATGCCTGAGGACATTGTCGCTTACCGGAACAACCTGGCGGAACCACATGCAGAGCCACAGCAGTGCGACCCTATGGTGCCTGCTCCCCAGCACTTCAACATCTGACCTCACGGCTTCTACGACTGGTGATTACCAAGCTAGGCCAAAAGCCTAAGCTTGGGGGAGTACGTATTTCCACCGACATTACATTCATGTTCACACATTTAATTCTAGTTGTCGGTGTCCACACTTTTTCATTGTATCATCCATGCTTTATTTTTCTTGCTTTCTTCTTGTGTGTTTGAAAAACCTTGAGAAAATCCAAAAATATGTTTCTTCTTCTTTTTGATTTTTCATCCTAGTATAAATTGCTGCAGTACTAAAAAGAAAACCAAAAAAGATTTCCTTGTTCTTCTTTTACTTGTTGGGAGCTTTCTCGTGTAAATAGTTTTTCTCGTTTTTGCTTTTCCCTTTTTCGTTTGCTTGCTTTCGAAAAACCAAAAACTCCAAAAATATTTCAGTGTGTTTCTCTGAATTTCTTTTTCTTTTATCGAGTCATACCGAGGAGAAGGCCGCGATGGAAATGTTGAGTGGCTCTCATTTGCATTATGTTGATCTAACAAAGACCCCATATTACCTTGTCTTCTCCTCTTAAATAAAATGTTTGCAGATTCCAGCTTAGTCCGCGTCACTCTTGCACTATTTTTATTTCAAGTGAAAGGCAATAATGACGATATTAGATGAACTGGCCGTGGCAGAGAGAAACGGGTATGAACTCGACTTGTTCTATTTTTGTAAATATGTTTAACCTAGTATCCATGCTTCAGCCTATTATGATCAAACATGTTTGCAATCACAATTCTCATGCCAAGCATAAGTAGTTAGGAGTGAATAATGACTTATCTTGGATATAAAAATTGCGTTAAAATGATTGTGATGCAGTATGATGATATGGTATCCTCCTCTGAATGTTCGAGTGGCTTGACTTGGCACATGCTCATGCATGTAGTTGAATCAAAACCAACATAGCCTCTATGATATTTATGTTCATGGTGTTCATATCCTACTCATGCTAGTATCCAATGTTACTTATGCATAATGCATGTTCATGACCTTTGTTGCTCTCTAGCTGGCCGCTTCTCAACCTATTTGCTAGCCTTTGCATGTACTAAGTGGGTACTCTGCTTGTACATCAAAAACCTGAAACCCAAGTTATTCCAGATGAGTCCACCATACCTACCTATATGCGGTATTACCCTGCCGTCCTAAGTAAATTTGCATGTGACACCTCTAAAAACTTCAAATAAATATCCTTTTTGTGTGCCTGGATCGTTCATGGAACAACAGGAGGTAGTCGGTATCTTCCTTTGTAAGCGGGTTATTCACAGGTCGAGTGTTTATTCACTCGCCATCGCATGAGAAAAGGGCGGTAATAGGGATGCCCAGTCCCAAACTGCGAAAAGAAAAGAGCTTACAAATAATCAAACAAAAACTCCCAATGGAGTCATAACCTTTACATTTCCGCTTGGGAACTGCCACTAGCATGCTTAGCATGGAAAATATTGACAACTAATGGTCGTGAAGTGAATAAGAAAGGTGCATGTCTCAAAATATCAATTACCTCTGTTTTAAAAGCTTGAGCTCTGGCACCTCTGCAAATCACTGCTTCCCTCTGTGAAGGGACTATCTATTTACTTTTATGTTGTGTCATCACCTTCTCAAATAAGCACCAGAACCTGAGAGCACTGCTATCATGTTGATGCATTGTGTATAGCTAATGTTGGGTGCATCATGACTGAATCTTTTCTACCATGAATTACAATGTTTAGTCGCTTCTTGAACTTTGGGGGTGCTCTGCATTTATGTTTTGCGTTCTCAGAAAGGGCTAGAGAGACACCACTGTTGTCATATTATATCATGGTTGTTTTGACAACGTGTTGCTATTCGAGATATTTTATTATTGCTCTCTAGTTGTTTATGTCATTGATATGAGTTAATATAATTTTTAGGAGTTATTGTCAACATAGTAAGTTATAATCTTTGTTGAAAACCTGGGTGCTGTTTAAGCTTATTTATGAAACAAGAGCGAAAGAGTTCGTAAAATTTTTTCTTTTTCACTTTCAGTTTATCAACAGAATTGCTTGAGGACAAGCAAAGGTTTAAGCTTGGGGGAGTTGATACGTCTCCAACGTATCTAATTTTCCTAACGCTTTTCCTCTTGTTTTGGACTCTAATTTGCATGGTTTGAATGACACTAACCCCGGACTGACTTTGTTTTCAGCAGAACTACCATGGTTTTGTTTTTGTGCAGAAATAAAAGTTCTCGGAATGGAACGAAACTTTGCGAGGAGTTTTTATAAAATAAAAAAGAATTTCTGGATCCAGGATGGACCTGAGGGGGGCACCTGGGTGGGCACAACCGAGCAAGGAGCGCCAGCCCCCCAGGCATGCCCAGGTGGGTGCTGCCCACCTGGTGGCCCCGTTGACTATCGCGTTTCACGAGCCGGAGCTGCCGCCAAGTCCTCTTCTTCCTCGGGAGGGCAGATCTAGAGTCCGTTTGGGGCTCCGAAGAGGGGGATCTTCGATCTTCGTCATCACCAACACATCTCCATCACCAATTCAATGATGCTCCCCACCGGGAGTGAGTAATTCCTTCGTAGTGCTCGCTGGTCGATGAGGAGTTGAATGAGATTCATCATGTAGTCGAGTTAGTTTTGTTAAGGCTTGATCCCTAGTATCCACTATGTTCGGAGATTGATGTTACTATGACTTTGCCATGCTTAATGCTTGTCACTTTGGGCCTGGGTGCCATGATTTCAGATCTGAACCGTTTATGTTATCACCATTATATCCATGTTCTAGATCCGATCTTGCAAGTTATAGTCACCTACTACGTGTTATGATCCCGGAGTGACAATAATCGGGACCACTCCCGGTAATGATCGTAGTTTGAGGAGTTCATGTATTCACCATGTGTTAATGCTTTGTTTCTGTTCTCTATTAAAAGGAGGCCTTAATGTACCTTAGTTTCCAATAGGACCCCGCTGCCACGGGAGGGTAGGACAAAAGATGTCATGCAGGTTCTCTCCATAAGCACGTATGAATATTTACGGAATACATGCCTACATTATATTTATGAACTGGAGCTAGTGCCGTATCGCCCTAGGTTATAACTGTCTCATGATGAATATCATCCAATGAGTCACCGGTCCAATGCCTATGAATTTATATTATATTGTTCTTGCTAATTTACTACTATTGCTACTGCTATCGTTACTGCTACAATATCACTGCTATCACTGTTACTGTTACTGTTACTACTGCTGCTATCATCAAAACTATCATACTACTGTGCTACTAATCACTTTGCTGCAGATAATTAATCTCCAGGTATGGTTGAATTGAAAGGTCAGCTGCTAATACCTTCAAATATTCTTTGGCTCCCCTTGTGTCGAATCTATAAATTTGGGTTGAATACTCTACCCTCGAAAATTGTTGCGATCACCTATACTTGTGGGTTATCACTACGTCACCATGTGTCCAGACCTGAGATGCCGCGTGTACCAGATGAACATCGCCGAGTTCGACCCTCGTGGTGCTATTTTGGTGCTGAGGAACACTCTTCGAGAGTACTCGCTTTTCATTGGGGACAGGTACCCCATTGTGAAGCGGATGCCACCTTCCGTGCACAACACCGATGGCCTGCCGTTCATGAAGCATGGTTGTGTCTTCTGTGTGCACCGCCGGATGAACGACATGCTGGGACACGCTATCCCTGATTTATGCCACTTCAGCTTGGATGAGTCTCCATCGTGTGAACCGGGCTTGAAAGATGCAACATTGATTCCCGTTGCCCACCGATATGGATCGTGCCATCCATGAAGAACACCTGGGACTGGAACCTGGAGGAGGACATGGAGCCCATCTATAACATGTAAGTGGAGTATGGTAAATTGTGAATGGCAGCGCTGTGAATATATGTAGACTACTCGTGCACAAATTTATCACATGAAGTGGATATGAACTTGTGTGGCATACTGGCATTTGTCCTTTAGAATTTATTACTAGTAAATGTGTTATGTGTACGTGCAACTTGTGTGGTTGTTGCACGAGCTCCAACATGCTCTTTGAGAAAAAAAAGGTGGCACAACTTCGGATATAGGTGACATGGCGGCATCATACAATAGCATCGTTTGCTATAGTTGTAGTACTCCTACGAGAACTCCTATAAAACCTTGCACATGGCTCTTTGCCACTTTGGGAGGTTTAACAGTTCGTACTCGTGTTAACCTTGCACTTGGCTCTTCGCCTCTTCCGAAGGTCCAACAATGATGATACTACAGTACAATATGCTTGTAGCAATCTGACACCGAATGAACTACTGCACGTCCACCGCGAGGGCGAGGGCGAGGGCGAGGAAGAGGGAGAGGGCACTGTATTCAAAACCCTCTCCTCGTCCTGTGAGCCACCACACGCGTGGGCGAGGGAGAGGGCATAGGCGTACGTAGTAAGCAAGCTTCTCCTCGTCCTGTGAGCCATCGTGCATGGGCGAGGGAGAGGGCGTAGTAAGCAAGCTTCTCCTCATTCGGCGAGTTGATGGGACAAATCAAAGTAGTACTAATCCATACTACGTCCTTTCCAGTTAGTATGGCTTAATTTGAAACGAGAAAATACACTAACGTATGTAACAATACGCTCATTACGGCCACTAATATAGTTTTGTGGTGATTATACGGTCACTAGCTCACCTTAGAGCACCATATTGCACCCTACTGACCGGCCACATAGTCGACATGGCACTTTGTTGACTGGTTAAATTGACACCTGGTTTCTAGGTCCCACTTGTCAGTTGGCAGAGCAAAGAAATCAGTTAAACAAAACATTACGCAGGAGCGACGGGAGTCCAACCATTGCGCGTGAACCACCCTAGCTGTGTATGTGAGTGCATGCACATGTACTCCCTCGGTCCGTGAAAATCTGTACATCTAGCATTAGAAATTTTTCCAACAAAGAGTGTACGTCTACACATCCAATGCACTAAGCCTTTAATCTAATCGATATTGATTGACTAATGCACCAACTTGTGCTCTAGCTATTGGCTACATGTCTGTCCTTAATTACAGCATGCAACAACCTTCATTTAATCTTCTTCTCTCAATGGTCGCATGCACACATAAGTCTGTTACTTTTGGGCATTAATTATGCCATGAAGTTCTGGTTCCTCTTGGTCAATGTGTAAATCTCTATATGTAAAGTCTTTCACGGACGGAGGGAGTAGGTTGAGCACTTGAGCGTGAGTACGTGTGTTGCTTCGTGTGCTGTGTGCCGCATGGATACATTAGTGTTGCGTGCATGCATGTGTAAGTGTGAGTCTTGCATGTTGCATGCATGCATGCATGAGGCTTTTACTCCCTTCCATTGACATGTTCATATTTCAAGCTTCATTAAAACGTTGCATGCAAGAATTAAGAGAAAATTCACCAATGCGTGTAAAACTTCTGGTCATTTGTTCCTCACGCGGCATTTCAATTAATACGTTCGTAATCACAATTTTTTTGAGGAAAACAATCCCATTATTGAGTACTTTCAGTAAAGATTCTTTGGGCACTCATCATTTACTACTACCTTGGTTGATGATTTTTTTATTGACCTATATATAAACCTCCATCCTGGTGTAATGGTCCCCTTCATACTTGGTGTAAATTTTGATCATAAATTTAACTAACAAAGTGTCAATGCATGTCATAAAAAACTATAGCATTAAAAACTATGTTCAATTACGAATTCAGTGATATGATTTTTGGTGAAATGCATTAACATTTTATTAGTTAAATTGATGGTCAAAATTTGACAAAAAAATACTACTAGTACTCATACATTGTTGGCGCCGGGTGCCTTGGCCAATGTTTCATCTTGTTGGATAGGATGAGAGTAGAGGCATAGGGATACTGTAGATAGGAAGTCTTGGCGATCCATTATTCCCCATCTCGGCTAGAGAGAACTATTCAACTAGTCTTCACAGTGAAGTGACAATACATGCTGCAACAGATGGGACACTTAATTAATAAGCTGATCCTACGTGTTGGTGTTACTAAATCAGCCTTACCTAGTACTGCCATGATGTTTGCAAGTGGAGCACGCTTCCACAAATATGCCTATGCACCTCTCTCTTCCATTAAATGACATATGGTCCCTCTTGAGGTAGACCCACATGTCATCGCCTTAACTATTTACACTCCGAAGGACGGTATATCCTGGTAGTAGTACTAGTAGAATTGAGATTTAATGCACTTTCTTCCCCGTCTTTCCCTCTTCTTCCTCTTCTCTTCTTCTTCCTCCCCTCTTCCCCATCGCCGGCCGCACACCATTTCCCCCCGCTCACTGCTCGCCCGCCCGCGCCATCTTCCTTGGTAGCTCGCGCATACCATATCCCCGGCTCACTTCTCGGCCACACACACCATCTTCTTTGCTCGCCCGCCCGAATCCACTTCCCTGCTCACTCGCAGGCACCAAAAACCCCAATCACTCAGCGCCCTAAAAAACCCTATGGTAGAACCGACTAACACCCATAGCCGCGATTGGAATTCCCTTCCCGATGTTCTCTTGGAGCATATCTATAATCGTATGGAACTGCTCAGCACCGTGCGTCTGGTCGCATGCTCAGCGCCTTTGTACCTTCTACTCGTCTACAACTGGCCGACCCTTTTCAAGACACCCTGCTTGCTGATGCCCGATCCTTGCAGGTGGCCCAGACACCGACTTGACGATCCTACGGAGGTTGTCGTGGTGCCCCTCTACATGCTACCACTACCCGTCCACTTGTCCTTCATGCGCGTCCAATACTGGGCGGGCATGAAGGCCAACTTGATTGTCCTCATCCACCAATCTGGTAGTCCATGGCGTGTCATGGATATCTACACCCAACGAGAGATCACCCTTCCATCGTTGGATACCGCCACCATCGAGCCTCGCAGACTGCCGGACACTCTTGCCTACTACGCACGAGATGCATCGAGCTTTTGGTGCAACCTTCGTTTGCTGAAGGTTGTAATCTGTGAAGTGCCCACACCATCAGAAGACTGCATGGATTTCAAGCTCATTGCCTTGTTCGACATGGGATTAGTCTATCTGGAATCCGGTCTCCATACATAGTTATGGCTCATCTCAATCCTATTGAGCCTCCATTTCTGTCTGATGCTATAGTGCATGATGGTATCGTTTACGCGATCGACACACAGATTCGCTGCCTATACTGGTGGAATCTATCGTCATGTAATTGTTATATCTCATCTCATCTTTACCTTATGAATACGACTGCCTGTCGATTGTTAGAAATTTAGAATAAATAGTGTGTATAACCACATCATTGTTATATGTTCCTCTCATTTCCTAGATTTTTATGACCACACATGTTATTGTCAGAGTTGATATGAAAACAATTGGCATCTAATGATTGTTAGAATATATATTATGAGTATAACCTCATGATTGCTATATGTTACTCTCATTTCTAAGATTTTTATAACCACACATGTTATTGTCTAGAGTTGATATGAGAACAGTACTAAGTGCTATTGTAGAATATGAGTAGGTCCTATCATAGCTGTTTTCCTCTCATTGTTACATGATGTTTGAACCATGACATATTGCTAGAATACGAAAGCCATTGGCTTAATTTTTTAACTTGGGGTACGATTATGACCACAACATTGCAATTCTCTGTCTATGATATGTGTCACTATTTTAATAATCTCAATTCCACACATACTCTGAACATGATTGTATATTTTTGTCATTTTGGTCTCCAATTTGATTTGTTGCAGCAAAAACAAATGTGCTGGCCTTCATGATTCCAGGACCTGGAATCATACCATTCAATGGTTGGTGGTTTATCACTCGTTCAACTGATGGTGGTCATTTGACGCTCATTCACATGTACCAAATTGACCAAACCATTTCATCAAAGCACATGCAATACAATGCCTGGGGTGTTCGTGACTGTGATGGCTATGGCTTCTTTGTGTTCAAGAAAGATCCCAACTCTGTTGGGCTAGACGTATTCAATTGGAGGCGGGTTTACAACCTCGGCAACCACTCCATGTTCCTCGGGCTCAATTATCCGATCATCGAACCAATCATCGATCATATCAGCGGCGATGATTACCGTGCTATGCAACTTCCATTCGCCAGGGGAACTGTGTTTTCACATCGTACCATGGGTTTCATGAATCACCATATCTAGAGATTCGTCGACACATCTTGTTGCTTGATAATCTTGAGTGTGTGAAAGGCATCAAGATTCCATGTGATGAATGGCTTTTGCAAACCCGACATGTGGCGATGTGGTTCATGCCAACAAAAAATATGCACAACTTGATTCGTACTGATATCTAGACTAAGCCATGTATCCTGCTGCTGTAGCATGACCCTCTTTTGTTGGATATTATGTACTGTAGTTAGTTTGAGGGATAGATACCTTTCTGGGATCGAGTGCATCCTAATTCACCTGTGTAGGATGTACTGATAATGATGATGGAGATGTTGTGCAGAAGCCATATATATATATATATATATATATATATATATATATATATATATATATATATATATATATAGACACACACACACACACACAAATATATATATATATATATATATATATATATACATACACACACACATCTAGGCTATTCTGTTACGCGTAACAGAATATTATTTTGTTACCCTTTTTGAACTGACGGTTTCAGGTGGTTGTACTGATGTTTTCGAAGCGGTTGAACTTTTTGTAATTTTTTTGTCGGAACGGGGCGTGTAATATATCGTTGGAAAGCTCTTGACAACCATATTTCAACTGTATTGAACGTTTTTGCAAAATCATTATGGTTTAAGAGCAGTTTTGAAAAAAACCATTTTTTCCAAAATCGAAAACGTGAATCGTATTTTGGACACAATTTTCAAACCGTTTGTCGGAATTGAGAAAATAAGATGGCGTTGGAAAGCTGGTGAAAATCCGCATATTTCATATATGTATTGTTTTTTCTAATTCTATATGATTTAAAAGTAATTTGAAAAACGGTGAAATTCTGGGCGAAACGTATTTTCGTGATTTTTTGCAAACGGTTTGTCAGATTGACACAAATGATATGGCGTTGGAAAGCTATGGAAAATGCGCAAATTTTCCTTATAGAAATGTTTTTCTAATTCCTTAGGTTTAAAAACGAATTTGAATACGGTCAAATTTGATTTTGAACGCGATTTTTTTTTAAGTTTGTCGAAATATGGCAAATAATATACCGGTGGATAGCTATCGAAAATGCAAAACTTAGTCATGTTGAACGTTTTCTCTACTTCGCAACCGTTTAAGAGTAATTTTGAATACGGCATGACGGATCCTGCTGTTTTCTCGTCTGAAAAACAGAGTAGTCATACTGATATATGTGTATGTTTGTACTGAGCTATTTTTGTAGAGTAATTTTGAATGGTTTCAAAAAAGGATACTTGTATTGATGCTTGCATGCGTTTGTACTAAGTGTGTTTTCACTAACTAGACTTTGCTCTGTTTTTTTTGGTAATTTTTTCTCGTAAGTTTTGAACGGTTTACTGTATCGTCGCCCCTGTACTTGTATGGTTTGTATCATCGAACTGAATGATATTTTGTTCAAAAAGAAAATGTGTTTGTTTTGTTTCTTTTTTTAACTCAACATTTTTTTGACAACGTTGTTCTGAATTTCTCTCATTTTACGACTTGTACTGAGGTACTTACTAAGTAGGATTTTCATGGGTTTTTTTTTGCTTGAACTTTACAATTTGAATTACTGTCATTTCTTTTATTCCAAATGGACCACCGTTTTTAACTCGTACTGAGGTACTTACTACGCCCGAACTGGGGTGACTGTCGCGTGTCTCGGTGTGTTTTGAACTCGATGATATTTTTTTCATCAATTTACTGCCCATTTTTTTCATCACACTTGAAAGAGTGATTAATAGGTTTACTTTATTGGCCAGTAACATATGAACTCCTCAGGTAATAATACATGAACTACTAGGAACATAAATTTTCATCGAGCACTTGAAAACATAAAACATTACATAAAGAGAAGCACCGAACATTACATAAATTTTCATCGAGCACTTGAAAACATAAAACATTACAAAATTCGCAATCATTGATGAGTAATTTCCAATACGGTGAGACACGTCGTGTTGTTTTCCTGTCAAAAAATAGAGTACTTGTACTGATATGTGGGTGTGTTTGTATTGATGTATTTTTCATAGAGTAATTTAGAAATGTTCCAAAAGAGTACTTGCACTGATGTCCATATGGTTTTGTACTGAGCGTGTTTTCATGAGAATTCCTTTTTATTCTTTCAAAAGAGTAGCAACATACACTTTTTTTGAAAAATATCTCCTCCTTTATTCATTGATCAAAATAGTGGTATCACCATCCCCGAACTTGCCTGGTTTATATCGTTGAACCGAATGACATTTTCTTAAAACAAAGAAAATGTTTTGTGTGTTTCTTTTTTTTCAACTTCAACAATGGTCTGGACTTCTCTCATTTTACATCTTGAACTTTTACCATTTTGAATTTCCGTGGGGCAAATAATATACATGCCCTCTAGAGTTTGTACTGATGTGAATCCTTTCAAACTTGCATGGCTTACATCATTGAATGGGATGTATTCTTTTCACCACAAGGGCAAATAATATACATGCCCTCTAGAGTTTGTATTGATGTGAATCCTTTAAAACTTGCATGGCTTACATCATTGAATGGGTTGTATTCTTTTCACCACCACCATTCTTTTATCCATTTCTTTCTGAACTTATGTGGCTTACATCATTGAACGGGCTGTAGGTGGATATGTACTAATGAAGCGACAAAAGAAAAACAATACACATGAATTGATAACAAACTTGCACAGGACCTAACAACAAGAACACACATGAACTAACAACGATAACAAGTTTGCAGGCGACCTGACAACAAGAACACAAATGAACTTAAAACAAAAATATAAATGGTGACCAGCTCGGTGGCATACTGCAGCACGCAGGAGCAGCAACCATAGTCAGCTCGTCGAGGCTGCCAATAGGCAGGAAGGGCAATAATAGAGGGGAAGCACCGTGGGGGTTGAGCCACAACTGTGGTTGATGGCAAGCCGACATGACACAACGAGCAGCTTGAGGACGAGTGGGCGGTGCACGACATGTCACTTTAGATGCGCCTGTTAGACTGATTTCCTTCTTCCATCTGGACGGATCAATTTCAGAACTTGCTATTAGAAACAGTAAAGATACAAAATAGTCGTGTGCACAAACTTTGAAGTAAGATATGATTTCATGTCCTTATCCATTAATAAAATCATACTATGTACATTTGTAGAATACTTGCTCTCAGTACTAGTCATTCTACTTAGTTATCAAAAACGGTTGTGAATGTTGCATCCATTTTTCTCAAGAAAATGTAACATATAAGTTTTATGCAGACAGAAATATGCACCCTCAAGAAAATGTAACATATAAGTTTTATACAAACAGAAATATGCACCAAAAGATATACCCAAAATTCTAGTTTTACAACATCCAAAGAAACAAATAATTTGATGCCAACCTAAGTGAGCACTGAAAGATGCAAAGAAGAGCCTTTTTTGAGAATTTGACTTTGGTACATGTTTTGCTCTACAAATTGATAAACCAAGAGACAGTACAGATGATCATTTCTCATGCTTAACCACAAGCACACGTTTGTTCTATGGGAAGCTGGAAACATAAAATGGAAATTGGACTTACAATGAGGAAGTAGATGTACTAAAAAGCATATGAAAGATGAACTGAAAAAGTTGAAGCTCCAGATCCTCATGACGAACTGGACCATACCGGAGTTGTGAATGGTGGTGAAGCTTCACATCCTTCATCATCAACGAGCTCCTGCCATGAGCGAAAATCACAAACTTCAAACAATTTATAAAGAAAACAGTTCTTGAAATTGGGTCGAGCTTAAACTGTTCAGATTTTTGAACTCCTGCAGCAGCTATACTTGAACTTGCACGACACAGTTTTGAAAGCATCTGATGTTCAGAATATGTTATATGAAAAGAGGAAGGGGTAACACACTAAGAGACATAGGCAAAAGAGAGAAAATCATGATGTATTAGCTAGGTGGTTGAACTGGCCACACCGCTGCACCATGTCGCCCAGCTACTTCTCGATGGTCTGCTTCTTGTGATCGCCGACGAGCACCCTGGGCTTCACCATAAACCTGGTTAAAAGATATATGGGACTGGACCCTGTAGATTTAAATGAACTCTCACTAGAAGTAGGTTTTGTACTTCCCATGTAGTACTACATGGACTTGCTGTAAAATACATGGACCATGTAATAATCTTGAAGTTAATTATATGATCATCTCAAGGGGCTCAAGTTGGACTGAAACTCACTCGATAACTAAACAACTAGGGTGAGGGGTGGGATCCAGGGTACTTTTGGCAATGAATGGCCAGGGATGGTGGCGTTGAATGGCCTGGAGTGGTGGCTGTGAACGGCCAGGGTACTCCGGCAGGAGAGCCCCACCGGGAGATGGCGATGCAATTAAACTGCTGTGCAATCAAAATTACAGTTGTAAGCTAGCAAGGATACTGTAGTTTTTTTTTTGCACTATGGTCATGGAGTCAAATCAGATCAAACATGCGAGATTTGTTGTTTGATGTTACCATGAGCAGTGGTTACATAGTAAATTCAAAGAACAACAAAACATGGCAGCAACATCGTAGAATTCATTTGGAAGCAACCGCTATATATACATGATTCCAAAAATGTTCCCCAACCTGTACTGAGCAGCTTCAGAGCCTGTACTGACAATGAACTGATCTGTTATGTTTTAGCACATAGATTGTACTGTTCATTACGGACTGTTGATATAAATACATATTGAACTTCTACACTAAAAGAAAATTCACTAATAAATAACACTTCTCTTGAGCAATCAAATAAGTTTCACTAAAAGAAAATTCACTAAGAAAATGGCTATATCTCTGATGCAAACTTAATTTGAGCAGAAATGTTCATCTTTTGACACATCGAAACCACTAGCTACAGTTTTTTGCTTCCAATCATTGAACTGAAAAAAATTATGAGGTTTTTTTGCTCCCAACCTCCTGCATATATATTCTCGAACTGATTTTTCTGTCACTTGAACAGAGCAAAGAAAGCAGTAATTAAGGCATTCTTAGCCAGACTAGGCACCCCACAAATCCCACACAACAATCCATGTTATATGTATTTCTGCTGCCTAAATGTGTATATAATTTCAAATTTTCCAAGCACATACCTTCTGTTCTTGTTTTTTGACGGGCACGCCGCCCCTACTTCTGTGGATTGACGGCGCCGACAAAGTGGAGCTTAAGGAGCGAGGATCACGAGCAACCTATGGGATGAAACTCACAGCGAATGGTTCGACACCAACGATATCTATGGAAGGGCAATGACAGTCAACATCTTATAGCTCCCTATTTTGATAAAATAGCTGAACTTATTAGCAATAAAATAGTTGAACTTATATGAATTGATGGAGTAAACAGTAGGACAAATTTAGATTTCCCGCACTCCATCAATTGATTGAAAACAGAGTAGGATCATTTTAGCAAGTCAAGATTCGGAAACTAAATCAATCAAAGCACACAGATGTAATCCTCAACAGCCATCATCAAACTAAACTTGATTTGCAATTTCTTCAGAAATTAGAACAAATAGAGGACAACCGAGCGATGAGCAGAGAGCCTCCTTATAGTGAAGAAATAGGGGTTGACGGGGACGGCGGTGGACATCCAGAACTAGAGGATCCTGAAGGACTCAAATTTTATTGTTAGTTCATTATAGTAATCCTAATTAGTTGGTCTTTTTAGTACTCAGCAAGGTGCCACATATGTACTAATTATAGCGATGTATTTGTACTGCCCCAAAACACACCTAAAACATCACAAGAACATAAAAAAGAATGTTTATTAGTTCACAAACCTATCAACAATAGTAGTCCTGCTACTCCAGTGCAGCCGCCGTTGTTGATTTTCTTCTAAAAATACACATTGAACTTCTGTAACAAAACATATAGAAACTTTAAGCCACAAGATTTAGCAAGATGAACCACTAGTCTACTAACCAGAAGAACTGAATGAATTGCAAATATTTGAACTTTTCCTAATGCTCTGTAGGCCGGACAATGGGGGATTAAAGTTTGTAGCAGTAGTGCTCATGGCTATATAGGGCTCTCCTAGGACAAGCCCTCGTGTATAAAAAGCTAGTGGTTTAAATTCAAAACATGGACAACGCCACCAAAGATTTGATTAGTATATATTCTCACCTTATCCTCCACTGCCTGTTTTGTATTATATGAAGATGGAAAACATAAAGGCAATTGTACTTACGATTTGGAATTAGATGTACTGAATAGCATACAGAAGATGGACTGAAAAAATTGAACTAGTACAACCATTCTACTTTTTGAAAATCTTTTGAACTAGCTCTACGACAATTTTTTAAACTTACGTATGCAGATGAAGCGAACTTTTCGACACATATCTTTTGTTTGTAACCATACCCAACTCACACTCTCCTTGATATTGTGTTGAACTACTGTTGCATTTTTTATGTGGTGAACTTTTTTATAAAAAAATACGGAATACTGTTTTCTAATTTACAACAATACATCACTGTTTTTTTCTTATGAATTGTTTTCTATAATGCAGATTTTGAACTATTGTTTTCTTTTCATGAACCAATTACATCAGACTAATTTAGAGAATGTACTTCTTGGCAGCAACACAATGAACCTCCAGGAAAGTAAGATTTGTACCACTTTCTCTCCAATGTCACTAGCCATGCTAACAAAAAATAGAATTCATGGGAAAAAATTCTTCTCTTTTCAAACATTAACACAAACACCTGGCATAAAATCTCTATGAAGCGAGCAGCAAGAGCCATGGGGGGGGGTAACCTTGATGTGTGACGACCTATGACATAGACGACTACAACAAGTAGAGGAAGGGGAAGTGGAGAAGGTGAGCTCTGCCTCAAGCTCGTAGGGGAATGTCTCCACGGACGGCGCAGGGGGGAGAAGTGCCCCGCGGCAGGGAGGACGGCCAGCGGTAGGAAGTTGAACGTCCCACTGTGTCCGTTGGCCGGCGGAGGAACATGCCGCGGTGGATTCTAGGGAGGGAGCCGGGTGGCGCTCTAGGGAGGAAGCCTGGAGGCGGAGCACTGGGGAAGGAATCGGGCGGCGGCGCGCTGGGAGGTAGCCAGGCGGCGGAGCGATGGGGAGGGAGCCGGGCGGCAGCACGCTGGGAAGGGAGCAGGGCGGCGGCACGCTGGGGAAGGAAGGAGGCTGGAGGCGCGACGACTGGGGGAAGGTGGACGGAGGCACGGCGGCAGCGGAGGGAGGTGGACAGAGGCGCGGCACGGCGGAGGGAGGAGGCCGGACGCGTGATGGCCGAGGAGGGTAGTCGGAGGCGCGGCGGCCGGGGGAAGATGGCCGGGGGCGCGGCGGCCGGGGAAGACAGGCGGAGGCACGGCGGTCGGGGGATGGTGGTCGGAGGCACGGCGGCCAGGGAAGGTGGTAGATGATGGCGCTGGGGGTCGTGGTTCGATTGACCCGATCCAGACTTGGCGTGAGGGATTTTTTCATTTCCAGTTCGGCGTACCGGTTCGGAGAAACAGATCACGACCTATAAGGGATCGAGGGTAACAGAATAATATTATGTTACCGGTAACAGAATAGTCCAGCCCTATATATACAGACTGTCTATTATGCTAATATTAGCAGAATAACTACTCTGATAACACTTCCGCACTGTACGCTCAACGCAAGTGCACTGCATCTTCTTGACGCCAGGCACTTCAATGCTTTCACGGGAGAATTGCTTCATTTTCTAGTGTTCCTCCCACGTTTTCTGTGTGGAATCGGGTGTTGCGGGATGATTCAGTTTGTGTCTGCATGTCATTTTAGCTTTATTCTTTCTAATTTACAAGAAAATCTACTAAAGTGCTTGCAAATCGAGGGATTTGGCGGACGAGCTTTCTCTGTTCGTTCGTGTTCACATCAGATGAGATTTTTGTGTGGTCGGATGTTATTTTTTAGTAGGAATTCTTTGGTTGCGTTTGTTTTAAACGATCCGTTCACTCTATAATTTGTTAATTTTTAGGAGTTAGTTTTCAATTCTTTGTTATTTTGACTGTTGCGGCGGGTGAGCTTCGTCCGCTCCTATGTTCTTGTTGATTTTTTTGATTTTGCTCATCCATGCGTGTTTGAATATTGCAATTACTATTGCTATAGGTTTGAATTCATTGTATTGCGGGTATAATTGTTATTTTTCGAATCGCATTCTTGAAAATGAAAGCTGATGCTATTCGTCCCGTTGCCATGTCTTCTATGTAAATTTTTCGGGGGTATTTTTCTATAGTTTAGTGGTTGTACAATTTTTAGGTGAGTTATGGAATTGCGAGTGAAATTGACACCTCTGTTAGTCTATCACATGTCTGTAGTTTTACTGCTTTAATTTTATTTTTTGTAGTCGTGGATACGTTGTAGTGCACTGCATTTTCTTTGGTAGTGTACTTCGTTGTAGCTGCATTACAGTGGTTATGGCTGCTTATGAGATTTCTCCTTTTCTTAAATTGCATTCTGTGTTCGAGATGACTGCATAATATGCATTTCCGTACTGCATTAGCAGTGTTGTTAATATTCAATTCTGCTATTAGAATGGATGGTCCATTATACACTTTTGTTAGCTAAATAGTAATTATAAGAATTTTTTTGAACTGCATACGATGAGAATTGTTCTTGAACATGATATGTTAACTGCAAAGTTTCGACCATTTGGATTTCATTGTTACTGTTCAGAGGGCTGCTTTTTTTATTATTAGTACCACACTATGTGCTTGAGAGAACTGCATTACTGCCAACAGCAACTTTGTCTAAAAAGGATGATAAAATGAGGCGGTTGAGGTTGCATACATTAAATAGGCATCGTTCAAATTGTCTGATGGACATAATTTTAAAAGCATACAACATAACCAAAGCATTAGAAATATTGGTTGCTTCATCTTAGACAGCCTAGAGTGCAAATATTGTAAACTTGATGGAGTCTTCTTCTTTGTAGAAAAACACCATGGCCACTTCTCCGACCTCAAAGCCATTCTGGGAGACAAAATCTTTCCAACCAGTAGTTATGTTGATGAAGTCTTCAGAGTCGATGTGGTAGTCAGCTTGCATGTCTGCATACCCATTCTTGTGTTCTGTCTCCAAAGTAACCTTCCCTGAACTCGGAGCATTAAATTTTATTGTGGATGGCAGTTTCTGCATATTGAAATGGGTGGAAAAAGAATTTTATAAGTAAACAACAAATGTTTTTCTTTTCTACTTAGTATGATCTGTTTATGTTGACTTAAATAGTTACATATATATGACTGCTATTTTCTAAGTAGTTGCAATGTATGAACAAACTTATATACGCAATTGACCCCTAGTTTTACTGGGATATATATTATACTACAACATGCTTGCACTGCAATGTTAGTAATAGTGTACTTCTCCAGCATGTTAAGATAAGTGCAATGCTTACCTACTGACCCTTTTTTTGTTTGTGTGTTGGGATTCTGATCTAACTAGTGTCGATACCTGGTGTGGTACTGAAGAAAGATAGGTGGAAGCATCTAGTCTTAATAGCTAACAAATCTGAACAACAATAGAAATTCTATTTTGTATTTTTTGTTGACACTACTGATCAAATTGATCGAATTATATATTCAGATGTGTATTTGCAGGCTAGATTATGTCCAAAATTGTGAGAGGAAAAACATACCCAACTTACCTAGAGATCTGTGGTTGTGAGATGATGAAGAAATGGCGCACGAAACCCCCTGTTGGGTATCATCAGGCACCCGAGCATGCTGCGCCACTCGGTGTTGGTGAGCTCTAGACCTTCTGCGTACACGCATGTGTCCGCTACCGGTGCCATCCTTGCCAAGCACCCACACTTACAGTCCATGGCGGGTTCAGTGAAATTCTAGAGAAGAGCTGTGGATGGGATGAACCCTATATCTACGATTTGAAGAAAATGAGGAACGGGGGGGGGGGGGGGGGGAGGAGTTGTGTTAGTCTGTAGCACGAATGGATAAGTTTTTATGCAACCAATTGAGCAATGGAAGTAATAAATGGTGTGGTTGGTGTTAGGTGGTGGATTGGTTCTGATCAGTGTACACGAATGCATTTGAGAAGAAAGAGGACTGCTTACTTGAAAATAGCGAACTGCATTGTCATATCACGACGAACTGCGAACGTGTAGTTGGGCCTGTGTTTGTGTATGATATGTAGGATTTTTTTAATTTTCAGTGGCCTCTCTTTTTTTGTTGTCCCTGTGTTCGGGTAGTGAAGACGCAATTGGGCCCAAGTCAGCCTGTGAGCACGGCTTGTTCTCGGTGCGCTGTGTGCGGTCTAATGTTTAGTCCCACCTCGCCCGCGGAAGGCGCGTCCGACATGTTTATAAGCGTTGGCGAGGCCGCTGTATCGAACTCCTCTTGTTACTTATTTGGGCGCTTATACACGGTGCTCGCAGCTCTATGCTCTCTGACCTATGGGCCCATGTGTGGCCGGCCCCATGCATTGTGACTCAGAACGACTCCCCTTCTGTTGGCGCAGACCTATTACGAGACTGGCTGGGGCCGGTAGCACCTGGGTGGTCAATTTTTTTCTTTGTATTTTTCTGTCTTAGGTGTTTTTTCAATGTCGGGACGTGCACTGCATTGATCAGGGTTCTATACTGCATGTGCACACATTCCGTACTGCATGTACAGTTCTCATTTTTTTGGTTTCCGTGTTTTTGGTATTATGTAATCTTTTTTTCCAATGTGTGGGAGTGCACTGCTTAGTAAATCATACGCGTAATGCATTGATTATGGTTCTATACTGCATATTCATATATTTCTGCACTGCATTGATTATTTACGTGTTTGCGTTTTTCTTTTTGTGTTTTTGCTCTTATGTATTCTTTTTTCAAATTTAGGTTTGTGCACTGCTTTCTTGGTTATGTTAAAACTTCATTCGACAGACTCCGTACTGCATTCGTACACAATTTGCACTACATGCGTCCTGTTTGCACACTGCAACTTATTTTTCGTTTTGTGCACTGCTCGAATCTAATGATACATGAGCAGACAACAGAAAACAAATTATCATAGGTATTCTGGACGACAATTTCATCACCAGCAAACTAAGTTTAACAGAAAGCAAACTAACGTAATCAAAGTTCATCATTACAAGCGATTCTGCATGGCAAGCAAACTAGGTTCAGCACACAAGCAAACTAATGATACATAAGCAAACAACATAAAGAAAATTTGATGATAATTCTAAAAGAACACTGGCATTGTTGGCTCTTGGCCGGCATCATCTTCTTCTTCACCAGTTAGGCTCTTCCCATCCCCAGCTGCTCCTGGCGCGCTTCTTGGGGGGCTCCTCCTCCAGCTTTGCACGGCGAAGGCCGTACTGGGTGAGGTAATGCGGTTCCGTATCTCGTACGCTGCGTAGGCGTCCTTTGCCGCGTACTCGATGTGCCTCATGGACAGAGGCAGGATGGCCCAGCGCTTGTGCTCGTCGTCGGTGATCTTCTTCTTCATGTTGTTGTAGTAGTCATCGATGAGCATGCCAGAGATGTCTCCAAGGGAGTCCAACTCCTTGTTTGCCTCGGGCACCCTCCACTCCTCTTGGATGTCGACGAAGTTGGCGACCTCCAGTTTGACGCGCTCCAGCCTGGTTTTGTTGCCGTCGATGGAGAAGCCTGCAAAGGTGTACCTGGGGTCGGCAAGGAAGTTGCCGAAGATGGTGCACCTTTCAAAGGCGCTCATTTGGAAGAGCAACACCGGGTGATTCTTGCCGATGGAGAGCTGGCAGAGGGCGGGTTTCTGCGTCGCTTCATGCTCGTTGTCGTACTCAAGATCAATGCCTACGATCTTGTGGCGCTGGAGGCTGAGGTGGCGCTCGTACTGCACGAGGGAGATCACCATCTACTTCTTGTCGTTGGTGTGGATGACGTGCAACTTGGTGTTGCCGTGCGCCTCCACGGCCTTGTTGCCCTTGTACTCGTCGGTGAACGTCATCGCCGGTAGCAGGGCTTGGTGCTTTTGCATTGATATGGAGCGATTTGATGGCAGCACAATGGATACTTGTGTTGTTGTGGATGAGAAGGCTTTTGCGTCGGATGAACTGCACGATCACGCTGATGATGCGGTTGTGCAGATCGTGGTTTGGTTTTGCATCTGTGATCGTGGGCTTGTGGCGATGGAACTGCTCCGATTGGGTGGTTGTATGCGAACGTGGGTTTTTTTAAGGTGGCTTTATTTTATTTTTGATCAGTAAATTTTTTTAACCACCACTTTTCTGTGCGAACGGGCATTTTGTCATGTTTTATATATGTATATTGCGTGACAACATAACTGCATTGCTTATACTTCCGCACTGCATCGCGTACAAAGCAGAACTGCACTTGTGTATACTTGTGTGTACTTCATCATTTTTTGCGTGTCCTTGCTATAGGCTTTGGTGTTTTTCGTTGTGTTCTATGCCGTGTATTTAATCATGTAGGTAATCCGGAACTGGATTGCCATACCGCACTGCATCGCGTAACGTAACGCACTGTATTTTTCTACCGCTATGTATTTGCACTGCATTGCTACGACGAACTGCATTGCGTAACAGAATGCACTGCATACTTCTACCGCCATGTACTGCATCTTGTTTTTGCCTGTACTTACTGCAGTACCTGGTACGGGAGGGGTAGGCGAAGGGGGGGTGGGGGCCCACCCATTTTTTTTGAACTTATTGTTTTTTCTTGGTTGGCCTTGTTGGGCATGTGTTCGGGTAGTTTACAGACGCACTTGGGCCAAAGTCGGCCTGTGGGCATGGCTGGTTCTTGGTTCGTTGTGTGTGCGCTCTAATGTTTAGTCCCATGTCGCCGCCGGAAGGCGCGCTCGACCTGTTTATAAGCGCTGGCGAGGCATACCGGTCGAACTCCTCTGGTTACTTATTTGGGCGCTTATACACGGCGCTCGCAGCTTTATTGTCTCTGACCCGTGGGCCCATTTGCGGCCGGCCCCATGCATTGTGACTCAGAACGACTCGCCTTCTGTGGGCGCTGACCTACTACGAGATTGGCTGGGGCCGGTATCATTTGGGTGGTCAATTTTTTCTTTGTATTTTTTCAATGTCGGGGCGTGCACTGCTTTTTTGGTACATCATCGGTGCACTGCATTGATCAGGGTTATGTACTGCATGTGAACGCATTCTGTATTGCATGTACAGTTCACTTTTTTGTTTCCGTGTTTTAGCTTTTTTGTAATCTTTTTTTCCCAATGTATGGGACTGCACTTCTTAGCAAATTACAATGTACTGCATTGATTATGGTTATGTACTGCACGTTCGTGTACTTCCGCACTGCATTTATTATTTCCATGTTCGCGTTTTTCTTCATCGCTGTGTTCTATGCCATGTATATATTCATCTACGTAATGCGGAACTGGATTGCTATAGCGTACTGCATCGCGTAACGAAATGCACTGCATTTTTCTAGTGTTGCGTACTGCATTTGTTTTTTGCCTGTGCTTACTGCACTGTACGGGAGGTTTAGGGGGAGAGGGGGGGGGGGGTTTGCTCCCCCAACTTTTTTTGTGTGGCACTTATTTGAAGGTAGACTTTTTTTCGGATGCGTTTTCTTAACATGCGTGTTGTTTTTGATTTTAACTTTTTTTACAAATTGTATGTATTTTATTTTTGTTTTACCGTTTGAACTTCATGATTCTTCACAAAGAACTGCATCATGTGCGTTTTGTTTCTTTTGTTTTTGTTTTTTAGTAATATGTGTGTTTTGATGTAGTCTGGCTTATTTTATCCGGGCCATTTTTGGGCCGGCCCTTTTTTGTGACCCTTTTTGCGACACGCAGGCCTCCTACGTATCCCTTCCAGGCTATTCCACTGCTTCGCTGTCAGGGAGAGAGACCAAGAACAATCCCCTCTCCTCACTTGCAGTTTCTCCCGAGGCATCTCTCCCTTGAGCAAAACCGCCGTCGTGCGCAGCAACCGCCGTCGCCTGGGGAACCGCCGCCCCCAAGGGGGTGCTTATTCCTGCATTCCGCGTCGCTGTCCGCTCCGTGAGCCCTTGCCGATGCTCTCCCGCAGCCCTTTCCTGTTTGTTCCCGTCGCCGCCCCCTCCCCCCTTCTCGCCGCCGTCACCGCACCCTTTTTTCTGGTATGTTCCGCTTGGCCTCGGTCTTGATCGTCCCTTCGTCTTGTTTTCTGATTCTCGTAGTTGATGTCGCTCTTTTTGCTTGTGTAATTTTTCCGTAGGCAGTCGATTTTATCTCGTTTTGAAGTCGATAGTCGTGTGTAGCAATGTGGATCTAGGGTTTCGTGAGATTTTCATCGATTTTGTTGCTTATGTCTGTCACTTCGTCCTTGTGCTGTAGGGAAACGCCATGTCTTCGCCGAGCAGAGTGGGAGAAGGAGTTCAGGGTATGTGCAGTGCTTATTTTAGGCTTTGTTTATTTTCTTTGATGTTTATCTAGTTTCCTAATTCATCCTGCATATTGGTTTATGCTCTGTTAGTTGTCAGCGTTCGTTTGCATTATTTTGTCAAGTGATGTTTTGTAATTTCTGTTTTCTATTTTTTTAATCCAGTAGGTGATTGCAGTGCTCATAATCATACACCAATTGACTCTCCTTGTCCTGGTGGTAAGGATCATGGTGTCGAGGGAGTACATCAAGTGAGTTCGCCGATTGAATCTTCTCCCATAAGTGTGGCCCCTCCTTCTGGTATGTGATTGATTTGTTTATTTTTGTGTATGCTGGTTGCTTGATGTTTGGACAAATTGGTGTTGCCTTGTTTTATCTAGTCCGACATTTTGTTTCGAACAACCGTGAATTTAGTGTATGCAGCACTGCATTTATTTGTATATGTGAACTCCACTATATGTATGTGTGAACTGCATTGTTGTTTTATTCAAGTTTTTTGTACAATGCATTATTTTTTATTTTGAGTTTATGGTTGGAGCACTGCATTTATATGTCTAAGTGTACTGCATTTTGTTCTTTTTGTGCACTTTTTAATGAGCATAGTCAAACTTCATTTTGATGCAGTGTCTGTTTTCCATGCTGGGGCGCCTGGGTTTGAGGAGGTTACTCAATTGATTTACCATTATTTTGAAGAGGGTAATGTTGGTGTGAGCTTTGATCAGAGACGTCCCATCTTGTCTGAAACACAATCGCAGTCTGTTGATGGTACAGAGGAAGTTACACAGGATTGGATGGTCTTAGAACAACTTCGTCAATATGAGTTGGAGCAAAGCAAGAAGAAGTTGAGGTTTGAAATTGAGTCAAAAGAGTTTGTGGAGAAGGAGAAGCAGAGGAGATCTGCAGATGGTGCCAAGGGTGGCAAATTTGGCAAGGTGAAGCAGCCTTCTTTGCAGAAGAAGAGGTTGAGTACTGTTGCTGAGGAAGGTGGTACACCTTGGCGGAGTCCACGTGTTGCTGGAATGAAGAAGAATCTTGGCAAGAGAACTACTGAAGCTGGTGGAAATGATGATCCTCAGCGCAAGCGACTACATGTCACTAAAGGTCCCAACTCTAATGACGACGACTTTGTGCTTGCTGATTATGTGAAGGGTGTTCATCCTTGTAGACGCAAAGACTGTGGTTCATCTAAAAGTCTATCCAAGCATGCCCGTGATGATGCGACAAAGATGTTGGTGGTGACTCTGGCGAGGAGGTGGATGCTGCTCCAAAGGTTTGTTGAAGTGCACTGCATTTGTTTCCTTCATTGTTATTCTTTCTGTATTTTCTATGTCTCTTTTTTTATGGCTAGTCTTCTGATATGGACTGCATTTCCCTTTACACAGAGGAAGAAGTCTAGTAAGAGCAATGCAACTGAAGATGATGCTGAGGGAGATGATTCTCAATTTAACAAGACCGTGCGGTTGTCGCTTCCCACTGTTTGCAAGGCTGCTTCTTTGTTGAAAGAGGCGCATTGTAGTCATGTTAGGGATGCTGGATTTGGTGTTGTCTTTGATCTGACAGTAAAGAAAAATGTGTCGCCCATTCTTATGTGCTATCTGATGGGAGTGATTGACCCTGCCACCATGGTAATGGACTTTGGGAATGGCAGGGTTCTTCGAATCAATCGTGATGCAGTCTGTCACATTTTTGATTTACCTATGGGATATCACACTGCACCCATGCCTGCTTCCAGTGGTCATGATGAATCGTTGACTGCCCTCAAGGACGAGCTTGGCTTTGACCGTTCAAAAAGTATAGGTGTCAAGGACTTTCTTGAGAAGTTGAAGGTGTTGGTGGAGGAAGATGATTATGTGACTGTTGACCTTGCTGTGAAGGTGTTCTTCCTGATACTTTACAAGAATTTGTTGTGCCCGGGGCCTGCAGTTCGTTTGGGTAGAGTTGCTGCGATGGTAGAGAACATGGATTATGCGGCTATGGCTCAGATGGACTTTTGCCAGCTTGTTATTGATGAGTTGCAGGCAGCTGTGGTTAGGTGGCAAACAGAAGGCAGCAATCAGAATTGTGCAGAGGGTTGTGCCATTGTCCCCCTGATTATGTATCTTGACTGCTTGAAGCTTCACAAATTTTCAGTCATGCACATGTTGACGCCACGCGCGTCATACCTGACGACCAAGGACCTGACGAAGTTGTACAATGAGGATGTGCTTGTGAAGGGAAAGATTTACTTGGAAAGTTACAAATTTGGGAAGCTGCCGATTAGTGCATCTGATTTTTTAATATCAGATTTTTTTAAAAAAAATCTGCAACCATTATAAATGTGAACTTTTCTAGTACTCACATGTGTACTTCTCTCTGCCTGTTTTCTTTTTTTGAAGTGGAAGGCGTCAGGTGATATTGTGTACAACCGTCCTGTTGCAGTTGTACATGGTAGATCTGATGCGGGGCCTAGCACTCCTGCTAGGTTTTATGAGCCTATCTGTAGCCAGCTTCCTACCTGTGATGATGAGGTGCCCCATGCTCGTGGTTTCATGCCTCGACAGATGTTTGATAATATAAGCTCTTATAAACAGACATTTGTTGGCGGCAAAAAACTCAAGGAGATTGATGAGCTTCTTTTGAATGTTTCGAAGCTAACTGAAGATTTGCCAACCTCTGGTGACAGGTTGAGGACAGTTGCTGGTTTTTCCCTGTTGGACATGGCCCACGAGATGAAGATATTGTTGCTTCTCACAATTTAGATTGTGGCATGATTGAAAGCCTGAAGATTGCAGTGACGAATGTTCGGTCTTCGTATGCTCAATTGAGACATTCACAAGAAGAAAAATGCGGTCGGTATGAGAAGGATGCTGGCATATTTTGGACGAAATGACCCGTCAGGACGCTGGCGTTGGCGCTGACAATGTATGTTCTAGATTTTTTGCAGCTTTGAACCTCTTTTTTTGTGTATTATGTTGACTGCTCCTCACTTTTTTGTTTTTTTTTGTTATAGGCTGGAGTTGAATTTTCTGGTGTCGATGGAACTAGAGACGATGGAGTTGTTAGGTACAAATACTCCTGCCATGTCTGTTCTGCCATGCGTCCCTTTTTCTTTGAACTTGCATTTGTTTGCTTCCCATTTTTATTGTTTTTTTTTGTGTACTTCACTATTGTGAAGTGTGTACTGCTTGTGCATAGTTGAAGTTTTTCTTTTTTGGTCGGTACCATCTTATTTCTCGTTTTTGGTTTGTTCTATGCCCGTAGACTGGTGTTGCTGCTTGTGATGTGCACAAAGAGACCTATGATGGCTCTAGGAAGGATGAGGTCTTGGCTAATGCGTCGTCCCCTCTGGATGTTGTAGCTGATAAGGTATAGTTGTATTACTTGTTCTGTTAGTGGCTTGTAATCTATTTTTTTTTGTTTGTTATAAACTTGATGTACGCTGTTATGTTCACCCATATGCATTTTCATTTGCATATGTTAGCTGCAATAGTTTTACATGTGTGAGCTTCATTGTTTGACAGAAGTGAATTGCAGTTCTTTTCGCATGCGCGGTCCATACTGTTTTACATACGTGAGCTTCAGTATTTAACATAACTGAACTACAACATTTGACAAAGTCAACTGCATTTCTTTTTTTACGTATATGTGGGTTGCAGTTGTAGTTGTGTTTGACACATGTGTGTTGCAGTTGTTTTGCATATGTGGACTGTAGTTGTTCTGTGTATGTTGTCTGCAATCTTTGACATAAGTGTGTTGTGTGTTGTTGTGTTAATTATCCCCACGCTCATTTTTGTGTTACTATATGTTTTTTAAACTTTCCATAGGTTGGAGAAGAAAACGTGGAAGTTCACGTTGATCTGAATTAGGGCAGTTGTGCTGATGATGGTCATGGCAGTGTTGATGCTTCTGCATCGGTTGTCGTTGACTGTGCAGATCCTTCTGTAGCTCAAGGATCCCATGATGCTGTTCCCACCAGTCGGCATGAAGATTCTGATGTTGGCATTGAAAAGCCATTGAAGAATGTTGCCCCTACTTCTAGTGTTGTTGCTTCCCCTGTCTGTCTGGTGTCCAACGATGTTCCAGAAGTACCGAGAGTGGAGCCTCATGTAGCTGAAGTATCTAAGGACGTTGCTGTTGACCACACTGTTGTAAATCAAGAGAAGGCTGATGTTGCTGCAGAAGGGCAGTCCAGTGAGGTTGTGGTGGATTCGTTGCAACTTATGCAAGAAAATATTTTTCTCAGCTCTGAAGAACAGCAGCCTAAAGAATCTGATACTGTAGGCAAGAGTTTTTTTTAACAGTGCAGTTTCAAGTTTTTCTCATTCATGTTGTTTAATTACAATGGTATCTTTATTAGATGTTTACTGATAAGTGAAACTTGATCTTTTGTCTATGATTTTCAAAATAGCTAGAAAATTTCCTTATCTTAATATTTAAACTTCATTATTTGGATAAGTGAACTTCATCTTTTTTATTACAGATGACGAACTTCCTGTTGTGACACCGTCGAGCATTGATCCAGCTCTTCTGAAAAGATACAATGAGTTGTACGCTGCTGTTACGAGGGCTCGGAAGGACAAGAAGAAGAAGTATGGTTTTTTAGAAATTGTTTTGTTCATATGTATTATCTAATTTTGGTATTTACCCCTTTTTCTTTGTTGTTATTTTTTTAGTATCTTATGTTTCAGTTTTTCATGAAAAATTTAGGGACATGATTGCTTTTAAAATTGAGATGGGTGATATTAGCATTGGCGAAGTTGGTCAATCCTTTTGGGATAAAGGGATGCTCACTACAAGGCTTGTAGATCTTGGGGTTTCTTTGCTGGTAGATAAGTTTAAGGGATCTCTGACAATGGTTGTCCCGTACCATATTTGTTTAAGAATGCAGAAATTTTAGTTTTATTTTTTGATTTTCTTTTCTGATTTCGTGCGACGACCTGTTTCCTTGGGCACTATTTGATTTTTTTCGGCACACAAATATTTGGAATGGTGGTACTGTACGTCAAACATAACCCAAAACCGTGTTCACTTCCCGGACTCCGCCGAAAAGAGACCATCACGGCTACACACGCGGTTGATGCGTTTTAATTCGGATCTGGTGTCAAGTTATCTACAACCGGACGTTAACAAATTCCCATCTGCCACATAACCGCGGGCATGGCTCTCGAAAGTTTATACCCTGCAGGGGTGTCCCAACTTAGCCCATGATAAGCTCTCGCGATCAACAAAGGATATTCCTTCTCCCAGGAAGACCCGATCAGTCTCGGAATCCCGGTTTACAAGACATTTCGACAATGGTAAAACAAGACCAGCAAAGCCGCCCGATGTGCCAACAAATACCGATAGGAGCTGCACATATCTCGTTCTCAGGGCACACCGGATGAGCCAGACGTCGGGTTGGCATAGACCCTGGTTGCCCAGGGGGCGCCGGACATCGCTCAGGTTGGACCAACACTCGAAGGAGCACTGGCCCGGGGGGGGGGGTAAAATAAAGATGACCCTCGGGCTCCGGAAACCCAAGGGAAAATGGGCTAGGTGAGGCAAATGGTAAAACCAAGGTTGGGCCTTGCTGGAGGAGTTTTATTCAAAACGAACTGTCAAGGGGGTCCCATAAATCACCCAACCGCGTAAGGAACGCAAAATCCGGGAACATAACACCGGCATGACGGAAACTAGGGCGGCAAGAGTGGAACAAAACACTAGGCATAAGGCCGAGCCTTCCACCCTTTACCAAGTATATAGATGCATTAATAATATAAGAGATATTGTGATATCCCAACATAATCCTGTCCACCTTGGAGCAATCTTCAAATTCACCTGCAACTAAAAATGCTATAAGAGGGGATGAGCAAAGCGGTAACGTAGCCAAGCAACAGTTTGCTTGGAAGGGTGAAAGGTTAGTGGCTGACATGGCAAATTGGGAGGCTTGAAGAACAAGTGATAGGTAGCGCGGCAAAGCGATAGAACGAAGCAACTAGCATAGCAATGATAGTAATGAGATCCAAGGTGACGGTCATCTTGCCTGAAATCCCGCTAGGAAGAAGAACGAGTCCATGAAGAAGACGAACGGGAGTAGTCGAACGAATCCTCACAATTGCAACATTACCGGAACTAAGAAGCAACACCGGAAAGAAACAAACAACATGGTAAATGCACAAGCATAAGCATGGCATGATGCACAAACAAGTATGATGCATGTCCGGTTTAATGAGGCATGGCATGGCAAAGTGCAACAAACAATACTACAAGTTAAGTGGAGCTCAATATGCAATGAGTTGCATATTGACAGAACATCACATTGACATATTTAGTTCAATCTCGTTTAAGCTACCAAACAATATTAAATGTTGTTAAACATGGAAAGAGGTGAAGCATAATAAAACTACCTATCTAGTCAAGTTTAAATGAGGCCGGAACAACGAACAACAATTCCGAAAAATCCCCATGTTATTTAGCAATTTAATGCAACAACAATTTTAAACATTTTAAATGTTGTTATCATGATGCGGATGACATATGCAAAACTTATGCAATTTTATGAAAATGTTGACATGAGCAAGTTTTGAGGCATTTGTCACCGTGGCGGAAAGAAGGGGTGTCATGGCAACATATCCGAAAATGATGCCACGACAACATATCGGTTCTGGTAGCTCATGGAGATACCGGTGCAAAAGAAGGCGTGCGGATGTGCGCAACATGCTAGAGATGGTGGGGTGCTCCCGACTACCGGGTTCCCAAGGGTTAGTGGCATGGAAAACGAGTGACAATTCGAACACGGTGCAAACGGTGCATCTCATCAACACATGCATTCAGTCCACGGCGGTCGTTCTCGGCGGTTATACCTTCGAAGCGTGCATTTCGAAGCGGGTCGAGTTCTACGAAGGAAGTAGTGATACACGGGTCGTAGTGGAAGTAGTCGTTCTTGCGACAGTAGTGGAAGTAGTTGTACACGTTCGTTATAGAGAGGTACTTGATGAATCCAACATCTTTGGGGCGACGGTAGTGGTACACACAACGTCGGGGTACTTGTCGGTCCGGTTTTGGCGGTGTAGATGTACACGTTGTCGGGGTACTTGTCGCATCACCGGGTGTAGTCGTACATGTTCGGAGCGGAACTTGGCGGTCCATGTAGTCAAACTTGACGCATCCGAAGGGTACTTGGTGAATCCACACGTAGAGGTACTTGGCGAAAAATCCTGGAGACGATGCGTCCGTGTACGGTTCTTGGCGGTGTTCTTGCTGGTCCAAAAGAAGCAAGATCGAAGGCCGGCGGCAGGGACTTGGCGCTGGTCGATGCAGACGAGCGGAGGTGCGTCCTCCTCCCCGCTCGAACGAAGCAGAGGCGGGGTAGGGGCTTGGACATGTAGAGGCGCTGGAGGTGACGAGCTCCTGGTCGAGTAGAGGGCTTGGGTGCGGAACTTGATGTGACGAAGGCGAAGGGGAATGCGACGAGGCGGACGGCAGCGGATTGCTCGCCGGCACGGCTAGAGGCGGAGGTCGCTAGTGCAGGCGCATGGGGAGGTGAGGAGGAGGCGAGATGGCACGGCAGCGTCCTGGGAACGACGGCTCCAGCGCGGGGCGGGCGGAGCAGCTCCGGCGGTGGCGGGGTACGAGGCGAGGACGAGGAAGCAGAGGGGAGGCGTCACGTGGAGGAGAGTCGACGGGGCGACGCTCGTCGGAGTCGGGGCCGAAAGGGACGGGTCGAGGGGCTCCTCCCCTGGCGACGGAGCTGACGAGGCGATGGCGCCGGGTAGACGAGGAGGCAGGCGAGGAGGTCCTGGCCCGGTGGCGAGCTTGAGGGGATCCGGCGCGGGTGCTCCTCTCGTGTGCAATGTGTGTGTGTGAGTGGCGGCGCTAGCAGGGGAACGAGGGAGAGGGGGGTCGAGCGAGTGGGTGGAAAAAGGAGATCGGGCAGGCCTCTTGGGCCGGCTAGGTCAGGCCGCAGGTGGGCCTTAAGCGGGCTTCGGCTATGCACTGCTCCCCTCTCTCTTGATATACTCCTTACAGAAAAAATAGAGAGATACCAAAAAGAATCAAGAGAAGAGGCTATGGAGAAGAATACAATGGTGGGATATTTTTGTAAGGCTTTATGGAATGTTTCCAACCCAACAAGAGTGGTTCCAGCCAAATAGGCGAAGTTAAACCCAAAATTATTTAACTTGCGCCAAAGGAGTTTGAATGGAGTCTAGGATTTAGGACTGTCCAAAAACTGTTAAGACTTTAGGAGGAGCCTCGATAAATGGAGAAAGAAATATGGAGAAAGTTTGGAGAACAAACATGAAGCAAAAGGCATGAGAATTAAATTGCAAGTGTGTTATGGTGATTCCAAAGTTAATGGAATATTTTAATATAGCTCCCTAATATTGGGAGGATATGTTATAAAGAGAAGTCACCCTTCCCTCAATTTAAATAGATCGAAGATCCATACAATTTATTTAGAAGAGTTTTAAAAATTAAATAACATGCTGCATGATGACATGATGCAATGCAAAAATAAATAGAGCAGGCACAAATGAAAACACACGGAGGTCACGAAAATATGGAAGTCTTCTGAAGCGTCGGTCTCGGGGCGTTACAACACTCCACCACTACGAGAGGATCTCGAGGATGGCACCGGAGAGAAACGGAAGAGGAAGAGGTAAAACAAAGTTGCTTCTTTGACGAACGATTGAAACCACGAATCTTGAGAGGTTGAGCAATTTAAAAGAAAGAGTACAACAGAGATGAACGAGATTGCAAACAATCCTATAGAAAAGAGGAACAAGGAGTACGACGAGAACCAAGAGGTTTAGTGATAAGATAGATATTGAAACCACTCCGGTTAAAACTAGATAGAGAAGGAATAAGATTGATATAATTTGGGCAGCACTCCGACTGAAAGAAGAAGGAAAACTTGATGAGATGAAAAGATATTGAAGAGATGATACAACACTCCGGTTAAATGGATAAGCAAGAAAAGAACACGATCCTCACAATCGAGATGATGAGTGAAAAGAGCAACATCACAATGCCTCCGTAAGAAAAAAAATAGAAGATAGATCATTGGAATAAAGGAATGGAGAAGACATGCCAACTTCTGCCACAAATGAGCTTGGAAATCACCCTTCCGAGAAGGTTATAACGGAGTTGTTGGAAAACCAACAACGAAAAGAATAAGCTTGTAGTGGGCTTAAGGAAAACTTCTCAAAATTGAGGCGAAAATTCCGCCACTACGAAAACAAATAATATAAGTGATAACACCAACGAGATGGAAAACTTCTTCCACCAAGATGATAGAGAGTACTTGGATCACTGATAAACACCATAATAGTAACATTCCTTAGGAAGGCTTTAGGTGAAAATATATCCCAAGATAACTCCAACAAAGAGATTGATGGATTTAAAATACCTCATTCTTGACAACATGTGAATCGCGAAACCTGAATGGAAATTGCCAAGAATGATATAACACCACCTCAAAAGCTAAGGTAGAAAGAATTGCACTTTGAAATGCAAGAAGAAGAATACTTGAACGCCTCAAAACAAAACATGTGTTGAGCACCATGTTTAATTTTGAGTATAGCTTGGCGGGTCATAACTTTGAGAGAAATCTTGAAGAACAAATGGAGAATGAAAAGAATCCTTGACGAACCACCATGTTGAGCCTTTGTGAGAACTCCGGTAATAAAATCAAAGGATGATAACAAAGAAAGAGAAGTTGAGAACACAAGGTGAAGCCTTGCGATGATTTAGATGGAGCATCACGATGATATAACCGAGAGAACTTGGAACTCCAGAAAGAAAAGATGAACATCTTAGAACCGAGAATTTATTCCTCATGAACAAACTCCAAAGGAAGGGATTAATCACTTGGATGAAACAAGAATAATAATTATGTTATGCGTATTCTTCACAAATTTAAATTGATGACAAGCAATGTTTTTGGCATACTACTTATTCTCGTTGAAAGGATTAAGAGAGATATAGCGTAAACTTGAGGAAGTCTTCATGAACCACCGGTAGGATTGGAAAGAACAAATGAATTGATATGATAACAAAGGAAAAAGAATCTGAAGGAACCGCCGATGGGATTTGGAAACAACGAGTGAATTAATATGATAACAAAGGAAGTGAAATCTTGAATGAACCACCATAAGATGAAAATGAAAGTAGCAAAGGCACAATTCATCGGGAAGAATTTGAAAACGAATGGAGATACTTGAGGGGATTTAGATACATGAGAACAAAGAGATCATGAACTGGTTAGAGGTTATTTGAACGACGCACCGGTAAGATTTGGAGAACGATAGCTACACGCTGAGAATGAAGAATTATGACATGATGGCCTTCGGAGGAAAGAAATGGAAACAACTCATGAAATGCTCCGGACGGTAAGAAAAGAATTGTCACAATCAAAACAATTATGAGGATAGCATCAAACTTGAACTACGCATCTTTGGAAGAATGGGTATGGATTTAAGAGGAACTCTTCTTCGGTCTTCAAATGTTGAGAATGATGATGAGAACCACCACCAGGAATTGTTGAGATACTCTGGTAGAATGAAAAGTAGAAAGGTTGAGCCCACAATGAGTTTGAAAGTGATCTTGGAGAAGGCATGTGACTGATGAAATTCATTCTTACGTCACACTTGAAAAGAATTTGGAATAACCCCGGGAGAATTAGAAGAGTCAGGTAAGATCCTGGGAAAAGACCTGTGGGTTAGGGCCCACTAAAAGAAAACACCGTTGAACAATTTTAAAGAGAGGTTGCACCGGTTGAATTAAATGGCTTGAATGAGATAACAACCTCGAAATATATTGAACGGATTGAGAATGGAAACACAAGTCTTGTGAGATATCTTCAGCACTCCAAAACAAATGAATAGGAAAGAGTGAATGATTAAGAGGTGCATCGGCATGAGAAAGCATTAGAAACGAGGAAAAGAATATGATTAATATCGAAAGCTTGAATTGGATCCACCGGAGAAGAAACAACAACGAAGGATGATGAACTTGAAACTGTTGAGCATCTTCATGGGAAATCACCGGATAAGAACATTGAAAGAAAAGAATGAAGAGACTTCCCACAAATAAAAGGATACATGATTAAGAAATCTGAGTCCTTGAAGAAAAAGGGTGGGAGGGTGGGAAAACAAAGGCAACTTGTGGACGAATGAAACGGATACCGTTGAGAAAACTTAGAATTGATCTCACAAATGTTGAAATGATCGGATCCGCTTGAAGAGAAGCACGCCGGTTGGAAAAGAATTAACATGACGACCTCGATGATCATGAAGGATTAGTATTCCCATAGAAATATGAGAACACCGCTTGAAAGGTATGGATTCAACATTTGACTTAGAAGCAACTCGAATACCACAAATAAAACAAAACAAAGGATTTGGCTTGCGGAATAAGCCGGAACAAATACATATGATAGAGATTTACCCAATCCCATATCATGCATCTGTCGAAAAGATATTCTAGGAGCTACTTGAATTCCCACCTGTAAACTCCCGAAACTTTCTGGTTATGCAATATGGTGTTGGGGATATAGGGGAAGCAATATATCTCACGCAAACTAACAATCCCTACATCCAGCTGTATCCATCCGTCAACACATAACCAAGAAAACTCCGGAAATCATGTACCTCAACCTTCGAAAAGCATCCGTTATACGAGCTATGGCAATACTCCCAAACTCCCCAGTACTGGGTGGCGTCGAGGTTATCTCACCAACAACTGCATAAAAGAAATTTTCGATGTCAGCAAAGCTCAGGTATTCTAGAACTACAGCGATAAAATTGTGATGACAAAACCTCGGAGCTCAACTCCCGGGACACTGCCACAACCCCTAAATGTCAGGAGGCACCAAGAACAATGTTCTCGTCACAAGACTATCAGAACGATTCCAAGATACCTGCGTGATCCTAAAATTTTTTTAAGTGAAATTTGAGGAGAGGAAAGACAAAACATCTACGTCAGGAGGCCTCACCAGAGCGACGAAGGGGCTGAGGAGTAAAAAGAATCCTACTCCCCGATATATATAATCCTAAGACTCAAAATAGTTGTCTTCTAGACTCAACAACGGCCAACAATCAAGGGGGCTCCTATGGTCGGAACCTGGCTCTGATACCAACTTGTCACGCCCAATATGCGATACTATCCTAAAGAGACTCGAGGGTCTCACCAAGGATAGAACCGCATATTGAAACACTTTTGCAAGGTGGATATCATTACATCAACATTATATAATAGATGAGGATACATACAAGAGGCATACAATGCCACACGAATACAACATCATCATACATAAGAGCACCATCCGACTACGGATGAAACACAAACAGAAACTCAAAGGACATCCACCCTGCTAGCCCAGGCTGCCGACCTGGAACCTATCCCCTGATCGAAGAAGAAGCAGAAGAAGAACTCCAAAGCAAGCAAACATCGCTCTCGCGTCATGATCATCGCATAACCTGTACCTGCAACTGTTGTTGTAGTAATCTGTGAGCCACGAGGACTCAGCAATCCCATTACCATGGGTATCAAGACTAGCAAAGCTTAATGGGAAAGGAAGGGGGTAAAGTGGTGAGGTTGCAGCAGCACTAAGCAAATATGGTGGCTAACATACGCAAATAAGAGCAAGAAGAGAGCAAACGGAACGGTCGTGAAGCTAACAATGATCAAGAGGTGATCCTGAACTCCTACTTACGTCAAACATAACCCAAAACCGTGTTCACTTCCCGGACTCCGCCGAAAAGAGACCATCACGGCTACACACGCGGTTGATGCGTTTTAATTCGGATCTGGTGTCAAGTTATCTACATCCGGATGTTAACAAATTCCCATCTGCCACATAACCGCGGGCACGGCTCTCGAAAGTTTATACCCTGCAGGGGTGTCCCAACTTAGCCCATGATAAGCTCTCGCAATCAACGAAGGATATTCCTTCTCCTAGGAAGACCCGATCAGTCTCGGAATCCCGGTTTACAAGACATTTCGACAATGGTAAAACAAGACCAGCAAAGCCGCCCGATGTGCCGACAAATCCTGATAGGAGCTGCACATATCGCGTTCTCAGGGCACACCGGATGAGCCAGACGTCGGGTTGGCATAGACCCTGGTTACCCAGGGGGCGCCAGACATCGCTCAGGTTGGACCAACACTCGAAGGAGCACTGGCCCGGGGGGTAAAATAAAGATGACCCTCGGGCTCCGGAAACCCAAGGGAAAAAGGGCTAGGTGAGGCAAATGGTAAAACCAAGGTTGGGCCTTGCTGGAGGAGTTTTATTCAAAGCGAACTGTCAAGGGGGTCCCATAAATCACCCAACCGCGTATGGAACGCAAAATCCGGGAACATAACACTGATATGTAGGAAACTAGGGCGGCAAGAGTGGAACAAAACACCAGGCATAAGGCCGAGCCTTCCACCCTTTACCAAGTATATAGATGCATTAAATAATATAAGAGATATTGTGATATCCCAACATAATCCTGTCCACCTTGGAGCAATCTTCAACTTCACCTGCAACTAACAACGCTATAAGAGGGGCTGAGCAAAGCGGTAACGTAGCCAAGCAACGGTTTGCTAGGAAGGGTGAAAAGGTTAGTGGCTGACATGGCAAATTGGGAGGCTTGAAGAACAAGTGATAGGTAGCGCGGCAAAGCGATAGAACGAAGCAACTAGCATAGCAATGATAGTAATGAGATCCAAGGTGACGGTCATCTTGCCTGAAATCCCGCTAGGAAGAAGAACGAGTCCATGAAGAAGACGAACGGGAGTAGTCGAACGAATCCTCACAATCGCAACATTACCGGAACTAAGAAGCAACACTGGAAAGAAACAAACAACATGGTAAATGCACAAGCATAAGCATGGCATGATGCACAAACAAGTATGATGCATGTCCGGTTTAATGAGGCATGGCATGGAAAAGTGCAACAAACAATACTACAAGTTAAGTGGAGCTCAATATGCAACGAGTTGCATATTGACAAAACACCACATTGACATATTTAGTTCAATATCGTTTAAGCTACCAAACAATATTAAATGTTGTTAAACATGGAAAGAGGTGAAGCATAATAAAACTACCTATCTAGTCAAGTTTAAATGAGGCCGGAGCAACGAACAACAATTCCGAAAAATCCCCATGTTATTTAGCAATTTAATTAAACAACAATTTTAAACATTTTAAATGTTGTTATCATGATGAGGATGACATATGCAAAACTTATGCAATTTTATGAAAATGTTGACATGAGCAAGATACGAGGCATTTGTCACCGTGGCGGAAAGAAGGGGTGTCACGGCAACATATCCGAAAATGATGCCACAACAACATATCGGTTCTGGTAGCTCATGGAGATACCGGTGCAAAAGGAGGCGTGCGGATGTGCGCAACATGCTAGAGATGGTGGGGTGCTCCCGACTACCGGGTTCCCACGGGTTAGTGGCATGGAAAACGAGTGACAATTGAAACACGGTGCAAATGGTGCATCTCATTCAACACATGCATTCCATCCACGACGGTCGTTCTCGGCGGTTATACCTTCGAAGCGTGCATTTCGAAGCGGGTCGAGTTCGACGAAGGAAGTAGTGGTACACGGGCCGTAGTGGAAGTAGTCGTTCTCGCGACAGTAGTGGAAGTAGTTGTACACGTTCGTTACGGAGAGGTACTTGATGAATCCAACATCTTCGGGGCGACGGTAGTGGTAAACACAACGTCGGGGTACTTGTTGGTCCGGTTTTGGCGGTGTAGATGTACACGTTGTCGGGGTACTTGTCGCATCACCGGGTGTAGCCGTACACGTTCGGAGCGGAACTTGGCGGTCCATGTAGTCAAACTTGACGCATCCGAAGGGTACTTGGTGAATCCGCACGTAGAGGTACTTGGCGAAAAATCCTAGAGACGATGCGTCCGCGTACGGTTCTTGGCGGCGTTCTTGCTGGTCCAAAAGAAGCAAGACCGAAGGCCGGCGGCAGGGACTTGGCGCTGGTCTATGCAGATGAGCGGAGGTGCGTCCTCCTCCCCGCTCGAACGAAGCAGAGGCGGGGCAGGGGCTTGGACATGTAGAGGCGCTGGAGGTGACGAGCTCCTGGTCGAGTAGAGGGCTCGGGTGCGGAACTTGATGTGACGAAGGCGAAGGGGAATGCGACGAGGCGGACGATAGCGGATTGCTCGCCGGCACGGCTAGAGGCAGAGGTCGCTAGTGCAGGCGCATGGGGAGGTGAGGAGGAGGCAAGATGGCACAGCAGCGGCCTGGGAACGATGGCTCCAGCGCGGGGCAGGCGGAGCAGCTCCGACGGTGGCGGGGTACGAGGCGAGGATGAGGAAGCAGAGGGGAGGCGTCGCGTGGAGGAGAGTCGACGGGGAGGCGCTCGCCGGAGTCGGGGCTGAAAGGGACGGGTCGAGGGGCTCCTCCCCTGGCGACGGAGCTGATGAGGCGATGGCGCCGGGTTGACGAGGAGGCAGGCGAGGAGGTCCTGGCCCAGTGGCGAGCTTGAGGGGATCAGGCGCGGGCGCTCCTCTCGTGTGCAATGCGTGTGTGTGAGTGGCGGTGCTAGCAGCGGAACGAGGGAAAGGGGGGTCGAGCGAGTGGGTGGAAAAAGGAGATCGGGCAGGCCTCTTGGGCCGGCTAGGTCAGGCCGCAGGTGGGCCTTAAGAGGGCTTCGGCTATGCACTGCTCCCCTCTCTCTTGATATACTCCTTACAGAAAAAATAGAGAGATACCAAAAAGAATCAAGAGAAGAGGCCATGGAGAAGAATACAATGGTGGGATATTTTTGTAAGGCTTTATGGAATGTTTCCAACCCAACAAGAGTGGTTCCAGCAAAATAGGCGAAGTTAAACCCAAAATTATTTAACTTGCGCCAAAGGAGTTTGAATGGAGTCTAGGATTTAGGAGTGTCCAAAAAATGTTAAGACTTTAGGAGGAGCCTCGATAAATGGAGAAAGAAATATGGAGAAAGTTTGGAGAACAAACATGAAGCAAAAGGCATGAGAATTAAATTGCAAGTGTGTTATGGTGATTCCAAAGTTAATGGAATATTTTAATATAGCTCCCTAATATTGGGAGGATATGTTATAAAGAGAAGTTGCCCTTCCCTTGATTTAAATTGATCGAAGATCCATACAATTTATTTAGAAGAGTTTTAAAAATTAAATGACATGCTGGCATGATGACATGATGCAATGCAAAAATAAATAGAGAAAGCACAAATGAAAACACACGGAGGTCACGAAAATATGGAAGTCTTCTGAAGCGTCGGTCTCGGGGCGTTACACATACATGGAGCCAGATTAAAATTGTCAATGAATTCATATGCCATGCTTTTCAAAAATGAGAACCAAAGTTTAAATATTTGGAAATTGCAGTGAAGAAAATTTAAAATCAATATTGACAAGCAATGGTACAGATTGATAGTTATTCTTAGCTGTCTTTAGCTGCAGAGATGTGGTAGACAAGGCATTCTTTTTCTACACATAGTGGAGCACTGCTGCCCGCTGTAGCTTCTCGTAGTGCGTGTACTCGACATCAACGCCGACTAGTTTGACGGGCATTCCGCCGAGCTTCCTCCTGAACGTGGACAGCATCTTGTCCACGTCTTTGCCCTTGCTTGTGCAAAGGACGTGGAACTTGTGATTACCGTGGAGGTGGACGTCGTGGAGCTCCCTGGTGTACTTGCGGCGCTGCTTGTACAGAGGTGCATCCGCCATGATTCTCCTCTGCTCTCTGGTGTTTGTTCTAGAGAGAGAGGTTAGTGAAAGGAAGAGCGGAGAAGAAGATGCAATGGGGTTTTGGGGGGTACGAAGCAGTTGTGTTTTCTCCTCTACTCTCCTCTGCTCTCCTTGACAAGACGTGGGAGAGGTGGAGCAGGGCGGTTGCGTGGCGGGACTCTGTTTTAAGTTACGTGACAACTGCAGATAGGTTCTGCTATGAGGAGGCTCTGTTAGTGCGTTGGAAATCCGGAACGTCCTCGCCTCTTTTTTCGTGATTAGTTCAATGTATTGACACAACTGTCAGAAAATGTGATGATTGTGTTTTCGGTGAATTGTCCAAGTCAGTGAACTTCTTTGCTATCAGAACCAAACTGCTCAGGTCCACATAGTGTACTGAATTATATTGTATTAGGATTTCACACAGATGTACTTTTTTTTCTTCTCTTGATGGAGTTCTTTCTTTTCTTCTCTTGATTTTTGTGGTAATACAACTTTTGTGTGGATGGAGGATAGTGTGGGTAGGGGTGTCGGACTGCTTTGCTTAAGTAACAGGGTTGCATTCTTCATTTTAGCCATACTGCATTGCAGAGTGAAGATAACTGCAATTCAGAAAAAAATAATACTTCGTGCTTCCACGTGGAGAACTGCATTGTTGTACGTCGCGGACTACATTTGTACGTTGACATCGGGCTTCCTGCGTTTTATTTATTAATAGTTTCTGGCAGTGCCGACGCACATTTTTTTTGTTGTTATTCATTTAAAAAATGTTTCTCATTTTTCTTTTTGATGTTTTATTTTTGAACTTATTGTTTTTTCTTAGTGGGCCTTGTTGGCCCTGTGTTCGGATAGTGAAGACGCATTTGGGCCCAAGTCGGCATGTGAGCATGGCTGGTTCCAGATGCGTTGTGTGCAGTCTAATGTTTAGTCCCACCTCGCCCGCGGAAGGCGCGCCCAACATGTTTATAAGCGGTGGCTAGGCCGCTGTATCGAACTCCTCTTGTTACGTATTTGGGCGCTTATACACGGCGCTCGCAGCTGTATGCTCTCTGACCTGTGGGCCCATGTGTGGCCGGCCCCATGCATTGTGACTCAGAACGACTCGCCTTCTGTGGGCGCAGACCTATTATGAGACTGGCTGGGGCCGGTAGCACCTGGGTGGTCAATTTTTTTTCTTTGTATTTTTCTGTCTTAGGTGTTTTTTTTTCAATGTCGAGGCGTGCACTGCATTGATCAGGGTTCTGTACTACATGTGCACGCATTCCGTACTGCATGTACAATTCTCATGTTTTGTTTCCGTGTTTTTGCTATTATATAGTCTTTTTTCCCCAATGTATGGGAGTGCACTGCTTAGTAAATCATACTTGTACTTCATTCATTATGGTTTTGTACTGCACGTTCGTGTACTTCCGCACTGTATTGAATTATTTATGTGTTTGCGTTTTTCTTTTTGTACTTTTGCTCTTATGTATTCTTTTTTTCAAATTTAGGTTCATGCACTGCTTTGTCGGGTATGTTAAGACTTCATTCGACAAAGTCTGTACTGCATTCGTACACAACTTGCACTGCATGCGTCCTATTTGCATTCTGTATGACAATTTCATCACTAGCAAACTAAGTTGAACAGAAAGCAAACTAACATAATCAAATTTCATCATTACAAGCGATTGTGCATGGCAAGCAAACTAGATTCAGCACACAAGCAAACTAACAATACATAAGCAAACAACATAAAGCAAATTTGATGATAATTCTAAAATGACGCTGACATTGATGGCTCCTGGCTGGCACCATCTTCTTCTTCACCAGTTAGGCTCTTCCCATCCCCAGCTGCTCCTAGCGCGCTTCTTGGGGGGCTCCTCCTTCTCTAGCTTTGCACGACGAAGGCCGTCCTGGGTGAGGGTGATGCGGTACCATATCTCGTACGCTGCGTAGGCGTCCTTTGCCGCGTACTCGATGTGCCTCATAGACAGAGGCATGGTGGCCCAGCGCTTGTACTCGTCATCGGTGATCTTCTTCTTCATGTTGTTGTAGTAGTCGTCGATGAGCATGCCGGAGACGTCTCCAAGGGAGTCCAACGCCTTGGTTGCCTCGGGCACCCTCCACTCCTTCTGGATGTCGACGAAGTTGGCGACCTCTAGTTTGACGCGCTCCAGCCTGGTTTTGTCGCTGTCGATGGAAAAGCCTGCAAAGGTGTACCTGGGGTCGGCGAGGAAGTTGTCGAAAACGGTGCACCTTTCAGAGGCGCTCATTTGGAAGAGCAGCACCGGGTGATTCTTGCCGATGGAGAGCTGGCACAGGGCGGGTTTCTGCGTCGCTTCTGGCTCGTTGTCGTACTTGAGATCAATGCTCACGATCTTGCGGCGCTGGAGGCTGAGGTGGCGCTCGTACTGCGCGAGGGAGATCGCCATCTGCTTGTTGTCGTTGGTGTGGATGACGTGCAACTTGGTGTTGTCATGTGCCTCCACGACCTTGCGCCCATGTACTCGTCGGTGAACGTCATCGCCGGGAGCAGGGCTTGGTGCTTTTGCATTGATATGGGGTGATTTGGTGGCAGCGGAATAGATACTTGTGTTGTTGTGGATGAGAAGGCCTCTAGTAGGGGTCTGAATTTAAGGGGAGGGCGCGGGGTGGGATGGCCACGCCGGATGAACTGCACGATCATGCTGACGATGCTGTTGTGCAGATCGTGGGTTGGTGTTGCATCTGTGATCGTGGGCTTGTGGCGATGGAACTGCTCCGATTGGGTGGTTGTATGCTAACATGGGTTTTTTTAAGGTGGTTTTATTTTATTTTTGATCAGTAAATTTTTTTAACCACCACTTTTCTGTGCGAATGGGCATTTTGTCATGTTTTTTATATGTATACTGCGTGATAATGAATTGCGTTCGTTATAGTCCTGCACTGCATCTTCTACAATACAGAACTGCACTTGTATCTACATGTGCGTACTTCACTGTTTTTTGCGTGTCCTTGGTGCAGCCCCTTAAAAAAGTACAATGTATTCCGCTATTTTACGAGTTTTTCGCTGTGTTCTATGCCATGTATTGATTCATGTAGGTAATCGGGAACTGGATTGCCATACTGCACTACATCATGTAACGGAATGCACTGCATTTTTTACCGCCACGTACTGCATCTTGTTTTTTCCTATACTTACTTCAGTCCCTGGTACGGGAGGGGTAGGGGAAGGGGGGTGCCCCCCCACTTTTTTTTGAACTTATTGTTTTTTCTTAGACAACCTTGATGGGCCTGTGTTCGGGTAGTGAAGAGACGCATTTGGGCCCAAGTCGGCCTGTGAGCACGGCTGGTTCCTGGTTCGCTGTGTGTGCATCCTAATGTTTAGTCCCACTTCGCCTGCGGAAGGTGCGCCCGACCTGTTTATAAGCGCTGGCAAGGCATACCGGACGAACTCCTCTGGTTACTTATTTGGGCGCTTATACACGGCGCTCGCAGCTATATCCTCTCTGACCTGTGCGCCCATGTGTGGCCGGCCCCATGCATTGTGACTCAGAACGACTCGCCTTCTGTGGGCGCAGACCTACTACGAGGCTGCCTGGGGCCGGCTCACCTGGGTGGTCAATTTGTTTTCCTTTTGTATCTTTTTCAATGCTGGGGCGTGCACTGCTTTTTAGTAAATCATCCTTGCACTACATTGATTTAGTTTCAGTACTGCATGTGCACGCATTCCGTATTGCACGTGTTTTGCGCTACATTTTTTGTGCACTGCATGGGTATGATTTTCCTTTATTGTTTTTACTCTCACGTATCCTTTTTTCTTAGTGTACGGGTGTGCACTGCTTTTGTGCCCCTATGCGCACTGCATTCGTCATAGTCCTGTGCTGCAGGTGTACACATTTTGCATTGCGTGCATCCTTCTTTGTGCCAAAAAGTTGTGACTGGCTATGCCAACGCTGCGGACTGCATGACTTAAATTTCATTATTATAGCAGGTGCTGTAATTTCTGCTTTGTGCACTGCCCGAAAGTGCTTCTCTTTTGCTTCATTTTGAGCATGTACTGCACTTCATGCACACATATAGTGAACTTCCTGGTTGGAATTTGGAGAACTGCACACATATAATGGTCTGTGGATTATAATTTTTTAGAGTACTATTATTTAATGATCTATGGTTTTGTTCGTGGGAATTGCTGCAGTCAAAGTACACCTTCTTTTTTGGTTCCTTTTTCTTTGGTAACATAAGCCTTTATTGATTGTCCTTTATTATTGGGAACATAATTTTCATTAAGTCCCCTTTAATTTTCAGTTTTGACCTTTTTGCATTCCTCTTATATAAATGAAGGCTAACTTATACCCTTCCTTTGCATTCCATTTCTCCTCTAGCCGCAAGTTCTCTCCTTTCTCCAAGCTATAATTATTTTTTTTGCTTTTCTAGGTTTTTGTTGCGATGGCTCCAGGCCCCTGCCCATATCTCTTATGCTGCGGCCATGGTTGTGGTGTGCCGACGCACTACAATTGTTCAGCTTGCTCGCATGCCCGTCGTGCTCGTCGTGGTGGGAAGGTATTGTGCCGAACTGGGCGAGCCGAGCAGCTTGCATATGGTACAGTATTCACGAAAGGATTGGATATGGGCCAGATCAACGTTTCTGCGTTCTATTCTGCACTGCTTTGCCGTGGCCTTGGCTGCACGAGTCCTTTTGTCCATCAGCTTACGCCAACAAATGTGGAGACTCACTACAAGATGGTATGTTTCGTTAGATATTATTTTTTCTTTATGTTTTTTTGTATAATTCCATTGTATTCTGAACTTTTAGTATTTTAGGGACGCACTTTTTGTTTTGTTTTTTGAAGTGTACTACAATGTGTTCTTATTTCTTGTTTTTATTTTTTTGCTTGTGTGCATGCAGCTTGTGTTTTAGTTTACATGGTTACAATATGTGAACTGCTTATATATTAGCTGAGCACTACATGTTTCCACATTTTTTTCCCAATTTGTATGGTGTTTACTACATGTAGCTAGTCTCCAGTACTGCATGATAGTTCGAAGCGTACTACATATTTGCAAGTTCCATACTGCATATTGAAATGCGTTTTATCTGTACTGCTTGTTGGACTGTTGTGCACTTCATCTAGCTCTGTGCACAGTATGAGAATTGTACTGTTAGTATCGTTCTCAAACAGTTTTATTATTTTTTGCAAAAAATTCCTCAAAGAGCTGTTAGGTATGTCCGGCTCAAGAAGAAAGGAATTCTTCAAGTTGTTCTTGGTAATGGATACCTTAAACCAGCCAAGTATAGTGTAGGCGTTGACGGGCAGCTGTGTCTGCAGAAAGGGTGGAAGGAATTTGTCATTGATAGTGGCCTGAAGTCTGAGCAAGTTGTTGACCTCAACTTCTTTGAACTCGAGGATTGTACGGTTAGAATCACGTTTGACGTGATTGGCTAAGGTTATGAGGTTGATTTGTAATAATAACTTTTGCGTGTTGAACGCTTCATCTTTTTGATGTGTTTTGCAATAAGCACTTTTGTGATCTGAACCGCTTCAATTATTGTTCTGAACTTCGTGCTGTCAGTGAATAACTCATATTCAATGGGAAATTTGTGTTTACATGGTTACAATATGTGAACTGCTTATATATTAGCTGAGCAGTACATGTTTCCACATTTTTTCCCAATTTGTATGGTGTGTACTACATGTAGCTAGTCTCTAGTACTGCATGATAGTTCGAAGCGTACGGCATATTTGCAAGTTCCATACTGCATATTGAAATGCGTTTTATCTGTACGACTTGTTGGACTGCAGTGAGCTAACAACATCTTTTACATGGTTTTTGAATCAAAATGTGTCAATGTTTTGCTCTAGACTGATATATATATATATATATATATATGGTATACTCTATATACCATTTTCTCTTTACATGGTTTAGTTGAATAACTCATAGTCAACGGGAAATTTCTGTTTACAAAAAATTTAAACCGATACATAAGTCATAGAGATAAGCAAACTGCTATGCATATGATTAATTTATTGAAGTTCATCTATTTGGTCGTTAACCTGCTGCTTCTGCGCGATGACTGTAGCGTGTCTAATGTCGCACTTTCTTTTGTTTTCCTTGGCGGTGTTGCTGGTTCTTGTCTCTGCACCTTTTTGTTTGTAGCCCCTCACGTGCTGGTTGATGGCTGCTTTCGTTTTTCAACGCTGCGAACTGCATCCTTCTTTGCTCCCCGCGTGCTGGTTGATGGCTGCTTTGGTTTTTCAGCGCTGCGAACTGCATCCTTCTTTGATTCCCGCGTGCTAGTTGATGGCTGCTTTGGTTTTCAGCACTGTGGACTGCATCCTTCTTTGCTCCCCGCGTGCTGGTTGTTGGCTGCTTTCATTTTCCAGTGCTGAGAACTGCATCCTTCTTTGATCCCCGCGTGCTGGTTGATGGTGGTTTTCGTTTTCCAGCGCTGTGAACAGCATCCTTCTTTGCTCCTACCTTGTTTTTTGAAAGTGGTGTTGTTCTCGGTTTTTCTGTACAGCAGCATTTCCCTAAGGTGGTCTTGTTGGCATTGTTTCTTCATGTTCTTCGCCCTCTTCACTCTCTTCACTCTCTTCACTCTCTTCTTCCTCTTCATCATCTTCATCATCTGTTTCTTCATAAGCCATGGTTTCTTCAGTTTCTTCATATTCTTCGTCCTCTTCACTCTCTTCTTCTTCCTCCTCTTCTCCATCTGCTTCTTCATAAGCCATTTCTTCTTCAGTTGTGTCACCATCTTCTTCTTTGATCTCACCTTGTTCGTCTTCCTCATTTTCTGATCTTTTTCTTTTTCTTTTGAGGCAGGTTCTTGAATTGTGTCTCTTCCTCTTTTTGTGCATCACCATGTCCTCATTTTTCTTGTTCATTTATTTTTGTACACGTCCTGGAATTATGGCCGCTGATTTCATTACATGTTCTGCACATTCTTACTCCCAATGGGTGACCATCACTGTCCAGCTCAGGCTGTGGCTTACTGTTTTTGTCATCATTTTTCTCCTTGCATGCCACCTTTTTCTGGATTGCGTCGCCCCCTTTCTTCCTTCCTCTTGTGTTTGAAACAGGAGGTGGAAGAATTGTTTCTTTTTTGATAGCACCTGTTCCATTGTGTTTAGTATTTTCTACTTGCTCGGCATTATTGTCATGCTGGGATTTCTATGCTTGCTTTAGTTTTGCTAATTCTTCTTCTTCTTCTTCTTCTTAGTTGAGCTCGTCAACTTCCTCGATCAGTGCCCTCATACCAGACAATGCTCTGTGGCACCCAGCGTCGGACCTTGTCGCTCTGTTTGCAAGGTCCATTGCTGTTTCTGTCAGCAATTTTCTATGGCAAAAAAGCGAGGTTCCATCTGGTGCTGTTTGTTCGTAGTCTCTTCTGTCAAACGTTGCATCTGATCTTGCATTACGGGTGTATCTTTTCATGATGTACACCTCAGGAATGTTGAGTACTCTGAAATGAGAAAGCATGCATAACACATGGACGCAAAAGAGCCTTGCACACAAACACACGATTTTTTTGTTTTGTAAGTGAACTGCATGAAATTAGTAAACACATATTTTTTTTCATTATTTGTTCATTTTTAAAGAAGTGAACTTCATTTGGTTTTGTGAATTACTCATGCATGTGGACTTTTAAAGTTCAATAAGTGAGCCTTCATGCATGACTATCAGAATCTAGAATTTTTTTGTTAGGAGTCTCACGTGTGTGTGTCGAGAGTTTGCACTCACATTCGTAGACACCTTTCTCTTCATCGGTGACCACTTGGAAATTATGCCTTGCCCATTCAAATCCATCCGATCTGTTGTAGTGGTGTACGAGATACTTTGTCAGGTTCTCAGGGCACTGTTCTGCTCTGAATGCAGTGCAACGGTAGAGTGTTTCTTTGAAATCTGCAAACACTGCCCTTGTATACACTTTTGATAGCTGAACTTCAAACCCAAACTTGGTTGTTGTTTTTACCTCTGACTGCATGATTACAAATGCACTATTACGAAATAGAGAAATGAAAAATTGTTTGTTTTTCTAGTCATATTTTAGCAGTTTTTGATTGACATTTTGTTTACCTCATTTGCTACTGTCTCTGCGTGCTCGACGGCCTTTCTGGTCTAAATGCACTTATCCACCCGCTGAGCAAATAGATGGAGATCATGCTTCTACCTGACAAATTTTTTCTTCAGTATGCAGTACATGCTCTCGCTTCTCTGTGTGGAAGTGATCCGAGCATAGAAAATTTCCTTCTAGTAAGCCGATATCCACTCATGCCTCTCATCCCACAACGAATTCATCACTTCGTTGTCTTGCAAGTTGTACCTCTGAATGAGGTTCTTCCATGCTTGTTCAAATTCTGACGGCATTAGTGGGTGGTTCAGCACCGCATTGAGTTCATCCTTGAGTTTCTCGTGCGCCTTATACAGCAAGGCGAGGTGGTCTTTGTACTTCTTCATGATATGCCACCGACACATCTTATGCAGAGTTTGTGGGAGGATAGTTTTTAATGCTGCCTTCATCAAAGAACGCTGGTCTGAGAAGTCACAAACGGTGTTTTTTATTAAGTTGTTTGCATGTGTGCAAGATAGATGGAAGAAATATAAGTGCACCAAACAAACTTAAGTATGCAGGTGGTTTTTATTTTTTGTACCTGTGAGCATGCAGATTGGCGGCTTCTTGTTCATACACCTTAGAAAGGTTTTGAAAACCCACTCGAATGATGGTATTGTTTCATCTCGCACGAGTGCAACAGCAAATATGGTGCTCTGTAGATGATGGTTCACCCCCACAAACACTCCCAGCGGCATGTGGAATTTTTTAGTTTTATACGTCGTGTCAAATGTAACGCATTCTCCAAAAGCTTCATACTATCCTTTGCAACTTGCGTTCACCCAAAAGACATTTCTTACATGGTTATCTGCATCAACGTCATAATCATAGAAGAACTCTGGGTTTATCTTCTGCATTTTCTCGAAGAAATCCAGAAGTTTCTTGACATCATCTTCAGACTCTTCTCTGGAAAACTTCTGTTTCCTGCATTTCCAGACACAATGCAAACTCATCTCATCAAACAGGGAATAATTACCGACAGAATGCTCAAGAGATATGCTCTGTTATGTGCTTACTTGTTTACCTAGTCGCGGCTAGTATGTCCCATGTACTGCAGACTACCGGACATACGCAACAGCGTCGACATCATCTGAGCATGTGTGTGGTTGTCCAGTTGCATGTCTTTCACTAACTGGTCTATCAAAGGATCGTCTTTTTTGTGCGATCGCATGTGCAAAAGCATCCTGGGGCTTTCCAGCATCTTGTGATTGTGGTTGAGTTGAACCATTTCTATCACAAATTTGCCATCCTTCCTCTTTTTGACTCTAATCTTTGCCTTGCAGGCAATCCTTTTTGATGTCTTCTGACGTACCCGGTGATAATCTGACACAGTCTGCTTGTGCGTCCCTTCTCTTGAGCAGACAATGTAGGCATTTGTCCTGTGTTTTGCCCTCTTGCGTATGCCAAACCGTGCACATCTTGCATAATTGTTATAAAAGTCCCATGCCTTGTCGTACGTGGTGAACTTCATTCCAGCAGCAGGTACGAGGTTCAGCGACATGTTTTTATCCTTCATTAATTGCAATGCTCTATGAGATAATTTGTTCTGTTCTGTTTTTTAAATACGAGGAGTGCATACGAGTTTAATAAGGCATTGCAATGTTCCTAAGTTTTCAGAAGAATCCAATGTATTAGATGCTAGGACAAAGCTCATAAGAAATATCAGTGTGCACTACAATGTTATCTGAATGGACTGCAACTATTTTTTTCAGAACATAAACTTACATGTGTGTAGAGTCATTCGCCCGATAGTGCTTGCAGCTCGCCGGGCTGTATTGGACATGGCGGGGTTATAGCAGATCTGTGTAGTTCAGGATCTCGCAGCGGCAATAGTGAAGAGGATTTGTACCTGCTGTTTACTTTTGACTGAGGTACCGTTGGTGGTCGCAGCGTCGAAGTTGATGCAGCAGGTCTGCTTGGAGCTCTGTTTTTCGATGCAGCAGGTGGACGTTGAGCTCTGTTTTGGGGTGCGGCAGGTGGACGTGGTGGTAATCCAGTGTTGTGACGATGTCTCGGTGGATTGGTTTGAAAAATTTGGAGCAGTGGCACATCATCATAGACTTAATCATCATCTGCTGCAACATCGTGTTCAACTACATCATCATTGTCTGTTTGGGCATGCTGTCTAAACGTAGTGAACTCATGCTTATACTCTGGGTTGAGAACTGTTATTGGCTCATCTTCATCGTCATCGTCTTCATCATCCCGTTGGTGAGTGCCTTCCCAGAAAAATGTGACATCATCGTCATCTTCGACTACATCTTCTTCCTGGAAAAAATCTTCTTCCGGAGAGTACTTCACCCTGTTTGTCGTCATGAAGAATCCTCGAGGAATCTCAGGGGTAACCCAGCCAGTATCTCTTTCAGAAGAAGCTCCACTCTATTGAAAGTTATTCTCAGTGCTGTCAATTATGTGCGGCATTTTTTATCTGTTGAACGTCATTTCCTGTACACATAATGACCGAGCTGCATTGTCAGGTTAAATGAACTGAATCATGTGAACTGCAATGTGTTCAAAATGGTACTGCCGAAGCATTGCATGCTCACTGCATCACCCCGCAAGGTGAACTGAAGCAACCGCACTGCATCGTTATCCGTAATGAACCTATACAAGCATACTGCATAACCGAGTAAGTGCACAGCATTTTCCCCCACAACGAACCGAAGCAACCGCACTGCATAGGTTTTGTAGGCGCGTTGTACTGCTTGTACTGCTTTGTCTAGGATAACTACACTAAGATGGTTGAGGAAGTGTACTGCTTACCTCGTGTTGCAGTGATTTCTTGCATTTACAGGAGGAAGTTCCCTTCTCGTCCGTCTCCACAACTTTCACGTTCGCCCGTGCAGTCCACTTGCCCTTCAGAAGTTCATGAGCGGTCTGGACGTTGCTCAAGGTGAACGGGGAAGGAGGATTTGCTCTGAAGGTCGATGCAGACTTATGCCAAGAAGCTACCATGGATGAAGCAACCTTGCGCACACTCCTCCTTGCTCGAATTGGTTTGATGTCGAGGCAGCACCAATCCACATCTGATGAAGTACAACTAATTGCAGGCCCGCAGGAGTTCGGTGGCGGCGCTACCGAGCTGCTGCCGTGGAAGAAGGCCGATAGGCTGGTGTTGCTCGGTGCCTGCCACGGAAGAAGGCCGAGAGGCGACGGGGGGCGTCGCTACCTGGCCGCCGCCACGGAAGAAGGCCGGGAGGTGGGGGGCGGCATCGCTTCCGGCCGCCATCGCGGAAGAATGCCGGGAGGGGAGGGGCGGCGGCGCTCCCAGGCCGCCACTGTGGGAGAAAGCGGGGAGGGGAGGGGCGGCATCGCTCCCAGGCCGCCGCCGCGGAAGAAGGCCGGGAGGGGAGGGGCGGCGGTGCTCCCAGGCCGCTGCCGCGGTAGAAGGCCGGTAGGGGAGGGGCGGCGGCGCGATCTGTTGGTGGTGTGCAGAATAAGGCTGGTGTTATTAGAATAAGAGTCTTAAGGGGTGTTATCATAATAGACCCACCCTATATATATATATATATATCAATTAGGCTTCAAGTGCGTACTTGTTGGTGAAAGTGTTGTCCAATGGGAATTATATTTTGCATTACTCATGCAGCCTACAAAATCTGTCGCACAGCCTTGTAACTTCTTACTCCATTTCTAAATTTGTACTAGTCCTCTATACCGTATATTGCGCTACTCGTACTACTACCTCCCTCCTGGTTTATTGGTCCCCTTCATAGTTTGTGTCAAATTTTGACCATAATTGAACTAACTAAATGTTAATGCATGTCAGTTTCCAATGGTATAATTTTCGGTGACATGCATGGACATTTTGTTAGTTAAATCTATGGTGACAATGTGACACTAAATAGACTAGTAAGTAGTACAGTAGTAGTACTAGTATACGTCGGTCAAATTATTCATCATGTCCTCACATTGAATTGACGTGACAACACGCTGCTTGTGAGGTGACACAAGAGCCCTGGCGGCGTGTTTGGGTATTGTGGACTTCAGATTTGGAGTACCACTTATCCACCGAAATCTTTCATCATTCACTTAAAATAGTCGATTGATCATACATTGAGTACCATATAACTGGAATTAACCGATGCAAGTCCATGAAGGATTGGCCGGTGTTGCCGGCTGGCATCAAGTTTGATCCCATGGATCAGGAGCTAATCGAGCACCTTGAGGCCAAAGTGAGTGCTGATAGCGCGAGATCTCACCCTCTCATCGATTTGTTCATACCAACCATCGACAGCGAGCACGATATATGCTACACCCATCCTGAGAAACTTCCAGGTGAGACCGATCGCCCGTCTACTTGCACAAACACATTCCTTTGTTTATACCTCTATTTTTATTTTTAGACGCAGAGCTAGTGAAGCAATTACAATTTGACGGTTAATAAAAAGTGAAACAAGTGACTGCAGCATGCCAAAGATGTTATGAAAATGCCAACTACATACACTAAAACTTTTATTCAACAATACTGCAGGTATCACACTGAGTGACCTAAGAAAGCATTTCTTCCAGCGCAACTCCAAGGCATTCAAAAGGGGCACGTGGACGCATCGCAAGATACAGTCGGAGTGCGGCATGGACGCGATGTGGCACAAGACCGGTAATACCTTGCCGGTGATGGTCAACAACCAGCAAACGAGCAGCAAAAAGGTTCTGGTTCTGCACAGCAATAAGAACTTTGACTAGTAGAGGACCAACTGGGTGATGCACCAGTACCACCTCGGGGAACTAAAGCAAGAGAAGGAGCAGGAGCTGGTCCTATGCAAGATTTTCTACTAGACGAACACTAGAGCGAGGACTAAAAGGATTATAAGTTAGTTTGGTATTGGTACTTTTACTACCTGGTCGTCTGCAAGTTGGTATTGTTGTTAACGATCTTTTGGTATGAACTTGGCATTTGCTTCGAACCATCATGTTAAGGGTTGACGTGGATATAAAGCTAAATCATTTGTTTTGAAACAAATTTTCAGGCACCTGATTTTCATTTGATGGGTAGCATAAGCACCTGCCGTTCGAATTCCCAGTTCTCCATTTTTTTTACATCTTCGAAGTACGCAGGGGATCCATCCAGTTTCACAGGCTGATAGTTGGATGCATCACGTCGGAACTGGGCTGTGGCATGCCAAGTCCAGCTGCAAATTGTTAAAAGAGAGGAGCGATGGATTTGGTGTCGTGACCTTGACCGTGAAGCGCCTCCCATGGACTAAAAAAAGGCCTAGTCCGTCATTATTAGTTGAAATATGTAAAATATTCCATAATGAAAATAAATATGTAAAATGCAATGAATTTAGTCCGCTTTCACTAAAAGCCATCAGATTTGCATGAAATTCATCTGTGGAACCACAAGACAGCTGTCCATACAGAGCCTAACCGTATGGAACCACCAGGTCCATGGCTGTATGCAAGCAAGTGCATGCACTTATTATCACGATGGAAAAATAATGCTGACGTCTGAGATGGTGAAACCCATGAAGTCTTCAACGTAGTTAATAAACGAGAGAATTCTGCAAGTATACTCATAACTGGGATCCAGCAGGTATATTGTTTTTTCAGGTCGAGCAAGTTTCAATTGGGATGTAGCCTGCCCAGGCTTGGTTTTGTTTTTAACAGGCCCAACCCATGATGACAATGGGGCACAAAGATCCAATAGGTATCAACTGGCCTCTGGCCCGCTAGCCTTAGTTATATTTTGTCTTAGAACATCCGCATGCAGTTTTTTTACTGAATGAAACACGCAACCCAGTTCTATTTTCCTCTTGAAATTCCATGTCCTACTTCCGTTTTCTAATCAATACCTATAGTTTTACTAGATCATATACACGTCTTATTATATTGAAAATACATAAAGTTCCCTTTTCATCTTTACATCCTTATTTTTGTTGTTGTTGGTTTTCCTCTTAGCGCTGATTTTTTTACCACTGGTTTTCCCTAAAACCAACTCAATTGTCCCACGTTTTATTAGCTTACAAAAACAAAACGATATTTTTTTTGCAAATCAATAAGTTCTTAAAAATAAATGTTTATCATTTCTGGATTAAAACAGTTCGGACTCCATCGAAATATGCAAAATAAGGTTGAACTTTTTGACCATGGTCCTAGGCAAAAAAAGGCCGTAATAATTTTTTTAAGAATTAGCAAATGGGCTGCAAATTATTAAAAAAAATAGCAAATGGGCTCTATGTTGTCTGCCACAGATTTGGAGGCTGACTTGTGGGCCTACTAAGTTCATGCGTACACAAGGTTTCTCAAAAGAAGAAACTTAGTCAACAATCGACTCTACCAGTGTCAGACTGTTAGATGTCAATCTAACGGCAATCGTGCTTCTTCAGTCTCTGATCTTCTTACTCTAGCCACCCAAACCAGCGCCGGCGGAACCGCCTGCTCCCGCCTCCCATGGCCGGCTGTGCTGTCGGGCAGGCCTCACGAGCCCACTATACTCGCATCCCTAGCTTGGCTATCCCTCTACTCATCCACACCTCATGTTATTCTCCGGCGACGGCAGCCCCACACTGCGGCCGAACAAGTAAACCCTTGTACCCACTCCACGTGGGAAACAACTGCCGAGTCTTCCTCGGCTCTGGGTTGTTCCCTTACTTGGCCTCGCCGTCATCCACCACCTTGGTGCTCTAGGCACGGCATGGTCAATGAACAACATCCATTGGAAGAGGACCGTACGTGGAGAGGCTGATAACTGTGTCCACGGCCGCACGCAAGGAAGTGCCTCCTTTTTTTGCGTGTAGGAAGTGCCTCCTTATTACGCGCAAAATAATGATTCCTCCTCTTGACAGCTGGGACCCACTGGAAGGGCCTCTGTATTTCACTAAAAAAACATCACCCCGCTGACAGCTCGGATCCACCAGCTATTACGCACAAAAATAATGAATAGCCCTGCTGCTAGGCCGGTCCCACCATATTTGGAGGCTGACTTGTGGGCCTACTAAGTTGACGCGGACGCAGGGCTTTGTCAACTTAGTGAATATAAACGATTCTAGCTACAATGACCGTACGATGTCCATCCAACGGTCGTCGTGATTCTTCAACCTCTGGTCTTGTTGCTCCTGCCGCTCAAACCAGCGCTCGCTGTGCCGCCTACTCCTGCCTCCCGTCGTCGGCTGTGCTTCCACGCAGGCCTCACCGCTCCACCCTACTCCCATCACTGGCCAGGCCTTCCATCTACTCACCCACACCCCATGTTATTCCCCGGAGATGGCAGCCTCAAACCACAGCCGAAGCAGTCAACACTTGTACTCATCTCCGCGTGGGCATCCACTGCTGTGTATTCCCTGGCTCCAGGTCGTTCCCTTCCTATGTCGCACCATTGTCCACCACCTTGGTGCTCTCGGGCGGTACGGGATCGTCAACACAGTCAACGAAAGACATCCATCAGAAGAGGACTATAAGTGGAGAGGCTGGCAGCTAGGTCCATGGCCGCATGCAAGGAATTGCCTCCTTATTACGCACAAAATAATGATTCCTCCACCTAACACCTCGGACCTATCGGAAGGGCTTCTGTATTTTGTGAAAAAACGTTCCCCCTGATAGCTAGGACCCACTGGCTTTATCTTCACACAGAAGGAATTGCCTTGTTACCCCTTGACAGCTAGGACCCACCAGGTTTAAGCGAAGGTAGCATTATCTGTCCGGCCTTGAACGTGTATGTACATAGTGGTCGATCGGTCTCTCTACAGCGACGTACCTTGGCCAAGTAAGGAGCAGCACATGTTGAAGTAGAAGCGCCAACGTAACATGTGAAGGAGTCCCCTCTATATTGTGTACACGTACGTACGACCATCCTGCAAGATAGTAAATACGACTACGTACCTACATACGTGCGTACAACGACTAATCCTGTTCATCGGCAGCCAACCAGCTGGGTTGGAACGGAGTAAACAGTGTCGCGTGTTCAATCGGGAGCCAACCAGCTTGGAAAGAACAACAGAAACGAGGTCCGGCGTACCGCAGAATGGAGGAAACGGCCTTCTGTTCTACCGCGTATGGTCGATAGGGGTCCTGTTAAACAGGAAAGGTCTGGCGTACCGCACTAAAGAGGAAACATACTTTTGTTTGAGTGCCTACGGTCGAAATGGGGTGCTGTTGATTGGGAGGGATTTGGCGTACCGCAAAACGGAGGAAACGGACATGTGTTGGAGTGCCTACGGTCAAAATGGGGTCCAGTTCATCAGGAGGGGTGTGGCGTACCGCAAAACGGGACTCCACGGGCTACTCTTCATCCACCGTTGTCTTCCTCCAACCTCCACATGCTACTGTTCATCCACCGTCGACTTCCTCCAGCCTCCACCAGCCGATGTTCATCCACGGGGTCCTGTTCATCCAGCCTCCACTGGCTACTGTTCATCCAGCCCTCCACCGGCTACTGTTCAGCAAGCCCTCCACAGGGTCTTGTTCAACCAGCCCTCCATGGGGTCGTGTTCAACCAGCCCTCCACGGGGTCCCTCCACCGGCTACTGTTCATCCACCCCACCTCGTTGATTGGGGTCCTGTTCATCCAGAGGCAACAACCTCTACTACCACGGGATCCTGTTCATCCAACCCCCACCGAGAACTGTTCATCCAACCCCCACCGAGAATTGTTCATTAAGAGGCAGCTTTGATCGGCTTCAGTTAGCAGCAGTAGCGAAGGAATCACTAGGGTTCAGTTAACAGCAAGGGATCGATCGGGGTTCAGTAACATAGCTAGTGCAATCACTCGGGTTCAGTTAAAGCCCAACGCCTCGCTCGGGTTTAGTTAAAGCCCAACACCTTGCTCGGGTTTTATTAAAGCCCAACGCCTCGCTAGGGTTCAGTTGTGCAATGCCTCGCACACGCGTGCGTACGCATACAAGAGAAACACGCAAACCTCCGTGCATCGTTCGGCCCCGACCACCCACCGTAACCGGGAACTCCCCGAAATTTTCCTCGCCCTCGCTTCTAGCACGATTTTTCATTCATGGACGGCCTAAAGAATGTCATGCAAATGCATCTCTGGCCTGCCCAGGATGAGAAGCCCATTTTCTGTCATGATTTTTTGTCATAGAAGTAGGAGCCCACCACATCTATGCTGATACCTGGTTTTTTCACAATTATCGTCATAGAAGTGTCATAAGCATGATAGAAAAAAAATTCGTTCGGCCCAAAATGTTACGGATGTGTCTTTTTTTTGTAGTGGCTGTTGTAGCTACACAAGTTGCTGCTCTGGCTCTAGTTCGTGCTGCTCCTCCTGGCGCTGCTGCTCCGGATGCTATCTGCTACCGTGTTCCCTGCCGATCGCCTACTGAGTTTGATCACTGTTTGTCTACTACTAGTGCTCGAGCGGCCTAAACTACATGTGAAGTGCCTCTCTACTACCAGTGCATTCAGTTTTGACAGTAACATTCATATTCCACAGTAGATTTCATTTTCGGAAGTTAAGTTCAGAGTCAATAGTTTTTACCTCATCTGTTGTAGTCAGGGTTTTTTGGTGATGTAAAATTTACATCTATCACTTTTTGGTAATGTATTTTACATCACCTATTGGAGATGCTATTAGAATCCCACTTGAGATTAACGACGTCTGTCCTGTACTGCTCTAGCGTCAACGTCTTACGGCTCACCGGAGCTGCTTCAACGACGGAACTGATGTCCACTAGACAACCTTCTTCTTGTAGACGTTGTTGGGCCTCCAAGTGCAGAGGTTTGTAGGACAGTAGCAAATTTCCCTCAGGTGGATGACCTAAGGTTTATCAATCCGTGGGAGGCGTAGGATGAAGATGGTCTCTCTCAAACAACCCTGCAACCAAATAACAAAGAGTCTCTTCTGTCCCCAACACACCCAATACAATGGTAAATTGTATAGGTGCATTAGTTCAGGGAAGAGATGGTGATACAAGTGCAATATGGATGGTAGATATTGGTTTTTGTTATATGAAAATATAAAAACAGCAAGGTAACTAATGATAAAAGTGAAAGTAAATGGTATTGCAATGCTAGGAAACAAGGCCTAAGGTTCATACATTCACTAGTGCAAGTTCTCTCAACAATAATGACATAACTGGATCATATAACTATCCCTCAACATGCAACAAAGAGTCACTCCAAAGTCACTAATAGCGGAGAACAAATGAAGAGATTATTGTAGGGTACGAAACCACCTCAAAGTTATCCTTTCTGATCGATCTATTCAAGAGTCCGTAGTAAAATAACATGAAGCTATTCTTTCCGTTCGATCTGTCATAGAGTTCGTACTAGAATAACACCTTAAGACACAAATCAACGAAAACACTAATTTCACCTTGATACTCCAATGTCACCTCAAGTATCCGTGGGCATGATTATACGATATGCATCACACAATCTCAGATTCATCTATTCAAACCAACACAAAGTACTTCAAAGAGTGCCCCAAAGGTTCTACCGGAGAGTCAAGACGAAAACGTGTGCCAACCCCTATGCATAAGTTCACAAGGTCACTGAACCCGCAAGTTGATCACCAAAACGTACATCAACTAGATCACGTGAATATCCCATTGTCACCACAGATAAGCACATGCAAGACATACATCGGGTATTCTCAAATCCTTAAAGACTCAATCCGATAAGATAACTTCAAAGGGAAAACTCAATCCATTACAAGAGAGTAGAGGGGGAGAAACATCATAAGATCCAACTATAATAGAAAAGCTCGCGATACATCAAGATCATGCTGAATCAAGAACACGAGAGAGAGAGAGAGAGAGAGATCAAACACATAGCTACTGGTACATACCCTCGGCCCGGAGGGTGAACTACTCCCTCCTCGTCATGGAGAGCGCCGAGATGATGAAGATGGCCATCGGTGAGAGATCCCCCCTCCGGCAGGGTGCCGGAACAGGGTCCCGATTGGTTTTTGGTGGCTATAGAGGGTTGCGGCAGCGGAACTCCCGATCTATGGTTCTCCGGATGTTTTTGGGGTATATGGGTATATATAGGAGGAAGAAGTAGGTCGGTGGAGCTGCAAGGGGCCCACGATGGTGGGGAGCGCTCCCAGGGGGGCAGGCGCGCCTCCCTGCCTCATGGCCTCCTTGCTTCTTTCTTGACGTCCACTCGAAGTCCTCTGGATCACGTTTGTTCGAAAAATCACTCTCCCGAAGGTTTCATTCCATTTGGATTCTGTTTGATATTCCTTTTCCGCGAAACACTGAAATAGGCGAAAAAAACAACAATTTGCACTGGGCCTCCGGTTAATAGGTTAGTCCTAAAAATAATATAAAAGTCCATAGTAAATCCCATTAAACATCCAAAACAGATAATATAATAGCATGGAACAATCAAAAATTATAGATACATTGGAGACGTATCAGGAACCATCCATCACAATAGAGCAGTACCCTGGATGCCATCTACAGACGCCTCAGATCTTCCTCCACACCTCCGACAACCATCTCTGCTGCAACTTCTCTAGCGACGAATCAATGATGCTGAGGTCGACACGGCTACGCCAAAGAGGTTGTACACTTGTCGCATTAGTTATTACTCTACATTCATGTCGATCCATTAGGGGCTATTTTGGTTGAAAGGAAAAGTGAAGGAAAAACATAGTAATAGGAAATTATCCTATGGCACTCTACTTTTCAATTATTCATGCATTTCTTTGAAAGGAATGGAGCAAAACATCCACCTGGACCTACTTTCCAAAATCCTATGCATGAAACTAGACTAAGTGCATTAGTGGCAGAATAACATTCTAACTGTACACACTTTCATATGGTTTCACTTTAATTTGGCCATGTTTCTTTGCATTCCTCTGCTCTTCCAATTCCTGTGAACCAAACACCCAAGTTGATAGAAATCTAGTGTTTACAAATGCTCTGTTTCCCACGTGCATTCCTATCCTATTCCGGTGTTTTTCCTATCCCCGCGTTTTTAGAATCCTGCAAGCCAAAGGATCCCTTATAGAATTACTTCACTTATAGATAGGTGTCGAAGAAAACTTTGTGTGGTTTGTACTGCTCCTGCCGCGACGTCGTCCACCTCAGCTGAGCTACTCCATCCATAGAAGCATCCACCCTACTAGACATCACGATTCCTGACCGTCTTTCGCCGCCTCAGATCTCCTTCCCTGCCGCCGGCACCCACCACAACTGCATCATCATCATCGACTCAGTAGATGAACCTAAGTACACGGGTCCACAACAGAGGTCGCACTCTTTTGTTTCTGCTTATGTTATGCATTGCTTAATATTACCTGCAACTTTATCGTCCTCTTCACCTCTTAGACTCCAAGTCAAGTCCAAAATAAATGTTCAAACTTGAGTTTTAAAATTACTTGTGGGGCACATATCGAGGCAATAATTAATATTATCTCTGTGTATTATCTGGTTCACCTAGGGTACGCCTATGTTGTTCATCTTGGGTGGAAAACAAATAGTAAAGCAATCATCATCTGTATTTTTATTAAATTAAAGCTATCATCAGCCTGCTATCATTATTTGTGGATCCATCCACTAGTTGTTATCATCACTTTAGATTTCTGCATGCTCTCCTTACGTAATTTCACTATATTTTTTTCATATGCATGTTAGATATTGTACACAGTCATTCTGAACATGTAGAGAAAATGAGAAGAATTTTGCGCGGCAATACAATTTCATGCAGACATCGCTCCATGGTGGGTTCAATGGCAAACCCTCCCCCCTCCATATTGTAATCCATAGTAAGATATATGTTCTGAGGCGGACTCGGACGCAGCTGACCACTCCAATTTTACCCCCCGAGGTGTTTGCTCTAACTTGGCATGATGATGTTGGTCATATCATGCATATGTTACCTTGCAGTGCCTTCTTTTGACATCATATATGTCATCTGCTTAGTTTAGACATGTTCGGTAATGCCACATGTTTAGTTTCTATATCATATATGTGAATAATGCCCTCTCATCTCATTTAGCCAGCCATAATATATGTGAAATATGCAATGCCATCATATTTAACCAGGCCTCATATATATGAATGATATCTTCCCAATCCTTTTTTTCATTATATTTCTATTTGTCGACAATATTTGTACATTTAACTACTCTTCCTGTGAATCAGCCATTTGAGTGGGTGATGGAAAAATCTAGAGTGAAAACAAGGTCTTCAGAGCAGAGAGTGAAAACAAGGTCGAAGCAGATCTCTTGCTGGGACCCGATAGCTCCTCAGAGATGGATTCAGAGACAGATGACCAGTCCTATTCGCTCACCAAGGTGTATGATCTAACTTGGCATCGTTATACTGCTCATATCATGCATATGGTGTCTTGCATTGCATAGTTTAGACATCATATACACAATATTCTTCAACACCATGTTCTTAGTTCAGACATCATATATGCGAATGCCCTCTGCTTAGTATATCAATCACATATGTGAATTAAATCATGTGATCCTAATTACTTACATAACATGTATGTGAATTATGTCATGCGAACCTGTTTACTAAAGACATCATATAATTATCTCATGCCATCTTGTTTAGTTAGTCATCATATCTTTGAATTATGCCATGCTATGCTATCCAGTTTAGATAGACATCATATATGTGAAATTATGTCATGCTATTCTTTTTAGTTAAACAATATACATGTGAACTATTTCATGCCCTCTATTTTTTGCACTATCTATTACATCTGTCTCTCATACAAGCTCTGTACATTCAACTACGTTTCTTGTTAATTGTGGCACCCCGGCTCAGAGAAACCGGAACACACCCTATTCCAGCCCAGACATCGCGGAGAAGTGTTCTAGAATAAGGCACTGCTTAGCATAGAACAAGCCAACTTTCTACTATTACACGAATATGAATACAACGTCTCCGATATTACAATGAATAACATCGACACGGCGACACTACGCCATCCTCGGTTGCTCTATGCAAGCAGCATAACAACTCGAAGCAGCGGAATAACTCTGGCAGCGAAACAACAACGACGGTGGTGAATACCACTCCGCAGGGACTCTGGCTGGAACGCTTATCCTAGCTTGCACAAATGGAAACCACTACAAGCAAGCAATCAAATCCGGCATGACATGCCAGGTCAGTACATTGAATGTACTTTCAAGCTCACAATAACCAGAAGCATTCAAGACAGACAACAACGTGGCAATTACAGGTTCAACAGAAATTATCATGAGATCATCAGAATAACATGGCATGACCAACATAAACATGATACAACTAGAACAATATGAGCATGACATGATGATACTAGCATGCAACATGATGACACTCCATGCACCACTTATTCCGCTCGGGTTACCTGGTAACCGTCACATGCATCACTTACCAACCTCGGACATCACACAATCATCTAAGGATCAAATCAAGCTTGGTACGAACAATACCGTAGCGATCATTAAAATGACCACAAGGAGCTTGATCTTTACCCACGATTCTCGCACAACATCACGAACATCCATCAACTCGGTATCCTCCATACCACAGTGATCTTTCCGGCGATCACAACCATGGCCAACACTTGGTCTCAAACCGTGATCCTTTCGGCGATCACAACCACGACCAACACTTGGCCTCAAACCGTGATCCTTTCGGCGATCACAACCACGACCAATATTTGGCCTCAAACCGTGATCCTTTCGGGCGATCACAACCAACTTATCTCATCATCGAACCGGGATTGTCGTTAATCAAGTTATTATTAATACTATTGACTCATAGTGTCACCGACATGAACTGGGCCCTTATCCGTGGACGCGGCTATCAATAGATTTAATATACACTCTGCAGAGGTTAGTACACTGTACCCACACTACGGAACCCATGACCTCGCACTCCCATTCGGGTGGACCAACGGCATTCCGACAAAACCGTCCTACTGCCATGACACTCTCCCGACCGCTCCGACTCACTCCCCACTGGGTTAAGTCATGGGTGGCCCCGTGTCTACCAAAGACACAATGACCACCGTCGTGGCCAAAAACATAAATGATCTCAGACGGGGACCCGCCAGCTATAACAACTACGGGAACACAAGGCTTATGTCCGCCCACCTGATCAGGGTAGCGCGCGCCCATAACCTTCCCTTGTTGGAGGCACCAGCGAGAGGCATGACAATAGTCCCAGTCAGGGTCGTCCCATACCTACAAGCGTGGTTTCACTGGTCAGCTCGATTCAGCGGCACCATGACTCAACCAACAGTTGTTCAAGTTCAATTTATTCCGGTTAAACTTGAATGCAAATATTCTAAGCCATGATAAAATAACATGATGCAAGTTGCAATGCATGAACATGACATCAACATAATCATGAGGGTATCGCATAACTATCCACCATATCAACAATGAATCATATCCCACTGAGCATGGCGTACTGACTAGCATGAACATCACTAGTACATACTTCTCCTAAACATAGCATGACCACTAGCGTCAACAATAAACGTCATGCAAGAACATATCAACAATGCCATCATGCAAGCATTTAACCAACTGGATTCAATGGAACATGCATAACAATTGTACTCGGGACAGATGGTAGTCATGCACCGAAGACCATCACCAACATGAACATGTACTACTAGCAAGCATAAACATATGAAAGGAACAACTAGCAGGTAGAACATGATAACAGAGTACAACACAACATAGCACAAAAGTGAACATGCAAATCTAAACATCACCGAAACAACGATAACCATCTTTTCAACAAGCAAACATTTAATAAAGATTCAAGTTGAAAAACATGGCCACTGCATGACTATCATGCAAGTGGGTATTGTGGCTTGCCTAGGGTGGAAGAAATCAGCGGGAGGAAGTGCGAGAAACTCGTGGAATGAATCGCTGGAGAACATACTCTCTTAGAGGGGGCTGATTAAGGGCTGGGAAAAAATGGTCACTTTCGGAATGTCAAAACATGGTGAAATCAAGGCCAACAGAATGGGCTCGATGAAACGAAGAAGTAGGCTCTGGAATCACCTCATTTGGAGCTACGGTCAAAAAGTTCTGAGGTGTTTTCTGCCAGGGACCTATCTGCAAGAAAAATATATTCAAACAGGGGCCTGGAAAGAAAAACTGAAAGCGTATTCTGGGAACTACGCTTCCACTTATCCACATTAGCGTCAGCGGGGTCAACCCCCCGGGTCACTGACTGGTGGGGCCGCAGGGTCCATGCCGCTGGTCAACTCCCTCCTCTCTCTCCTCCCCGCTCCTTTCCTTCTTCCTCTCGTCGCCGGCTCCAGAGGAGCAGAGGAGGGGCGGCACCAGCGACGGCCCGACCAGTTCCGGTGGTCTCCGCTCGAGATCCGCCCACCGGAGGGTTTAGGAGACGATGTTGCGTCCGCCCAGAGGGGAGAGTAGGCGCCGGGGAGGGTCGAAACGCAGAGGCACTAGGGTCCGCGGCGGAATAGGGGGGCACGGCCACCGGTGGCTCCGGCGGCTCCGACCACCATTTGTGGAGCTCGGGCCACCAGCAGGCACGAGAGATGCCGCGCATCCATCCTGGGGGTGCACGCACGTCGAGGAGGGCGGGAGATGGGATGGCCACCAGAACAGAGAGCAACCGCGGCGGCGCTGGATCTTGGGGCGGCGACTTTCGGCACTTCGGCGACGCGATGAAGGGGTGGGGAGGATCACTGGAGTGTGGGGAAAGCTACGGTGGTGGCTAGGGGTGGAGGATGGCTCAGTGTTGGGCTAATTTAGCCGGGCACCGGTTGCCGCCATGGCGGCGTAGGGAGGCGAGGAGAGTAGCACCGGCTCAGGGAAGAAGTGGGGCGGGGCTAGAGGAGGGTTGTGAAGCTGGTGGTGAGGTCGAGAGGCCTCGGGGTGGGATTATATAGCCGCGCGAGGTCATGGCCGACCTGGTGTCGCCGCGGACGCATGTGCTCGCGCATGAGCTCGGGGAAGGCGACGGGGAGGCAAAGGGTAGAACTCATGGGGTAGAAGAGGTCGAGGGACGCAGAGAGGAAGCGGCCAGGAACAAACCGAGATGAAAAGGCACAGTCCACCCATGGGCGCGCATTGGCGCGCGTCGGCGAGGGGTTTTACAGCGAGGGAGAGAGGTCCAGGAGGACGACAATGACGCGGTAAATCTATTAGACATGCTCGTGCTCGCTGAGACGCCGAGAAGAGGAGGGGTCCGAGCAAGAAGCCATTCTGGAGGCGATCGTTGCACGCCAGAGAGGTGGTCACCGCGCGCACTGGTGCACACAGTGCCACAAGCGATGCCAAGCAATGTCTGGGGGTTAGTCCTTCCTGGGTAGGTTGTAACTACGGTGGTAGATCGATGAAAACAGCTCTGGGGAAATGGTAATTGATCTCTGAAGTTTACTGCAGTAAACTTCGGTGAGCACTGCTGATCAACAGGAAGGATTTTGGGAGCAATGGAGTTGTCTGCGAGGTTGAGTTAAAGAAGTACTTTCATCCTGGTAATTTTGAGAAGATTTGGACCAAGATAAATCATAGTTGCTTCACAACTGCATAGTTAGTCCAGAAATGAAGATCAACAAGATGCACTCACATGGAGTGTCAACTTGAGCTCAAATTGGGCAAGACAGAGTCATTTGGTCTTATGAAGATGCTCAAAAAGTCTCATACCATTTGGCAAAGCCAAACTGGTACTTGCTTCACAAACATCTCCTCTGGACAAAAACTTGGAATAATTTTGGTGATCAAATGGTTTAATGAAATGATGCCAAATTGGGTGGAGCGATGTTTTATGGGTATAAGAAAGATCTAGTAATTTATCAGGATTTTTGAAGCAATATAAAACACACTTGATTCACAACTTGAAAATAATGCCAGAATCAAAGATTTACTCCTGTTCTCACATAGATGATTGGATGGTGCTGCAAATGGGGGGAGGGGGTTAATATGAGCACATTAAAGAGTGTGCAAAAGTTTAACTCATTTGGATACTCCTAGCTAATACTTCCTTCACAAAGCCTTCTATTCAACAAAAACTTTGAAAATTCACTGAGGAAGATTGGCTAGGCAAATAAATTTGAACTTGTGCATGAGTCAATTATTTGGACATATAAGCATGCCCAAAAAGGTTGGGAGCCACTAGGAAAAATATAATTGACACTTCCTTCACAAAGTGCCATTTAGGGCAGAAAGGATTATTAGGGAATTATTTTTGAACTGGCCAAGGAAATGTTTGGGCATATTTGAGCTATATATGACCCAAACGAATTTTGAGAATTATTTGGGGATTTTTGGATGGACAGAAATATAGGTTGCTTCACAACCTAGGGCAGATAGGGTTATTCCTTTAATGAAAAAGGAATGTTCCCTAGAAAAGAATTTTAGGGTTTGGTCAAGGAGTGAAGTGACATGATCTTGGCAAGGTTTTGAGAATTATGAGCCACTTGGGAGGGGGAATTAGGATGATTTCCCATGTGGCAAGGCCACAGAACCACTCCAAAAAGAAAAACAGAGCAAAAACCAAATAAATCAAAAGAAAAAGAAAAGGGCCAAAATCCAGGCTATTACAACTCTTACCCCCTTAAAGAAATCTCGTCCTCGAGATTCGATTGCTCAGGGAACAAGTATGACTTGAGGACACCGTTTCCAACTCGGGTATCCTTGTTCCTTTATTTATTGTTTCCCCAAGAATTTCATATGATCTGATTATCTTTGCTCGGGGTGGTTTGCTTCACCTTTCCCCAAATTTTGACGGATTTTTGCTCACATACCAAATCTTTTTACTGATGTGAATTTTCTCATATCTACGGTGATATCCAATGGACCTGAGTATAAATTTTCCTTTGGTCATGAAACCTTTTTACTTCCGTCATGGGGTTGCTTCAAATAAATGCATGCCTTCTGGGTTTAATAAATGCTGAGAATTATCATGATCATCTTCTGACGTGATCTGACTGCTCACAAGTGGCACTGATTTATCTTGATTTATTTCCTTCGCTCGAGCACGTGACATATATACCAAAGATTTGACTGCCTTTTGTCTTGATCAGTATAATGGTGTATGGAGTTATAGCTGTGCCATACTTCAATTATTTACATCTTGAGACTGACCCGACAGAGGACAGACTGACCATGTAATTGATTCCGTCAGTGAGTATACTGGGTCTGAGATGACTGTTCGGCTTTTGATTTTTCTCATGTGGTTGATATACCCATCTGTGGTAATAGGCTGTGATATGCTTTCATGCTGCCTCTGAAGTCAGACTGCTGAGGTTGCAAAGGAATCTTGGATCTGACAGAACAAACGTGGATATTCCACACTAACCATGTCAAGCGGGTCAACGGGATATGAAAATCCTTGTAAGACGGAGTAAGCCGCGGAGAGTATGCCTTTGTGGATCCATATGGGATTATGGCCTCCAATTGATTTGGGTATCCGGACCCTGATGGTCGTGCAAAAACCATCATATCTTTGCTGTCAGTCTCATCCTTTTGACGGTCATGATTTTCTTTGTTAGGATACCTTACTGAAATAACTTGGCCACACATGTCCTTGATTCTTCGTTTGACCATGGACGTGAGTGGTGCAATATTTTTGGCATTATTCCTTGCGCTTGTTTTCTGACCTAGGTCCGCACACATACGACATATACCCGGGGTATGTAGTTGTACGGAGCTTGTTGCTTGAGGCCAATCATACAAGAAGGTGACAAGATTTCATGATATCACCTTGTCAGTTGCGGGAATAATGACCTTGATGACCATCTGTCATGCCCAATATGCGATACTATCCTAAAGAGACACGAAGGTCCCACCAAGGATAGAACCGCATATTGATACGCTTTTGCAAGGTGGGTATCATTACATCAACATTACATAATAGATGGGGATACATACATAAGGCATACAATGTCACACGAATACATCAATACAACATACATAAGATCAACATCCGACTACAGATGAAACACAAACAGAAGCTCAACGACATCCACCCTGCTAGCCCAGGCTGTCGACCTGGAACCTATCCCCTGATCGAAGAAGAAGCAGAAGAAGAACTCCAAAACAAGCAAACATCGCTCTCGCGTCATGATCATCGCATAACCTGTACCTGCAACTGTTGTTGTAGTAATCTGTGAGCCACGAGGACTCAGCAATCCCATTACCATGTGTATCAAGTCTAGCAAAGCTTAATGGGAAAGGAAGGGGTAAAGTGGTGGCTAACATATGCAAATGAGAGCGAGAAGTGAAACAAAGGAACGGTCGTGAAGCTAGTAATGATCAAGAGATGATCCCGAACTCCTACTTACGTCAATCATAACATAGAAACCGTGTTCACTCCCCGGACTCCGCCGAGAAGAGACCATCACGGCTACACACGCGGTTGATGCGTTTTAATTTGGATCTGGTGTCAAGTTACCTACAACCGGACATTAACAAATTCCCATCTGCCACATAACCGCGGGCACGGCTTTCGAAAGATAATACACTGCAGGGGTGTCCCAACTTAGCCCATGATATGCTCTCGCGATCAATGAAGGATATACCTTCTCCCAGGAAGACCCGATCAGTCTCGGAATCCCGTTTTACAAGACATTTCGATAGTGGTAAAACAAGACCAGAAAGACCGCCCGCTGTGCCGACAAATCCCGATAGGAGCTGCACATATCTCGTTCTCAGGGCACACCGGATGAGCAAGACGTCGGGTTGGCATAGACCCCGGTTGCCCAGGGGGCGCCGGACATCGCTCGGTTTGGACCAGCACTTAGAGAAGCACTGGCCCGGGGGGGCTAAAATAAAGATGACCCTCGGGTTGGCCGACCCAAGGGAAAGGTGTAGGTGGTGGTGAGTAAAATGGTAAAACCAAGGTTGGGCCTTGCTGGAGGAGTTTTATTCAAAGTGAACTGTCAAGGGGGTCCCATAAATCACCCAACCATGTAAGGAACGCAAAATCCGGGAACATAACACCGGTATGACAGAAACTAGGGCGACAAGAGTGGAACAAAACACCAGGCATAAGGCCGAGCCTTCCACCCTTTACCAAGTATATAGATGCATTAATTAAATAAGAGATCTTGTGATATCCCAACATAACCCTGTCCACCATGGAGCAATCTTCAACTTCACCTGCAACTAACAACGCTATAAGAGGGGCTGAGCAAAGCGGTAACATAGCCAAACAATGGTTTGCTAGGAAGGGTGAAAAGGTTAGAGGCTGACATGGCAATTTGGGGAGGCTTGAAGAACAAGTGATAGGTAGCGCAGCATAGCAATAGAACAAAGCAAGTAGCATAGCAATGATAGTAGTGAGATCCAGGATAGCGGTCATCTTGCCTGAAATCCCGCAAGGAAGAAGAACGAGTCCATGAAGAAGATGAAGCCACGAAGACGAACCAAGCGTAGATGAACGAATCCTCACGATCGCAACGAAACGGGAACTATCGAGAAGAAGCACACAACATGATAAACACACCACACATAGACAAGACATGATGCACAACCAAGCATGATGCATGACAAAGCTAGATGAAGCTACTCATGGCAAGAGATGGTGCATGCAAGAGCAACACATCCAAGCAAGTTTAAATGAGGCCGGGAACAACATATAACAATTCCAGTAAGTCCTCATATGCAAGTTTCGAAATTGGTCCAGATCTGAACAAACCTTAAGTTGAAGTTGTTAAACAGCAAGTTAAAGAGCACCAAGAGGATCTACACAAAATTTTAGTCAAGTTACATATAAAGTTCATTTAATTCGGAGCTACGGTCTAGAAGATATGAGCAAAATAAGTTCAACATGGCATTGATGCAAAATGCATACAAACATCAAGCAAACACCTCAAAACAAGGATGCAACATGATAACATGAAACTACATGCAAAAACAAGCAAGTTTCATATAGAGCACACTCAAAACGGAGCTACGGTTCAACACATACACTATATACAGGTTACAACAACAATCTGCCCAAAACAGCAACTAGGCATCTAGCAAGCATCAAAGCAATATGCTACAACACCCCAACATAATAACAAAAGGCATGGGCATGAAGTGCAGGGAAAGCACTACAAAACATGAACACTGAGTTAACTCCAGAAACTACTACAACATGCTAAAAAGGACATGGCAAGATTGCAAATAATACCAGTTTCAGGCTCAGCAGAAATAACATCAGGTTGCAATGTTTAGAGCTATCAAACAACATGCTACAGGAACTTATCATGGCAAACAAAGGCATGACATGAATTTACTAATTGCATATAACAAAAGTCCCTTACTGACCATGAGCCAAAAAGGAACAGAAGATATGATGGCACCCATGTAAACATGGCAAGTTATATGACAGATTCATACATGGCAGGAACAACAATAGGTAGGCCTGTTGGTGAGCTTGAACCACTCACCACAGATCAATACATGGCATGACAAAGCAACCAACAGTAAGAAGACATGTTTATGAAGCTAAGCATGGAAAGAGAAAGTTCATAGGGTGCATGGATCACTAGCAACAATCATGGCAACATTGAACTTAATGTTAACAGGCTGACAACAACATTATTTGGCAAGTTGAGAGCAAGATTACAAGCTACAACAGGCTATAAATGCAACCAGGGGCATGAATGGATAGAGCATGACATGTATAACAAATCATCCTTAGTGAACATCTCCAGATTATGCATAGAATGACTTGTAGCAACAGGTTTACATAGCATCATCATATAGCAGAAACAGTCTAGCAAAATAGCAACATCAAGTACCCTACTTCACGAGCTCGACGCACTCAGTACAAGAATCACAAAAAAACATGGATTGCACCACTGTAAAGATGACATGATGTAGCTCAAAACTCATGTAGAGCTCATGCTAATAGGATGCACACATCAAATGCAACAAAAATGACAAATCATCAAGTTATAATAGTTTCAGCAGATTAACATCATATAACACTCTTGCAACGATGATTCGGGCATCAAGATGGATTCAAACAAGCATGGCATAATGGAATGAAATGAAGAGCATCTCACAACGAACAATTTTACATATTACATGCACGAAACAGAGCAGTATGCAGCAAGTTATGATGCGATGAACATGGAATGATAATGTAAATAATCTCAGGGACTTGGGCGAAATCGGGGTTAACCTCTGGTTGCACGGAATCGGAAGATGGCCGGGGCTCTCGCCGGAGTTGCGGTAGAAGGCGGCCGGAGAGGAAGAAGAGGGCGCCGGAGGGGGCGAGGAGACGCCGGGGAGGCGGATCCGGGTCCGGGGAGATCTCCTCCGGCCGGATCCGGGCGCAGGTGGCGAGGAGGCGGGCGGCGCTGGCGTGGAGGCGGCCGGATCTAGAGCGGGCCGACGCTGCAGATAGGCGGCGGCGGCGGGCGGTTTCCGGCGGGGTGTGGGGCCTGGAGGCGGGCGGCGCGGCCGGGACACCGAGGGGGCGCCGGCACCGAAGGCGCGGAGGCGCGGGGTCGGCGGGGCAGGCGCGGTGGTGGGGCCATGCCGGCGGCGGGGAGCCAGGCTGTGGGGCGGCCGGCGGCAGCGAAGACGGAGCGGGGCGGCGCGGGCCAACCGGCGGCGGGGCGGGCCTGCGCAGGCCCGTGATGGGATCCGCGGGCCGCGGCGAAGTGGGGGCGGGGCGCAGGTGACGTGGCGTGATGCCACAGGCCGGGAGCGGCGGCGGGGTGACGTGTCGCCCCTGGATTGGTCCGGGCGACGTGGAGGCTGGACATGTCCGACCGGAGTTGGACGTGTCCGGCGGCGTGAGGGGAGCGGGGCTAGGGTTAGGGGGAAATTGATCCGAAAATGGAGAGGGGAAGACATTTTTACAGGTAGAGGGAGCTAGGGGAGTCCAAATGGAGTGCGGTTTTCGCCCACGCGATCGTGATTGAACTACCGAGAGCATGGAGGGGGTTTGGATGTGTTTTGGGCCACTTTGGAAGGGGTGTTGAGCTGCACACAAAAGAGGCCTTTGCGGTTACCCGGTTAACCGTGGGAGTATCAAACGACCTCCAAATGGCACGAAACTTGGCAGGCGGTCTACCGGTGGTGTACCAAGGCCACTTGGAAAATCACTGTCCATTCCGAGAATGTTTAACACCCGCTCACAACAAGAGAAAAAAGGGGACGCCAGAGGACATAGAAGTGCCGGATTGCAAAACGGACAACGGGGAAAATGCTCGGATGCAAGAAACGAACACGTATGCAAAATGAGATGCACATGATGACATGGCAATATGGAACATGCAAGCAAATGACATGGCAAGGATGGTGAATAACTAGGGAACACCTGGTGCATCGGATCCGGGGCGTTACACCATCGTCAAGACTGTTGATTCTATGATTTCATCTCAAGATCTTATCGCTCCTTGCATCACATGAGATGTATCTCTACTTATTTTTCTTTGCCTGACTAGGGAGGTTGTTGAATCCTTACTTTCCTTAGGTATATCTGCTGGATCACTGTCGCATCACGATGAATTACTGATATGACTGGGGATACATGCTCACCATATATAAGAAGGATATGCCACCGATCACTCGATCCTTGCGATAGGCATATGTTTTGACTGAATTTTACCTCTGACAAAATTATTGCAAGTCTGGCCCTTGAGTAGTACTGCCATACATCGGCAACTCATCATATAAACTCTGAGGATGGTGCAATATTGTGGTACTGACGCGGACTGGGTAGCTTACGAGAGAAGCCATCCGAGTAGCTTGCTGAGGAAGACTTGTTAACTTGTGCTCAAATATTATGTTTGGGTATCGTGCAGAAGAAGGCTCTATAGGTTACACATGAATATTGCTCTGAGTACTGTGTTGGAGAAGCCTGAGTTCCGTACTTGAGAAGCTTCTACTCAGGTTTGCTTGTTGAGAAAAATTCATGTCCGTATGTCAGAAGCCTTCACTGAGGTGTCTTGCTGTGAAAGACTGGGTATCATGGGCCGGAAATTGTTCACATATCATAATGAGGAAAATTGAGGAGCCTTGCATCATAAATTTCTTCCAATAATGTGTGGAAGAATACTGCTTTCTTATATCCAAAACTTCATACTGATATGCAGACTGAAATTCATACACACACCCATAATATTCTGAGGTTAATTATTTGCATGGGAAAAATGGTTTGACTGTCTTCCTTGAGCATATCACATTCTGACTTTATTTCGGATGATAACACATTTCAAGCATCATGCATTGCTGAGCCAAATTTTTGTATATGATCCATACCTCTGTCTGAAGATATACCGTTGTTCTTGTACCTGACTTGTCTTTCTGCTGGCTGGATCATAACTGCTGTGAGGGTTTTGCACTAATGTAGACTCGATGCTAATAGTCAATCCAATACACCATTGGTATTCTGAACAGATATTAATTCTATAATGCAGTTGACTGGTTAGACCATAATGTTTAGCTAAGCTTCTTCCAAATATTTGAAATCCTTATTACTTCTTCGAGGCCGGTGTCGGTGGATGAGTAACTCTTTATAGGGAAAAAATAATGTAACACCGGGGCCCAAAAAGAAAGAAGCAAAAGAAAACTCAACTAAACAAAAGCACACAACAACAATCAATGTCACATATTACTGCTAGTCACACAATATGCATGCCTACTTAAGCACACTAATCTCGCGGGATCTCCGGTTCTACGATCTAGCATGCTGTGACGATGTGCACGAGACGAATAAATGTGTGGAAGAGTTGGTGTAAACAGCGCTACACCAAGTGCTAGCTTAGTCAGGCGGCAACCTGAACTAGCTCGGAGGTGTGGACGTACTCGGTAATCATGCAGTGGGACACGAAGGTTGCAACCACATTATTATCAAGCGGACGAAATAAAATCCGTACTCGTCCAAGAAAGAAGATAGCGGGGAAAAACTGAGGCTGCTGACATTGCCCTTTCTTGATAACTAAGATCATAATGGTTTGCCAACACGACAAAATAAAAGAACAATCCGGGATAGAAGCATGTCCATCACCGAAATGATAGACGGGGCTGAAAGAAAGACATCGACGCGATACCTGAGCACCATTTTTTTGCAAACAGTGTTGGGATGACTTGTCATCACTCTGCAGGGACAGAAATGACACCAAACACCGATGGAAAAAGGAACTAGAGAAATGCAAAGGCTGAGCTGTAGTGGATCCGAATCGATGCCAGCTAGACTCACCAGATAAACCGTTATCACAAATACTAAGGCTATATGCATGCTATGCAACAAACAAATGCAACAACGAAATGTAACAAACAAACCAGACTCTATACTACCGATTTCTACCGGTTTCTACCGCTCACGCTGACTAGGGCGTCCTACAACTAGACCTGCTCTGATAGCAAGCCTGTGGCACCCCGGCTCAGAGAAACCGGAACGCCCCGTATTCCAGCCTAGAGATCGAGGAGAAGTCTTTTGGAATACGGCACTGCTTAGCATAGAACAAACCAGCTTTCTATTATTACACGAATATGAATATAAGGTCTCCGATATTACAATGAATAACATTGGCACGGTGACACTACACCATCCTCAGTTGCTCTATGCAAGCAGCAGAACAACTCGAAGCAGCGGAATAACTCTGGCAGCGGAACAACGACGACGGTGGTGAACTCCACTCTACAGGGACTCTGGCTGGAATGCTTATCCTAGATCGCACGAACGGAAACCACGACAAGCAAGCAATCAAATCCGGCATGACCTGCAAACTGGCATGACACGCCAGGTCGGTACATTGAATGTACTTGCAAGCTCACAATAACCAGAAGCATTCAAGACTGACAACAGCATGGCAATTACAGGTTAAACAGGAATTATCATGAGATCATCAGAATAACATGGCATGACCAACATAAACATGATACAACTAGAACAATATGAGCATGACATGAGGATACTAGCATGCAACATCATGACACTACATGCACCACTTATTCCGCTCGGGTTACCTGGTAACCGTCATATGCATCACTTACCAACCTCGGACATCACACGATCATCTTAGGATCAAATCAAGCTTGGTATGAACAATACCATAGCGATCATTAAAATGACCACAAGGAGCTTGATCTTTACCCACGATTCTCGTGCAACATCACGAATATCCAACAACTCGGTATCCTCGATACCACGGTGATCTTTCCGGCGATCACAACCTTGACCAACACTTGGTCTCAAACCGTGATCCTTCCGGCGATAACAACCACGAACAACACTTGGCCTCAAACCGTGATCCTTTTGGCGTTCACAACCACGACCTATATTTGGCCTCAAACCGTGATCCTTTTGGCGATCACAACCACGACCAATATTTGGCCTCAAACCGTGATCCTTTCCGGCGATCACAACCAACTTATCTCATCATCGAACCGGGATTGTCATTAATCAAGTTATTATTAATACTGTTGACTCACAGTGTGACCGACACAAACTGGCCCCTTATCCGCGGGCGCGACTATCGATAGATTTAATATACACTCTATAGAGGTTAGTACACTGTACCCACACTACGGAACCCATGGCCTCGCACTCCCGTTCGGGTGGACCAACGTCGTTCCGACAAAACCGTCCTACTGCCATGACACTCTCCCGGCCACTCCGACTCACTCCCCACTGGGTTAAGTCATGGGTGGCCCCGTGTCTACGAAAGACACAACGACCACCATCGTGGCCAAAAATATAAACAATCCCACACGAGGACCCACCGGCTATATGTCCGCCCACTTGATCAGGGTAGTGCGCGCCGATAACCATTGGAGGCACTGGCGAGAGGCATGACAATAGTCCCAGTTAGGGCCATCCCATACCGGCAAACGTGGTTGCACTGGTCAGCTTGATTCGGCGGCACCATGACTCAGCCAACAATTGTTCAAGTTCAATTTATTCCGGCTAAACTTGAATGCAAATATGTTGAGCCATGATAAAATAGTATGATGCAAATTGCAATGCATGAACATGATATCAACATAATCATGAGTGTATTGCATAACTATCGACCATATCAACAATGAATCATATCCACTGAGCATGGCGTACTGACTAGCATGAACATCACCAGTACATACTTCTTCGAAACATAGCATGACCACTAGCATCAACAATAAATGTCATGCAAGAACATATCAACAATGCCATCATGCAAGCATTTAACCAACTGGATGCAATGGAACATGCATAACAACGGTACTCGGGACAGACAGTAGTAATGCACCGAAGACCATTACCAACATCAACATGTACTACTAACAAGCATAAACATATGAATGGAAATACTAGCAGTTAGAACATGATAACAGAGTACAAGACAACATAGCACAAAAGTGAACATGCAAATCTAAACATCACCGGAACAACGATAACCATCTTTTCAACAAGCAAACATTTAATAAAGATTCAAGATGAAAACCATGGCTACTACATGACTATCATGCAAGTTGGTATTGTGGCTTGCCTGGGATGGAAGAAATCACCGGGAGAAAGTGAGAGAAACTCGCGGAACGAATCGCCGGAAAACGTACTCCCTCGGAGGGGGCTGATTAAGGGCAGGGGCAAAATGGTCATTTTCAGAATGTCAAAACATGGTGGAAGCATGACCAATAGAACGGGCCCGACGAAACGAAGAAGCAGGCTTTGGAATCACCTCATTAGGTGATACGGTTAAAAAGTTGTGAGGTGTTTTCTACCAGGGACCTATGTGCAAGAAAAATATCTTCAAACAGGGGCCTGGATAGAAAAACTGACAGCGTATTCTGGGAACTACGCTTCCACTTATCCACGTCAGTGTCAGCGGGGTCAACCCCCTAGGTCGCTGACTGGTGGGGCCGCGGGGTCCACGCCGCTGGTCAACTCCCTCATCTCTCTCCTCCCCGCTCGTTTCCTTCTTCCTCCCGTCGCCGGCTCCAAAGGAGAAGAGGAGGGGCGACACCAGCGACGGACCGGCCAGCTCCGATGGTCTCCGGCCGAGCTCCGGCCACTGGAGGGTTCAGGAGACGACTCCACGTCCGCCCAGAGGGGAGAGCAGGCGCCGGGGAGGGTCCAAGCGGCAGAGGCACCGGGGTCTGCGACGGAATAGGGGGCCACGACCAGCGGTAGCTCCGGCGGCTCGGCCACCATTTGCAGAGCTCGGGCCACCAGCAGGCACGGGAGGATGTTGCGCATCCATCCTAGGGGTGCACGCACGTCGAGGAGGGCGGGAGATGGGTTGGCCACCAGAACAAAGAGCAACCGCGGCGGCGCTGGATCTTGGGGCGGCGACTTTCGACACTTCGGTGACGTGATGAAGGGCTGGGGAGGATCACTAGAGTGTGGGGAATGCTACCGTGGTGGCTAGGGGTGGAGGAGGGCTCGGCATTGGGCTAATTTAGCTGAGCACCGGCGGTGTCCATGGCGGCGTAGGGATACGAGGAGGGCAGCTCCGGCTCGGGGAAGAAGTGGGGCGGGGCTAGAGGAGGGTTGTGAGGCTGGTGGTGAGGTCGAGAGGCCTCGGGGTGGGCTTATATAGCTGCGCGAGGTCATGGCCGAGCTGGCATCGCCGCGGACGCGTGGACGGCGCCGCGGACGCGTGTGCTCACGCATGAGCTCGGGGAAGGTGACGGGAAGGCTCAGGGTAGAGGTCACGGGGTAGAACAGGTTGAGGGACACAGGGAGGAAGCAGCCAGGAACGAACCAAAACAAAATGGCACAGTCCGCCCGTGGGTGCGCGTCGGCGATCATCAGCGAGGGGTTTTACGGCGAGGGAGAGAGGTCCAGGAGGACGGCGACAATGCAGTAAATCTATTAGACATGCTCGTGCTCGCTGAGACGCCGAGCAGAGGAGGGGCCCGAGCAAGAAGCCATTCTGGACACGGCCATTGCACGCCAGAGACGTTGTCAAGTGATGTGCACACAGTGCCACAACCGATGCCAAGTGATGTCTGGGGGTTAGTCCTTCCTGGGTAGGTTGTAACTACGGTGGTAGACCGATGAAAATAGCTCTAGCTAAATGGTAATTGATCTCTGAAGTTTATTGCAGTAAACTTTGGTGAGCATTGGCGATCAATAGGAAGGGTTTTGGGAGGAATGGATTTGTCTGCGAGGTTGAGTTAAAGAAGGACTTTCATCCTGGTAATTTTGAGAAGATTTGGACCAAGATAAATCATAATTACTTCACAATTGCATAGTTAGTCCAGAAATGAAGATCAACAAGATGCACTCACATGGAGTGTCAACTTGAGATCAAATTGGGCAAGGTAGAGTCATTTGGTCTTATGAAGAGGCTCAAAAAGTCTCATACCATTTGGCAAAGCCAAACTGGTACATGCTTCACAAACATCTCCTTTGGGCAGAAACTTGGAATAATTTTGGTGATCAAATGGTTCAATGAAATGATGCCAAATTGGGTGGAGAGATGTTTTACGTGTATAAGAATGATCTAGTAATTTATCAGGATTTTTGAAGCAATATAAAACACACTTGCTTCACAACCTGAAAATAATGCCAGAATCAAAGATTTACTCTTGTGCTCACATATATGATTGGATGGGGCTGCAAATGCGGGGAGGGGGTTAATATGAGCACATTAAGGAGTGTGTGAAAGTTCAACGCATTTGGATACTCCTAGCTAGTACTTCCTTCACAAAGACTTCTGTCTGACAGAAACTTTAAAAATTCACTGAGATAGATTGGCTATGCAAATAAATTTGAACTTGTGCATGAGTCAATTATTTGGACATATAAGCATGCCCAAAAAGGTTGGGAGCCACTAGGAAAAATATAAATGACACTTCCTTCACAAAATGCCATTTAGGACAGAAAGGAAGAATAATTATTGGGGAATTATTTTTGAACTGGCCAAGGAAATGTTTGGGAATATTTGAGCTATATATGACCCAAAGGAATTTCGAGAATTATTTGGGGATTTTTTGATGGACAAAAATATAGGTTGCTTCACAACCTAGGGCAGATAGGGTTATTCCTTTAATGAAAAAGGAATTTTCCCTAGAAAAGAATTTTAGGGTTTTGTCAAGTAGTGAAGTGACATGATATTGGCAAGATTTTGAGAATTATGAGCCACTTGGGAGGGGGAATTAGGATGATTTCTCAGGTGACAAGGCCACAGAACCACTCCAAAAAGAAAAACAGGGCAAAAACGAAATAAGTCAAAAGAAAAAGAAAAAGGGCCAAGATCCAGGCTGTTACATTAATCAACCATTTGAATTGGAGTGGGTGATGGTAGTATCTTGCGGAGTAAAAACACAGTCTTCAAATAAAACAGTGCTACCTCTTGGTGGAGATAGCACCCCAGTTGTACATGCACGAGAACCAGCCCTACCACACATAACCCGGACTCTCGCAGATAGTACCCCTACTGCAATGGACAGAGAACCCGCTTCACCCAATCTAACCTCAACCCCAGCAGATAGTAGCCCAATTCCAGTTGACACAACACCATCTCCACCACAGAGCTCCCAAACAAGAGCAGTTTGTAAGGCAGCTCTAGTGCCCAAAGCGCCAGTACTACCACGGCGAACCCCAACTCCACCAGTTAGTCCACCTATTCTTGTGGACGAAGCACAACCAACCATTCATAGTTTAACATCTATCGCATTTTATGTTGTTAAATCCTATGTGCGTATCTTCCTATCATGGAAATATTATACTGAAGATGAAGGAAAATGCCAGTTGTAGGTGTTCATCCAGGAGCTATGTGTAAGTAATGTTTTTCATGGAAATTACTTTGCTTTGTCCCATAGATTCTACGTCCATGCTGGTTATAATACATCAAATGTTCCCATTTTTGTCTATAGAGAAGGACTGATTTGGAAACTCCGGATGAGGTAACCTATGCTAATACCTCTCTATCTTCAAGAATGCTTGGTCGCGGTATTGGAATTACCTAAAGAAAACGTACTTCACTGGCAAAGAAAATCATCAAACTCCCTTACGTTCTCCTAAGACACATTTATGGGATGATGACTGGGAATGCCTTATTCTGTACTGGTCCCGAACCAAGAATGTGGTAAGGTATATTAGTTTTTTTTTGAAGTACTATATGCCTGCATCTTACTTCACTCTATTAGTGTAGAACAAGTGCTTAAACCTGAAGAACAACTATTCTCATTTAAGATTCCATTGCTATCGTGCATACTGCTTTGCTTTTGTATCACTGTATTTACTCATATGAACTTATTTTTAAATTGAAGGATCCAATCAGAACTCCAATGGCATAATAGTTATGTTTAAGCATGTTTCTTTAATAGGTTTGCTCTTCTAAATAGCTCTATTGATTTCAATTTCAATTGTGTATACAATTGACTTCTCATATCATCCACATTACTAGCATCACAACAGCGCCAATAGTGTTGTTCTAAATGTAGACCCGTGGTGCCCATCTGAAGTGTTGTTGTCCTGTGTAGTTTTTCACGCTTTGTATTCTTTCAATGCTGTTTTGTCCTGAACTGATATGATTTGAACCATGTCTCTATTTTTTTGACTATAAACAGTAGGGTAAAACCCCATTGCAATTTTTATAATTATAGAGCATAGTAACAAGTACTCTTAAAGGCTTGAGATAAGCCTACATAAAGAGAGGAAAAAGAAAGGAAAGAAAACAAAACTAAAAAACTAAAAAGGGAAAGAAATAGGGAGGAGAGAAAGAAAGAAAGAAAGAGAATGTCTCTATTTTGATTTGGTAAAACAATGCAGTGACCATAGGACATAGATATATGTTTGTTTGATGCTTTTATTATGTACTACTTGGCAATAGAAGACTTGGTAGTTTAATCCTGTCCACCTTACTACTTAACTGGTTCACCAAAATGAGTTTCATATACTACATGCTAAACCTGTTATCTGCCTGCTTGTTTCTTCTTTTATAATGCTGACAGAATATTAGGGAAGAGTACCTTATTAAGCAATGGTAAATGAAGTAATCCAGATAAGGTTCAGAATAGTGAGACATCCTTGTTGGTCTCCAACAAAGCTGATAAAAAAGCTAAGGAAAACTATCTTGAAGACAGTGAGATAACCCCAAAGTCCTGTCTAGGTGTAGTGTTCGAGTTACTGGCCACTACTACTAGCACAAGCTATTCGAACTCACTGTCTAAATCAGTTCGATTTCTTGAGTCTCAACTACTAGCTGAAAGACATCGATCAGTTGTGCTGCGACAAGAAGCCGAAGGACTGCGGAAGTCCCTGGAGAATTGAAATGTGTACTTTCTGGTGCAACAGCTGTTGGGGAACGTAGTAATTTCAAAAAATTTCCTACGCACACGCAAGATCATGGTGATGCATAGCAACGAGAGGGGAGAGTGTTTGTCCACGTACCCTTGTAGACCGTAAGCGGAAGCATTATGACAACGTGGTTGATGTAGTCGTACGTCTTCACGATCCGACCGATCCAAGTACCGAACGTACGGCACCTCCGTGTTCTGCACACGTTCAGCTCGATGACGATCCCTGGACTCCGATCCAGCAGGGTGTCGGGGATGAGTTCCGTCAGCACGACGGCGTGGTGACGGTGATGATGTACTACCGACGCAGGGCTTCGCCTAAGCACCGCAACGATATGACCGAGGTGGAATATGGTGGAGGGGGGCACCGCACACGGCTGAGGAATGATCACGATGATCAACTTGTGTGTCCTAGGGTGCCCCCTTGCCCCTGTATATGAAAGAGCAAGGGGGGAGGCCGGCCGGCCCTAGGGGGCGCGCCAAGGAGGGGGGGAGTCCTCCTCCTAGAGGGAGTAGGACTCCCCTTTCCTAGTCCAACTAGGAAGAGAGAGGGGGAAGGAAAGAGAGGGAGAGGGAAAGAGGGGCCCGCCCCCCTCCCTAGTCCAATTAGGACTCCCCATGGGGGGGCGCCACCTCCTGGGCTGCTGCCCTCTCTCTCCCCTCAGGCCCACTAAGGCCCAATACTTCCCCGGGGGGTTCCAGGAACCCCTCCGGCACTCCGGTTTTCTCCGAAAACACCCGAACACTTCCGGTGTCCGAATATAGTCGTCCAATATATCGATCTTTATGTCTCGACCATTTCGAGACTCCTCGTCATGTCCGTGATCACATCCGGGACTCCGAACAACCTTCGGTACATCAAAACTTATAAACTCATAATAAAACTGTCATCGTAACGTTAAGCGTGCGGACCCTACGGGTTCGAGAACTATGTAGACATGACCGAGAACTGCTTCCGGTCAATAACCAATAGTGGAACCTGGATGTTCATATGGGCTCCTACATATTCTACGAAGATCTTTATCGGTCAAACCGCATAACAACATACGTTGTTCCCTTTGTCATCGGTATGTTACTTGCCTGAGATTCGATCGTCGGTATCCAATACCTAGTTCAATCTCCTTACCGGCAAGTCTCTTTACTCGTTCTTTTAATACATCATCCCGTAACTAACTCATTAGTTACAATGCTTGCAAGGCTTAAGTGATGTGTTTTACTGAGAGGGCCCAGAGATACCTCTCCGACAATCGATTGACAAAACCTAATCTCGAAATACTCCAACCCAACATGTACCTTCGGAGACACTTGTAGAGCACCTTTATAATCACCCAGTTATGTTGTGACGTTTGGTAGCACACAAAGTGTTCCTCCGGTAAACGTGAGTTGCATAATCTCATAGTTGTAGGAACTTTGTATAAGTCATGAAGAAAGCAATAGCAACATACTAAACGATCAAGTGCTAGGCTAACTGAATGGGTCAAGTCAATCACATCATTCTCCTAATTTTGTGATCCCGTTAATCAAATGACAACACATGTCTATGGTTAGGAAACATAACCATCTTTGATTAATGAGCTAGTCAAGTAGAGGCATACTAGTGACACTTAGTTTGTCTATGTATTCACACATGTATCATGTTTCCAGTTAATACAATTCTAGCATGAATAATAAACATTTATCATGATATGAGGAAATAAATAATAACTTTATTATTGCCTCTAGGGCATATTTCCTTCAGTCTCCCACTTGCACTAGAGTCAATAATCTAGATTACACAGTAATGATTCTAACACCCATGGAGTCTTGGTGATGATCATGTTTTGCTCGTGGAAGAGGCTTAGTCAACGGGTCTGCAACATTCAGATCCGTATGTATCTTTCAAATCTCAATGTCTCCCACCTGGACTTGGTCCAGGATGGAATTGAAGCATCTCTTGATGTGCTTGGTCCTCTTGTGAAATCTGCATTCCTTTCCTAAGGCAATTGCACCAGTATTGTCACAATAGATATCCATTGGTCCCAATGCACTAGGTATGACACCTAGATCAGAAATGAACTCCTTCATCCAGACTCCTTCATTTGCTGCTTCCGAAGCAGCTATGTACTCCACTTCGCATGTAGATCCTGCTACGACGCTTTGTTTAGAACTGCACCAACTGACAGCTCCATCGTTTAATATAAATAAGTATCTGGTTTGCGATTTAGAATCGTCCGGATCAGTGTCAAAGCTTGCATCGACATAACCCTTTACGACAAGCTCTTTGTCACCTCCATAAACGAGAAACATATCCTTAGTCCTTTTCAGGTATTTCAGGATGTTCTTGACCGCTGTCCAGTGATCCACTCCTAGATTACTTTGGTACCTCCCTGCTAAACTAATAGCAAGGCACACATCAGGTCTGGTACACAACATTGCATACATGATAGAGCCTATGGCTGAAGCATAGGGAACTCCTTTCATTTTCTCTCTATCTTCTGCAGTGGTCGGGCATTGAGCCTGACTCAACTTCACACCTTGTAATACAGGCAAGAACCCTTTCTTTGCCTGATCCATATTGAACTTTTTCAAAACTTTATCAAGGTATGTGCATTGTGAAAGTCCAATCAAGCGTCTTGATCTATCTCTATAGATCTTGATGCCCAATATGTAAGCAGCTTCACCGAGGTCTTTCATTGAAAATCTTTTATTCAAGTATCCTTTTATGCTATCCAGAAATTATGTATCATTTCCAATCAACAATATGTCGTCCACATATAATATAAGAAATGTTACAGAGCTCCCACTCACTTTCTTGTAAATACAGGCTTCTCCAAAAGTCTGTATAAAACCATATGCTTTGATCACACTATCAAAGCATTTATTCCAACTCCGAGAGGCTTGCACCAGACCATAAATTGATCGCTGGAGCTTGCACACTTTGTTAGCTCCCTTAGGATCGACAAAACCTTCCGGTTGCATCATATACAACTCTTCTTCCAGAAATCCATTCAGGAATGCAGTTTTTACATCCATCTGCCATATTTCTTAATCATAAAATGCAGCAATTGCTAACATGATTCGGACAGACTTAAGCATCGCTACGGGTGAGAAGGTCTCATTGTAGTCAACCCCTTGAACTTGTCGAAAACCTTTTGCAACAAGTCGAGCTTTGTAAACAGTAACATTACCGTCAGCGTCAGTCTTCTTCTTGAAGATCCATTTATTCTCTATTGCTTGCCGACCATCGGGCAAGTCAACCAAAGTCCACACTTTGTTCTCATACATGGATCCCATCTCAGATTTCATGGCTTCAAGCCATTCTGCGGAATCTGGGCTCACCATCTCTTCTTCATAGTTCGTAGGTTCACCATGATCTAGTAGCATGACTTCCAGAATAGGATTACCGTACCACTCTGGTGAGGATCTTACTCTGGTTGATCTATGAGGTTCAGTAACAACTTGATCTGAAGTTTCATGATCATCATCATTAACTTCCTCACTAATTGGTGTAGGTGTCACAGGAACTGATTTCTGTGATGAACTACTTTCCAATAAGGGAGCTGGTACTATTACCTCATCAAGTTCTACTTTCCTCCCACTCACTTCTTTCGAGAGAAACTCCTTCTCTAGAAAGGATCCATTCTTAGCAACGAATGTCTTGCCTTCGGATCTGTGATAGAAGGTGTACCCAACTGTCTCCTTTGGGTATCCTATGAAGACACATTTTCCCGATTTGGGTTCGAGCTTATCAGGCTGAAGCTTTTTCACATAAGCATCGCAGCCCCAAACTTTCAGAAACGACAACTTTGGTTTCTTGCCACACCATAGTTCATAAGGAGTCGTCTCAACGGATTTTGATGGTGCCCTATTTAACGTGAATGCGGCCGTCTCTAAAGCATAACCCCAAAACAATAGCGGTAAATCGGTAAGAGATGTCATAGATCGCACCATATCTAGTAAAGTACGATTACGACGTTCGGACACACCATTACGTTGTGGTGTTCCGGGTGGCGTGAGTTGCGAAACTATTCCACAATTTTTCAAATGTAGACCAAACTCATAACTCAAATATTCTCCTCCACGATCAGATCGTAGAAACTTTATTTTCTTGTTACGATGATTTTCAACTTCACTCTGAAATTCTTTGAACTTTTCAAATGTTTCAGATTTATGCTTCATTAAGTAGATATACCCATATCTACTTAAATCATCTATGAAGGTGAGAAAATAACGATATCCGCCACGAGCTTCAACATTCATTGGACCATATACATCTGTATGTATGATTCCCAACAAATCTGTTGCTCTCTCCATAGTACTGGAGAACGGCGTTTTAGTCATCTTGCCCATGAGGCACGGTTCGCAAGTACCAAGTGATTCATAATAAAGTGGTTCCAAAAGTCCATTAGTATGGAGTTTCTTCATGCGTTTTACACCAATATGACCTAAACGGCTGTGCCACAAATAAGTTGCACTATCATTATCAACTCTGCATCTTTTGGCTTCAACATTATGAATATGTGTATCACTACTATCGAGATTCATCAAAAATAGATCACTCTTTAAGGGTGCTTGACCATAAAAGATATTACTCATATAAATAGAACAACCATTATTCTCTGATTTAAATGAATAACCGTCTCGCATCAAATAAGATCCAGATATAATGTTCATGCTCAACGCTGGCACCAAATAACAATTATTCAGGTCTAAAACTAATCCCGAAGGTAGATGTAGAGGTAGCGTGCCGACTGCGATCACATCGACTTTGGAACCATTTCCCACGCACATCGTCACCTCGTCCTTAGCCAGTGTTCGCTTATTCGGTAGTCCCTGTTTCGAGTTGCAAATATTAGCAACAGAACCAGTATCAAATACTTAGGTGCTACTGCGAGCTCTAGTAAGGTACACATCAATAACGTGTATATCACATATACCTTTGTTCACCTTGCCATCCTTCTTATCCGCCAAATACTTGGGGTAGTTCTGCTTCCAGTGACCAGTTTGCTTGCAGTAGAAGAACTCAGTTTCAATCTTAGGTCCAGACTTGGGTTTCTTCTCTTGAGCAGCAACTTGCTTGCTGTTCTTCTTGAAGTTCCCCTTGTTCTTCCCTTTGCCCTTTTTCTTGAAACTAGTGGTCTTGTTGACCATCAACACTTGATGCTCCTTCTTGATTTCTACCTCCGCATCTTTTAGCATTGCGAAGAGCTCGGTAATTGTCTTGTTCATCCCTTGCATATTATAGTTCATCACGAAGCTCTTGTAGCTTGGTGGCAGTGATTGGAGAATTCTGTCAATGACGCTATCATCCGGAAGATTAACTCCCAGTTGAATCAAGTGATTATTATACCCAGACATTTTGAGTATATGCTCATTGACAGAACTATTCTCCTCCATCTTGCAGCTATAGAACTTATTGGAGACTTCATATCTCTCAATCCGGGCATTTCCTTGAAATATTAACTTCAACTCCTGGAACATCTCATATGCTCCATGACGTTCAAAACGTCGTTGAAGACCCGGTTCTAGGCCGTAAAGCATGGCACACTGAACTATTGAGTAGTCATCAGCTTTGCTCTGCCAGAAGTTCATAACATCTGGCGTTGCTCCTGTAGCAGGCCTGGCACCTAGCGGTGCTTCTAGCACGTAATTCTTCTGTGCAGCAATGAGGATAATCCTCAAGTTACGGACCCAGTCCGTGTAATTGCTACCATCATCTTTCAACTTTGCTTTCTCAAGGAACGCGTTAAAATTCAACGGAACAACAGCACGAGCCGTCTATCTACAACAAACATAGATAAGCAAAATACTATCAGGTACTAAGTTCATGATAAATTTAAGTTCAATTAATCATATTACTTAAGAACTCCCACTTAGACAGACATCTTCTAGTCATCTAAGTGATCGCGTGATCCAAATCAACTAAACCATAACCGATCATCACGTGAGATGAAGTAGTTTTCAATGGTGAACATCACTATGTTGATCATATCTACTATATGATTCATGCTCGACCTTTCGGTCTCCGTGTTCCGAGGCCATATCTGCAGATGCTAGGCTCGTCAAGTTTAACCTGAGTATTCCGCGTGTGCAAAACTGGCTTGCACCCGTTGTAGATGGACGTTGAGCTTATCACACCCGATCATCATGTGGTGTCTGGGCACGACGAACTTTGGCAACGGTGCATACTCAGGGAGAACACTTCTTGATAATTTTAGTGAGAGATCATCTTAAAATGCTACCGTCAATCAAAGCAAGATAAGATGCATAAAGGATAAACATCACATGCAATCAATATAAGTGATATGATATGGCCATCATCATCTTGTGCTTGTGATCTCCATCTCTGAAGCACCGTCATGATCACCATCGTCACCAGCGCGACACCTTGATCTCCATCATAGCATCGTTGTCGTCTCGCCAACTACTGCTTCTACGACTATCGCTACCGCTTAGTGATAAAGTAAAGCAATTACAGGGCGTTTGCATTTCATACAATAAAGCGACAACCATATGGCTCCTGCCAGTTGCCGATAACTCGGTTACAAAACATGATCATCTCATACAATAAAATATAGCATCACGTCTTGACCATATCACATCACAACATGCCCTGCAAAAACAAGTTAGACGTCCTCTACTTTGTTGTTGCAAGTTTTACATGGCTGTTACGGGCTGAGCAAGAACCGTTCTTACCTACGCATCAAAACCACAACGATAGTTCGTCAAGTTAGTGCTGTTTTAACCTTCGCAAGGACCGGGCATAGCCACACTCGGTTCAACTAAAGTTGGAGAAACTGACACCCGCCAGCCACCTGTGTGCAAAGCACGTTGGTAGAACCTGTCTCGCGTAAGCGTACGCGTAATGTCGGTCCGGGCCGCTTCATCCAACAATACCGCCGAACCAAAGTATGACATGCTGGTAAGCAGTATGACTTGTATCGCCCAGAACTCACTTGTGTTCTACTCGTGCATATAACATCAATGCATAAAACCTAGGGTCGGATGCCACTGTTGGGGAACGTAGTAATTTCAAAAAAATTCCTACGCACACGCAAGATCATGGTGATGCATAGCAACGACAGGGGAGAGTGTTGTCCACGTACCCTCGTAGACCGTAAGCGGAAGCATTATGACAACGCGGTTGATGTAGTCGTACGTCTTCACGATCTGACCGATCCAAGTACCGAACGTACGGCACCTCCGTGTTCTGCACACGTTCAGCTCGATGATGATCCGCGGACTCCGATCCAGCAGGGTGTCGGGGATGAGTTCCGTCAGCACAATGGCATGGTGACGGTGATGATGTTCTACTGACGCATGGCTTTGCCTAAGTACCACAACAATATGACCGAGGTGGAATATGGTGGAGGGGGGCACCGCACACGGCTGAGGAACTATCACGATGATCAACTTGTGTGTCCTAGGGTGCTCCCCTGCCCCCGTATATAAAGGAGCAAGGAGGTCGGCCGGCCCTAGGGGGCGCGCCAAGGAGGGGGGGGGAGTCCTCCTCCTAGTGGGAGTAGGACTCCCTTTTCCTAGTCCAACTAGGAAGAGAGAGGGGGAAGGAAAGAGAGGGAGATGGAGAGGGAACGAGGGGCTGCGCCCCCTTCCTAGTCCAATTCGGACTCCCCATTGGGGGGCGCCACCTCCTGGGCTGCTGCCCTCTCTCTCCCCTTAGGCCCACTAAGGCCCAATACTTCCCCGGGGTGTTCCGGTAACCCCTCCGGCACTCCGGTTTTCTCCGAAAACACCCGGAACACTTCCGGTGTCCGAATATAGTCGTCCAATATATCGATCATTATGTCTCGACCATTTCGAGACTCCTCGTCATGTCCGTGATCACATCCGGGACTCCGAACAACCTTCGGTACATCAAAACTTATAAATTCATAATAAAACTGTCATCGTAACGTTAAGCGTGCAGACCCTACGGGTTCGAGAACTATGTAGACATGATCGAGAACTGTTTCCGGTCAATAACCAATAGTGGAACCTGGATGTTCATATTGGCTCCTACATATTCTACGAAGATCTCTATCGGTCAAACCGCATAACAACATACGTTGTTCCCTTTGTCATCGGTATGTTACTTGCCCGAGATTCGATCGTCGGTATCCAATACCTAGTTCAATCTCGTTACCGGCAAGTCTCTTTACTCGTTCCTGTAATACATCATCCCGTAACTAACTCATTAGTTACAATGCTTGCAAGGCTTAAGTGATGTGTATTACCGAGAGGGCCCAGAGATACCTCTCCAACAATCGGAGTGACAAAAACCTAATCTCAAAATACGCCAACCCAACATGTACCTTCGGAGACACCTGTAGAGCATCTTTATAATCACCCAGTTACGTTGTGACGTTTGGTAGCACACAAAGTGTTCCTGCGGTAAACGGTAGTTGCATAATCTCATAGTTGTAGGAACTTTGTATAAGTCATGAAGAAAGCAATAGCAACATACTAAACGATCAAGTGCTAGGTTAACTGAATGGGTCAAGTCAATCACATCATTCTCCTAATGATGTGATCCCGTTAATCAAATGACAACACATGTGTATGGTTAGGAAACATAACCATCTTTGATTAATGAGCTAGTCAAGTAGAGGCACACTAGTGACACTTAGTTTGTCTATGTATTCACACATGTATCATGTTTCCGGTTAATACAATTCTAGCATGAATAATAAACATTTATCATGATATGAGGAAATAAATAACAACTTTATTATTGCCTATAGGGCATATTTCCTTCAACAACAAGTGTTGGAGGATTTTAGTGCCAAACAGGAGAACGCTAATAAGCTTGCTAAGCTTATTGCCAGCCTGGTGGATACCCAAGATAATGTTTCTTGAGCTCTTCTGAAGTTGTTTAAGTTATGGACTTGTTTTGTTGTCGCATTTATTTGCACTGGTGGCCAATTTAGATAGCCAGTGTATGTAATATGCTGCTTTATTCCCTATATTTGCACTGGTGGTGAACTTTGATGCCTAGTGGATGTAATATGTGTAATAGCCATAATAGCCTAGAGTTAGTTGTTTGCTTATTTGTTTCCTCATTGTCTTGTTTAGTTGTTTGCTTGTAGTCACAACAGTTCTTTTTTTCGCGTTTTTCTAGTGTCCACAATAACCTATGTTTATAACTAGGCCACAATAACCATGGGCAACATATGGACCATTGTAACCATGGTCCTGCTGCCTGCTATAGGGATCATGGGCCTCCTATGGGCTGTAGGATCCATGGGCCTTCTATGGGCCATATGATCGATTGGCCAAACATGAGGCATACTATGGAGCAACAGCGATCCGCAAAATGGGCCATAAACAGGCTAGAGTGGAAATCGTCTGTTTATGGCCCGACCATAACGGGTCGTTAATAGGCCGACATGTATAACTGACTTAATTCTATCAACAGGCATCACGGGTCATTAATTGTCCGTATTTGATGATGCTATGAAAACAGCCTGATGGGTTAACGGTCCACAAACAGGCCGACTGTAACCACAGGCTGAATTTGCCCCACAACTGTAACAGGCCAGTAATGGACCGTAAGTAACCGAATGCTGGAAGTGAGCCCAAAAATAAATGGTCCCTTAGAAGGCCGAAAGTTAAGATGGGCTAGAAAAGGCCCAACGAAATAATGGGTCGTTGATGGGTATAAAGCGATACACTGTTCATAATGGGTCAGTTTCACCATGGGCCTTTAATGGGCCTGGAGTTACAAAGGGCCTCATATGGGACGAAAGACGTCATGGGCCTTACATTGGCCGGAAGTTACAATGGGCTAGAATCATATTGGACGGCCCAGATGACGCTACTATGCCTAATTCGGATAGTCCATAACGGGTCGTGAGTTAGCGGGCTGTAAATGTGCTATATGCAAACATGCCATTAACAGGCTTTCCATGGGCCGGCTCGCTACCTTTTGACCAAGTCAAACGGCCCAGCCTCTTCACTTGAATGGGCCTTTTTTGGGCGTGCCACATGTCGATGAATCATAGGCGCCCCCCGTCCAATGAGTGGATGCCATCTGTCCCAACAGTGAGTTGATACATGGTTCGTCTGGTAATTGAGAATTTTACATGTGGAAAATCCCCATTGGTCCAGGCTGTTAACGGGTTATCAGATCCAAACCGGAACCTGATAGCTTAACGGTGACCTTTTATGGTGGATGCCATGTGTTGGTTACCCTTGACGAAAGCACTTCCACGACACGCAATTTATCGTCATGGAAGTGGACACTTTTGTTATGATAATTTTGGTATTGTCATGGAACACTTCTATGACAGCACAGGTATGACTATCTTGATTTTGTCATAAAATCATCATGGATGTACATGCATGACAGAAAACATGACCTACTGTGACAAACATGTATGATCACGGAAGTGGTTTTTTCGTAGTGCTTGTAGGGATGGGGATGCTTCATATTGACCAATTGTAGCTTGGAACATAGCTCTTCACTTGCCAAATTGTGGCAGCTTCCTCCGTCGATGATGACTTTTATGGAACGACCATTGATGCCCTCTTTGGTTTGGAAGATGTGGCAATGTTGGTGTTCCTCTTGTTGGTGTTGAAGTCTCAAGACCTTGGAGACAACGAGAGCAGGGCTCAAATCATTGCCACAAAATACTTGATAGTCTTCGTCTTCATTCACTTGCCGGTGCATGTCCACATGCTCAAGGGCTTCCATTTATTCTTCGCTCATCGAGTCATATGTGCAGTCATCATTGGCAATCATGGTTCGCCGGGTGGGACATTGGTATGTCTTGTGGCCTCGGCCTTGGCAATAAAGCACTTGATGGAACTTGTCTTGTCGGTCTCATCCGATGGGTTTGTCGATGTTGAAGCTCTTGGCTCAAAGTTTCTTGTATTAGGAGGACAACTTGAAGATGTCGAAGTTTTCTTGAAACTTGACTTGTCTCCGTTGCTTGTAGAAGGCTTGGTTGAGGTAGAAGGCGTTGTAGTCGTTGAAGCTTGAGTGTATGAACCATATGTCTTCAAAGAGCACTTAGCATACATGTAATCATCTTGCACTTGTTGCCCCGCCTTGGTAGCTTGGTGCACTAGCTCGAGGAGGTTCACGTATGATTGAAAATCTGCAATCTTCTTGATAGGAAGATTGAGTTCATTCAAGAAACGTGTCATGGTTTGCTCCTCATCTTCCTTGACATTTGCTCGAATCATGGTGATCTCCATTTCCTTGTAGTACTCTTAAACGGACTTGGTACCTTGCTTGAGGAGTTGCAATTTCTTGAAGAGGTCGCGGCTATAGTACATGGGTACAAAGCGCGACCACATGACATCCTTCATTTGATTCCATGTTGTGATGGGTGGGTCACCTCGTGCTTCACGATGCAAAATAACTTGCTCCCACCAAATGAGGACATAGTCTTGGAACTCAAGAGATGCCATAGCAATCTTCTTCTCTTCTTTGTAGTTGTGTTAGTGAAAGATCTTGTCAACCTTCAATGCCCGTGAGAGGTAGTCTTCGGGGTCGGTGTCGCCAGAGAACTTAGGCATGTTGAACTAGAGCTTGTCGTAGTGTTGCTCTTCATGGCGTTGTTTTCAAAGGGGATGATGCTCTTGCCATGGTGGGGTGTGTTGAGCTGCTTGCTCCTCGTGCTCCTCTTGATTGTTTTGTTCTTGAGGTTGTGGAATTCTTGCACGATACTTGGCGCTCCTCAAGGCGTGTGGCTTCTTCTTGTCGCTCTTGTTGGAGGGCCTCTTCTTGAAGACGTACTTGGTGGTTGCGCTAATTGACGGCTTGGGTTGATTCACATAGAGCACGTTGGGCTTCAAGGGCTTGTTCTTCACGACGGTGTTGCGCTTGTTGAAGGTCATCGCCATCTTAATGGCCTTGTTGATCTTGGCGTATTGGAGCTTGCTCTTGGACCGGGGGATCATTAGCTTGTCAATGGAGTTGTTCACGTTCGCGGAGGCGGGCTTGTAAACCATTTCCATGGAATGGGTATTTTGGAGCTTGATCCTCTTCATGGTCTTGGCGACATTGTGGATGAGCTCGTGGATGACTTGCTTCCAAAGATGTGTACGAGGAATGTCGGCTTGAAAGGCGCCGGCTTGATGATGTCGAGGAGGTAGTAGAGCGGTTGACCAACAAGGCACGAATCTCCTCCATTTGGTTGGAAAGCTTGTGGTCAAGGTAGTCTCTTGATGTTGCTCGGATTATCGCAAGTTGGTGGCGAGTAGGTCAATGCGCTCGTTCAATGCTTCATTCTCTTCATGCAAAAATATAATTTGAAAGGTTATTTTCCTATTTTATTTAAAAGCTTTTTCTTAAGGCCAGAAATGGTCTTTAATAGGGAATTTTTTTATTGTTTTAAAAATATTTGTAAAAATTTAGGGAAACTAAGTGGACATATATTGTCCATATATAAGAGTTTCAGCACATGGTCATGTTCAAAATATTGGTCAAACCCCTCAAAAATCCTTTCTAGATATTTCAAGCTTTTGCAATATTTACAAAGGAAATATTCTCTAAAAATTCCAACAAAATTCTGTCATGTCAGATATGACATATTAGATGATCTTGCCAAGTCTCATGTCTTGGAGAACAATATAACATCACCAAATCCCCTCAAAACCATTTCTGTCCATTTTGAAGTTTGAGCAACTTTACATTGCCAAACATCTCCAAATGTTCTCAAACCTTGTGAAAATGCTCAAATGGTCTAATCATTCATCTAGACCAAATGGCACAAGTTGGAGAAAATGTTATATTGATCAAACTGCCCCAAAACCCTTCCTGTCCAGAACCAAATTTGAACAACTCTACATTGGCAACTTTCTCCTTTTGATCTCAACTCTTGTGGGCATGTTCATAACCTCAAATGATGACACTACACCAAGTGGTGCATCAAGGAGAACAAATTTGCATGACTAAATCTTGGAGAGTCCATTTCTGCTGATTTCTAGGTTTAAAAAAGTTGCATTGGCAATTTTTCCCAAATGAACTCAATCTTGGTGGAACCTCTTAGTTTCTCATGCCATTTGACCCTGTCAAGCCTCATGACAAGAGGAGTTCATATTCTTGCCCAAACCAGCAACAAACACCTTCTGCCATTTTACTAAAACCCTTGTTTTGACCACTTCCACTCTTCTCCATGGCCTCAACTTTTTACCACAGCCCCTCAGAGTCCCCTTGCACCTCCAGTAACTCCTCCCTGGCCTCAACTCAATGATTGAAGGGTGAAACATCCTCATTTACCCCTCTGGACAGCCCCTTTCCCTCTCTCTCTCAACCCCATTCCTCTCCTACTGGCTCCCCAGGGCATCCAATGCTCCTCCCCTCTTCTTTACTTCCCCCTAGAGCTACCAGACATCTTTGGCCGCGCCCACATTGCATAGAAAATGGCCATGCCGGCCATTTGGGCGTTCTGGAGCAAGCTACAGTGTGCTCCCGCACTGTAGCCGCCCCCTGCCAGGCACCTCCAGCCACCTTGGCTCTCCCCCTCACGCCAGCCGATGCTCCTCGACATCCTCACACGCGCGGTGCCTCTGGCCCTCCTGCTTCCTCTCTCTTCCTTCCCTCCCTCTGGACTGAACCCACGAGCACCCCAGACATGCCCACGCGCGCCCCTGTGACCCACAGCAATGGCAATGACCTCGCCGACGCACGGGTCTACGGTGAGCCATGGCTCGCCTACTTAAAGGCCTCCCCGAAGCTCCCCCTCACCACCACTCGTCCTATCCCACTCCAACTAGGCCCCCCCGCACCCCAGTTCATCTCCAGAAGCGCCCGAGCTCAAGGTCGAGCTCGAGCTCCGCCACCTCGGGTCGTCGTCGATCTCACGGTACAGGCCACGCCGGCCCTCTTTATTGCTTCTCTAGAATGCCCATAACACACCGATCGATTCCCCCCTCTTTCCCGCTCGTTTTGCTGTCGGAAACAGCCGGAGCCATCAATGCCCGACGCTCCTCTGCTGCGAACCTCGTTGCCGGCGAACCACTGCTCCCCTCTAGCCAACTCCGGCATCACCCGAACGGCGACACGATAAGGAGTCCAACGGTGCCATCAGCTCACCCCATCGTGCACGGAAACGTCGCCGGTGAGCTCACCGGCCCTCTATCGCAGGGTTAGGGATGACAGGCGGGCCCCGCCTGTCAGCCTCTCCCCTCCATCGCCCCCAATCTCTCTCGCTGACGCCTGGGCCCCGCCCGTCAGGTTTAAACCTGGCACGCGCGCGTGCACCAGTGCGCTGGGCCGCCTCTCTGGCTAGGCCTGCTGCGCTGCGGCTATTCTGGCCCAGCAGGCACAATGCTCCTTTTCCTTTTTCTTTTCTGTCAAACTTGCAAAAATTCCAGAGGATTAAATATTCATCCAAATGCAATAATTCCAACTCCCATATTTTTCTAAAAATCCCTCCTATTTAATGGTATAACTTTCATTCATGACCAACCAACTTTTATGTACTGTTCATATTCAAATTCAAATTTGAATATATTTAAACCCCTCTGAAAATCCATTTCTTCTATTATGCTACTCCAAATCCAAAACTAGGAATTTTCCCCTTTTTAGTTTTCACCCTAGTATTTAACAAAAATAAGTTGACATTTTTCTGAGCACTTTGGTTTTTCTGTTTTACTATTGCCTTATTTTCTCGTTATTTTCTTGCGACGATTAGATCCCGTATTAGACGAAGTTGCTGAAGAAGAAGAAGGAGAAGGATTTGAAGAACTTGAAAACCAAGGCAAGCAGCCCTTTGACCATGTCTATGAAACCCTTTTTATGCATGTCATATAACACGATATTGTCTTTGCAACGGAATCATGATGGGGTGGTAACCACTTTGATAGTTTGCCATCGTACTTCCTCGTTGATACTTGCATTGTGCATGACTTTACCTTCTTATGAGGGTTATGCCGGTGGGAGTAGATAGGATGCTAAAGTAGATGCTACGCAAAAAGGGACGGGTATATGCATGATGAAGGAAACAAAGTATTTTCAAAAGACTTTTCAAAAACCCCGTCAGGTGCCACTTATGCCCGAGGGAGATGATGAGATGGGTAACCACTTGATGACGAAGTGGTGTATCGAGGCAAGTGTGTGTTGTTTACGAAAATGGATTAGATTTAAGATTTGTCGACTGTCCCAACCTTACATGCGCAACCACTCTACCCTTATATGGGAAAGGGCATTATTGATTACCTAGGCCGATACTAGCTTGGAGCCCTCATTACTAGTGACGGGGGAGAGTTAGTGCTCTCTTTCGGGACGGGGTCGTGCCAGGTAGGGCGGCCATGACTGTTTTCACCGGGCACCGGATACACTGTTGTGTCCCCTCTTAGATGTTACGATCCCGAGTGAGTCTCGTATGATGTACATCGTGAGGATACGGAACAACGAGTGGACTCCTTGTCAGTGTCGTCTAGGGAAAGATAGTGATCGGGTGCTTACCCCGGGTACTTGAGGTATCACGGGTCGTGGATGACACAAAAGTTCCCCGGATCTTGTGGGTAAAGTGTGCAACCTCTGCAGAGCGTAAAACTATTCGAATAGCTATGTCCACGGTCAAGGACAGTTGGGCGGTGCTGCTTAAACTACGTCCAGAGTTTTACGAGCCGTGTGTGTGTGTTGATAAAACTACTTGGGTCAAGTCAAAGAACTTGACATGATTGAGTTGGGTTGGTGCCCAATCTATTTATGTTGATATCTGTAACATGTCCTCATGGTTACTTGAATTCTCCTGATGCATGTCTTACAAGTTGTTGAACATGTCATTGCACGCAAAACTAGCTTTCTGCAAACTACCTACTTAGTGCTATATCTTTGCATTATTGTGCCTTGTTCAAATCACGGGTTGCTTGCGAGTACATTCAAAGTACTCATTGGCTTGCCACTAGTTATTTAATTGACCAGGCATGGAGGAACTGGAGTTCGAAGAAGAGTTCTTTGGAGACGAACATGCGAACTAGGACGTTTCCCAGTCAGAATGCCTGTAGGGTTAAGGCAGATGGCATGGGTTCTACTTACCGACGAAGATTTCCGCTGCTTGTGTTTCATTTGATGTTCAGCCCTTAAGGCTTTATCAATGTAAGATTTGACCATAATGGTCATAATTTGTGTAAGAAGGTATGTATGGATGTAAGACTCTTGTTATTCAGCTTCTATGTGTTCAGTGAGCATTGATCTCTGGGATCACTGTACACGTGCATTCGGTGATCTCGACTTATGAGTCGGGGTACCCACAGCGCGGTTCTTGGATTGCATTCGCCAACTGATTCTGTGTCTCTCTGATCTGTGTTCAATCTTGTCGTGACTGGTTCAGTTTCATCTCCGGAGGGAACAGTTGCTGCAGCTACTTCCTCATCCACCTCTCCCTGTGCCACCAGCGCTGCACTAACCACTTGATTTGTTGCCGCTAGATATAGTAGCAACAACTCTTGCGGTTTAGTCACGACTAAGGTGGGAGCAGAGGAAAGGTAGGCTTTCAGGTCTTGCGGTGCTGCTTCTGCTTCCGGGATCCACTTCATTGGGCCTGCCTTCTTCAATATTTTGAAGAAGGGCAAGGCACGCTCGGCAGACTTGGAGATGAATCTACTCGGCGCGGCAATGCATCCAGTCAAACGCCTCACATCCTTAACAGTGTTGGGTGCTTGTATCTGCTCAATTGCTCTGATGTTGTCAGGGTTGACTTCTATCCCTCTATGAGACACAAATAAAGTAGCTTGCTAGATGGGACACCAAATACACACTTCTCAGGGCTTAACTCCAAATTGATCTTGTGCAAGTTTGCAAAGGTCTCTTCCAAATCTTGAATGACTATTGATCTATCCTTGGTTTTGACCACTATATCATCCATATAAGCTTCTATGTTTCTATGTAGTTGTGGTTTGAAACCAATCTGTACTACCCTCGCAAAAGTGGATCCGGCGCTCTTTAACCCGAAAGGCATGCGTACAAAGCAGTACGTGCCACATGTAGTTGTGAATGCGGTCTTCGCTTCATCTTCCTTGGACATGAATATCTGGTGGTATCCAGAGTACGCATCCAAAAAGGAAAGCAGATCACACCTGGAAGTGGAGTCTACAATCTGATCAATGCGCAGTAGGGGGAAAGGGTCCTTCGTGCATGCCTTGTTCAAGTTTGTGAAGTCAATGCAGAGCCTCCATTTCCCATTTGCCTTGTGCACCACAACTGGGTTCTCTAACCATGTTGGATGCAGCACCCCACTGACCAAACCAGCTGCTTCGAGTTTGTTCATCTCCTTGTCAATGAACTACTGCCACTCTAGAGCTTGCTTTCTCTTCTGCTTGACGGGCCGAGCACGAGGACAAACATCAAGGTGGTGCTCGATTACCTCCCTGGGAACACCAGGGATGTCAGGTGGTTGCCAAACAAACACATCGACATTCGCCCACAGGAAGGCAATGAGTGCGCTTTCCTATTTGTCATCAAGGGTGGCGCTGATGGTGAACGTACCATCAGCGCCATCCAGCTTTGCCAGGACCTTATTCATAGCAGGTGAAGCAACCTTAGTCCTCTTGCTAATGGAACTCTCCGGTAGGTCCTCAACAGGTGCGGTGCACTCCGAAGATTCATGCTTCCCGGATCTCTTGCCAGCATCTCTGCAGCTTCAGCTGCTACCGCGACTTGATACATCTGATCCACACATATCATTGCATCTCTTTTATCTGCTGAAATGGAAATGATACCCATCGGCCCTGGCATCTTCAAGGTGTTGTAAGCATTATGGGATGCTTCCATGAATTTTGGCAGAGCTGGACGACCAAGAATCCCATTGTAGGGCAAGGGAAGCTCAACCATGTCAAACACGACCTCTCGGTCCGGTAGTTCAGTTTCCCGCCAAATGTCACAGGCAACGTGATCTTCCCCTTGGGTCGGCTCCTGCCGGGGTTGATTCCTTGAAATGTGCATATGGCCTTGAGCTCCCCATTAGGGATCTGCAACCTCACAAACACTTTAGGGGAAATCAAGTTCAACCCAGCCCCATTGTTAACTAGCATCTTAGTGACCTCGAGGTTGCGGATTGTTGGGAAACCAACAACAACAAAGATCCAACCACAGTGGTGCAGTCAGGATGATCCTCTTCATCAAAGATGATAGGCATACAGGACCACTCGAGTGGATTCCAGGAGTCTGCAGTTGGATCCATGGCATTGACCTCATGTGTCCACTGCTTGAGCTGGCGGTGAGAGGAGTGCAAAGATGCACCCCTATCGACACACATGGCTTCGGTTGCTTTCTGGAATTCTTGCTTGCTGGTTTCTTCATCCCCTTCATCACTCTCACCATCTCCTTCTTTCTTCTCATAGCTTCTAGCAGCTTTCTCTTTTTGCTGCGGGGCCTTGCCGCGGCGGCCCCCTCTACTGCCATGCCCTTTTGTGCCAGCACCCTCTTGGTCTTCCTCCCTGTCACGCATCTCATATTCTGCCTTTTGCTTAACAAGCTGCTCGACTTGGTGGCATTCTTGCAGATCATGACCTTTAGTGTGGTGGATTTTGCAGTATGGCCGATCAGACTTCCCAGCTTTCTCTTCTGCTGCGGCCTCCCAGCAATAAACCACACGACATCTTCCCTGCTAGGGGCTTTAGTTTTGGCTTTCTTGCAGTGCCAAGATTGCCAGAGCTCTCAACAGCCAACACTGACTTGTCTTTGCGCTTCTTGTTGCGCCTGCGGATTCTCTTCTTCGGGTTAGTGATCTCGTCGTCGTCCTCCGAATCAACCTCGACGCCATCCTTCACCCCAGGGAGTCGCCTTCCGTCCTTAGCCTGAGCACATTTATCTGCCAAGGTATACAACTCATTGACGGTCTTGCATAGTCGGGCGTTCATTTTGGACTATATCCTTCTGTTGCGCACGTTCGAATGGAACGCGACAATCAGAACTGTGGGGTGTATCTCTGGAATGTTTTGGTGCACTCGACTGAACCTCTGCATATGCTTCCACAAGCTCTCCCCTTCCTTCTGTGGAAGGACTTGCAAATCATTGGGCCACCCTGGCTCTTGATGGCCACCCATGAAGGTGCCAACAAATTCATTGCACAAGTCAGCCCATGATGAAATGGAGTTCTTTGGCAGGTGCATCAGCCATGAACTCACGTTTGGCTTGAGTGCCAAAGGGAAGTAGTTGGCGAACACCTTCTCATCCCTGCCCCAAGCAGCTTGAACGACAATTGTGTAAATCCTCAAGAACTCTGTCAGGTTTAACTTTCCATTGTATTTTTCCGCTAACTCTGGTTTGAAGACCCGGGCCGATTGCCAGTGAACCTGCCGCAGCTCACGAGAAGGAAGGGAACCCAACCTCGTAAGGCAAGTGCCCGCCATCACTTGGCACAGGTTCATCAACTTCAGGGCCATTGCTCCTGTCAGACTGTTGGCGGGTCTCTTGGCGTCATTCTATTATGATGCACGCATCTTCCTGTTAGCCCACAAGTATAGGGGATCACAACAGTTTTCGAGGGTAGAGTATTCAACCCAAATTTATAGATTCGACACTAGGGTAGCCAAAGAATATTTGAAGGTATCAGCAGTTGAGTTATCAATTCAACCAAACCTAGAGATGAATTATCTGCAGCAAAGTGATTAGTAGCACAGTAGTATAATAATTTTGATGATAGTAGCAGCAACAACAGTAACGTTAACAGTGATAGCAGTGATATTGTAGTAGTAACGATAGCAGTAGCAGTAGTAACTTAGCAAGAACAATATAAGATAAATTTGTAGGCATTGGATCAGTGACTCGTTGGATGATATTCATCATGAGACAGTTATAATGTAGGCTTGTATTCCGTAAATAGTCATACGTGCTTATGGAAAGAACTTGCATGACGTCTTTTGTCCTACCCTCTCGTGTTAGTAGGCTCCTAATGGAAAGTAAGGGATATTCAGGCCTCCTTTTAATAGATAACCAGAACAAAGCATTAGCACATGGTGAATACATGAACTCCTCAAACTACGGTCATCACCGGGAGTGGTCCCGACTATTGTCACTCCGGGGTTGCCGGATCATAACATGTAGTAGGTGACTATAAGTTGCAAGATCAGATCTAGAACATGGATATAAAGGTGATAACATAAACGGTTCGGATCTGAAATCATGGCACCCGGGCCCAAAGCGACAAGCATTAAGCATGGCAAAGTCATACCAACATCAAGCTCAGAACATAGTGGATACTAGGGATCATGCCCTAACCAAACTAACTCGATTACATGATGAATATCATCCAACTCCTCACCGACAGAGAGCCTACGAAGGAATTACTCACTCCCGGTGCGGAGCATCATGGAATTGGAGATGGGGATGTGTTGGTGATGACGAAGATCGAAGATCCCCCTCTCCGAAGTCCCAAACGAACTCCAGATCTGGCCCCGATGAAAAACTGGAGACGGTGGCGGCTCCGTCTCATGAAAGAAGATAATTCTTTCTCCCTGGTTTTTTCTGGAATAATGTGATTTTATAACATCCGTTTCAGGGTCAGCGGGGCCACCAGGTGGGCAGCACCCACCTGGGCGCGCCTGGGGGGGGGCAGACACGCCCTGGTGGGTTGTTCCCACCCAAGTGCCCCCCTCAGGTACCCCTTGGGTCCATAAATTCTCTTTATTGATATAAAAAATCCTCGCAAAGTTTCTTTCCATTCCGAGAACTTCTATTTTTGCACAAAAACAACACCATGGTAGTTGTGCTGAAAACAACGTCAGTCCGGGGTTAGTTTTTGTCGGTGGGAAGCGACACCTATGGGATCACAAGAATCCCTACTACGGTTTCGGGGCGCGGGGTGGTGAGAAGAGTGGGATCAGCAGCCAGCACGAAGGCACAGATCGTTTACCTAGGTTCGGGCCGCACGGATGCGTAATATCCTAGTCCTGCTTTGGTGTGGATATCTGTGTTCTTTGAGCTAGCTACAATGATCATAACTTGTTCCAGAGTCCGCATCCTTCTCCTGGATGCCTTGGGTCTCCTTTTATAGGCAAGGGGATCACCACAGTGGCACACAGGAGGTGGCATCGGGGTACTGTGGTTAAGCCTATCGCTAGCCATTACGGGACAAGACGCATTTAATGCGCCTTCTGACGTGTCCTCCTTACTTTACCGCCGCTTCGCCCTGCCTCGACACGCGTCTAGGCCAGCGAGGTGGTTAGCGCCAAGTAGGCTGGCAGGCTGCTGAGGTGGCGCGGTGGTAGGGCCTTCACAAAGATTTGCTTGCCACCACGTAGGCATGCGCTGAGTTGGCCGAGAAGCCTCATGTCGACATGTAGGCGCCTGCCTAGCTGATGGGCTGGCAGCTGCATGAGAGCGCTAGTAGAAACTTTGTAGGTGCGGGCTTGGCTGTGACGTCGCGGATGTCCTTGGCAAGGGCCTTGCTGGGGGACCGACAAGGGTCTTGCCGTGGCGTTGCGGTCGTCCCCGGTAAGGATCTTGCCGGGGGTCTTGTGGCTTCCCTCGGCAAGGATCTCGCCGAGGTTCGTCATCTTCTAATCCTCTTCTGATTTGAAGTGTTTCTTATCTTCACAAACATCTGCATGCCATCATGGAGGCGCCTCCCGAGCCTAGGTCCTAACGTGGTTGGTGGTGCTGGAGGAACTAGGGCTCAAGGGTGGCATGCTCCGCTGGCGTCGGGTTAGTTGCCCCGGCAAGGTCCTTGCCAGGGCCGTGGAAGTCACCCCGTCAAGGGTCTTGCCAGGGGAAACCACCTCGCCTTCTTGCTCTTAATGCCTCTGTCTTGGTGTCACTTTGGCCGTCTCACGGTTTTGATTTCCTGCCTCTGCCCTGCTTAAGTGTGGCCGTGGGCGCGGCTCCGATTGCCCGTGAACAAATAAGGGGTACAAAGGAGTGCCCCTACTTTAGTAAACCGACAGGAGCCCCCGGGCCTGGGCCATACATAAGCGCGACACGTTGTTGGGCCAGGCCCAGAACGGTGCGCCGGCAGGCCTGGTGGTTTTACTTTTGGTGATTTTTCCACCTGCTGCGCTCTCCCACGACCCGCATTGCATGCGTGACGTGGGGATCACGCGGGCGCGTGATCGAAGCATGCTTGTGTCATCCTGCAATGAACAGTAAAGAGGCGGCTTGCGTGTCCCTTCGAGACCGCAGGGCCGCTACTCATTTACTCTCCTTACAAGGGAACCGTCGCTCCTCGCGTCCCATTACGCACGTCCCTTGCGCCACGTACGACGCATGCACGACGCAGGGCGAATGACAGGCGTGCATAATACAGGAAGACGTGCGCATGTGGGTTGATACCCACGCGCCTTCAATTGGGCAGGGAGGGCGGTCGACGACCTCGCTCGCTGTCACCTTAATGAGCCGGGTTGGCTGAGAGGGGCGGCTGAGTCCCGACCCCGTCCCTTTATAAGGAGGGGAGCGGGAGGGATGGCGCCTATCAGTCCTTCGCCATCCACCTCTCCCTATCCCTGCTCCTTCCTTCCTTCTGCAATGGCAAGAGGGCGCGCAGATGCTTCATCGGTGGCGGTGAGGGTCTCTGCTCGACAACATGTCACTCCTCCCCAAGAGCCCGTGGCAGCGGAGCCGGCCGCGAGGGGAAGGGGGAGGGGTGAGGCCAAGGACATCGTGGTGCTCGGGGAAGAGGAGGACGGGGCGGCGCGTCGGCCTCGCCTCTGCCAGCGGTCCTTCCCCCAATGGAGGGCCATGTCAGGGACAACCCTTGCGATTTCTTCATTAGGCTGCACCTGCCAGTGCACCGTCGCCTTCGTCTCCCTACCCCATTCTCTCGAGAGATGGAGCTTGAGCCGCCACAGGCGCTGAGGCTGCACATGAGGGGTTGCGGGAACAGTGGCACATGGGCCGACGTCGACTTCCCGACCCCTCACGTCATGTATCTTCACCACGGGTGGAAGACCTTCGCTCGCATCCACAGCCTGATGCCGGGGCTCATTCTCTACTTCAAGTTAATGGAGAATGGCCTCCTCTCCGTCAAGGTCTTTGGCGATTTCGGAACTCGCCTGAAGTGCTGCATGGAGAGCTCCTCGGCTGACAAAGAGTCGTCCTCAAGAGAGAGTGACGAGGAGGACAGCGGCAGCGACGACGAGGGCAGCAGGCGAGAGGATGACGGGTCCGACTAGGTGTTGGACACGCCACTCCAGGGCGGTGTCGGCAGCAGCAGCATCTGCATTAGGCCCCTTATCCCGGTGGAGCCGGCTCCTTGAACTTCTCGGGGTCGCCTCCTTGGGCGGCTGGCATGGGAAGGCCGGAGAAGGCGAAGAAGGCGGGTGGCGGGCCGTCAAGTCGGAGTATGATGGCACCGACGCCTTTGTAGCATATTGACGGACCGCTGCCTCGTCTTCCAGCCCTTCCTCCGGCACCACCACAACCATCCCGCTTCTAGGCGGCCGCCGACATGTTCCCTTGGCGCCTTCTGCTGCTCGTACCTCGCTTAGGCGCTCCTCCTGCCCTTTTGCCTTATTATTTCATTTCCTGAGGAGAGGGACAAGAAAGGGATTATGGGCACTTTATCTGTTTTCAGTTTGTAAGCCTATGGGCCTTAGTTAGGTTTAAAACTTATAACCTCCCTATTCATGTTTGCATCCAGTACGAACTGTACCTGTATGGGACGTATTAATGACAAGAGGGTGCTTGCCGGGTCTTGTGTGTGAGCAAAGACCATACCAAGGAACAAATCCTAGTTATTTTCAATATAAACCCCGTTGCCCGGTAGCAGACCCTGCCGCTCCCCTACTCCGTTCGACCATACTCATGCCTTTGGCGGAGGCAGGGACAAAGTAGGGGTGGGCCCTATGCTTGCTTCCTTGCCGCCACGGCTACATCCAGATTCCGAACCAAGAAGAAGTTCTTGGGTGGTAGGAATGGAGGGAGCACGGCAGTTTCGGAATAAGGCGAGGTTTCATACATCCCGATCTTTATACGGAAATGCATAACAGGAGATAAGAAAGCTTATCCAGATTTTCAGCCCCACGGCAACCCTAGCTCGCCGAGGGTGGGCCTTTGTTTCTTCAGCCCCCCGACAAGTTTGGCTTGCCGGGGTTGGAGCGCCGGCTTGTTCTCTTCCTTCCCCTTAGCTTGGCGGAAACACTTATGTACCCTGTGAACCAAAGAGGATGGATAGGATAAAGAGACGCAAACTCGACCTCTATGCTAGGGGTTAGTCGCCGTTAAGCACTATCAACCCTAACCGAGGGAAAGACTTAACCTAGCATGAATGCTATAACTTAGGGCGCCAGCGCTTGGTTTATTTATGCTCAGGGTCTGCGCCTGGCTTTATACAGAGGGTTACATGCCTTGCCGGCAAGGCATGTACAAAAGGTGGCTTGCCGGGGGACCTCGCAGCCGCGCCTTATGGGTAAAACTTGCGAAGATGCTCGATGTTCCACGAGTTGCTCACTGGAATGGCATCTTCGGTCTCCATGCGGACTGCGCTAGGCCTGGTGACTCGTGTTACCCGATAAGGGCCTTCCCACTTCGGCGTCATCTTGTTGGAATTCTTGGCCGACTGAACGCACTGAAGAACAAGGTCGCTGTCCGTGTCAAAACCGGCGGATCTCGGGTAGGGGGTCCCGAACTGTGTGTCTAGGCGGATGGTAATAGGAGACAAGGGACACGATGTTTTTACCCAGGTTCGGGCCCTCTCGGTGGAGGTAAAACCCTACTCCTGCTTGATTAATATTGATGATATGGGTAGTACAAGAGTAGATCTACCACGAGATCAAGGAGGCTAAACCCTAGAAGCTAGCCTATGGTATGATTGTTGTTCGTCCTACGGACTAAAACCCTCCGGTTTATATAGACATCGAAGAGGGCTAGGGTTACACAGAGTCGGTTACAATGGTAGGATATCTACATATCCATATCGCCAAGCTTTCCTTCCACGCCAAGGAAAGTCCCATCCGGACACGGGACGAAGTCTTCAATCTTGTATCTTCATAGTCTTGGGAGTCCGGCCAATGATGATAGTTCGGCTATCCAGACACCCCCTAGTCCAGGACTCCCTCAGTAGCCCCTGAACCAGGCTTCAATGACGACGAGTCCGGCGCGCATAATGTCTTCGGCATTGCAAGGCGGGTTCCTCCTCCGAATAATTCATAGAAGATTTTGAACACCAGGATAGTGTCCGGCTATGCAAAATATGTTCCACATACCACCGTAGAGAGAATAATATTTAAACAAGTTCAACCTGCTGACGTATTTCGTGGCATGACGTCACACCACGGCCAAGCCTTTATTCGAATTGTTTTTATTGTTCCACCTCAGCGCGTTTAGCGAAGCGGTTTCCTTGGCACGTCTTGTCAAAGCAGAGATCGTGTCCCCTTATTCCGGGATTCTCATCAATATGGGCGTGGGTAACCCAACCGCGCCATTGATTACGGTGCTTGGGAGATAAGCGAGTTTTACCAGGCTGGTGGGGACGGATAGTTTTGTCCGCCCATATATAAGGGGATAAGGATCCGCCTTTTACCTATGCCTTCTTCCTCCTTTGCTTATCCATTTCTGCGCACTCGAGCTCCAACGCCCAAGCCCGCACATCTCGCCTCAACCTTCCCCAGTCATGTCCGGAGCGGGAGGCAAGTGGATGGCCTCCTCCGTCACGGAGGGGCACATCAAAAAGTTGAGGAAAGCCGGATACCTGCACAACGATATTGCGCACCGGTTTCCAGACGAGGGGCAGCTCGTCCCCACCCCCAGGCCCCATGAGAGAGTGGTGTTCCTTCCCCATTTCCTCCGTGGACTGGGCTTCCCACTCCACGCATTTGTCCGGGGACTCATGTTCTACTACGGCCTGGATTTCCATGATCTGGCCCCGAATTTTATTCTCAACATCTCAGCGTTTATCGTTGTGTGCGAGGCCTTCCTCCGCATCAAGCCCCACTTCGGCTTATGCCTGATTATTTTCAATGTCAAGCCGAAGGTAGTGGGCGGCCAGCAGGTGGAGTGGCGGAGGCGCAATGGTGGGCAAGATGCCCAACGTCACATGGCTCGAGGGCTCCTTCGTAGAAACCATCAAAGGTTGGCAATCGGGGTGGTTCTACATCACCGAGCAGCGGCCCCCGAATTCAGATCTGGCATCCCCACGTGGCTCACCTCCTGGAAAAAGAAGGGCCTGACATGGGGTGCTTTAGAGGAGCTGACCGGACTCCAATCCTGCGTCCAAGACCTTGTGAACAAGAAGACCAAGCTCGTCAACGTGGTCCAGGTCATGCTCGTCCGCCGGACCCTCCCATGCCAACAACGGGCCTTCAACTTGTGGGAGTTTGATCTGGCACAGCACCAGACTTTGAGCAGGCTCTTCGACACTATGTACAAAGACGCCTGGAGGGTGCTGTTCAAGGGCGCCGAAGCACCCGCATCCGCTACCGAGGATCGCGGATTCAGCTCGCAGCGACAAGCCGGCGAGGTAAGCTATATTACCCTTTACGGGACACTTGTTTTCCATAGTTTGACTCCATGGGGGATCTAAACTCCCTTTACCTTTGACAGGCTTTCAGAAGAAGTCCGGGCAGGTTAACTGTCCGGCTCCCTTGACAGAAGACCCAGCGGATGCCCGATTAACGGGACTGCTGGCTCCGGCGCCTTACGTGGTGCCAAAGAAGAAGGCCAAGAAGAAGGCCACGGGGACTCAGAGGAGTTCCCGGCGCCAGGTGTTATTGGAATCATCATCCAATGACTCCGAGGCGGACTCCTCCCGCGAAGACGAGGAGGAGAAGAAAGAGGCCTCTCCCCCAGCGGGGCGAGAGAAGAAAAGGAAGGCTTCCCCAACGGAGGAGGCCGAAGGGTCCAAGAAGGGAAGGACCCTTCCTCCAGACTGTTCCACCAATGCCGACGATGGCGAAGAGGAGTGGCCTTCAAGGGTCAAGCCCCTCGCGAGATCGTAAGTGTCCGGATTTCCAGAATAACTCATGATTTTTCTTTCGTCGCATAGTGTCTTCTAACACCGAATACCACCATGTAGCCCGCCCAAGGACGATCTCCCCGCTTCGTTGAGCGGCTCCTTGGGCTCGTCGGATGTGAATAGCGCTTCGCTTCCGACCGCCTCCTCCCCCCGCGACGCAGACGATGCCGAGGTGGGGTCCCAAAAGGGGCCCAGCCAGGAGGAGGAGGCCCTGGAGGTGCCGCAGGGCAACCTTCCGGACTTTGGACCGGACTCCGCACCGGAGACTTTAGTGGTTCCGGAGTCCGGCGGGCGGCCCCTTTGTAGGAAGGGTGAGACTGCGATGCCGGTGACCTCCGTCCAACCGGAGGAGCCGGATAATTTGCTGGAGGTGCTCAACGGCGCTTCCATCTATGGGGAGCACTACACTATCATGAGTGCGGTGATTCAGAAGGTTCAGTCCGCCAAGAGAGGGCTGACTGAAGCCTGCACCAGCCTTCTAACAGGCTTTGAGGTATGTGATTAAGATATATAAAGATAGTACCGCATAGACAGTAGCCCGTGATGCTCAGTTTGGTGTTCGGAAAGAAAAGCCGAACTGAGGATCTAAAAAAGATATACGCAGGAGTCTAACATAAATATGTCAATATGGGAATGCAGGCTGCACTGCTGACCTCTGCCGCACTGACGACGGAGGTCAATGCCTTGAAGCAGAGCCTCGAGTGGTCCGAGAACGTGCTCAGCCGTGCCAAGAAGCAGCTCGAGGACAAGGAAGGTAAGTAATACCTTATTAAAGTAATACCTTATAGAAAAGGATTTGGTTGCAAAAAATGACAGGGATAACGTGAGTATTGCAGGGGCCACTAACGAGGTGGCGAGCCTGAAGGAAGCGGTGTACGAGGCCGAACGCATTGCGGCCGCGGAACGCACCGAGCGGGAGAAGCAGGAGGCGCGGGTGGCGGAGGTGCGGCAAGAGCTCCAGGTTCTCGTGGAAAAACACGAGAGTTTGGAGCGTGACTCGAAGACTCGAGAGTCCGAGCTCGCCTCGCCTCTTGAGAGTGCCAAATCCGCTAAGGCCGAAGCCTAGAAGGCCCTCCAGGAGATTGAGGAAATAAAAAAGATAGCGGCGGGTAAGGCATTCTTCATGCAAAGCAAGCATGTAAAAGTGAATTATCTATTACTTACCCGGATTTGGAGCTCACCAGGAGCGTTCAAAGATCTGCCCCGCAGTGTGTCCGATGCTGCCGCATTCTACCGGGCCGAGGAAGGGAGCTCGATGGAGAAGGTATTCTGGTCTCAGTATGCTGAGGCCGGACATCCAGTGCCCCTGAGCGACCAGCTGAAGCAGCTGGTCGAGCTCCACAAGGTGGCCGAACAGGCCATGAAGGGCCTCATAGTTCGGCTGCGGCCCAAGGAATCCATACCTGGGAGCTACTTCGCTCTGGTGCGGCGGCTGGTGGACGCCTATCCATGGATTGAAGTCATCAAGCACTCCGTCTGCATTGAAGGTGCCCGTCGGGCCCTTGCCCGCGCTAAAGTGCACTGGGGCAAGATGGACGCCGAGAAGCTTGTGACGGATGCGCCACTGCAGGGCAAGGAGTATCGCACGCCCGAGATGTATTATAAGGGTGTCCTGAAGGGTGCCCGCCTTATAGCGGGTGAATGCTCCAAAGATGTAATTTTTGAGTAGACTCGCATTTTGTTATCCTATGCGCTGAAAACTATTTCATATGCGCTAAGCAACACTTGTTAATTTAAAATATTACCTTCTGTGCGGCCGTTTATCAAATATGAGAGATGGCAAGTCGTTGGCTTCAGCCCCCATGCCGCGAGTGCTTGGGTGTTCGAGATAAACTTGAGCGCTCTTTTTCCCATTTTTGGGTCCTTCGAGGGAGGCGCTCAACACAACGAACGAGACAACCGGACTTGTAATGCTCGAACACTCCCACTTAGCCATAGAATTCTATAATTTTAAATTTTGGCAAAGCCCCTAGTGTTCAGAAGGCTGAATTCGGGGCGCTATCCACGCCTGGGGCTGGACAAAGCCGGCTCCTCGCTCTAAGCGGCATAAGTCTTTCGGGACTCGAAAAAACCTCTCGAGCAGCGACCGGCTCTCGCCCCATCATGACAGTCAGTTTTAGCTTTCTCCACTGAGGTTCTCAACCCAACTCAACTGGGGCACAATCGCAGTGGTTCTCCCAGCGCTACCTTAGCCGATATAACGGAACGTAAGTGACCAAAACATGGGAGCCGGGCAAACCCAACTATTGACCCAAGACATGATTCGGAGCCGATGCATATAATGCTATAAGTTCGGGTGCCGCACTTGTGAAAGTGTTCGGACTTATCACACCATACTGTGGGGAACTTAAGCCCCTGGTGTATTTGGCCGTACCAAAGCGTACGGGTGCAACATGTCATAAGTGAACATATATAGATATAAAAAAGGAATGCAATGATAGGCAAAAAGCGATGTATTGTTTATTCGAAAAATACTGCAATGAAAGCAGAACGATACAAATAGTGTGATAAGCAAGGGATGGGACTATTTAACATGTCCCCCTCCAGGGGTAGGCTGCGGAATGGTATGTAAAACAGGTATAATGCTCGTAATGGAGACCACCTGGATACTCGACGTAGCTTTTCTGCTTCCCTAGCTGTTGCATTGTGAATTCGGCAGGTCTACTGCCGGATAGGTCTTCTGGAAAATGGAGTCCTGTGAGTAAGAAGAAAGAAAAAGAAGAATGACACAATTGGGAGCCCCTGGTGTGGTTGAGCCGCACTCTGAGCATGCCGTGGTCGTGCCCCTCCCCCTGTGCCCATGATATCTCCAGAGCGTAGTTATGTACGCGTGGTACTGGTCTCGCGATTTCGCGAGGGCTGGGGTTGGGGCCGCATTTCTACGTGTGCTCAGAACGTGCTAGATGGTCTTGTTGTAGGTTACTTTGGGCACGCTTGACGGTGTCCGGCCGCTTAACAGCCGGACTCGAGAATTGCCTTAAGAGGCTGCTTTGTATTTCCGCCGCGAGAGCCGCTGTATGCTCCTCCGTTCGGAGAGAGCGTTTGGTGTTTCCGTTGACCATAATGACTCCTCGAGGGCCTAGCATCTTGAGCTTGAGGTATGCGTAGTGTGGCACCGCATTGAATTTTGCAAATGTGGTTCGTCCGTGCAGTGCATGATAGCCGCTGCGGAACGGGACTATGTCGAAGATTAACTCCTCGCTTCGGAAGTTATCCGGGGATCCGAAGACCACTTCGAGTGTAACTGAGCCTATACAATTGGCCTCGACACCTGGTATGACGCCTTTAATGGTCATTTTTGTGGGTTTAATCCTTGACGTGTCTATGCCCATCTTGTGCACTGTATCCTGATAAAGCAGGTTTAGGCTGCTGCCACCGTCCATCAGGACTCTAGTGAGGTGAAATCCGTCAATAATTGGGTCTAGAACCAATGCGGCGAATCCGCCATGGCGGATGCTAGTGGGGTTGTCCCTTCGATCAAAAGTGATCGGGCATGAGGACCACGGATTGAACTTTGGGGCGACTGGCTCCATCGCATATACGTCCCTAAGTGCACGCTTCCGCTTCCTTTTGGGTATGTGGGTTGCGTATACCATGTTCACCGTCCGCACTTGTGGGGGGGAAACCCTTTTGTCCTCTATTGTTTGGCGGCCGGGTCTCCTCCTCGTCATCGCTATGCAGCCCCTTGTCGTTATTTTCGGCAATTAACTTGCCTGCCTGCTTGAACACCCAACAATCCCTATTGGTGTGATTGGCTGGCTTTTTGGGGGTGCCGCGTATCTGGCACAAGCGATCGAGTATTCGGTCCAAATTGGACGGGCCCGGAGTATTTATTTTGAATGGCTTTTTCCGTTGACTGGGTTTAGAGCCTCTGAATCTGGCATTGACTGCCGTATCTTCAGTATTATCATCGTTAATGCGGCGCTTGTGCTTATTGCGACGCGACCTGCCATTGCTGTCCTTGGTATCCGAACTACCAGAATTTTTGGTCAGGTTGTTACTTCGAGCTAGCTAGCTGTCCCCTCCCGCGTAGAAGCGGGTCATGAGTGATGTGAGGGCTGCCATGGATTTCGGCTTTTCCTGTCCTAGGTGCCGGGCAAGCCACTCGTCACGGATGTTATGTTTGAAGGCTGCAAGGGCCTCTGCATCCGGACAGTCGACGATTTGATTTTTCCTAGTTAAGAACCGTGTCCAGAATTGTCTGGCTGATTCATCTGGCTGCTGAATTATGTGGCTTAGGTCATCAGCGTCTGGTGGGTGCACATATGTGCCCTGGAAGTTATCAAGGAATGTGGCTTCCAGGTCTTCCCAACACCCAATTGATTATGCTGGCAACCTGTTGAGCCAATGCCGAGCTAGTCCTTTAAGCTTGAGTGGGAGGTATTTGATGGCATGTAGATCGTCACCGCGGGCCATGTGGATGTGAAGGAGATAGTCCTCAATCCAAACCGCAGGATCTGTTGTGCCGTCGTATGATTCAATGTTTACGGGTTTGAAACCCTCGGGGATTTGATGATCCATTACCTCATCTGTGAAGCATAGTGGGTGTGCGGTGCCTCTGTATTGGGCTATATCGCGACGCAACTCAAACGAGCTTTGTCTACTGTGTTCGGCCCGGCCAGAATTGCTGTATCCGGCGTGACGGTTGTCGTCACGTATCATGGGGCGCCCACGCGATCCGTAGATCGATCTTGTTTGTCTTGCCTTATCCTCCAATATGTCTCGTAAGTCCAGCGCATTCCCCCGTGGCTTTGTACTTTTCGAGCGACGCCGGGGTATGGCTTTAGTGGAGGGCCTAGAGGCCTCTCTGTCGCGGCCACGTGGTGGCCGGTCGGCCGTATTGTGCGCTGGTGATGTAGGTTTATGTACTTCCTCCTCTAATCGGGGTAGCAGCTTGCGTTTGGGGTAGCTTTTGGAGGGGCGTTCGAGTTCATACTCTTCGGCCGCAAGGACTTCAGTCCATCTGTCAGCTAGCAAATCTTGGTCAGCTCTAAGCTGTTGCTGCTTTTTCTGGAGGCTGCTTGGCGTGGCCATAAGCCTGTGTTTGAAGCGCTCTTGTTCGACGGGATCCTCAGGCACGACAAATTCGTCGTCCTCAAGGCTTGCCTCGTCTCCGAAGGGAGGCATATAATTATCGTCCTCTACCTCTCTGTCTTCCGCCCTCTCATGAGGGCTGGCTTCTCCATCCTCCTGGGCTGAATCTTGCTGGAGGGGGTAGTCTTCGGCACTGTCCAGGGTGTTATTGTCTCCGGTGCCGGAATCTCCATTTTTGCTGTGGCGGGATTTAGAGCGGCGCCGCTGATGCCGGCGCTTAGGCTGTTTCTTGGACAGGTCATCCTCCGTTGTTCCATCGCCATTCCCATCCTTTGGGATGTCCACCATGTATATGTTGTATGACGAGGTGGCCTTCCAGTGCCCTGTAGGCATTGGTTCTTGGTCGTCTCCGACATCGTCGTCCATACCGTCGATGTCTTTGGAGTCGAAGTCTAGCATGTCGATTAAGTCATCAAAAGTGGCTACGAAGTGAGTGGTGGGTGGGCTTTCAATTTCTTCGTTGTCCGCATCCCAACCGTCCTGACCATAATCCGGCCAGGGCTCTCCTGATAAAGAGAGACACTTTAGCGAATTCAGGATGTCGCTGAAAGGCGAGTGCTGAAAGATGTCCGCAGCGGTAAACTCCATGATCGGCGCCCAATCGGGTTCGATTGGCAGGGGCGCGGAAGGTTCGGGGTCCGGAGAGGAGTCCGGCACCTTGGAGTCACGAGCTTCACAAGGGATAGGGTTGGTATTCGGCTCTATCGCCATAGAGGTAGCAGCCCCCGTGGCGGTGTCCAGCCAACCATCCTCGATCGGCGCAGTCAGTTCCGAGCTAAGGGTCGGAGCGGACTCTTGTGCGGCCTCCAGGGCACTTTCCGGCAGCAGAGCTAAATCATGCCCATCGTGATAATGCGGTGCGCTCGGCTGTGGCTCGAATCCGTCAAAGATCAAGTCTCCGCGGATGTCAGCCGTATAGTTCAAACTTCCAAATTTGACCTGATGGCCAGGGGCATAGCTTTCGATCAGCTCCAGATGGCCAAGTGAATTGGCCCGTAGTGCACCCGCCGAATACAAAGGTCTGTCCGGGGAGAGAAGTCTCACCCTGGACCGCGTCGTTGTTGATGATCGAAGGAGCCATCGGGCCTATAGGTGATGACACAGAGGAACTCTCAATGAAAGCACCAATGCCGGTGTCAAAACTGGCGGATCTCGGGTAGGGGGTCCCGAACTGTGTGTCTAGGCGGATGGTAACAGGAGACAAGGGACACGATGTTTTTACCCAGGTTCGGGCCCTCTCGGTGGAGGTAAAAACCTACTCCTGCTTGATTAATATTGATGATATGGGTAGTACAAGAGTAGATCTACCACGAGATCAAGGAGGCTAAACCCTAGAAGCTAGCCTATGGTATGATTGTTGTTCGTCGTACGGACTAAAACCCTCCGGTTTATATATACACCGGAGAGGGCTAGGGTTACACAGAGTCGATTACAATGGTAGGAGATCTACATATCCGTATCGCCAAGCTTGCCTTCCACGCCAAGGAAAGTCCCATCCGGACACGGGACGAAGTCTTCAATCTTGTATCTTCATAGTCTTGGAGTCTAGCCAATGATGATAGTTCGGCTATCCGGACACCCCCTAGTCCAGGACTCCCTCAGTCGCCTTCCTCAAAGCTTCGGGCATGGACCTTGCAGCTATGGTAGCGGCGCAAGGCTTGCTGGTAGCGTGCTGCTCTGACAGCCGCCCGAAGACGAACTTCCTCGAGGAGCGTTGCGTCAACTTGCCGCAATCGCTCCTGCTCAAGCTCATCATAAGCGAGCACTCGAGGTGACCCGTATATGAGTTCCGTGGGGGAGAACTGATTCTGCCCCGTAATCTAGTGCAAAGGTTGTCTGGCCGGTGGCTCGATGGTGTCGTTCTGATCGAATAAAGAACCGTCGGCAACTCATCAATCCAGCGCCTTCCGCTCTTGTGCAGCCTGTCAAAAGTCTTTGTCCTCAGGCCATGTAGAACTTCTGTGTTTTCCCTCTCCGCTTGGCCGTTGCTCGGTGGGTGTGCCACGGAAGCAAAACAAACCTTGTTGCCGAGGTCCTCAATATACTGCATGAAGGTGTGGCTCATGAACTGCGTGCCGTTGTCGGTGATAATTCTGTTCGGCACACCAAAGTAGCAGACTTGCCCATTGAAGAATTTGACGGCTGACTGTGCGGTCACCTTCCTCACTGCTTCCACCTCTAGCCACTTTGTGAACTTGTCGACTGCAACATACAAGTTCTCAAATCCCCCCACGGCGCGGGGAAAAGGGCCCAGTATGTCGAGCCCCCAGACCGAGAATGGCCAGGAGAGAGGGATTGTTTGCAAGGCTTGAGCTGGCTGATGAAGCTTCTTCGAATGGAATTGGTACGCTTCACACTTGGTTACTAGTGCCGTCGCATCCTGGAGGGCTGTGGGCTAGAAGAAACATTGTTGGAAAGCCTTGCCGGCGAGGGCCCTTGACCCTATGTGGGAACCGCACATGCCTCCTTGTATCTCCGCCAACAGCTCCAGTCCTTCCTCCCGGGAGATGCACTTCTATTTCACTCCATTCGGTCTTTTTCTATACAGAACGTTGTCAACAAACTGGTATAGAGCAGACCGGCGGGCTACTTTCTCTGCTTCTTCCCGCTCCTTAGGAAGCTCCCCTATTTGGAGGAATCAGACGGTATGCTGCACCCATGATGGAGCTTGTGGCTCGACGGCAAGGACCAAAGACATTTCTTCCGCCGTGGGAACAGTTGCCTCCACGGCAAGGGCTTGGCGCCCCGCCAAAGTCGGTTGTCCCACGGCAGGCTTGGCGTCCATGGCAACTCCTTCGCCGACGGCCCCAGGAAGCTCGGTTGGGAAGTACTTGCCAGGACCTGACTTCCTTCGCTTATTTTTCCCTGTTGATGGTTCAACGGATGGTTGAGTTAACCGAAGAACAAAAGTACCTGGTTCCACAAGTAGCTTGAGGGCGGCGCATTTTGGCAGGTAGTCGGCGATGTCATTCTCCACTCGGGGGACATGCTCTGCCCATATACCGTCAAAGCGCTCCTCCAGTTTCCTCACTTCATCCACGTAAGCTTCCATCAATGGGCTCTGGTAGTCCTTGTTGATCTGCCCGATGACAAGCTGCGAATCACCCCTGACGATGAGCTTCTTGACTCCGAGGTCTGCCGTGATCCTGAGACCGGCAAGTAATCCCTCGTACTCGGCAGTCTTGTTCGTCGACATCTCCCTGGAAAAGTGCATTTGGATCATGTACTTGAGGTGCTCTCCGGTGGGTGCGACGAGCAGCACACCAGCGCCGGCGCCTTGTAGCGAGAAGGCTCCATCAAAGTACATGATCCAATTGCGACTCGTTTCCTTTCCAGGGAGAGTGGTCTCTTGGAGATCTTCGTCGGGCGTCGAGGTCCATTCAGCAACGAACTCCGCCAAGACTCTGCTCTAAAATGTCGAGGTGCTTTCGAACTTCAAGCCAAAACTTGACAGCTCCAGGGCCCATTCCACAATCCTCCCCGTTGCATCCAGGTTATGCAGTATCCATTGCAACGGAAGGCGCGTGACGACGGTGATCTCGTGTGCTTGGAAGTAATGACGCAGCTTCCTCGAGGCAATAAGGAGGCCGAAGAGCTATTTCTGCACACCGGAGTACCTCGACCTGGCCCTCTGCAAGAGGGAGCTGACGAAGTAAACTGGGTGCTGCACCATCTTCTTCTTCTGCACCACTTCATCTAGTCGCACGGGCCCTGTCGCACTAGTGTCACTCCTTGCTGGGGGCTCAGTCTTGCCGGTACCTAGCCCTGCCGAGGAGGGTTCTGGCTCGCCATCCGTCGACCCCGCCGCTGCTGCTGGCTCTTCGTCGACCTCCCTCTTCGCCACCAATGCGGCACTAACCACTTGATTCATTGCCGGTAGATACAGCAGCAACGGTTCTTGTGGTTTTGGCGCAACCAACACTGGGGTAGAGGAGCGTATTTCTTCAGATCCTGCAGCGCTGCTTCGGCCTCCGGGGTCCACTCCATTGGGCATGACTTCTTCAAGATCTTGAAAAAGAGAAGGGCATGCTTAGCGGACTTGGAGATGAATCTGCTCATGGAGGCAATGCAGCCAGTGAGCCGATGCACGTCCTTGATCCGCTTAGGCGCCTCAATCTTCTCGATGGCCTTGATCTTGTCTGGGTTTGCCTCAATCCAATGCCACGACACAAAGAACCCGAGGAGCTTGCCGGACGGGACACCAAAGACACACTTCTCATGGTTCAGTTTGAGGTTGGTCTTGCGCAAGTTTGCAAACATTTCCTCCCGATCTTGCACAAGTGTTGCTTTGTCCTTGGTTTTCACCACTATGTCGTCCAGATAAGCTTCCATATTTTTATGTAGCTGAGGCTCAAAACCAATTTGGATTACCCTTGCAAAAGTCGATCCAACACTCTTCAACCCGAAAGGCATCCGTAAAAAGCAATACGTACCACATGGGGTGATGAATGATGTCTTATCTTCATCTTCTCTTGTCATGAAGATCTGGTGGTACCCAGAGTAGGCGTCGAGGAACGATAGCAGGTCACACCCGGACGTGGAGTCAACAATCTGGTCGATGCGCGGTAATGGAAAGGATATTTTGGACAAGCTTTATTGATATCTGTGTAATCAATACACAACCTCCACTTCCTGTTTGCCTTGCGCACCACTACCGGATTGGCCAGACACATCGGATGGAGCACCCCTCTTACCAAACCTGCCGCCTCTAGCTTCCTGATCTCTTCCGTGATGAACTCCTGCCTCTCGAGAGCTTGCTTCCTGACCCTCTGCTTGACGGGCCGTGCATGAGGACAGACAGCAAGATGGTGCTCAATCACTTCCCTGGGAACGCCGGGGATGTCGGATGCTTGCCATGCAAACACATCGACATTCGCCCACAGGAAAGTGATGAGATCGCTTTCCAATTTGCCATCGAGGGTGGAGCTTATGGTGAAAACTCCTCCCATGCCATCCTCCTTGACGGACACCTTCTTGGTCTCTGGTGGTGCAGCTCTGGACTTCTTGATCTTGCCGGTGGAGCTCTCTGGCACGTCCTCGATGAGAGCACAACACCCCAAAGAGGTGCACTTGCCGGAGTGGGTGCGAGGAGTCTCGCCGGTCTTCTTTCCTCCTGGGGCTTGAACGGCAGGAGCAGGTGCCTTGGCGGCAGCTGCTGCAACCGCTTCCTGGTAAAGTTGGTCAGTGCAAATCAGCGCATCTTTTTTGTCGGAGGGGACGGTGATGATGTTCATAGGCCCGGGCATATTCAGTTTGTTGTAGGCGTAGTGAGAAGCCGCCATGAACTTGGCCAGCGCCGGGCTGCCGAGGATCCCATTGTAAGGCAAGGGGATCTCGGCTACATTGAAGACAATCCTCTCCGTCCTGTAGTTCAACTCGCCTCCAAACGTCATGGGCAGCGTGACCTTTCCCTTTGGCTGGCTCCTCCCTGGGTTGACCCCTTGAAACGTGCCCGTCTCCTCGAGGTCTCCATCAGGTATCTGCAGCCTCTTGATCACAACAGGCCAGATCAAGTTCAGACCGGCTCCATCATCAACTAGCATCTTTGTCACCTTTGAGGTTGCCGATTGTTGGTGAAACCAACAACGGCAAGCATCCGACCGCAGTAGTGCGATCTGGGTGGTCCTCAGTGTCGAAGATGATAGGCGTGCTGGACCACTTCAGTTTCTTCCGTGCGTCGAGTGACAGCTCCACTGCTATGATCTCACGCACCCACTGCTTGAGCTAGCGGTGGGATGTATGCAGCGAGGCGCCACCATCGACGCACATGGCCTCTGTAGCTTTCTGGAACTCGTGGTCGCTGGACTCATCATCCTCGTCATGATCATCGTCTTCGTGCTTCTTGTCGTGGCCCCTGGCGGGCCTCTCTTGCTGATTATGCTTGCCGCGGCGGCCTCCTTGGCCGCCACGCTTCTTGGTGGATCCTTCGGCACCGTTTTGGCCCTTCTCCTTGTCCCGCCGTTCATACTCGGCTTTCTGCTTCTCAGCGAGCAGCTCAACTTGTCGGCAGTTCTGGGGGTCGTGGCCTTTGATGTGATGGATCTTGCAATACTACTTGTCGGAGCCCCCTGGCTTGTCGGCATCCACCAAGGCCCGGCAAGTGGCACATCCGGCAACCTCCTTGCCGGGGTCGCTTGCCTTGACCTTTTTGGCAGCGCAGCGTCGTCGGATCCTTCGACGGCAAGCATGGTCTTGCCCTTTCACTTCCTGTTACGGCGCCGGCCCTTCTTTGCCGGGGCGGTGGTGTCATCCATGGAGTCGGTTTCCGCACCGGTGTCCTCACCAGGGTACTTCCTCCCCTCTTCAGCTCGAGCACACTGATTGGCCATAACATAAAGGTCGGCCACATCCTTGACCTTGTTCATCGCCAGCTCCTCATGCATCTTGCGGTTACGCACATTCTGATGGAATGCACTGATCATGGTGGCAGGATGAACGTCTGGGATGTTATACTACACCCGGCTGAACCTTTGGATGTACTTGCGCAAGTTTTCTCCTTCCTTCTAGGGGATGATGTGCAAGTCGCTCGCCTGGCCATGAGCTTGGTGGCCTCCAGTAAAGGCACCAACAAACTCATGACATAGATCCGACCAGGAAGAAATGGAGTCCATCGGCAAGTGCATCAACCATGACATAACATTGGGCTTGAGTGCTAATGGGAAGTAATTGGCATGCACCTTATCTTCGCGGGCCCCAGCAGCTTGCATCGCGATGGTGAAGATGCTGAGGAACTCCGACGGGTGAGTCTTGCTGTTGTACTTCTCGCCAACGTCGGGCTTGAACGTGTGGTGGGAGGGCCACAGGAACTACCGCAGCGCCCGGGTGGAGGCCGGGCAGCCCACATCGTAGGGTAGGCCACCATAGCCTCCCGGTGCTGGGTGCTCCATAGTGGGCCCCGCCAGCCTGTCCGACTGGTGGTGCTCATCACGTCGGCGCTCGATGGTGGTTCGAGCGTCTTCAAGGGCTAGCTCCCGCAGAACTTGACGCTGGTCGTGGTGGGTCCACAGGTCGGGCGACGCTATGGAGATATCATCACGAGCGTCATCACGACGGATCGACACCCATGGTGCCTGGTGTGAAGGAGGAGAGTGCACCGTGGCCGCATCGCCCCCGGCCCATCCACTGCTAGCATGCGGTGGCTCGACGGAGCAACGTCCTACGGGCCCCGCTAGTCGCGGCTCATCTTTGTTGGCGATGCCGACGAGGCTCCGGATAGTGGATCTCCATTCATCGAGATTCTCCACAATAGGAGGGAAGTCGAGGAGCAGTTGCGCGCGTGCCAGAGCTTCTGCTGGTGTGGGCGGCGGCGAAAGCTGCGTGGACCTTGACGCGCTTCGACTTCTAACTATGTTAGAAGGAGCCCTATCACGGCCCTGTGGTTGTCCACCGTTTTCGCCAGCACCTTAGCGTCCATGCTGGCCCTCGTCGTCATGTGAAGGGCGTGCGGGACTCTTCCCAGGGCGGCGCCCAGGGTCACTAGCGGGGCGGCGCTGCTCATCGCGCACGACTTGAGCAGAGCACGCTGTGGGCGCCGGTGTTGGCGTCTTGGAGGTCACCACACCGCCGTCTGGCGGCACGACGACACCTCTGGACAGCTCCGCACTGCCTACGGGGGGCCCAACTCTGCCTCTGGAGTTGGCGGCGTGTGGCTCGTCGCCTGGCGTATGAACGACGTTGCTCACCAGGCCCAGACTGCCAGGGTGATGTGGATGTTCGGGGGCAGCGCCACGGGTTCTTTTCACGACTGGCCCTCTACTGGTCCACACCGGTACAGGCAGTACGGTCCCGAACGAACCGATTGCCGTGGTCGTCTTCCTCTTGGGAGCCATGGCGACGAAGAACTGTGCTACGAGCTGCTAAACCAGATTCTCACTACTGCGCCCCCTACCTAGCGCGCCAAAGATGTCGGTGGGAAGCGACACCTATGGGATCACAAGAATCCCTACTATGATTGCAGGGCGCGGGGTGGTGAGAAGAGCGGGATTAGCAGCCAGCACGAAGGCACAGATCATTTACCCAGGTTCGGGCCGCACGGATGCGTAATATCCTAGTCCTGCTTTGGTGTGGATATCTGTGTTCTTTGAGCTAGCTACAATGATCATAACTTGTTCCAGAGTCCGAATCCTTCTCCTGGATGCCTTGGGTCTCCTTTTATAGGCAAGGGGATCACCACAGTGGCACACAGGAGGTGGCATCGGGGTACTGTGGTTAAGCCTATCGCTGGCCATTACTGGACAAGACGCATTTAATGCGCCTTCTGATGTGTCCTCCTTACTTTACCGCCGCTTCGCCCTGCCTCGACACGCGTCTGGGCCAGCGCGGCGGTCAGCGCCATGTAGGCCGGCAGGCTGCTGAGGTGGCGCGGAGGTAGGGCCTTCACAAAGATTTGCATGCCACCATGTAGGCATGCGCTGAGTTGGCCGAGAAGCCTCATGTCGACACACAGGCGCCTGCCAAGCTGGTGGGCTGGCAGCTGCATGGGAGCCGTGGTAGAAACCTGGTGGGTGCGGGCCTGGCTGTGACCTCGCGGATGGCCTCAACAAGGGCCTTGCCGGGGGCCCGACAAGGGTCTTTCCATGGCGTTGCGGTCGTCCCGGGCAAGGATCTTGCTAGGGGTCTTGTGGGTTCCCTCGGCAAGGATCTCGCCGAGGTTCGTCGTCTTCTAATCCTCTTCTAATTTGAAGTGTTTCTTGTCTGCACAAAGATCTGCATGCCATCATGGAGGTGCCTCCCGAGCCTAGGTCCCAATGTGGTTGGTGGTGCCAGAGGAACTGGGGCTCAAGGGTGGCACGATCCGCTAGCGTTGGGTAGGCTGCCCCGGCAAGGTCCTTGCCAGGGCCGGGAAGTCGCCCCGGCAAGGGTCTTGCCGGGGGAAACCACCTCGCCTTCTTGCTCTTAATGCCTCTGTCTTGGCATCGCTTTGGCCGTCTCGCGGTTTAGATTTCCTGCCTCTGCCCTGCTTAAGTGTGGTCTTGGGCGCGGCTCCGGCTTCCCGTGCACAAATAAGGGGTACAAAGGAGTTCCCCTACTTTAGTACACCGACAGTTTCATTCAAATAATGCAAATTAGAGTCCAAAACAAGAGGAAAAGTGTTAGGAAAAGTAGATACATTGGAGACGTATCAACTCCCCCAAGCTTAAACCGTTGCTTGTCCTCAAGCAATTCAGTTGATAAACTGAAAGTGAAAAAGAAAAACGTTTACAAACTCTTTTTCTCTTGTTTCATAAATAAGCTTAAATAGCACACAGGTTTTCAGGAAGGATTATAACTAACCATGTCAACAATAACTCTTAAAAATTATATTAACTCATATCAATGAGATAAACAACTAGAGAGCAATAATAAGATATCTCAAATATCAACACGTTGTCGAAACAACCATGATATAATATGACAATAGTGGTATCTTGCTAGCCCTTTCCGACACCGCAAAACATAAATGCAGAGCACCCCCAAAGTTCAAGCAGCGACTAAACATTGTAATTCATGGTAGAAAAGATCTAGTCATGATGCACCCATTATTAGCTACACACAATGTATCAGCATGACAGCAGTGCTCTCAGGTTCTGGCGCTTATTTGAGAAGGTGATGACACAACATAGGAGTAAATAGATAGTCCCTTCACAGAGGGAAGCAGTGATTTGCAGAGGTGCCAGAGCTCACGTTTTTAAAACAGAGGTAAATGATATTTTGAGACATGCACCCTTCTCATTCACTTCAAGACTATCAGTTATCAATATGTTCCATGCTAAACATGCTAGTGGCGGCTCCCAAGCGGAAATGTAAAGGTTATGACTCCATTGGGAGTTTTTGTTCGATTATTTGTAAGCTCTTTTCTTTTTGCAGTTTGGGACTGGGCATCCCTATTACCGCCCTTTTCTCGTGCGATGGTGAGTGAATAAACACTCGACCTGAGAATAACCCGTTTAGCATGGAAGATACTGACTACCTCCTCTCGTTCCATGAACTATCCAGGCACACAAAAAGGATATTTATTTGAAGTTTTTAGAGTTGGCACATGAAAATTTACTTAGGACGGCAGGGTAATACCGCATATAGGTAGTTATGGTGGACTCATGTGGAATAACATGGGTTTCATGTTTTTGGATGTACAAGCAGAGTTCCCACTTAGTACAGGCGAAGGTTAGCAAATAGGTTGAGAAGCGGCCAGCTAGAGAGCAACAACGGTCATGAACATGCATTATGCATAATTAACATTGGATACTAGCATGAGTAGGATATGAACACCATGAACATAAATATCATAGAGGCTATGTTGGTTTTGATTCAACTACATGCATGAACATGTGCCAAGTCAAGCCACTCGAACTTTCAGAGGAGGATACCATATCATCATACTACATCATAATCATTTTAACGCAATGTTGATATCCAAGATAAGTCATTATTCACTCCTAGATACTTATGCATGGCATGAGAAATTATAATCTCTAATTGTCATTGCAAATATGTTGGACCATAATAGGCTGAATCATGGATACTAGGTTAAACATATTTACAAAAACAGAACAAGTCGAGTTCATACCCGTTTCTCTCTGCCACAGCCAGTTCATCTTATATCATCATTATTGCCTTTAACTTGCACGATCGAATGATTTGAAATAATAATAGTGCAAAAATGCCGTGGACTATGCTGGAATCTGCAAGCATTTTATTTAAGAGGAGAAGACAAGGAAATATGGGCTCTTTGTTAGATCAACAATGCAAATGGGAGCCACTCAACATTTTCATCGTGGTCTTCTCCTCGGTATGACTTGATAAAAAGAAAAGAAATTCAGAGAAACACACTGACATATTTTTGGAGTTTTTTGTTTTTTTGAAAGCAAGCAAGTGAAAAGAGAAAAGCGAAAAACATGAAAAACTATTTACATGGGGAAGCTCCAAACGAGTAAAAGAAGAACAAGGAAATCTTCTTGGATTTTCTTTTTAGTACTACAACAATTTAAACTAGGAAGAAAATTCAAAAAGAAGCAAGAAACATATTTTTGGGATTTTCTCAAAGTTTTTCAAACACACAAGAAGAAAGCGAGGAAAATAATTTAAGCATGGATGATACAATGAATAAGTCTGGACACCGACAACTGGAGTGAAATGTGTGAATATGAATGTAATGTCGGTGACAAACACGTACTCCCCCAAGCTAAGGCTTTTGGCCTAACTTGGTTAGCAGTCGGTAGCCTGGATGGTAGTCGGCGTGGTAGCTCACAGAGGCTCTCGGTGCTGATGCCTCGGCCTGCCGTGCTGCCTCCACTACTGCTTTGTGATCTCGAGCCTCGCTCTCAAGAACAAAATGTCTTCCTTGCTGTGATAGTCAAAACGAGCAGGCGCAGGCAAATATGTGTGCGCAACAGACGTTTGGTTAAACAACAAATTGTAAGTGAAGTTAGGAATTTTTTCTTTGAGGATCTTATGGCTTTTTAAACCATCAAAGTCTAAATACTGCGTGGGTAGGATACGGTCAAAGGGCAAAGGTGAAACACCCAGCCCTCATGCTAAACGCGTGGCATAAATTCCACCATAGAAATAGCCACTGTTAGCGTTATGCTGTAGTGTGCGTGCAACAATTGCTCCAAGGTTATCACTTTTATCACTGTAGAGAGCGGTGTGAATGAGGCTCAGATCGGGAGCACAAAGTGTACTACAATCTTATTTGCCTACAATACAGTTTCCATTAAATAATGTGAATTACCGAACTGCAAGAAAATATATGCTCTTTATTCTACCTTGCGTCACTCCCCTAGTTTCACCAAAATAAAGACTAGTAAAGAACATTTTAAACTCAGACCAAGGTGGCTCATCGAGCGAACCCCAGAATGGGATTTTGCATAGGTGAGCAAACCTTTCTAGAGAAATGGTAAATTGATTTCCATACAGTTTAAATGACACCTGAGACTCATGGGGAAATGATTTTAATTCTTTGACAAATGATTCGGTGAGGATGAGGTTTTGGTCGCACATATCTGCAATGTAGGGACCAAGGTCGGCATTGTGGACATATTTCCCAAATTATTCCTTAATACCCACACTCATCATATAATCGTTGCCCGGCCATAAGCAAGTTTTGGTGGTGGCACTTCGAATGGAACTTTCACTTGGTTCATCATAGGACCGACGAGCGGAGCTGCTGCTAGAAGATGCCTCTGAGGATCTCCTCCTCGAAGAACTCCTTCCAAAGAAGTTCATAATGTTTGTGTACAATTTTCTGAAATTTTTTGGTCACGAAAAATTTAATAACAAAACTTCACAAGAATGATAGCAACTACTCATAGGATGTATAGAGGCCATAGCAAGCATTCAAACTACTTACAACTCTAAGAATTCAACATGCAAACTCATCTACAGCAGCACCAAGAGTAGCTAATTATTCTAAATACAACCACTAAAACAAAAACTAATTGGACACATGGACGAGTCACATACCAAGCATCAAATCCCCGAAATAGTTTCGAAAATGGAGCTTCGAGCAAAGAGATCAAAATCCGTGGTTTCGGTAGCAAGAACACAAGAGAGAGAGAGAGTGATAGTGATTTTTTTCCAGGTGAATGGAGTGATGTGGGAAGAAGTAAGTGAGGGGGCCATGTGGGGACCACAACCCACCAGGGCGCGCTTGGGGGTCCTGGCGTGCCCAAGTGGGATGTGCCCACCTGGTGCACCTCCCTCTGATACTATTTGCACCAGAAATTCAGAAATATTCAGAAAAAATAGTACCCGATTTTCAGAGCATTCTGAGAACTTTTATTTTGGGTCATTTTTTATTGCACAGAAAACTCAGAAAACAAACAAAGTATGGCATTATATTTTATTTAACTAAGAAAAATAGAAAACAAAAGGTAGGGACAGAAGGTAGTGCTCACTAAATTCATCAAGTTCATACCTCTCAAAAATGATCCATTAATATGGTTGATCAAGTCTTATTCAACCACTTTCGATTAGCATGAAACCGAAGAACTTTCGTAAATCACTAAGTTACCTTAATGGGGATATGAATTTCCCCAACAATAAGCATTTCATATTTATTTTTAACAGTAGGTAGAGGTAGTTGAAAACTTGCAATAGTGATTGTCGGAGATTTTTCAGTAACATTAATACCATTCAGGAATTGTTTCTTTGGAAAGTGCATCGTATGCTCATTACCATTGATATGAAACGTGACCTTTCTTTTATTGCAATCAATAACAGCCCCTGCAGTATTCAAGAAGGCTCTACCAAGGGTAATCGACATGTTGTCATCCTCGGGCATCTCAAGTATAACAAAGTCGGTCAAAATAATAACATTAGCAACAACAACGGGCACATCCTCACAAATGCCGATAGGTATGGCTGTTGATTTCTCAGCCATTTGCAAAGATGTTTTAGTAGGTGTGAGTTTATTGAAATCATGTCTTTTATATAAAGAGAAAGGTATAACACTAACACCAGCTCCCAAATCACAAAAGGCAGTTTTAACATAATTTCTTTTGATGGAGCAAGGTATAGTTGGTATTCCCGGATCTCCAAGTTTTTTAGGTACCTCATCTTTAAAAGTACAATTAGCAAGCATAGTGGAGATTTCATCTTCCGGTATTTTTCTCTTATTAGTGATGATGCCTTTCATATACTTTGCATAAGGAGGCATTTTCAAGATGTCAGTTAAGCGAGTTCGCAGAAAGACTGGCCTCAACATTTCAGCAAAGCGTTCAAATTCTTCATCATCTTTCTTTTTAGTTGACTTAGGTGGAAAGGGCATAGGCTTTTGAACCCATGGTTCTCTTTCCTTACCGTGTTTTCTAGCAACAAACTCTCTTTTATCATACCTTTTATTCATAGGTTGTGGGTTATCAAGATCAACAGCTGGTTCTATCTCAACATCATTATCTGGTTCTTTATGATTTGGTTCAGTGTCTTCATGAACCTCATCATTATATTTTTCATTATCAGAAGGTGAGTGTTCATCACCAAATTTAGTTTCAGAATCAGAAATAGATACTTCATTATCATTATTAGGAGGTTTTTCTGTTTCAGGTTCACTAGAGGCATGCAAAGTCTTATTATTTTTCTTCTCCTTCTTCTTTTTAGAAGAACTAGGTGTAGTGTTGTTGTTTCTTTGTGAATCCTGTTCAATTCTCTTTGGGTGTCCCTAAGGATAAAGTGGTTCCTTAGTCATTTTACCTCCTCTAGTTGCTACTCTAACAGCAAAGTCACTTATACTACTGTTCATTTCGGCAATTAACTCTCTTTGAGATTTAGCAACTTTTTCTAATTGAGTATGAACCATACAGGCATGCTTTCCTACACCTCTAACATAATTTGAGATTCTGAATAACAAGTCACTTAAGCGAGGAATTATATCAGAGTTGTATTTCAATTGTTCCATAACATTTGCATTGAAGTGATCTTGCTTTCTAATGTAATTATCAAACTCCTAAAGGCATTGACTAGGATGTTTGTTACGAGGATCATCACTATCATTGAATTTCATTAAATATTTTACCTCTACCACCTTAGGTGGTGGTGGTGCTTCAAGCTCATGCATTTCCTCAATAGGCGATAAGTTTTTAACATCCTCAGCCTTAATACCTTGTTCCATCATAGATTTCTTTGCCTCTTGCATATCTTTAGGACTGAGATATAAGATGTCTCTCTTCTTTGGAGTGGGTTTAATAGGTGTTTCAGGAGGAGTCCAATCATCATAATTTTTCAATATGTTATTCAATAATTCTTCAGCTTGCACAATAGTTTGTTCCTTGAAAACACAACCAACACAACTATCTTGGAAGTCCCTAGAAGCATCGGTTAGTCCATTATAGAAGATATCATGTATTTCATTTTTCTTAAGAGGATGATCAGGCCAAGAATTAAGCAATTGGAGAAGCCTCCCCCAAGCTTGTGGGAGACTCTCTTCTTCAATTTGCACAAAGTTAAATATTTCCTACAAGGCAGCTTGTTTCTTATGAGTAGGCAAAGCATATTCCGGGGACTACGCACACAACCAGGAGCAAGAGTATTGTACCAAGCTTTAGCATCACCCTTTAATGAGAATGTAGATAACTTGAGAATATAGTAATAGCGAATCTTCTCATCATGAGCAAAAAGGGTAGCTATATCATTCAACTTAGTAGGATGTGCCACAACAGTTTGAGTTTCATAACCATGGAAAGGATCAAATTCAACCAAACTAATTAACTCTGGGTCGACAGAGAATTCATAATCCTCATCATCAATAACAATAGGTGAAGTAGCAAAATCAGGATCACATTTCATTTTAGCATTGAGAGATCTTTCTTTATACTTGCATAATAATTTCTCTAGATCATCTCTATCCTTACAAGCAAGAATATCTCTAGTTGCCTCCTGACTCATAGTATAACCTTCCGGTACCTTTGGAAATTCATATCTAGGAGGACTAGTTCTAGTAGGTGTTTCAAGATTTTCAGTTTCAAGTTCACCCTCAGATTCAACAATATCATGTTGTCTTACTCTAGCAATTTGTTCATCAAGAAATTCACCTAGTGGCACATCATCATTAAGCAAGGTACTAGCATCATCATGAGTAGCATTCATAGCAGAAGTAGCATCATGAATAACTTGCGACATATCAGAATTAATAGCATGTTGTGGTGTTGCAAGTTTACTTACAACAGAAGGTGAACCTAAAGCAGAACTGGATGGCAGTTCCTTACCTCCCCTCATCTTTGAGGGAAAAATCTTAGTCTTAGCATCCTTCAGATTCTTCATAGTGATAATATGATAATAATCCCAAGTGACTCAACAAATATAGCTATGCTCCCCGGCAATGGCACCAGAAAAAGGTCTTGATAACCCACAAGTATAGGGGATCGCAACAGTTTTCGAGGGTAGAGTATTCAACCCAAATTTATAGATTCGACACAAGGGGAGCCAAAGAATATTTGAAGGTATTAGCAGCTGAGTTGTCAATTCAACCACACCTAGAGATTATATATCTGCAGCAAAGTGATTAGTAGCACAGTAGTATGATAGTTTTGATGATAGTAGCAGCAACAACAGTAACGGTAACAACGATAGGAGTGATATTGTAGCAGTAATGATAGCAGTAGCAGTAGTAACTTAGCAAGAACAATATAAGATAAATTCATAGGCATTGGATCGGTGACTCGTTGGATGATATTCATCATGAGATAGTTATAACCTAGGGTGATACGGCACTAGATCCAGTTCATAAATAAAATTTAGGCATGTATTCCGTAAATAGTCATATGTGCTTATTGAAAGAACTTGCATGACATCTTTTGTCCTACCCTCCTGTGGCAGCAGGGTCCTAATGGAAACTAATGGATATTAAGGCCTCCTTTTAATAGAGAACTGGATCAAAGCATTAGCACATGGTGAATACATGAACTCCTCAAACTACAGTCATCACCGGGAGTGGTCCCGACTATTGTCACTCCGGGTTGCCGGATCATAACACGTAGTAGGTGACTATAACTTGCAAGATCGGATCTAGAGCATGGATATAAAGGTGATAACATAAACGGTTCAGATCTGAAATCATGGCACCTGGGCCCAAAGTGACAAGCATTAAGCATGGCAAAGTCATAGCAACATCAATCTTAGAACATAGTGGATACTAGGGATCAGGCCCTAACAAAACTAACTGGATTACATGATGAATCTCATCCAACTCCTTACCGACCAGCGAGCCTACGAAGGAATTACTCACTCCGGTGGGAAGCATCATGGAATTGGGGATGGATATGTGTTGGTGATGACGAAGATTGAAGATCCCCCTCTCCGGAGCCCCAAAAGGACTCCAGATTTGGCCACCTGATGAAGAACACGAGACGGCGGTGGCTCCATCTCATGAAAAACGATAATTCTTTCTCCTTGATTTTTTATGGAATAATGTGATTTTATAGTGTTGGTTTTAGGGCAGCGGGGCCACCAGGTGGGCGGCACCCACCTGGGCGTGCCTGGGGGGGAGGCGCGCCCTGGTGGGTTGTGCCCACCCAGGTGCCCCCCTCAGGTACCCCTTGGCTTCAGAAATTCTCATTATTGATATAGAAAATCTTTGCAAAGTTTCGTTCCATTCCATGAACTTTTATTTCTGCACAAAAACAACACCATGGTAGTTCTGCTGAAAACAACATCAGTCCGGGGTTAGTTTCATTCAAATCATGCAAATTAGAGTCCAAAACAACAGGAAAAGCGTTAGGAAAAGTAGATACATTGGAGACGTATCACTTCCCTGCAGCGATCTTCCAGGACCCGCCGCTGATTCGATGCGCTCATGGGTCAAACGAGGCCATCGATGCTCTGTCAGGCTCGTGGACATGTTGCTCTTGCTATTGTTGCTTCCGGGTCTTCTTTTGTGGAGGGTACGACACCGTTAGTGTGGTTCCCTCGACGGGGCCATTAGTCCGGGCTGCTGTTGTTGTTCACGGGTACCACGATGGCTTTGCCTGCTGTGATTTCCCAGCTTCAGTGAAGCCGATCAAACTTTGGATGGTGGCCCTCCATTCATCCATTTGATCAGCTGCCCGTGGGAATCTAAGCCGGATTTGGGCCCGTGCCATAGCTTTTGTAGTTGTGATTGGCATGGCTGACGAGGCGGACCACGACGTCGCTTGACTTCTGGTAGTACCAGTAGAGGCGTTGCCGCGTTCTTGCCGTCGAAAACCAGTTGCCAAGGCAGTATGGTTACGAGTGGGTCGCGCTAGGGGATTGACAACCCTGTTCGGCACTCCGTCTTGCTCGCCTTGCTCCGGGTAAGGTGCGTGCCCCATTACCGCGCCTGTGGCAGGTACGACTAGAGGGTCACGATTCATGCCAGAGCGGGCGTCGTTGCTGCGGCTGCACCCGCTAGTGCGGTGGGGAGGTGGAGACTAAATGTTCCCTCCATCCGCAGCTTGTGGGTTATGCCCGTCCGGACACAACAATGGTGCCTGATGTATACCACACAACCTTCTTCTTGTATACGTTGTTGGGCCTCCAAGTGCAGAGGTTTGTAGGACAGTAGCAAATTTCCCTCAAGTGGATGACCTAAGGTTTATCAATCCGTGGGAGGCATAGGATGAAGATGGTCTCTCTCAAGCAACCCTGCAACCAAATAACAAAGAGTCTCTTGTGTCCCCAACACACCCAATATAATGGCAAATTGTATAGGTGCACTAGTTCGGCGAAGAGATGGTGATACAAGTGCAATATGGATAGTAGATATAGGTTTTTGTAATCTGAAATTATAAAAACAGCAAGGAAACTAATGATAAAAGTGAGCGTAAACGGTATTGCAATGGTAGGAAACAAGGCATAGGGTTCATAATTTCACTAGTGCAAGTTCTCTCAACAATAATAACATAGATAGATCTTATAACAATCCCTCAACATGCAACAAAGAGTCACTCCAAAGCCACTGATAGCGGAGAACAAACGAAGAGATTAAGGTAGGGTACAAAACCACCTCAAAATTATCCTTTCTGTTCCATCTATTCAAGAGTCCATAGTAAAATAACATGAAGCTATTCTTTCCGTTCAATCTATCATAGAGTTCATACTAGAATACCACCTTAAGACACAAATCAACCAAAACCCTAATGTCACCTAGATACTCCATTGTCACCTCAAGTATCCGTGGGCATGATTATACGATATGCATCACACAATCTCAGATTCATCTATTAAACCAACACAAAGTACTTCAAAGAGTGCCCCAAAGTTTCTACCGGAGAGTCTAGACGAAAATGTGTGCCAACCCCTATGCATAGGTTCATGGGCGAAACCCGCAAGCTGATCACCAAAACATACATCAAGTGAATCACGTGATATCCCATTGTCACCACAGATACGCACGGCATGACATACATCAAGTGTTCTCAAAACCCTAAAGACTCAATCTGATAAGATAACTTCAAGAGGAAAACTCAATTCATCACAAGGGAGTAGAGGGGGAGAAACATCATAAGATCCAACTATAATAGCAAAGCTCGCGATACATCAAGATCATATCTCCTCAAGAACACGAGAGAGAGAGAGATCAAACACATAGCTACTGGTACATACCTTCAGCCCCGAGGGTGAACTACTCCCTCCTTGTCATGGAGAGCGCCGAGATGATGAAGATGGCCACCGGTGATGGATTCTCCCTCCGGCAGGGTGCCGGAACAGGCTCCCGAGAGGTTTTTGGTGGCCACAGAGGCTTGCGGCGGCGGAACTCCTGATCTATCTTGTCCTTCGATGTTTTTAGGGTATATGGGAATATATAGGTGAAAGAAGTCGGTCGGGGGAGCCTCGAGGGCCCCACGAGACAGGGGGCACGCCTAGGGGGGTGGGCGGCCCCCCACCCTCGTGGCCACCTCGAAGCTTCCTTGCCTTCAACTCCAAGTCTATTGGATCATGTTCGTTCCAAAAATCACGCTCCCGAATGTTTCATTCCATTTGGACTCCGTTTGATATTCCTTTTCTTTGAAACACTGAAATAGGCAAGAAAACAACAATATGGGCAGGGCCTCCGGTTAGTAGGTTAGTCCCAAAAATGATATAAAAGTGTAAAGTAAATCCCATAATCATTCAAAACAGATAATAAAATAGCATGAATGCTTCACAAATTATAGATACGTTGGAGACGTATCAGCATCCGCAAGCTTAATTCCTGCTCATCCTCGAGTAGGTAAATGATAAAAGAAAGAATTTATGAAGTGTGAATGCTAGCAGGTGCACAAGTTTGATCAATGATAATTTCAATCACCTTTTCTAGCATGATTATATGTCATAATAGTAGTTCATCTCATAAAACTTCTCAAGATCAAGTAACAAGCTATTCACATGTTAAAGCATAGACCATAAAATTTCATGAAAACCAGCAAACTTCATTCTTAGTCATCAAACAATTACAATTCATCTTATTTTCAGGAAGAGTCTATGTCAGAGCTTTGATTTAGCAAACACCACATACTCAACTATCATATAGTCTTCTACAATTTCTAACACTCATGCAATACTAATGGTTATGCAGTTTAAATCAGACACTGAGAAAGATAGGAGCTTATAGTGTTGCCTCCCAACGTATTCACCTTTGGGTGATGTCAACAATAATAGTTCATGCTAACTTACATCCAATTGGATATATATATCAGGATCTTTCCAACACGAGGTGCTTGCCAAAGGATAAAATGAAAAAGGGAAAGGTGAAGATCACCTTGACTCTTGCATAAAGTAAAAGATAGGCCCTTCCCAGAGGGAAGCAGAGGTTGTCATGCGCTTTTATGGTTGGATGCACAAAATCTTAATGCAAAAGAACGTCACTTTATATTGCCACTTGTATATGGACCTTTGTATGCAGTCCGTCTCTTTTATTGCTTCCATAACAAGATTGTATAAAGCTTATTTTCTTCACACTAATAGATCATACATATTTAGAGAGCAATTTTTATTGCTTGCACCTATGACAACTTACTTGAAGGATCTTACTCAATCCATAGGTAGGTATGGTGGACTCTCATGGCAAAACTGGGTTTAAGGATATTTGGAAGCACAAGTAGTATCTCTACTTGGTGCAAGGAATTTTGGCTAGCATGAGGGGGAAAGGCAAGCTCAACATGTTTGAATGATCCATAACAATATACTTTAACTGAGATGTGAGAAAACATAACCCATTACGTTGTCTTCCTTGTCCAACATCAACTCTTTAGCATGTCATACTTAATGAGTGCTCACAATTATAAAAGATGTCTAGGATAGTATATTTATATGTGAAATCTCTCTTCCTTCAGTATTCTTTCATGAATTGTTCAAATGACCAATACAATGCTTGCTAACCTTTATTAAATTTACAACCTCTACTTCTTAGATGTGAAGTCATTACTCCCCATGGGATAAGCAAATGAAACATATATAATTTCAGATTTATGACATTCAACTCATTCAACCATTTACTCATAGGATATAAGTGAAGCACATGAGTAATGACAAACTACTCCAAAAAGATATGAGTGAAGATCAATGAGTAGCTAAATAATTAGTAACTATGTGAAGACTCTCTCTCATTTAAGAATTTCAGATCTTGGTATTGTATTCAAACAACAAGCAGAACAAAATAAAATGACATTGCGAGGATATCACAAGTCATGTGAAGAAGCAAAAACTTAGGTTCAACCGATACTAACCAATAGTTGTTGAAGGAGAAAGGTGGGATGCCTACCGGGGCATCCCCAAGCTTAGATGCTTGAGACTTATTGAAATATTATCTTGGGGTGACTTGGGACTCCCCAAGCTTGAACTTTTGTGTCTCCTTAATTCCTCTCATATCATGGTTGCTCTTTTTATCAAGAACTTCATCCGCATAAAACTCAACAAGAACTCGTGAGATAAGTTAGTATAAACCAATGCAAAACCTTATCATTTTCTACTGTAACAAATCACTAAAATTATTATTCAACATTGCATACTAAATGTCTCTGCATATTTAATTCTCGTATCCTCAAATAGAATCATGAAACAAGCAAACATATGCAAACATAACAGCAATCTGCCAAAATAGACAGTATGTAAAGGATGCAAGAGTATCATTACTTCCCTAACTCCAAAAATTATGAGAGAAAATTCCCACTGTAGTAAATTTATCAGAGCTTATTATGCAAAAGGTTTCAACATTATACCATTCTCTGACTTTTCTAGGGAATTTTTGCAACAGCGGTAAACTTTCTGTTTTCAAACAGCAACACGTATACTAGCAAAATAAGCAAGGTAAAGGCTATCCTTGACATTTTTATTGAAAATGAAGATGCAAACCATTATTCTAAATAACATCAAGCAAATAATAACAAAATAAAATGATGCTCCAATCAAAACACATATCATCTGGTGAATAAAAATATAGCTCCAAGTAAAGTTACCGATAAACGAAGACGAAAGAGGGGATGCCTTCCCGGGGCATCCCCAAGCTTAGGCTTTTGGCTATTATTGAATATCTTGGGGTGCCATGGGCATCCCCAAGCTTAGGATTTTGCCACTCCTTATTCCATAGTCCATCATATCTTTACCCAAAACTTGAAAACTTCACAACACAAAACTCAACAGAAAACTCGTAAGCTCTGTTAGTATAAGAAAATAAAACCACCACTTAGGTACTGTAATGAACTCATTCTAAATTCATATCGGTGTAATATCTACTGTATTCCAACTTCTCTATGGTTCATACCCTCCGATACTACTCATAGATTCATCAAAATAAGCAAACAACACATAGAAAACAGAATCTGTCAAAAACAGAACAGTCTGTAGTAATCTTTATCAAACGTATACTTCTAGAACTCCAAAAATCCTACCAAATTAGGAAGTCCTAAGAAATTTGTGTACCAATCCAGAGCAAAAAGAATCAGATCATAATCACGTTTCTGTGAATTATCGAAACTAATTTACTGAGTACAAAAGTTTCTGATTCTCAGCAGGATCAACACAACTATCACCGTAAGCTATCCTAAAGGTCTTACTTGGCACTTTATTGAAACAAAAGCTATAAAACATGATTACTACAGTAGCATAATCATGTACATACACAAAAACAGTAAAGTTAAATATTGGGTTGTCTCCCAACAAGTGCTTTTCTTTAATGCCTTTCTAGCTAAGCATGATGATGACAATGATGCTCACAAAAAAGATAAGAATTGAAACATAATGGGAGCATCATGAAGCATATGACTAGCACATTTAAGTCTAACTCTCTTCCTATGCATAGGGATTTTGTGAGAAAACAACCTATGAGGACAATAATCAACTAGCATAGGAAGGCAAAATGAGCATACCTTCACGATTTTCAATACATAGGGAGGAAACTTGATATTATTGCAATTCCTACAAGCATATGTTCCTCCCTCATAATAATTTTCAGTAGCATCATGAATGAATTCAACAATATAACCAGCACCTAAAGCATTATTTTCATGATCTACTTGCATAGAAAATTTACTACTCTCCTGATAAGCAAAATTCTTCTCATGAATAGTAGTTGGAGAAAACTCAACAAAATAATTATCATGTGAGGCATAATCCAATTCAAAACTAAAATCATGATGACAAGTTTCATGGTTATCATTATTCTTAGTAGCATACAAGTCATCACAATAATCATCATAGATAGCAACTTTGTTCTCATAATCAATTGGAACCTCTTCCGAAATGGTGGATTCATCACTAAATAAAGTCATGACCTCTCCAAATCCACTTCCATCAATATAATCATCATAAGTAGGAGGCATGCTTTCATCATAATAAATTTGCTCATCAAAACTTAGGGGACAAAATATATCATATTCATCAAACATAGCTTCCCCAAGCTTGTGGCTTTGCATATCATTAGCATCATGGATATTCAAGGAATTCATACTAACAACATTGCAATCATGCTCATCATATAAATATTTAGTATCAAACATTCTATGTAATTCTTCTTCTAGCACTTGAGCACAATTTTCCTTTCCATCATTCTCACGAAAGATATTAAAAAGATGAAGCGTAAGAGGCAAACTCAATTCAATTTTTTGTAGTTTTTCTTTTATAAACTAAACTAGTGATAAAACAAGAAACAAAAAGATTCGATTGCAAGATCTAAAGATATAACTTCAAGCACTCACCTCCCCGGCAACGGCGCCAGAAAAGAGCTTAATTGATGGGGTGTGGGTGCCGCTTACCTAGCCTCCCCGGCAACGGCGCCAGAAAAGAGCTTGATGTCTACTACACAACCTTCTTCTTGTAGACGTTGTTGGGCCTCCAAGTGCAGAGGTTTGTAGGGACAGTTGCAAATTTCCCTCAAGTGGATGACCTAAGGTTTATCAATCCATGGGAGGCGTAGGATGAAGATGGTCTCTCTCAAGCAACCCTACAACAAAATAACAAAGAGTCTCTTGTGTCCCCAACACACCCAATACAATGGAAAATTGTATAGATGCACTAGTTCGGTGAAGAGATGGTGATACAAGTGCAATATGGATAGTAGATATAGGTTTTTGCAATCTTAAATTATAAAAACAGCAAGGAAACTAATGATAAAAGTGAGCGTAAACGGTATTGCAATGGTAGGAAACAAGGCATAGGGTTCATACTTTGACTAGTGCAAGTTCTCTCAACAATAATAACATAGATAGATCATATAACAATCCCTCAACATGCAACAAAGAGTCACTCCAAAGACACTAATAGCGGAGAACAAACGAAGAGATTATGGTAGGGTACGAAACCACCTCAAAGTTATCCTTTCTGTTCTATCTATTCAAGAGTCTGTAGTAAAATAACATGAAGCTATTCTTTCTGTTCAATCTATCATAGAGTTCATACTAGAATAACACCTTAAGACACAAATCAACCAAAACCCTAATGTCACCTAGATACTCCATTGTCACCTCAAGTATCCGTGGGCATGATTATACGATATGCATCACACAATCTTAGATTCATCTATTCAACCAATACAAAGTACTTCAAAGAGTGCCCCAAAGTTTCTACCAGAGAGTCAAGACAAAAACATGTTCCAACCCCTAGGCATAGCTTCATGGGCGGAACCCGCAAGTTGATCACCAAAACATACATCAAGTGTATTACGTGATATCCCATTGTCACCACAGATACACACGACAAGACATACATCAAGTGTTCTCAAAACCTTAAAGACTCAATCCGATAATATAACTTCAAGAGGAAAACTCAATTCATCACAAGAGAGTAGAGGGGGAGACACATCATAAGATCCAACTATAGTAGCAAAGCTCGCGATACATCAAGATCATATCACCTCAAGAACACGATATAGAGATCAAACACATACCTACTGGTACATACCCTCAGCCCCGAGGGTGAACTACTACCTCCTCGTCATGGAGAGTGCCGGGATGATGAAGATGGCCACCGGTGATGGATTCCCCCTCCGGCAGGGTGCCGAAACGGGCTCCCGAGAAGTTTTTAGTGGCTACAGAGGCTTGCAGCAGCGGAACTCCCGATCTATATTGTCCTTCAATGTTTTTAGGGTATATGGGAATATATAGGCGAAATAAGTCGGTCGGGGGAGCCTCGAAGAGCCCACGAGACAGGGGGGCGCTCAGGGGGGTGGGCGTGCCCCCACCCTCGTGGCCACCTCGAAGCTTCCTTGCCTTCAACTCCAAGTCTCCTGGATCATGTTCGTTCCAAAAATCATGCTCCCGAAGGTTTCATTCCGTTTGGACTCCATTTGGTATTCCTTTTCTTTGAAACACTGAAATAGGCAAGAAAACAACAATAAGGGCTGGGCCTCCGGTTAGTAGGTTAGTCCCAAAAATGATATAGAAGTGTAAAGTAAAGCCCATAATCATTCAAAACAGATAATAAAATAGCATGAATGCATCATAAATTATAGATACGTTGGAGACGTATCAGTGCCGCCTGCGCCGGTCGTGTCTCCCTTGGTAACCACCTCACCCAACGCCGCCGTGGCGCCTATGGCCTCCATTGCCGCATGCGAGGGGGCCTTGAAAGTGGAAGGGTGTGTTGTCCCATCGGGTTTCTTCTTGGGTGCCATGGATGAAGACGATGATGATGATGGTTAACGTGCTATTCACAACCTCGGGTTCACGCAAGCGATTCCTGCTACCTGGCACGCCAAAGATGTCATGGAGGAACACGATCACCTATGGGGCCTTCGGCCCCTTGTGGTTCGGCAAGGGGGAGTTGTGCAAAGAGCAGAGGCCATCACTACAAACAAAATACACTTCGGTGATGATACGTGTTTGTCACAGTAGGTTGCGTTTTTTGTCATGCATGTACATGCATGATGATTTTATGACAGAATCAAGATAGTCATACATGTGCTGTCGTAGAAGTGTTCCATGACATTACCAAACTTATCATCACGGAAGTGTCCACTTCCATGACGATAAATCACGCGTCACAGAAGTGCTTTCGTCAAGGGTGACCGACACATGGCATCCACCGTAACAGAATGTTGTTAAGCTATCGAGTCGGGTTTTGGATCCTATAACCCGTTAACAGCCCCGACCAATGGAGATTTTCCACGTGTAAAACCATCATTGGCTGGAAGAAACACGTGTCGGCTCATCGTTGGGACATATGTCATCCACTCATTGGACAGAAGGTGCCTATGATACGTCGACATGTGGCACGACCCAATAGAGGCCCATTCCTATGAAAAGGCCGGCCCATTTGACTTGGTCAAAAGTTGGCGGGCCGGCCCATGGAAAGGCGGTTAACGGTTGTTCGCATATATCCCATTTATAGCCCGTTTTCACTTCTGGCCCATGTATGGCCCATGATGTCTTTCGGCCCATATGAGGTCCTTTGTAACTCTTGGCCCATTAAGGCCCGTGGTGAAACTGGCCCGCAGTGAATAGTGTATCACTTTATACTCATGAACGGCCCGTGGTTAAACTGGCCCGTGATGAACAGTGTATCACTTTATACCCATTAACGGCCCGTTATTCCGTTGGGCCGTTTCCAGCCCATGTATCTTTCGGCCTTCTCACAGCCCATTTACTCTTGGGCTCATTTCCAGCATTCGTTTACTTACGGCCCGTTACTATCATTTTCTGCTTGTGGGCTAAATTCAGCCCGAGGTTACAGTCGGCCCGTTTTGTGGCTCATTAATACATTGGGCCATTTTCATACCGTCATCAAATACGGCCGATTAACGACGGCCCATTATGGTCGGCCGATGAACATACGATTCCAACTCTAGCCCGTTTACGGCCATAATGCGGTCTGTTATTGGCCCATGTTTGGCCAACCGATCATACGACCCGTTTAAGGCCCATTGATGATACGGCCCGTAGAAGGCCCATTGTTTCTACGACACGTAGAAGGCCCATTGTTTCTACGACCCATAGGAGGGAAATGGTAACTACAGTAAACATGTAGCCCATGGTTATTGTGGCCTAGTTTTAAAAAAATAGGTTATTGCGGCCACTAGCAAACCGCGGAAAAAGAACTAAACTGACTACTAGCAAAGAAATAAACAAGACAATAAGGAAATAAATAAGCAAGCAACTTATGCTAGGCTATCATGGCTATTACACATATTACATCCGCTGGGCATCAAAGTTTGCCACCAGTTCAAATATAGGGAACACAGCAACATATAAACGCTGCAGCAAAACAAGTCCAGAACTGAAACCACTTCAGAAGAGCTCAAGAAACAATATCCTGGGTACCCATAATGCTGGAAAGATGCTTAGCAAGCTTATTAACTTTCTCTTGTTTGGCGCTTAAGTGCTCCAGCACTTGTTGTTGCACCAAAAAGTATGCATCTGAATTCTGCAGGGACTTCCTCAGTCCTTCGGCTTCCTGTCACATAACATCTGATCGATGTCTTTCAACTTCAAGTTGAGACTCAAGAAGCCGAACTGATTCAGGCAACGAGTTCGAAGAGCTAGTGCCAGCAGTAGTAGCCAGTAACTCGAACACTACATCAAGACAGGACTTTGGGGTTGTATCTTCAATATAGTTTTTATCAGCTTTCTTGGAGACCAACAGGGATGTCTCACTATGTTGAACCTTATCTGCATTACTTCCTTTACCATTGCATAACGGGGTACTCTTCTCCAATATTTTATCTGCATTCTAAAAGAGAAACAAACAAACACATCACAGGTTTACAATGTAGTATATGAAACTCATTTTGGTAAACTAGTTCAATAGTAAGGTGGACAGGATAACAACATGAAACAAACATATATCTATACAGTATGGTCACTGTATGGTCTATATCATTCTAGTTTATGTTGCCAAATCAAGATAGATACAGTTCGAATCATATCTATTCAAGACAAAGTAGCATAGACAGAATATAAGTGTGGGAAACTACACAGCAATAACAACACTTGTAATGTGCATGGCATGAGAACATAACTGTTTATTCAATTGAAACTGAAATCAACAAAGAGCAAGTTACAATAGAAAACAACCAAACACGTTGAAGAAACAGGTTTAAAACATACCTGTTGCGCCATTGAAGTTTCAATTGCATCCTTCAAATTTGAAATTAGTTGGTATGAGTAAATACAGTGATGGAAGAGCAAAGTAGTATGAACCATAGCTACGAAACCTGACCTGAGAACAATTCTTCTTCTGCTTTAAGCATTGACTTGGGGTTCGGAGTGGTGGTCCTCGTGCTTTGAGCACTGCAGTTGCCTTACTAACTGCTTGTGTTTGGGTGCTCTGTGGTGGAGATGGTGCTGTGTCAACAGCAACTGGGTGTCTATCTGCTGGGGTTGGGGTTAGAAGGGGTGTAGCTGGTTCTCTGTCCAACTGGGTAGGGGTACAATCTGCATGAGTGTGGGTTATGTGCGGTGGGGCTGGTTCTTGGGAACGTACAGCCGTGGTTCTATCTGCATCGACATGTAGCATGATATTTTCTGAAGACCGTGTTTTTACTCCCACAGATACTGCCATCACTCCCTCTAGTTGAAATGGCTGATAAACAAGAAAAGTAATTGAATGTACATACATTGTAAGATAGACAGGTGCAATGGTAGTAGGGAAGAAAACAGGGCATGAAATAATTCACATTTATGTTGTCAAACCAAACAGAATAGCAGGACATAATTTCACATATATGATGGCTAATTAAACAGGATAGCATGACACAATTTAACATGTATGATGGCTAACTAAACAGGATAGAATGACATGTCAAAATATGATGACTATGTAAACATGATGACATGATATAACTATACGATGTGTCTATTAAAGTGGTTGACATGCCATAAGTCACAAACATGTCATGGATGGAAACATGATGGCTTGATATAATTCACGGATAGAATGACATAATTTAAACTATTATGACTATGTAAATAGGATGAGATGATATAACTATATTATGTCTTTAGAAAATGGGTTGGCATGCCATAATTCAGATACATGTTGTCTATGCAAACAGGACTGGTCATCTGCCTCTGAATCCTCCTCTGAAGAGCTATCTGTAACCAGCAAGATATCTACTTCAGCAGGTAGCATTGTCTGCTCTAAAGACCTTGTTTTCACTCCAGATTTCTCCATCACAAATTCAAATGGCTGATGCACAGGAAGAGCAGTTGAATATACAAACATTGTCGACAAAAGCAATGAGAAATACAAAAAAAGGACGGCATGATATAATTCACATATATGACGCTTGCCTAAACAGCATGGCATTGCATAATTCACATACATAATGCCTTGCAACAAGATAACATTGCATAATTCACATATATAATGTCTTGCAACAAGATGGCATTGCATAATTCACATATATGGTAATTAGACACTAAATAGGTGGCATTCACACAAAGCATGTCTAAACTAAGCAAATGACATAGCAATGCAAGATACCATACACACGATATGAGCAACATAACCCTGCCAAGTTAGAGCATGCACCTCGGGGGGGGATATGACTGGTCATCTGTCTCTGAATCCTCCTCTGAGGAGCTATCAGTAACCAGCAAGACATGCGCTTCGTCAGATAGCATTGTCTGCTCTGAAGACCTTGTTTCCACTTTGGACTTTTCCATGACCGTGTCGAATGGCTGTTGCACAGGAAGAGTAATTGAATGTACTAAAATTGTTGACAAATTTAACACGTAATAAAAAATGATGGCATGATATAATTCACATATAAGATGACTGGCTAACCAGGGTGGCATTGCAAAATTCACATATATGATGCCTAGCTAAACAAGATGGTATTGCATGATTCACATATACGATAAAGAAACTAAACAGATGGCATTGACCCAAAGCATGTCTAAACTAAGCAGATGACATCTTTAATGTATACAGTAAGCAATGCAAGGCACCATATGCATGATATTACCAACATCAGCATGCCAAGTTAGAGCGAAGACCTCACAGGGTAAATAGGAGTGGTCTGCTCCTTCTGAATCCCCCTCAGAACAATTATCTTCCTCTTGATTACGATCTGAAATGGGTGGAGGGGGGGCTGCCTTGGCGCCCACCTTGGAACGACGTCTGCATGAAATTTTATTGCCATGCAAGGCTCGTCTCCTTTGCTCTACATGATCAGTTTCATTGTGTACAATAACTGGCATGCATAGGAATAAAACATAGTGAGATTATGTAAGGAGTGCATGCACAAACCCAGAGTGATGGTAGCAAACTATGGATAGACCCAAACCCAATGATAGCAGGCAGATAATAGCTTTAGTTAAAAAATACAGATAATGCCTCCTTTAATGTTTGTTTGCCCCCAACATGAAACTCATAGTAGACACCGGAGATTAACCAGATAGTAGACAGATAGTACTTATTGTTGCCCCAATATGTACCCCACAACCATTTAAAAAGTCAAGTTTCAGCATTAGTTTGGACCTGACTCGGAGTATAATAGGTGAACACGACGATAATGTAGCATGTCATCATATTAAGCGACGCATAACGTAAGCAGACACGGAAGAGTGCGACCTCTCTTGCGGACCCGTGTAGTCCTCAAGGTCATCTGCTCAGTTGATGATGGTAATGCAGTTGTCGTGGCTGCCGGCGGCAGGGAAGAAGATCTGAGCTAGCGAAAGACAGTCTGGAGAGCGGATCCCTGCTGTGGTGAACCCTTCCGTCGTTGGAGCAGCTGAGCTGGGGTGGAACACAGCGCCGCAGGAGCAGGACAAACCACACAATGTTTTCTTTGACACATATGTGTAACACAAGTAATTGAGTAAGGGCTTGTTTCAATTTGAGGATTCTAACAATGCAAGGATAGGAAATAGACAGGAATAGGATAGGAATGCACGTGCAAAACATAGAATTTAAAAACACAGGATTTCTGCCAATCTGGTGTTTGATTCACAACAATTGGAAGATCACAAGATGCAAAAAAGCATGGTGAGATTAAGTCAAACCACAAGAAAATGTACGGTTATAATGCTATTATGCTACTATCTCTTAGTATTGTGCTTGATGAATTGGAATATGAAAAGGAGGACAACTGGAAATTAGAATTTCTACGGTTTTTCTTTCAAGGAGACACTAAAGGAACAAATCCTACAGTTTTCCTTTGCTCCATTCCTTTGCACCAAATTCATGAAAAGTAGTACCATAGGAAACTTTCCAATTCCTATGTTTTTCATTCACTTTTACTTTCAAGCACTGGTGATTCTAGTAGGCAGGCTTGAGCAAGGAAAATCCTACACTAAAAAAATGTTTTTGTGCTACTTCTATTACTTTGGACCCAGGCCACTGCCATACTAGCTTAACTCCCAGGCCCATCGACAAATGCACAGCTCAAACGCACAGAGATAAATAATGATGGCGTTCAAGAGAGTCCATCACGGATAGCTAAGTTTCCTGGTACCTCACTGCTTGTCATATACTCCCTCCGTCCGAAAATACTTGTCACCAAAATGTATTAGAGGGGATGTATCTAGATGTATATTAGTTCTATATACATTCCTTTTTATCAATTTTGATGACAAGTATTTCCGGACGGAGGGAGTAGTAGGATAAAGTAATCGTATTTCCCGTTACTACGAGTGCTCAGTGGACAATATATATAACATGTACAGTAAAAAAGAGATGCAACAAGTGCACCACCTCTTTGGCGAAGATGCTCCAGCTGACTTGGCTGTCGGAGGATGGGAAGAAGATCTTTGGCGTCTGGAGATGGAGCCCGAGGTACTGCTCCTCTGTGATGGAGGGTTTCGTCGTTGGAGCAGCTCCGGTGAGTTGTACGACGCCGAGGCTGAAGCAGGACAAGAGAGACAAGGTTAACCTGAATGGAATTCTAATAGCATCTCCAATACATGACGTAAAATACATAACCATAAAGTGCTAGATGTAAAATACATCAGCCGCTTATCTCTGAACTTAACTGTCGAAACTGAATTTAACTGTCGGAACTGAACTTAACTGTCGAAACTGAACTTAACTATCGAAACTGAATTTTGCTGTCGAAACTGAACGCACTAGCAAGGTGAGGCTACACGTCGGTCGCCTGACTTTTTCATCTCTGGTCAGTCAATTTTGCAGCCGTTGGATACGAAATCAAGGGCCTGTGGTTCATCTTCAACCTCCACCCCCTGAGCCGCCAGCCACCACCGGCCAAATAGCAGCCCCCCGCCGCTCACGGTCGGCGGTGCGCCGCCCCTCCCGCCCCTAAAACACTCCCTACCGCTGGTCCGCCGCCTCCACGGCCATCCCTCTAGCCCCCCTCCCCCCCGTGCCGAGCTTTTTCTCCGACGATCCCCACACCACCGCCCCGCCACTGCCAGCGACCACCGCCCCCACCTTGAACCCTAAGATAGATAGTGGGGTACCTCTCCGGCGAGCCCCCCTCCCTACTGCGGCTGGTTCTTCCTTCAGCCCGGAGAGCCCCCCCACCCCCTGAAAATCGACTGACCCAAAAGTCGATTCAGTCGACTGACATGTAGCTATATCGGAGCAGCATCGCAAGCAAGAGCAAGAGCGAGAGTAGCAGCGCGAGCAATAGCAATAGCAAGAGCAGACCAGGCAGGGGACCGAGAGCAAGAGCAGAGCAACAATGCGAGCGAGAGCTAAAGCAGCAGCAGCTCCTACTGATGTGGACGTTGCCGCCGAGGGAGCGACACCGTGGAGGAAGTGGCCCGCGACGCCGCCGTGGATGGAGCTGCGCCGTGTCGGCTTGGGACCGAGCGCCGGCAGCACCGTGAGATCGAATCAAGAAGATAATGCGGCAATTAGGGTACAACCTCTTTGGTGGCGCCGATTAGGCCGCAGTTTCATCCGAGGAAACGTGATGATGATGCTCTTCCAGTGGTGCAGGTGAAGACGGCGGTGTGGGAATGGAGGTGGCGCGAAAGACGAGGGAACATCAGGGCAGCTCCTTGGAGGTGGAGGACGGGGTGGCCGAACCGGCGGGATGACGAGATCGACAACGGATCCTCATCCGGTACGGTGCATGAGGGACGTCGAGGTGTTGCTATGGACGACGTCATCAGGGAAGAGGCTCCGGCTGGGTGGCGGACGGAGCAGGGTGTGGGGCTTCGTCGTGGGTTTTCGCGGCCTCGGTGTACGAATGGGTGGGCGGATGGGATGGTAGTGGGGAACCATGGCTTAGGGATGCGCTTGTCCAAAATGTTGGGTAAGTTACGAAACTACCCCCACCGATTTGAGGCGGTTCTTTTGGTTTAGGGGTACCATGGGCATTTCGCGTGTCGGGATTTCACAGGAGGTGGGAGTTTGATGCGCGTTGTAATTTCGGAATAGCAAGGCGCGGGTTGAGATGGAGGGAGTTGTCGGAGCACAACGAGACAAAGATATATCTTAAATATTTCGGGCTAACAGGGCGCGGGTTGAAGAGGCGGGAGTTTCGCAGCACGATAGACAGAGACGCGAGCTTGAATTTTCGGCATAGCAAGGTGTGGCTTGAAATTTCGGAAGAACAAGCTTAACGTGTACTAAAAAAAGACAATTTGCACCTCAACACGCACAACACACACACAAACACCATTTAGACTAGAGTAAGGTACACCTGCATTGCACGCATGAGATTTGGCAACCAAATTATGAATAAATACCACATTATAGCATGTAAGCTTTGAGTCATATATGCATGATGTAGATGTTCATTTAATTCTTATAGTTCATTTCATTCAAAATCATATTGTTTTTATAAGAAAGCTAATCTATTTTAAGATTCATGGAATTGTGCGTTGTAAGACATAAAGTAAAAACTAATAATGGCAAATCATGTAGAAAAAAAGTTTGGGCAATTATGATACAGAAGATTTTAGAACAAAGAGGAAGTGCTTGTGTTTTGATGTTTGTGCATTATGCTTAAGTTCAACCATGGAGTCTTCTAGATTATACATGTGGCGAAATCTGGTGGAATCTAGATGATATCCAACGGCCAGTAGTGCTCAGATTTGCCATCTTTGGACCATCGAATTCGCCTCATCCAATGACCATCTTTCAAAGTTAAAGTTACCTGCACACAGTAAAAATAATATATAGGGGTATAGATATAGATATGTGATGCGAAAGCCACCCATCATCTCCAATTAGAATAGTGTGTCCATGCACGGATGCGACATGGCCAAATGATGTCTGCCATCAGTATCTCAAATTCAAATCAGTCTGACCTTGTTCAATGTGTATACATTACAACATGCTCGTTTCCAAACCACACCGCGCAGATCTCCGTTATATTCATGCATGCATGGGTTTCAAACATCAGGATCTCTTATTCAAATATTTGAATTCAACTTTACATTGATTATGACCTCACCTAGTATTTTACACCCACACAGTCGTCTTCTCTTTATAACTGTACCACTAACTTTCTCTCATGCATGCATGCACACACACACTACCAGTCGGCATTATCCATCGCACACATGCAATTTTTTCCTTCAGGTCAGTCTCCCATGAAGGCACACACCCACACACATCCCCCTCTCCATCATATCGGGCATTCTTTATCTCTCATGCGTGCATGCGCAACGATCAATGTTCCTCTATGTATGTGTGTATATAGCTAGGTCTTTCATAGTTTTCCACACAAACTGATCAATCAATATATCCAGTGAGGTCTCACCCTCTTTCCCACGTCCAGATCGATCAATCTATACCTCTCTATATAGGATTAACATATATAGCTAATACACCCACATTAATTATATATCCAACGTCCCCCTCTCATCATCCATGCCTTCAGCTTCATCTCTCAGACGCGCGCACAATGGCGAAGAAATAGTGCAGTAAGGGCCCTGCCCCCCCTAACATCAGTATATATGAGGCTAATATGAATGTGATCATTAGACAATTGCTACTAAAAATGGTTTAAGTTCATGAATTGACCCTCCTCAGAAAGGATTAGCAATGCTTTGCCCCCTAGCTCATTTATTTTTCATGGATCCGCCACTGCGTGCAACATCACACGTTCTCGCCCCCTCTGTCTAAATATCGATCTCGCACTTCTGCATTCCTTCATAGTCTCCCTCCACTCGGCCCCTCGCACCATCTTCTAGCCCCCAACCGGATTTTCCCACATGTAAAATCTAGCAGACTCCATGGTTGAACGTAAGCATAATGCACAAACCTCAAAACAACAGTGATTCTCTTTTCTTCTAGAATCTTCCGTATCATAACTACCCAAACTTTTTTCCTAGTTGAATTTCCATTATCTGTTTTTACTTTATGCTTTACAACGCACAATTCCATGATTCATAAAATAGATTAAGGGCTTCTTTGATTCAAAGGATTCTCAAAGGAATTTTGGAGGATTCTAATCATTAGGAATTTTTCCTATCTTGGTTGTTTGATTCGTAGGATTGTAAACCATAGGAATTTTTCCATATGATTCATTTGCACTAGATTTCATAGGAAACATCCCATGCACTCAAACCTCTTTGAAAGAATTATGCGTTTTTTCTATCCACAATCAAACACTTGAACAATCCGGTAGGATTCAAGACGACATTCCACTATAATCCCAAGTTTTTCCTATTCCCGCGTTTTGGAAATCCTACGAATCCAAGAGGCCCTAGCTTTTTTATTAAAACTAATTGATTTTGAATGAGATGAACTATAAGAATTAAACGAAGTTCTACATCAGGCATATATGACTCAGAGCTTACATGCTATAGTGTGGTATTTATTCATAATTTGGTTGCAAAATCTGATGCGTGCAATGCACATGTACCTTTCTAGTACTTCTAGTATGTGCAAAACACATAAATTAGAATTCCAATGGCACGCTACACAGTGTCTCTCTTACAGTTCATGAAGCCACATGGCACATGTGGAGGCGTTGCGGCGTCCTCCTTGCGTGGATTGATCACAATGACGTGCTGCTAGTTCCAGAAGAATGTACTCGTCCTCCCGGAGCCATACTAGTGGTACATGCATGAAGCGAAGATGTGCACGCACGCCACGCACGCACTCATTCCCTCGCACGCACACGCGGGTACAGGGGCGGATGCAATTTTGTACCAAGATCCACCGCATTTGAGAATTTGACGCGTGTAAAGTCATTCACTTCATTGATGGTCAATTAATACAGCGCATGCAAATTGAGTGGAAGTGAGGGCGGAAGAAAGACATTATTACTCCACTGTGCACATGCGAGTAGTTAAATCATGGGTTGCTAGTAGTACTTCGACTGGTCTCCTTTGTATTTTGTGCCAATTTTTGACAGTAACATAATATTTACGCATTTGAGCAGTGTCGTCTACTTGAAATTTATGTTCTGCTAAACACATCGGGAGCCGTTTCGGGCCTCGAAACCAAAACCATCAATTAATCTTTACCTTGTTCCCATCACATTTGAAAGCCTGCTGTAGCGACAAGACCTCAAACAGTCTGATCTCTGTGAATCAATGTCATCACTAGATCGGTAATGCTGACACGCACATTACTCGAAGGATTTATAACAGAGTAGCAATCACACACTTATTACATCGAATGTCTCAAAAGAGAACTTATTACAATAAATATGGCTTAAGGCCATCTAATAACGATAACAACGGAAGACGTGGAAGATAAGCGAGTCCATCAACTTCAACGGCATCACTAGGTATAAGATCACGACCTAAGGCACCTTACTCGTTGTCTGAAAAGTATGCTACATGAACGTTGCAGCCCGAAAACGGGTCAACACATGGAATCTGCTGGCAATGTAACACATAGAGAGTAATGAACAGAATAATGCTATCACTACATGCATATATGGCTGGTAGAAAGCTCTATGGTTATAGTTTTGCATAAAGCCAATTTTTCCCTACAGCAAAGGAATAAATTTTATTTAACTATCATGGTGGTTGTTAAACATTAAGAAGGTTCCTCCAACTCAATCCCAATTAAGCATCATCATTAACCCAACAAAATTAAATTAAGTAACATGATGAGATTCACATGATAATCCAGGTACTAGATACTCAAAACGTCCATAACCGGGGACACGGCTAACCATGATTAGTTTGGACACTCTGCAGAGGTTTGCGCACTTTTCCCTGCAAGACTCAATCTCCTCCGTTTGATTTCTCGCACTACATGGTGTTTGAGAAACGGATGACCGAGACACATTCTTTCAGAAGCATTAACTCTTTCCTCTGGGTAGACAGTACCAACCTACATCCCCTACATCTGCTAGTCTACCACTGAAAGAGGTCACACAACATACTCAACTATGCTAGAGCCCATAGTAGCTTGCGTCTGCACACGGAAGTTTCTAGCATGAATAATCTCATGATCCCTTTGAGCCTGGGTGGCGGTCCATAGGAGAATCACACGGTACCCCGGGATTTCCAAAAATACAGGCAACATTGGGTTCCCAAGGTGCCTCAATCCAGCCAGATGTGTATTAAAGTTGCCACCTTAAGTATACCATTAATTAACAATACTCACATCTTTCATGGATACACTCACCCAATCCACGTCTACTCGCATAACATAGCAATATAAGCAAACATAGAAGTAACTCCCAAAGGGTTGATAATAAGACAGGTAATAGGTACTACCTCATCTACTTCCCAAAAACCCACATATTAAACAGATCCTAACCATGCAATTGTTTGAGGATTGATCTAATGCAATAAAACTAGGTAGTAAAGAGGTATGATCAAAGTGTTACATGCCTTGCTGATGATCCGTGAAACCTAGAGACTCGTAGTAGCAAGCGGCGCACTCTGGGTACTCTATCGCAAACAAACAGGCATACAATAAGCACTCATCTAATGCATAGGTAAAACTCAAATAAGAGATCTAACCAGAAAGTTCAACTTAAGAACTCCGGTTTGCAAAAAGAATCAAATCAAACGAAGCACCGAAAATCAAACGGTGAAAGAAACAAGCTTTGTTTACTAATATGGACCAAAGTCAAATTTTACAGTAGCAAAAACTTGTTTGAGTTGGTTAAACGGAACGAGGGTTTTGAGACGAAACTCTAGGCGCTTGAATCGCCTGATTCCGATAAACGAGCGAAAAGTTATACTAAAACAAAAATCGGATAAGAAATCGCGATCGGAAATAATCGCGGACAATCCGAGAAAAAGAAAAATGGACGAACAGGCTAACGAACGAACGTTCGCTGTCTGCGGCTAAAAAACGAAAACCATTCATTAAAATGAACCTACAGACGAACGTCCGCAAAAAAATAAACAGGAAAAAAACTAAACCGATCTATTAAAAAAATAAACCACTATTTTCCGAAGAAAACCGGTGGCGGCACGGGTGGCTACCTCCGGCGGGGCGAGGTCCGGCGAGGGGTGGCGGGGTTCCGGCGGCGGGTGGCGGCGGTCGGCGGCGGCGGCGGACGGCGGCGGGGCGGCTCCGGCGCGGGCGTGGAGTGGCGGCGGCGCGCGGCTGCGGCGGTGGCGGCGGGCTAGGGTTTAGGGTTGGCGGCGGGGTAGGCTGGGTTGGGCTGGCGGGGTGAGCGGCTTATAAAGCCCGGGAGAGGCAGAGTCCGGGTCGCCCACGGCGGCCCGAGTCTGTTCGTTTTAAAAAAAAAATATTCGGACGTCCAGAAAAGGAAAGAAAAGAAATACTAAACGGACTCCAAATATCCCGAAATAAAATTTCCCCGTCCTCTAAAAATAAGCCGGACAAGATGAACATTTATTTGGGCCCTAAATGCAATTTTTAAAATGCGCATTTTCCCTAATAAAATAGCGATAAAACTCCGAAATAAAATCTTATTTGATTTTATTATTAAATCCTTAATATTTCTTTATTTTGGGAAAATCATTTTATTCCCTCCCTCTTATTTTTATTATTGAAATATTTGAAGATAAAATAATTAAAATCAAATGATCCCCTTTCTAAATTTTAGAAAAACTCAAATAAGAAAAGAACGAAATTCCCAACTCTCTCTGCGGGTCCTTGAGTTGCGTGAAATTTCTAGGATCAAACCAAAATGCAATAAAATATGATATGCAATGGTGATCTAATGTATAACATTCCAAATTGAAAATTTGGGATGTTACAAACCTACCCCCGTTAAGATGAATCTCGCCCTCGAGATTCGGGTTGGCTAGAAAATAGGTGAGGGTGGTCCTTCAATAGATCTTCCTCTCGTTCCCAGGTGGCTTCATCTTCAGTATGGTGGCTCCACTGAACTTTGCAAAACTTGATAACCTTGCTGCGTGTGACTCGGCTGGCAAAGTCGAGAATCTTGACTGGTTTCTCCTCGTAGGTCAAATCATTATCCAACTGAATCGCTTCTAGTGGCACTGTATCCCTCAGCGGTATATCATCCATCTCTGCGTGGCACTTCTTCAACTTGGAAACGTGGAACACATCATGAACTCCTAACAATCCTTCGGGCAACTCCAACTTGTAAGCAACTTCTCCCATACGCTCCAAAACTTTGTATGGTCTCACAAAACGTTGCGCTAACTTTCCCTTAACTCCAAAACGCTTAACTTCTCGAAGTGGGGACACACGAAGATAAACTCTATCTCCTACTTCGTAAACTGTCTCCTTGCGTTTTGAATCCGCATAGCTCTTCTGCCTAGATTGGGCTACCTTGAGCCTATCGCGAATTAGCTTAACCTTCTCTTCAGACTCTTCAATCAAATTTGGTCCAAACAACTGACGGTCTCCAACTTCATCCCACAACAATGGCGTCCTGCACCTCCTTCCGTACAAAGCTTCGAAAGGGGCCATCTTCAAGCCGGATTGATAACTATTATTGTAAGAGAACTCTGCATATGGCAAATTGTCGTCCCAACTCGATCCATAATCTAGCGCACAAGCTCTCAGCATGTCCTCTAGAATCTGATTAACTCTCTCGGTCTGTCCATCTGTCTGCGGATCAAAGGTTGTACTGAACTCTAGCATGGTACCCAAAGTTTCATGCAAATGATTCCAGAACTTTGAGGTAAATTGGGTTCCTCTATCTGATACAATAGTCCTCAGAACTCCATGCAGACATACGATCCTGGTCATGTATATCTTTGCCAACTTAGCACTTGTATAAGTGGTCTTCACTGGGATGAAATGAGCTACCTTCGTCAAACGATCGACTACAACCCATATTGAGTCATAGCTTGAACGTGTCCTGGGTAATCCCGTGATAAAATCCATGCCTAGCTTATCCCACTTCCATTCGGGTATCGGCAATGGCTGTAGCAATCCTACTGGCTTCTGAGGCTCTGCCTTCACTCTCTGACATACATCACAAACTGCTACATACTCCGCAATATCCTTCTTCATTTCGGTCCACCAGAAAGTGTCCTTCAGATCCAAATACATCTTGGTATTTCCTGGGTGAATCGAATACGGTGAATCATGGGCCTCTTGCAGAATCAACTTCCTGATCTCCGGGTCATTAGGCACATAAACGCGATCCTCAAACCATAAGGTATTGTGCTCATCCTCACGAAATCCTTTAGCCTTTCCTTTGCCCATCTTCTCCTTTATTTTGGCAATCTCCTTGTCAGTCTTCTGAGCTTCTCTCATCTTATCCCTCAAAGTAGACTGAATCTCCAATGCTGCTACCTAGCCTCTCGGAACTATCTCCAAACATAGCTCGCGAAGATCCTCGGCTAGTTCCTTTGGTAACACTCTGGTCATGAGTGTGTTGACATGGCTCTTGCATCTCAACGCATCGGCTACAACGTTAGCATTTCCGGGGTGATAATGCAATCTCATATCATAATCTTTAATGAGCTCCAACCATCTCCTTTGTCTGAGATTCAACTCCTTCTGTGTGAATATGTACTTCAAACTCTTGTGATCCGTGTACACCTCACAATGGTTTCCGATGAGAAAATGTCTCCATGTCTTTAATGCATGCACTATGACTGCTAACTCCAAATCATGTGTAGCATAATTCAACTCATGGGGCTTAAGCTGTCGTGAGGCATACGAAACAACTCTTCCCTCCTGCATAAGCACTGCTCCAAGTCCTCGACGAGAAGCGTTGCAATATACTTCATAATCCTTGCGCTGATCTGGTAGAATCAACACCGATTGTGTAACCAAACGTTTCTTCAACTCCTGAAAACTGGACTCACATTCCTCAGTACAATTGAACTTGGTGTCCTTCAACAACTCTATCATGGGTTTTGCAATCTTCGAGAAATTCTCAATGAACCTCCCGTAGTATCCTGCGAGTCCAAGGAAACTCCAGATCTCTCCCACTGACATGAGGGCTTCCCAATTTGTCACAGTGATAACTTTGGTGGGGTCTACTGCTATTCCTTCTCTAGATATCACATGTTCGAGGAATCCAACTTCCTTCAACCAAAACTTACATTTGCTGAACTTGGCATATAACTGATTTTCTAATAGCTTCCCGAGTACCAAACGCAAATGCTCCTTATGCTCCTCTTTATTTTTCGAGTAGACCAAAATATCATCAATGAACACCACGACGAACTTATCCAGAAACTCCATAAACATCTTGTTCATCATGTTCATGAAATAGGCAGGTGCGTTAGTCAGACCAAATGACATAACGGTATACTCATACAGCCCGTACCTGGTGGTAAAAGCCATCTTAGGTATATCCTGCTCTCGAATCTTCAGCTGGTGGTATCCTGATCGCAGATCGATCCTGGAAAATACCTTACCTCCTTGCAATTGGTCAAACAGATCATTAATCATCGGCAGTGGGTACTTGTTATTGATAGTCACTTCATTCAATCCTCGATAATCAACAACCATCCTTAATGATCTGTCCTTCTTTTCCACTAGAAGCACTGGTGATCCCCAAGGTGTCGAACATGGGAGAATATAGCCATTATCCAGTAACTCCTTAATCTGCTTCTTAATTTCCTCCAAATCTTTTGTGGGCATCCTGTACGGTCTCTTAGATATTGGCCCTGTGCCTGGCAAAAGCTCGATCAAAAACTCAATGTCTCTACCCGGTGGCATGCTTGGCAACTCTTCTGGAAATACGTCAGGAAAATCCTTCATTGGTACTTCCTCCTGTACAACTCCTGATAAGGAATTTACTTGATTCCTCTTCCGCACATGCCGGGATACATACTTGATCCTTCTTCCTTCTAGGGTGGTAAGCAAATTTGACTTACTGGCGCATTCAATGTTCCCTCCATACTTCGATAACCAATCCATGCCTAATATCACATCCAGTCCTTGCGACTCCAATACTATTAGGTCTGAGGGAAACACGTAGTTACCAATCCTTAATGGTAACCAATCATTCCATAGACTAGCCATATACTCAGCTCCTGGCGAGGTTACTAACATGGGTGACCTAAGGGCTTGGGTTGGCAGTTTATACTTATCCACAAATCCCCTTGATATGTATGAATGCTATGCACCAATATCAAAAAGAACGATTGCAGTAAATGACTTAACCAAAAGCTTACCTATTACTACTCTGGCTGGGCTTCAACCTCCTCCACGCTAACGTGGTTCACCTGTCCCTTGTTGAAAGGGTTCGGCTTCTTCCCAGAGCTTCCATTTCCATTTCCATTCTTTGCTTTAGGACATTCAGTGGCATAATGTCTAGTCTTCTTGCATTTGAAACAGGTAATGTGGCTTAGATCCCTCTTGGCTGGTGTTGATGGGTTGGTACGGTTCTGTCTGTTGCTTCCTCCATTCCCATTACCATTATTGGGGCCACTATGGTTGTGGGAACTCCCTCCTCCATGGGTATGCTGAAAAGGTCCTCCCGAGTTCGGGGTAAAACGAGGCTTCTGCTGAGCTCCAGAATTGTACTTCCCTTGTTCATACTTCCTATTGCGGCTGTCAATCTGCTGCTGCTTCCCTTCAATCATGAGAGCTCGGTCTACCAACTCCTGGTAGTTGTTGAAGGTTTCCACCATCAACTGCATGCTCAGCTCATCATTCAGTCCTTCCAGAAACTTCTCGTGCTTAGCTGCATCCATAGCAACGTCATCTGGAGCATAACGTGCTAGCTTACTAAAATCATCCACATACTGGCCAACTGTACGTCCTCCTTAGCGCGAGTTGCGAAACTCACGCTTCTTCATGGCCATAGCTCTGGCTAAAAAATGAGCAGTATGGAAAGCCTGCTGAAACTGATCCCAGGTGACAGTGTCAATGGGGTAAGTGGCTGTGAAATTTTCCAACCATGATGCTGCGGGTCCATCAAGATGATGTGCGGCAAAACGCACCTTCTCCGCATCTGTGCATCCTACAGTGGTCAACTCCCTTCCCATCTTGCAGAGCCAATCATCTGCAACTATCAGCTCGGTGCTACTGGAGAACACCGGTGGATTCAGCCTCAAGAAACGGGCCAAGCGATCAACAGGTGGTGGTGGTGGGTTGTTGTTGTTGTTGTTGTTGTTGTTGTTGTTGTTGTTGTTGTTTCCCTGATTCTGATTCTGGACTAACATCTGCATCAATGCATTCTGCTGCTGGATCAACTGAGTGAGCTCCGGTGAGAAAGCAAATCCATTGTCACATCTCGAAGGCATCTGTGGGTTTAGAAAAGATGAGAATACAGAATAGAATGAGGTCTATAGAGAAAAACACTACCCATATGCACATGAGACAAACACAATCAATATCACTTCAATCAATTCAAGCAAGGGCATACAACGGTCTAACTATCGTTACAAAAGTGCTCAGACTATACTATATACATGGGGAATACTACTACTGTTATGGTGGTCGACTAGAAAAATTGATCGGTCGAAGACTCCATGATATTTGCTCCACCTTCATCAACAAAGTCATCATCGCTATCGTCTGGGTCTGAGTCGGTGTTGTCGATGATGATGTAGTTCTCCGGGCAAGTGCAATCATCGTCTTCTCCTCCAGTCGCGGGGAATCCCATAAATACTTTTAGCTTCTTCTTCAGATCATCATTCTTCTCCACGAGTGTCGCAATTTCCTCCTCATATCCATCGCGTGTTGACTTGAGTTCTTCTTCCAGCTCTGTGATCTTGGTCATAGCCTTCTTCAGATCTATCATGCCAGCGCACATCTGGTTCTCCTGGCGACGTATGTGCTGGTTTAGCTCCTGGATGAAAGCTGCAATTGATCTATCCTTCCTAGTGCTGATCATCTCCCATTGCTCATCTCGGCGCCCAGAAATTTGGTAAATAGTATCGTTGAGATCCTTATGGTAAACTTCTCCAATGCGTCCCATGGTGATGTGGGATGCCATGCTCTTTCCTAGACTCCAGGTTGGTGCATCAAAGAAAAACTCTATGGGCTCAGTGACGGGCATGAACGTCCTTCCAGGAACTTGAACTTGAATCATCCAATGCTCCTCTTCTGGTAAAGTGGCGATGTAGGTCCCGGTGAATCTTGGTACTCCGATGTTCAGGTATCTAGTGACTTCCTTCAAGTGGCATCCAAAGGGTGTATCTTCATCCGGCTGCGTGAACTTGTTCCTTGCGTCCGCCATCCTAAAAGAGTAGAAAAGGAGAGGAGTCAGAAATGATAAGAGAGTAGTGATCTAGGGCTTTAGCTTAGTGGTCGTGTCCTACAGTCAGCGTGTGCTCTGATACCATCTTGTAGCGACCAGACCTCAAACAGTCTGATCTCTATGCATGTAACGCCCCGGATTCGATGCGCCAGGTGTCTTCCAGTTATTTATTGTTGTTGCCATGTCATTTGCTTGCGTGTTGCATTTTATCATGTCATCATGTGCATCTCATTTTGCATATGTGTTCGTCTCATGCATCCGAGCATTTTCCCCGTTGACCGTTTTGCAATCCGGCACTCCTATGTCATCCGGCGTCCCCTTCTTGTCTCTTTTTGTATGCGGGTGTTAAACTTTCTCAGAATGGCCCGCGGTTTGCCAAGCGGCCTTGGTATACCACCGGTAGACCGCCTGTGAAGTTTCATGCCATTTGGAGTTCGTTTGATACTCCAACGGTTAATCGGGTAGCCGTAAAAGCCTCTTTTGTCTTGCAGCCCAACACCCCGCCAAAGTGGCCCATAACCCATTCAAAACCCCTCCATGCTCTCGGTCGTTCGATCACGATCGCGTGGCCGAAAACCGCTCCCCATTTGGACTCTCCTAGCTCCCTCTACCTATAAATTTGTCCTCTTCCCCTCCATTTTCGGGCAAAAACCCTAGCTCCCCTCACCTCCCGCTGGCGAACACGTCCACCCCCGGCCGGACACGTCCGCGCCGCCGCGCCTGGCGAATCGGAGCGCGCCACGTCACCCTCCTCTCTCTCTCCCCGCAGCCGGCCCGCCGAGCCCGAGGCCGGCCCGCCCGCGCCGCAACCGGGCCCCGGCTGCGCCCCGCGCCCGAGCCTCCGCCACCAGCCCGCGCGCCGCCGCCCACCGGGTGCCTCGCCGCCGACGCTCTCCGCTGCCCCACCGGTTCCTGCGGGCGCCGCCGCCGTCCGAGGCTGCGCGCCCGAGCCGCCCCGGGCGCCCGCCCGGCTCCCGCCTGCGCCCGGCCCCAGCGCCGCCGCCCGCCGCCCGGATCTCCCGCGCCGGCCGCGGCCGCCGCCGCCGCGCCTCGCCGGAGGCCGCGTCCCCGACCCCGTCATCCGGCTCCCCTCCGCCGCGCCGCCCGAGCCCATCCACCGCCGTCCCCGCGCTGCCCCGCGCAGGATCCGGCGAGATCCGGCCGGAGGAGGTCGCCCCGGGCCCTTCCTCTCTATCTCCGGCGAAGATCCGGCGAGATCCGCCGCCACCTCGCCGCAGTTGACTTTCCCCCGGGGTGAGAAAATCTGCCAAGTCCCGAGATATTTGCATATTTTTAGCTCCTGTTCATACCATCATAACTCCGCATCCGTGGCTCCGTTTTGGGCGTGCAGCATATCAAATTGTTCGCCTCGACGAGTACTTCATTTCATTCCATTGCATCATGTTCATTTGATTCCATATTGATGCTTGAATCATTGTTGCAAGAGTACAATATAATGTTATTTGCTGTCTGTTAACAGAACATGCTCATTTGTCATTTTTGCCATGTTTGATGTGTGCATCCTATGAGGTTGATGTCTACTTGTGTTTTGAACTATGTCATGCCATTTTTACAGGGGTGCTATCCATGTATTTTTGTGAGTTGTGTGGTGAGTGCATCAAGCTTGTTAAGTAGGGTACTTGCTGTTGATGTTTTGCTAGACAGATTCTGTTATATTTTGTTGCTATGTAAACCTGATGCCACAAGTCATTCTATGCATAATCTGGAGATGTTCATGAAGGATGTTTGGTTATACATGTCATGCTCTATCCATTCATGCCCCTGGTTGCATTTATAGCCTTCTGTAACTGGTTGTTATCTTGCTCCAAACTTGCTAAATAATGTTGCTGTCAGCCTGTTAACATTAAGTTCAATGTTGCCATGGTTGTGTTAGTGATACATGCACCCTATGAACTTGCTCTTGCCATGCTTAGCTTCATAAACATGTATTCTTACTGTTGGTTGCCTTGTCATGCCTTGTATTGCTCTGTGGTGAGTGGTTCAAGCTCACCAACATGCCTACTTATTGTTGTTCCTGCCATTTATGAATCTGTCATATAACTTGCCATGTTTACATGGGTGCCATCATATTTTCTGTGCCCTTTTGGCTCATGGTCAGTAAGGGACTTTTCTTATATGCAATTAGTAGATTCATGCCATGTCTTTCTTTGCCATGATAAGTTTCGGTAGCATGTTGTTTGATAGCTCTAAACCTTGCAACCTGATGTTATTTCTGCAAAGTCTGAAACTGTTATTATTTGCAATCTTGCCATGTCCTTTTGAGTATGTTATAGTGTTTTCTGGAGATAGCTCAGTGTTGATGTTTTGTCATGCTTTACCTGTACTTCATGCTCATGCCTTTTGTTCTTATGTTGGGGTGATGTAGCTTATTGTTTTGATGCTTGCAAGATGCCTAGTTGCTGTTTTGGACAGATTGTTGTTATAGCTTGTATAGAGTATGTGTTGAACCGTTGCTCCGTTTTGAGTGTGCTCTATATGAAACTTGCTTAGATTTGCATGTAGTTTTCATATTATCATGTTGCATCCTTGTTTTGAGGTGTTCGCTTGATGTTTGTATGCATTTTGCATCAATGCCATGCTTAACTTGTTTTGCTCATATCTTCCAGGCCGTAGCTCCGAATTAAATGAACTTTATATGTAAATTGACTAGAATTTCGTGTAGATCATCTTGGTGCATCTTAACTTGCTGTTTAACTACTTGAACTTAAGGTTTATTCAGTTCTGGACCAATTTCGAAATTTGCATATGAGGACTACCGGAATTGTTATATGTTGTTCCCGGCCTCATTTAAACTTGCTTTGATGTGTTGCTGTTGTTTGCATCGTCTCTTGCCATGAGTAGATTCATGTAGCTTTGTCATGCATCTTGCTTGTTGTGCATCATGTCTTGTCTATGTGTGGTGCGTCTACTATGTTGTGTGCATCTTCTCGATAGTTCCCGTTTCGTTGCGATCGTGAGGATTCGTTCGTCTACGCTTGGTTCGTCTTCGTGGCTTCATCTTCTTCATGGACTCGTTCTTCTTCCTTGCGGGATTTCAGGCAAGATGACCGTCACCTTGGATCTCACTACTATCATTGCTATGCTAGTTGCTTTGTTCTATCGCTTTGCTGCGCTTCCTACAACTTGTTCTTCAAGCCTCCCAAATTGCCATGAACCTCTAACCTTTGTCACCCTTCCTAGCAAACCGTTGTTTGGCTATGTTACAGCTTTTGCTCAGCCCCTCTTATAGCGTTGTTAGTTGCAGGTGAAGTTGAAGATTGCTCCATGGTGGACAGGGTTATGTTGGGATATCATAATATCTCTTATTTAATTAATGCATCTACATACTTGGTGAAGGGTGGAAGGCTCGGCCTTCTGCCTGGTGTTTTGTTCCACTCTTGCCGCCCTAGTTTCCCTCATATCGGTATTATGTTCCCAGATTTTGCGTTCCTTACGCGGTTGGGTGATTTATGGGACCCCCTTTACAGTTCACTTTGAATAAAACTCCTCCAGCAAGGCCCAACCTTGGTTTCACCATTTTCTTCACCACCACCTATACCTTTTCCTTGGGTCGGCCAACCCAAGGGTCATCTTTATTTTAGCCCCCCGGGCCAGTGCTTCTCTAAGTGCTGGTCCGAACCGAGCGATGTCCGGCGCCCCCTGGGCAACCAGGGTCTATGCCAACCCGACGCCTTGCTCATCCGGTGTGCCCTGAGAACGAGATATGTGCAACTCCTATTAGGATTTGTCGGCACAGCGGGCGGTCTTGCTGGTCTTGTTTTACCATTGTTGAAATGTCTTGTAAACCGGGATTCCGAGACTGATCGGGTCTTCCTGGGAGAAGGAATATCCTTCATTGATCGCGAGAGCTTATCATGGGCTAAGTTGGGACACCCCTGCAGGGTATAAACTTTCGAGAGCCGTGCCCACGGTTATGTGGCAGATGGGAATTTGTTAATGTCCGGTTGTAGATAACTTGACACCAGATACGAGTTAAAATGCATCAACCATGTGTGTAGCCATGATGGTCTCTTTTCGGCGGAGTCCAGGAAGTGAACACGGTCTTTGGGTTGTGTTTGACGTAAGTAGGAGTTCAGGATCACTTCTTGATCATTGCTAGTTGACGACCGTTCCTTTGTTTCTCTTCTCGCTCTCATTTGCGTATGTTAGCCACCATACTTGCTTAGTTGCTGCTGCAACCTCACCACTTTACCCCTTCCTTTCCCATTCAGCTTTGCTAGTATTGATACCCATGGTTATGGTATTGCTGAGTCCTCGTGGCTCACAGATTACTACAACAATAGTTGCAGGTACAGGTTTATACGATGATCATGACGCAAGAGCGATGTTTGCTTGTTTTGGAGTTCTTCTTCTGCTTCTTCTTCGATTAGGCGATAGGTTCCAGGTCGGCAGCCTGGGCTAGCAGGGTGGATGTCGTTTGAGTTTCTGTTTGTGTTTCATCCGTAGCCGGATGGTGCTCTTATGTATGATAATGTTGTATTCGTGTGGCATTGTATGCCTCTTGTATGTATCCCCATCTATTATGTAATGTTGATCTAATGATATCCACCTTGCAAAAGCATATCAATATGCGGTTCTATCCTTGGTGGGACCTTCAAGTCTCTTTAGGATAGTATCGCATATTGGGCGTGACAGTGCATCAGTGTCATTCCTGGATCGGTAATGCTGACACACACAGTACTCGAAGGATTTATAACAGAGTAACAATTACACACTTATTACATCGAGTGTCTCAAAAGAAAACTTAATACAATAAATATGGCTTAAGGCCATCTAATAACGATAACAGCGAAAGACTTGGAAGATAAGCGAGTCCATCAACTCCAACGGCATCAGTGAGTATAAGATCACGACCTAAGGCACCTTACTCGTCATCTGAAAAGTATGCAACATGAACGTTGCAGCCTGAAAACGGGACATCACATGGAATATGCTGGCAATGTAACACATAGAGAGTAATGAACAGAATAATGCTATCACTACATGCATATATGGCTGGTGGAAAGCTCTATGGTTACAGTTTTTCATAAAGCCAATTTTTCCGTACAGCAAAGGAATAAATTTTATTTAACTATCATGGTGGTTGTTAAACATTGAGAAGGTTCCTCCAACTCAATCCCAATTAAGCATCATCATTAACCCAACAAAATTAAATTAAGTAACATGATGAGATTCACATGATAATCCAGGTACTAGATACTCAAAGCGTCCATAACCGGGGACACGGCTAACCATGATTAGTTTGTACACTCCATAGAGGTTTGCGCACCTTTCCCCGCAAGACTCGATCTCCTCCGTTTGATTTCTCGCACTACATGGTGTTTGAGAAACGGATGACCGAGACACAGTCTTTCAGAAGCATTAACTCTTTACTCTGGGTAGACAGTACCAACCTACATCCCCTACATCTGCTAGTCTACCACTGAAAGAGGTCACACAACATACTCAACTATGCTAGAGCACATAGTAGCTTGCGGCTGCACACGGAAGTTTCTAGCATGAATAATCTCATGATCCCTTTGAGCCTGGGTGGTGGTCCATAGGAGAATCACACGGTACCCTGGGATTTCCAAAAATACAGGCAACACTGGGTTCCCCAGGTGCCTCAGTCCTCCTAGATGTTTATTAAAGTTGCCACCTTAAGTAAACCATTAATTAACAATCCTCACATCTATCATGGATACACTCACCCAATCCACATCTACTAGCATAGCATAGCAATATAAACAAACGTAGAAGTAACTCCCAAAGGGTTGATAGTAAAGAGGTAATAGGTACTACCTTGATAATCCCCAAGTGCAGGAATCATCGTAGCAATTCCCAAAGGTGGAAGTGATAAATATGGAGTGTCGAACCCAGGAGCTAAAGGTAAGATCAATATTCTCTCAAGCCCTATCTGCCACTGATACGACTCTACGTGCACCGAACGTTTGCTTCCAACTAGAAACAAGAAATAAAACTGTGTTGTGGTTATAAAGAGGATAACTTTGTATAATATCGGAGAGCTAAAATATAAAAGTAGGTGCTGTTATCATAAAGTTAGAATATATTAATAAATAATATAAATAGCGAGTGTGGAATAATGATGGATCGGTGTGCGGAATTATCCTAGGCAATTGTTAACAAGACCGATAGTCGTCTTTACAATTTCATATGAGGGAGAGGCATAATCTAACATACTTTCTCTACTTGGATCATATGCACTTATGATTGGAACTCTAGCAAGCATCTGCAACTACTAAAGATCATTAAGGTAAAACCGAACCATAGCATTAAAGCATCAAGTCCTCTTTATTCCCATACGCAACAACCCCCTTACTCGGGTTTGTGTTTCAGTCACTCACCAACCAACTATAAGAGAATCATGAACGTATTGTAACACCCTACAGCGGGAATCCCTCACGCTTGCAGGACACGGGGGGCACCATAGGACAGCACCAAAATAAAACATACAACTCGTACCAATCTAGACCATCAATCAACCCAAGGGAAAAAGATATCTACTCAAAACATCATAGGATGGCAACACATCACTAAATCATAATATGCGGCATAAAGCACCATGTTCATGTAGGGATTACAGCGGGGTGCGGGAGAGTGGACCGCGTAAAACAGATGAGGATGGTGATGATGATGGTGATGTTGATGAAGACGATCACCGCGGTGATGATTCCCCTCCCGATGGCATTCCGGTGCCACCAAGAGAGAGGAGAGGTTCTCCCCTTGTGCTTCCTTCTCCATGGCTTTCCCCCTCTGGTCCTTGGACTTTATGGCGATGATGGCCCCTCCGAGATCCTCCTCCATGGCCTCCAGTGATGATGGCCCCCTCCGGCAGGGTGCCGCAGAGGGCGTAGATTGATTTCTCGTGGCTACAGAGGCTTGCGCGGTGGAACTTCCGGTCTAGGTTATTTCCCGAAGGTTTCTATATTTATAGGAATTTTTGGCGTAGGTTTCACGTCAAGGGGGGGGGAGTCTTCGGGTTGTCCACGAGATAGGGGGCGCACCCTAGGGGGGTGGGCATGCCCCCCACTCTCGTGGGCAGCTCGGGACTCTTCTGGCCCAACTCCAATGCTCCGTGGTCTTCTTTTGGTCCATAAAAAATCATCAAAAATTGGCACGTCAATTGGACTCCATTTGGTATTCCTCTTTTGTAAAACTCAAAAACAAGGAGAAAACAGAAACTGGCACTGGGCTCTAGTTTAATAGGTTAGTCCAAAAAATCATATAAAATGGCATATAAATGCATATAAAACATCATAGATGGATAATATAATAGCATGAATACTTCATAAATTGTAGATACGTTGGAGACATATCAGCATCCCCAAGCTTAATTCGTGCTCGTCCTCGAGTAGGTAAATGATAAAAGAAATAATTTATGAAGTGTGAATGCTAGCAGGTGCACAAATTTGATCAATGATAATTTCAATCACATTTTCTAGCATCAATATGTGTCATAATAGTAGCTTATCTCATAAAACTTTTCATGATCAAGTAACAATCTATTCACAATGTCAAGTATGATTCAGAAACTTCATTGAGAACTAACAAACTATAATCTCAGTCATTGAAGCAATTTCAATTTCTCATAACATCAGAAAGAGTCAAGAATAGAGCTTTTTAGCAAGTCCACATACTCAACTATCATATAGTCTTCTACAATTGCTAATACTCACGCAATACTTGTGGTTATGGAGTTTCAGCCAGACACTAAAAAAGATAGGGGCTTATTGTGTTGCCTCCCAACGTATTCACCTTTAGGTGATGTCAACAATAATAGCTGAAAGTGCTAGTATCGACTAGAGGGGGGGGTGAATAGGCGATTTTTATGAAAGTCTTCTAAACATAGAAGTTTCGAAGACAAACAACAGAAAAGACCTAATTGATATGCAGCGGAAGATAAACTATCCTAAGCAAGCCATAGTCAGGTATGCAATGATGTGAAAGTACAGGACTAATAGCAGCTAGGTAGTAGGATCAGGATGGAAGATAGTATGAAGCCAATCAACGGTAGTAGTCAAGCAATGAAGTCAAACAGATACACAGATAGGCAATGACTTCACGTAGACAAACTTAAGTAAGGTTGGGAAGGGATAGAACCAGTTGCTTGTTGAAGACAAAGGATTTGTTAGACCAATTCCAGTTGCTGTGACAACTGTACGTCTGGTTAGGGAGGCTGAGATTTAACTCAGAAGACCGTGTCTTCACCTTATTCCCCTTGAGCTAAGGACACCCAGTCCTCGCCCAATCACTCTGGTAAGTCTTCAAGGGAGACTTCCAAACCCTCACAGACTTCGTTCACCGGCAATCCACAATGACTCTTGGATGCTCAGAACGCGATGCCTAACCGGCTGGAGGATTCACAGTCCTCAAGTGTAATAAGTCTTCAGGTCACACAGACAGAAAGACTTCAGTGATGCCTAACACTCTTTGGCTCTGGGTGTTTGGGCTTTGTCCTCGCAAGGATTTCTCTCTCTCAAATGCTTCGAGGTGGGTTGCTCTCAAACGACAAAAGCCGTGCACAAACTCTGAGCAGCCACCAATTTATGGTGTAGAGGGTGGGCTATTTATAGCCACTAGGCAACCCGACCTGATTTGTCCAAAATGACCCTGGGTCACTGAGGAACTGACACGTGTTCCAACGGTCAGATTTCAAACACACGCGGCAACTTTAGTTGGGATACAAGCAAAGCTGACTCATCCAGCTCTGGATAAGGTTTGCTCTCATTGTCTTCGCTCGAAGACATAGGATTTGAGTTGAGCATCACTTCAGTCACTCTGACTTAGTTCACTTGGACCCCACTAAACAGTACGGTGGTTCCTATGACTCAACAAAGAAGGAAATGAAACTATGAAACCACACAGTCTTCGCGCTCCATAGTCTTCATGCAATGTCTTCTCATGTCATAGTCTTCAATATGAATATCTTCTCATATCACCATTGTCTTCAATGTCTTCATACATTTTTAGGGGTCATCTCCGGTAGGTAAACCGAATCGATGAGGGACACTGCCTACGTTATCCTGCAATTCTCACAAACGCATTAGTCCCTCAACCAACTTTGTCGTCAATACTCCAAAACCAACTAGGGGTGGCACTAGATGCACTTACAATCTCCCCCTTTTTGGTGATTGATGACAAACTGGTTGAAGTTTTCAACGGGGATAAATATGTGAAATTGTAAGGATAGGGAATTGTCTTCATAAGTTGCAAGGGCTCCCCCTGAAGATGTTCATATAAGTAATTTGCTTTTGGAATGCAAATGCACATGGCAGGTTGTACTTGTGGAGATCAACTTCAACTTATGAAGATAGTTCATCATGCATGAAATGATATAGCAAGTAGAATGACATGCATAATGAAAAATGGACGTCTGTAGAATGATCTAAGTGTGGAAGTTATCATCGCACATGCGGAATTTATCATCGCATCACAGTGAAGCAAATAAGTAGCAGACGACCATCAAGTTTAGGTGTTACAACTCAGAGAACCAAATGTTTCAAAAGCAAGAGTTGTAAGCACGAAGCAAAATATAATGCAACCGCCCATATGAACCCGCTTGAAGACTATCAACTCATACGCTTCTCCCCCTTTTGTCAGTAAGGACCAAAAAGGTTTGAAGACATAGAGCATCTACTCGTCATCATGAGTAGGTGAAGCAGCAGGGTTGTCATTGTTGGTTGGCGGTGCAGATGAACTTGGTGCAGTGTTGATGCGCGCAGTAGTAGGAGGTGGTGAAGTAGCATCATCTTCATCATCGATCACTCTGGCATTTACCATTGCCGCGGACGAAGAATATTCAGAGTCTTCAAGAGATGGAGTGCGACGTAAGATAGCAGTCCGTGGAGGAGTGGAGTCAAACTGGAATCTTTCATTGAAGCCATCGTCTTGAAGATCATCTTCAGCACTGAGTAGGGTCAAACTCTTCCATGATCGCCGGCAAGTTTCATGAGCAACAAAGGCATTCTTGGTGGCAAGGTTGCGAATGAGATTGACATCCACCAAGAGGCTTTGCATCTGTCTCTTGAGCCAGAAATGATGCTTATCTTGTTTCTGATGAAGGGCCACAAGAAGTTCTCGGTCATTGAGAACACGAGAACGCTTCCAAGGCCGTTGTGCAATGGTGCTTTCAGTGGCTTCAGTGGGTGCTCGATGAGGCAGACGAGTATTTCCAGCCAATGGATAGATTCGTGTCGCTGCTTGAACACCTTCAATAGGTTGAGTGAAGCTTTGGTGCTCAACATTCTGAAGACAAAGAGGCCTCTTGGCAGGGTCAGAGTATATAGCTTCAACTGACATATCAACCTCTGGCAGAAAGATCAGATGATTGCGAGTAGAGGGCTGATAATTGACGGAAGAGTGTCTCTTGATGAGGCGCATGACCCATGGAGCATAAAACTTCAGACCAAATAGGTCAGAGCCGGAAGCAGCAAGTTGCCTGATGAAGAATTCCTAAGTGTTGAAGCTGATGCCATTGAGAATATAGAAGACCAATGTCTTCATAGCTCCTTCAAGCTTGGCCACTGATGAATGTCCTTTGACAGGCCACAGAGTTCGCCTGATGATATGATATATGGTGCGAGGCAGATACTCAAGGTCTTCAACAAAGAAATCCGTAGGATATTCAGCGTCATATGGCAAGGGCTTCATGATGCTCAACATCTGGCTCATATTGGGTTCTGGCTTATGGAAGATACTCTCTACTTCATTGCGGTGTAGCTGACAGTCAGGTTCATATAGTTCTCCTGGAGTGGCTAGCCCTGTAAGCTCGATGATATCCATTGCTTTGGCTTCATGATGAATATTTCCAGTCATCCACTCGAGAACCCATGTCTTGATGTCTCTGTTGTAGCCACGAATGTGTAGAGTAGCATAGAATTGAAGCAATAGCTCTTCATTCCAATGTTCTTTGTCTGTCACAAAGTGGAGCAGACCAGCATCACGAAAGCAATCAAGTGCTTCCTCTAAGCACCGCAGTCCAGCAATGGCTTCAGTATCAAGGCGCATATGAGGGAAAATGCGCCCTTGATCATATAGAACGCATGAGTAATAGCTTCTCTGCTGATAGCTCCAGAACCGATCTGATGATATCCTTGGCTTGGAGTAGGGGTTCTTGGCGCTGTCAAAGAAGGTATTGTTGCTTTTGAAGCCATTTGCATTGAAGGACCCTGGTGAGTTGGCAGTACGTGGAAACCTTGGCAGCCTAGGCATTGGCTTCTGGACCTGAGGCCTATGCTCAACATGATAGTCAAATTGAGGTCCTGAGGCAGTAGGCGGAGGCACCATAATGGGCCATCGGACAGTGGTAAGCTGACCATGACTGTATGCTTGCTCAATGGTGTGAGGCCTTGGTGGCAGAACAGGAGCAGGGGCAATAGCTAAGGCGTCAGGCTGTACAACAGGTGCTTCAGGAGCGGTTGTCTCATTAGCTTCAGGTGTAGCAGCCTCAGTGGTTTCAGGTTCAGTGGCCACATTTGCTTCAGGCACACTAGTTGGTGCACGCTCCACATTAGTGTCAGCCATGACTACGTCATTTGCTTCATTGGCGTTGGTGGTGGCAGCCTCCACATTGTCAACCTCCTCTTGACGAACAGGAGGGTCGGGCACAGGCACGTTCACATCTGGAACTGCTTCTTCTTCAATCACTCGGGGAGTAGGTACACGTACTTCTTCTTGATTTTCCTTGGCTGATGCAGCCGGAATGTCTTCAGCAGCATGTGCTTCAGACTCGGAGACATTCACAGTTGGAGCAGGTTCAGAAAATACTTGGTGTGCAACAGGTGAACATTGCACTTCTCGTTCTGGAACGCTCGACAGAGGGACTTGAGGCCTTTGTCCTTTGCGAAGCCTGCGAAATGCTGGCAACGCCTTAGGAGATGGAGTTGGCTGGACCTCAAAGTCTTCATCCTCTTCTTGCACGGGGGGTGTAGCTTGTTGTTGTTGTTGGGGAGTACTGGGGGAGTCTTGTAGTTGTGGGTGATCAGCCCACGATGCATCCTGAGCAATTGGCGTCAGAGGACGACCAATGCTGATGAGTTTGCTGTTCGTATGAACAGGCGATGATACCACGTCATGTTTGATCTGAGGAAGAACTTCATCATCAGCTACATTGTCATCATGACCAATGTCTTCAGCAACGGTGGGTTCAACTTCTGGAATATCTTCAGCTTCATGAGCCTCTGTGGGAGCAGGCTCATGGACTGTCATTCTTTGTTCTTGATGTTCTGACGCAGGGCGAACCACTGAAATGGGTTCAACAACTAAGGGCTCTGTGGAAGCAGCCCTAGTCTTCTTAGTCTTACGCTTCTTCTTGGAGGGAGCGGCATCAGAGGCTTCAGTGTTCTTTCTCTTTCTGATTTCAGCCTCGGCAGCCCTCGTCTTGTTCTGTTCTGAAGCGGCTGTGGTGACCTTTGGCTTCGAGCCAGTCATGCTGCTTGGGAAGATAATGCGAGGGGCTTCTTGGCTTGAAGGTTCAGGCTGTTTAGCAGGAAGCTTCTTCTTCTTCTTTGCAGCCATCCTGGGGTCAATGCCAAGACGGCCAAGTGACTTGCGCTTCTCAGCCTCATTGTAGGCGAGCACACACTTATCAGCCAAGCTCTTCATGCGCTCTCGAGAGCCCTGAGCTTCTTCACGCTTCTTCAGAAAAGCTTCTTTAAGCTCATGTAGCATGACTTTGAAGTTTCTGACGTCTTGAAAACTTAGCTTGGCCACATGCTTCTTGAATTGAGCCTTCTCATAATCAATCTTGTTCTTGAGCTCAACGATGCACTGAGCGAGAGCTAGCTCAGAAGCAATGGCGCCATTGATGGCGACACTGAGGCCGATTGGAAGCTGTAAATTAAAGCTTCAAAGCTGAGATTGGGGGTGTCGAACCACTCATCAATGAAATTGTGGATGATTGCCACATCAAAGAGAGGCAAGTTGTTGAAGATTTCTGCTTCTTCCTTGCTATTTATCAGCTGCTCAAGGGCATCATCAGCAAGATCTTCATCACTTGACAGATCAATGGGTTCTTCGCGCAGAATGGCGGCAGGAGTCAAGGCTCTTTGATCAGATGGTCTGACAAGTTGCTTTTTCTTCTCCGTTCTCTTGGAGACACGGGATTGATCTTTAGACTGCACACTGGCTTCAGGAGGTGCAGTGGCCAGTGGCTTCGCACGAGAAGTCTTCGGAGGTGCAGCTGATCTTGAAGCCTTTGGCTTCTTTTGCTTCTGCGGCTTCGGAGGAGGAGCAGGGGCTTCATCGGAGTCAGCATCATTGTCAGAATGATCTACTCTGGCGCCTTGGACCACAATGTAGGTGATGAGGCCGTCAAGGTTGGAGAAGGGGCCGATAACATTGGGATCAGCATCATGGGAGCCGTCAGCACGGGGAGCAAAGGGACCTGGGTTGAAATCCAAGCCCAAGGACTTCTTGTTCTTCTTGGCCGAAGCCACAGCAAACTGGTAGTTGCGCTTGAAGAGAGAGTCGTCACGACACCAGAGTAGTGAGGTGGGATCGGCGTTCTCAGGCTGTGGTCCACGGACCATGCAAGGATAAAAGCCTTGAGCAATGGCTTCAGCTCTGTTCTTGGGTTGAAGGCCTCGATAGAGGATATCACCCCAAGGTCTCTTGATGGCATTCTTCTCTGCATATTCCTTCGTCACAAACTTGTACTTGAACCATTCCTCAGCCCAATAGCATCGAATCCATTGGATTCGCGTCTTTCTCTGATGATAATTCTCCTCGGGATCTGTCTTGTAGAGTTCTGCTAAGTCATCAGGCAGATCTTTGGATGTTCCTTCTCTGCGCTGTCTGCCACCCTTCCTTGCTAATTTTTCTGCAGCCATGAACTTCAAACTGAATGGCTTCAATACGTTCAAAGGCTTCAGAGACTTACGTTTGCTGGTCAAGCAGGAACTGGCTTCGGGAGAATTGATATGATGTTGTAAATATTCTGCAAACGAATGCAGACTATGAGAACCAAGGGATTCTCCCACGGACATGTACCTGTGACTGCATTAGAGATGCGAGGGAAGGGGAAGAGGTCATATGCATTCTCAGAAGATTTTGAAGATAAATCAGTTTGAAGACATTGACCTCATGATGCGAAGACATTCACTTATATAGGTGAGTTGGTTCCAGATTTGTACCAATCCGTGAGTAAGTACAAGTGAGGAGTCAAACTAGACGGGAAATCTAAGTGAATTGACTAGGCAGTATGAGATGCAGACAAAATAGATCTAACATTTGAATAGGCAGAAACCACTTTCGGTAAACAGGATGAATCCTGAAGATCAAAAAGGTGGTAAAAATAAAGTTATAATTACCGCACGAAGAACTGCTAGATGGGATGAATAGGAGACCGAGCAGTTCAGCCCACCGTGCCCTAACTTGGCAATGGAGGACACCTACGGCAGCGGCGGAGAGGAAGATGTCCGCGGCCGGCGTGAGGATGGCGTCGGAGAAGTCGCGGCAGCTAAGCGCTTCGTCGCCGGCGTCGTCGCGAGCTAGCGGTGGCGCTAGGGTTTTGACGGAGGTGGAGAGGTGGAAGAAGGATTTCTTTACCGCAGGGGACAAGTATTTATAAGTAGGTGAGAGACACAGCGCCATTACGCTGGTGCCCCTGGCGGTTCACATCTGAGGGGCACGTGGCAAGCATGCAACATACTCAGAGTTGTCCCACGTTCCCACGCCCGCCAGGCATGTCGGAGAGTTGTTTCGGCTTCTCCAGATTTCAATAATAAAGATAAGTCATTTAAAACAGATTTTATGTTTGTCTCTTTGCCTTCTGCTGACTAGGATGCACAGAATACATTTGACAGTTTCAATAGAATGCATATGATTTGGACAGATAGAGTTTGAGATAGTAAGCATAGAGAGGTTAGGGTCCGATCACATTCACTTAGTTCAAAAGATCCAATCCTGAAGACATAGCTATAAGTGAATGCTGTAGAGGACAGAACACTAGTATATATATATATCAGAAAACAATCAAATCATCATAGTGTAGAAAGTCATGAAGACAAATTGAAACTGAAGACAAACCAAATGTGAAGTCATTGCAATATAATGCCATGAGTGAAACACTTCGAACAGAGAAAGTTGGTTGTGGCGTTACCCACCGTATAGGAAGTATTATACCCAGACACGGCGCACAATTATCGTGGTGCTCCGAAGTCATATTCCATGTTAATGTATTCACACTCAGAGTGTAAATCTTCATTGATTGAAGATATACATTACTTTGTGTGTTGCACATCTAAGTCGTCAACATGCATAAGTGTTAGGGTGTGTGCCTAATCACAGGTCATTAGAGGATTCCAAGATATTTAGCTCACACCGTAACTTGCAAAACCTTTTCTCATCCAAGGGCTTCGTGAAGATATCTGCCAGTTGCTCTTCAATGTTGACGTGAATGATATCGATATCTTTCTTCATAACATGATCTCTGAGAAAGTGATGACGAATTTCAATGTGCTTTGTCTTCGAGTGTTGGACTGGATTGTTGGCTATTTTGATGGCACTTTCGTTGTCGCAGAAGAGAGGTAGGTGTTTCAGGTTGATGCCATAATCCTTGAGAGTTTGCTTCATCCATAGAAGCTGAGCACAACAGGATCCAGCAGCAATGTATTCAGATTCAGCAGTTGAGAGTGATACACAGTTCTGCTTCTTTGAAGACCAACAGACAAGTGATCGACCAAGAAAGTGACATGTGCCTGATGTAGACTTGTGATCCACCTTGTCACCAGCATAATTAGCATCCGAGAATCCAACCAAATCAAATTTTGAGCCCTTGGGATACCACAATCCGAGTGTTGGGGTGTAAGCCAAATATCGAAGAATTCGCTTCACAACTAAGTGATGCGATTCCTTTGGTGCCGCTTGGAATCGAGCACACATGCAAACACTAAGCATAATATCTGGCCTAGATGCACATAAATAAAGCAAAGAACCAATCATGGAGTGGTATACCTTTTGATCGAACTCTTTACCATTGTCGTCGGGACCAAGATGGTGTTTGGCTGGCATTAGCGTCGTGTGGCCTTTGCAGTCTTCCATTCCAAACTTCTTCAGACAATCTTTGAGGTATTTTTCTTGAGATATGAAGATGCCATTTCTTTGCTGACGAATTTGAAGACCAAGGAAGAACTTCAGCTCACCCATCATGGACATTTGATATTGCTCTTGCATCATGTACCCAAACTCATCACTATACTTCTGGTTGGTGCAGCCGAAGATTATGTCATCCACATATATTTGGCACACAAATAGTTCACCATCATATGTCTTCGTGAAGAGTGTGGGATCGAGGGATCCAGGTTTGAAGCCTTTGCTCTTCAGGAAGTCTTTGATTGTATCATACCAGGCACGAGGAGCTTGTTTGAGGCCATGCAGTGCTTTGTTTAGCTTGTACACCATATTAGGATGTTTTGGATCTTCAAAGCCAGGTGGTTGTGCGACATATACTTCTTCTTCAATCTTGCCATTAAGAAATGCACTCTTTACATCCATTTGATATAGCAAGATGTTGTGATGATTAGCGTAGGCTAGCAGTATGCGTATAGCTTCAAGCCTACCAACAGGAGCAAATGTTTCATCGAAGTCAATTCCTTCAACTTGAGTATATCCTTGAGCCACAAGACATGCTTTGTTTCTGACGACTTGACAATGCTCATCTTTCTTGTTTCGATATATCCACTTTGTTCCAATAATGTTATGCTTGCGAGGGTCAGGTCACTTGACGAGTTCCCAAACATTATTCAGCTTGAACTGTTGAAGTTCTTCTTGCATGGCTTGAATCCATTCAGGTTCCATAAAAGCTTCAGCAACTTTCTTGGGTTCTGATATTGACACAAATGAAAAGTGCCCACAGAAGTTTGCTAGCTGTGTTGCTCTTGATCGAGTGAGCAGACCAGGTGCATTGATGCTGTCAATTATCTTCTCTATTTGAACTTCATTTGCAATACGAGGATGAACAGGATGAAGATTTTGCTCGGGCTGATCATTGTCATCATTGGGAGGATTGTCTTTGGTCCGAGCATTGTCTTCAGGTTGATTTGGTGCAGAGATGATAAGTTCCTCTTCAGGCTGTGCTTCAGAGGGCATGATTTCACCAGTTCCCATCAGCTTGATAGACTCACTTGGAGAAGCTTCATCCAATGTACTTGGCAGAATCTCTCTCTGTGAACCATTGGTTTCATCAAATTTCACATCCACAGTTTCAATGATTTTGTAGAGATAAAGGTTGAAGACTCTGTAGGAGTGTGAATCCTTTCCATAGCCAAGCATGAAGCCTTCGTGAGCCTTACGTGCAAATTTTGACTTGTGATGGGGATCCTTGATCCAGCATCTAGCTCCAAATACTCCGGAGTAACTGACGTTTGGCTTTTTTCCAGTAAGGAGCTCATAAGATGTTTTGTTCAGAAGCTTATGGATGTACACACGGTTGATTATGTGACATGCTGTATCAATAGCTTCTGGCCAGAATTTTCTTGGTGTCTTGTACTCATCAAGCATTGTTCAAGCCATCTCAATGAGGGTTCTGTTTTTGCGCTCAACGATGCCATTTTGCTGAGGTGTGTATGGAGGAGAGAACTCATGAGTGATTCCCATGGTGTCCAGATACAGATCAAATCCAGTGTTCTTGAATTCAGTGCCATTGTCACTTCTGATGTGCTTGATCTTCACGCCATAATTGTTCATTGCTCGATTTGCGAAGCACCTGAAGACATCTTCCACTTCAGTCTTGTAAAGAATTATATGAACCCATGTGTATCTTGAGTAGTCATCAACAATGACGAAGCCATAGAGACAGGCAGTTGTTGTGAGGGTGGAGTAGTGAGTAGGTCCAAATAAGTCCATGTGTAACAACTCGAAGGGTTGAGATGTTGTCATGATTGTCTTCGAGGGGTGCTTTGCCCTTGTCATCTTTCCAGCTTCACAGGCACCACACAGATGATCCTTTTTGAACTTGACGTCCTCAATGCCAATGACATGCTTCTTCTTGACGAGTGAGTGTAAATTCCTCATGCCAGCATGTCCTAGCCTTTGGTGCCAGAGCCAGCATTCTGAAGCTTTTGTGAGAAGACATACGGCAAGCTGTGGACCTACTGAGAAATCTACCATGTATAGATCATCTTTTCGATATCCTTCAAAGACTAGAGATTTGTCAGATTCCATTAGTACAAGGCAACGATATTTGCCAAATATCACAATCATGTTCAAGTCACAAAGCATTGAGACAGACATTAAGTTGAAACCAAGGGATTCAACAAGCATCACTTTATCCATGTGTTGATCCTTTGAGATTGCAAGTCTACCTAGACCCAATACCTTGCTTTTACCAGTGTCAGCAAATGTAATGTGACTCTTGTCGGATGGACGTAAGGTTGAGTCCATGAGAAGACTTCGATCACTAGTCATATGATTTGTGCATCCACTGTCCATAATCCATTCTGAAGCTTTTGGTGATGTACCCTACAGTGCAGTTAGGAGGATAGGCTTCACAAGAGTGTTGTGAAGCATAAGCATTTGACACATATAGGGACAGTCACAGCTTATATTAAAGTTAGGACATAGTATGACTGATAAGAGATTCAGATGTGAAGTATATAGAATGACATTTTATCGTGTGTCCTAAATGAGTTTTAGGCCCCCAGCAATAGTATCGGACGCCATTGATTGCTGGCTGGAGACCGTTTTCTACAAAAGAGAGTTAGTTCTTCTTTGCCACCCATATCTTCAGTGGTGGCTTAGAAGCAATGAGTCTAAGTGCAGCATCTGAGAATTTTGTCTTTGAAGCCCTAGCAAATAGCCTTGCAGGAGATGAATGATACTCATATGAATAAGCTGAAAAGTTCTTAGTCCTATGAACATAGCGGTTCGAAGATACACGCTCATATTCATATGTCTGAGCATGATTTCCCTGCAAAACATTGCCGTTAGGGTGACTCATGTGAGTCCTGTATCTATATGAAGCCTTTGGGCCACATGAAGCTGTAGGTCTGGGGTTTGTCTTCTTCCTTGGTGGTGTCATGACGACATTCACAGGAAGATTCTCAATGTACCGCTTAGGTACCCAGATCTTCTTCATAGGTGGTCCATTCCTGCAATTAGTACCAATGTACCTAGCAAACACTTCACCATTCTGATTTTTGAACAGCTTATAGTTTGCATCAAAGGATTCATCAATGATAATAGGATTAGCACAGGTAAAGCCAGATAAGGTGGATGGACCTACTGAAGGTTCCTTTGCAACAACCCATGTGGTTTTGGGGTACTGCTCAGGCTTCCAGTACGAGCCATCAACATACATTTTCCTTTCAAACCCAACACCCTCTTTCCTAGGGTTTCGGTTTAGAATCTGCTTTTTGAGGACATCGCAGAGGGTCTGATGTCCCTTCAAACTTTTGTACATCCCTGTTTCAAGCAATGTCTTCAACATAGCATTTTCATTAGCAACAGCAGTGGTATCCTCCGCAGAGGGGTTAGTAACCACATCAGTAGGTGAAGAGAATGAAACAGTAGAAGCAGTGGAACATTCAACAACAGATGCAGCGTTATCACGCTCAATGCATTTTAGACATGGTGGTTCAAATTCATTCTGAGCGGAACTGATCTTTTGAGCACGAAGTGACTCATTCACCTTTTGAAGATCTTCATGAGCCGCTCTCAATTTCTCAAGCTCTTGTTTCCTTTGAAGATAATCATAGGAGAGCCTTTCATAAGTAGTTGAGAGCGATTCATGACGACCTTCAAGTTCTTGGTACTTAGCATGAAGATTTTTTATGCCATCAACTAAGGACTATGAACATGTCATTTCAGCGTCCAACAGGTCATCGCTTTTGTCTACAGTTTTTGAGTATGTTCCATAGCCTTTTGTTGTTCAGTTGCAATTTTACCAAGTGTTTTGTAGCTGGGTTTGGATTCACAATCAGAATCATCTTCACTTGAAGTTTGAAAGTAAGCATCGCGTGATTTTACCTTGGCACCATGTGCCATGAAGCAGTAGGTGGGAGTAGGATCATCTTCGTCATTAGCTTCAGTGTTGGTGTGGGAGTCATTGTCTTTAGTGTTGAAGATGGACTTGGCGACATAGGCTGTGGCTAGAGCCAGACTTGCAACGCCAGGGTCAGACTCCTCTCCAGACTCCACCTCCGCCTCCTCAGAAGCAGACTCCTCCTCTGAATCCATTTCCTTGCCAACAAAAGCACGAGCCTTGCCAGATGAGCTCTTCTTGTACGATGAAGACTTGGAAGAGGACTTAGAAGAAGACTTTGAGGATTTCTTCTTCTTCTTGTCATCAGAATCATATTCCTTGCTCTTCTTCTTCTTCTTCTCATTGTCCCACTATGGACACTCAGATATGTAGTGACCAGGTTTCTTGCACTTGTGGTAGGTTCTCTTCTTGTGGTCATGGGTGGACGCTTCATCATTCCTTGAGCTGGATCGTGAAGACTTTCTGAAGCCTTTCTTCTTAGTGAACTTCTGGAACTTCTTCACAAGCATAGCAAGTTCCTTTCCAATGTCTTCAGGATCTTCAGAACTACAGTCAGATTCTTCTTCAGATGAGGAAACAACTTTTTCCTTCAAAGCACGAGTACGGACATAGTTTGGGCCATAGATGTCTCTTTTCTCAGAAAGCTGGAACTCATGGGTGTTGAGCCTTTCAAGTATATCAGACGGAGCGAGTGTCTTGAAGTCAGGACGTTCTTGTATCATGAGGGCAAGGGTGTCAAACGAGCTGTCAAGTGATCTCAGCAGTGTCTTGACGATTTCATGTTTGGTAATCTCAGTTGTGCTGAGAGCTTGAAGTTCATTTGTGATGTCAGTGAGGCGATCGAACGTGAGCTCGACATTTTCATTGTCGTTTCTCTTGAAGCAGTTGAAGAGGTTGCGAAGAACACTGATTCTTTGATCTCTCTGGGTTGATACGCCTTCGTTGACCTTGGATAGCCAGTCCCAGACTAGCTTCGATGTTTCCAGAGCACTCACACGGCCATAGTGTCCTTTGGTCAGATGACCACAGATGATGTTCTTTGCAGTAGAGTCCAGTTGAATGAACTTCTTGACATCAGTGGGGGTGACACCTTCACCAGTTTTGGGAACGCCATTCTTGACGACATACCAGAGGTCGACATCAATGGCTTCAAGATGCATACGCATCTTATTCTTCCAGTAGGGATATTCAGTTCCATCGAACCCGGGGCAAGCAGTGGAGACCTTGATTATCCCTGCAGTCGACATAGCTGAAACTCCAGGTGGTTAAACCAAATCACACAGAACAAGGGAGTACCTTGCTCTGATACCAATTGAAAGTTCTATTATCGACTAGAGGGGGAGTGAATAGGCAATTTTTATGAAGTCTTCTAAACTTAGAAGTTTCGAAGACAAACAACAGAAAAGACCTAATTGATATGCAGCAGAAGATAAACTATCCTAAGCAAGCCATAGTCAGGTATGCAATGATGTGAAAGTACAGGACTAATAGCAGCTAGGTAGTAGGATCAGGATGGAAGATAGTATGAAGCCAATCAACAGTAGTAGTCAAGCAATAAAGTCAAATAGATACACAGATAGGCAATGACTTCACGAAGACAAACTTAATTAAGGTTGGGAAGGGATAGAACCAGTTGCTTGTTGAAGACACATGATTTGTTAGACCAGTTCCAGTTGCTGTGACAACTGTACGTCTGGTTAGGGAGGCTGAGATTTAACTCAGAAGACCGTGTCTTCACCTTATTCCCCTTGAGCTAAGGACACCCAGTCCTCGCCAAATCACTCTGGTAAGTCTTCAAGGGAGACTTCCAAACCTTCACAAACTTCGTTCACCGGCAATCCACAATGACTCTTGGATGCTCAGAACGCGACGCCTAACCGGCTGGAGGATTCACAGTCCTCAAGTGTAATAAGTCTTCAGGTCACACAGACAGAAAGACTTCAGTGATGCCTAACACTCTTTGGCTCTGGGTGTTTGGGCTTTGTCCTCGCAAGGATTTCTCTCTCTCAAATGCTTCGAGGTGGGTTGCTCTCAAATGACAAAAGCCGTGCACAAACTCTTAGCAGCCACCAATTTATGGTGTAGGGGGTGGGCTATTTATAGCCACTAGGCAATCCGACCTAATTTGTCCAAAATGACCCTGGGTCACTGAGGAACTGACACGTGTTCCAACGGTCAGATTTCAAACACATGCGGCAACTTTACTTGGGCTACAAGCAAAGCTGACTCATCCAGCTCTGGATAAGGTTTGCTCTCATTGTCTTCGCTCGAAGACATAGGATTTGAGTTGAGCATCACTTCAGTCACTCTGACTTAGTTCATTTGGACCCCACTAAACAGTACGGTGGTTCCTATGACTCAACAAAGAAGGAAATGAAACTACGAAACCACACAGTCTTCGCGCTCCATAGTCTTCATGCAATGTCTTCTCATGTCATAGTCTTCAATATGAATATCTTCTCATACCACCATTGTCTTCAATGTCTTCATACATTTTTAGGGGTCATCTCCAGTAGGTAAACCGAATCGATGAGGGACACTGCCTGCGTTATCCTGCAATTCTCACAAACGCATTAGTCCCTCAACCAACTTTGTCGTCAATACTCTATAACCAACTAGGGATGGCACTAGATGCACTTACAATAGCCCATGCTAACATACATCCAATTGGATATATATATCATGATCTTTCAAACACGAGGAGCTTGCCAAGGGATAAAATGAAAAAGGGAAAGGTGAGGATCACCTTGACTCAAGCATAAAGTAAAAACATAAAGTAGAAGATAGGCCCTTCGCAGAGGGAAGCAGAGGTTGTCATGTGCATTTAGGGTTGGATGCATAAAATCTTAATGCAAAAGAACGTCACTTTATATTGCCCCTTGTATGTGGACCTTTATTATGCAGTCCGTCACTTTTATTGCTTCCACAACAAGATCGTACAAAGCTTATTTTCTCTGCACTAATAAGTCATTCATATTTAGATAGCAATTTTTATTCAATCCATAGGTAGGTATGGTGGACTCTCATGGCAAAACTGGGTTTAAGGATATTTGGAAGCACAAGTAGTATCTCTACTTGGTCCAAGGAATTTGGCTAGCAAGAGGGGGAAAGGCAAGCTTAACATGTTTGGAAGGTGAATGACAATATACTTTAACTGAGATGTGAGAAAACATAAACCATTACATTGTCTTACTTGTCCAACATCAACTCTTTTAGCATGTCATACTTAATGAGTGCTTCGCAATCATAAAAGATGTCCAAGATAATATATTTGTATGTGAACCTCTCCTTCCTTATTACTTCCTATTAATTGCAACGATGACCAAAACTATGTTTGTCAACTCTCAACAACTTTTATGCCTCATACTCTTTTTATGTGAAGTCATTACTATCCATGTTATAAGCATATGAAACATATATAAATTCAGATTTATGACATTCAATTCATTCCCCCATTTACTCATAGGATATACATGAAGCACATGAGTAAATGACAAACTACTCTATAAGATATGAGTGAAGGACACTGTAGTCAAATAATTAACTAGCCATGGGAGGGTTCCTTTTTTATTCAATATTTCAGATCCGATGATTTTATTCAAACAACAAGTAAAATTAAAAATACGCTCCAAGCAAAACACATATCATGTGACGAATAAAAATATAGCTCCTAGTAAGGTATACCGATAGTTTTGAAGACGAAAGAGGGGATGCCTTCTGGGCATCCCCAAGCTTAGGCTCTTGAGTCTTACTTGAATATTACCTTGGGGTGGCTTGGGCATCCCCAAGCTTAGGGTCTTCCCACTCCTTATTCTCCTCCTATCGATATCTCGCCCAAAACTTGAAAACTTCAACCACACAAAACTTAATGGAACTTCGTGAGATAGGTTAGTATGATAAAGAGTAAACCATTCACTTTGGTGCTGTAAAAGACAAGGTTCATAATTGTTTTCACACAACGCCTACTGTACCATATCATTTCTACAATTTATATTTTGAAATATAAGACATAGAAACTAGAAAACAAGCAAACTATGCGATGAAAACAGAATCTGTCAGAAACTGAACAGTCTGTAATGATCTGAATAATAACTTTACTTCTGCTACTCCAAAAATTATGAAATAAATTGGTGGATGTATTGTCTATTAATTTTCTGCAAAGAGAATCAACTCAAAATCACTCTTCTGTAAAAAATGACAGCTAATCTCATCAGCGCAAAGTTTCTGTTTTTTACAGCAAGATCACATTAGCTTTCACCCAAGTCTTCCCAAATGTCTTACTTGGCACTTTATTGAAACAAAAGCTATAAAACATGATTAATACAATAGCTTAAACATGTACACACACAAAAACAGTAAGGTTAAATATTGGGTTGTCTCCCAACAAGCACTTTTCTTTAATGCCTTTTAGTTAGGCATGATGATTTCAATGATGCTCGCATAAAAGAAAAGAGTTGAAACACAAAGAGAGCATCATGAAGAATATGACTAGCACACTTAAATATAACTTACTTCCTATTCCTAGGGATTTTCTGAGCACACAATTTATAGGATCAAAAGTCAACTAGCATAGGAAGGCAAAACAAGTATAACTTCAAAACTTTAAGCATATAGTGAGGAAACTTGATATTATTGCAACTCCTACTAGCACATATTCCTCCCTCATAATAATTTTCAGTAGCATCATGGATAGCAACTTTGTTCTCATACTCAATTGGAACCTCTTCCGAAATAGTGGAATACTAACTAAAGTTGACACTCTTCCAAATCCACTTTCATAAATATCGTACGAAGATTCAACACCCTCCAAGATAGTGAGATCACTAATTCCTAAAGTTGACACTCTTCCAAACCCACTTTAAATTATAGTATTATTCATACTCCAAAATATATAAGTGAAGTTCATGGAGCATTCTACAATTAATATAGACTAGCCAATATCCAAGATCAAAATATATAAGTGAAGCGCACGAAGCATTCTATAAAACTATACTCAAACTATTTAAGTGAAGCACACAGAGCAATTCTATAAGATCATACTTAAAAGATATAAGTGAAGCACATGAAGTATTCTATAAATCAATGAAGATCTATCTCGTACTATCATGATTCTTAAAGAAAAGTAAAAACACAAAGGACACAAATCATGTGAACAAAACAAAAACCGAGGTATACCGATATTTGTTGAAGAAGAAAGATGGGATGCCAACCGGGGCATCCCCAAGCTTACATGCTTGAGTATCCTTTGAAATATTTACTTGGGGTGCCTTGGGCATCCCCAAGCTTGAACTCTTGTCTCTCTTTATTCTTCTCACATCGGTAACTCCTCGTTCTTCAAACACTTCATTCACAAAAACTTAAACAAAAACTTGTGAGATCCGTTAGTGCAGTAAAGCAAACTACCACTTTAAGGTACTGTAATTAACTCATTCTTTGTTTATATTGGTGTTAAAACTATTGTATTCCAACTTCTCTATGCTTCATACCCTTGCATACTAGCCATAGATGCATCAAAATAAGCAAACAACACATGAAAAACAGAATCTCTTAAGAACAGGACAGTCTGTAGTAATCTGGAAGTTCAGTAAACTTCTGTAACTCCTAAAATTATTAAATAAATTTGAAAATTTGAAAAATTTGTACGTAAGTAATGTGCAAAAACTTTCAGACCCTTTTTACTTTCCAGTAAAAAATGTAAATTCATGCACTACAGCCAAAGTTTCTATTTTTGTTCTGCACATAGTAAGCAAGCAATCTTATCGTACTAAAACCAAAGCTAGGCAAATTATTTTTATAATACAATGGATATATACAAGGGGATAATTATTTAGAGAGAAACTTCCATGAAAAATTCTACATTGCTTCCGTGAGCATGAACACAAGTGCTCAAGGTCGACCCTCACTTCTTCAATGCATAACTTTCCAATCACTTCTCTTTTTGAAAAACTTTTTAGGCATGAGAGGCAAGTAAATATTATTTGGTATTTTCATTCTTTTTTAAAAAAATTGTATGTTTCACCCACAACTAAACAGAAACAAAAAGGAAAAACAAAATCTACTTAGTGAATAAAGCAAACAAGCACACACGAGAATATAAACCCCACGCTATTGCTCCCCGGCAACGGCGCCAGAAAAGAGCTTGACAATCCCCAAGTGCAGGGAATCATCGTAGAAATTCCCAAAGGTGGAAGTGATAAGTATGGAGTGTTGAACCCACAAGGAGCTAAAGGTAATATCAATATTCTCTCAAGCCGTATCTGCCACTGATACGACTCTACGTGCTCCGAACGTTTGCTTCCAACTAGAAACAAGAAATAAAACTATGTTGTGGGTATAAAGAGGATAACTTTGTATGATATCGGAGAGATAAAATATAAAAGTAGGTGATGTTATCATAAATTAGAATATATTACTAAATAATATAAATAGCGAGTGTGGAATAATGATGGATCAGTGTGCAGAATTGTCCTAGGCAATTGTTAACAAGATCGATAGTCGTGATTGCAATTTCATATGAGGGAGAGGCATAAGCTAACATACTTTCTCTACTTGGATCATATGCACTTATGATTGGAACTCTAGCAAGCGTCCGCAACTACTAATGATCATTAAGGTAAAACCCAACCATAGCATTAAAGCATCAAGTCCTCTTTATTCCCATAAGCAACAACCCCCTTACTCGGGTTTGTGTTTCAGTCGCTCACCAACCCACTATAAGAGAATCATGAATGTATTGCAACACCCTACAGCGGGAATCCCTCCCGCTTGCATGACACGGAGGGCACCATAGGACAGCACCAAAATAAAACATACAACTCGTACCAATCTAGACCATCAATCAACCCAAGGACAAAAGATATCTACTCAAAACATCATAGGATGGCAACACATCATTGAATCATAATATGCGGCATAAAGCACCATTGTTCAAGTAGGGATTACAGCGGGGTGCGGGAGAGTGGACCGCGTAAAAGAGATGAGGATGGTGATGATGATGGTGATGTTGATGAAGACGATCACCGCGGCGATGATTCCCCTCCCGATGGCACTCCGGTGCCACCAAGAGAGAGGAGGAGAGGTTCTCCCCCTTGTGCTTCCTTCTCCATGGCTTTCCCCTTCTGTTCCTTGGCCTTCATGGCGATGATGGCCAATCCGAGATCCTCCTCCATGGCCTTCGGTGATGATGGCCCCCTCCGGTAGGGTGCCGGAGAGGGCCTAGATTGATTTCTCGTGGCTACAGCGGCTTGCGGTGGCGGAACTTCCGATTTAGGTTATTTCCCGAAGGTTTCTATATTTATAGGAATTTTTGGCATAGGTTTCACGTCAGGGGGGTCTCCGGGCTGTCCACGAGATTAGGGGCACGCCCTAGGGGGGTGGGCGCGCCCCCCACTCTCGTGGGCAGCCCGGGACTCTTCTGGCCCAACTCCGATGCTCCGTGGTCTTCTTTTGGTCCATAAAAAATCATCAAAAATTGGCACGTCAATTGGACTCCGTTTGGTATTCCTTTTCTGTAAACTCAAAAACAAGGAGAAAACAGAAACTGCACTAGGCTCCAGGTTAATAGGTTAGTCCCAAAAATCATATAAAATGGCATATAAATGCATATAAAACATCATAGATGGATAATATAGTAGCATGAATACTTCATAAATTATAGATACGTCGGAGACGTATCATACCTCATGTACTTCCCAAAAACCAACATATTAAACAGATCCTAACCATGCAATTGTTTAGGGATTGATCTAATGCAATAAAACTGGGTAGTAAAGAGGTATGATCAAAGTGTTACTTGCCTTGCTGATGATCCGTGAAACCTAGAGACTCGTAGTAGCAAGCGGCGCACTCCGGTTACTCTATCGCAAATAAACAAGCATACAATAAGCACTCATCTAATGCACAGGTAAAACTCAAATAAGAGATCTAACCAGAAAGTTCAACTTAAGAAATCCGGTTTGCAAAAAGAATCAAATCAAACGAAGCAACGAAAATCAAACGACGAAAGAAACAAGCTTCATTTACTAATCTGGACCTAAGTCAAATTTTACAGTAGCAAAAACTTGTTTGAGTTGGTTAAATGGAACGAGGGTTTCGAGATGAAACTCTAGGCGCTTGAATCGCCTGATTCCGATTAACAAGCGAAAAGTTATACTTAAACGAAAATTGGATCAGAAATCACGATCGGAAATAATCGCGGAAAATCCGAGAAAAAGAAAAACGGACGAACAGGCTAATGAACGAACGTTGCCTGTCTGCGGCTAAACGATGAAAACCGTTCGTTAAAACGAATGTACAGACGAACTTCCGCAAAATAAATAAACCGGAAAAAACTAAAACGATTTATTAAAAAAATCACGGTTTTCCTGGCGAGGTCCGGCGAGGGGCGGCGGGGCTTCTGCGAGGGGCGGCAGGGCTCCGGTGGTGGATGGCGGCGTTCGTCGGCGGCGGCGGACGGCGGCGGGGCGGCTCCAGCGCGGGCGCGGGGTGGCGGTGGCGGCGCGCGGCTGCGGCGGCGGCTGCGGGCTAGGGTTTAGGGTTGGCGGTGGGGTGGGCTGGGGTGGGCTGGCGGGGTGGGCAGCTTATAAAGCCTGGGCGAGGCGGAGTCCGGGTCGCCCACGGCGGCCCGAGTCGGTTCGTTTTTGTTTTAATATTCGGATGTGCAGAGAAATAAAGAAAAGAAATGCTAAACGGACTCCAAAAATCCCGAAATAAATTTCACCGTCCTCTAAAAATAAGCCGGACAAGATGAACATTTATTTGGGCCCTAAATGCAATTTTGAAAAACGCGCATTTTCCTAATAAAATAGCGATAAACTCTGAAATAAAATCTTATTTGATTTTGTTATTAAATCCTCTATATTTCTTTATTTTGGGAAAGTAATTTTATTCCCTCTCTCTTATTTTTATTATTGAAATATTTGAAGATAAAATAATGAAAATCAAATGATCCCTTTTCTAAATTTGAGAAAAACTCAAATAAGAAAACAACGAAATTCCCAACTCTCTCCACGGGTCCTTGAGTTACGTGAAATTTCTAGGATCAAACCAAAATGCAATAAAATATGATATGCATTGATGATCTAATGTATAACATTCCAAATTGAAAATTTGGGATGTTACACCTACTCACACCTACTAGTACGTACCAAACCTGAACGTGTTCCCACTATGCAGGTATTAGTACCAGTGCTAGTACTTAGGTTATAAAAAGGGGAACTACCAAACAGAAAATTACTCTACCTTTCCTCCTCATAAGTGCTTCTTCTTCGTCCATCCTTGCCATGGCCGGTGAGCAGAGCTCTAGGTCGAGAACTACTCGTAACAAGGGAGCGGCAACCAAGGCTGCGGAAAAAAAGAGGGCTCGCCGCCACGCAGAGACCTCGAAAGATCTCTCACGGGCAGGTGATGGCTCCCAGGAGTGCCCTAGCTGCGGAGGCGAACATGCTGAGCCGGCGGCGCTGGAGTTGTTATCCCTCGACGGCATGCCCGATCAGCTCAATAAGCACCTCAATAAGCAGAAGGAGTTCATCCAAGGCTTGGTGGAGCTACTGAAGGAGAGCCTCGACGACATGCCTGGTGAGCTCAATAAGCAAGGGAAGTTGACCGCCGGCTTGGTGATGCTGCTGAAGAAGAGCATTGCCTCGGAGAAGAAGGCGACCGATGAAATCCTACGACTTCAGGAGGACAAGGCGAAGCTCTGCCACGAGATCGACCTGTTGAGGGAGAAGAACGCCGGCTAGAAGAAGCTGCAGGAGAATAGTAGTTCCTCGATGAAGATGGTGCAGGCCCTCGTCATGGAATAGAAGGAGGAGTTGGCGAAGCTCCGCATCGAGCACCTGGCTGCTGTCAAGGTACGTAATGCGGCCGTGGAACAGATGATGAAGGGTCGCACCGAGAAACCCCGCGTCATGGACATAATGAAGAAGATGGCGGAGGAGACGCGCAATGAGATGGAGGTCGTGGAGGCGATGAAGAAGAAGTTACGACTCCGTGGCGAATTAGATCATTTGGGGTGATAATCTTCCTTCTTCTTTTGCTCCTGTGTTTCATCTTTTGCTTCGGGTGTTTCGCCGCACGTGTCACGTTCTCTGCGAGGCATGAATAGAACAATGCTTTTTTTTTGAGGGAATAAATAGAACAATGCTAACGATGAGATGACTAGCAAATTAGATCATTTTTATAGCCATATGGCACTGGGCTGTCGTGTTTCGTGCTCCTCCATCGTAGTACTACTCTAGTGGAAAACTTGAGTATACCGCACGGTTCTTTGCTCCTCCTCAGGTCGTCGGCGCATTTATACTAGTAGTGAAATCACAAGGCCCCGCCTTCCAGCAGTAATGAGCCGTCAAATCACAAAGGCCCTCGCCTCTCGTGAAACCGACCAAGCTAGACTGCCTCGCCCTCTAGCCTTTTAAAAAATGTATACTTTTGTACAGTAGTAGTATTGATACATTGCGCCATGGAGCAAAACTTGAAATTAAAAAAAAAGGTGGTACATATAGAGAGCGCTCGTCGCCAAATTATGCATATAGTACTATCAAAAAAGGCTAGTCACAATAATGGTGTCCAGCACAACCCACCCCTCAAATAAAACTAAGCATCCTGGAATTTTTTGACAAAACTAAGCACCCTGAAGTTCTTTGACAACTAAACTGCTGGCTATATGATGTTGGCCATATATATTGTACATATATAATGTGAAGAAACGAGTGGTAGTACTATACCAACTAAAAGATGGAATGTAAGAAATACTAGTATGTACGTACTGAAGAGTTAAAGTAACGAGAACAAACATAACATAGTTCTGCTGGGGGCTCAGCACAACACACCCCTCAAATTAAATTAAGCACACCTGAAATTAAACTTTGAAACTATTCTGGTAGACACTACATTAGAACCACCATGAGCAACGACACTACCACCTTACTCGGAGTCCTCGTCCACATCCTCGACTTCGTCCTTGTCCCTCTTCCTCTTGGACGATACTTCTTTGCTTGAACCGCACACTTGGCTCTTGCTCTTCATCCAACCCTTGTAGATATTGAAACAAAGGTAGCCATCCATTGCAGCGTAGTGGATGTGTTCTATATCTAGTAGATTCCACTGCCATGCATAACGATGAAATGTGTATGGAGGTTTCTCCAATTTACCGTACGAAGGATGAACCATGGCTCCTGCCAGGGTCAGCATTGAAGGCTGACAAGAGGACACCAGCCGATTCTTCTGAAGGTCGAAGGGGTTGCCTAACACGAGGCCTATCCGACCCAGGACTTCTTTGTCATTCCCAAAGTCTACATTAACGAATTTGACTAGGTTGCTCTCGAGGAAGTCCTTAAAATCTAGGCATTCAACATCGGCATGGCATATGTGGTAGACCAAGCATAAGTCATGCACGCAAACCTGGATCACGGCGGGCTTCTTCCTCTCTTCGTCCTTTAGATCCTTCTCTCGTCCCAGGACTATGGTGTACTCAACATCTAGCCCAGCGACCCACTCATCATCTGAGTTTTTGAACATGCGTCTGAAGTGACAAAGTCATCCTTTCACCGTCGCGGAAGAACGGGTGTAGATGACGTCGAACTCATCGCCGGTGATGGTTCTAACCTTGTATTCACCGCCGATGGTGGAGATTTGGGACGCCATGGATTTGGGAGGAGGGTTAGGATTAGTGGAACTTCCATAATGTGAAAGGACGGGACGACTAGGAGCGAACCACCGTAGTATTAAAGGACGTGCGGGGATGAGTAGGAGCGAACTGCCAGCGTGCGAACGGCAGGGTAGTGGTTTTCCATTCTCCCATGATACGGGCTTCTGAGAGCCCTTGGATCTGAGATCAAACGGTTGCATGGAGTGATTCTAGACCTATGGGTGAAAATCCTATCCTGGAGGGTTATTCTGCAAATTTTCAGCGAATTAGCATGTGGCCGTTTGATCTCAGATTCAAGGGCTGCCAGCAGCCTGTATCATGGTCGCGCCTACCACGACCGTCGCGTCGCTCGCGCGGTCGCGCCCTTGGAGATTTAACACAGTGCGTTAGGCTATCTGATATTGGCATGTCATACATAGTCATCACTTAGTCTCTCATACAACAACAAGGTTAGCTATAAGGTTGGCTATAAGTGTATTTTTTTACTTCTCTCTATCTCTTTCTCCGTACTCCCTCCGTCCCATAATATAAGAACGTTTTTGGCACTAGTGTAGTGCCAAAAACGTTCTTATATTATGGGACACAGGGAGTACTAGTATTTATTGCATTTGCCAAGGAGTGACATCTTCCAATGAAATGGTGTGCTTATTAGTTTTTTGTTGCTAAGTTTTCTTCATTTAGTTAGTTATAGACTCAAAATTGTCTTTTCACCTAGGTACACGCGCACCGTTTCTTCCTTGGGTCACCAAACTAGTCTCTCTCTTCTTTATTAACTTGCCACATCAGACTTTATGCCTATGTGGCAAGCTTAGCACCTGTAGGAGCAAGTAAGGCTGCTTGTAATGGGAGTAGTATCATGCATGCCAACTATGCAATCTTGATGAGGTGACGTCGAATTAAATGAAGAAAAGAGAGAGTTGAGTATCATAATATGATACTGTATCATATTAAATGATGTGCTACTATGTATCATGCATGATAATAAATAAACTATCCTATGATACCAACACATGATACTATGCATTACGGATGTACTCCCTCCGTCCAGAAATACTTGTCATTGAAATGAATGTAACTAGATGTATTTTAATTCTAGATACATCCATTTTCATCCATTTATGCGACAAGTATTTCTGGACGGAGGAAGTAGTATCATACAAAAGTATCATATGCATGATACTAGTATATGATACTCTCCATTACGACCAACCTAAGTACACTAGTGCGCTTTACATGGCATTTTTGCATATATGGAGGAAAGAGAGGCAAGGAAAAAGTGGAGAAGTGAGCTCTCATGCAAGAGCCAGCCTCTACTACATGGTGGAGACGCTGTTTGCGCTCGGTGGATCGAGGCTCGTGCCCATCCTCATCCTCGACCCCCTTCGGCCATTGACGCGTGGCACTTCTGTGCGGAACACGGTAGGCAGTTCATGAAGGGATGGGGTGCGAATTTGGGTCAAGACTTACGGGAGCGCAAGAAGGTGTTGTTATCCGCGATTCAGGCCCTCGACCTGCGGGCTGACGTGGTGGGTCTTTCTCCGGACAAGTGGCTTTCTCGATATGACCTTGAAGACCAGCTCTCCGTGATCTACACTGATGAGGAGGCCTATTGGCGCCTCCGTGGTGCCTAGAAATGGGTCTTGAAGGGCGACGCGAATACGACATACTTCCATGCCATCGCCAACGTCTGCCGTAGACGCAACACCGTCCCTTTCTTGTGGGATGGTGGGACTCTCCTTCAAGACCCTCACGACATCCGGTCCCACGTCGACGGTTTCTATAGATCCTTATTCTCTGCCGCTCCTAGAAGTGGCATATCTCTCGCCCCCGATTGTTGGGCTGGTTCCCAGTTGGTGTCTGTCTTGGAGAACACGGCCCTTACGGCCCGCTTCTCCGAGCATGAGGTCTGGGATGCCATCAAGTTCATGAACCCATCCTCGGCGCCGGGACCGGATGGCCTCCCGATCAAATTCTTCCAGACCATCTGGAACGTGATTAAACCGGAGGTCATGGCCATCTTCGACGAGTTCTACGTTGGCTCCATTGATCTCGGGCGCCTCAATTACGGGATCATCTCTCTCATTCCCAAGGTCCCTGGGCGTCCGACATCCGCCAGTTTCGCCCGATCACGGTTATTAATGTGATCTTCCGGATTCTGGCCAAAGGTTACGCCAATAGGGTGACCCTACTGGCTGACCGGGTGACTCACCCCAACCAGTCGGCCTTCATTCAGGGCAGGTACTTCCTGGATGGGGTCCTTGCCCTTCATGAAGTCCTTCACGAGATCCTCGTCAAACACCTCAAGGTGGTTTTTCTGAAGATTGATTTCAACAAGGCCTACGATACGGTTAGCTAGCCCTTCCTCTGGGAAGTCCTTCTTGGAAAGGGCTTCGACGACCGGTGGATCACTAGAGTCATGCAAATGGTCTCTTGCGGTCGCACGACTGTGAACATCAACGGTGAGATTGGCCCTTTCTTCCCCACCCTTTGTGGGGTTCGACAAGGTGACCCCTTCTCCCCGTTCTTATTCAATATGTTCGCGGACGCGCTTGCCTCCATTCTGGATAAGGCGAAAGCCGCTAGCCATATTCGTGGGATTACTCCCCACCTTGCCGGTGGCTCCGGGGTCTCCATCCTCCAGTATGCTGACGACACTATCATCATGGTCGAAGGCTCGGAGACGGACATCGCCAACCTCAAATTCCTCCTTCTCTACTTCCAACAGATGTCAGGCCTCAAGATCAACTTCGACAAGAGTGATGTTATGGTGATGGGATACCCCCGCTCTGAATCTCTGTCCATCGCCAACAGACTTAATTGCCGCCTGGGCTCCTTCCCCACAACCTACCTGCGGACGGCCATTAGTGACTCCCGGCTCACCGTCGTGGACTTGCGCCCCTCCATGGCCAAGCTCCAAACGCGCATCGAGCCCTGGCAGGGGAGGTGGCTGTCCAAGGCGGCCTGGACTATTCTCATCAACTCCTCCCTCTCCAGCCTCCTCTTGTTCCTCATGAGCTTCTACAGTCTCCACGAGACCCTTCATCATGAGATCGCCAAGGTCCAGTCCTGCTTCTACTGGGCGGGCGACAATGACAAGCAGAAGTACCATATGGTCAGCTGGCCTGACATCTGCAAACTCAGGCAGCAAGGTGGCCTGGGCATCATGTGCTCTAAAGGGATGAATATCGCCCTTCTCTCCCGCTGGCTTTGGCGCATCTCGCAAGGTCACGGTGGCCTCTGGCTTGACATAATCCTGAACAAATACTTGCGCGAACAACCCCTCGCCTTCTGCCAGAAGTCTGGCGGCTCTCAGTTCTGGCAGTCGATTGTCCAGCTTCTCCCGGTCCTTCGTATCGGGACCTCCATCTCGGTGGGATCTGGAACATCGATTGTCCAGCTTCTCCCGGTCCTCCATGTCGGGACCTCCATCTCGGTGGGATCCAGAACATCGACGCTCTTCTGGTTTGATCGCTGGGCCGAGGACACTCCCTTTGCAGCCCGCTTTCCTGGCCTCTTCTCTATCTCCGTCGATCCCGTGATTTTCATTGATAGGGCCCTTCTTGACTTAGGGTGCCTTGCTTTCCGACAGCCTTTTGGTCCCTTGGAATCCGCCGCCTGGTGTGAGTTTCTTGACTGTGTTGCTCTCCATGAGCCAATGGTGGATGGTGGCCCTGACCTGGTGCACTGGCGCCTTGAGCCTTCGGGTCAATTCTCCACCAAGTCGCTATACCTGGCCATCGCCCCATCTTCCGCTCCCCTCCCCCTATTGGTGGTATGGTCCATCTGCGTGCCCCTGAAGATATGTATCTTCATGTGGCAATGGATTCGTTGTCGGGTCTCTTCCGGGGTGGAGGTGCGCAAGAGAAATGGCTCGAGTACTGGCATTTGCCCGCTATGTGGGGCCCCCGAAGAGTCAAACCACATTTTCTTCTCCTGCTTATCCGCCCAGTTTGTTTGGAGCTGCTTTCACGAAGCTGTCGGTGGAAATTGGTGCCACACCAATTTCCCGGACTTATTTGCCGAACTCCAGATGTCCCCCGTGACTTCTCGCCAAATTAGGTGGCTTGAGATTGGGGTTCTTGCCTGGACCCTCTGGACTGTCAGCAATAAGCTTGTGATTTAGCGCACTCCTCTTCGACGGGCTACTGATGCTCTTTTCAAACTCTTGGGTTTCTTGCAGCTCTAGCGGCTGCTGAGCCGCCCCCTGGACAGCGACGCCATCTCAGCCTTCATCGACGACCTCCGCTCGATGGTCGTCCACCTGTCGCCGCCGCCTCCGCCGCCACCGCCGGAACTAGACTAGACGCTTTCTTCATCCGGCGTGTTCTGTTTCTTATTTTCTGGGCGTGTCGAGTTGTGCCCTCAGTAGAACGTATGTACTTTGTCGTGAGACTTGGGTGTGTGTGTGTGTGTACTTGACTCTGTATGTGTGCTCTTTGGCAGGTTTGTTTATTTATAAAGCGGGGCGAAAGCCTTTTTCGGTACTACATGGTGGAGCATTGGGAGAGGCACCTGTATGGAGGTGGTCAGGAATCGGGAGACTCACGCCGGTCGTAGCGCCGCAGTTAAAATGATAGTGGCAATTCAAATCACGTAGCCCCACCTGTCCAGCAGTAACTCGCTGTCAAATCACACAGCCCTATGTTTGCAGCAGCCTACTCCCTCGTCTTCTCGCGTCTCTGTCGAACCGACTACACGGAACTGCCCCGCCTACCGCGCAGGAAAAGCCCCGCCCTCGAATTTTAAATAGTACAGTATACTAATTTTGTATCCATAGATTGCGCCACGGAGCAAAGCCTCTAGAAAATGGCGGTACACATGTACGAAGTATACAGCACGCCCGTCGCATTCGCGTTGCACCCCAGACGGTCGGTCGGTCTGGCATATCGTCTACATATTGTGCAGGCTGTGTTGTACATGGTTGTAGTTGTGGTGAGAAATCTAAAAAAAGGTTTCTTGTCATCTCGCAAAATTTGGTGTCATGTGCTTCGGATCACTGCGAGGGTTAAACAGCGACAACTGAGTTGGGCTAGTCATTGGGGGTACATGCACGAAGACTACTCGGTTGCCATCTAGGTCAAGCCAGCTATGTTAATTAGGACATCTATCGACGGACCCCTTTTCTATGAGTTTATCTTTAATTTGAGCTTTGTTCCTCGTCTAGTTTGTCCGTCGGGATTCATGTTGTCTCCTTTGGGCAGTGAGGTTATGATTTCTATTCAAGTGGCATTTTTTCGTGTTATATGTTATATCCTGGTGCTTCAGATCAAAATGGCGACAACTGCCCCTCTGGTCCACGTGCATGAAGACTTCTCGATAGTCATTGACGAGGTCAAGCCGGCTCCGGTAGACAAAACAAAACTAGTACTACTCCACTATATAGGCAGGAGCCTCCGTGCTTGCTTGCTAGTGTTGCTCTCTTCACACTGTCTCGTCCTCTCCAGATCTAAACACGACAATGGTGTCCACACTCTCTCTCTCTCTACTCACCGCTCGTCACAGATCCAGCCAGATCCTCTCCACCGAGGAAGGTGAGAAGGTGCAACGTTCACGCGGTCGTCCTCGGCGACGGCTCATACCCACTACTGGCGCGTCCCAATCAGCCTGCCTTGCCGTTCTCTCCCAAGCACCGCTAGCGAGGGAGGGCCTCCGACCCCTTCTTCCTCGCTACCGTAGTGTGGGCAGATCCGGCCTCCCACCGCCCACCTAGCGACATCCTGGCGACCATCAGGTATAACTTCCTTCGAAACCGGCCTTGCTCTAGTTCCCGAGCTCCTGAAGTTGCTGCATTTGTATCTTTTACTATTTATCAGGCCCCCTCATAGATAGGATCGATCGGCTGTTCGAAAACCACCTATTTTTTATACGTTTAAGAGGTAAAACTAGTTCATGCACTCCAATCTAGTACTACTTGGTTCAAACAAGGAAGAAAGGGGGTGGGGGTGGGGGAGGATTTGTTACCTGAATCTAGGACTTCGTCAAAATAGGAAATAATGGGGGCGAAAAGTAGCAGAGACTGGCTATCCAACTGGTCTCTAGGTCTAGTAGGGAAATAAAAAGGGAAACGCAGTACAAACTCAATATAAACCCGATCTATTGGTTTAAAAAGGAAAGAAAGTGGGGACTGGGGGACAAGTTAACAGAGTAAGTCCAGCACTAGATTTGCTAGCCTCACATAGTATAAGGTGGCTATACCGAACAAAAATGGGACCAACCCAGATATCCTGTTCTGATGTTTGTTGCCCCGAGCCACTCTTATGTAATGCCACTGGTAAAATGTAGCAGTTGCACTGTTAAAAGTAAGGACACGCTAAAACAATGTTGTTTTCAATGTAATGCCTCCAGTAATATGAATCAATGGCAATTTTTTACATGTCCTGCTAAATTTCCCATTAAGATAAGTTGGATCTTTTTGTTAGAAATGCAACTGTCCTGGTACGCCTACTCTCCCGTGCCCAAAGTAATGTCGTATTTAACTGTTGTCATAGTTAATCCTAATGCCCACACTAATATCTAGCAATGCCACTGCTTTAGAAATTGGTACCGTCCTTGTAGGATTTCCATTCAGATAAGGAACATGCTTCTTTTCCTTTGATGCATGTTTCATCACTTGTTAGTCACCCTCCTTTCCACCTTTTTTGTGCAAATAGAGATATAAACCTCACGCTCGATCTTAGTTGAACTGCACAAATGATATCCAAATTATAGTTGAGCATTCCAGGAGCTTCACAACCAACCTTGATGTTGCTCAATTTTATTGCAACTAATGAAGAAGAAGCTCTGTGGGTTTCGTTTTCTAATGGAAATGGAACCGGGGCTGGAGCCCTTTTCTTAAAAAAAATGAAGAAGCTGCTAGCTTACAGGGCATTGCTTCATTTTAGGTGAACTGCACCAAAAGGTCCCATGAATTGAATCATCCATGTTGGTGACTGAAAGAGCCAGCTTTAGCATCCCAGTCTAAGCACCCCCGGCCTCCATCCTTGCGACGCACGGTACACCTCATTTGCCATGTGCTCGGCCCTAGTGTCACTGGTAAAATGAAGTAATAATACAGTTAAAATAGAGTGAGTGTCCTCTCTATCATTTCATTTCCAATGTAAATAAAGAAAGTGCTTCTCTTTGTTAATGTATGTTTCATAAACTAGTCCCATTGTTAATGTTTAAGCATTTCTGCAAACTGGAGTGCTTAATTTTAGTTGATCTGTACAAAAATAGGGATTTGAATGTCTCAAGGCACCTCCTTGTACTACCATTGTACACTGATGTTCATCACTGGCAGAAGGTGTATCTGGGATACTTGGGACGATGTCCAATATGATGCATATTGTATGAGGCGTCGCAGGGCCAATCTCGCCCTCGCAGCATGGCATACTATGATACTATCGCAATATTTTCTTCTATTTATTTTATGTGTTTCATCAACTAGTGCCACTATAATGTAATCACGCTTTTTCATTATTTGTGCAAACAGGGTTATTCAGCTGCATTTTGGTGGAACTGCACAAATGTACGTATGGAACCGACATATATGCAGAGTGTGAGGTGTGCCAAGTAAAAATTACCAACACCAACCATGCTGCATGCACACATTGGCATCCACCACCACCAGTGGGATGTGTGGCGCTCTCTGTGGACGGATCTTTCTCGTCATCAAATCCTCTAACCAAATACTAGTAGCTTATATTGGCAGTTTTCTAGGGAGTACTCTTTTCTGAAAGAAGCACCAATCTATTTTTCTTTATTTGTACACTATGTCACAACTTTGACCCAAAGGTCCAGAGCTATTTTAGGGTGATTGGCATAGTACTCGAAGACTGATTGTAAGCATGATTTTCATTAGCTGTCATACTGATTGTAAGCATGAGCAGGTGGAAGATTAGGTTAGTCCGAAGCTTACCTTAAACCCTACCGCCGCCCTTGAAACGAGGCGAGCGTCGAGGGAACCGTGGAGAACGGCGGGGAAGCGACGTCGCGCTATCCGGCCTCCTCTTGCAGTGGGAGAACGAATACTCCTGTGGCTCCAGCTGGCTCCGCACCCTCACCAACGGCACACCATACTCGATCGATTTGTTATCCTCTGGGTGCTCGACCTTCGACCTATACTCCCACCACCTCTGCCTGACTGTCGTCTCGGGCGAATCTGTCTGCTCCATTGCCCAGAGGAGATACTCGATGAACTCGGAGGACTGCGACGTGACTATCGCCGAGGAGTACATGTACATCGCCGCCGTCATCGCCGCCGTCTCGCTCTTTCGCATACATTGCCACATGGCCCGCACCATCCTCGAAATCTCCCACTCATTGTCAAACCAAGTAAGGATCTCCTTCAGCCTGGCTAACTTTGCCTGGTTGCCGCCAGCGATCTTCCTGATTCGCTGCTGCATCCTCTCCATAGATGTCTTTCTGAGTGGTCCGGTGCTAGCTTTGGAAGATGGGAGGAGAGATGGTGGTCTTGCAATAGAGAAGAGGGAGAGGCGATACGGTGGTTTTGGAATGGAGATGATGGAGAGGAGAGGAGGTGGTTTTGCAATGGAGAAGATCAGAAGAGGGAGAGGCGAGACGGTGGTTTTGGAATGGAGATGATGGAGAGGAGAGGAGGTGGTTTTTCAATGGAGAAGAGGGAGAGGAGCATGCGGCAGCGATTTATGGTTGGGCGAGAGGGTCGGCGCGCTGTGACTGGATCAAAATCAAAATCAATTTACCCTTCAATTTAGAAAGTGACCCCACATTAACTAGTCTCCCTTTTATTCTAGGTCATAATTGACCATGATTTTCGCACATAAAATATATGTTATACGCTGCGAAAATAATATAATTTGAAAGTACATTCAGTTACGAACCAAACGATACAGTTTTTGGTGACGTGCATTCACATTTTGCTTGTCAAATATAGTACATGGTCAAACTTTGACCCAAAATAAGAAAAACAGCTAAAAAATACTTCCAAGACCAGCACCGCTCTTCCGCTCTTCTCCTATTAAACCACCGCCGCTCCTCTCCTATTCCAATCTAAATCCAGAGCTGCTCCTCTCCTCTTCCATTTCAAAACCACATCCCCTCCTATCCTCTTCCAGTCCAAAACCAGCGTCGCTCCTCTCCCATTCTAATCCAAAACTAGCACTGCTCCTCTGCTCTTCCATTCAAAAACCACCACCGGCGAGTGAAGGTGCTCTGGAGAAGTAGATCGATGGAGGAGTACAACCAATACGTGAGGATCGCAGACGGTGACCCTGTGAAGCTAGCTAGGATGTTGGAGATACAATCTTGGTTTGACAACACAGACCAACTAGAGGCGACGGCGACATCCATGGCCAAATATCTGCAACAAAGTGAAAAGGCGGTGATACACCCAGAGGGAGTCGCGCGGGAGTACATAGAGCTGCTCCTCTGGGCCATGGAGCAAACAGATTCACCGAATCCGATCGTGAGGGAGCAGTGGTGGGAGTATCGATCCCAGATGGAGCATCCACCAGAGATTGAAGGATTGAGCATCTACAGGGTGCCGTTTGTGAGGGTGTCCTGCCAGAGCGAGCCGGTGGAGTCTTCGTCGACCGAACCAAACTACAAGAGGAGAAAAGCAGTTGGACCGACGACGCTTCCCCGCCATCCTCTCCCTCGCCATTCACATTGTCTCACGGGGCGGCTGTCTGCCGCCGAGGAGTAGGAGGGGACTGCCCCCCAGCCCAATAGACGGGCAGGTTGTGAATTGTTAGGAGGAGCTTAGGATTGTCAGTATTTACAGGTTGTGAATTGTGTTTTGTGTTGTGTATTTTGAGAGTACTTTCAGATATGAATGTCTTTTGAATTTCAGATTTGCAGTATTGAGCATATGAAGTATTTTATGAATTCTAGAGATCTATTTTTAGCACTTAAAAAATGTAGTTTAATAGGAGTATAAAAGTGTAGACAATGTGATTCTCAGAGAATAAACTGCAAGTTTCAGTTTCAGGTAAGAAACTGGAAGTTCAGTTTCAGATAAGAAACTGCAACTTTCAGACGCAGAGCATTTATATTAACACGGCCTTTTCAAATAGGGTTAACATCATGTTGGAAGTTTTATTCATGGTCGAAAATGGAACTACCAGCCAGTTAACATCATGCTGATCAACATTCATGCATAGCACATCTTCATATGATGCATAGTCAAAATGCCCACACAATGTCGAGTGTGCGAAACACAAAGAAAACGAGGGACGAAGTTTTGGCAAGTGTTGGACGTGGTGTGCGTAGATGACAATGGGGACCCACATGTCAATAAAGGCAGAGGCAAAAAATTTGGAGATATTTTGCCTGCACAGGTGTGAGGTGGAATTGAACCCGGGCGGAACAGCTATCGGGTAGTGTCACTTGGCCACTAGGCTAGTTCAGTAGTTTCGTTAATAATAAGGCACTTCCTCAGGTGGTCGGATCCCCTCCTGCGCCTTTGTGTGCTCGCCGCGACGCTGATGTCTGCTATTGTGAACATGCTGAACAAACGAGAGGAACCTGGAGAGGACTGTACGTGAGGAGGCGGACAGTCGGGACCCACCAGGTCTATGGCCGTACGCAAGCAAGTGCATCATCGAAAAATACTTCCTCCTCATGCTAAACTGACATTGGGGCCCACGGGTTTCTCAACATAGTTACATTTTTTTAGGTGCTTCAACGTAGTTACTATAGGAGATAAATTCACAACGAAGCCGGGGAGCGGGCAGGTATCATTTATTATCACTGGGGCAGCAAGTATCAGCTGGGTTTTGGGCTGCCCTGTCTAGGCTTTCATTTTTAACATGCGCAGCCCACGACCACGGATGGGAGGTCCATAGGCCTGTTTGTATTTTCTTGAGGGCCGTCATGTATCGACCGGCCTATGGACGGCCCATCCGAGGTTTTATTTTTCCTGAATATCGGCAGCCCAATTTATGTATTTTTTGAAGAAAACGCATAGGTCTGTTCTATTTTTCTATATAAGAATAGGAACGCCATGTCCAACTTATGTTTCCCTTCTAACTATATTATATATATTTAAATTAGTTTATATGTCTTATATATTATTTTTATTGTCATCATATATTTAACAGATACTTAAATATGTAAGAAAATAATATCCCACATCTTATTAACTTATAAAAATAATTTCTTAACAATAAAATCCTGGATTGTTTTGGCACGAAAATCCTAGTGATTGTATACAAAACCTTGGTAAGATTTGAGGACGAATGTAATAATATCACTTATTATTTAAATATATTTATAACAAAATGCTCAGCCCCTTTTTATGTTTTGATAACATTGCTAGCCCAGCCCAACATTATGATTAGAATCAGCCCAGCAAAATCGTGTATTTCGAGAAAGTGCAAATGGCCTGCAAGTTTTTAGGAAGTAAAATAAATGGGCAGCATGGACGCTACATTATTTGTTCACCCAGCCCAGCTAATGGTTGTAATTCAAAAAAAAGATCAAATTGACTGTAAATTCTACTGCGCAAAAAAAGACTGTAAATTCTGAAAAAATGGGACAAATACGTGCCACATTTTTGGAGGCTGAAATGTGGGCCAATAGGTCGAAGCCAACGCAAGTCGTTGTCAATTTAGTCAACAAATGATTCTGACATGTTAGCCATTGGATTTACATCCAACGACCGACATCCATCTCCAATCTCTCGTCTTCTTCCTCTAGCGCAGCCGGGACCACCTCCCGCCTCCTGCTGCTAGCAGCTCTGCTTAGCACGCTTCGCTATGAAGCGTTACTCCACCGTTGGCCAGGCGATCGCTCCACCCCTCCACACCTCCTGTTCTTCTCCACCGACTGTCGAAGCACACCGCACTAGAACCAGTTAACACTCGTAAATCTCTCTGTCTGCGACTCTACTCCCGCGTCTTCCCATCTCCGGCTCGTTGCTGTCTGGGGCCTCGCCGTCGTCCACCACCTTGGATGCGCTCGGCGTGACATGGTCAACATGGTCAACGAACGACACCATCGGAAGTAGACTGTGTGTAGAGAGGCTGATAGCTGGGTCCACGGCCGCACACAAGGAAATGCCTCCTTATTACGCACAAAATAATGATTCCTCCACCTAACATCTGGGACCCACCAGAAGGGACTCTTTATTTCACGAAAAACTGCGCCCCCCACTGAAAGGTCGGACCCACCAGCTATCTTCGCACGCAAGGAAGTGCCTCCTTTTTACGCATAAAAAATGAATACTCCCCCTGCCAGCTGGAACCCAGCATAATGGGAGGCTGACTTGTGGGCCTACCAAGTTGACAGGGACGGAGGGCTTTGTCAACGTAGTCAATATGAACGATTCTAGCTCCTGTTACCGTATGACGTTCATCCAACGGCTGTAGTGCTTCTTCAACCTCTGGTCTTCTTGCTCCAGCCGCCCAAACCAGCGCCGGTCGTGCCGCGTGCTCCTGCCTCTCATAGCCGGTTGTGATGCCGCGGAGGCCTCACCGCCCCCTACTACTCCCACTACTGTCCAGGCCATCCCTCTACTCACCCACACCCTCTGTTATTCTGCGGCGACGGCAGCCTTACACCGCAGCCGAACCAGTGAACCCTCGTACTCCTCTTCGCGTCGGCATCCACTGTTGCGTCTTCCCCGGCTCCGCGTTGTCCCCGTCCTAGGCCTCGCTGTCGTCCACCGCCGTGGTGCTCTCGACGCGGCGTGGTCAATGTGGTCAACGACCGACTTCCATCGGAAGAGTACTGTGCGTGGAGAGCCTAACAGCTGGGTCCACGGCGGCCCCAAGGAAGTGCCTCCTTATTATGCACAAAATAATTATTCCTCCACCTGACAGCAGGGACAGACCGGACGGGCCACCGTATTTCGCAAAAAAAAACATTCCCCCCTGACTGCTGGGACCCACCAGTTACACCTTCGCACGCAAGGAAGTGCGTCTGGGCAAAAAAATGATTCGCCCCCCTGACTGCTGGGACCCACCAGCTACATCTTCGCACGCAAGGAAGTGCCAGATAGTCGGGACCCACCTGGTCGAAGCGTACATAGCGTTGTCATTCTAGTCGTGAATATGTACATACATACTAGTGGATGTAGAGGCGCGCACGTGTCATAGTAGAGGGGCGCACGTAGCATGTACATGTACGTACATCGGCCAGTGTGCAAGAAAGAAAATATGGCCTCGTATGTGTACATATGGGCGGGGTCTCGAACGCCTACTCGTGCATACATACGGCCAGGGCTCGTGTACAAGGCTGGGTCGAAACAGAGAAAATGCGTCTTCGTCGTGTTCATGGGGAGGCAACGAAATGCGTCATGTTCATGGGGAGGCAACAGAATGCGTCGTGTTCATCGGAGGCTATGGAACGCGTGGGAGCCAACCGGCTTGGACGGAACAGGAGATGGAAACGAGGCCTGGCGTACCGCAGAACGGAGGAAACGACCTTGTGTTCGACCGGCCACGTTCGAAACGGGATCCTCTTCATCAGGAGGGGTGTGGCATACCGCAAAACGGACGAATCGGACTTGTGTTGGAGCGCTACGATCGAAACAGGGGTCCTATTCATCGGGAGGGGTGTGGCGTACCGCAAAATGGGACTCCACGGGATATTGCTCATCTCCACCGTCGACCTCCTCCAGCCTCCACGGGCTCCTGTTCATCCAGCCTCCACCATGCGCTACTCCATCGGCTACTGTTCAACCACCCCTCCACGGGCACCCCCTCCACCGTCTACTGTTTATCAAGCCCTCCACGGGGTCGTCCTGTTCATCCAGCCCTCCACGGGGTCCTGTTCATCTAGCCCCAACCGGCTCGATCGATCGGGGTCCTGTTCATCTAGAGGCAACGCCACGGGGTCCTGTTCATCCACCCCCTCTGCTCACTGTTCATCCAACCCCCCCCCCCCACAACGCTCAGTTTTCATCCAGAGAGGCAGCATCGATCGGCTTTAGTTAGCAGCAGTAGCGAAGGAATCGCTCGATCGGGTTCAGTTAACAGCCATCGATCGATCGCTCGGGTTCAGTAACGCGTAGCCTGCAGTGCAATCGCTCGTGTTCAGTTAGAGCCCAACGCCTTACTCAGGTGCAGTTAGAGCCAATGCCTCACACACACGCGTACAAGAGGAACGCGCATCACTCGGCCCCCGACCGCCCACCGTAACCGGGAACTCCCCGAAATTTTCCTCGCCCTCGCTTCTAGCATGGTTTTTTCTGTCATGGACGGCCCAAAGAATGTCATGCAGCTGCTCCTCCGGCCCGCCCAGGACGAAAAACCCATTTCCTATCATGATTTTTTGTCATAGAAGTAGGATCGCACCACATGTATGATGATACCGGGTTTGTCCACAATTATCATCATAGAAGTGTCATAAGTATGACAGAAAAGAATTTCGTTCGGCCTAAAATGTCACGGATGTGTCTTTTTTTGTAGTGCATGAAGGAACACGATGACGGTGACGCTGGTGTTTTTTACCCAGGTTCAGGCCACTAAGAAGCATAAAGCCCTACTCCTACTTTGGTGGATTGGATGGAAGAACACAATGAACACGCATCTCTCAAGCCCGGCAAGGTAGCCTCGGGGAGAGCTGCTACGCGTGTACAAGTGTGCAAGGGTTCGAATCCCTTGCAAGGTGGCATTGGACCTCCTTTTATAGCTCAAGGGGTAACCACAGTGGCAAAACGTTCTTTATCTGGTGATTACATAGACAATAGTGCTATCATACCTAACTCCGGAAGTTAGGAAAAAGTGCATTAAATGCACTGCTAGGTGTCATGCTGAGGGTGAAGCCCGACAAGCCTACCATGCCGCTTAATCATGTCCTCCTTATCCGCTTGACACGCCTCTGGATGGGTGTCATATGAGGGTAATCTATCTTCCAACGGGCCGCCATGTTCTTAGTAGAAGCCACTTAATCATCTGGACGCTCGACGCCGCATTGATAAGTGTTTTGCATCATGGTGCGGTGGAGCGGCGGTGCCTTGGCGGGAGTTATTGACCTTGGCAACCCCGGCAAGCCTGCTGGGGCAACCTGGGACTTGTCGTTGGGGCTGTCTCAACCTGGCTGGGCTCTCTTTCCCGGCAAGGGAGGCCTTCCCAAGGTGGTGCTCTGCTCTCCTGTATGTTTACTTGGTCTTCTTGATCCGCTCCTTGATCTCACAAAGAGCGGTTTCCTCTTTCTTGGCCTTGCTTTGTAGGTTAGTGCCAAACGCGTGATGCTAGCACTCCTGTGTATAAGTTTGGGTAGCAAACGTGAATGTTTGTTGCACCGACAATACATGATTCAAATCCAACAAAGGGGGGGTATACAATGGTAACTAGTTCATCTCCTAGAAGGAGTCCTTGAATCCACTAGGGCATCTTCCCTCAAGAGGGGGTCTTGAACCCACTTGGAGGATCTTCTCCTAGGAGGCCTTGGTCTCCAATGGAGTAGGTATCAAGTGGATGAGCAATGCTCTATCTCTCATATGAGCTAAAACCAATGCTAACCTTAATAAGAGGGAGGAGGGAGAGTATATATAGTCTAAGGGTGCGAATGGGTACATGGGCGTCGGCCCTAGTCATTGTGGGCTGACAAGCGTCGGACGTCTGGAGGGCCACGTACTTCTGGTGGATCACAAGGGTCTGGTCATCCGGAGGGCGCCAGACATCCGGTGATTCTGCTCTGGTCAGGTGTCGTCGGATGTCGGGTGGGCGTCGGATGTCAGAGGCTCGGTCGTCCAGAGGTCTTCGGATTTCCGCTATTTTCCATTCTGTGATGTGGCACCGGAAGTCCGGAGGGGATTGGTCGTCCGGTTGCTGAGGAGGTGTCGGGCATCCAGTACTTGTTGTTCGTCTGATCGATGTAGCCTTCACTGGCTGGGCAGTCAGGCTGGTGGATGCTCTAGGCATCGGATGCTCAGCATGGTCCGTTCATCCAGAGGCTGTAGTTTCCTGACAGCTCCTCCTCTTGGTCTCCACGCTTGGTGTCCTCGCCATCTTGCCCCTTGGGGATAGTTCCTTCGTGGCTTCCCTATGACTACCTGATCACACACAAGGCCTCCACTTGAGGTAGTAGCCATGTCTCACATATGGAAGGTGGTTTTTCGGAGAGGAGCGAGTTCACCTTACTTTCAATATCCCTTGCTCGAGCTCTAGTCATTGGTACATGTGGTTCCTCTGTCTCCATGGGGATGATCGTAGGATGCTCCGCATCAGTCACGCCTGTGGGACTGGGGTAGCCAGGCCCATCTGCGTGTGGCCCAGTGCACGACACCACCAGAAGGCCCAAAGCTGGCCCACCGTTAGGGCTTCATGATTAGGACCTTTGTGAGGACCTCACCTCGCGAGGTATGCATCATCAGGTGTCATCAAGAGCTTCGCGAGGCGGCTTTCCGAGGTCATCTCCCGAGGCCCCTCGCGGAGGCGTACGAGTCAAGGATCAAGCAGCGGAGCCGCTCCCCTTTGCCTCTTCACATGGGTGACGTACGTGGCGACGGACTGAGAAAGAGGGGTGCTTGCGGGCGTGGATATGGAAGCTTTCCTCTTTTGTTCTAACGGAGCAAGGACAACGGAGTGGTTCCCGAAGCAGTCCCCAAAGATTACCCATTAGGTGCAAGAAGGCCAAGAGGATGGACTCACTAGGATGGAGGTCATCCCTGAGACCACCGACGCGTCATGGCAGGAGGCTTTTGCAGGCGAAGACCACCTTTAGTCAGGAAAAGCTATTCTCTTGTCCCCCTTCAAACTGGCCATTGTGGCAACCCTTCCCGCCTAGTGTTTTTGAGGGAAGAGGACCAATGCTAGTATAAGTAAGGGTGGGGTGCCGCCGTAGAGACGGATCGATACCATCCTCCCGAGGATGCTCACTTTCCCTTTGTACTCTGGTACTCATCCTCCCTCACGAAGCAGGAGTAGGGTCTTACACCGCAAGGTGGCCTAAATTTGGGTAAACTACTGTGTTCATTGTTCTTCTTCTCTAGCTTGAGCATGCCGGAGCATCGCCATGAGATAGTGAGTCGCGAGATAGGGCTAGTGGAGATAGCGAGCGCACCCTAGTGTTTGAACCTTCTTGGGTCCCCGGAGCCCCGATTAGGACAAGAAGATAGTGTTCATTCTCCATCCCTGTGACGCCCGGGTAATTAGGCTATAGTAAGCCCACGCTAATCGTGCCATGACACCTCGGTTACTGTTGCTGTCCTCGCAATAATTTGAAACCGTTCAAAATTCAGATTCAAATAATAAGTGAAATTCTAAACTTCTCAAACATGAAAACTAAAATGATCATCATGTGGCAAATAATCCCTAACTTATTTTGGGTGTTGGAACCAACCTTTTTCAAAATGTTTAAGTGCCTAAACTAAATAAAAACAGGGGCTAAAACAATTATTAAATACTTTTGAATAATAAACAAATGTAAAACTAATTTATTTAGTGCCAAATTAATTATGACAGTAGCCTAACTAATAATGCTAATTTAGGGACTGAGTTGATATATTATAAAACTACATATAAATAAAATTAAAAGAAACAGAAAAATAGGTAAACAGAAATAAAAAAAGGAAAACAAAAGGAAAGGGAGAACCCCCCCCCCCCCCCCGCGCTGGGCCTTTTGGCCCAGCTGGCCGTCCACACTACCCCGGCCGCCTGAATGTGCCGGCCCACCCCGTCGCCTTAACCCCCACCCCCACCCTGGGCCAACCGGCCCAGCTAGCCAACCGGCCGGCCCAGCCGACCCTCCTCTCTGGCCTAAAAGGCCACCTCCCCGAACCCTAACCCCCACCCGATCCCCACTCTCCCCCACTCGTCCCACCTCCTCGCGTCTCCCTCGCCCCTCCCCGATCTGGATCGGGGGAGATGGCGCCTCGACCCCGCCGCCTCGCGCCCTGACGCCAGAGCCCGTCCCCGGTGCCACCCCGACGACCCACCTCGCCGCGCGCTGGACTGCCTCGCCCCTCCTTCTCCCTCGCACGTCGCCCGGACCGCCGACGCCGCCCGGTGCCGCCTCGCCGCGACCCCGCCGCCCGGGCCCCCGCCGCAGGAGCCCCCTCGCTGGAGTCACCACCTCGCAGACGCCGCCCTCCTCCGTCCTCGCCACTGCCCCGTCGTCTTCGACTGCACGCCGCCACGCCGCACGTCGTCCCCGACCTCCGCCGAGCCCGCTGCCCCGAACCCTACTCCGCGCAGTGAGCACCCCCCTGGCCTCTCCCTCTCTCCCCGTCGTCGCGGTCGCCGTGCTTCGCACGCGCACACGCTCACTCGCCGTCGCCCCTCGCCCGTGCGTGGCCACGAGCCCGCGCTGCCCCCTGGCTAACCTGCCCGCGCACACGCCACACCCGCCTCCGCCTGACCTTGCTGGCGGCGGCGCGCATCTGCCCCACGGCTAACATGCCGGCCACCATGCCGCCGCCCTGTCCGAGCCCCCCTGCAATGCGAGCGTGCCCAGCCGAGGCCACTGCCTCGCCCTCGCCCTCGATGGGCGCCCGCACCCAGCGCCCAACGCCCGCCCGATAGCGCCAGAACCCGCTAGGCCCCCTGGGGCCTATGACAAAGGGGCCCCACCCCCTGGAACATAAAAAAAAGGAATAAAAATAATAGTAAAAATAATAATTAATTAGTTAAGATAATTAATTAACTTAGTTAATCCTGTTAGTTAATCTAATTAACACTGTTAATTAGCCTTAATTACTTGATTAGGTAAACAGTGAATGACAGTTGGGCCCCACTGCCTTGTTTGACCGGTCAACGGTCAACGCTGACCGCTGACGTCATGATGACGCAATAAATGTTTTCGAATTAAATTAATTTCTGATAAATCTAAAAATGATTAAATCTTTTAAAATTAATATAAAATAAACCGTAGCTCAGATGGAAAAACTTTGTACATGAAAGTTGCTCAGAACGACGGGACGAATCCGGATACGCAGTCCGTTCGTCCGCCATACCCCCCTAACCTATCGAACTCGCAACTTTCCCCCTCCGGCTCTTCTGCCCGAAAACACGAAACACCGGGGATATTTTCCCGGATGTTTCCCCCCTTAACCAGTACCATCTCATACCACGTTAGGGCACGCCTAGCATCGTTACTTGTCTTGTCATGCATCGATATGCATCTGCTTACCTGGTATTCATTGTTTCTTCCCCCTCTTCTCTCCGGTAGACTACGAGACCGACGCTGCTGCTGCCCAGTTCGACTACGGAGTTGAAGACCCCTCTCTCTTGCCAGAGCAACCAGGCAAGCCCCCCCCCCCTTGATCACCAGATATCGCCTATTCTCCTCTATTCTGCTTGCATTAGAGTAGTGTAGCATGTTACTGCTTTCCATTGATCCTATTCTGATGCATAGCCTGACATTGTTGCTACATCTGTTGATACCTTACCGGCAATCCTAAATGCTTAGTATAGGATGCTAGTTTATCACCATTGGCCCTACATTCTTGTCCGTCTGCCGTGCTATACTATCGGGCCGTGATCACTCGGGAGGAGATCACGGGTATATACTATATACTTTATACATGATACATGTGGAGACTAAAGTCGGGTCGGCTGGTGGAGCACCCGCGAGTGGATCTTTGTGGCGGAGCGACAGGGCAGGTTGAGACCGCCTAGGAGAGAGGTGGGCCTGGCCCTGTTCGGCGTTCGCGGATATTTAAGACGCTTAACGAGATCTTGGTATTTGATCTGAGTTGGCTACGAGCCTATACGCACTAACCATCTACGTGGGAGTAGTTATGGGTATCCCGACGTCGTGGTATCAGCCGAAGCACTTCGTGACGCCAGCGACTGAGTGGCGCGCGCCGAATTGGAACGTAAGCCTGCTCTTGTATTAAGGGGGCTAGTTCTGCTTTCGGCCGCGTACGCAACGTGCAGGTGTGCTATGGGCGATGGGCCCAGACCCCTGTGCGCTTAGGTTTAGACCGGCGTGCTGGCCTCTCTGTTGTGCCTAGGTGGGGCTGCGACGTGTTGATCTTCCGTGGCCGGGCATGACCCAGGAAAGTGTGTCCGGCCAAATGGGATCAAGCGTGTTGGGTTATGTGGTGCACCCCTGCAGGGAAGTTAATCTATTCGAATAGCCGTGATCTTCGGTAACAGGACAACTTGGAGTTGTACCTTGACCTTATGACAACTAGAACCGGATACTTAATAAAACACACCCTTCCAAGTGCCAGATACAACCCGGTGATCGCTCTCTAACAGGGCGACGAGGAGAGGATCGCTGGGTAGGATTATGCTATGCGATGCTACTGGAGATGCTACTTGGAGATGCTACTTGGAGATGCTACTTGGAGGACTTCAGTCTACTCTCTTCTACATGCTGCAAGACGGAGGCTGCTAGAAGCGTAGTCTTCGACAGGATTAGCTATCCCCCTCTTATTCTGGCATTCTGCAGTTCAGTCCACTGATATGGCCTCCTTACACATATACCCATGCATATGTAGTGTAGTTCCTTGCTTGCGAGTACTTTGGATGAGTACTCACGGTTGCTTTCTCCCCCCTTTCCCCCCTTTCCTTTCTTCCTGGTTGTCGCAACCAGATGCTGGAGCCCAGGAGCCAGACGCCACTGTCGATGACGACTCTTACTACACCGGAGGTGCCTACTACTACGAGCTGCCCGCTGATGACGACCAGGAGTAGTTTAGGAGGATCCCAGGCAGGAGGCCTGCGCCTCTTTCGATCTGTATCCCAGTTTGTGCTAGCCTTCTTAAGGCAAACTTGTTTAACTTATGTCTGTACTCAGATATTGTTGCTTCCGCTGACTCGTCTATGATCGAGCACTTATATTCGAGCCCTCAAGGCCCCTGGCTTGTATTATGATGCTTGTATGACTTATTTATGTTTTAGAGTTGTGTTGTGATATCTTCCCGTGAGTCCCTGATCTTAATCGTACACATTTGCGTGCATGATTAGTGTACAATTGAATCGGGGGTGTCACAAGTTGGTATCAGAGCCGACTGCCTGTAGGAATCCCCCTTCCACACTCCTTGGCCGAAGTCGAGTCTAGACATTGAAAACTGTTTTACTAACATGGCTGTGCGGCCCATGGGCCCACGTCGCCATTGGGTGGTATTAGGATCCTTTACTCCTTGTCTATACTCTGGGACTCTTATCTCTCTTCTATTCGGGTTAAATGAATTTTGCTAAACCTAACATTAGGATCTCGTTATCACTTTCACCCGGAGAGCCCCTTATTACTGATGATCGTCTGCTGCAGATGAAGACCCTGAAGATACTCTCCGCTGTTAACCCGAGGACTTGTGTTCATCGCGTTTGCAATTCCCCTTCCACCGTCAACCCTTATGGATAACTACTTTCAGTTGTTATTCTTACAATCATCCCCAGTTGTTCTTGTTATTACAGGATACCCAGAAATACTCGTCGTTGTTTCGATAATCCTTTGAGCTTACTGCCTTGATGTTCTTTGTCACCTGAATACCCCTATGGATAATGCTCGCGATCTGCTCATCCCCCAGTTGTTCATGTGTTTCTCAATGGTCTTCGAAATACTATTCGATCCTCCAAAAATCCTTAGTAGCTTATTGCTCTGCAATACTTGTCTGCTTGCATTATGGATGCTTTCCATATGTCTGACAATATTCGTTAGTATCCTTAAACACCATCATTTTGATCCTATTGATTCAACATGAGTGCGAATGCACGCAATCATCAGTTGATCCTTTTAAATTATCTTTCCGGCTCAGACCTCAATTTTAACATGAGCTGGTTCTCGACCAATCAGATTGCCATCGATTGTACCCCTAAGCATACGCAACTTATCCATCCTTAATCAGAGTGTTTGCTTCTGATCCCTTGATTGGAAATCATAAATCCTTTGCATTTGAGCCTTGAATTAGTCAGTTGTTTCTAAAGTCTGATCTCGTTGCACTGTTTCTCCCTCTGGTTGAGTATCGATGCTCACACCAGATCCCTTGAGGACCACCAGATCATTTGTTGGATTTTATCCGACAGCGTCCTTCATATTCAATAAGTCTGTGAGCCTTTCCTCGGATACATAATGCCTTTGGTAAATTGTATCCTCTGCCTTCTCAAGCATGCTCTACTATCGAGCTTGTGTTATTTATTCTTGAAATTTGTTGTATATACTCCTATGATGCCCTAATGGGTTGAACCTATGGCTTCTCTAAACTGTGTGAACTCGAAAGTTTTCACGAGCCATACACTTCTGGTATTTTGCTAAATAAAATTTCAACACTACGACTTCTTCAAAAGTGAGAAGTGAATGAAAGATTATGCATTGGAGAAGTGGGAGTCGACCTTGAACTTTGTGTTCATGCCCATGGACACGATGTAGATCTTAACATTAAAGCTTCTCTTAAAATTAATTACTCCTTTGGTATAAGTTCATCTTATATCTGGGATCTGGCCTTTTGCAATCGTGGTTCCGACCATGTTCTCCTTTAAATACCATTTCTCGTGCAAGTTTAAGCACTTGTCTTCTGCAGGGTAATACCCCAGTCCAACCTCTACTTTGATTTGTTGTCGAGTATTACCCCCTCTGGTATCTCAAGATTATCACGGAACTGCATAACTTCTTATGAGTTCTTCTTCAAGTATTATTTGACTTTTGTTGCATCATCATTTGACTTGATGTCATCGCCGACCGATCACATCTTCATGAAATCTCTCGACAAATGTGTCATGGTCATCAGCAAAATCCTAAGCTCTTCCAAGATTTATAGCGAATTCATGATGAGAAATACCATCCTTGTCTTTGATGATTTGTTTTATCATCTACCACTTTATTGCCTTCCGTTCGACACAAACTTGTTCGTGATTTGTGTTATACCTTGAGTTCCTTGCTACCCAGCATTGTTCTTCTTTACCTTGGATATTGCACCTATTATGTCAAGAATGTTGTGGGGATTTCTCTGCCTCTTATGCATTCTTGGTACAAGTGATACTTCTTACCTTATCCGTTCATTCTTAGAATATTGATTATTGAATCACCAATTCTGACATTGGTCGTGCAACCCAACCCACAATTCGGTTGCACCTTTCAACCAATGTTTAATTGTGTATGTTTTCCTCGAGCATACCTTAGTATATTATTTGACTTGACAATTGTTATCTCCTTGTTCACATGGTTGTGGAAATTCATCTTTTGGAAATCTCGATGGATTGTCCCTGAGCCCGTCAGCCACCTCATCCTCTCCTTGGTTTAAATGAACTCTTGTGTCGGAACTCGCTCCCATATTTCATTTCTTGAGAATCTTACATTGTCATCTCGTCAATTTGTGTTGCACCTTTTCTTCTTAGGCATCCTGAGTCTGAGGTATCCTGACATTAATGAGATCTGAATCTCGGTCAGATATGATGGTTGGAACCTTTTCCAAGAGTCATAACATTGGTCTTTATATAACCTACTAAGGTGATGTCATGCCTAGCACCCCTGGCCGGAGGCCCTATGGTTATAGATTCCTTTTCGGTAAGGTTATCCATTCTTCCATGAGGAAATTGTAAGGCTTATTCTATAAGTTTTTCCTGATGGATCCTTTGTGTTTCCAAAGTCTGATCTTCACCTGTTGACCATGTCCATGCTATCTTGAGGCATGTCTGTGGTACTCTGATTTTCAATAAGAGCATTGAAAGCTCAATGCTAAGTTTTCTTTAACCATTATCCAAACACCGTTGTATGGGTAATGTTATGAAATTTCTCTCCCCTGACTTAAAGGGTTTTCTACATGATATCCTGCCACGGATATCATGCTCTGCTGGTCCTTGGGAGGGATATATCCCTGAATTATGTGTTTAAAACACATTTTCCTTTCCATTCTTCTGTTAAACCTGATAATCACATTTTCCTTCCCGTTGTATTGTTAAGCTTTCTTGTGATCTATATGATCTAAGAGGTAATATTCTCCTACTTATGTAAACACCTCGGTGTACAATTCAGTCAGCAAGACCCTGTTACTATTGTTGATGACATTTCGGTAGCCACCGATGGACGAGAACCTTGCCTATTGGCCCGCCTCGTTCAACGAGCAGGAAAATGGTTCTCTTCGTCCCTCGCCCTTGGTACCGATGTTGTTGCCGACGTAACTAATAGGCTGATCCTCTGACATGCCTTGCTATCATGACCATGCAAGATGTCAACGCCCATCCTTATTTTAACCCACATGGTCGGCACATAACCCACAGGTCCCAGGATCGAAACCTGACTCTCCTGTACACCCTGTTGTCAAAGTTATTCCTCATGCTTGACTTTGTATGTAATTCACGGGCCTCCTGCCTGTTGATCTATTCTGGTATAAGACGCAATACTTATTCCCGATTGCTTTGAACCGCTTTCACGCCCTGTAACGGGCATCGAACGATTGTCTATCCGCTTGAAACTTCTTATGGTACCTTCTTACCTTGCTCTCGATGTGTTTCATTTGTTCAACTCGAGAGATAGTCATGTGTTCATTCATGGGATAACCCTAGATGATTACCCCTTATAGCATCCTATCGTTATCACCCTTCCCATTACCTATTCGTAAGTACGATGGAGTTCCCGAAGAAAGGATGCCGACTTCCTCATGATTACCCGAAGCAGAGAAATGAAGCATCAATGTAATGGATCAACCTCTTCGAGAAGAACAACCAAGACCAAGAACACTCCCTAGAATTTCGTAACCCGAACCTTCCCCCTTTACTTCCCTCTTAAATCTCGGGACGAGATTTCTTGTAGTGGAGGAGAATTGTGATGCCCGGGTAATTAGGCTACAGTAAGCCCACGCTAATCGTGCCATGACACCTCGGTTACTGTTGCTGTCCTCGCAATAATTTGAAACCATTCAAAATTCAGATTCAAATAATAAGTGAAATTCTAAACTTCTCAAACATGAAAACTAAAATGATCATCATGTGGCAAATAATCCCTAACTTATTTTGGGTGTTGGAACCAACCTTTTTCAAAATGTTTAAGTGCCTAAACTAAATAAAAACAGGGGCTAAAACAATTATTAAATACTTTTGAATAATAAACAAATGTAAAACTAATTTTTTTAGTGCCAAATTAATTATGACAGTAGCCTAACTAATAATGCTAATTTAGGGACTGAGTTGATATATTATAAAACTGCATATAAATAAAATTAAAAGAAACAGAAAAATAGATAAACAGAAATAAAAAAGGAAAACAAAAGGAAAGGGAGAAAACCCTCCCCCCCCCCCCCCGCGCTGGGCCTTTTGGCCCAGCTGGCCGTCCACACTACCCCGGCTGCCTGAATGTGCCGGCCCACCCCGTCGCCTTAACCCCCACCCCCACCCTGGGCCAACCGGCCCAGCTAGCCAACCGGCCGGCCCAGCCGACCCTCCTCTCTGGCCTAAAAGGCCACCTCCCCGAACCCTAACCCCCACCCGATCCCCACTCTCCCCCACTCGTCCCACCCCCTCGCGTCTCCCTCGCCCCTCCCCGATCTGGATCGGGGGAGATGGCGCCTCGACCCCGCCGCCTCGCGCTCTGACGCCGGAGCCCGTCCCCGGTGCCACCCCGACGCCCCACCTCGCCACGCGCTGGACTGCCTCGCCCATCCTTCTCCCTCGCACGTCGCCCGGACCGCCGACGCCGCCCGGTGCCGCCTCGCCGCGACCCCGCCGCCCGGGCCCCCGCCGCAGGAGCCCCCTCGCTGGAGTCACCACCTCGCGGACGCCGCCCTCCTCCATCCTCGCCACTGCCCCGTCGTCTTCGACTGCACGCCGCCACGCCGCACGTCGTCCCCGACCTCCGCCGAGCCCGCAGCCCCAAACCCTACTCCGCAACGTGAGCACCCCCCTGGCCTCTCCCTCTCTCCCCGTCATCGCGGTCGCCGTGCTTCGCACGCGCACACGCTCACTCGCCGTCGCCCCTCGCCCGTGTGTGGCCACGAGCCCGCGCTGCCCCCTGGCCACACCCGCCTCCGCCTGACCTTGCTGTCGGCGGCCCGCATCTGCCCCGCGGCTAACCTGCCGGCCATCATGCTGCCGCCCTGTCCGAGCCCCCCTGCAATGCGAGCGTGCCCAGCCGAGGCCACGGCCTCGCCCTCGCCCTCGATGGGCGCCCGCACCCAGCGCCCAACGACCGCCCGATAGCGCCCGAACCGGCTAGGCCCCCTGGGGCCTATGACAAAGGGGCCCCACCCCCTGGAACTTAAAAAAAAGGAATAAAAATAATAGTAAAAATAAGAATTAATTAGTTAAGATAATTAATTAACTTAGTTAATCCTGTTAGTTAATCTAATTAACACTGTTAATTAGCCTTAATTACTTGATTAGGTAAATAGTGAATGACAGTTGGGCCCCACTGCCTTGTTTGACCGGTCAACGGTCAACGCTGACCGCTGACGTCATGATGACGCAATAAATGTTTTCGAATTAAATTAATTTCTGATAAATCTAAAAATGATTAAATCTTTTAAAATTAATATAAAATAAACCGTAGCTCAGATGGAAAAACTTTGTACATGAAAGTTGCTCAGAACGACAGGACGAATCCGGATACGCAGTCCTTCGTCCGCCATACCCCCCTAACCTATCGAACTCGCAACTTTCCCCCTCCGGCTCTTCTGCCCGAAAACACGAAACACCGGGGATATTTTCCCGGATGTTTCCCCCCTTAACCGGTACCATCTCATACCACGTTAGGGCACGCCTAGCATCGTTACTTGTCTTGTCATGCATCGATATGCATCTGCTTACCTGGTATTCATTGTTTCTTCCCCCTCTTCTCTCCGGTAGACTACGAGACCGACGCTGCTGCTGCCCAGTTCGACTACGGAGTTGAAGACCCCTCTCTCTTGCCAGAGCAACCAGGCAAGCCCCCCCCTTGATCACCAGATATCGCCTATTCTCCTCTATTCTGCTTGCATTAGAGTAGTGTAGCATGTTACTGCTTTCCATTGATCCTATTCTGATGCATAGCCTGACATTGTTGCTACATCTGTTGATACCTTACTGGCAATCCTAAATGCTTAGTATAGGATGCTAGTTTATCACCATTGGCCCTACATTCTTGTCCGTCTGCCGTGCTATACTATCGGGCCGTGATCACTCGGGAGGAGATCACGGGTATATACTATATACTTTATACATGATACATGTGGAGACTAAAGTCGGGTCGGCTGGTGGAGCACCCGCGAGTGGATCTTTGTGGCGGAGCGACAGGGCAGGTTGAGACCGCCTAGGAGAGAGGTGGGCCTGGCCCTGTTCGGCGTTCGCGGATATTTAACACGCTTAACGAGATCTTGGTATTTGATCTGAGTTGGCTACGAGCCTATATGCACTAACCATCTACGTGGGAGTAGTTATGGGTATCCCGATGTCGTGGTATCAGCCGAAGCACTTCGTGACGCCAGCGACTGAGTGGCGCGTGCCGAATTGGAACGTAAGCCTGCTCTTGTATTAAGGGGGCTGGTTCTGCTTTTGGCCGCGTATGCAACGTGCAAGTGTGCTATGGGCGATGGGCCCAGACCCCTGTGCGCTTAGGTTTAGACCGGTGTGCTGGCCTCTCTGTTGTGCCTAGGTGGGGCTGCAACGTGTTGATCTTCCGCGGCCGGGCATGACCTAGGAAAGTGTGTCCGGCCAAATGGGATCAAGCGTGTTGGGTTATGTGGTGCACCCCTGCAGGGAAGTTAATCTATTCGAATAGCCGTGATCTTCGGTAACAGGACGACTTGGAGTTGTACCTTGACCTTATGACAACTAGAACCGGATACTTAATAAAACACACCCTTCCAAGTGCCAGATACAACTCGGTGATCGCTCTCTAACAGGGCGACGAGGAGAGGATCGCCGGGTAGGATTATGCTATGCGATGCTACTGGAGATGCTACTTGGAGATGCTACTTGGAGATGCTACTTGGAGTACTTCAGTCTACTCTCTTCTACATGCTGCAAGACGGAGGCTGCCAGAAGCGTAGTCTTCGACAGGATTAGCTATCCCCCTCTTATTCTAGCATTCTGCAGTTCAGTCCACTGATACTGCCTCCTTACACATATACCCATGCATATGTAGTGTAGTTCCTTGCTTGCGAGTACTTTGGATGAGTACTCACGGTTGCTTTATCCCCCCTTTCCCCCCTTTCCTTTCTTTCTGGTTGTCGCAACCAGATGCTGGAGCCCAGGAGCCAGACGCCACTGTCGATGACGACTCTTACTACACCGGAGGTGCCTACTACTACGTGCTGCCCGCTGACGACGACCAGGAGTAGTTTAGGAGGATCCCAGGCAGGAGGCTTGCGCCTCTTTCGATCTGTATCCCAGTTTGTGCTAGCCTTCTTAAGGCAAACTTGTTTAACTTATGTGTGTACTCAGATATTGTTGCTTCCGCTGACTCGTCTATGATCGAGCACTTATATTCGAGCCCTCGAGGCCCCTGGCTTGTATTATGATGCTTGTATGACTTATTTATGTTTTAGAGTTGTGTTGTGATATCTTCCCGTGAGTCCCTGATCTTGATCGTACACATTTGCGTGCATGATTAGTGTACGATTGAATCGGGGGCGTCACAATCCCATAGTGTGCATTTGCAGCAGCATCAAAGGAATGAAATTGATGAGAAATTTGATATATATAATTACCAGGATCCTCATAAGATGTTTGTTCTTGCTCTTTTTTACTTTAGTCATCATTTATGGTTCATCTACACATAAATTTGTGCTTATCATCATATTCCTCATCCTTGCTTTTGGAAGATTCTGAGCGGACATAGCCAAAACAGTACTTCGTTTGGTCTTTCTTATTTTTCTTTTAATGAGATTTTCTGCTTGATCCACCACACTTCACAAATGGCTAGAGGTGATGGTGACCTAAAATTTTGGTGTTTAAACCTGGATTGCTCTAATAAGCGAACCATTCTAGGTTCATATTTCATAGTAATCAATGCTTCCTCTATATCAAAGCAAGAGGGGTAAAATGGGTTATAGATTCACATGGTCGTACCCGTGGTACCTTATAATATAATGTAGGAGAGGATATCTTGTATTGGCTTGGTATCAAGTGAACCTCCAATGGTATTGACACAGATACATACATTGATGGGGGTTGTTTAAGTACACCTCCCTTTGTTTTCTATATTTATTCCACCCTTCTTCTTACTCTCCCTAATGGTGGTGTCACTTTTTCAAAAGGGAGTTTGTGGATATTTGTAACGCCTCAGAGGGAGGCATATCACCCTTACTGGTGAGGAGTTTAAGAACTCCTGCAGATGCAAAATTATAATTAATTATGTTATGAGGTATCATAGGTGTTATAAAAAGAAAAGGATTCTTTATTTTTATTATGAGTCTCGGTATAGGGCTCAGATACAGACCTCAGTAAGAGTGGAGGTGGATTAGAAGCCTCTGCATTTGATGATAATTGTGGGGTTTGTAATGTGGTGGTAATGTATCCCTCTTTCCCAAAAGGAAAGCAATCATATCGACGGCTCATGGGAGATCTTCCACTTCCAGGACCCCTTCCTCCATGTGGAAACATTTTCCTAGAGGAGTGTTTGCTGGATGAGGACTCCATCCCTGATAATGAGGTGGAGCTAGGTGTGATAGGGTATATAAGCTGAAGGCGACACTCATCCCTGCTGAGAGTGTGGCTCCTCAGTTGGGAAGTAATATTTTGCGTCAGCATGATGTGCTTCTTGAATGGTATAAGGATTAACATACCAGGAAATTTCAGGCATTGATGTACCGTCGAGGGGACTACTTGGTACTTGTGTATCCATGATCTACCCAACAATGCTAAATAGGAGGTGTTCACTTCTATAACAAAGAAGTGCACCTTAAAACTGAAACATGATATTTGGATTTTGAGAATGATAGAACCTACTGCCGATCTTTGTTGATTATCAAAACCGCATATCACAACTTTTGTTGGTTTTAGGTCATCCAATATGAAGCCAACATGGGTCAAACTGCAAACTGGGAGAATGTTGACATCAGAACCAGGATCAATGAGAATGTGTCTCAAGTGGAAGTGTCCAATGTTCCCTTCTATGTAAACTGGGCGATTATGATTGTCATCCATTACCACTTTATCTTCTTCATAAAAGGTTATCTCATTTACACTCAACTCATTGCACAATATTATATGCTTTGCCATTGTTATTGCAAATAATTCTAGATTTTGTAATGCTTGAATGAGAGCTTGTCATAGTTCAAGTACCAACATTAGTGCATCATAGACACTTAAAAAGTGCTGGAATACATTTCAACTATGCTACTATGTTGTAATCTATTTTAGGAGGAGCCCCATCGGCATCTCCGGGAGCTTTTGGTGCCTCTCCATCTTGGGTGGTACCATTCGGTGGATCATATATTTTATCTCTTATGACCCTTTTAGGTTAGGTAAGACCTTTCCTCCTCGCATGTTCATATGACTTCTAGTTCAGACTCATGCGATGAGCTTTCTACATGCATAACTTCTTTTTCATGTGGCATAACTGCAACCTCAGGCCAGGAGCAACCCGATGTTGAATTGTCTAGCCCAACATTGCAAGAAATCTTGCCGAAGGACGGCTCAGGAATGACTTCCTTTGTTTTCTATTCCATTATAGGTTCAACTCTCCGCCCCCATCCATGGGGCATGAATTTCTCTAAGGTAGGAAGTCCACAGCTTGGTCTAGGGAATGACTCATTTTCCTCATAATTAGGCACAAATCTTGGTGTATTGTGATGTATGCTAGGATTATGCCACTTGGGCGACATCTTTGTAGTATGCCGATAATAGGGCACAAAATGCATTCCATGCTTGGGTAGATCTTTTTATGCAGACCTGTAGGATCTGGCCTCTTTTCTATTCTTCCTCAAGCCCTAAAGTTCTCGTGAGTGACCCTTAGGCTAGTCAACTTCTCTTAATCCTGGGCCAGTGGCACCAATGCTTCCTTTTCCTATGTGTGAAGAAAATCTATTGTCACCACATTCACAACTTCATCAGTTGAGGAGACTTCTAAAACTCTTGTTTGCTTGCTGCCCAAGGGTCAGGTTGTATTTGAAGTCTTTTTCAAATGGCTTGTTGGAGCCATTCCTTAAAAGCAATACATTCTTAAATGATATGCTCTACATATTAATATTAATGATATGGACAATATATGTTATCCTTCGTATGTACTTGATCAAGATGTTTTGGTTCTGGGAGGGTTAGGTGGTTATGCGCCAACACTTGAGTAAAGAAACTTTTTTTCATCTCTCGACGGAATATGTATTGCTTCCTAAGAAGATCTTGTATGGAAGGACAATGTCTTGCCCCTACAGATTCATTTCTTACGCCTACCATGGGCACAATACTTTGTTTCATTGCTCTAGTGGTGTTAGCCTCATTAGAATTTTTAGGCCTAGCTACATTATTATTTGGTTTATCGTTTAGTTGAATCTCTTAGCATGATCGTGTGTGCTGGCATCCTTATACAACTTCATGAGTTGACGAGACTTCTCAAACTCTTGTTCTGTTGCCTCCATAGCTGAGCTGAGTGCACTAAATGTTTTGGGTTTGCATCGAGATACCTCGAGCGACCAATGTTGTTGCATTCCATTGACACACATTTCAATGGCATACTTATTGTGAATTTCTCCTGCAAGGTGCACAAAGCTATTAAGGAATCTGACTATGTAGTCATCAATCTTTTCATCAAGCCTCTGTCGAACTTGTGCTAGCTCGATCACTGAGAAATCTTTTTACATTGTGAAAAAAATGAGATTTGAAGAGATATTTCATGCTTTTCCAATCAGGTATAGAGCTCACAGGGAGGTGACTACACCAATGGAAGGAAAGACTGGTCAAAGAACCTGTGAATTGCCGCAATAGGAGTGAGGGTTTGCGAGCAGTATCTCCATATGTTGCCTCAAAATAGGTTAGATGTTCCCTTGCATCCCTAGTTCTATCGAATCGGCAGAACTTGGGTGGATACCACCCAGTGGGTTAGGCTACCATGACTCGTATGGTTTGTCAAGCTTGCTCTCTGATGATTGAGGGGCTTGATCTGTGGCAATATGCTTCATTTTTTATTCACAGTATCCTCAATTATAGTTTTATAATCTTTTAGCATATCTCGGGGAGCACCACTAGATGGCATGGGTGGGGAATTTAACAACTGGGGGTGCTGGTTAGCTTCCTCCTTTTGGACAATGGCCCCTAGCTCCTCTACCTGTGGGCCGACAATTGCTTGGCCATCGTTAGACGATGCGCCACGTCCTGAGCCTGTAAGGATGCGGAAAAGTTGGTCGAACTTTGCGTTTAGGTGATCCAACTATAATTGTTGTGAATGAGTCCGTTCTTTCATTCTATGTTAACGCTACTCGGATGTGCCTATGCCAACAATAGGTGACTTTTCTTTGTTTGCAGCATCATCTCAATGGACTTGATCTTGGCTACTCTTCCCGTGCCCATTTGACATGTGTACTGGGGCGGTATTGTCATCTCCAAATTGGCTCTCATCATCTGACACTACCGAATGTGCAAGGTCAGAATAATGCGGAGAGGTAGCAAATTATTTTGGAGAAGGGCTAGATTCCCCATCTAGCACATGTCCCTCATAACCTTGATCTTCTTGACAGTGAATTGAATCTTCGGCTACCGTTTGTGAAGCGATTTTTTAACAAAGTCGCAATACCCGGGCGCTCTACATACTTTTGGAGCATGCTTGGATCTTGTTAACCCAAGATTCCAAAATCACATAAGGATGAGAATAAATTCCCAAATCTTGTCGTGGTTTTTCTGGTGGAGTCGATGATGATGCCATCTCTTCATTACCTTCTTCTTTTTCAGAACTTTTAAACCAACCACAGACATTCCTAAGACGGGGAAGGAAATTCTTAGAAAATGATGCCTTTGGGTTGGGCATGATCTCTTCATCAAAAGGATAACAAAAATCCTTTTCAACTGGAGGTGGAACCTAGTTTTCATGATTATTATGTTCAGCGTGTGCGATCAAGGTTCCACACATCATTGTATCCTTTTCCACGTTACTTTCATCTTTGGAAGTTGCATCCATGATGTATGGACTTGTTTCCATGTCACCTCGATGAGGGGGTGATGTTGACTTTTGCTTTGTTGTTATAACCTCTGTTGTGACATGATTGTGTCTTGCTTGACCTCCGGTGAGAGAATTGGCGAAGTTTCTTTTGCTTCCTTTGTCTCCATGAGATGGATAGGAGTTTGAGATCCCAATTCAGTATTGGTGTTAAGGGGCTAATGTAGATGTTTTCTCATGAGCACCCTGTTTAGGGGTCGCTATAGAATTTTTGCCATGCACTTCTAGCCCTTGGCTTGTTATGTCACCTTGTTGTCGTGACTTTGGCACAAGACGATCAAGGAGGTAATTGTACCTCGCATTTTGCAGTAGTATTGCGAAAATATTCAAAGTAATTTTATCATAGAACGGATGCACACGCCCATTTGACCTAACTCGTAGATGTACATTATCGAGCACAAGATCTTGCAACTATTGATAGAGTGCTCGCTGATTCCTTCTATGCTTGTCCCACTTATGTTGGTTGACTACAATGGAGTATGGAGCTCTTCGAAGAGTAGTTGGAGTTAGAATAAGAAATGAATCTACTTGAGCTAGGAGGAGCTGGGCAGCTTGAGCATTTATCAAAGTTTGTGCTAGAGAAGGCAACACACCAAATTTTGTGTTTTGCAGAGTTGGAGGTTTGACGCCATTTTATTTTCCTGTAGCTTGTTTGCATTTGGCCGTGATGAACATACATTGTTCTCATGGTGATTTTCATGAGAGTGTTACTCATTTCTCGGGGACACTGGTCGCCATTCTTGGCTTGACCAAGCGTTCCAATGAGGGGGTAGTTCTATTTGTCTTGGTCGATAGGAAGATGTAGTAGGGAAGTTTCGACGAGGTGCCCAACTATTACGCTCATGTTCCAGATGATAACTAGGAACATGGCGTCTGGCTTCACCTATTTTCGATCACTCGGGTGCTTGAGAACAGTTTCCACAAGCTTTAAAGCTTTACCTAACCCCATCATGAGATGGAGATTGAGGTTGTAATTGGTATTGGCGAGGAGAATGGTGGCTTGGCGTGCCCACGATATGTGAGGATGGATCATTTACTCATTGTTGCAGCTCTCTCAATTGAGATTGGAGCTGTTGAAATTGGCATTGAAGATCATTAGAGAGAGGCACTGGTACCTCATTGGATAGTACATCAAACTTCCTTTCAGCTTTGTTTTCTCCGTTGTAATGTGACATGGTGAGACTAGCCCAGCTGGATTGAAATGGTTTAGCTCATTGCCGATGGATGGTTTACATCCTAGAGAGCTAGTGACACGCTTCAGAGTGTGTGTCTAGAACTTGTTCATGAATGCTTGCCTAACAAGCTCTTTCATTTTGTCTTGTGATGCACTGAATCAGGGAAAGGACATATGGCTAATTTGTTGGCTATGGATATTTTGTTTCATCCTCCAATGTTGAAGTACCAGTTTCAACAAAATCATCACACAACTAAGCATGTAACTGTTTTATTTGACTACACTTGCATCAATAGTTGCAAAGTGGTCTAGCATGCTAATTTGATTTGGCATTGCGCATAGACCAATACAAGCGATAAGAAGCTATGTTGAGCCTCTCTAAGAGTTTGGTTTTGCTTTCTTTCCTCAGTGAGTAAGACAAGTTTGGAGTAGTAGTGGAAGTGTTTTTCAGCAGATTCCAAGCTTTAGTGATAAGATCCTTAGGTTCCTCCTTATCCTTAGTAGTAGCAACTTTTTTGGCCTTCTTGGTTTCAGTGATATGGAAGGACATCGGGTCCTGCATCGGGTGGTGGTGGGTCCTGCTTCCATGTTGGATGCCTACCATAGGAGGAAGCGATACAAACTAGAGCACACTTGGAGTTGAAGTTTGTCTCATAGATTGCTCCATGGTGATGACGGGAAAGGACTCACCTACAAAATGGGAATCCTTCCGTTAGTATACCATCGCAATATACATGCTCATCAAAACACATAGCATGAACTGATCATTGTTAAGTACAATGCATATCTTCTTTCCCACGTGTATTCTTGGGCTTTTGCGTGCCCACCCATGCCTACTGAGCCTATCTTCAGTACAACATCCATCTTAGTACAGATGTAGATTGACCTTTTTTATCATTCAAACATCATTTGTGCACTTCTTTGGGAAAATAGAGCACCGACGAGGCATAGGTGTACCAACGAGACAATTTTTTATCAGCACCAACCAATATTTATGCTTGCCCAAATTTCTTTCCTCGATCAAGATTTCTCATGTGCCATTTCAGATGGTCAGAGAAAAGATAACTTATCAAGAAGTGTCAGGGACATGAGAATAGATGGAAAGTTTGTGCCATGAATTTTTTAACACATACATGGAGCATTAGGATGTTACATGCATGTGTTTGAACCAAAACCGTAGAACAATCGTTCTATGGTACAATTGTATTAATAAAATAAATAGAAAAGCGTGATATAGAAGGCGATCAACCAACTCTAGTTTTGTGGAACCCAAAAGGCAACATGGTCAACTAGTTTAGAAACTGTTTAGTCCAATTGACAAGCAGTGTTTTAAAATTGTCCTTGATTCGATGTTTTAGAAATAGAAGGTCTGCCTTAAGAGCCCTTTTCCACGCCTGAATGGAAGGGTTCTGTGTCACGCCCAATATGCGACCCTATCCTAAAGGAACTCGAAGGTCCCACCAAGGATAGAAGCGCATATTGGGGACACTTTTGCAAGGTGGATATCATTACATCGTACCATTACATAATAGTTGGGGATACATACAAGAGGCATAAAATGCCAAACGAATAGAACAACATCATACATAAGAGCATCATCCGACTACGGATGAAACACAAACAGAAACTCAAATGACATCCACCCTGCTAGCCCAGGCTGCCGACTTGGAACCTATACCCTGAACGACGAAGTAGAAGAAGAACTCAAAACAAGCAAGCATCGCTCTCGCATCATGATCATCGCATAACCTGTACCTGCAACTATTGTTGTAGTAATCTGTGAGCCACGAGGACTCAGCAATCCCATTACCATGGGTATCAAGACTAGCAAAGCTTAATGGGAATGGAATGGATAGGTGGTGAGGTTCCAGCAGCGTCTAAGCATATATGGTGGCTAACATACGCAAATAAGAGTGAGAAGAGAAGCAACAGAACGACCGAGAAGCTAGAAGTGATCAAGGGGTGATCCTGAAACTACTTGCGTTCAAACATAACACAAACCGTGCTCACTTCCCGGACTCCGTCGAAAAGAGACCATCACGGCTACACACATGGTTGGGTATTTTAATTCGAATCTGGTGTCAAGTTCTCTACAACCGGACATTAACAAATTCCCATCTGGCACGGCTTTCAAAAGTTTATAACCTGCAGGGGTGTCCCAACTTAGCCCATTATAAGCTCTCACGACCAACGAAGGATATTCCTTCTCCCGGGAAGACCCGACCAGTCTCAGAATCCCGGTTACAAGACATTTCAACAATGGTAAAACAAGACCAGCAAGACCACCCGACTGTGCCGAAAAATCCCGATAGGAGCTGCACATATCTCGTTCTCAGGGCACAACGGATGAGCAAAACGTACAACTAAAACTAGATCTCAAGTTTCCCAGAGGGGGCGCTGCAAAGGGCTCTAGTTTGGACCAACACTCAGAAGAGCACTGACCCGGGGGGGTTTAAATAAAGATGACCCTTGGGTTTGCAACCCCAAGGGAAAGTTATAGGTTGTTAGGAAAATGTAAAACCAATGTTGGGACTTGCTGGAGGAGTTTTATTCAAAGCGAGCTGTCAAGGGGTTCCCATACACCCGGCCGCGTAAGGAACACAAAATCAAGGAACATAACACCGGTATGACAGAAACTAAGGCGGCAAGAGTGGAACAAAACACCAGGCATAAGGCCGAGCCTTCCACCCTTTACCAAGTATATAGATGCATTAATTAAATAAGAGATATTGTGATATCCCAACATAACCCTATCCATCATGGAGCAATCTTTGACTTCACCTGCAACTAACAATGCTATAAGAGGGGCTGAGCAAAGCGGCAACATAGACAGGCAATGGTTTTCTAGGAAGGGTGAAAAGGTTAGAGGCTGACATGGCAATTTGGGAGGCTTGATAAACAAGTCATAGGTAGCGCAGCATAGCGATAGAACGAAGCAACTAGCATAGCAATGATTGTAGTGAGATTCAGGGTGACAGTCATCTTGCCTGAAATCCCGCTAGGAAGAAGAACGAGTCCATGAAGAATACGAACGGATGAAGCCGAACCAAGCGTAGATGAACGAATCTTCACGATCGCAATGAAACAGGAACTGTCGAGAAGAAGCACAACCGGAAAGAAGCAAACAACAAGGTAAACACACAACACATAAACATGACATGATGCACAACAAAGCAAGATGCATGAAAAAGGCTAGATGAGGCTACTCATGGCAAGAGATGATGCAAACAAGAACAACACATCAAAGCAAGTTTAAATGAGTCCGGAAACAATATATAACAAATCCGGTAAGTCCTCATATGCAAATTTCGAAATTGGTCCAGATCTGAATAAACCTTATGTTCAAGTTGTTAAACAGCAAGTTAAAATGCACCAAGATGATCTACACGAAATTGTAGTCAAGTTACATATAAGGTTCATTTAGTTTGGAGCTATGCCTCGAAGATATGAGCAAAACAAGTTAAACATGGCATTGATGCAAAATGCATTCAAACATCAAGCAAACACTCTGAAAACATGGATGCAACATGATAAGATGAAACTACATGCAATTCTAAGCAAGTTTCATATAGAGCATGCTCAAAACGGAGCAACGGTGCAACACATACACTCCAAACAAGTTATAACAACAATCTACCCAAAACAGCAAGTAGGCACTTTGCAAACATCAAAACAACATACTACAGGAATCTTATGAGAACAAACTTGACATGCACTTCATGTATAGATAACATGCTTCAAATATCATTAAAAGATTCAGGTTCATAGTCATCAAGATTAAACCACTATGATCAATGTAATGTGCAACTTTATAACACAGCAGCATATGCATGAGCAGAGTTAATATGATGGAAACTCGAGAGCAAGAAAGAGACAAGCTACACAAGTAAACATAGCAATCAAGGGAATGAAATCAAAGTACACATAACAAAGAGAAAATAACATCAGGGCATCATATACATATGGCTCATGGATTAGTGGGAACCAACATGACAAGATTGAAAGTTAAAACAGTTTCAGCAAGGGTAAAACAGCAACATTATAATGGCATGTTTGCAAGCACGGAACAGAGGCATATGACATCCAAAATTAGCAAGCACGACATGTGAAAAGATTAATCATAGCATACTTAAAATCATGTAATTGAAGAATCTTCATAAGAGGCATGGATCACTCAATAACAAGCTCGCAATAAGGCATCATGAAGTTAACAGAAATCTAGAACAACATATAGGCATCTTCATGGCAATGAAAACGTGTGCTACAGGACATGTATGAGGCATCAAAATGCATGACATGATAGATAATAACATACAAAACAAAACATATCAACTAAGTATCTCCATATTATGCATGGATTAATTGGTAGCATCAAGAAAACATGGCAACATGATATAACAGTTTCAACATTGACAGAAAGTTAACAGCAAGTGGCCCACTACACAAGCTTGATGCACTCACTACAGGGCATATAAAAATACATGGATTGCACCCCTGTAAATATGGCATAAATGTTCTCCTAAAACATGTAGACATCATGCTCATAGGGTGCACACACAAAATGCAACAAAAAAGACAAATCAGCAAGTTACATCAGTTAACAGCAACATGCATTTTGGCAACAGGGATTAATATGCCAATATGCACCCTAACATGAATGAAAATCAAACCAACATGTAGAGCATGAAGAGAATAACATGTGCATATCAAGACCATCATCATAGCATCAACAGAGACAAAGTTGTGGCACTCACAAGATGCACAAATGATGTTTAGAATCAGCAGATTACAGCAGATTATATCATATAGCACTATTGCAACGATGATTAGGGCATCAATATGGAGTCAAACAAGCATGCCACAATGGAAAGAAATGAAGATCGTCTCATAGTGAACATTTTGACATATCATGCATGCAAAGTGAAGCACCGAGCATCAAGTTATGGCATGGCAAACATGAGCACAAATTGTTAAAAATCAGGGACTTGGGGAAAAAATCAACCTCGCAGATCTAGGGTTTCCAGGCGCACGGACCGAGGATCCCTAGAGTTGGCCGAGGTGGTTGCTAGAGGATCGGGGGAGGATGACGGGAGGCGGTCCCGTCCAGATCCGGTTGCCCCCGATCAGATCTGGTGTGAGGAGGCCGATCCGGCGGCGGGGTCGACAGGGCGGGCGGGGCGCCAGGGCCAGCGGCTCGCGCTCCAGCAAGGGGCCGGCCGGTGGCGGTGCTGCATGCCAGAGGTAGGGGCGAGCGGGCACGCGACTCGAGAAGCATGGGGCGGATGGCGGCGGGGTCACGGCGAGGCGACGACGACGCGGGGTAGGACGGCGTGGCGGTGCACCAGCGGTGGGGCAGCGCACCGGCGGCGAGAAGGCGGCAAGGTCCGAGGCGGCGGAGGCGGGCGCCGGCCTGCAGGCGCGGGGCGAGGCGGCGACGGGCTTCGCGGGTGGCGGACGGGCTTGGGCGGGCCGCGCCTGGGCCACACGGGCCCTCGGCAGCTGGCGGCGGCGGGGGAGCCGGGGAGGACACATGGTGGCGGTGGGTTGGCTGAGGGGGGCGGCAGACAGGTCCGGCGGCGGGGGAAGATTTTTCCGGCGCGTGAGGAGGAAGGAGGCTAGGGTAAGGGTAGGATTCATCTGCAAATTTCAGGAAGGGGGAGTTGTTTATATAGGTAGAGGGAGCTAGGAGAGTCCAAATGAGGTGCGGTTTTCGCCCACACGATCGTGATCCAATTGCGGAGAGCATGGAGGGAAGTTAGATGGGCTAGGTGGGCTGTGTGAAGAGGTGCTGGGCTGCAAAGAGAAGGGATTTTCGGTTAACTCGGTTAACAATTGCGGCATCAAACGACCTCCAAATGGAACGAAATTTGACGGGCAGTTTACCGGTGATATACCAAGGCCACTCAGCAAATCTCGGCCCATTCCGAGAAAATTTTTCGGTGGCTCACAAAACCAAGGACTGAGAGGTGCCACGGGCGCGTGCGAGTGTGGTTTGGCTTAGAACGGACAATGGAGAGAACTGGGGGAACACGAACGGATGCAAGTTTTGAAAAACATGCAGATGAAATGCAGATGATCACATGGCAAAATGCAACATGCAAGCAAATGACATGGAAACTACGGCGAATAACTGGAAGACACCTGGTGCATCGGATTTGGGGCATTACAACTCTCCTCCACTAACAAGAGATCTCGTCCCGAGATCTTAGGAACGAGACGGAAGAGAAAGACGAAGAGGTGAAGTAAGAACGCAAGAGAAAGGATGAGACAAGTCAAGAGCACTCGGGTAGAAAAGATGAACGGCGAATATGACGAGAATCAAATGCTCAAGAAACAAGATAGACTCTGAAACTACTCCGGTTAGAATAAGATAGGAAAGGAATAAGAACAAAAGAATTCCAGCAGCACTCCGGCTGAAAATGGAAGGATTAGAACATGAACTTCGCAAGATGGGATGACACTTGACGAGATGAGCAACGCAATGCCTCCGGAAGAATTGAAAGAATGGAATGAAAATAACTTAGAAGGAAGGATTGAACGCAGTTGTTGAGAAAATCAACAATTAAAGAATAAGCTTGTTGTGGACCTACATTGAGGTGAAACTCTGCCACAAGCAAATGTCTGAATAGCTGAGAAGAACGAAGAAATGCGAAACTCCACTTCAGAAGAAAATGAAGAATCATTTGCACTTCGAGATGCAAGAAGAAAAGATACTTGAACTCCACCAACAAAATTCTTGATGGACTCTTGAAGAATGAATTAAATCAAGATGAACCACCATGGAGAACTCTGGTGAGAAAAGGATGATGAGATAGAATGAAGGATGAAAGAATAACATGAGCCTTGCGGTGATTTAGATGGGGGTTCCGACGAAATGGCCGAGGAAAATTTGAACTCAGAAAAGAAAAGATGAAAACACTTGGAACTAGAATTTGTTCATCAAGAACAAACTCCGAAAGAAGGGATTACTTGACAACGATAAGAATAAGAATTACGTTATGCTTATCCTCATCAAATTAAATTGATGACAAGCAATGGATTTTGCATACTACTTATTCTTGTTGGAAAAAAAGGATTGAGGGGAATATGACGCAACCTTGAGGAAGGTCTTCAATGAACCGGTAGGATTGGAAAGAACGAATGAATTAATAGATAACAAAGGAAAAAGAATCTGAAGGAACCACCGTAAGAATTAGAAAATGACTGATGAAAGAGAATGAATCACCGGGAAGAATTAGAAGAACAAATATGCTAGAGGGAATTTAGATGCAAAAGAACAAAAAGATAACGAGCTGATAAAGAATACTTGACAGATGAGCCGCGATAATTGGATAAGGGTAGCTGAAATGTGAGGACGAAGAATTCCTCTGGAATGATGGCCTCCGGTGAAAAGAAACGGAAAACAACTCCTGACATACTCCGGAAGGGTAAGAAAGAATGACAAATGGAATAATTCGAGAGGGTAGCATGAAACTAGAACCACGAGTCTTCGAGATAACGGGCAAGATTTATAGGAAAACTCTTCTTCTATCTTGAAATGACCACGAGGAACACCACCAAAATTGTTGAGACACTCAGGAATAATGGAAAAGAGGAAAAAAATTGAACCAGAGATGACAAGAATTTGAAAGCGATCTTGGAGATGGTATCTGACTGGTGAAATTCATTCTTACGTCAAACTCTTAAAAGAATTTGGAATAGCTCCAGAATAATTAGAAGAGTCTGGTAACATCCTGGGAAAAGACCTGTGGGTTAGGGCCCACTGAAGAGATAACACCGTTGGAAAGGATTGTTGAAGAGATAGATGATGCACCGGAATAATTGAAATATTTTAATGAGGTGACAACCCCGAATTAATTCAAACACAGACGAATCTCCTGAGATGTCTTGAATACCCTAGAAGGATAAACAGGCGAGAGGTGAACGAGCAGGGAAAACACTTGATCCAAGGAAAAGAATATGATCAACCCGAAAAACTTAAATTGAGTCCACCGGAGAAGAAAAAGAGATGAAGAATGTCGAAAAAAACGAGAATTCACCGGTTGAAATGATTGAGGGAAGACTGAAGAGACTCCACACGAATGAAATTGATGGTCGAAAGAGACTCAGACTCCAGGAAGAAAATGGGTGGGAGGGAGGGAAAAACAAAGGCAACTTGGAAGGGAGAACCCGACGGATAACTTGAAGAGAAAACACAGGTTGAAAGAAAGCAAGGCTTCGCACGAGTAGGATGGATACTCGATTACGGACTCTGGCTCTGAGAAGAAAAAGGGGTGGGTGGGTGGGAAAAAGAAAGCAACTAAGGATGGGGAAAACCTCGTCGCTGAGAAAGAACTGAGGATTGATCTTGCGAATACAAAGAGGTAGAATCCACTTGACGAGAAGATGCACCGGATGAAAAGAGCTGAGAAACAATGATTGGAAAACCAACTGCGTGATCCTAAAGAAAGTTTGAAGGGGAAGAGGAGTAATACAAAAGACCTACGTCAAGATTCCTCACCAGAGCAACGAAGGGGCTGAGGACTAAAAAGAATTCCTACTCTCCGATATAACTAGACTCCGAAAACAGTTTTCTTCTTGACTCGACAATGGCCAACTACAGACAATCAAGGGGGCTCCTATGGTCGGTCGACGCTTTGATACCAACTTGTCACTCCCAATATGCGACACTATCCTAAAGGAACTCAAAGGTCCTGCCAAGGATAGAAGCGCATATTGGAGACGCTTTTCCAAGGTGGATATCATTACATCATACCATTACATAATACTTGGGGATACATACAGGAGGCATACAATGCCACACGAATACAACATCACCATACACAAGAGCAACATCCGACTACGGATGAAACACAAACAGAAAGTCAAATGACATCCACCCTGCTAGCCCAGGCTGCCGACCTAGAACCTATCCCCTGATCGGAGAAGAAGCAGAAGAAGAACTCAAAACAAGCAAGCATTGCTCTCGCGTCATTTGAGTTATTCTTCTTCATCTAATCATGACGCGAGAGCGATGCTTGCTTGTTTTGAGTTCTTCTTCTGCTTCTTCTTCGATCAGGGGATAGGTTCTAGGTCGGCAGCCTAGGCTAGCAGGGTGGATGTCATTTGAGTTTCTGTTTGTGTTTCATCCGCAGTAGCATGTTGCTCTTGTGTATGGTGATGTTGTATTCGTGTGGCATTGTATGCCTCCTGTATGTATCCCCAAGTATTATGTAATGTTACGATGTAATGATATCCACATTGGAAAAGCGTCTCGAATATGCGCTTCTATCCTTGGTGGGACCTTCGAGTTCCTTTAGGATAGTGTCACATATTGGGAGTGACAGTCCGAGTGTTGAAATTTTTCCCGTTGCGCTGCATCCATATGGGCCAATAACCCATGATCAAAATTTCCATAGCAATGTTTGGAGGAATAGCTTCTGAGAGTGAAAGGATCGAGAAGAGGTGTCTAGAGGGGGGGTGATTAGACACTAAGTGAGAAAAGATGCAGTTTTTAATTTATTTAGGTTGAAGTGGAGTTTTAGCACAAGTTTAACAATCACAATACATATCAAGCAAGCATGCAAAGAGTGTATGAGCAGCGGAAAGTAAAGCATGCAACTTGCAAGAATGTAAAGGGAAGGGATTGGAGTGTGCAAACGCAATTGGAGACACGGATGTTTTTGTCATGGTTCCGATACGTGGTGCTATCGTACATCCACGTTGATGGAGACTTCAACCCACGAAGGGTAACGGCTGCGCGAGTCCATGGAGGGCTCCACCCACGAAGGGTCCACGATGAAGCAACCTTGTCTATCCCACCATGGCCATCGCCCATGATGGACTTGCCGCACTAGGGTAGATCTTCACGAAGTAGGCGATCTCCTTGCCCTTACAAACTCCTTGGTTCAACTCCACAATCTTGACGGAGGCTCCCAAGTGACACCTAGCCAATCTAGGATACACCACTCTCCAAGAAGTAACAAATCATGTGTTGATGATGAACTCCTTGCTCTTTAGCTTCAAATGATAGTCTCCCCAACACTCAACTCTCTCTCACAGGATTTGGATTTGGTGGAAAGAAGATTTGAGTGGAAAGCAACTTGGGAAAGGCTAGAGATCAAGATTCATATGGTAGGAATGGATTATCTTGGTCTCAACACATGAGTAGGTGGTTCTCTCTCAGAAAATGTATGTTGGAAGTGTAGGCATGTTCTGATGGCTCTCTCCCTGAATGAAGAGTGGGTGGAGGGATACATATAGTCTCCACACAAAATCTAACCGTTACACACAACTTACCAATCTCGGTGGGACGAACTCGTCAAACTCGGTCGGACTGATTTAGCAAATAATGTGAATGTTAGGATTTTCGGTGGGACCGACATGCAACTCGGTAGGACCGATATGGTGAGGGTTAGGGCATAACGTAATCTCAGTGAGACCGATTACACAAACTCGGTGGGACCGATTTTGTTAATAAGCTAACCAGAGAGTTGGTTAGGCAAACTCGGTGGGACCGATTCGCTCATCGCGGTTGGACCGAATGTTACAAAGAGGAACAAAGAGTTTGCATTGTAATCTCGGTAGGACCGATTACACAACCTCGGTGAGACCGATTTTGGTAATAGATACATACAAAGAGATTACAATCCCATCTCGGTGAAACCGAGATCCCTATCTGTGAGACCGATTTGCCTAGGGTTTGTGGCAGTGGCTATGACATTTGAACTCGGTGGCGCCGGATAGAAAGAATCAGTGGGCCGAGTTTGACTTTTGGTTTAGGTCATATGTGGATGTGAGAAGTTAGTTGAGTGCTTTGGAGCATATCACTAAGCACTTTGAGCAAGCAAGCCATTAAGCAACACCTCATCCCCTCTTGATAGTATTGGCTTTTCCTATAGACTCAATGTGATCTTGGATCACTAAAATAGAAAATGTAGAGTCTTGTGCTTTGAGCTTGAGCTAATCCTTTGTCCTTAGCATCTTGAAGGGGTTCCACATCCTTTAGTCCATGCCACTTCATTGTTGAACTCATCTGAAACATACTAGGTAAAAGTGTTAGTCCAACAAGAGATATGTTGACATTAATTACCAAAATCATCCAGGGAGCACTTGTGCTTTCAATCTCCCCCTTTTTGGTAATTAATGACAACATACATTAAAGCTTTAGATAAAGATATAGAGGATAACAAGTAAAGCTTTGGAAAGACATGTAACATGCATAGGCTCCCCCTACATGTATGCAATCATGTAAATATGGAATAAAGGAGCATGTGAATGCATAAGCATGACAGAGTAAGCAATGTGTTACATGTATCTTGGCTATATGCATCAGAGCAAATGATGTGAATATGGAAATGTACCTTCATGCTCACGAGTCCTTCTTGCAAACAGTATTTACATCAGCAAGAAATCCTCATACACATGACTGTGATGCATATACTTACCTTGTGGTCTTGAGTTGGCTTAGGATGGAATGAACCTGCGTAAACAAGGTTAGATAACACAGATACACCTACTGAACAGAGCAAACAAAAGAAACCACAAGAGTACCAAGACTGGGATGACATGTAGAGAGTGAGTACTAAGTACCACATTGAACATAAACATGTCCCCAAAGGTAAAGATGTGCAATGAATTTAAGGATTTCCTTCCCTTAGATGTCTTGCTCCCCCTGAATCTAGCATGGGATACTGGGACAAGATAGGGAACAGAAAATCAGAGCTCAAAGATAAATAGAGCTAATGCAAACAAACAAATATGAACATGTCTTTCCCCTCTTGAAGACATGTGACTTCTCTCCTCTTGAGTATTCTCTCCCCCTATGGATATGATTAAGCTTTGATGTGATCTCTCTCTCCCCCTTTGACATCCATTTCCAAGAAGGGTTCTTCTGGATATTTGTTACAAACGGGTTTGGTCATTGAGTCACAGAGCAAAGCAGCAAGTTGAATGTGATGCTAGTAGAGGACAAGAATTATTGAGTGGAGCAGGATCAAAAAGAATGCAGAAACAAGTGGCAAGGTGTCTTTCCTGTATTGAAATTTGTGGCACCGAGTTTTATGCTTCGGTTGCACCGAAAGGATTTGGTTGGGCCGAAGCCATTTGACCGGTGTGACCGAATTCATCATAGAGAAAACACTTGTCACCTCAGCTCACTAGACAAGTAAGATCTCACAAGGATTTGCAAGGAATTAACTGAAAGATTTGCAATGAATTGGATGCAGGGAATGCAGAACATAAGGAAACAGAAAAGAAATGAAATCTAGATGAAGTTTTTTTTGAAAGGGAAAACAAACATGCATGAGATAAATGCAAGAGAACAAAAGACACGAGAGAACTTCATCTAGAATTGGTCGGCGACAAAGTCACCTATGTTAGAGTATATTGACTTAGGAGTCAAGTGAGATCACTTGATCATAGGTCATACTCATTGTTTAAGCTCAAAATGGGGTTACCATTTTTCGTTTAAGCATCTAGATGTATTCACATCTTGTTGAGTTGCTTTGACTCATGACTTGGAGTAAAGCTTCTCTAAGATGGAATGACATTCCTTGGGTAGTGGTGTTGATCGTGATCATGTAGTTGAACTTATGTGGGTTGCTCAAGGTTGATGTATCTCATCAAGAGTTGGGAGCACCACTTGGAATTTGAGTTCATCTACCTACATGGGTTAGTTTTGCAAGGAAGAGCACTTGCGTATCCATAATGACAATCATGGAACTCAACATAGAATTTGTCAAAGGATATGTTTGAATGGTTCCGTGCTTCCTTGTCTTCAACCACCATTGTGTAGAGACTTGGCGATGTAGAGGTTGCTCAAGATGTGAGTGAGTTGCAATGTCATAGATTTAGATTCATCCAAGTACCTACACGGGTTAGATAGCATGCAAGGTGCAAATATATCCAAGACATAAGATTATCATCATAAGAGGGATATCAAGGATTAGTCATAGGCTCATGTCTTGCATGTATCAAATGGAGTTTCTACTCCAAGTTTGAAGCATCAATGATGTTCAATTCACCTCTTAACCTGCAAAACACTTTCTCGTCAAGTGGTTTAGTGAATATATCCGTTAATTCCTTTTCGGTGCGAACATGCTTAAGATTAATGTCCCCTTTGGCAACATGATCTCGAATGAAATGATGACGAACTTCAATATGCTTAGTTTGAGAATGTTGCACGGGATTGTGAGCAATCTTATTAGAACTTTCATTGTCACAAAGTAATGGAACATGTTTCACATATATCCCATAATCTTTAAGAGTTTGGGTCATCCAAAGTAATTGAGCACAGCATGAACCAGCGGCAATGTATTCTGCTTCGGCGGTGGATAAGGATACCGAGTTTTGTTTCTTGGAGGACCAAGATATAAGAGATCTACCAAGGAATTGACAAGTCCCCGAAGTGGACTTTCTATCAACCTTGTCACCGGCATAGTCCGAGTCGGAGTAGCCAACAAGATTGAAAGAGGCCCTCTTTGGATACCAAATGCCAAAATTTGGTGTATGGATTAAGTATCTCACTATCCTTTTCACGGCCTTAAGGTGACATTCTTTAGGAGCGTCTTAATATCGTGCACACATGCACAAATTTAGCATAATATCGGGACGTGAAGCACATAGATATAACAATGAACCAATCATAGAGCGATAAACCTTTTGATCAACCGGTTCACCATCTTTGGTCAAATCAAGATGTCCGCTAGTAGGCATGGGTGTAGTCATACCTTTGCATTCTTGCATATTGAACTTCTTGAATAAATCCTTGGTTTACTTCGTTTGAGAGACAAAGATACCTTGTTAGTTTGCTTGATATGCAAACCAAGAAAGAATTTGAGCTCACTCATCATCGCCATCTCAAACTTCTCCGACATCAGCTTTCCAAACTTTTCACTAAAGTGAGGGTTAGTAGAACCAAATATAATATCATCAACATAGATTTGGCATACAAATAGTTCTCCATTAACCATTTTAGTAAAAAGAGTAGAATCAATTTTTCCAATTTCAAAGCCTTTTTCAATAAGAAACTTGGTCAAGCATTTATACCACGCTCTAGGAGCTTGTTTAAGACCATAAAGGGCTTTGTGAAGTTTGTAAACATGATTAGGTTTATAACAAAGCCGGGAGGTTGCTTAACATAAACTTCCTCCTCTATTTCACCATTTAGAAAAGCACTTCTAATGTCCATTTTGTACAACGTGATATCATGGTGATTAGCATTGGCAAGTAAGATGCGAATGGAATCAAGTCTAGCAACGGGGGCATATGTCTCACCATAGTCCATACCTTCGACTTGGGTGTAGCCTTGGGCGACGAGACATGCTTTGTTGCGAACTACTTGTCCATCTTCATCTTGCTTGTTGCGAAACACCCATTTGGTACCGATGATGTTGTGGTTGTTGTCGGGCTTCTCAACCAATGTCCAAACTTGATTTCTCTCAAAGTTGTGTAGCTCTTCATGCATGGCGTTTATCCAATCCGGATCTTCCAATGCTTCTTCAACCTTCATAGGTTCAATGCTAGAGATGAATGAATGGTGTTCACAAAAGTTAGCTAAACGAGTTTTAGAGCGAGTGATTCTCCCGGTTTGGATATCATTGTAGATTTGCTCGATGGGATAGTCTTTTGCAATTTTTGCTCGAACTCATGAAAGCTTTTCCTTGGATCTTGGTGGAACATCTTCTTCATCATGTTCTTCTTCTTGGCATTCATCATTGTTGATGTTATCGTTCTCTTGTCGTGGTGGAGAAGGAGGTTGTTGACATTCATCTTGGTGTACTTCCTCGTTTTCTTCGTCTTGGTGTGTCCCACTTGTGGATGCTTCCGTATCAACTCTTGGTTCACCTTGTCGTGAGGTAGAAGCTTCCACTTGGACGGACGAGGTACTCTCCTTCACCTCCATTGGACAAATCTTGCCAATAGACAAGTCTTGGATTGCTTCCGAAGGGTCTTTGTCTCCTACATCAATTGGCAATTGCTCTACTTGCGAGCCGTTAGATTCATCAAACTTCACATCTACCATCTCTTCAACCTTTTGGGTGAAATTATTGTAGACATGGTAAGTGTGAGTGTTTGAGCCATAACCAAGTAGGAAACCTTCATGAGACTTAGGAGCAAATTTAGAATGATGATGCTTATCAAGAATGTAGCACTTTGAGCCGAATACCTGAAAGTATCCAACTTGGGGTTTGTTACCGGTGAGGAGCTCGTATGCAGTCTTGCCAAGTAGCTTCTGAAGATACAAGCGATTTGTTGCGTGGCAAGCTGTCTCAACCGCTTCCGCCCAAAAGTGCTTCGGCGTCTTGTACTCATCAAGCATCATTCTCGCGATTTCGATGAGCGTCTAGTTCTTCCTCTCAACAACTCCATTTTATTGAGGAGTGTACGTAGCCGGGAACTCATGTGAAATCCCTTCTTTGTCAAGGAAGGTGTCCACATTTGCGTTCTTGAACTCTATTCCGTTGTCGCTGCAAACCTTCTTGATCTTCACTTCAAATTGATTTTGGGCCTTCCTAGCGAAATTTTTGAAGATCTTTTGGACCTGCGATTTATCATTGAGAAAGAACACCCATGTAAATCTTGAAAAATCATCAACTATAACTAGACCAAAAGAATTTCCTCCGAGACTTTTGTAGGCATTGCGACCGAAAAGATCCATATGAAGTAGCTCGAGTGGCCTCCTTGTGGTCATGATGTTCTTCGTGGGATGCCTTCCTCCAACCCATTTACCTGCTTGACAAGCGCTGCAAAGTCTATCCTTATCAAATATGACATCATTAACGCCAAGGATATGATTTCCGTTAATAAGCTTGTCAAGGTTTCGCATGCCATAACCAACCTTTAGAGGATTTAGCGATGAAGCAAGTTCTAGGTTGAGCCTTTTTAGTGAAATCAACAATGTATAGATCACCTCTACATATACTGGTAAAGACAATTTTATGATTATCTCTACGAAACGCTTGGCAATCTACTTCAGTAAATAGGACATTGAAACCGAAATTATCAAGTCTAGATACTGAAAGTAAATTGTAGCCAAGAGATTCGACGAGCATGACATTTTGAATGGATCTATCATGTGAGATGGCCACCTTACCGAGGCCAACTACCTTACCCTTTGAGTTGTCACCGAAAGTGACATACTTTCGAGGGCCGTCATTTTCAGCAAGTTCACGGAACATATATTTATCTCCGGTCATGTGATCGGTACATCCATTGTCAAGAACACATGCCTTTCCTCCTGCCATATATCCCCGAAGATTTGCCATAAGACCAAAGTGTTTCATTGCATCATCAAGATCAAGTCACTATCATCATGCTTAGCATAGTATCCATGTTCAACATCGTCATGTGGTGGATCATATCCTAGAGAGGGTGATTCGTTAGAGTGAGTTTGACAATGATCTTCTTTATGAATTTTAATAGCTTCGGAAATAGTATCACTAATAATTCCAACATCTACTTTGGCACGCATAAGGTTTGTAAGCTCAAATAGACAATCACCAAACATAGGATCATTGGAATTCATCTTACTCAAGGCAATAGACTTATGGATAATTTCATCTAGATTTTTCAAGGAATAATTTGGAAAGTGTTCCTCAAGAAATTTCCATATAGTGTAGGCACACTCTAGAGTAGGCAAACTTCCAATCAAGTTTCTAGGCAAGCCTCTAGTGATAACATTAACAGTTCTAAGATTATGAATCATGTCAACTGACTCATGAAGGGTATGATGCATAGGATCAACATGAGGTGCACAAGGGCTAGCAATGTACTTGTTCAAATGATATTCGTTTAAAATCACAAGCATCTCATTTTTCCACTCATGAAAGTACTCTCCATCAAGTATAGGCACTCTATGTCCAAGACTCCCCAAAGTAGACTCATCCATCTTCCTCCAATGGTGTTTAAACCAAGGCAATGGAGACCAATGCTCTGATACCAATTGAAAGGATCGAGAAGAGGTGTCCAGAGTGGAGTGATTAGACACTAAGTGAGAAAAGATGCAGTTTTTAATTTCTTTAGGTTGAACTGGAGTTTTAGCACAAGTTTAACAATCACAATACATATCAAGCAAGCATGCAAAGAGTGTATGAGTAGCGGAAAGTAAAGCATGCAACTTGCAAGAATGTAAAGGGTTGGGATTGGAGTGTGCAAACGTAATTGGAGACACGGATGTTTTTGTCGTGGTTCTGATAGGTGGTGCTATCGTACATCCACGTTGATGGAGACTTCAACCCACAAAGGGTAACGGCTGCGCGAGTCCACGAAGGGCTCCACCCATGAAGGGTCCACGAAGAAGCAACCTTGTATATCCCACCATGGCCATCGCTCACGAAGGACTTGCCTCACTAGGGTAGATCTTCACGAAGTAGGTGATCTCCTTGCCCTTACAAACTCCTTGGTTCAACTCCACAATCTTGACGGAGGCTCCCAAGTGACACCTAGCCAATCTAGGAGACACCACACTCCAAGAAGTAACAAATGGTGTGTTGATGATGAAATCCTTGCTCTTGTGCTTCAAATGATAGTCTCCCCAACACTCAACTCTCTCTCACAGGATTTGGATTTGGTGGAAAGAAGATTTGAGTGGAAAGACACTTGAGGAAGGCTAGAGATCAAGATTCGTATGGTATGAATGGAATATCTTGGTCTCAACACATGAGTAGGTGGTTCTCTCTCAGAAAATGTATGTTGGAAGTGTAGGCATGTTCTGATGGCTCTCTCCTCGAATGAAGAGTGGGTGGAGGGGTATATATAGCCTCCACACAAAATCTAACCGTTACACACAACTTACCAATCTCGGTGGGACCGAATCATCAAACTCGGTCGGACCGATTTAGCAAATAATGTGACCGTTAGAATTTTCTGTGGGACCGACATGCAACTCGGTTGGACCGATAGGGTTAGGGTTAGGGCATAACGTAATCTTGGTGAGACAGATTACACAAACTCGGTGGGACCGATTTTGGTAATAAGCTAACCAGAGAGTTGGTCAGGCAAACTCGGCTAGACCGATTCGCTCATCTCGGTTGGGCCGAAATGTTACGAAGAGGAACATAGAGTTTGCGTTGTAATCTCGGTAGGAAAGGTTACACAAACTGGGTGAGACCGATTTTGGTAATAGATACATACAGATATATTACAATCCCATCTCAGTGAAACCGAGATCCCTATCGGTGAGACCGATTTGCCTAGGGTTTGTGGGAGTGGCTATGACATTTGAACTCGGTGGTGCCGGATATAAAAGAATCGGTGGAGCCGAGTTTGACTTCTGGTTTAGGTCATATGTGGATGTGAGAAGGTAGTTGAGGGATTTGGAGCATATCACTAAGCACTTTGAGCAAGCAAGCCATTAAGCAACACCTCATCCCCTCTTGATAGTATTGGCTTTTCCTATTGACTCAATGTGATATTGGATCACTAAAATAGAAAATGTAGAGTCTTTTGCTTTGAGCTTGAGCCAATCCTTTGTCCTTAGCATCTTGAAGGGGTTCCACATCCTCTAGTCCATGCCACTTAATTGTTGAACTTATCTGAAACATACTAGGTAAAAGTGTTAGTACAACAAGAGATATGTTGACATTAGTTACCAAAATCACCCAGGGAGCACTTGTGCTTTCAGAGAGCAAAATTATTTCATCAAAGATTGAGATGCCTCGTCTTCTTTGTCCTAGGATAGTGATCCAACAATCATGAGCAAAATCACAGTCCCAAAAAAGATGCAGGGTTGTTTCTTCAGTGTTGAGACGACATGTCTCGTAGTCATAAGAAGGCAGCTGAAACGATTTCCTCTTTAAAAGACTCCTGGAATTTACTCTGTCATGCAAGATGAGCCAAAAGAAAATTTTGTATCATAGTATAGCTGCATTCTTCTAAATCTTCCTGAAGATAGTAGGTGGATTGTGGTCTTTCTCTGCCAAGCACTTGTACAAATTGATGGAGGAAAATGTTGATCCCCAGGAGTAACTCCAGATATCATGGTTCTTAGAAAGCTGAGTATTTTGAAGAATAGACTGAAGTTCATGGAACTGTTGTAATGCTTGTATGGAGAGTGGAGTGTGAAAATGGTCCACTACTATCCAATTGCAGGAATTCTTGTACTGATAAATCTGCTCTGTGTGAGAAAGAGTGGAGTTCTGGGTATTTGTGCTGAAGAGTATTATGACCCCAATTATCTTAACAGAAACTTATGGAATTTCCTCTGCCAACTTCTCCCTTAGCCCAATGCTTGAATAATGGCAGCAACTTGATAATCCCTTTCTACCAGAAAGAGCCCACGGGTCTGGGGGTGAGGATACCATTTGGGATAATAAGATTCCCAAATAAGATTCACCCAGGGCAAGTTTGCATGGTCTAAAAATTTATGGGTGTGCTTCATTAGGAGGCATTTAGTATGAATGGTGGTGTCTAAAATACCCAAACCTCCTTGAGTTTTGGGTAAACAAACTTTCTCCCATGCGATCAGAGTAGGACTTCGTTCTTCCTTACCATATTTTCTCCAAAAGCACAGTATGAGGAATTAATTGATCTGATCAACAATGCCAGCAGGCTGAGAGAGTGTGCTCATGAAAAAAATTGGCAAGCTTGTGAAAACACACTTAATGAATGTGAGCTTATCCCCATAAGAGAGCAATGTGGAGAAGCCAGCAAGTCTTCTGTCAATCCTTTTAATGATGGGGGCAAAGTCTTGTAGCTTAGGTTTGAGCAGGCTGAGAGGTAAACCTAGGTAAGTGAGAGGAAGACTGCCAATAGCACATCCCAAAGTGCTGGCTAGAAGTTGCATCTTGTGGTATGGTGTGTTGATTGAAATCACAACAGGCTTGTCAAAATTTATCCTTAGGCCAGTGTAAGAAGTGAAATGCATCAGGAGATTCTTGAGCTGCTCTAATTGAATTCTGCATGCAGTTATAATTAGGATTGTGTCATCTGCATATTGAATTACTGGAAAATCAGGACCGGGGTGTAACTCAAGAGGTTTTGAGATGAGGCCTATCATCATAGCTTTATTTAGAATTGATTGGATCAGATCAGTAGCAAGTGCAAACAGTAGTGGTGAAAAAGGGTCTCCTTGTCTGACACCTCTATTGTAGAGAAACTGTTTTCCAGGCACACCACTGAGTAGCACTGAAGAGAAGCCAGAAGGAAAAATCATATCCATCCACATGAGCCACATAGGTCCAAAGCCTCTGGCAACCAAGATATCTTTGATGCTCTAGTGTTCAATCATATCAAAGGCTTTCTCAAAGTCTAATTTAAGAAGTATCAGTTCCTTATTAGAAGACTTGCACTGGTAAAGTAATTCATAGGACCTGGCCAAACAATCTTGGATAGATCTTGATTTTAAGAAACCATATTGATTTGTATGAACCAGCTTGAGGATTACTGTCTGCAATCTGTTGGCAAGTAGCTTGGTGATAATCTTTATGGAATAGTTGAGCGGAGAAATGGGCCTGAAATCATTTGGAGTTACATTAGCATCTTCCTTTGGAATGAGTGTAATATAAGAACTATTGATTCTTTGTAAATTGATTGTTCCATTGAAGAAATCATCAATCAATGTATAGAAATCTGGAGGAATGATGTCCCAACAAAATTTAACAAAATCAGTGTTAAAGCCATATGGCCCGGGGGCTTTATCAGGAGGCAAACCCTGAACCACTTTATCAATCTCATCTTTAGAGAAAGGCTGCTCCAGCAATGAAAGATCAGTAGTTCTGTTAATCAGAGAGTCCAGTTCAAGGATATTGAATGTAGGTGTGGAAGTGCTAAGCCTTTTCTTGAAAGCATTTAGAAGAATACCAACCTTTAGATTATGGTCCCTGCAAATATTACCATCCTCATCTTGCAAGCTGTCAATGTGGTTCACTCTGTATTTTAATGTGGCCCTAGCTTGAAAAAACTTTGAGTTTGCTTCTCCAAATTTGACCCATCTAATGGTGGCTCTCTGCTGCCAATAAATCCTCTCCCACTCTAGAACTTGAAATAAATGCTGCTTAAGAAAATTCCTGCCGTTCCATTCTGAAGTAGATAAAGGCCTGAACTCTTCTATAGTATCAATAAGAAGAATCACCTCATTAGAGTTTTTGATTGAGATGGTCAAATTAGAAACAATTTTGGCGCAGATCTTTAGGCACTTACTCAATCTCTTGAATTTAGCTGAAATTCTCTTGGTAGAATCAGTGATGCGAATATCCTGCTCCCAACTTTGCTTGACAACTTCTTTGAAACCCTACTCTTGCATCCAGAAGTTTCTCAAACTTGAAGATCTTGGATTTGGGAATGTGTGTGGCAATTTGAATCATGTATGGAGTGTGATCAGAGATTGGTTTGGCAAGGGGCAGGACCAAAGTATTGCAGAATTCTGTGGTCCAACTTTCTGAAGTAAAAACCCAATCGAATTTCTCTAACAGAGGGGCATCTTGCATATTACTCCAAGTGTATTGTCTACCCTTCAAAAGGATTTTGAAGAAAGCTAGGGCATTGATGGCCCCACTGAATTGCAACATCTCTGTGAAGTTTCCACCTTCTCTATTTCTGTCACTTGGAAATCTAACATAGTTAAAGTCTCCCATTACAATCCATTTAGTATCTGCATGAATTTGAATATCTTTGAACCAATTCAGGAATTGAGCTCTTTCTGGTCCCTGATAAGGCCCATAAATATTGGAGAGAATGAAAGAATCTCTAGATAGAGTAGAAGTGAAACGCATAGATAACGGGAAATCATTGTGAAATAGATGTTCTCATGTAAACAGAGAGCCATTCCAGTCAATAAGTAGCCCACCCGAAGTACCTACTGAAGGGAGAAGCTCAAATTGATTAATTCTCCTAGGACAAAAGTTCTTGATGTATCTAGCATCAAAGAAATCTCTTTTTGTCTCTTGAATGCAGATGATGTAGCATTTGATTCATCGATTTTATTCCTCAAGGCCAGCCATTTGTTAGGATCATTAATGCCCCTAATATTCCAGTTCAAAATACTCCAAGTGTTGTTTGTTTGAGTCATGGTGAAGTGTGTGTGCAATGCTAATGTCGATATTTGTTGACTGCAGAGTGAGGAAGACTATGGCCAGCAAAATGGCCCAATTTTTGGAAAGCCCACAGAGAAATACAGAATCAGAAAGCATCCACAGTTGATCCAGTACTGTCAGCCAAAACTATAAAATGGGACAAACTACCCAGCAACAATTAGACACAACACAGAAACCTGTGGAAATGGAAACATAATCCCAAAGAACTTTCCAGATCGTGAAAGAAGGATAATTGAGATAATAGAGGATTGCAGCCAGCATATCTGATAAAGTTCTTGCAATACTTGTACAAAAGGAGGTCCACACAACAAGATTCCAGATTAAAGTAAACATCCCAGCGACAAAAGAGGTAAAACTTAGGTCTAGCATTAATACAAAAGCAGAATGAGTAGAAAGACTGCAACTAAAACTCTAGGGCCTAAAGATTCCGGGCTTCTTCTGCACTCCCTTGGCAGAGCTCTTAGTATCCTTCTTTTTCTTTGGCTGTTGAAGCATCTCCTGAGTGCAGTCCTTAACATTTGCCTTGCAAAAGGAAACGGAGAGAATTTTAGTAACTCTTGAGGGTAGAGCAGGTGGGTCAGTGCTGCAAGGGAGGCAATTTTTATCTTTGCACACTCTTCCTATAAAACCTTTGTTAGCTTCCTGCAATCTCTAACTTCTTCATACCTCAATTTCACAGATGGGAGCCTTGTCTTTCCTCTTCTTCCGAGCATAAATAACATATGGACTTTGCCGAGCGAGGTCCTTGATCACCCTCTACACTGTTGTGCGTTGGAGTTGTAGGCTGGACTGAGGAAACCTCATGTCCCATGTTAAGCTGTTGACAAGTAGTAGTGTGACTAGGGATACATGAGTCAGGCAGGACAAAAGGAATGAACTTTTTGTTTATAGATCCTTCAATGATGTAATTCTAGAGTTGAGAATACAATAATGATTTAGCCCAGTTAAAGCTATCAGGTGTTAAAAGAGCAACATCGACAAATATAAACCATTCACATGGTACCTGAACCACTTCATCAACTCCTTCAGCAGGCTTGAAATGCTTGTCCCATAGATCCATTCCTTCCTTAGACAGAATCATCCCCCGCATCTGGCAAAGAGATGTCTGTTGTTATGTCTCTGAATTGAGAGCCCAACTGTTCTGGAAGTGGCACATTAGGAGCAGTAACTATGGTATTGAAAATAGGTAGCGAGAAGCCAGGTGGAGGCCCAAAACTGGTACCTTCAGAGCTGTCAGAAGTAGCATGAGTGTCCACTGGAACAATAGGGCCAACAACTGTGTTATCCTGAACCAAAAAATTCTCACACTATTATCCAAAGGGACTCCAGCTGGGGCAGAATTGGCAGGTGATGATGGTACATTGTCATTGTGCTTGTTGCTCTTCCTGGCAGAAATATTATCAGAGGCGGGAATGTTCAATTCCTGGACAACCTGCAGCATTTCTGCATTGGCAACATCCTGTTGAACTGCAACAACATGCTGCACCTCATGCAACAAGTGGTCATTGTGTGGCTGCAAATTAGTTTGATCTGTAACAAAAGCTTCTTCAACTGCAACAGGCTCTAAAATTGGAAAATTAAGGTCAAAGTTTGCCTGGAATTCTGGATGTTGATCTGGGACGACCAGAGGAGCTAATAACTCTTCCAGATTTGGAGAGGGAGGACATCCAATAACAGATTGTCAGACTGGGCTTCTTCTACAGGTAATCCAATATTCAGACCAAGAGACAGAGTCAAGTCACTACCTTCTTCAATGTGCACTTCCTTCTTGAGAGGTTCAAGCAAATCATTCAGCTCCAGAAACTCTCCAGCTTGGATTTCCTGATCAATGGGGGTTGTTCCTGAGGCATTGCCCAATGCCCCTAGCCTTCATCCTTTTCCACTTGATCTGGAGCATTAACAACTTGTTGAATAAGATGAAAGCCAACTAGACCTACAATCATGTTCTGGTTGGGGTGGTGGAATTGCTCTTGCGGCCTGGGGTGGGAATTATCATCTGCAGGCACTGGATCTTCATCAGGTGGAGTATTACCAATGGGCATGTCTTCAAAGATAACCACCGGACAAGTCCAAGACTGCCCACTAAAGTTTTTAGCTCCTGAGACCAAGATACTGGTTGGTACATCACGAAGTGCATCAATCTTAACACGGACAACAACTGCAGCATCAGAATACTTGAATCTACCCCCAAACCATTAATTGCCCAAAACGAACTGTGGCATTAGGGATCTCATGGAACGAGCGTAGATCAGCAGGGAAACCCACAATTAGCAGCCAAACATCCCTAGAAAGCTCAAAGTTCCTCCAATTCAACCCCTCGTTGTGCCTTTGGAAAACAACATGGATGTCTCCAAAAGCATGCGGGCCTCTATTAACCAGGAACTCTCGATCTGCAGCACTAACCAACCTCACATAAGCTTGTCCGAAAGGGCAACTAGAGATAGATGAGACCCCCATGCGCTTGGAATGGAGAAAGTCATGTAGTACTTCCTGAACATTGGCGAACGCAGCCTCACCTTCTGCCATGGGCATGATTGTAGCGATGGCGAGGTCTTCATTGGCAAGAGCAAGAGCACCATGGATAACACGGTGACGGGCGGGTCTACCGTCAACCTCAATGGCTTGGCAGCCGGCAGGGAGGAAGGGGGTGGGATCAAAAGGAAACGTAGCTATTACTGGTAGCGCCGGCGAGCTTGAAGGAGAAACAATGGAAACAAGAGGCGATGAATGCGGATGTTGCAGAGGAGCAACGATGCGGTGGGAATTGGAGGCGTTAAGCCGAGCGGCTGCGTCTCTGCTGAGTGGTCCCAGAGAATTTGAATCAGGTTGATTTGACCGAACAGGGCTTGAACGCGAGTCACTGACAGGGTGGGTACCACCAAGAGATGGTCGGTTTGCTTGAGAATCTGAAGTCCTCGGATTTTGTTGCTGGTTGACGGGTGAAGTATTGGAAGCCGGAACGTTAATTGCGCCATGTATTCTGCAATTAGCCTTAACATGGCCCATCCTATTGCACCCATGGCAGCGAATTTTATTAGCGCAATTGGGCAGGGAGTGGCCCGTCGCAAGGCAACGGACACAAAAAGGATACATATCAAAATGGGCCTTAGTGGCACCTGAACGAATGCCAGGCCCAGCATTTTGAAATCCCCTTGATCCCGGCCCATCAATAGCGATGTTATTGGGTTCAGTTAAGGTGGGGTTTGAAGACGGCCTTGATTGAGTCGGGCGCTGAGAAACAGTCAATTCATGCATACCTGAAGGATGAACATTCAAATTTCTCAAAGGGAAAATTCATGGAGATTGAACTGCTTCAGCATAAGATCTGCGGTCTTTGGACGATCAACCAAGGTCCATTCCTGCTCAATATCTTGTTGATAAAGTCTGAATTCTTTGCGGAAATCCAGTCCTCCCTTACCCCAAAGGAAGAAACCCATATTGAATAGATCATTTGAACAATTCCCACCTTTGAGGATTGCGAAACCCACATCTCTAGAGGCAACACTGAACTTGAAAGACCAATTTTGTAGACAGGATACCTTGAAATGGGAGGCATGACCACCAAAGCAAGATTTCTGAATGAGACTGACCGAATTAGCGTTTATTCGAAGCTTTGAACGAGATAATTCCGCCACCATGACAAATTGCTTGAGCTTGCTACCTTCAAAATGGTTCACAGGAGCACCAAATTGCTTCCAGATGAAAGCCTCTAACGCCAACCCCGGCTCGAACTTGAGGTCAGAAAGGGCCATATCGAAACGAGATCACAAGAACTGAAGGAGAGTATGAGAAGGATGTTGGTCGCTGGTGTAGGAGTGACGGCCGGCGGAGATGTTGGACGCTAGTGCCGGAGTGGCGACCAGCGAGTATGATGGCCGCCGGCGCCGGAGTGACAGCCTGCGGGAGCGGTGGCTGCTGCGGCCGGATAGGCATGCAACGCTAGGAGGGGAGGATCGCTAGGGGAGGATGCTACATGCATGACTCATGTACGCGCATGATGAATGCTTACATGTGAGATGTTTAGACAAGAACCTTATCTCTTTTATTTTACCGTAGGAAAGAGAACTTTCTTTTACAGACAAAAGTCTCATGTATGATTATTTGGACATAGGAAGAAGAACAGAAGTTGTGTGACATGTTTTTTTACCACATGGAGTAGTGAGAGGAATGAGTGCATGACGCATGGCCATGTTGTTTAGTTTTGCTATCACTTGGGAAGGATTACGTGCCAGATATCTGATTATGTAACAGGCTTGGGAACTTTAGTAAGAAGAAATGTTCTTTCTCCACAAACCAAGTCTGTATGATAATTTGGGCAGATTAAAAAACAAACGGAAGGTGCGTGACATGCATGCATTTTTCTTAAGCAAATACATGCAGCCCAAGAGGGATATACATGCATGCCCAGACGTACAATATGCACACATATTTAACTTATTGATGGAACACTTGTAGAAGAGTTGTCCCGTAGTACTACGGGGACTCATCTTATTTTGTCCTTGTTTCATATCATCAACGAGAACTTGTAGCAGATCCATCACATAATACTTTATGAATTTCTTTTTTATCACATCGAAGAGAACTTCTAGATCCAGCAGACGATATTTATTGGTTCATTCAAAAGACCTAATTTGTGTTTTGGCCGGTAGAAGTGAGCAAGACAAAGTTTGACAATGATTGAAGCGCAACGAAGATGGGAGGAGAATAAGGTTCCTGCGGGCGTGCCATTTTGTTTAAAAAAATACATGACAAATACGGAAATAAGTATGCAAACTCTGTATTTTATTCATCATCATATGTATTAAAAATACATGGATGTTTACATGCTCCCACGGTAGTTTGCCTATTTTGCCTTATTGCGATTATGCTTAAGGAGTATCTAACTTTGAGAGATTGCATGTAGTCCGCTGATTCCCAGCGCTTTGCTTTTTGCAATGTATCTGATTAATTGCATTTGCAGGTCAAGCCTACAAAAACACCTTTGATTAAGCTGTGCGCGATCGTTTTGATTAAGGTGTGGGTCGCTTTGTTTTGCCTGGACCCTGTTCAAATTCTTCGCACCTATACTCTGTTCACAGGTACAAAATGTTTGTTGATGAATCTCTAGGTTCTCATCAACTTAACTCATTTATAGTGTTCCTCGAAGACAAATAGTAAACTCCCTCAGAATCTCCAAAAGTTCGAAAATCCTCAAGTGAGGAAAATGGTAGAAGGAAAAAGACCTCAGAAAGGAGGAAAGAAGCCGGAGAAAAACACAATGTTTGAAATCCCTAAGGATATTTATGATGAATACTCATGGGAAATAAACCAAAACACAGCGCAAAATGTGCATTCAGAGAATTGAGAGGAGATGGGCAAATGAATGGAAGGAATATCATTAGGTTACTCCAAAGTACATGAAGAAATTCGCTCTAACTCCTCCATGCCCAAAACCACCTCTGGTTATTGGCTAAAGAGCTAATCCTACCAGCATCAGGCATGGTGAGGAATTTCCCAAACAATGGGCTTAGCAACAGGGCAAACTGAACAAGATTGCAGCTGAGGCAGTGACGAAATTGAATAAGGATTCTCGACTACAGTTGGTGAGGCCTCTGCTAGCAGAACAGCGCCAAAGAAGGCGATCCTGAAGAAATCAGGTGTGAAGCCTAAATCTTCAAGCTCAATGCCCTCACGGCCAAGTTCCTCAACTGCAAAGCCCTCAGAGAATATTCCTCGGGCAACTACCTCAAGGGAAGCTCCAATTCCATCAGTTGCTGCACAATCCTCAGCCGCTCACTACTGCAGGCTAGCCCAAACGCGACAATCCAATCAGAGACCCTTTGATGAAACTTTGTGAGATGCATTAATCACAAATGTTGACATAATAAAACCTGAAAAAGATACCAAATGATTGCGATGGCTGTGACATCAAACACGGTTTAGATTAGAGTTAGGTGTGCGATGCATGGCAAATGGTTAAGCCAGCAGAACTATTTGCGATGAGGCGGAACAACAGAAACGGACAGCCAGATGCGGGTGTGTGATATATGCCATACAGTTTACTAGGATGAACTGTGTGCGATTAGGCAACACAATAGAAACGGACAGCCAGATCAAGGTGTTCGCGTTGAGCCAAGACAACAGAAACAGTTCAAGTGAACAAGATCTATGTGATACGCGACAAACAGGTCCGTAATTAGAAATGTGTGCGAAGACCAATAATAACACAAACGATTGCTGCTAATGAGCCCTGTGATTGCTTTGTGTACAAAAGATATATATATATATATATATATATATATATATATATATATATATATATATATAGGGCTGGACTATTTTGTTACAGGTAACAGAATATTATTCTGTTACCCTTGCCCCCTATAAGGCGCGACGCGTCCACGACAGACCCAACCCCAATCCGACCCACTTCCTACCACCGGAGGCAGCCGTCGCGGGCGAGCGAGCGACGGCGGCAGCCGGAGCGAGGGAGCCCGCGGCGCCGTGACCCGCCGACGGCGAGTTTGCATCACCGGCCCCCAATCCACAGCCATCACTCCCCCCCCCCCGATGCGCCGCCATCTAGCCATGCCGCCGGCCCGACCGCCGCCACCATCGGTCGCCTCGGCCGGTGCCGGAGCATCCCCGCGCACCTCCCCATCGCTGGGCAGGGGAGCCTCCCTGCGTGCTTCCCCGCCGCCGGGCGCCAGAGCCTCCCCGCACGCCTCCCTCCGTCTGGTGCAGGAGCCTCTCCGCTCGCCTACCCGCCGCCTGGTGCAGGAGCTTCCCCGCGCGCCTTCCCGCCGTCGTGCGCCGGAGATTCGCCTGGGCCGTGATCCACGCCTCCTGCCTCCGCCCCTCGACGGACCTCGTCGACAGAGCTCCACCACAAGCACGGTCGTCTCCCCAACAACAATGGCTCCACCTCCCAACTTCTTGCCAATACGCCGCCAACGAAACGAAGATGGAGTCACATGCAACAAGATGCAGTTGATGAATTCTTCCCACACAAATTACTAGCAACACCAAAGTTTTTGAGATCTGGGTTTGAATGAAGATAGGTACCATGTTTCTGTCAATTTATTAGTTCATCAGTTTATCTGTGCTGCTATGCTCTGCCTGCATGTTACACTATTGGGTTCATGAGTACAAAATTGTGTGATGCATCTGTGCTGCATCAGTACATTGCAAATGCTTCCATCAGTTCGTTTACACCCCTGCCACTTGATGCACAATTAGCATGTCGAGGTTACTGTCAGTGCATCTAATATGCTATCTTCAGTTCAGGTAAAAAAACTTAAAAAACATATGCGTCAGTCCAAGTAGATAGTGACAAAAGGTTCAGCTACCACTGAAAAGTTGTATGTTTGCTATCTCTAAGAGTACAAGACATGTAATTGCATCAGTTCAAACGAGTAACAAAACTGTTACCGAAAAAAATATATAATTGCTACGTAGTAAGTTCAGTGATACATAAGCTAGCAGTGCTTGTAATGTAGATGCATTGATGCGTAATTACGAATGTCGAGGTTACTGTCAGTGCATCTAATATGCTATCTTCAGTTCAAGTAGAAGAAACTTAAAAACATATGCGTCAGTCCAAGTAGATAGTGACAAAAGGTTCAGCTACCACTGAAAAGTTGTATGTTGCTATCTCTAAAGAGTACAAGTCATGTAGTTGCGTCAGTTCAAATGATTAACAAAACTGTTACTGAAAATAAAAATATATAATTAATACACAGTAAGTTCAGTGATACATAAACTAGCAGTACTTGTAAGGTAGATGCATTGATGCGCGATTACAAATGTCGAGGTTACTGTCAGTGCATCTAATATGCTATCTTCAGTTAAAGTAAAAAAAACTTAAAAACATATGTGTCAGTCCAAGTAGATAGTGACAAAAGGTTCAGCTACCACTGAAAAGTTGTATGTTGCTATCTCTAAAGAGTACAAGTCATGTAGTAGCGTCAGTTCAAACGATTAACAAAATTGTTACTGAAAATAAAAATATATAATTGCTACACAGTAAGTTCAGTGATACATAAACTGGCAGTACTTGTAATGTAGATGCATTGATGCACGATTAGGATGTCGAGGTTATTGTCAGTGCATCTAATATACTATCTTCAGTTCAAGTAAAAAACATAAAAACATATGCGTCAGTCCAAGTAGATAGTGACAAAAGGTTCAGTACCACTGAAAAGTTCTATGTTGCTATCTCTAAAGAGTACAAGTCATGTAGTTGCGTCAGTTCAAATGATTAACAAAACTGTTTCTCAAAATAATAATATAAAATTGGTACACAGTAAGTTCAGTGATACATAAATTGGCAGTACTTGTAATGTAGATGCATTGATGCATGATTAGGATGTCGAGGTTACTGTCAGTGCATCTAATACGCTATCTTCAGTTCAAGTAAAAAAACTTAAAAGCATATGCGTCAGTCCAAGTATATAGTGATAAGAGAGTGCCACATTTACACAGTAAGTTCAATGATACATAAACTAGGAGTACTTCTACTGTAGTTGCATCAGTTGTAGAAGAAACAGTACATCAGTACATCCGTGTTTGAGCATCAAAGTTCATCAGTTAGGCTGAGAACGAACCAGATTAATCTCAAAACTGTTGAATGTTGTTTGCAGAAGCATGCAATGCGGCGCACGCAGCAAGAATTTCATGAGCTGGATAGATATGGGGCACCACCTGGTTGGGTAACACCAGAAATACCGCCTGGATATTTCAACAGTACAGGCAGATTTGAAGATACACCGCAAACATCAGAAGCACGGACAGGTTCTTCTATACAGCAAAGACCAATATCTGGGAATGCAAGCTTTGCCGCTGTTGGGTTGCAACAAGGCCAACAATATCACCAACAACAAATGTTTTCCTTCCCAGTGCATGCAAAAAGCCAAGGACAGGAAGCCGTGGATGGGTTGCAACAAGGCTTCCACCAGTCGCTCCATCAACATCAATCATCCGTGCTGCAAGAGCAGTTGCGACGGGAAGACCAGGGAAAAAAGACAGAAATTTTGGCCAATCTAGCAGGTTCAAAGGTACAAGATATGAGCCATATAGACAGGAACAACCTCACAATGAATCTGAGGGGAGACAGCCGTACAACGAAGGACGGAGATCTTCGTCAACGTTGCTGCCTCCAAGAGATGCATTGCTGCATGTGCCAAGGGTGACGCCCATAAACCAGGGAGAACAACAAACACCAGATGCAGCGCAGAGCTATACACATGTAAGTATCCATATAGAAAAGAAAAAAACATAAGCACAGTCCATACCATGGTGCTGTGACCACCCCATCTAACATTTTTGTTTGGTCACTGTTGTGTGCAGCCACCTGATATTGAAGCTTATGTTCCGCCAAGGCTAGAGATGAGGTTTGAAACTTTCGAAGAAACTAAGAACTTCTACAACGTATATGCAAAGCACGCTGGTTTTGCTGTGATGGAAGGCCCCAAGTTTAAGACCAGAGCCTACCTTTATTGCACGTGCCATGGAGTTTATGAACCAAAGGTGTCTGAAGCAAATAGATAGCGTAACAAGACGACAGCCAGAACTAACTGTGGGGCTAAAATGAGGCTGAAGAAGGAAAAAGATGGAACATTTGTTGTAAAAGAGATAGTCTGGGAACACAACCACAGGCTACAGCTCACCGCAGAAATGCTTGTCTTCTTGCACTCCCACAAAAACTTTGATAAAACAATCTTGGAGTACGTCAAGTACCTACAGTTCAAAGGCATTGAACACGCGCAAATCATGAGCATACTGGGCGGTGATGACCCTGGTAGCTACTTCCTCGAAATGAATGCCAAAGACCTGATTAACCTGTAAGTACAAACTTTTTATCCTCCCATAAACCGTCTCCGTGTTTTTTCCTCTGTCAGTACAAACATATCACGCAACGCATGACCTGACGCCAGTTCAACATGCATTATTCAATGAACTTTTGATATGCAGGAAAGCAAAGAATTCAAGGATTGATGATGTGGACGATGTCCTGAAGACTGCCAACTTCTTTAGGGAGATGAAAGCTATAAATAGGGAATTTTTCTGTGACATGCAACTCGATGAGTCCAACAGAGTTAAGAACATATTCTGGGCGAACGCAAGCTGCCGAGGGGTGTATCAGGACTTCGGAGACTGCGTAACGTTTGACACAACATATAAGACCAACAAGTACCATATGGCACTTGGGGTGTTTGTCAGAACTAACAACCACTTACAGACTACATTCTTTGCTTTTGCCCTGATAAGAGATGAGGATGCAGATTCATTCAAGTGGATGTTCAGGACATTTTTAAGGTGCATGAGAAGGAAGGCTCCTACATGCATCCTCACAGGTATAACCACTAAAACCACCCCCAACCACCACCCCCCTTCAAAAAACGAAAAGTGAAGTAAAACAAAAAAATGTTGTGTCAGTTCTATTGGTATATATGCACAACCATCTCTGCTGACCACTCAAAGTATATTTTCTCATTACCAGACCAGTGCCTAGCAATGGCTTTGGCGATCGCAGATGTTTTCAGGAACACACTACATAAGCTATGCCGCTGGCACATTATGAAGAAGTACAGGGAACACCTTGCATACCTGTATTTCCTGCACGAGGACCTTAAACATGAATTCACATCAATTCTCAACTGGCCCCTCATGCCAACTGAGTTTGAGGATGCCTGGAAAAGACTCATGGATAACTACAACCTCCACGATGATGCCACAATGGTGGGCATGTGGCGTGGGTTTTCACTGGTCCTAACTAACGGTTGGCAACCGATCCCCTATTCTGCATCCGTGAGCGTGAGAAGTGGATATCAGCCTACTTCAAGGAAATTTTCTGCGCCAAGATGACATCCACACAGCGAAGTGAGAGCATGAACTATGTGCTCAAGAAGAACTACGTAAATGAGAGACATAACCTACACAGGTTTGTCAGTCAGGTAAACTCATGCGTCAAAACCAGGAGGCAGACAGAGAACCAGGAGACAATGGGTAACCGGGTATATCTCTATCACTTGTCGTAAGACATAAAATAACATGCTTATTAAAGTAAAAACTTTATTATAAGTTTTTCCTGTGAGAAAACTGACAATATGATCATCATTCTTGCATCTCAAGAAGGAACAAAACACGCTGACCTACTATGGGTTTGACACCCAGATGGGCAAAGCTGTACACACGAGCTGTGTACAGCGAGATCAGAGATAGGCTGAAACTGAGCACGCTCTTCACGGCGACAGAGACGGAAGAGCCCACAAAGTACCTAGTGCGCTACAACCACCCAAAAAAACTATCTGTGTGGGCTCAGCACTTGTTCCAGGTGGTGGCAGACCCCATGGGAGAAACATATGAGTGCGAGTGCAGGCTATGGGACCACACAGGTGAGGAGTGCAGAAAAGATGTTACATACTGTACTACTTTTTTTGCAAAAAAATTTGTTCGAATGAAATGTCAAAAAACATGCACCTCTTCCAAAAACAAATACAGGTCTTTTCTGCGTGCATGTCCTGTGCATGATGCAGACAATTAAGGCTGTCAGCGTTCCAGAGAAATACATACTCAGGAGATACACCAAACGCCCGAATATCCAGCCAATATTTGACAGAAATGACTTGAGGACAGTAGCGTCAAACAAGGCATCCCAATACTGCATTGAAAGCTCACTACTAACGCTAAACATGAGGGTGCACAGAAAAAGCTTGAGAAGCCAAGAGCAAATGGCAAGGTCACGGGTCGTCATGGACAAACTTGAACAAGAACTCGACGCCATGCATTCTGCTGAAAATGGAGGTGTCACGGACAATGAAGCCATTGACCAGGATATTGCTACAATGTTATCTGAGATGAACCATCTGGGATCTATTGACCCGTTTGAGAACGAGGAAGAAGAGCAGCAGCAACCGGAGCTTGCCCATGTGCACACTCAAGAGCGCCGACAAACTCACATGCGAGATCATGAGCTTGATAGTGCTGTAGGCGAACAACATGACAATAGCATATCCTACCAGCAGCAGCAAGAAAGGGTGATTAAACCCCCAATATTCTCAAACACAAAGGGGAGGAAGAGCAAGACGCAAGCAGCGAAAGCTGCGAAAGCAGCAGCCAAAAAGCCACCACGCCCCATCAAGCACGTGGAATTTGGCCCGGACGGCAAACCCCTCGGGATAAGGGCATGCGGTTTCTGCAAAGTCGTGAGCAACCATAACTACCGCACATGCCCACTCTGCATAGATACCACTATCAACAAGAACATCCAGATTGGAGCCACCTAGCTTTCTACAAATAGAGACAGCACACGTAACAGCTACACTTGCCGCAAGTGTGGGGGAACTGACGGACATAATGCCCGCACGTGCAAAGTGGGCAAGGAGGTCTGTGGAGCTGAACATAAATAGGGCAAGGTACAGAGTTCCAAGCAATCAAATGAAGACGATGAAGAGGAAGAGTTTGATGAGAATGATGGCCAATCAGACGAAGACAATGAAGATGACAGTGTCGGAGGCGAGGAAACTGAAACTGACGATGAAGCTGCCAAGGCTCAACCTGGAAAGAGCGCCGGCAAGGCACAACATTTAGGGACAGTTAGGAGAAGCTCAAGACTAAACAATACATAGTGGTTGTCCTGCTGTGTCAACTAAAAAATAAACTTGTAGTCTCAGTCGCATCAGCACACAATGATGAAGCATTTCACAAACACTGTCGTTACCAAGACTTAATTATTTAGCTTTAACGTCGATTACTCTCGATCAGAACTAAAGTTATTTTTTAGTTTTTGATTTGTGCCCGCTGGAGCAGTCACAAAAATACGTTTGAAAAAACTTATTTGTATATATCCGACACAAAACGATACTGTGACCCAGTAACTCAGGAAAAATAATATGTCAATGAAAAATTTAAAATCTTGTAGTACATCAGTACTGATAACTCTCAGACGTCAGTACAAGGCTGAGTACACATCAGTACTGATATAATTTCTGATTTGTGCCCACTGAAGCAGTGACATTATTATTTAAACCATTTGATAATCCTTTTGAATGCAGTCACAAATAAATTTGAAAAAACTTATCTGGATATATCTGACGCAAAACGCTACTGTCAACCAGTAACTCAGCAACAAAAAAATGCCAAGGAAAAATATAAACTCTTGTAGTACATCAGTACTGATAAATCTCAGTCGGTAGTACAAAAGGAATAGTAAAACAAACACACCAGTTAACGCTCAAAAAAAATTGTTTTGAAAAAACAAAGCTATGCCTGCTCCTGCTAGTCCCAATTGAGAAACACCATCAGTACATGAAAATAATTACCTCAAGCAAAATGCGAATATAATACATCCTGTACTAGTGAAAATCTAATTTATCTGTAAAAACTACCCAAAGATTATCTTGATATAAACAATCCTTTAAAAAAATATGAAAATTGTTTTAAAAAAACATTAGCACCACACATAGTCTCACTGGTATTTGGTACGTTCAATTGCACTTCAATCACCAGTCCGAGTATGACAGTAGAGGAGTTCAGACCTCCATCAACACCGATGCTGACACGTGCAAGTGGGATAAGCAGCTGATAAGTACAGCTTGACTATACGAATCGGTGCCACAGTAAAATGCCATCATCACCACCGTAGAGACGTGCAAGTGGGATTTGGCAGGTCATAAGTACAACTTGACAAGACTAGTCAGTTCAACAGTAAAAACCATTTCACTTGGAAGGTTAGTTCTTCCACGCCACCATCCGTGTCACCCACTGAGCGGTTGGCACAAGGGACTGCGAACGGTGACCCCGCGCCACAACACCCACTACACACACGACCCCGAACGAACCGCCTACTGCAAAATCCCCGTCCACGCACTGCACAAAATCCCATTCTCTTCCACCTCTCCCTCGTTCCCACAAACCACCATTGCCGCTTCCATTTCCACTGAACACAAACCAAAAACTTCTCTCTCCAAAGCCTACAGTCGCCGGAGGAAGGCCATGGTGGAGGAACCGTCCGCCAAGCGTCATCATGCCGAGACATCGGACAAGAGGAGCAACCTCGTCGACATTAACGTCCCCGGTGAGAAGCGCGAGTACACAACAACCCTCAAAGGGGTTGAGCTCCACAGCAACGAGACGTTGGAGATCGTCTGCACCAGTGTACCAGAAAAGGCCGACGAGGTGATCTCCAGGCTCTGGATGAAGCTTGGCGGCAGGGTTCGTAGGATCGTCGGCGTTGGTGTGCACTACACCAACGAAGATGAACCTCCCCAGAAGGCAGGAGTCCTGCAGTTGTGCGTCGATGAACTCTGCTTGGTGTACCACATCGCGGCAGCCACAAAATGGTGAGCAATCCTACTCATTTGCCCTGCATATGGTTTATCTGTTTTATTGCTACTGTATCCTGAAAAATTAATCACACTTGCTTTCCCAACTAGACGTACTAGTGTGGTTTGTGAAAAGTGGATGCACTACTGCATTTTCTCATGTAGATATACTATAAAATGTATTTATGAACCTGATGCAATGGATTGCTATTTGGAAAATCTTGCGGAAGATTAAATTCTGAAGTTGATCGACTAGTGAAGTTTCTGAAGTTGATACAATAGAGTAGTCTATGTACTAGATGTATTAAAAAGGATGTTTCTGAACTTGATGTAGTGAAGTATTTTCTGAATTTGATCTAATGTTATTTTCGTAAGAAAATAAACTAAGGACTTGGTGAAGCACTGGTTTCTCTGTTATCCCATTTCAACCAAAAAAGACTAAACTAGTGCCAATGCAGAACATACAACATTGACTGAAACTATGTATAATCCAAGAAGAAGAATAACATGATGTACTTAATTTAATTTCAGAACTTTCTTTACTAGTTTTTGAAGTACATTCATCCATTGTTTATCCTACATAAAAAACCTACTTCATGGATTCATCGCTTGTAAAACAAAACAAAAATGAATAATTCAAAACATCAAAGTAATGGTAATATTCAAAAATGTTTCTGCCCTTGCAGGCCCAAGCGCCTGACCGAGATGCTGCAGCATGAGAAGTCGGTCACATTTGCCGGTTTCAGCATTGAAAGCGACAAAGAGAAGCTGAAGTTGTCCGGTATGGAGATCAACCCCAACAAGTTCATCGACATTCAGTGCAAGTGGAGAGTTCCATACACCGGAAAAGAGTACGACTCCTTGACTGATGTTGCAGCCAGCGTCGTCCACCCATTCTACAAAGGCATGAAGAACAAGATCAACACGCAGGAAGACTATAAACTATGGGGGACCAGCGAGCTTCCAGGCAACCTGATCGAGTACGCAGGAGTAGATGCGTACGCCGCATACAAATCATGGTTCATGATCGACTACATCACAGACTCTTGGGAATATGTGAAAGAGCGGGACGCTGAAAACTTCTACGACCGCCCCTATTGCCCCTTTACTGGATGAAGATAACATCAGAGCCTGCCTTCGTTTTACTTCCGATTGTGCTTGCCTTTTATCTTGTTGTTTCAAATTAGTAGTTTGCTCTTATTGGGTTGAACCAGTGTGATTATGTCGTGCTTGTCATGTTTGAACAAGTTTAGTTATGTCATCAAGTACAATGTTTTGCTTATCTCATTATATAAGTTTGGTTTAGTAGCTTCATATGTTGTTAATCCATCATTTCAAAAATTCAAAAAGTAGCTTCTGAATGGAACGTTGTCGTTGCTCTAAAGTACTAGTTATGATGAAACTAATCACACACCGTTGTTCCGTGTTAGTACAACTCAGTACACTTGATCGGACAGTACATTCTTACTACAATAAAAGGTACAAAGAAGCATCAGTCCGTAAGCGCTACTATGAATTCACTATCAGTACAACTTAGTCTACACGCAAGTACCATAGTTCTGAAAATCACACCAGAAGACACTTGAGAATAATCACAAAAACAAACACAAAAAAGAAGGCAAAAAACTCAAATGAAAAAGATTACACTCACACAAAACTGACAAGAACTAGAACAAAAAGTATCAGTCCAAGTTACTGGTGGAGTCAAGTACTAGATTCAAAACAAACAAAAAAAATGACCGCCCAAGGTCAGGCGCAGGCCCTGACAATGCTAGATACTTGAACTCGAGCCCATGGGCGAATCCCTAGTAATCTGCACAACGCAAGACCCGCCGACCAGGGCCCACAGGTCAAGAGAGAGGGCGAGCGCCGTGTATAAGCGCTCAGGTAAGTGTTTAGAGGAGTTCGACTGGTGAGCCTCCACTGCACTTATAAACAGGTCCGGAGCCCCCTCGACTAGCGAGGTGGGACTAAACCCAGAGCGCACGCGCACGACGCACCGCATAGCCGCGCGGACGAGCTATCTGGGCCGAAAAACGGCCCAATAGCCTACATCGTCCACAAAACACCCCACCAATAAGCCCAGGTATACAAACCAGATGGCGGGACAAAGAAAAATAAACTACTAGAAAAATGTTTGTCAATTAACCTGTACAAGAAAAAAGGAAAAATATATGATACAAAAAAAATGAACCTCTAAAAAAGAACATAACTTAATAGCCTATCTGTTAAATGTACATAATTTAAAAAACCGAATTAAATATTACTTTCAAGTTCAACTACTAGAACTCAAAAAGTTCAAAACATATAATGTTTGTCAGTTATGCTAAATTTCTTATTTATATAAAATCTAACAAGTTCACCTACTAAAGCTCAAAAAGTTCAAGCGTATAATGTTTGTCAATTATGCTAAATATCTTATTTATAGAAAAACTGACAAGTTCAACTACTAAAAATCTAAAAGTACAAAACATATAATGTTTGTCAATTATGCTAAAATTTCCTATTTATATAAAATCTGATAAGTTCAACTACTAAAAATATAAAAGTTCAAACATCTAATGTTTGTCAATTATGCTAAATTTCCTATTTATATAAAAACTGACAAGTTCAACTACTAAAATTCAAAAAGTTCAAATAGAATATATTTGTCAATTCTGCTAAATTTCTTATTTATATAAAATATGTCCACACCACAACGAACAATCTGGTCGTAAAATAATCTCAAACACCCAACCTAAGTTATAAAAAAAATCAGTTCAAAACATACATATGACAACAGTACTGAAACAGCAGGATCAGTCAGGCCGCTCGCACCACTGTGACATCAAATTTATAACCCGTGCGTTGTATGAAATTACAATTCAGTTCACACAGTACTAAAACATAAGTGCACTAAAAATGAGAATACAAAAACTATAAAGGCCTAACCTAGGTTGGTACAGATGAAAATAAAATAAGTACAACTTTTGAGCAACAACTCCCAGGGCACTGAAAAAATGTTTTGACATAAACTAGTGTATAAAGACTTCAATAGAAAAACAATGCTTAAACATCCACACGGAAAAACATCACAGAGCCATATGTCACCTAAACAGTGCAAAAATGCCATCATCACCACCGCAGAGACGTGCAAGTGGGATTTAGCAGATTGTAAGTACAGCTTGACAAGACTAATCAGTGCAGTAGTAAAAAAAATTGTCTTGGACGGTTAGTTCTTCCAGGCCACCACCCGCGCCACCCACTAGGTGGTTGCCACGATGCACTGCAGAACGACGACCCCCACGACCACTACACCCACGTCCTCGACGAACCGCCTCCAACACACCACCGTCGACGCACTCCAAAAATACCCCATTGTCTTCCATCTCTGCCTCATTCACAGAACCACCATTGCCGCTTCCATCTACACTGCACACAAACCAAAAACTTCTCTCTCCCAAAGCCCACAGTCGCCGGAGCAAGGCGATGGCGGAGGAACCGCCCGCCAAACGTCACCATGGCGACACTTCGAACAAGAGAAGCAACCTCGCCGACGTTCACGTCCCCGGCGAGAAGCACGAGTACACCAAAACGCTCAAAGGGGTTGAGCTCCACGGCAAAGAGATGCTGGAGATCGTCTACACCAGCGAACCAGACAAGGCCGACCAGATGATGAGCATGCTCAGGATGAAGGGCGGCGGCTTGTATCCGAGCTTCATCGGAGTTGATGTGGAGTACACCGACGAGGAAAAACCTCCACAGATGGCGGCAGTCCTGTAGTTGTGCGTCGAGGAACTCTGCTTGGTGTACCACATCGCAGCAGCAACAAAATGGTAACCCATACTACTGTTCATTCATCTGTTGTACTAGTACTAGTCGCTAAAAACTTAATTAAAACTTGTTTCCCAACGATTATAGTCATCTATTTGTACCAGTAGTTCATTGAATGCTATGAACTAGTATAGTCTATGAAGTGGATGCACGATTACATGTTTCTCAAGTTACATGCATTTCTGGAACTGTGAGCTGGATTGTTTCACCAGATTAGCATCTGAAAAAAAGTTTATAGCATTCTAAACTTTATGCACCAAATTAATTTCTGAACTTGATGTACTAGCATAGTTTCTGATCTTGATGTACTAGTATAGTTTATAGAATTGATGTATTAAAAGATCTTTGGTGAAGTCTTATAGGTCCATATCTTGATGCACAAGTTTCTCAAAACTAAATTTTGAACTTGATATAGAATTAATGCACAAAGATGTATCAAGCACTGGTATAGGCCTTTTATTCAACAAAAAAGAAAACTAAACTTGAATCAAGCAGCGCATGAATCATTGACTCTGGTAAAAAATGATTCTCTAATTTGGTGAAGCATTTGGTGAAGCAACGAAGATAGCAAAAAAGAAAAATATAACACGGTGTAGTTGAATTTAATTTCAGGACTTTTTGTACTAGTTTCTGAACTACATTCATGCATGGCTCATAATATATAAGCATCTACCTCATGGATTAAATACTCAAAAAGAAGAATAATCTTTAGAAAATGTGTGTCTCCCCCCTTGCAGGCCCAAGTGCCTCAAAGAATTCCTGTAGGAGGAGAAATTGTACACATTTGTTGGTTTCAGCATTGGAGGTGACAAGCAGAAGCTGGGGGAGTCTGGTTTGGAAATCAACCCCAAAAACTTCATCGACATGCAGCGCAAGTGGAAAGATCCAAAGACCGACAAATACTACGACTCCTTGGCCGATGTTGCAGGCGGCGTCATCCACCCATTCTACGAATGCATGAAGAGGGAAGACCACAAACTATGGGCGACCAGCCCGCTGCCAGACAACCTCATCACGTACGCAGGAATAGATGCATACGCAACGTACAAGTCATGGAAGACAATCGACAACATCGTGACAGGTTGGGATATTTCAAAAGAGCAGGAGGCTGACCCCTACTACCACTGCAACTTCACGGATGAAGATGCATGAAAGTCTGCATTCGTTATGTTGAACCAGCTACCATATGCTATGTGTGTCCCTAGTCTTGTTGTTTCAGATTTGTAGTTTGCTTTCGTTTTGTTGAACCAGCTACCTTATGCTATGTGTGTCAGGGTTTGAACAAGTTTGCCTATGTCTATCAAGTACATCGTTTGCTTATGTCATCCAACAAGTTTGCTAGCTTCCTATTTTGTTGAACCATCATTTGAAATTGAACTAGGTTGAAGTTGAAACTTGATGGCTGCCACGCAGCACTAGTCATGGAGAAATAAAAATAACACATAAATATTTTCGCAAAAAAAAACAGTGGCAGGCTAACTAAGGACAAAAGCAAATAGTAGCCTTGGACGCTCAGTACAGCTTAGACATGAACGGTAGTACTATCACACTAAAAAACCAGTTTTTAGTTTCAGAAGAACACTAAAAAGACTAAGTTTCGACCAAGGACAACATTCAGTACTAAAAGCATCGTGCTAAAATAGAAATTAGAAATTCACTAAGTACTGCAACAGGAAAAGCAAAGAACCATCAGTACGTATTTCCTAGTAACTAGCATGCTAGGACTGAAAGTTCTAGTACACTTGAACACACGGTACATTCATTCTAAAAAATATAAAAAGGAACGGGAAGCTTCAGTTCGCATTCCCTAAAACAGTGACACACTAAAAATAACAGTAATAATACAACTGAAATCTCAGTACAACTAAGACTATACGGCAAGTGGTAGGATTATACCAAACATTGCCTGTAGAAGAACCACAGCCTAGAAAAAAAGAAGGCCAAAAACTAAATCAAAAAGATATAAGTTCGACAAAGGAGAAAAATCACAAGAAACACAGCAGGAAGACGTACTAGCCTCAAACAACACAAAAAGTAAATAATTAATCAAAGTACTAGCACAATTGAAATCTCAGTACAACTTAGTTTATTCGGTAAGTGCTATGATGATGCCTATTAATGCCTTGAGAAAGAAGTAGTTTTCAACTTAATAGGGCTATCTGTTAAACGTAGCTAATTTAAACCAGTGCTTTAACTTGTACTATGAAGTTCAACTGCTAAAGTTCAATAAGTTCAAACAAAAATTTGGCGCCAAATTTTAAAAGCCTTACGCTGAATGAGATTACAAATCAGTACTAACAGAACTATATCATAAGTACGAGAAAACAAGAGTACAGAAACTATAAAGGTCCAACTTAGGATGGAATCACATAAAAGTAAAATAAATCTCACTTTCTCAGCAACAACTCATAAATACACTTGAAAAAACAGGTGTTTTCAGTTCAAATAGTATATAAGTCTTCAGTACAAAAAATAAAACTTAACCAAAACGAATTCCCGATGAAACATACACAAGTGAAACAGCTATTCAACCACACAATCATCATGGGAAAAAAGTTTGTTAAACATTGTGCCACCCTTCAAACACAACACAAAATATACTAGTTATTACATAGTACTCGACAAGACATCAAACACTACAAAATAGAGACTACAATGTTTTCAAGAGATATATCACACAACTATCCCATTCACTATGCAAATGATGACCATTTCTCCTATGCATCAGGAGCCAAAGCCTGAACCTCCTTGGGAAGCTCCGTAACCATAAGATGGTTATTCCGGTTGAACACAACTCTATACAGATCCTCAGCGTTCCAATCAACAATGTGTGGCTCCAAAACAATAAAACAAAATTATAAAAAATCATGACACATAAAAAAAGGATAAACAATAAGCCAAAAACAGAAAGAGAAAAGCTCAACAAGAACCCACGTCATAATCTCGTATGTTCTCAATGATCTTTTCACCATCGTAGCATCCCGCATACTTCAGAGTATAATGGCCACATTCATTTTCCCCTTGAACTGGAACCTTGACAAACGTTGGTTTCTTTGCAAACAGCTCCCAATTGGGCTGCTTGCTCGCATTGTACTAAGCATCACCATACATAGCCTTCATTACTTTGACCATTCTAGAAATCTGTAAAAAAACAAAACAACCCACACAGTTTTAGGTCTCAGAAAAAGGCAGAAACAAAGATGCAGAAATATTAATCCAGTACAGATAATAAATGTCACTCACAATCATCTCGCAGTCTTTGTGATAGGTGTTCTTCGAAGGACGGTGGTTCTTCGGATAAGGTAAAGAGTCAAGGATGTCAACGCTACTTCGGTACCGATTCATGACATATAAGGAATAGTGGTTCACTTTCCTATCCTTTGATAAAACCATAGGCTTGAATAGAGGCATCATGATCTAAAAACAAATGACCAAAAAGGAGATGTTAAATATTCAAAATAAAAACCAGCATCACAACAAACAAATAAAAACCAAAAAATCAGCTAGTAGATCTCACAAGGTCGGCACTGAGCAAGTCTTCATTAGCTTTAACATAGCTCTTGAAATCTCTCGCTGCACTCTCCACATTAAACTCTTTATTTTCATCCTCGTAAAACGAATAGTCAAGCACAACCTGCAAAAAAAGCCAAAATAGAAAATAGACAGCGGTAAGGATCAACAAGCAAAAGTATTATTAAAACTCGTAAAAACAAATAGGCAGTCTTGTTCAACAGAAAGAAACCAATCTGATTGATTACCGAGATGAAATATGGACTCAGCAATATCCTTTTCCCAGATGCAAAATCACCATTTCTCTCAGGATCTTGCTTCCAATCATCAATGAGGAAGTCAATTACATCACCCTCCATCATTTGCCCAGGTGAAAACACTTCCCAGATGCGATTCCCAGTGAAGTCGGTTACGTTTCCATCAGGCTGAGGTATCATTGAGAATGTATTCCTGCAGCACACACAAGAACAAAAAGATGCAGAAGCAAGATAAGGCATTCATAGCAGTTCGAGTTGTATAAAAAGGAACAGTTCAGGTCATATTTACCTAGCAGTTACAAACAACAGAAGAAAAGAAGAGGAAAAAATAATGAGAGATACTCACTCGGCATACTTCTCACGCCATTCATCACTAAGCAACAGCTTATACAACCTGCGAGCCTTGTCCAGGTGAGGGAATTTATGAGGGTGAAGCTGCTGCACAGGGGAGCAAAACTTTATAGGAGCTGTGGGCGCACGCTTCGTGCTTACAACATTGCCAGATTCCAAAGCAGGATCTTTCCTAGCACCACCAGCTCTACGAGACACTATTCCAGCAAGGGGAGATAAACCTTTGGCAGCAGCACTCCTTGTGACTCTTCCAACGCCAGCAATCTTGTCAAACACATCATCATCGCTATCTATCAATTCGACAATGGGATTCTTGGGTGTAGTAGGGCTCTCTGCACAAGCAGCCATAGAACTTCTCAGAGCTCCCAACCGCCCCTTCATAACACCAGATCTTGTCTTTTCTGGAGAACGCCCCTGGCTAAGATCAATAGCTACGCGCTCGAGCTCCGAGAACTGGCTACCAAAGAACCTGTAGTCATGCTCACCAAGATCCAACCACTCACCTGAAAAAAAATAAAAAAAAAGAGTCCACACAAAGCGTAAGTTCAAATACATACTTCATGACAGTACTGAACAGAGAAGTACAAACTGCAAAAAAATACTAAAGTCCATGCACACGTACAGGGTTCGATGCCAAACAAACCCCTGAAGTCAACATCAAACACATCGCTAGTTGCGCAGGTGTGCAGCAAAGTCTTTCTAATGTCCAGAATGTCTTCATGGCTGTAATCGACCATTTCAATTACACCATCTTCCCGACAATAATAGGTCTTGCAGTTTTGTAGCATAAAGAATCCACAATCATGCCTGTAGAACAAAGGAAGAAACAAAAAATGGTATAACACAAAATCCGAAAAATACAGGAACAACATCCACCCAGCAACAAAAAGAACCACCAAAAATCATTAAAAAACAGATACTCACGTGTTTTCCTGCTGAGGCACCCGCACAAACTCACAAGAGAAACCATCAATATGCACCAGTGAGAATGGTTTGGCCCTGTCTACACTGGACTCCCTCCAAAGCTTCTTTATATTATCTGTCATATTCCTTAAGAATCTAAGTGCATCACCCGAGGTTTCATCACGGAGTGAATCAAGACACTCGAAACGACGGAACCTCAAATTCAGAACAACCAAGCACCAATGCCCAGATTCGTCGCTAGGCTTCATGGTAGGCACAAATGACGGCGGATCAAATGTAGGGAAAAGAAGCAGGAAAAAAATCGCAGAGGAAAAATGTATTTATCAAAGTCATGATGAAACAAAAAATTCAGCCTCCAATCAATAAAATAAAAGATGGAAATTAAAATTCAGAAGTACAAACAAAAAAATCACATAATCATAATGAAATTATATCCACCTCCCAAAAATGAGGAACAATCATATCAGTTCAGTTTCCTTGCAACAATAAGTGCATCTTTAATAAAAAGCATGGATCATTCATAAGTACAGGAGTAAAAAGCAGTCTAATCAAGTTCATTCCCACACCTCCCTAAACTGAAAAGAAAAACATGACAGTTCTAGTTAATTAGTACAAAAAGTCCAACTTCACCTACTTGATCGAAACCATCAGCACCTGATCTTGTGAACCAATTTAACACATTGGAATCAATATTTCCATCACGGATCTTGGTCTGTTGTACAAAAAGAACAACAACAGTTAGAAAATTGGCAAAACAAGTTATCATCCTATTTACAAAAAAAAGCAAAATACTGACCGTCACCCATCTGGGAACTATCAACTTGTCAGTGTCTCGGTACTTCTCACATAGAGAATATAAAACAACATCAGCACTGTCTGAGTTGAGCATGCCAGTGGGGACAAACGCTTTAGCAATAGAACCAACACTGGCATCACATTCTTTATTTTGAAACATCGGCTTGTGACTAGAAAAACACAAAAAATTACATGAATTAAGACTACTGCAACAACAATAATAATCATACGAGAGAAAAAAAAGAGACAAAAATGTTACGGGCAAAATCCCAAACTAACTATTTAGTACGGTTCGTGCGCAACCTTGTAGCAGCGAAGAAAAATGTATCAACCTTGACAACATTATCACTTTCTGCTTGCAGAAAAAATGATGAAAAATAATAAGTTCAAAATGAAAATTTGAGAAGTACGCCCAATTTACAAGTGCTTACCTGGACTATCAGGGTTTGACGATGACGTTAGTTCTTGTGATGAGACCATTATGCCTCCAGTTTTAGGGTTTGACGATGGGACATCTTGAGAGGACACCAATATTGTTGCGCTTTCAGGGTCTGTAGAAAGAAAATCCTGGGACGACAAGAGCGCCTCCTGCATCAAGGGGTCAGAAGAAATTGACAGAAGTAAATCATCATCCTCGGATGGCACCTCCTCCACGCTAGAAGCATCTTGCAATGCATCACCGTAATCAAGACCTCCAGGCGGGTAATTCTCCGGCGGCAAATGTTCACAACCAGAAACATTCTCATTCCCAGCAATACCAACACCAGGCGATTTGGAATCAAGTATGCTGGCAGCGCCAGCATCCTCATCAGCAACTTTGGTACCAACATTGCGCCCACTACTCAATGGAGCATCACGAGCATCATCTTCGCCACTAAGGACAACCCCATGTTCAACATCAGTAATCTGACGAAAAAAAATCCAGAAAAAGTGAATAATATGAACAAAACTAACAATAAAAAATAAACTACCAAAGATGTGTGCAGAAAAATAAACCTTGGAAGCATTCGCTACAACATCATCGAACTTGCTGCTGCTAACATTCAAAGCAACATCGCCAACGGGCAAACAAGGGTCATCGCCAACAATAGTACCCTGATTCAAAATGTAATGAGGCAAAAAACAATGCTATTATTAGCAACAATAAACACAATGAATTAAAACAACAGTAACAAAAAAGGTAGCTACCCCCTTGCAAACTCTAAACGGTGTGGGATAGAAAAATGAACAAGGAGGACACATTGGTGCGCATGAAAATTATAGAGAATATGAATAAACACAATGAAAATAAAAATAACCTTGCACTTATCAGTGGATGGATCATTAACTCCATGGTCAACATCAGCTTCAACATTATGACTGGTCTCCTGCATGAAAAGAAAAATTAATAAACAGATGTAGATCAGGCAGTTCAACTACAATACTGACGGCAGAACAAACATAGTAAAAACATACAAACAACGAGGACTGACTCACATCAACAACAGGGTGCTGCAAGCCAACATCGTTCGTATGCTGATCAGAAACATTAGCCTCAGTACGATCATCGGCCCTGCTGTCAGTGCCAGCATCCTCATCATGATCAATCTGGATGAAAGAAAATTACTAATAAATAGATGAAGATGAGTAAGTTCAACTACAACACTGACAGCAGGACAACAAAGTAAAAATTGCAAACACCGAGGACTGACTCACATCAACATCGGGGCGCTCAAAGCCAACATCATTCGTTTCGTGATCAAAAACATTAGCCTCGGTACAATCACCTGCCCTGATGTGGGTGGCAGCAGCCTCATCCTGCTCAAACTGCTTGATAACAACATTTGCACTTTCTTCATATGGCTTGCAGCGAGAGTTTTGCGTAGTTCTGAAATGCTTCATGTTGTTCAACAGACGAACCGAGCTCTAAACTAGATTAGCGGCACCGTCACGCATGTCACCGACTAAAATTCTCTCCATCTCAATGTAGTCAACAGCTTCCTCAGCGTTAAATTGATGACCTTCAGGAAGGATACCATTCATACAGCTCAAACGCTCGACTGTCGTTGGGACCTTTTGCAGCTCAGAACACACATTACTTAAGATATGCTCAGCGCGCTCCAACGCTAAAACAGCAACATCAATACCAAAACCCTGCCTCTGTGAAGCACTAGCATTACTAGGGCTAGGAGGGGCATAACCATCACCCTCAACACCACGGCCATCCCTCAACTCATCGGACAGAGATGAAAACTTCGGAACCTGAGACGATGGCATCTCCAGGACTGGCCGTTTATACACTCGGAAAAAAACAACCACCTCTTGAGTTTTCCACTACAAACAAAAGGGAAAAATAGTTAATCAATCAATGCAACACATAGGGAAAAATAAATCATGATATTAACAGATTTAAAATCAACACCACTAAAAAACTATAGCTGTCATTGCCAATTTGTTAGTATTTACCAACAGGCCAGTTTAACAAAGGTATTCAGTTCAACCACACAAGAAACAACAGTACTAAAAAACCATACCTAAACCATACAAAATATAAATAGACAACTCTACAGTACACATGTCCACTACAGCAAAAAATAGCTATACCTAAATTAAAAAAAGGTCTGAAAGACACAAACCAAACAAAACTCACCAGAAGCTTCCCAAACACCCAAGTCTTTGGATCTGCATTGCCTTTTTTTATCAAATCTGCATCAACCAGATTAGAAAGCTTGGCAGGATCCATGAAACATATGCGGGGGACTCGCATGTCAGGCTCCGCGGTCTTGCCACGGATAAGGCAGTCAAGGTACATTAGTACAGGCCCTATGGCACAGCCTGTGATTGCCTTCCCAAGAGTATCACCATTTTAGTACTTGGCAACAGCCCTTCTAAGCTCATCAACCATCAACTGGCAATAATCCATATTAGCCATGTCCTCAAAGACGAGACCCTCAAACATTGCCGCCTCTCTGGAAACACGCGGGGCAGAACCAGACAACACAACCTTCATAAACACAATCATGAAGAACACTCTAAGAGCAAGGTCATCTTTGCTAGGATCCTTGACAAGCACCTTGAGCTTATTCCTCAAATCCTTTGTCTTGATATCACTGTCCCTTCTAATGTCAAGCTCCGATCTTAACTTCATCAGAGCGTCGTCATATCCGTCCTCTGACGGCCTTGGCGCAGAACGACCACCACGAGGGAAACCAAATAATTGTTGTATACCGTCACTAGTGATCCGAAGCTTCTTATTAGCCTCACCCATGTCAAGAGTCATTGTATCACAATCTATCCTCAGATACAAAACTCCCATCAGAGGGCGGGAAATGTTAGACTTCACCCTCCACTTGAAAATAGAACCAAAACCAGATGCATGAACCCTAGCCACATGCCGACTCTCGAGCAATTTAGCGCAATCTTCAACCTCTCTCATCGAACATCGCACAGTTAAGTTCAATTTCCGTTGGTCACCTTCATCCAAGGCAACTTTTCCAGTATTGCCTCCCACCGGCTTAACCGGACTCCTAACGCTAACAGGCTGTAAATGAAAACAAAAAAGCCACACCTTAAAAAAATGAATATAGAAAACAAAACAAGCAAATGAATGCAAGTAAAAAGAAAAAAAAGATTGCACAAGGTCAACTATTAAAACAACATCAGTACCACCCCCTCAAATGATGCAAACAATAATCAGCCTCACCTGGCCGCAAATACCATCCCAAATACAATTTAATAGTTGCAAGTACGACTAGTAGGTCACATGCAGTACAAAAACACATACCACTGCAAACAATGAATATAGAAAACAAAACAAGCATATGAATGTCAGTAAAAAAAAGAGATTACACAAGTTCAACTATTAAAACAACATCAGTATCACCCCTCGATTGATGAAAACAATGACCAGCCTCACCTGGCCAGCATGCCAGCACAAACACAAATTAAAATCATTGCAAGTACAACTAGCAAGTCACATGCAGTACAAAACACATACCACTGCAAATTCATCTTCTGAATCAACTTCAATATCATCTTCTTCAGATGCAGCATCTTTAGCTTCAATACGAGCACGCTTCTTCCCACCTTTGTTCACCTTTGCAGGATAAACTTTACGCTTCTTATTTTCTTTCAACAAAGACCGCACTTGAAGAGGAGAAGGAGAAGGCTTCTTATTTGTCAAACCTCTTGGACTACGACGAACAACGGAGCCACCAAGTTTGCTTGGACCAATTTTCACAGCAACATTATCCGCATCACCTTTGCTACTACCAGCTTGGGGACCAGCTTTCACACGTGGGCTACGCTTATGTGTGCCGTCAGCATTTCGATCTGACAACTTCCTTGTCACATCCCTAGATCATTGCTTGTAATTAGTTGCATCTGCATCCATGTCATCATGTTTATTTTTCAAATGAACTTGAAATGGGGATGACAGAACCCCCAGCACCCCCCTGAAAACAACTATGGTTTACTAAAATTATTTTCAATGAACCTGAAATGCCCTTCTAAAAAGTCTACCCTTTTTGTTTTGGGTTAGAACCTCTGACAAAATGGGTCACATTTTTCTAGGACACATAAGGTCATTGGATTAAATCATTACTATTTGCATTTGGTCATATAAATGCTATAAATATTTTATATGCCCAAATAATTCTGAAAATAAGTGTGGGCTGTTGGAAATAATCTAAACAGAGCCCCTGATTATTTTCAGGATTTTTAAATATGCCTAAGTATTTTTAATAAAGCCACACAGTTACAGAAAAATAGAAAAACATAAATAAAAGACAGAGAGAGCAACTCACCTGGACTTACCCGCAGCCCACCTGGCCCAGCATCGTAGCAGCCCAGCCCAAAGGGGCAGCACCGTCTTCTTCCTCCTCTGCCAGGAGGACAAACAGGTGCGTGGCGAGCGCTGACACTGCCCCGGCCACCTCCTGCTTCCCCGGCCCCTCCTGGCGTCGCCACGACGATGCCCCGTGTCCCCTCGCTCCTCTCTCTCACTCGCTGCACCCTCTCCCCTCTCCTGGCTCTCTCCCGTGAGCTCATCCGAGCACAGCCGTCGCCGCCGACCAGCGCTCGTGCGGCCGTAGCCATCCCCAAGCCTCTCCGACATGCCCTCGAGCTCCGTTGTTCCGCCCTCATCCTCCTCGTCGTCTCACGCGACCAGAAGAGCCCCGACGCGCCGTCCCCGCCCCCTTCTTCCTCCTTCGGCCACGGAGATTACCGGTGATTTTCCGCCGTCACCGAGCCTTCCCCGAGCACGCCGAGGCCACCTCTGCACTCGCCGTGAGCCCCTCTTCCTCTCCCCTCTTCTCTCAAGCTCGCGCTCGTCCCCTAGCTTCATTTTGCACCGCGGCCGAGACCATCTCGCCGCCGGCCATGGCATAGCCGTCGCCATAGCCGTGCAAGCTCGCAACCGAGCACGCCACCGTGCTCAGCATGTTCCCAGGAGTCGACCGCGACCACCCGCGGCTCCTGCCATTCCCTGCATCGCCTAACCCGTCGTGCGCCGAACTCCGGCCGCCGCAAAGCTCGACGTCGCCGTCATTTCAGACCACCCCAGCTGCTGTTTCTTACACCGTTAGATGCGCGAGATCTCCAGCTACGCATAGAGCTCCTTCGCCGCTCTTTTGGTCGCCGGAACAACGTTTCCGAAGCCCTCCGCCGTCTCTGTCGTCATCGACGACGAGCCGTTGACCGGGTATGGCGGGTTTGACACCGCTTGACCGGGGTTTGACTTTCCCTCCCGACTCACTGACGTGTGGGCCCTAGGCCACTAACTAAACTAGGTTATTATTAGTTTAACACTAACTTATTTTAGCTAGTTTAACTAACTACTGACACACGGGACCCACTGGTCAGTTTGACCTGGACCAGCTCCATTGACTGATGACATCATCCTGACGCAACACTGACGCATTAATTCAATTACTGGAATTATTCTTATACAGGTAATTCCAGAAAATAGTACAAACTTCAAAAATTCATAGAAATTGATCTATAACTCCAAATGAAATAAGTTATATATGAAAAATGATCAGAAAAATCCAATCTATCCATCTGTACTGGTTTCATGCATGTTTAAACAACTTAACCTTTCTGTTTAGTGCAAAACATGATAAGACACTATTTAAATTCATAATTTGAATTTGGGGTTGAACCTTTGGTTCAAAATGACCCAAACCCATCTGGTTCTAGTTGCATTAGCCCAACACACTCATTTTGCCATGTCATGATCATGCATCATATTGTGCATTGCATTGATTGTGTTTCCTTCTTGTTTGCCGGTATTTGTCCCCTCTTGATAGACGTGGTCCCGACGCTGTGATCGTTGACACCGATGAAGAACTATACTACCTTCAAGAGTGCCAGGCAAGCAAAACCCCCTTGTTCATTCCGATACAATCCTACTCTCTCGCTCGTGCTCTCTTTTACTGCATTAGGACAACAACGATTCATCTGTTACTTGCTGCGGTAGCTGAACCCCTTTATCCTCTGCATGACCTGTCATTGCCACAGTAAATAGATGAAACCCACTAGCATGAGTAGGAGTTGTTTGAGCCCTGATGTGCCTACTCATTCATGCTTGTTTGTCATGCCTGCTATTGCTTAGAGTTGTGTTAGGTCTGATTCATCCGGGATGAATCAGAGGTGTGTGAACATGTCCTACTGTGTGTGAGCTAAGTGTGTGAACACGATTTGGTAAAGGTATCGGTGAGAGGCCATGTAGGAGTACATGGTGGGTTGTCTCATTGAAGCCGTCCTCAGGAACTGAGTTCTGTGTTTGTGATCCATGATTCAGCTACTACCATGCATTGGGCCCTGAAATATGACCCCGCTCGACTTCTTAATCACCCTTGTACTCTGTCCAGGAGTTGCAAGTAGTTTCTGGTGTTTCTAGTATGCTTGAGGCCTTACGCAGCGCTGACTGGAGGGGTGGGCTGTGATGCGGTAGGCACGTGGCACGGTGTACCGGGCGCCCGTTTGGTGTCTCGGGAACCCTGCACACATCGTTTGGGGCTGTGAGCGAAACTCCGGCCGGATCTCCTCGCGGATGGAACCCGAATAGGCGATAAACCTGGACTAGAGACTTGAGTGTTTAGGTAGGTCATGGTCTACACCCACGTCGGCTTTCTATTAAAGTCTGCCGAGCATATGTCGTGTGCAGACGCTAAGTGGTGGAAACATGTATGAAGAAGTACACCCCTGCAGGGTTAACATCATCTATTCGAATAGCCGTGTCCGCGGTAAAGGACTTCTGGGTTGCCTATAACAGTTCATAGACAAGTGAAAGTGGATACTCTAAAATACGCAAGATAAGCGTGAGTGCTATGGATGGCGTTCTCGTAGGGAGACGGGAGCGGATCCATAGTGGTGTATTGATATGGTGAATATGTGGACTCGTGTGCGCCACCTCAAAAGAGTTACTTGCAGTCATAGTTTAGGATAGCCACCGAGTCAAAGCTGGCTTGCTGCAGTTAAACCCCACCATCCCTTTGTTGATAATGATGCATATGTAGTTAGTTCCGATGTAAGTCTTGCTGGGTACATTTGTACTCACGTTTGCCTATTTTATGTTTTTGCAGAGAGACGTCAGTCTCGCTAGTAGTTCCGCGTGGTCTTCGACGTTTAGCTTGTTACCTCAGCTACGATCTTGTGCCCTCGGCAGGATCTGGTAGATAGTCAGGCTCCTCAGCCTTTTTCATTTGTAGATGTCTGTACTCAGACATATTAAGCTTCCGCATGTGCTTTGACTTGTATGCTCTGAAGGTTGGGTCGTGAGACCCATGTTTGTAATATCTCGCTCCTCGGAGCCTAATGAATAAATACCTGAGTCGTAGAGTCATGTTGTGATGCCATGTTGTATTTGCACATATCGAGCATATTGTGTGTATGTTATTGAAATGCTTGGTATGTGTGGGATCTGGCTATCTAGTTGTTTATCCTTAGTAGCCTCTCTTACCGGGAAATGTCTCCTAGTGCTTCCATTGAGCCATGGTAGCTTGCTACTGCTCCGGAACACTTAGGCTGGCCGACATGTGTCCTTCTTCGTTCCTGTGTCTGTCCCTTCGGGGAAATGTCACGCGATGAATACCAGAGTCCTGTTAGCCTGCTACAGCCCGGTTCACCGGAGTCCTGCTAGCCCAGTGCTATAGCCTGGATTCACTCGCTGATGACCGACACGTTCGATGCTAGGTCATGGATGCATGTCCCTGTAAGTTTGTGCCACTTTGGGTTTACGACTAGCCATGTCAGCCCGGGCTCCTTATCATATGGATGCTAGCGACACTATCATATACGTGTGCCAAAAGGCGCAAACGGTCCCGGGCAAAGGTAAGGCAACACCCATGGGAATACCGTGCGTGAGGCCGCAAAGTGATATGAGGTGTTACATGCTAGATCGGTGTGGCATTGAGTCGGGGTCCTGACAGCTTTGGTATCAGAGCCTGACTGCCTGTAGGTTTACCAAGCCAAACTGGTTGAAGTTGAGTCTAGAAATTCTTTAGTTATATAAGGGAATTGATTGTGGGATGGAACGTAAGGCTCTTTTTACTTCTTTACCCTATGACCTTCTGATCTGAGTCATCCTATCTTTCCTACGGGGTTAAGGAACTAGGATTTCTCTTCTTTCTATCAGGATCACGTGTTACTAATCCATAGACTTATAGAATTGTTGGACTTAAGCCTCGGTTCAGTTCCTACTATTTTTAGTATGTTCTCAGTTGAACCAAAACCTTGATATGATGTTGTTAAGTGACTATGCAAATCCTTGTGAATGTCTCAAATCTTTTCTGAGCATTTACAGCCGTTATGCTGTCCGAGTCATCCCAGGTTTCTAAATAGTCTGATGCATTTGCAAATTCCTTTTTACCGTTCTGAAGATCCTTTGTGCCAGATCAACCACGCTAACTAGTGTGTTGAGGTATTTCATTGCCTTAGCATTTATGTTAGAGCTAATATTATGACCCTAGGTGTCTGGAGTATCACCTAGTAATTTAGCCATGCTTTTGTTCCCAGTGTGATGATTCTGGCCATTATTATCGAAAGCATCACGTGATGCCATTTAGTTAGTACGTATTCTACTTCTGGGTTTTGAACCCGAGATTCACCCTACTTACTTCATGTTGATAGTGTTTGCTAGTTCCTTTAGGTTATTAGTGACCTTGCGATAGTCCTCGAGGTCCGTGGTATTCCCTTCTTCCAAGTACCATGAACTACTTATGGCAGAAGTTCCTCGTTTAACCGAAAGATCACAACCAGAGTGCTCATGATGAGTTCTCGATTCTATATTGTGAATCTGCCAGTTTTACCTTCTGCATGGGTTATCCATAAGAAATGTTGAGATTTGCTTGACATACTAATCTATGCATCCACAACTCAGAAAGATATATGTTCCTTTGAGTTGTCCCTCTTCAGTTGTATTCCGACCTTCGTCTATCAATTGATAGTCAGGAGTACTTGTGCATTCGTGTCATCGATGCTTATTATTCCTGTGGTCCGTCAAGCCATTCTATTCTGGAATGACTAGGAGAAACAAACTCCAAAACCTCATCCATATCCAGGATTGGGTCAAAGCCATTGTGTTCCGCGGATCAAAATGCTAATCTAGCTCTTGTTCTGCTCTACCTTGGAGTATTACCATCTTTATATCAAGAATGTCATGGGAATTGCACACCATCCTATGAACTCTTGACACAGTGATGCTTCTCGCCATTATTATTCATTCCTCGGGTTCGTGTTATTGTAACCGGAACGCCGACAAGTGAATCATGATGTGTGAAATCAATACCCCTAGCAACCATGTTGCCTAGTGGTTAATGGATGAAAATCTCATTCTTAGTGTGTTGATTATGGAATCATTATTCTAAGATTGATCGTGCTACCTAGTCCTTATTTCTGGTGCACTCTTCGATCAATGAGTTAGGATTATTCAGTCCCTTGCTTATTTGATCATATCGTCTTGCTCTGAAAAGCAAGATTGTTCTCGAGCTTAGTAATATATCGGTGGTTCCTGATTTTCCAGATATCTTCTCGGAAGTATTACCAGGTTGTTCCCCGACTGATTTGTTGAGCTCGTGATCAAGTTGGTTTCTTGTGAACCACCCTTTCTCCAAGAATTTGTGTTGGATACCCCTGGGCTAGTTGGTTGAGCTAAACAACAACTTGGAGAGTTGGAAGATAAAAGCTTGTCCGACTTAGTTCATGTTAAGGGATATCTTTTTGTGTGTGTGTGTTGAAGAAAGATGATATCTCCATCGATTGGTCCTCGTGATCAGTTGTTGGATCTATTGCCTTGCTAAAACTTTGATTTGAGTATGGGCTATCCGCAAATCAAATCAGAACCAATGATGTTCATAATGTTGTCTTACTCGTGAATTTTCCTCGAGCATACACCATTATATCTTTTGGGTCTGACCAATACTATCACCTTGTTCACATAGTTATGGAATTCCATCTCCATGGGAATCTGGATGTGTCTTCTCCATAATTTTGTTGAACATTAAGCTAGTGTTGGAGACTTTTTAAAGCATTTGTTCATACTAGCTCATGAAGCATATGTTCGGATGTAAGAAGTGAATTCCTCTAGTTCATGTGCATTTGATGCAAGTTGCCGCCGTGGATTCGAGAAAGTCAATGTTGCTTCCTTGGAATCATCCCAAATCATTCATGCATACATGCGAAGTATTATGTGGTTCGAAGACTTGCAACCTTCATTCTATATGTATTCCTAGCACACCAAGCCACTCATTGAATTGTTCAAGGAGAAGAAGTTCCTTCTTAAGAGCAAGACTTATGCAAGGACTTCGATATCTTTGTTGATGGTTCCCCACCTGAACTCGGTAGTGTTTTATTATAAGACTGCCACGTGGTCATGCTTGTCTGAGACAGCGTGTTCACATGTGTGTAGCAAAACCAGCTCATGTTTTGGAGCTTACTACCGTAGTCCATTTCCCGAGAATCTTGCAACGTCGTCTCGTTGATTTGTGTTGCAAACTTTCATTCTTCTTTCAAGACTTGATGAGTCTGGAATATTCTGACACCAACCAGATCTGAATCTCAGGCAGAGATGATGGTTGGGACATTTCCTAAGAACTATAATACTGGTCTCTCGATAACAGTTAAAGTGGATGTCATGGCCAACACACCCAGCCGGAAGACCTATTATTGTAGTATCTTGATGGAGGAAGTTGGCCACCTCCCCATAAGGATTTCGTAGGATTTACTCCCTAGTTGTCCTTTATGGATTTTTGTGTTCCCGAAGTCCAACCTTTTACTTGATGTTCTAGATATCAAACCATATCTATGAATGGATTATGCTAGAACATCAAGGAGAACATTAGTAGCGGAGTGCTAAATGTCTCTCGGTTAATCATCCAGATTTTGTTCCCTTGGCCCCGTCAAGGTGAAATCTGAGGAGGTGTTATCTTCCTTTGCATCTGCATCTTCCACCGGTATTCATCATGGTAGTATGTTGTGTTGCCAGGATCCTTGACACGGATATTGGTAAAACCTTGATGAATATGGAGATGTTCGAGTTCTTGAGAGCACGCGCAATCTCTAGGTGGTATCATCGGCACTAACTGTGATTGCTCCCAGTTTTCTCGGTTATGCTATAACCATTGCAATAGTGGAATCACTCTCTGCTGTTGAGTTTCTTCCGAGTTACTAGAATCATTCCCAACATTTGTGTTTTGGTTCCCAGCTTGCACCGTCATTGTGCATCCTACCTTGGGTCCCATCCATTTCCGATGATAAGCAAATCATTCTTTGTGTTGTCTTCAACAAGGTAGTCCACATCATCCATTCTGACCCAAGAATGTCATTCTTTCGGACTCCTTCAAATGATCGATTGTGATTTGCCTTAGGGTGGTATAAAGAGTTTCAATGATCTCTGAATCAAAGGTAATTCTTTTTGCCACTTAAGGGGATATATCTACGAGTCACCATCCCTAAGGTGTCTTGTTGTGGTATCATGGCAACTCAACTCCTCGCTGCATTGACAACCAATTACCACCTTAAGTGTGGAATTGTTATCTACCTAGTGAACCTTCAACATCTGTTCCACTCCATCCTTTTGGATGAATGCTTCGTATCTAAGCTCGAGAGATGTTTTTACCTCTCACTCCATGAGTTGATCTTAAATACTCGATCTTCGAGGAGATCGTTTTCTGGAGAGTCTCCTTCTGTCGTCATCGTGTTGGATGAAGACCTCGCAAGCAAAGACGTCAAGATCGATTGAGTCAACAGATAAACACCCTCGAGAAGACAGTTGGATCATGAAGTTTGTGATACTTAGTGTCCCCTTTGTCTTCTTACCTCACGTCTTGAATCTCGGGACGAGATTCTTGTTTAGCGGGGGTGAGTTGTCAAATCCCTAGATCATTGCTTGTAATTAGTTGCATCTGCATCCATGTCATCATGTTTATTTTTCAAATGAACTTGAAATGGGGATGACAGAACCCCCAGCACCCCCTGAAAACAACTAGGGTTTACTAAAATTATTTTCAATGAACCTGAAATGCCCTTCTAAAAAGTCTACCCTTTTTGTTTTGGGTTAGAACCTCTGACAAAATGGGTCACATTTTTCTAGGACACATAAGGTCATTGGATTAAATCATTACTATTTGCATTTGGTCATATAAATGCTATAAATATTTTATATGCCCAAATAATTCTGAAAATAAGTGTGGGCTATGGGAAATAATCTAAACAGAGCCCCTGATTATTTTCAGGATTTATAAATATGCCTAAGTATTTTTAATAAAGCCACACAGTTACAGAAAAATAGAAAAAGATAAATAAAAGAGAGAGAGAGAGCAACTCACCTGGACTTACCCGCAGCCCACCTGGCCCAGCACCATAGCAGCCCAGCCCAAAGGGGCAGCACCGTCTTCTTCCTCCTCTGCCAGGAGGACAAACAGGTGTGTGGCGAGCGCCGATGCTGCCCCGGCCACCTCCTGCTTCCCCGGCCCGTCCTGGCGACGCCACGACGATGCCCCGTGTCCCCTCGCTCCTCTCCCTCACTCGCTGCACCCTCTCCCCGCCCCTGGCTCTCTCCCGTGAGCTCATCCGAGCACAGGCGTCGCCGCCGACCAGCGCTCGCGCGGCCGTAGCCGTCCCCAAGCCTCTCCGACACGCCCTCGAGCTCCGCTGTTCCGCCCTCGTCCTCCTCGTCGTCTCACGCGACCAAAAGAGCCCCGACGCGCCATCCCCGCCCCCTTCTTCCTCCTTCAGCCACGGAGATCGCCGGTGATTTTCCGCCGTCACCGAGCCTTCCCCGAGCACATCGAGGCCACCTCTGCACTCGCCGTGAGCCCCTCTTCCTCACCCCTCTTCTCTCAAGCTCGCGCTCGTCCCCTAGCTTCATTTTGCACCGCGGCCGAGAGCATCTCGCCGCCGGCCATGGCATAGCCGTCGCCACAGCCGCGCAAGCTCGCAACCGAGCACGCCACCGTGCTCAGCACGTTCCCAGGAGTCGACCGCGACCACCTGCGACTCCTGCCGTTCCCTGCATCGCCTAACCTGCCGTGCACCAAACTCCGGCTGCCGCAAAGCTCGACGTCGCCGTCGTTTCGGACCACCCCAGCTGCTGTTTCTTACACCGTTAGATGCGCGAGATCTCTAGCTACGCATAGAGCTCCTCCGCCGCTCTTTTGGTCGCCGGAACAACGTTTCCGAAGCCCTCTGCCGTCTCTGTCGTCGTCGGCGATGAGCCGTTGACCGGGTCCGGCGGGTTTGACCCCGCTTGACCGGGGTTTGACTTTCCCCCCCGACTCACTGACGTGTGGGCCCCAGGCCACTAACTAAACTAGGTTAGTATTAGTTTAACACTAACTAATTTTAGCTAGTTTAACTAACTACTGACACACGGGACCCACTGGTCAGTTTGACCTGGACCAGCTCCGTTGACTGATGACGTCATCCTGACGCAACGCTGATGCATTAATTCAATTACTGGAATTATTCTTATACAGGTAATTCCAGAAAATAGTACAAACTTCAAAAATTCATAGAAATTGATCTATAACTCCAAATGAAATAAGTTATATATGAAAAATGATCAGAAAAATCCAGTCTATCCATTTGTACTGGTTTCATGCATGTTTAAACAACTTAACCTTGCTGTTTAGTGCAAAACATGATAAGGCACTATCTAAATTCATAATTTGAATTTGGGGTTGAACCTTTGGTTCAAAATGACCCAAACCCATCTGGTTCTAGTTGCATTAGCCCAACACACTCATTTTGCCATGTCATGATCATGCATCATATTGTGCATTGCATTGACTGTGTTTCCTTCTTGTTTGCCGGTATTTGTCCCCTCTCGATAGACGTGGTCCCGACGCTGTGATCGTTGACACCGATGAAGAACTATACTACCTTCAAGAGTGCCAGGCAAGCAAAACCCCCTTGTTCATTCCGATACAATCCTACTCTCTCGCTCCTGCTCTCTTTTACTGCATTAGGACAACAACGATTCATCTGTTACTTGCTGTGGTAGCTGGACCCCTTTATCCTCTGCATGACCTATCATTGCCACAATAAATAGATGAAACCCACTAGCATGAGTAGGAGTTGTTTGAGCCCTGATGTGCCTACTCATTCATGCTTGTTTGTCATGCCTGCTATTGCTTAGAGTTGTGTCAGGTCTGATTCATCCGGGATGAACCAGAGGTGTGTGAACATGTCCTACAGTGTGTGAGCTCAGTGTGTGAACACGATTTGGTAAAGGTATCGGTGAGAGGCCATGTAGGAGTACATGGTGGGTTGTCTCATTGAAGCCGTCCTCAGGAACTGAGTTCTGTGTTTGTGATCCATGATTCAGCTACTACCATGCATTGGGCCCTGAAATATGACCCCGCTCGACTTCTTAATCACCCTTGTACTCTGTCCAGGAGTTGCAAGTAGTTTCTGGTGTTTCTAGTATGCTGGAGGCCGTGCGTAGCGCTGACCGGAGGGGTGGGCTGTGATGCGGTAGGCACGTGGCACGGTGTACCGGGCGCCCGTTTGGTGTCTCGGGAACCCTGCACACATCGTTTGGGGCTGTGAGCGAAACTCCGGCCGGATCTCCTCGCGGATGGAACCCGAATAGGCGATAAACCTGGACTAGAGACTTGAGTGTTTAGGTAGGTCGTGGTCTACACCCACGTCGTCTTTCGCTTGAAGTCTGCCGAGCACATGTCGTGTGCAGACGCTAAGTGGTGGAAACATGTATGAAGAAGTACACCCCTGCAGGGTTAACATCATCTATTCGAATAGCCGTGTCCGCGGTAAAGGACTTCTGGGTTGCCTATAACAGTTCATAGACAAGTGAAAGTGGATACTCTAAAATACGCAAGATAAGCGTGAGTGCTATGGATGGCGTTCTCGTAGGGAGACGGGAGCGGATCCATAGTGGTGTATTGATATGGTGAATATGTGGACTCGTGTGTGCCACCTCAAAAGAGTTACTTGCAGTCGTAGTTTAGGATAGCCACCGAGTCAAAGCTGGCTTGCTGCAGTTAAACCCCACCATCCCTTTGTTGATAATGATGCATATGTAGTTAGTTTTGATGTAAGTCTTGCTGGGTACATTTGTACTCACGTTTGCCTATTTTATGTTTTTGCAGAGAGACGTCAGTCTCGCTAGTAGTTCCGCGTGGTCTTCGACGTTTAGCTTGTTACCTCAGCTACGATCTTGTGCCCTCGGCAGGATCTAGTAGATAGTCAGGCTCCTCGGCCTTTTTCATTTGTAGATGTCTGTACTCAGACATATTAAGCTTCCGCATGTGCTTTGACTTGTATGCTCTGAATGTTGGGTCATGAAACCCATGTTTGTAATATCTCGCTCCTCGGAGCCTAATGAATAAATACCTGAGTCGTAGAGTCATGTTGTGATGCCATGTTGTATTTGCACATATCGAGCATATTGTGTGTATGTTATTGAAATGCTTGGTATGTGTGGGATCTAGCTATCTAGTTGTTTATCCTTAGTAGCCTCTCTTACCGGGAAATGTCTCCTAGTGCTTCCACTGAGCCATGGTAGCTTGCTACTGCTCCAGAACACTTAGGCTGGCCGGCATGTGTCCTTCTTCGTTCGTGTGTCTGTCCCTTCGGGGAAATGTCACGCGATGAATACCGGAGTCCTGTTATCCCTCTATAGCCTGGTTCACCGGAGTCCTGCTAGCCCAGTGCTACAGCCTGGATTCACTCGCTGATGACCGACACGTTCGATGCTGGGTCATGGATGCCTGTCCCTATAAGTTTGTGCCACTTTGGGTTTACGACTAGCCATGTCAGCCCGGGCTCTTTATCATATGGATGCTAGCGACACTATCATATACGTGTGCCAAAAGGCGCAAACGGTCCCGGGCAAAGGTAAGGCGACACCCGTGGGAATACCGTGCGTGAGGCCGCAAAGTGATATGAGGTGTTACATGCTAGATCGATGTGGCATTGAGTCGGGGTCCTGACATTCCTCTTCAAAACAGCTTTCTTCACCTTAACTCCATCACGATCAAAAGCTTGTGCCAACCGAGTTTGCATCAAGTTTGTCTTCACAGGCATGTCACTTCCATGAGATCCGGCATGAACAGTTGATAAACCCGCGTCACCACCTTCATCGCCTACACATTTAGGAGCTTGAGCAACATCAACATCACTTTCTGGCACACAGGCAGCCTTTTGACGCCGTTCCAATTCCTTCCTCTTCTGGAATTCATACTTCTTCTTTCTTATCCTTTCATCCTCGAGCTGTAACTGCATAGGAACATCCTCAGCTTGGGTTACAGGCTCAATGCCATCAACACTTTGAGACTGAGTAACAGACAACTGCATGCTGCCATCACCATCATCAACGTTAAGTGAATACAGCCCATCATTAATATCTTTAACAACATTAGCAATGTCCTCTAGAACACCATGGCTGTCCTTAACTGCATAAACCAATAACATAACCACGCACATAAAAAATTAAAACAATATTAACATTGCAGACACAAAAATAAATAAAACGCATACCATCAGACACAAACAAAAAGGAACAACCAATGAAACCAAGCATATATATGTATTAAAGGCTTATAAAAAAGAGCAAATATAAGGGAAACACCAGCAACATTCGCAAGTTCTTCTAGAGGATTTGGTGTCTCAAAAATAACATTCACAAGATCTTGAAAGCGTTCTGATTTCTCAGAATCAGGAGGCACCGGCACTCCAACATCTGCAACAACATCATAATTAGCAAAAAAGCACAAAAATAATCAGTCAGTTCAACTATGTGAACACTACAAGTTCACCCGAATAAAACAAAATATGAACCCACCACTTGCAGACAAAACTTCAGAAAACACAACTCTTTCACCACCATACTAGTTCTTCATTGACAACTACAATCTATTCAAATGTGACGACAGCAGTTCAAAATACACGTGGTGATAAGTACTACAAAGTGTGTGCAGGTTGCATCAACTGCCAAAACCATACGCAGCATACAATCCAGGACAAAATTAACACATATCAAAATACATACAACTTATAAAGTCGATACGGCAAACAACTGTACACCCTAAAAACCAGATTTGTTAAAACATCATCCAAAATACAGGGAAAATCACCTACATTCAATTTTTCCGGACTGGATGATGTACCCATTGAAATCTACAATCCTAAAATCTGCCGAACCAGATCTGCAAGACACATGAACAACAATTAGGGATTTGAACTATTTCAGAAACGAAGCACGCCATCAAAAAAGCAAAACTCTTACAAGCAAACACAAAATCCGCCATGCAAATCCAGTATCACTGCCGCCAAACGGTCGTTCAACAGCAAAGGAACCCTAGCGAGTGCAGCCTGGGACAGCAAAGAGAGCAACAGATTAGAAATAGAGGGAAAATCTGAACATGAGAGGACGCAAGCAAAGTCAATGGCAGAGCAAAAAGGAACGAAACAGAGCACCCGGACCTCCACCCCTGGGGTTGAACCCTCCGGCTGACGCTCCCGCGGCGAAACATGAGTAGCAACTCCCCCTCCGAGAAAAGAAGAGGGGAACAAAGACGGAGCCGATTTGCGGACGTGAGAGGAGCGGAACAGGGAAGATCGGAGGTTAAAAGGTGAGTTGGGGGTTAAAAGATGAGTGGGAGAAAACGGACGGCTAATGCCCACAACCGTGGCGAAGCCCACACTACTAGGGAAAAGCCTATACACAGAATCTTAGCAGCAGCGCGGTTCAAAATAGAGCGCTGCTGCTAAGTAGTTGTAGCGCGTGTTAGGTAAACTCGTTGCTGATAAAGATTTAGCAGTAGCGCGCTCGACCAGAAACGCGCTGCTACAAATATCGACCGGCGGTGTTCCCCCAACTCTAAGTAGCAGTAGCGCGGTCGCAATAACGGCGCTACTGCTAAGTACGTAGTAGTAGCGCGGTTTCATCGAGATCGCTGCTGGTAATTTTCAAATTGCCACATTTTTTTGTCCCAGTTAGCAGTAGCGCCTTACCGCAAAGTGCGCTGCTGCTAAGTTCTTAGTAGCAGCGCGTTTTCTCTCCCGCGCTACTGCTAACCCCACCAACCCCCAACCCGTCCCTCCCCTCCCCCTTCCTTTTTTTCCCTTCCCCCTACCTCCCCCTCTCCTCTATTACCTCCACCACATGCTCCCACTCTCACTCTTCTTCTTCTCAATACTTCCCCCCCATTACTCTCTCTCTTCTCTATCCACCTTCTCTCTCTTCATTACTCCTACATAACTACACCACCTCGATTAATGCATCTCCTTTCTCTTTTTCCTTCCCCCTCCACTAGTTGAAGTTGTCTCCTTCCAAATTAGGTAGCTAGGTAGATGTAGGATTTAGTTAAGTGACCTATTTGCCCCCTAACTAGATCTATCTTTGTCAAGAAGAGCTTTGTGCACTTTTGATCTCCCTACAACATCATCTCCGGCCATCGAGATAGAGGTGATGAAAATTTCATGCTTTTGCAAAATGGAAATGTGTTTATGTGTGTGTGTGATATGTTTGTGGAAATTGTGTGTGTGGCATGAGTTGACGCCGCCAAATTGTGCTTTTGAGTTGCCTATGTTTTGCCAAAATGTCGATTTATTTCCGTTTCGGCGAATTTCGGGCAAACTCTAGATCCATATATGTCCTATTTTTAGGGAAGGTCATGCCAAATTTTTTTATGACTTTGATGCATGCATGCATTTTTACAATCAATTTTTTTATTATTACCGTGCAGAGTTGACGATGGTCAGTGGAACGATGGTGGACAGGTGGTTGCGGTCGGCGGTGCAAGACATGAAAGAAAATAACCGGACAGAGGTTTTATGTCCGTGTAGAAAATGCAAAGGAATAGTTTGGCTCGACCCCCATGACGATGGTCATGTCGAAGCGCACCTGCTCATGACTGGTTTCATGGATGGCTATACTCGGTGGATAATTGAAGATGAGGATGACAATGTTGAGGATGCCGACGGGGCAGGCAATGATGACACGGGGCAAGACGAAGAGATGATCGATAATGGCGGCGGGGAAGAGGCCGGACATGGCGGCGGAGAAGGGGTCGGACATGGCGGAGGAGAAGGGGCCGGACATGGCGGCGGAGAGAATGACATGGACTCCACGCAGCAGAGTTCGTCGGTACTAAGTTCAATTGTGCGGGACCCTCATGTTCAAGCATTGCTTCGCAAGGAGACGAGTACTGAGAGAGCTGCTTCTAGAGAGGAGGCTAAGCTGGAGCAACTGGTGGTAGACTCGAACACTCCATTGTATGATGGTTGCAATCCTGAGGTGACCCGGTTGAGTTTCACGCTCCAACTCCTGAAGACGAAGGCTAAAAACAAATGGACCGAAACTAGCCTCGATGAGCATCTCAAGTACCTAAAGGATGTTCTTCCCGCGGGTAATCTATGTCCTACTAGTGTTGATTAGGCCAAGAAGATCGTGTGCCCTCTTGATCTGCCACACGTTAGATACCATGCATGCATCAACGATTGCATAATTTATCGGAAGGAGCACGCGGAAAAAACAAGCTGTCCGGTGTGCAATGCTTCTCGATACAAGAAGGCCGGGAAGAAATGTCCCCAGAAAGTTGTATGGTACTTACCGATCACTCCCCGTCTCCAGAGGTATTTTGTAGATCCCAAGGAAGCAAAGCTAATGCGCTGGCACGCGGAGAGGAAGAAGCCCGACGATGGAGATGATCCGAAGCTGAGACACGTGAAGGATGGAAGCCAGTGGAGAGCGTTGAACAGCTTCTATCGGTATTTTTAATGTGATGCAAGGAACATCGTGCTCGGCGCGTGTACCGATGGCATGAATCCGTTTGGCAACCAGAACACCAACCATAGTACATGGCCCGTGTTTGTATGGATGTACAACCTCCCCCCTGGTTGTGCATGAAATCGAAGTACATTCACATGAGCATGCTTATTCAAGGGCCGAAACAACCAGGAAATAATATTAATTTGTATCTGGGGCTACTTCAAGAGGAGTTAGACACGTTATGGAAAACACCGGCCAAGACATGGGACGCCAGCAAAGGTGAGTATTTCAACATGAGAGCCGCGCTGATCACGATAGTGTAGGACTATCTCGGTTACGGATATGTGGCAGGCCAGGTGTGCCATGGATATTGCGGATGCACGCGGTGCATGGATGATACAACGTCTCAGCAGCTAACGTCAAGGAAAGATGGCGGGTCTGGGAAAATCGTGTACATGGGGCATCGAAGATGGCTTGAACAGGACGACCCGTGGAGAAACCGTGGAGATCTATTCAATGGTCACGCTGAGCATCGAGGACCTCCACGTAAGCGGAGCAGTGCTGAAATCAATGAGCTGTTGAAAAACTGGAATGAGTGCCCCGCGCCGGGAAAGACGATGAGAAAGGCGCCGGAGCCGCTGCTGAAGGTATGGAAGACGAGGTCTGTGTTCTGGGACTTGGAGTACTAGCACAAACTCGATACACCTCATTGCATTGATCAAATGCATATCTGTAAGAATGTCCTTGAGAGCTTGCTCGCAACACTGATGAACATGCCGGATAAGACCAAGGATGGGCCGAAGGCAAGAAAAGACTTGCAAGATTTGAAAATCAGGGAAGATCTGCACATGCCGCCCCGTAAAATGTTAGATGAGACAGAGACGGAGACAGAGGCACGGGAGAAGAAGGGCAAGAAATTAAAGAAAGAAGATTATTGCCCCCCCTCTTCCTTCACCTTAAGTCAGGCTGAGATCAATCAATTCTTTAAGTGCCTTACCGGAGTGAAAGTTAGTTCCGGTTACTGTGGCAAGATAAGCAGATATCTAGACACGGACAAGAAAAGGTTCGGCGGGATGAAGTCTCATGACTGTCATGTGATGATGACGCAGATACTACCTGTTGCCCTTAGAGGGATAATGGACAAGCACGTCCGTGACACGCTTATTGGTCTCTGCAACTTTTTTGACGTCATCTCTCGAAAGTCGATCAGTGTGAAGCAGCTCCAAAGGCTACAGGAAGAGATCGTTGTGATACTGAATGAGCTTGAGATGAACTTCCCGCCCGCGTTCTTTGACGTGATGGTGCATCTGTTTGTCCATATTGTGGATGACATAATAGACCTGGGGCCGTCATTCCTGCACAACATGATGCCATTTGAGAGGATGAATGGGATCATCAAAGGATTCGTTCGTAACATGTCTCGTCCGGATGGAAGCATCGTCCAGGGCTATTTGGCATAAGAGTGCATCTCTTTCTGTGAGAATTTTCTATATGGCGCAGACCAGGCGCCTGGTGTTAGTGTTGGTTTGCCTGTTAACAAGCACGATGGGAGGCTCGAAGGAGATGGTCACTATAATGGTCGCAGGGAACTGCACGTGGCATACTCAGATCGACACAGCGACTTTGAGAGAGCAAACTTGGTAGTGCTACAACACCTAGACGAGGTAGATCCTTTCGTGGCATTGCACAAAGAAATTATCGCAAAGAAGTATCATGACCAGGGGGTATGCAGGACGGACGCCGAAGTTACTAGAGAGCACAACTCTAGTTTCCTGCATTGGTTCAAAGAGCATATTATTGCTAATCCCCCGGAGGAGGGCTCTAAGGACGGATTGCTCATATACGCCTTAGCACATGGCCCCTCGCCCAACCTCATAACCTATCAGGCATATGATATCAACAGATACACGTTCTACACGGAGGCAAAAGATATGGACAGTGATGATCAGAACTCAGGGGTGACGATGGAATGCATGACCGGCAGCGACAACGGCACAACTGAACGATTTTATGGAAGGGTCGAGGAGATCTGGGAGCTTGACTACTCTGGACTGCACAACATGACAATGTTCCGTGTCAGATGGGCTAAGAATGTCGAAAGAGAAAGCCGGATGTTCACTACCATGACTATACCCGACGCCAAGAGCGCTACCGTGAACGCTATCACAAAAAACGAGCCATGGGTACACGCTAAGCACGTGACACAATGCTTCTTCATAACTGACCCGCGCAATCCCAGCCGTGTTGTCGTGAGGAGAGGCAAAAGGAACATCATTGGAATGGATGGAGTCGCCAACGAGGAAGACTATGATTAGTACGGCAACCCAATGAGGGAAGATGACGATGATGATGAAGTATACGTCAAAAGAAGAATCAATACTACATTACCTAAGAAAAATCGTACTCCATGGAAAAGGCAAAGTCACAATGAGGGGCTCAATTATTCTTCGATGAACAAGAAGGGAAAGAAGCTGACTCAAAAAGGAAAACGTCAGCACTGAGGAAACGTATGTTATGGGTCCAATAATGTGTAATATATATATGTTCCTATTTTGTATACACACTTAGCCATTATTATGCATGGGTCCAATGATGTGTAATATATATGTTCCTATTTTGCATACATATTTAACCATCAAATGATGCAATATATATTGCCCTCCCTTCGTTCACTGCCCTCGGGAAATAAAAGTAGGATAAAATAAAGAAAAAGAAAAAGGAAAACTGGCAGTAGCGACGGCAGTAGCAGCGCGTTTCCACAAAACCGCTGCTGCTAGATCTTAGTAGTAGCGTGTTTCTTATAAACCGCTGCCGCTACGCACCATAGTAGTAGCGAGTTTCTCATAAAGCGCTGCAGCTACAGATCATAGTAGTAGCGCGTTCCTCTGAAACCGCTGCAGCTACAGAATATAGTAGCAGCGCGTTTTTACATAACGCACTACTGCTACGTCCACTTAACCCAAAATTCGCACTCGCCCAGCTTCATCCCGCCATTTCCCCCCAAATCCCCACTCTCTCTCCGGCCCCCGTCGCTCCGCCGCGCCCGATCCGGCCCCGGCGCTCGCCCCCGACTCCGCCGGCGCCGGCGCTAGCCCCGGCGCTCGCCCCCGTCTCGGCCCTCGACCCCGACTCCGGCGCGCTCGCCCCCGACCACGCCGCTCGCCCCCGACCCAGCCGCTCGCCCCCGACTCCAGCGCCGGCGCTCGCCCCCGACCCCGGCGCGCTCGCCCCCGACCCGTCGGCCCTCGCCTCCCTCCTCTCCCCTGCCGGCCGTCGTCGGGCCTGCCTCCTCGCCCCTGCACTCTCTGTAAACCCCCCCTCTCTGCTAGGGTTCTTCATGTTAATTAATTAGGTTATCTATTTAGTTATGAATTTAGCTAGGTTTCAAAATTAGCTGAATTTATATGGAAATTTGAACTGGACATGTGATATGTGCATATGTCATGTTTTGGACATGCCATGTTTGGAAAATGATCCGAGTGGCCTATGTTACGCCGGAATGTTGATTCATTTCCGTTTCGGTGAATTTCAGGCGCTCGATATGTCCATTTTTTAGCAAAGGTCATGCCGAAATTTCCCGTGAATAAAGGCATGATTTGTGCTACATAGTTGGCATATCGAGTGCTGGCACATAGATTTCTTTTTATGTCATTTCTCATTTATTCATACTTTTAGAAATAAATGAGGCCACTTAATCATAGGAAACATGTCGAACAACGAAGAAACTGGGCCTTCTGACCAAGATGCAGACGAGATGGATTATGAGGGTGAACAAGAGTACCTCGACTATTTGACTGCTAAGCAAGGTTTGCAGGTCGGCCTCGATGATGGTACTGACGCCGACATCGACACCGACGGCGCCGGCACCGACGGCGCCGGCACCGATGGCGGCGCCGAGACCGGTGGGGAAGGTACCGGCGGGGAAGGTACCGGCCCCGATGCCGATACCGAAAACCTAACAAACTAGGGATTGGACAACTTGTGATCACAAAGATGGCACCTGGCAAGTTTGAGCCATTAGAGCTGGAAGAACCTCGCAAGTGCTATGGGAACCAAGTAGGATGCATCCTACGGGAATGCCCGAGCATCAACGACGATGACTTAAGGAGTAAAGAACATTTGACGCAGTTGCTCCTAATGAAGTTGCACAAGAGATTCAAGTTCCTCGACCGGGATGATAACATAGAACAACCGTGGGATGATCCGAAGATGAAAAAGATTAACAATCACGCCATGGGCATGTTCAGCAATGATTTGGCCTCCTAGAAAGGGAGGGTGAAACGAGCTATTTAGGCTGATGAACCCCTGTCCAAGATTCTGGAGGAAAATCCGACACTTACGGAAGAGGAGTTCGAAAAGTTCAAGGACACTTGCGCTACCGAGGCAACCAAGGCTAAGGCTGCGAAATTCAAAAGCCTTCAGCAAAGGAACACGGGGAAGCATCACCTCGGAAGCCGTGGCTACCTCGGTAAAAGGCCCATATGGGATAAGGAGGACGCAGAACGTGAAGCCGCGGGTCTCCCAGACCCCTTCGCGAAGTTCACCAACCCCTTGGAGCATGACTTCATTAGGGCCCGCTACAAGTGGGACAAGGAGAAAAAGGTTTTTTACACGGACAAGATCACAAGGAAATTGATTAGACTACTGGAGAAGCAACACCGGCTTGCAGCCGAAAGCCCTACTTCTCCGATGAGGCCCAAGTGGGACACCCCTCTCAACCCGGCCTTGAACGAACTTAAGGGACTCCCGTTGGACCAGCGGCCGCAATATGGTCGTGTGCACGGCGCTGGAGACGGCGCCACATGGAAGGTGTTTTACAACGATGGCCCAGAGGCCAAGAAGCAGACAAAGAAGTTTAGTCAGGCGGACATCGACGCAAAGGTGAAGCTTGCGGTTGAGAAAAAAGCAGCTGAGGATGCGAAAAAAGCAGCCGAGGACAAATATGAGTTGCTACAGCAGGCAGTCAATGCAGCTGTAACTGCCTGCAGAAATGATTTCGCTACTAACTTGGTTCTAGTTATCATCAACTGGGCGAAGGAAAATCCAGACAAGACGGTACATGATTTCCTGATGCCCAGTTTCGTCGCGAGCAACTCCATGAACAACAACACCATTGCACCATCACTTGCTCAAGCAACCGGGCCTGCTCTCGCAGCCGCTCCCGCTCATAGCAGCCCGTCCTCAGTCTCAGGCGCGCTAGGTGGGCCTTCATCTTTGGCTGAGCTCGACGCCGTCACGGTAATTACATGTCGCACCAACATATATATATATATATATATATATATATAATATTCCATTTTTGTTGCCTTTCGGTTGTTTTACACCACAGACATATGTGTTTGCAGGCGAAAGAAACCCCATGCACCATACTCTACTTGATCAAAGGCCAGAAGGTGGACGTGGGAAAGGGGATGATAATGGACCCCTCTCAACGCACATTACACAACCACCCGATCCCCGCTGGGCACTTCAGGGTTAGCTTGACCAGTGTGAAATCGGGGCACGAGGATTTGCCTCCTCCAGTACAGCATGTGGGAGCGGACGATGAGACCCCGCCGCGGATTGGACGCTGCAAGGGTTGGGTGCTGCTATGGCCGAAGAATCTTATTCGTCTGGAGCCGGCCGAGAGCACACCAATAACTACCACACATCAACATGCATGTGCGGAGACCACCACCCCACCTACGCAATTACCAGCTCCTGTAGTAGTGCCGGGTGAGAGCGACGGACGACATGATGAAGGGGGTGCAATAGTACTGGCTGATGTACCTGTAGAACAGAGAATGGATGATGAGACGGAGGTCGACCCTATGGATTACCTCAATACAAACGCGTATGACTGTGACATAGATATGATGAGTCAACCATATGACGAATCGGGCTATCAGCTTGCTAATGAGGATATGGATGATATGCCCGGGCAGGGCCGTACCATGGAATGCAAAAAGTCTCTCTTCATGAAATCCTCACAGGACACGCCTGAAGATGCCGCCTCAACACAGGCTCAACTAGCCGGACGCGAGGGTCGTACAATACTTAGCCCGAGAACACTTGGGCAGGGGTTAAGGAAGGGTCTGGAAGGTGTGCCCAAGAAAAAGGAGAGGAAGAGATCGGGGAAGGTAACTGCCTCCAAACAAGCCAGAGCACACAGCAGCCAGACGATGCATTCTGAAGAGCATGTACCCGTGAAAGGTGCGGTCATGTTCCATCTCATGGGCGAGCCGATGCTACCGCCGAAACCGCTGGAGGCACTATCAGGGGATCTCAGGAGACTGCACGACCATGTGCTGTCGACTGAGAAAAGCCTACTAGCCTCAAAGGATCCAGGATATCCGACATACGCGGCTCGTGTGCCTGAGGGGAAGTGCTACTTCGACACACGGCCCGCGGAGGTGTTCTTCCTGCGGTTTGACCATATCTTTGAGATGTTTCTAACAAGGCGGCTTGATTTTACTATCGTCCGCCTTTTTGCGCTACATATGAGCTCCGTCGTGAAGAGTGAAGAAGTCTCGCAAATCTGTGTGGCGGGTCCGTACTACATGCACGAGTCTTTCTTGAGTCTCGGCGACTTTGAGCGTGAAACTGCTAGGGAGTACCTCCAAAACTTCATGGTGCAGAATAAGGACCGGGAAATTGTCCTCGTGCCTTATCATCCAAAGTAAGTCAGTTCTGGACAACCCTTTCGTACATTTCAATCATTTCTTCTCTCTCATATGGGGAATAATTTGAGGTGTCTTTTCCCCGCAGCAACGGGCGCGCCGTCCTTATCGTTCTTTACCCGCAAGTCTCCCACGCCATGTATTTTGACCCTTCGAGAGACTACGAGAAAAAGGACTACACCCACATAATGAATATTCTAGATGATGCTCTCCAAGGCTTCAGCTATAGAGGTGGCCACGTGCATATCAGGAAACAAAGGAACAAGAAGATGGGTTTCGCGCATAAAACTAACTTCTCCTGCATCCATGTCCGAAAACCAAGCAAGAAGGATGGATTCTACATCGTCCATCTCATGATTCAGTTCAACACGGATCACCAAAAGCTTCGCATTAACAGCAGAAATGATGATCATATCCACAAGTGGCTAGAATCTCATGGAGAAGCGAATTATAAACTTAGAGATGACTTCTTTCGCATCCAAAGCGACATTGCGACGATCATCATGAAAGAAGTCGTCGATGAGAAGGGGATGTTCCACCACGGCCCTCTATCGCGAGCTGACGTCCGAACTCGCATAGGCATGCAACGTCTAGACCTCATGCCGTTCAAGCAGCTAGGGTTCGTCCTCGATGATATGGAAGGATGGAACTTCTAGTGATTTATGATGCCGATGATGATGATATGTGTCGGTTGAACTTGTATACTTTTTGTAGCGATGAAACTTTGTGATGTCCACGGTCCCTGCCGAACTTGTGTAACGCTACTTTGTTAGTTTGCGTACGATGACCTGCGTACCTCTAGTTAATTAATTTGCGTACTGGATATGTTGCATCTAGTTGCTAACCTTTCTTTTTTGGTGTTGCTCTAGTATATTTTGTTGCATATATATGATTGTACATCCTCTTCATGAACATGCATCTCTAACAGGTACCTAGTTTCTTGATGGCGAGATGGAAATGCTATGTCGTGTACAAAGGGAAGGTTCCGGGGGTGTACAACGAGTGGCATGAGTGTCAGGCGCAAGTGAATGGGTTCACGGGCGCCAGCCATAAAGGCTTCAAAAGCAGACAAGAAGGAGAAGCTAGTTACTTGAGGTTCACGCTAGCGCGAGAGAGGACTCGTAACCGCCACCTCATGTACTGCATGGTTCCGCTCTCACTCATAGTGATAGCACTTCTTGCGTATACCTTTGTTTAGATGGATGACGTTGTTGTAGCTGCAAGTATTCGAGACTTGCATGTATTGCTATTTTCGAGATGATAACAAGATATCACTTTGTGTTGGATGATGATTATGAAGAGACTATTTGTATGTACATGCTATGATTACATTTGTGGTCTCGCAGGCATTTGTATGTGTATCATGATGACATTTCTATGTGCTAAAGATTCTTCTACAAAGCCGGTTCAAATACAAAACAAATATGCCAAAAAACTACTTAAATTAGCAGTAGCGAGTGTACAAAAGTTAGCAGCAGCGCCACAATAGCAGTAGCGCGTCCTGCCAAAGAGCGCTAGCGCTACTAGCGGTAGCGAGCTTCCCATAACAGCGCTGCTGCTACACTTGTATAGCAGTAGCACGGGTGGGCACGCGCTACTGCTATGAGTTAGCTCTAGCGCCGTATTAGTAGCGCGGGTACCCGCGCTACCGATACATCTAAAACCCGCGCTGCTGCTAGCCTTTTCCCTAGTAGTGCCACTATCTCTGGCCAGTTACAAAAGATAATACCAATAATCAAATACAAAATAAAAAATTAATATAGATGGAGAAAACAAACGGCTAAAGTACAAATAATAACTCACATCAGTACAGAAAAAATTATCAAAAAAGTACAAATGAAAAAATAATTCATAACGGTGCTGGTTATTCCCCTAAAAAATAAAGATAAGATAATGGGGGCAAGTCATGTTACGGACTCGCCTCCGCATGCGACGCCGCGGCACGCCGCGTCGTCGCCTGCTACAGCTCGTTCCTATCTCGGCCTCGCCGGGATGGGGGAGGTGGGGCCCCGACCACACCTCCCCCACCCCCCCCCCCCGTCTCGGCCTCGCGCTAACACGGCAGTGCGCTCGTTTGACAAGCGCATTGCAGTTATTCTGTTCCCCCCCCCCACGCACCCACACCCCTAAGATAGATAAATGGGGCAAAGTCCATACAAGGAAGATGTGTCAGTACAACTATGCCCCTCGGTACGGTGCGGTGCGGGGGCAAGTCATGTTTCCCCCCACGCACCCACACCCCTAAGATAGATAAATGGGGCAAATTCCATACAAGGAAGATGTGTCAGTACAACTATGCCCCTCGCTACGGTGCGGTGCGGGGGCAAGTCATGTTTCCCCCCCACGCACGCACCCACACCCCTAAGATAGATAAATGGGGCAAAGTCCATACAAGGAAGATGTGTCAGTACAACTATGCCCCTCGCTACGATGCGGTGAGGGGGCAAGTCATGTTCCCCCCCCCCCCCACGCACTCACACCCCTAAGATAGATAAATGGGGCAAAGTCCATACAAGGAAGATGTGTCAGTACAACTATGCCCCTCGGTACGGTGCGGTACGCGGGCAAGTCACGACCCTCAGTACTATATAAAAACAAACAAAAAAGAAAAAGAAAAAGAAAAAAAATGACAGCCCAAGGACAAAAAAGTACCAGTCCAAGATTCTGGTATAGTCTAGTGCTAGATGCCAAAAACAACCAAATATAAAAAATTGACCGCCCAATGACAAAAAAGTACCAGTCAAAGTTACTGGTTTAGTCAAGTACTAGATAAAAAACAAACAAAAAATAAAAAAAATTGACCGCCCAAGGACAGGAGCAGGCCCACACACGCATGGGCCTGCCGTCCAGGGCCCACAGGTCGACAAAGAGATAGCGAGCGCAGTGTATAACCGCTCTGGTAAGTGTTCATATGAGTTTAACTGGTGAGCGTCGGCTGCGCTTATAAACAGGACCGGAGCCCCCTCGACTAGCGAGGTGGGACTAAACCCAGAGCGCACACGCACGCCGTGCTCCACAGCCACGCGAGAGAAACTATTCGGGCCGAATACAATGACCCAGGCTGATGGCCCAACAAAGTACTTCGCCCCATAAGAAAAATCTAGTAGATCACGCATGACAAAAAATAAAAAATGAAGATAATTTTTTTAAAAAACCCAGTTAATAAACAAAAATATTGTAAAAAGTTCAAACACATCTTAATGGTAAGAACTAAAAAAAAAATATGAGACTGTAAATAAAAATTTCAGGAACGAATTTACAAAAAAAATCAACTACTACAATTCAAAAGGGTTCAAGTACAAAATAAAAATAAGTACTGAGCAACGAAGGTTAATTTTTTTTAATTTATGAAATACTAAAACTATCATTGTTCATCTATTAAAAAAGGAAAAAACGTTCTCCAAAATTCATGTAAAAAAGTAAGGAAAAAATATTATACGACAAACAAATTTGATTGGTAATTGACAAACTAAAATCGATCAGTACTATCATTAAAAGGATGTAAGTTCAGCAAAAATCAAATAACAAAAAAGCGGTTCTAAAAAACTCATCAGCGTATAGCACCGTCTGCGAGTTATGAACATGAAAAATATATCAGTCAAAACAAAGGATGCCCATCAGTTCAACTATAGAAATTGTTCCATAACTAATATAAAAATGTAAAAAAAACAGTTGTACTTGAGCAGAACAATAGGAATAACATTACATAACTAGTTCCATACCATTCTGATAATACCATACAATTCAACCATCTCACATGCAAAGTGTTTTAAAAGAAAAAAAATACTGCAACATAATCAACGACACACAAAATCTCACAAAACCGGCGTCATTTGCCACATTTAAACCTACAGCACATAGATTCTGAACGTCAGAGAGTCGTCTTCTCTCAAGAACATAACCATAACCACATCACCATCCTCAAATCCAGACTCAGCAACAAACTCCTTCCACCCAGTAGTTAGGTTGATGCAACCATCAAAGTCAATGTGGTAGGCAACATCCATCAACTGATACCCATTCTTGTCTGAAGTCTCCATCTTCAGAACACCGGAACTAGGAGCAACAATCCTGATCCTCGATGACATTTTCTGCAAATGGGCATGGGAGTACAAAACAAAATGAACACCTGACATAACTGAATTTTTACACAGATATAGGAACGATTTGCATAACAAACTAAAATGGAAAAAATCTGAACCAAAACAATAACACAAAACTAACTAGACATGTGAACTAACTAAACTGAAGAAATATACAAATCAATAGACCTACAGTAAAAACATCTATTCATAAACAGATCAGGGATTATACAAAAAATGGTTAAAATACTGTTAAGTAATGAACAAATACACACAGAAATCCCTACTGTTAAAATCTCACAAAACCAAATTAAAAAAATATAGACAAGCTATTCATTAGACAAAACTGCAGATCCAGTCCATGGGATTCAAACAGAAACCATCAAGAAAGTAGGAACCAAAACGAATAGAAACACATACCCATGATTCCTTCAAGTCACCATCCGTCAGGCGACAAACATAGGGTGTACGAAACCCATGGTTGCTATACAGCAAACAAGAAAGTTGCCCGCGCTGCTGAGTCTGAGTGAGCTCCAAACCAGACTCGTACACACAACCGTCAGCTATGCGCGCCATCTTTGCCAGGCATCCGCATGGACAATCCTCCATGGAACACACATGAACAGAGAAAAAGACAACGAAGAGAAGAGAGAGGAACCTAGATCTGATTCTGGAAGAAGGAAGAAAAGGGAGGGGGATGACTTGGCCACACAACACACATAGATGGATAGTGTTTATAGTCAGGGACACTTGCAGATTATAAAAATAATAAATAGGAAGATGGGCAGCCAGCTGGTAGGAAATAGTTATTACACAAGCCATGCAACATTTGACCGCAAATCAGTACAACTTCAGAAAAACAACCAGTTCAAAGGTGCACATGTCGAACATATGCAGACAAAACAACACATTCAGAGACAAAAACAAGTTGAATTCATTTAGTCATTTGAACATCCGCTCCCCCACAACAAAAATCTTAAAAACATAATGTTCACTACTTCAGTCATAACGATCAAAGAAACGACGCCATTTTGCCTTGGTGGATGGATGTGGAGCCGTGGCTGCTCTCGCCCTAGCCCAACTAATGATCTGAATATGGTTCCTTCCCCTGCCGTCTGGGAAAAGAAGATCCAATTCATTGGAGTTGCAAGTATCCATCACCTCACGCGCAAGCCGTCTGTTGAACTCTGCCTCCAGTTCCTCCTCGGCAGCACGTCGCGCCATCTGCCTGCGCCTGCGCCTCCTCCTCCTCTGCTCCGCTACTGCAGCCCTCACATCTATGGTGTCCCCCTCCTCCTCTGTGACCTCTCCCAGCTCAGGATCCATCCCCCCCCCCCTTTTCTTTGGTTGCAGCTCGTAGAATGAAACTGACAGAGGGCTCGGGCTTTATAATCAAAGTGGAGAGCCATTAGTGCGGCTCCAATGTCAACACACAGTAATAAAAACTTTGACACGCAGCAGTCCAACTACACATACGGTAGCAATTCAAAACAACGCTGAAAAACACGAAAATTAATTACGCAGTTTGACCAGATTACAAGAAATCGTAGCTTACAGTCAGCCGCCATACACCACCTCCGCCAACGACAAAATAACATGGGAATCCGAGGTAGAAACAACTAAAAAAGTAAAATTAACAACGCAAATCTTTTCATACAATCCTTATATATCTCCCTGCAACACCAATTCGGAAGTAAAAAACAGAAAAAGAAGAGCAGAATTCCATGGCGGGCGTCGAAAACGACCAAGAACACCAAAACTTGTAATCATGAATTACAGATGACAATAATCTCAAAAAACCATAACATACCGATAAATTCTCACATCAAAAACGACAAACACGACATAATTTGAGGTCCGCGAACACCACAGTAAACACTAACGCCAAAAAACACGTCCGCCGCCAAAATGACCACGCCGTCACCTCCGGTGACTACAAGTCGCAAAACACATCCAGATGAGCGCGCGCACGTGCGGAACCCCTTTACGTGTCTCCTCTAGCAACGAATGTCCCGCAGCATCGCGCCGGAGAATAGCCGGAAGCTCAACGTTGCATCCCCTGTTTCTGTCCATCGTGCACGCAGGAACATCAGTTCTTGTTGAAAAACACGTCAGTCCAACCTGTGAACTACGTCAGTACAGAAAGGGTAACAGAATAATATTCTGTTACGCGTAACAGAATAGCTCATATATATATATATATATATATATATATATATATATATATATATATATATATATGACTGAAATAAACATCCAATTACATAAGTGACTATACAGATCATTAGCACACACCTCAATAAACAATTGCATGCATTCTAAACTAGGAGAAACGACCGTCTAATCATCTACTTCTTGTGACGCCCCCGCCACTGCTCTGTGGCTCGATCCCTCGTCTGGGGCAGGAAGAAGACACTTCCTCATGTCAACAATCCGCGTGTACATTTCGTAGCTTGTGTACGCGTCCTTGGCCGAGTACTTGACGTGTTGTTCATCCAGTCTCTGAAGCCAGACACTATGCCATACGTTCTTGTCCTTCTTGCTCTCATCCTTCATCTTCATGTAGTAGGGGTCGATGATGACCGAGGCGAGGTCAACTAGCGATTTGTGTTTGTTGTTGTCACTGCCCAGACCTTGTAGTGGTCCTGGATGTTGACAAGATTTTGGCATTTCAAGCCCGAAACCTTGAGCACTTTTAGATCATTGATGGTGTCCACCATAGCAAAACTATAGTCGAAGATGTTAATAAAGATGGAGAAACACTCGCAAGGCCTTATGGCCAAGTGGTAGTGGTAGACGAGGACGTCATGTCGCATGCACAACTAGTCGATGACAACTTTCTGATCATGCCCGGCACGACCGCTGGTGAACTCGAGGTCGAAGCCGACCACTTGGTACTTGTCCTCAACAAGCAACTGCTCCATAGTTTGGATGGAGATCTCCACCGAGACCGGCTCGTTCGTGTACACCACTGAGAGGGCCTTCCCCCTCACATGGGTGTCCACTATGTGATGTATGGTGAACTGCCCCCTATTCGTCGTCGACCGCTGGAGCGCCAGTGGAGCCACGGGGAGGAGCCATTGGGGCCGCTGGATGCCCTCTCTATATGTCTTGTCATGGGTGTGCTTATTGTGTCATGTGGCACAGGATATGAAGGTAAATGGCTGCTGGAATAAATGAGGTCGGGCGGCCTGGATTCTCGGCACATCCACATGGTAGTTTTTGCAGCGGGTAACTGCATCGTGGTGACGTGCCAGGCACAACCGCGTGTATAATGGCAACACAAACGTACATTATCATGAGCGCCCAAACACTGGCAACGCGCACGGAGAGATGAGGGTAGAGTGCTTGGAGGGACACGAGGGCAGAGCGTGCGCAGTGGGACGCGAGCAGAGCACGCCGCGGCCACATCAACAGCGAGCAACCACACACATAGAGCAGTTGAACATGTAGGGAATGATCATATACAAGCCGGCCGACAGTTGCATCGCTGCGTAGAGAGCAACCGTGTGCTACTACCTCCGTCTTGTTCTATTAGTCCCGTTTATATTATGTGCCATATTTTGACCGTAAATTTAACCAACAAAATGTTAATGCATGTTATACAAATTATATAATTAGAAACTATGTTGAAATACGAATCCAACGATATAATCTTTGGTTACATGCATTCATATTTTATTAGTTCAATCCTACTTATAAACCAGGACGGGGGTAGTAGGTAATTAAATCGCAAACATTTTTTTATTAACTGTATATGTACATGTCCTTTTGTCCTCCTCTCGCATGTGTTTGCACCCCGCTGCCGCAGACGGCTTCGAGCGCAAGCTTGAGCAGCACGCGAGGCGTTCTTTTGGCTAAACGGTGGTGAGCCCGTTCCCGCGCAACCGCGCAGGTACCCGCGCATGCTTCCCGCCCGACTCGGTGAAATCCCCCAAAATCCCAATGCTTACTAGTCTGCTATATAAACCCTCACGGCCGGCGAGTCCTGCGTCACATTTTCCCCTCCCTCTCTGTAGCTTATCTTGTCACTTCTCTCACAATCGCGAATGGCACCGGTCCGTCGTCGTCGCTCGGCCACTCCGCCATCATCAGAGGAAAGTTCCAGCTGGGAGGCTACACCGCGGCGGCGGCTCAGTCCTGGGCGTAGTATAGTGCACGTGGCATCCCTGTTGGGTATGCGCGGAACACCAACCACATGCTCCGCCGCCGCTGCCCGTCGGCAGGCGTTGCCGGCCTTTGTTGCCCCCACCCCACCGTCTGTCGTCGTGGCTGCCACACCACCGTCGAAAGCCAGGGCCATTGCCCGCTCTGCCGCCGCGGCCCGAAGTCAGGAGGTGGCCGTCATGGCAGCCACCCCACTGTCGGACACCGTGGCCATCACCCGCTCCACCACCGCGGCCCGAAGGCGGGAGGTGGTGGTCATGGCCGCCTCCCAATCATCGGCCGCCGAAGCCGCCAGCCCACCGTCGACCATCGGGGTCATGACCCGCTCCGCCACCGCCGCCCGAAGGCGGGAGGTGCAGGTGGAGGCCCGCACATGCGTCAGCGACCTTGTGCGCTACATCGAGTTCCGCGGGAGGAGTAGGAGTGCCTCGTCAAGAATGCAAAGAGACTTACCGCCACCATGGCCACAACACATGCCAACGCAGTGGCGAGGAATCAGGAGATCTATGAGGAGTCCCGCCACTTTGAGAGGGGTCGTCTGGAGCGGCAGAGGGCGTCCAAGGTAAGCGTCGCTGAAGGTGCAGCAGCGGTAGGCACTCTATTGTAGTTGCATTGAAGAGATGCACAAATCTTGCACGACGAATTTTTCCTTGGCTTACTAGGGAAGACCATAGCTCTCACTTTGCATACGGTGTTCTATCTAAAATGTTTGCGATGAGAGCTGCACAAATCCTGCTCGGCACATTTTCCCTTGGCTTACTGGGAAAGCTATCGGTTTACATACGAGTTTTCTATCAAAAATGTTTGCGATCAAGAGCTACACAAATCCTGCTCAACACATTTTCCATTGGCTTCCTGGGGAAGCTGTCGGTTTGCATACAGGTGTTCTAACTAAAACGTTAGTGATGCATGTTTTATATTCAAAAACCATTGACGTTTTTCTAAAGAAAATCGTTTAATAAGTCTGTACATTCCGAGAGAAAAACGCAAGTTTGTTCAAAACATATCTTTCCTTAAGTCACACTACGAATTTATATTCGTATGATCGAGATACAATAGTTAACCCAATTGGAATACTAGTGGCAGATGATCCTTCTGCGCCATGGTGTTGGTGGAGGTCGGCGGGAGGGGAATGGGAGGCGAACAGTAAGGCCGCCCATATTAAACTACGGCTTGGCCGCTATTAATGGAGAGGATGCGAGCAAGGCGGGCAACCATGTAAGTCAATGTGCTTGCTTCCCAGTGAGCCTGCGCTTCGTACAGCTCGCACGCTTCCTCGTGAGCCTGCACATTGGAGTATAGCTCGCACACCTCTTGTTCAGTCAAGCACCTATCCACGCAACACCTCCTAGCCATTAAAAGCGTGAGGTGTGGCGTCACATGAATGGTTAACAGAACGCACAAGATTTAAATTATACAAAATGTTTGACATGTTAAAGTGGCAGCTATTTGTTTCAAAATGCCTTTGTTGGCTGTTATTCGAGTGCACCTTCTCTCAAAATGGAGACGAAAAATACCACATCATGTGGGGTGCCATTCCATGATAGCATGCAAAGTTTCTTGAATTTCAAACGAGTTTTGGATTTACTGGAATTTTAAAACAAAGTATCTCAATGTTTTGCCGGCAATCAATAGTGCCCTGGTGTTCGAAATTCATTCCCATTTATTGCATGGGACCTAAGCATGCACCCAAGGACAAACATTTGATATGTGAACCCATTTTTCTATACTAGAGCATGTGCATGTAGTTCAAATTTTAATTATGCCCATAAAATGCCTAGATAACCTATTTAATATATAAAAATGTCTTAATGAACCCCGAAAAATCCCAAAAAATTACACAACACTCCTGTTGTTCTACATTGACACTAGAAAATTTTTGAAACCAAGACGAGGCAACGGATATCGTTTTGTCCCCAAAGGTTGGACGTTCCCTATCGAAACCATGAGCCTTGTTGTGAGAAGCTCTGGTTTACGAGAAGCTTATACCCAAAGCTGCCCCAAATGGGACAAAAAATTTACCACGACATGTTGATGTCGTTCTATGATATCATGTCAAATTTCATGAATTTCAGATGAGATTTCAGTTTACTAGAATCTTAAAACCATGTATGTCAACGTTTGCAGCCGAGCGACAGTGGCAAGCTGTTTGCCATTCATTCCCATTTCTTGCATGGGACCTAAGCATGCACCCAAGGACACATATTTGATTTTTCAACCAATTTATATGCACCGGAGCATGTGCATGTAGTTCAAATTTGAATTATGCACATAAAATGCCTAGAAAACCCAGTTTATGTATAAAAATGTCCATACGAACCCTAGAAACACCCAAAATTTAACAAAATACTCCTGTTGTTCTATGTTGACACTAGAAAAATTTTGAAAGCAAGAAGAGCCAACGGATATCGTTTCGTCCCCAAAGGTGGCACGTTCCTTGCCGAAACCATCAAGCTTGTTGTGAGAAGCTCTGGTTTGTGAGAAGCTTATACCCAAACCTGCCCCAAATGGGATAAAAAATTTACCATGACATGTTGATGCCGCTCCATGATAGCATGCCAAGTTTCATGAATTTCAGACGAGTTTTAAATTTACTAGAATTTATAAACCATGTATCTCAATGTTTGTGGCTGAGCGACGGTGGCAAGGTGTTTGACATTCATTCCCATTTCTTGCATGGGACGTAAGCATGCAACCAACGACACAAATTTGATTTTGAACCAATTTATATGCACTGGAGCATGTGCTTGTAGTCCAATGTTGAATTATGCACATAAATGCACAGAAAACTTAGTTAATGTACAAAAATGTCCAAATGAACCCCGAAAAGTTCCAAAATTTAACACTACTCCTGTTGTTCTATGTTGACAGTATTAAAAAAATTGAAATCAAGAAGAGGCAACGAATATTGTTTTGTCCATAAAGGTGAAACGTTCCCTACCGTAACCATGAGGCTTGTTGTGAGAAGCTCTGGTCTGTGAGAAGCATATAACCCAACCTTCCCCAAATGGGATAATATTTTTACCACGACATGTTGATGCCGTTCCATGATAGAATGTCAAGTTTCATAAATTTCAGACGTGTTTTTGATTCACTAGAACTTAAAAACCATGTATCGCAATGTTAGAGGCCGAGCAACGGTGGCAAGGTCTTTGACATTCATTCCCATTTCTTGCATGGGACTTAAGCATGCAACCAAGGACACACATTTGTATTTTGAACCCATTTATATGCACTGGAGTATGTGCATGTAGTTCAAATTTGAATTATGCACATAAAAGCATAGAAAACTCAGTTAGTGTATAATAATGTCCAAGCGGACCCCTAAAATCCTGAAAATTGATACAACACTCCTGTTGTTCTATGTTCACACTAGAAAAATTTTGAAAGCAAGAAGAGGCAACGGATAATGTTTCGTCCCTAAAGGTTGCATGTTCCCTACCGAAACCATTAGGCTTGTTATGAGAAGCTCTAGTTTGCGAGAAGCTTATACCCAAACCTGCTCCAAATGGGACAATATTTTTACCATGACATGTTGATGCCGTTCCATGATATCATGTCAAGTTTCATGGATTTCAGACGAGTTTTGATTTACTATAATTGTAAAATCATGTATCTCAATGTTAGCAGCTGAGCGACGGTGGCAAATGGGTTTGATATTCATTCCCATTTCTTGCATGGGAGCTAAGCTTGCAACCAAGGACACACATTTGATTTTTCAACCCGTCTATATGCACTGGAGCATGTGCATGTAGTTCAAATTTGAATTATGCACATAAATGCATAGAAAACTCAATTAATGTATAAAACTGTCCAAGCCAACCACGAAAAGTCCCATAAAATGACATAACATTCCTATTGTTCTACTTTGAGACTAGAAAAAATTTGAAAGCAAGAAGTGGCAACGGATATTGTTTCGTCTACAAAGGTGACACATTTCCCTACCGGAACAATGAGGCTTCTTGTGAGAAGCTTATACCGTAACCTACCCTAAATGGGACAATACTTTTTTACCCTAGCATGTTGATGCTATTCCATGATAGCATGCCAAGATTCATGAATTTCAGACGAGTTTTGGATTTAATAGAATTACAAAAGCATGTACCTCAATGTTTGTCAGAGAGCCACGGTGCCGTGGTATTTGAAATTCATGCCCATTTCTTGCATGGCACATAAGCATCAACCAATGGACAGATATATGATTTTACAACCCATTTTGGTGCACAGAAGCATGTGCATGTAGTTTAATTTCGAATTGTGCACCTAAAATGCCTAGGAAACCACATTAACGTATAAAAATGTCCAAACGAACCCTGAATAATTCCAACTTTTTTGAGGACACACCTATAGTTGCAAGTTCACTGCAGATAAAAGTTCTAGAAATTCAAACACCCTCCTTTGCCGATGTGGCCCCATTATGTAATTCAAATCAAGACGAAAAATCAAGTTGATCACACACAGTTTATTATCACCAATTGTGTGTAATGCATGACAAAATATCTTGGAGCACCGTCGGAGTATAGTATGCATATGGCTTACGCGAGAAGGTGCGTCGGCTACAGTCCACAATCGGCGTGTCAAGCACACTAGCTTGCTCCCAAATATTATTTCACTATTCAATCATCGCCGGTGAAAGATGGAGACGTGGACCCACTTCGTGAGGGAAACTTTGGTGGCCCACTCCGGCAAGAGCGCGGCCGCAGCCGCTAGGCGCGTGCTAACAAGCTTCGTGAGCGCGTCCGCAATCTGCGACCGGGCAGCCAAGGTAACCCAAATGACTATTGTTGCTTCTTAGGTGGCGGCAGCAACATTTGCCTCGGGGATAGCAACTGGTGAGAGCGGCACATCAGCTGTCCATTATGCAGCGGCGGCCTTAGCCCTGATGGGGGCCGCTCGCGACCATGTCGTGGCCGCCCATGCCCAGCTCATGGCGGTCACCGCACAAATCGAATGAAGCTTCTTCGACAATGGTCAGCAACCCACGGCCGAAGAGTTGGCAATCGCCAAGAGCGCTCGCGCAGCCGTCCGTTCCTCTGTGGCATACCTTGCCACAACGGAGCCCGTCCAAGCCTAGATCGCGGCCGCCCACGCCCAGCTCGTGGCAGAGTTTTCCAAAGAGATGGCAGACGCGGATGGCGAGATGCTTGCCGAGTATGTTGTGATGGATGCCATGGAGCCCCTTCCCTGGAGATCATCGGGTGCGAGCTGGACATGGAGAAGGTGGTGCAGATCGACGAGCACTAGCCGGAGTAGTAATCTTTGTTTTGTTTCATTAAGGGCGCTGGTCTTTAAATTGTTAGAGTAATGCAGTTCGGCTAACTCTGTTTAATTGTTGAACTTACCGGATTAAGGAGTGTGGGTGTGATGTAGTCTCCTTTGTGTACCCAAATTATGCAATGACGTGGATGACCACTGTAACCATGGAAACTCAGAACAAATTTGCATGTTCAAACTCATCACACACGGGTTAAGCTATATGAATCATCTTCAGATTCGGGGCTCCGCAGACCCAATATGGTTCAAACTCTGGGGTGTGTGCACAGAAATCAACCTCTCAAGCTTGCCTACGCGTCGCCTTGCAGCCTAGCCTATCCGGACTCGCGTGAAGGTGAGGAAGAAAATGAACATAACAGTTTACCCAGGTTCGGGCCACCTTGCGGTGCAAAACCCTACTCCTGCTTTGTGGTGGATAGGCCTCACGAGGGGCTGAGGATGAACTGGTACAAAGGATGAACAACCTCACGAGGTTCGGGGGTGAGGGAAATGAGTTTCCCCCTCTTAGGTGGTGGCTAACCTATACTAAGAGTGGCCTCGGTCCTCTTCGCCACAAAACATAGCTGGGAAGGGATCCCACCGTGGCCAATTGAAAGGGGACAAGTAGTACGTCTTATCCTGACGAAAGATGGTCTTCACCTGTAAAGCTTCCAGTTGTGACACGGCGGTGGGCTCAGCGATGACATTCGTCCTGCCGCGCCCGTGGTATTGGTCTCGTTGCACCGGAATCAAAACCTTTGCCAGATTCCTCAGGATCCCGCGTCTGTGCTTGCCTCCTTAGCACCAAAGAGGAAACTACTTCCTCTGCGCCTGCAGGCGCCCGCCTGGCCTTGGTCGTCACGGCTTGCGTCATGGTAGCCTCATGAGGCTGGGTACCTGCATAGAAATCTGTGCTCCTCGAGAGGCCGCCTCGGGAGGTCTTGGTGTCATCCACCTCGCGAGGCTTGGCCCCTCGCGAGGGTCTTGTCTTGACAGTCTTGGAGGTGGGATGTACCAGGCCGTCAAAAAAGCCACGCCGTGGGCCGCAGGCAGGCAAGTCTGGGTACCCTGGTTCCTAGAACGCCGACAGTAGCCCCTGGGGCCAAGGCACGCTTGGACTTGGCTTCGAGGCGAAGCCAAAGGCCAAGGTTGGAGCGCCGCGGGCCCGAATTGCCCATGGGCCAGGCTGCTGCGTGGCGCTCGATAGGACATGGGCGTCTCCGCTTCCTCATGTCGCCTCGGCAACTGCCCAACTTGACAACTGCCTGGTGCATGCAGCGGGGCCATCATGGCTTGGAACGTGAGAGGCCGCCGGTTAGCCTTCCTCTACTCACTCCTTGTCCGTCTCCGTCCTCGAGCTGTCTTGCCGAAGCATCCATGGCCTCGGTGAGGAGGTTCTTTGCCAAAGAAAAGGGCAAGGCCCCATGGGAGGGGGCAGGCTCACTGCCACCCAAGAGGGGCCGCGGCCGTCCTCGCAAGCATGCCACGACGCTGATGGTGGCTCCCCGAGGGTGTGGGCGCACCCCCTCTCTGGTCGGCGCCGCCTCTGGTGGTCTTTGGAGGCCTCCCTTCCATGACAGAAGCTGTCGCGGCCATGGAAGTCATGGCCAAGGGGGGAAGCACGCGGCGGCCGCCCTGACACCGCGCACGCGATCCCACTCGGCCGACCCATCCTCGGAGCTCGTAGTGTGGGCGGAGAGGCCAGCGGGCACCTGGTTCCAGCTCCCGTGCTTCATCATGGGTGCGTTGTCGGCGGAAGACCTGGCGCCCTATGGTTGCAGGCTGACGGTTGCTGCATCAAGGCCTTGTGGGTGGAGGTTGAGGTCACCCCTACCGGTAACGTGTTCCTGAACCGTGGGTGGCGGTCGTTTGCTCGCGCACGCGGCCTGCAGGGGAGATGTACTCTCCACTTGAGGCATGACGGAGTGGCGACCCTCTTTGTCAGAATCTTCTGGGAAGACGGCAGGCGCCTTGGGTGTTGCCCGGAGGGCGACGACGATGACGACGACGACTATGACGAGCCGCCACGCTGCCGAGCCCGGACAGGGGCGGGCGACGAGCCACCTCGCCATCGCACTCCGGTGAAGTAGGAGTAGGACTCTGACTGAGCACAGGCATCGCTGGAGCCAGGCCTTAGGAGCCGTCGTGGTCGCGAGGCCACTTTTGCTTTTTCTTTTTCTTTTTTCCTGCATCAAGAAATATAGAAGGCCCTACTAGGGTATGTAATGGACCATGACACTTGCGCTGTTTATGTTAATGCTTTTACTTCGTATCTTAGCATTCGTGTTGCTACCAATCAACAAGCTCTTATTGATTGCGATTAGGGTAACTTAGCTTGGTGTGCTTGTGGTAGACTCCAGTGCCGCGATGGCGTGTCCCTCCGGAGCTTGGGTCCCCCATGTGCCTCTCGTTCCAGAGAGATCTTGCTGGGGGCTTCCTTCTCAAGGAACCGAAGGTTGTTCGGCCTCAGGAAGCACCCAGGGCCATGAGGATATGGAGACTCCGGAGATGCCTCACAGGGCATCATGCCCCATGCGAGCCCCCGAGCAAGGACCGACTGCCGCTGGTACGCCGGGTCGCGATCCCCAGCGAGGCCAGGAGGTGCGGACCCATGAGGGTGTACGTGCCCGTTGGCTTGTTTTAGGGCGTCGCGCGAGGATTAGGATGCCAAAGACTAGGATGAAGGTTTTGGCGAGGTGAGCTCGTGGGCGGGACCAGGCATACACACCATGGCCAGCCTTCGCTCGTGAGACGCGCGGGAAAGAGCGACGGGCAACTGCCACTCTCCCTAAGATGAGACTTGAAAAGAGCAAACATTGGGAGGAGAAACATTCCCAACACTTTCAAATAAAGACGTGCGAATTTTGAATTTCATTCCAAGAAATGGCAAGCCAGCTGCAGAAAGAAAGCAAAAGAATAGCCGCGTCCGGCACCTATGTCACGCCCAATATGCAATACTATCCTAAAGAGACTCGAAGGTCCCACCAAGGATAGAACCCCATATTGATACGCTTTTGCAAGGTGGATATCATTATATCAACATTACATAATAGATGGGGATACATACAAGAGGCAAACAACGCCACATGAATACAACAACACAATACATAAGAGCAACATCGGACTACGGATGAAACACAAACAAAAACTCAAACAACATCCACCCTGCTATCACAGGCTGCCGACCTGGAACCTATCCCCTGATCGAAGAAGAAGCAGAAGAAGAACTCCAAAACAAGAAACATCGCTCTCGCGTCATGATCATCACATAACATGTACCTGCAACTGTTGTTGTAGTAATCTGTGAGCCACGAGGACTCAGCAATCCCATTACCATGGGTATCAAGACTAGCAAAGCTTAATGGGAAAGGAAGGGGGTAAAGTGGTGAGGTTGCAGCAGCGACTAAGCATGATATGGTGGCTAGCATACGCAAATGAGAGCGGGAAGAGAAGCAAAGGAACGGTCGTCAACTAGTAATGATCAAGAGGTGATCCTGAACTCCTACTTACGTCAAACATAACCCAAAACCGGGTTCATTTCCCGGACTCCGCCGAGAAGAGATCATCACGGCTACACACGCGGTTGATGCGTTTTAGTTCGAATCTCGTTCTCAGGGCAACACCGGATGAGACTAGCTACGAGTAAAACCAACCCTCAAGTTTCCCCGAGGTGGCCCCGCAGGCAGCTCCGTTCAGACCAACACTCGAAGGAGCACTGGCTCGGGGGGGGGGGGGGGGGGGCTAAAATAAAGATGACCCTCGGGCTCCGGAAACCCAAGGGAAAAAAGGGCTAGGTGAGGATAATGGTAAAACCAAGGTTGGGCCTTGCTGGAGGAGTTTTATTCAAAGCGAACTATCGAGAGGGTCCCATAAATCACCCAACCGCGTAAGGAACGCAAAATTCAGGAACATAACACCGGTATGACGGAAACTAGGGCGGCAAGAGTGGAACAAAACACCAGGCATAAGGCCGAGTCTTCCACCCTTTACCAAGTATATAGATGCATTAATTAAATAAGGGATATTGTGATATCCCAACATAATCATGTCCATCATGGAGCAATCTTCAACTTCACCTGCAACTAACAACGCTATAAGAGGGGTTGAGCAAGCTGTAACATAGCCAAGCAACGGTTTGCTAGGAAGGGTGAAAAGGTTAGAGGCTGACATGGCAACTTGGGAGGCTTGAGCAACAAGAGATAGGTAGCGTGGCAAAGCGATAGAACGAAGCAACTAGCATAGCAATGATAGTAGTGAGATCCAAGGTGACGATTATCTTGCCTGACATCCCGCTAGGAAGAAGAACGAGTCCATGAAGAAGACGAACGGGAGTAGTCGAACGAATCCTCACAATCGCAACATTACCGGAACTAAGAAGCAACACCGGAAAGAAACAAACAACATGGTAAATTCACAAGCATAAACATGGCATGATGCACAAACAAGTATGATGCATGACCGGCTTAAAGAGGCATAGCATGACAAAGTGCAACAAACCATACTACAAGTTAAGTGGAGCTCAATATGCAACGAGTCGCATATTGACGAAACACCACATCCATTTATTTAGTTCTCTCTCGTTTATGTACCAAACAATATTAAATGTTGTTAAACATGGCAAGAGGTGAAACATAAGTAAACTAACTATTTAGACAAGTTTAAATGATGTCGGAAACAATAAACAACAATTCCGGAAAATCCTCATATGCATATTTCGAATTTGGTACTGTTCTGCCCTAAAACAAAATCTATTGTTGTTAAACAGGAAAATAAAGTACACCATGTTAAACTAGGCATTTTTCCACCCCGTTTACATATAAAGTTTATTTAAAATCGAGCTACGGTTATATAGTTATGAAATAAATCATTTTAACATAGCATTTAAGCAAATTAATTCAAATAGCAAGGTTAATCATTTTTAACATGGATGAAAGTTGGATATTGTGAAAGTACATGAAATTCTAAGCATTTCACATATATAAATTATTTACATATGATGCATGGTTTGTGAGATATTAAATGCATGAACAACATGGGTCAATCTGTAAACATGCAGTTTTCTGGATAATAGACAAATTCGCAGCACACAGAAAAAAATCAACTATGGGCTGAATCTGGAACAGGGCAGGCGCTGGGGGCAGCTCACCATGGGATCTTGGCCGGGTCGGTGGAGGAGGCCGGCTTGGGCTGACAGATATTGCGCGGCTGGGCCTTGGCGCGGTACAGCAGAAGCGGCCCAAGGCGAAGAGGCCACGCGCGTGATGCAGGCCCAGGAGCGCGAAGCAGAGGGCGGTGAGCGCCGTGCTCGTTCCTGAAGAATAGAGGCAGCAACAGCAGGAAAAGTAGGGGAGCAGCAGCGCAATGCAGGGGCTCCGGCGAGGCGGCCTCGGCGGGGACCGGCCAGAATGGGACTGGGGCGACGGGATCCGATGGAGGGGCCGGATCTGGAGCGAGCGATGGTCGCTTGAGATGAAGATGGACTTGGCGCGGGCGATTTGGTGGTCAGGGATGGCGCGGAGGCAGAGGATCCGGGCAGGGGACCACGTTCTCCGGCGAGGTGGCTGTGAGCGTCATGCTCATTCCTAAGCGGAGGATGAGGCTGAGGGACTTGGCACGGGGCGGCTGTCCCCGTGGCATCGGAAGCCGGCAGCCGACAGGAAAACGGGCAGAAATAGTGGCTCCGAGGCGGAGGAGAGGAAGCGCGGGCGCGAGCTTGAACTCCGAGCGCCTATGAAGCTTGAGGCAGGCGACTCGACGCTGGCTGGAGGCCGACGCAGTCTCGGTCAAGGCGGCGACAGGTTGCGGGCAAGGCCAGGAACAAGAGCGGCTGCGGCAACTCCTGTTGACGAAAAGAGAGAGGTCCGAGAGGTTAGAGATCGGAGGGAAAGGGAGATTGCGGGAGGGAGGAGAAGAAGGTAGGGCGAGCGGCGGCACTGGCCTGGTTCGGCCGAGAGGAGGCCGTCGGGGAGGCGCTGGAGGTGCTGGTTGGGTTCGCTGCAGAGACGAGGAGAAGAAGGTGGTTGGCCCGATCGGGAAATCGAGGGAGAGAGGGTGGATCTGGAGGGATCCCGAGGGGAACTGGCTGGCGGCGGCTCGATGGGACAAACTCCCTAGAAGTTAGGGTTTGGCCTGATTTAGACTAGGAGTCTTTATATAAGGAAAGAGGGAGTTGAGTTTGGGTCATCCGATCAAAATCAGATGGTTCGGAATAAAAGGGTTAGGGAGTCCAAAAGAGAAAACAGAGATGTTTTGTAGATATTTGGGGATGATCCGAACCCAACGGTGATGACTGTCCGGGTCGGGTTCGGGGGAGTTTCGGACACGCGCGCGAGGGGGCTGCGAGCTGGCAAGAGAGGTTAGGTGGTCTGACAAGAGGGAAACGAAAACACGGTTGGTCTCGAGACGGTCACCGAACACAACGGAGAGAAGCGAGGAGCGGCAACTACGAGCGGATGCAAGTTTTTATGAAAACATGCAGATGCAATGCGCATGATGCTATGAGATGAAATGCAAGACATGAACACAATGCAAAACAAAAGGCAAAACCCAACCATGGAGGAAATAACATATCGCATCTCCGGAAAAGGCAAGAGTTGGAGTTATGAATATGGAAAGTTGTATCTGGGGTGTTACAACACTACACCACTACGAGAGGATCTCGTCCCGAGATCTAGGATGGCACCGGAGGGAAGAGGAAGAGGAAGATAAGAGGTAAACTAAGTTGCTTCTTGGACAAATGAGTGAAACCATGAACCTTGAGAGGTTGAGCAAAAAAATTGAAAGAAAGAATACAATGGAGACGAAGAAGATTACAAACAGTCTGTTGGACAAGAGGAACAAGGAATATGATAAGAACCAAGAGCTTAGGGGACAAGGTAGATTTTGAAGCCACTTTGATTAAAATTAGCAGGACAAGGAATAAGAATAAAGAATTCGGGCACCACTCCGGTTGAAAAGAGATGCAAGACTTGATAAGATGAAAAGATATTGAAGAGATGATACAACACTCCAGTTGGAAATGGAAGGAATAGAATATGAACTTGGCAAAATGCAAGCACTTGGATGAGACTCCAGTTAAAAGAGGAATGATAGACACAACAGTCCGCTTAAATGGATAAGCATGTAAAAGAACATGATCTTGATAAAACGAGACAGTGGGTCAAAGAGAGCAACATCACAATGCCTCTGGGACGAACGAGTAGAAGATAGATCGCCGGAATAAGAGAACGGAGAAGGAAATGATAACTTCTACCACTCTTGAATTTGGGAAGCATCCTTCCAAGAAGGATAGAACGGCGTTTTTGGAAAACCAACAACGAAAAGAATAAGCTTGTAGTGGGCTTATGGACACATCTCAACACTTGAGGTGAAATTCGGCCACTAACGAAAACAATTGCTTGCTTGAGATCAACGAAGAGATGAGAGGATAGGAACAAACTTGGATCGTTGATAAGCACCACATTTAGCAACATTCCTTAGGGAAGGCTTTAGGTGAAATATGACACAAGATAACTCCAACGAAGAGGTAGATTGGTTGAAAAGATCTTTTGAACGAACATAAAAATGATGGATTTAAATATGTCAGTCTTGAAAACTTGTGAATCACGAAACACGAAGGAAAAATTGTCAAGAGTGACATAACACCTTCTCAACAGATAAGGTAGCAAGAATTGCACTTTGGAATGTAAGATGAAGAATGCTTGAACTCCTCAAAATAAGACATGTGTTGAACACCATGTTTATTTTAGAGTAAAGCTTGGTGGATCTTAACTTCAAGAGAAATCTTGAAGAGCAAATCGAGAATGAAAAGAAAATCCTTGACGAACCACCATGTAGAGCCTCCATGAAGAACTCCGGTAATAGAAGGATGATAAAAAGAAAGAGAAGTTGAAAACACAAGGTGAAGCCTTGCAATGATTTAAGTGGAGCTTCACGACAATATAACCGAGAAAACTTGGAACTCCGGAAAAGGAAAAGATGAAGCATCTCGAACCGAGAAATGTGACAAGATGAACAACTCTGGAAAGAAGAAACTAGATCACTTGGATGAAACAATACTAAGAATTACGATATGCGTATCCTTCACCAATTTAAATTGATGACAAACAACAGATTTGGCATACTACTTATTCTCGTAGAAATGACTAAAAGAGATATAGCGCAAACTTGAGAAGGTATTGATGGGACCACCGGTGGGATTGGAAACAACGAATGAAATGATACGGTAGCAAAGGAAGAGGAATCTTGAATGAACCACCGTAAGAACTAAAAATGAAATTAGCAAAGGCACAATTCACCGGGAAGAATTGAAAAAAAATGAAGATACTTGAGGGGATTTAGATACATGAGAACGAAGAGGCCATGAACTGATTAGATGATATTTGAACGATGCAGCGGGAGAATTCAAGAACGAGAGTTGAAAGTTGAGAATGAAAAATTATGACCTGATGGCCTTTGGAGGAAAGAAATGGAAACAACTCATGAAATGCTTCGAATGGGTGAAAAGAATTCTCACAATTGAAAACAAGTACGAGAGGATGGCATCACGCTTGAACAACGCATCTTTGCAAGAACGGGTAAGGATTTAAAAGGAACTCTTCTTCGGTCTTCAAATGACGACGAGAAACACCACCAAAATTACTGAGGTACTCTAGTAGAATGAAAAGCGAAGAGGTTGAGCCAACAATGAAAAGAATTTGAAAGAGATCTTGGAGAAGGCATGTGACTGGTGAAATTCATTCTTACGTCACACTTGAAAATAATTTCAGAATAACTCCGGATTAACTAGAAGAGTCAGGTAAGATCCTAGGAAAAGACCTGTGGTTTAGGGCCCACTCAAAAGAAAACACCGTTGAACAATTTTAAAGAGAGGTTGCACCGGTTGAATTAAATGGCTTGGATGAGATAGGAACCTCGAAATATCTTGAACGGATTGAAAATGGAAACACAAGTCTTGAGATATCTTCAACACTCCAGAACAAATGAATAGGAAGAAGTGAATGATTGAGAGGTGCACCGGCATGAGAAAGCATTTGACATGAGGAAAGGAATATGATCAACACTAAAAGCTTGAATTGGATCCACCAGAGAAGAAAAGAGAACGGAGGATGATGAACTTGAAACTGTTGAGCATATTCATGGGAAATCACCGGATAAGAACATTGATTGAAAAGAATGAAGAGACTTGCCACAAATAAAAGGATACATGATTAAGAAATCTGAGTCCTTGAAGAAAAAGGGTGGGAGGGCGGGAAAACAAAGGCAACTTGGGGACGGATGAAATGGACATTGTTGAAAAAACTTAGAATTGATCTCACAAATGTTGAAATGATCGGATACACTTGAAGAGAAGCACACCGATTGGAAAGAATTGACATGATAATCTCGGTGATCAAGAAGGATTAGTACTCCCATAGAAATATGAGAACACCATTTAGAAAAGGTATGGAATCAACACTTGACATTGAAGTAACTCAAATACCACAAATAAAACAAAACAAAGGATTTGGCTTGCAGAATAAGCCGAAACAAATACATATGATAGAGATTTACCCAATCCCATATCCTGCATCTGTCGGAAAGATATTCTAGGAGCTACTTGAATTACCACCTATAAACTCCCGAAACTTTCTAGTTATGCAATCTGGTATTGGGGATACAGGGGAAGCAATATATCTCACCCAAACTAACAATCCCTACATCCAGCAGTATCCATCCGTCAACACATAACCAAGAAAACTCCGGAAATCGTGTACCTCAGCCTTTGAAAAGCATCCATTATACGAGCTATGGCAATACTCCCGAACTCCCCAGTACTGGGTGGCATCGAGGTTATCTCACCAACAACTACATAAAAGAGATTTTTGATGTCGGCAAAACTCAGGTATTCCAGAACTGCAACGATAAAATTATGACGACAACGCCTCGGAGCTCAACTCCCCGGGACACTGCCACAACCCCTAAATGTCAGGAGGCACCAAGAAAAATGTTCTCGCCATAAGAATATCGGAACGATTCCAAGATACCCGCGTGATCCTAAAAAAATTGTGAAAAATTGAGGAGAGGAAAGACAAAACATCTACATCGAGAGTCCTCATCAGAGCGACGAAGGGGGCTGAGGAGTAAAAAGAGTCCTACTCTCCGATATATATAATCCTAAGACTCAAAATAGTTTTCTTCTAGACTCAACAACGGCCAACAAACAAGGGGGCTCCTATGGTCGGTCGAGGCTCTGATACCAACTTGTCACGCCCAATATGCGATACTATCCTAAAGAGACTCGAAGGTCCCATCAAGGATAGAACCGCATATTGATACGCTTTTGCAAGGTGGATATCATTACATCAACATTTCATAATAGATGGGGATACATACAAGAGGCAAACAATGCCACATGAATACAACAACACAATACATAAGAGCAACATCCGACTACGGATGAAACACAAAAAGAAACTCAAACGACATCCACCCTGCTATCCCAGGCTGCCGACCTGGAACCTATCCCTTGATCGAAGAAGAAGCAGAAGAAGAACTCCAAAACAAGAAACATCGCTCTCGCGTCATGATCATCGCATAACCTATACCTGCAACTGTTGTTGTAGTAATCTGTGAGCCACAAGGACTCAGCAATCCCATTACCATGGGTATTAAGACTAGCAAAGCTTAATGGGAAAGGAAGGGGTAAAGTGGTGAGGTTGAAGTAGCGACTAAGCATGATATGGTGGCTAACATACGCAAATAAGAGCGAGAAGAGAAGCAACGTAACGGTCATGAAGCTAGCAATGATCAAGAGGTGATCCTGAACTCCTACTTACGTCAAACATAACCCAAAACCGTGTTCACTTCCCGGACTCCGCCGAGAAGAGACCATCACGGCTACGCACATGGTTGATGCGTTTTAGTTTGAATCGGGTGTCAAGTTATCTACAACCGGACATTAACAAATTCCCATCTGCCACATAACCGTGGGCACGGCTCTCAAAAGTTTGTACCCTGCAGGGGTGTCCCAACTTAGCCCATGATAAGCTCTCGCGATCAATGAAGGATATTCCTTCTCCCAGGAAGACCCAATCAGTCTCGGCATCCCAGTTTACAAGACATTTCGACAATGGTAAAACAAGACCAGCAAAGACGCCCGATGTGCCGACAAAACCCGATAGAAGCTGCACATATCTCGTTCTCAGGGCAGCATCGGATGAGACTAGCTACGAGTAAAACCAACCCTCAAGTTTCCCCGAGGTGGCCCCGCAGGCAGCTCGGTTCGGACCAACACTCGAAGGAGCACTGGCCCGGGGGGGCTAAAATAAAGATGACCCTCGGGCTCCGAAAACCCAAGGGAAAAAAGGGCTAGCTGAGGCAAATGGTAAAACCAAGGTTGGGCCTTGCTGGAGGAGTTTTATTCAAAGCGAACTGTCAAGGGGGTCCCATAAATCACCCAACCGCGTAAGGAACGCAAAATCCGGGAACATAACACCGGTATAACGGAAACTAGGACGGCAAGAGTGGAACAAAACACCAGGCATAAGGCCGAGTCTTCCACCCTTTACCAAGTATATAGATGCATTAATTAAATAAGAGATATTGTGATATGCCAACATAATCCTGTCCATCATGGAGCAATCTTCAACTTCACCTGCAACTAACAACGCTATAAGAGGGGCTGAGCAAGCGGTTACATAGCCAAGCAACGGTTTGCTAGGAAGGGTGAAAAGGTTAGAGGCTGACATGGCAATTTGGGAGGCTTGAGCAACAAGAGATAGGTAGTGCGGCAAAGCGATAGAACGAAGCAACTAGCATAGCAATGATAGGAGTGAGATCCAAGGTGACGATCATCTTTCCTGAAATCCCGCTAGGAAGAAGAACGAGTCCATGAAGAAGACGAACCGGAGTAGTCGAACGAATCCGCACAATAGCAACATTACCGAAACTAAGAAGCAACACCGGAGAGAAACAAACAACATGGTAAATGCACAAGCATAAACAAGGCATGATGCACAAACAAGTATGATGCATGCCCGGTTTAAAGAGGCATAGCATGACAAAGTGCAACAAACCATATTACAAGTTAAGTGGAGCTCAATATGCAACGAGTTGCATATTGACGAAACACCACATCCATTTATTTAGTTCTCTCTCGTTTATGTACCCAACAATATTAAATGTTGTTAAACATGGCAAGAGGTGAAACATAAGTAAACTAACTATTTAGACAAGTTTAAATGAGGCCGGAAACAATGAACAACAATTCCGGAAAATCCTCATATGCATATTTCGAATTTGGTACTGTTCTGCCCTAAAACATGTTTTATTGTTGTTAAACAGGAAAATAAAGTACACCATGTTAAACTAGGCATTTTTCCACCCTATTTACATATAAAGTTTATTTAAAACCGAGCTACGGTTATATAGTTATGAAATAAATCATTTTATCATGGCATTTAAGCAAATTAATTCAAACAGCAAGGTTAATCATTTTTAACATGGATTAAAGTTGGATATTGTGAAAGTACATGAAATTCTAAGCATTTCACATATATAAATTATTTACATATGATGCATGGTTTGTGAGATATTAAATGCATGAACAACAGGGGTCAATCTGTAAACATACAGTTTTCTGGATAATAGACAAATTCGCAGCACACACAAAAAAAATCAACTATGGGCTGAATCTGGAACAGGGCAGGCGCTGGGGGCAGCTCACCATGGGCTCTTGGCCAGGTCGGTGGAGGAGGCCGGCTTGGGCTGGCGGATCTGGCGCGGCTGGGCCTTGGCGCGATACAGCAGAAGCGGCCCAAGGCGAAGAGGCCACGCGCGCGATGCACGCCCAGGAGCACGAAGCAGAGGGCGGTGAGAGCCGTGCTCATTCCTGAAGAACAGAGGCAGCAAGAGTAGGAAAAGCAGGGGAGCAGCAGCGCAATGCAGGGGCTCCGGCGAGGCGGCCTCGGCGGGGACCGGCCAGAACGGGACTTGGGCGAAGGGATCCGACGGAGGGGCCGGATCTGGAGCGAGCGGTGGTGGCTTGAGACGAAGATGGACTTGGCGCGGGCGATTTGGTGGTCAGGGACGGCGCGGAGGCAGAGAATCTGGGCAGGGGACGACGTTCTCCGGCGAGGTGGGTGTGAGCGTCATGCTCATTTCCGAGCGGAGGATGAGGCTGAGGGACTTGGCGCGGGGCGGCTGTCCCCGTGGCATCGGAAGCCGGTAGACGACGGGAAAATGGGCTGAGACAGTGGCTCCGAGGCGGAGGAGAGGAAGCGCGGGCACGATCTTGAACTCCGAGCGTCTGTGAAGCTTGAGGCAGGCGACTCGACGGTGGCTGGAGGCCGACGCAGTCTTGGTCAACGCGGCAACAGGATGCGGGCGAGGCCAGGAACGAGAGCGGCTGCGGCAACTCCTATTGAGGAAAAGAGAGAGATCCAAGAGGTTAGAGATCGGAGGGAAAGGGAGATTGCGGGAGGGAGGAGAAGAAGGTAGGGCGAGCGGCGGCACTGGCCTGGTTCGGCGGAGAGGAGGCCGTCGGGGAGGCACTGGAGGTGCTGGTTGGGTTCGTTGCAGAGACGAGGAGAAGAAGGTGGTTGGACCGATCGGGAAATCCAGGGAGAGAGGGTGGATCTGGAGGGATCCCGAGGGGAACTGGTTGGCGGCGGCTCGATGGGACAAACTCCCTAGAATTAGGGTTTGGCCTGATTTAGACTAGGAGTCTTTATATAAGGAAAGAGGGAGTTGAGTTTGGGTCATCCGATCAAAATCGGATGGTTTGGAATAAAAGGGTTAGGGAGTCCAAAAGATAAAATAGAGATGTTTTGTTGATATTTGGGGATGATCCGAACCCAACGGTGATCACTGTCCGGGTCGGGTTCGGGGGAGTTTCGGACACGCGCGCGAGGGGGCTGCGAGCTGGCAAGAGAGGTTATATGGTCGGACAAGAGGGAAATGAAAACACGGTTGGTCTCGGGACGGCCACCGAACGCAACGGAGAGAAGCGAGGAGCGGCAACTACGAGCGGATGCAAGTTTTTATGAAAACATGCAGATGCAATGCGCATGCTGCTACGAGATGAAATGCAAGACATGAACACAATGCAAAACAAAAGGCAAAACCCAACCACGGAGGAAATAACATATCGCATCTCCAGAAAAGGCAAGAGTTGGAGTTACGAATATGGAAAGTTGTATCTGGGGTGTTACAACCTACACTAGTCTTCTGGTCTTCTCGCCAGCGCGGAGCATGGGCTTCCACTAAGATGTGGGCGGGAGCCCCCATGAGGCTCAAGGGAAACACTTAGGAGACTCCGTGGCGTGTACAGCCCTACCCATTATTATGTGAGAGTGTCACGAGCTGAGACTTGAGAGGTGCATGGTGCCCGCCTGTTACGGGTAGAACTTTCGGAGGTGCTGGATGTTCCACGCATTCTAGATGGGGACCCCGTCATGCATCTCCATGTGCGCGGCACCAGACCTGGAGACACGGGCGATCCTGAATGCACCCTCCACAGAGGCGAGAGCTTGTGAAGCCCCTCCTTGGAGAGCAATCATCGCAGGACGAGGTCACCCACCCCAAGAGTCCTGGAGCGGACGCTGCAGCGCTTATACCACCGCAACGCCTGCAGCTACATCACGGCAAGTAGCGAGGCTTGACGGCGGGCCTCCTCCCTGAGCACAAGATTTGTCCCCCGCGAGGCGTCCTGACGTGCCTCATCAAATGCCAAGACCCTGAGGAGTGATGTTTGACCTCGTGTGCGAGGAGCACCTCAGCCCCGTAGACGAGAAAGAATGGGGTCTCACCGGTAGGCCTAGTCGTGGTGGTGCAGATGGACCACAACACGGACTGAAGCTCACGAAGCCAACCCCTGCCTTAGGTCTCTAGCTTCTTCTTGATGCTCCTCGTCCTTAGGCCCTCGGGAACTCTGCGTTGGTGCGTTCGGCCTGGCTGTTACTCAATGGGTACACCACTGAAGCATAGCATATCTACGTTCCAAGGTTAGCACAATATGTCCTGAAGAGATTGCTTGTAAATTGAGAGCCATTGTCAGTGATGATGTGGTTGGGGACCCTGAACCGGATCATGAGGCCCTTTATGAACTTGATAGCCGAACCAGCAGGGATGGTGTGCATGGGCCCACTTGGTGAATTTGTCGATGGCAACGTAATGGTAGCGGTAGCCCCCAGCTGCCCGAGTGAATGGGCCCAGGATGTCCAGCCCCTAGACCATGAACGGCCACAAGAGCGGGATGGTCTGGAGGCCCTTTTTGGCATTCTGGATACGGGGGTACCTAGACTCGCCTACCTGCGGCCCATGGCGTGGCTCCATCGACGGCCTGGTACAGCCCAGCTTCGGCATCAACAACTCAAGACCCTCGCGAGGTGCCAAGCCTCGTGAGGCGGACGACAACAAGACCTCCAAGGGGATCGGCCCCCTCAGGCTGGCTCCTGAGGAGCGGAGATCTCTATGCAAGGTGCACCTCGCAAGGTTTAGCTGACGTGAGCCATGACGACCAAGGCCAGGCGGGCGCCAGCGGACACAGAGTACTGGTTTCCCCTTCGGTGCAACGGAGGCAAGCAGCAGGCGCGGAATCTCAAGGAATCAACCAAAGGTTTCCATTCTGGTGCAACAAGACCAAGACTGCCAGGATGGTAGGACGGAGGTCATCGCTGAGCCCATCGCAGCGTCACGACCAGTGGCTTTTGCAGACAAAGACCACTTTAGTCAGGATAGGACGTAGTTGTTGTCTCACTATAAATAGGACCAAGGCCACTGTAAATAGGACCTAGCCACCACCATGGAGGGCGGATTGGATCCATTCCATCCTCACCACCTCACCAGCTCACCTGAGCTCAAGAACATACCTCCCGAGGCTATTCCCCACTGTCCTAGTTCTTCCTCAGCTCCTCGAGGCCAATCCACCACAAAGCAGGAGTAGGGTGTTACAATGCAAGGTGGACCGAACCTGGGTAAACTGTCGTGTCTTCCTTTCCCTTCGTTCTCGACGCGATAGGCCGTGAGATTAGCGAGTAGGCAGGCTTGGCAGGTTGAGATCTCCACATGCACCCCAGAGTTCGAACTTCTCAAGGGTTTGCAGAACCCGAAATCCGACATTTGGCATGCCAGGTAGGGGTGCGTCGGAGCCTCTCTTCCGTCGATTGATCCGCCACCACTCCACCGCCGCCATGGCCGACACACCAAGAGCCCGTGTTGAGCACTGGGTCTTCCGACCTGTTTCGACAGCGTCTGCCGACGAGGAAGATCTCCACTCCACACTGCTCGTGGATTGTGCTCCACCTGGTGCCGCCGACCACGGGAGGTGTGGGCCGCCACGCCCCCTCTCGTGCCACGCCGCAATCGCGCCACCGCACGGTCTTCAAGCTACACCACAATGACAGCACCACACACTCGCCGGGAGCAGGCGAACATGTGAGCTGCGTTCATCGTAGCTCAAGAGCTTCTGAGGTGCAAGCTGGCAGAGAGCGGCCGCGATGCCCTGCTGGAACTGGTTGCCGAGTTGTTGGATGCTGCATGCTGGGGTGCGGCACCATTCTGCACCCTGCCCACGTCACAAGCCATGGCGGGGCGTGCGCTCACCCTCGCTACGCATGCGCGCCCCCTCCCGGGCCCCTAAAGAGCCGCTCGGCGTCGGCCTACCTCACAGCCCAGCCCGCTCTACTTCGACCATGCCGCCCCGGGGCGGGGCGAACCCGAGCGGCCTCGCCTGGGGCCGCGCCGGGGCACCAGCCCTCAGCCATCAGGACCTGATGCCGGGCACGAGGGGCAGCGGCACGAGGCAACCGGGCAGCGACTCAGGTGCGGCCAGCCCGGAAGCCTACGTGCCCATGGCAATGGACCTAAGGTACGCATCGGGAGAAGGCCCCAGCCGATCCCCCATGCCAGGCTGGGCATTGGAAGTACATGAGGCAGAGGCTCTCTGTGAGCCACTTCAGGGCTCCACCAACGCCTTCGACGACAACAGCCACTAGTTATAGCCAATGCCTCATGAGCACGCTTGTACTAACAATGCATCGCAGGTGAACCAAGCCGCAGCCACTGCTAGGGCCCCCGGGGTGGCGACCCAGCCGCAGGTGGACGAAGGGCCTTGGGAGTAGCGTGGGAGGAGCCCAGTTCCAGGGCCTCCCTCGCGCTGCGTGGAGCAAGGCACCGCTTGGAGGTAGGTCCCCCGCCAGGGAAGGTGTCGGCGAGCCCTCCCCCCCGGCGGAGGGCCTACGGTCGCCGAGGGCGCCGCCAGCGTCCCCCTTGCCTCTTGGTCTTGTCCTAGTTTTCAGACGTCCCAACGATGGTCGGGGGCTGCGCAGGGCGGGGTCCTCGTCGGGCGACATGAAGTAAGGGTCCGGCCTATGAAGGTCTCCGCTCGTGACACACTCACGTAATAATGAGTGGGGCTGTACACGCCCCATCATTTCCTAAGTGCCGCCCTGGGGCCTCATGGGGGCTCCCACCCACGTCCAAGTGGAAGCACCCTGCTCCGCGCTGGCCCTCGACACTGTCCCCCAATGACTATGCCCACTCCCAGTGGAAGCACTTAGCTCTGCACTGGTGAGAAGACCAGAAGACTAGCTAGGCGCCGGACGTGGCTGTTTGCTTTCACCCCTCTTTTTGTACCCAATTTGCCGACTTTTTGGAATGAAATCTTGTGTGCTTACCGAAATAAAAACGGGGGTAAGTTTTCTTGACTTCTGTCCTTTTCTTGCTTTCTGGTTTCGTGTTTCTAAGCAGGGCTCAAACCTAAAGCCCCCCGCCCCCCCGAGCGCCTCGCGAGTGGGGGCTGGGTGCGGTACGTGCGCGTTGAGCATGACTAGGCCAGCCCCGAACATGCAAAGGCCCCCCTCGGGGGCCAGGGATGCGACCACCGCGCACACACCTTGCCATGGTCCGGCAGTTGGTCCCTCGCGAGGCACTCTAGGACAGGCCAGCATGCTCCTCGGGAGGCTTAGAACCTCGCGAGCCCGCGGTAGGCTCACCTCAAGAGAAAACGCGCCGCTGCGACACCAGGGCTCACTCGAGACCTGCAGAACCAAAGATAAGTCATAACGACTACCCTGCTTGGGAGCCCACAACCCTGCTGGGTCACGCTCCGGACACTACTTCAAAAGCATTTCATAATCTCCTATATCGTAAGGCCCCCCCTTCAAAATGCTCTCAAAAGGATGCGGTCAAGCTTTTGTCATACATGTCAAAGCGAAAAGAGACACGAGACTAGCTAGATGGGCCTTCTTCATCACCTCCGTCTGCACTGCTCGCGCTGCTCGCATCGTCGTGACCATCCACATCATCATTGCTACTCGCGCCGTCCTCTTCAGCCGCAATCACAACCGCGTCATCCTCCGGAGCAAATTCTGCTACCAGGGCATCCACATTGTTATTCACCCACCCGGCCAGGTTGTCTTGAATAACCGTGGGCACGGGGGTTCACACAGTGTTGAAGTCAAAGTGAGCATCGCGGTTCAGAAGGTGGCTGAAGACACGTGAGAATGCGCTCCTAAGAAGACCCCGACTCCTCTCCTCAACAAGCTCGCGAGCCCTCATGGCCCGATCTTCCAGGAGGGTCATGATGTTGGTGAAGAAAGCTGAGGTGGCTGGCATAATCGTTCTCGTGTGGGTGAGGAGTGCTCTCATCGCAGATGGTGCCCAAGGCGCGGTTAGCTCTGACTCTGAGCCCCTGGAGCATCGAGGCGTGCTCGCGCTCCAGCATCAGGTGGTGATTTGCTTCGTTCGCGGTCCTCTCTGCAAGGGACGCGGTAACCTTGACATGCTGTTGAAGGGAAGATAGTTCGGCGCGGGCAGAAGCTAAGGTAGACTCGGAAGAGGCCTGAGCTTCCTTGGCAGCCCTCTCGCTCTGTTCCATAGATCCCAGCTTCAACTTCAGGGCGGTGGTCCGACCCTCGAGCTTGGCTTCCAGCAGCTCCAGCTTCAGGCGATGCTCATCAGCCAGATCCGCATGTGCCTTCGCCACCCCCTGCTCAACGTCCAGCTGGATCCGGGCCTCTCGGGCGGCAACGACATCCTCAGCTGTAGCTGCCTGGCACTCACTCACTTCGAGCCATTCCGACGCCAGGCTATGCTCCATGGGCTGTAGCGCTAGGTCTTCCTGGCGCCTCAGAAGCTCCGCCTCATCGTGAGGCACTTCGACCGGCGACGCGGCCAAGAAGGCCCGCCCCGCCACGATCTCCCGCTCAAGGGCGGCTTTTGAAGTCTGGAGCTCCCGCTCATGCGCCTCGGCTTCCTCACGACGATGGTCAGCAGCCCTGGCCTCATCCAGGTCGTGGTAGCAAGCCTCACGAAAAGTTACAAGAGAAGCCACAACGCGTGCGTCGGCACGGTCACTCTGAAGCTGCCCAAGATTGATGGCAACCTTCAGCCCGTGCCACTCATGCGCCAGCCGGCGGTCTTCCGTCTCGAGGAGGGTGTTAATGTCAGCAAGTTCTCCACCAAGCCAAACCATCGCGCGCATTGCCTCGCCGAAGAGCTCGCGCCCACGCGTAAACTCCAATGTGCGGCCAAGCCTGTCTTCGTCCCTGGGTGTTGCCGGAGTGGCGTGGAGCGGCTTGCCCACCTCCGGCTAGGCGATGGCTGACGCAGTTCCGCAGCCTGAAGACGAAGCTGGCCCAGGGGGGCCTGATCGCCAGCAATGCTCGGGGGAGGAGCCGTTGGCATGCCCCCGTCCCCCAGGCCGGGTTGCGGAGGAAGGAGGCGGGAGGCTCATGTCCGGGGGGGCTTGGCAGCACATCGGCTGCCGTAGTTCGCCCCATGCCATGCGCGGGAGCCGAACGCGAGGAGCTAGGCGTCGGGATCGAGCTAGAAGCTCCTGGAGGATGCTACCTCTTGAGCTTTTGTTGGTTTTCCCTTGAAAAGGAATGGGTGATGCAGCAAAGTAGCGTAAGTATTTCCCTCAGTTTTGAGAACCAAGGTATCAATCCAGTAGGAGACGATGCACAAGTCACCAATTACCTGAACAAACAATCAAGAACTTGCAACCAATGCGATAAAGGGGTTGTCAACCCCTTCACGGTCACTCGCAAAAGTGAGATCTGATAGAGATAATAAAGCAAATATTTTTGTTTTATAGATTGGAAATTAAAGATTGAAAATAGTAGATCGGAAACTAGCAAGATGTAAACAAGATTCAATATTATGGAAAAGAGACCCGGGGGCCATAGGTTTCACTAGTGGCCTCTCTCAAGATAGCATATATTATGGTGGGTGAACAAATTACTGCCGAGCAATTGATAGAAAAGCGCATAGTTATGATCATGAACATAGGCATCACGTCTGTGTCCAGTAGACTGACTCCTGCCTACATCTACTACTATTACTCCACACATCGACCGCTATCCAGCATGCATCTAGAGATCTCATAAAGAACGGAGTAACGCATTAAGCAATATGACATGATGTAGAGGAATTAACTCAAGCAATATGATGAAAACCCCATCTAGTTATCCTCGATGGCAACAATACAATACGTGCCTTGCGGCCCCTACTGTCACTGGGAAAGGACACCGCAAGATTGAACCCAAACCTAAGAACTTCTCCCATTGCAAGAAAGATCAATCTAGTATGCCAAACTAAACCGATAATTCGAAGAGACTTGCAAGGATATCAAATCATGCATATAAGAATTCAGAGAAGAACCAAATAATATTAATAGATAATCTTGATCATAAATCCACAATTCATCGGATCTCAGCAAACACACCGGAAATGAGTTTTACATCGAATAGATCTCCAAGAACATCGAGGAGAACTTTGTATTGAGAATCAAAGAGAGAGAAGAAGCCATCTAGCTAACAACTATGGACCCGAAGGTCTGTGGTAAACTACTCATGCTTCATCGGAGAGGCAATGGTGTTGATATAGATGCCCTCCGGGATCGAATCCCCCTCCGGCATATCACCGTAAAAGGCCCCAACATGGGATCTCACGGGTACGAAAGGTTGCGGCGGTGCAAAAGTGGTTTCGTGGCTCCCCCTGATGTTTTTAGGGTATGAGAGTATATATAGGTAAAGGAACTAGGTCAGGGGAGCTACGAGGGGGCCACAAGGGTGGGGGCGCCCCCTCCTGCCTTGTGGCCTCCTCGTTACATCTCTGACTTCATCTCTAAGTCTTCTGGTTTGCTTTTGGTCCAAGAAAGATCATCGCGAATGTTTTATTCTGTTTGGACTCCGTTTGGTATTCATTTTCTGCAAACTCTAAAATAGGCAAAAAAACAGAAATTGGCACTGGCCCCTCGATTAATAGGTTAGTCCCAAAAATAATATAAAAGAGCATATTAAAGCCCATTAAACATCCAAAATAGACAATATAACAGCCTGGAACAATCAAAAATTATAGATACCTTGGAGACGTATGAAGCATCCCCAAGCCTAATTCCTGCTCGTCCTCGAGTAGGTAAATGATAAAAACCGAAATTTTGATGTGGAATTCTACCTAACATATTTATCAATGTAATTTTCTTTATTGTGGCATGAATGTTCAGATCCGAACGATTCAAGAAAAAAGTTTAATATTGACATAAAAATAATAATACTTCAAGCATACTAACAAGGCAATCATGTTGTACCAAAATAACATGGCTAAAGAAAGCGTATCCCTAGAAAATCATATAGTTTGGCTATGCTCCATCTCCTGAAGGAAATATGCCCTAGAGGAAATAATAAAGTTATTATTTATTTCCTCATATCATGATAAATGTTTATTATTCATGCTAGAATTGTATTAACCGGAAACATGATACATGTGTGAATACATAGACAAACATATAGTCACTAGTATGCCTCTACTTGACTAGCTCATTAATCAAAGATGGTTATGTTTCCTGACCATAGACATGTTTTGTAATTTGATTAATGGGATCACATCATTAGGAGAATGATGTGATTGACATGACCCATCTCGTTAGCTTAGCACTTGATCGTTTAGTATTCTGCTATTGCTTTCTTCATGACTTATACATGATCCTGTAACTATGAGAATTATGCAACTCCCGTTTACCGGAGGAACACTTTGGGTACTACCAAACGTCACAACATGACTGGGTGATTATAAAGGAGTACTACAGGTGTCTCCAAAGGTACATGTTGAGTTGGCGTATTTTGAGATTAGGTTTTGTCACTCCGATTGTTGGAGAGGTATCTCTGGGCCCTCTCGGTAATACTCATCACTTAAGCCTTGCAAGCATTATAACTAATGAGTTAGTTATGAGATGACGTATTACAGAACGAGTAAAGAGACTTGCCGGTAACGAGATTGAACTAGGTATTGGATACCAACGATCAAATCTCGGGCAAGTAACATACCGATGACAAAGGGAACAACGTACGTTGTTATGCGGTTTGACCGATAAAGATCTTCGTAGAATATGTAGGAACCAATATGGGCATCCAGGTCCCGCTATTGGTTATTGACCGAGAATGGTTTTAGGTCATGTCTACATAGTTCTCGAACCCGTAGGGTCCGCACGCTTAACGTTTCGATGATAGTTTTATTATGACTTTATAAGTTTTGATGTACCGAAGTTTGTTCGGAGTCCCGGATGTGATTACGGACATGACGAGGAGTCTCGGAATGGTCGAGACATAAATATTGATATATTGGAAGCCTATGTTTGGACATCGAAATGGTTCCGGGTGAAATCGGCATTTTGCCGGAGTACCGGGAGGTTACCGGAACCCCCCGGGGGGTTAATGGGCCTACATGGGCCAAGAGGGAGAAGAGGGAAGGAGCCAGGGACAAGGGAAGGGGGCGGCGCCCCCCTTTCCTTCCCCTCTTCCTCCTCTTTCCCCCCTTCTCCTACTCCTACTTGTAAAGAGGGAGTCCTACTCCCGGTGGGAGTAGGACTCCCCCCCTTGGCGCGCCCTCTAGGCCGGCCGCCTCCTCCCCCTTGGCTCCTTTATATACGGGGGCAAGGGGGCACCCTAGAACACACAAGTTGATCTACGGATCGTTCCTTAGCTGTGTGCGGTGCCCCCTTCCACCATATTCCACCTCGGTCATATCGTCGCGGAGTTTAGGCGAAGCCCTGCGCCGGTAGAACATCATCATCGTCACCACGCCGTCGTGCTGACGGAACTCATCTCCGGAGCCTTTGCTGGATCGGAGGGCCGGAGATCGTCATCGAGCTGAACGTGTGCTGAACTCGGAGGCCCCGTACGTTCGGTGCTTGGATCGGTCGGATCGTGAAGACGTACGACTACATCAACCGCGTTGTGCTAACGCTTCCGCTTACGGTCTACGAGGGTACGTGGACGAACACTCTCCCCTCTCGTTGCTATATCATCACCATGATCTTGCGTGTGCGTAGGAAATTTTTTAAAATTACTACGTTCCCCAACAGTGGTATCAGAGCCTAGGTTTTATGCGTTGATATTATATGCACGAGTAGAACACAAGTGATTTGTGGGCGATACAAGTCATACTGCTTACCAGCATGTCATACTTTGGTTCGGCGGTATTGTGAGATGAAGCGGCCCGGACCGACATTACGCGTACGCTTATGCGAGACTAGTTTCACCGTTACGAGCACTCGTGCTTAAAGGTGACTGGCGGGTGTCTGTCTCTCTCACTTTAGCTGAATCGAGTGTGGCTACGCCCGGTCCTTGCGAAGGTTAAAACAGCACCAACTTGACGAACTATCATTGTGGTTTTTGATGCGTAGGTAAGAACGGTTCTTGCTAAGCCCGTAGCAGCCACGTAAAATTTGCAACAACAAAGTAGAGGACGTCTAACTTGTTTTTGCAGGGCATGTTGTGATGTGATATGGTCAAGACGTGATGCTATATTTTTGTATGAGATGATCTTGTTTTGTAACCGAAGTTATCGGCAACTGGCAGGAGCCATATGGTTGTCGCTTTATTGTATGAAATGCAAACACCCTGTAATTGCTTTACTTTATCACTAAGCGATAGCGATAGTCGTAGAAGCAATAGATGGCGTAACGACAACGATGCTGCGATGGAGATTAAGGTGTCGCGCCGGTGACGATGGTGATCATAACGGTGCTTCGAAGATGGAGATCACAAGCACAAGATGATGATGGCCATATCATATCACTTATATTGATTGCATGTGATGTTTATCCTTTATGCATCTTATCTTGCTTTGATTGACGGTAGCATTTTAAGATGATCTCTCACTAATTATAAAGAAGTGTTCTCCCTGAGTATGCACCGTTGCGAAAGTTCTTCGTGCTGAGACACCACGTGATGATCGGGTGTGATAGGCTCTATGTTCAAATACAACGGGTGCAAAACAGTTGCACAAGCGGAATACTCAGGTTACACTTGACGAGCCTAGCATATACAGATATGGCCTCGGAACACGGAGACCGAAAGGTCGAGCATGAATCATATAGTAGATATGATCAACATAGAGATGTTCACCATTGAAACTACTCCATCTCATGTGATGATCGGACATGGTTTAGTTGATTTGGATCACGTGATCACTTAGATGACTAGAGAGATGTCTGTCTAAGTGGGAGTTCTTAAGTAATATGATTAATTGAACTTAAATTTATCATGAACTTAGTACCTGATAGTATTTTGCTTGTCTATGTTTGCTTGTAGATAGATGGCTCGTGTTGTTGTTCCGTTGAATTTTAATGCGTTCCTTGAGAAAGCAAAGTTGAAAGATGATGGTAGCAGTTACACGGACTGGGTCCGTAACCTGAGGATTATCCTCATTGCTGCACAGAAAAGTTACGTCCTGGAAGCACCGCTGGGTGCCAGGCCTACTGCTGATGCAACTGACGACGTTAAGAACGTCTGGCAGAGCAAAGCTGATGACTACTCTATAGTTCAGTGTGCCATGCTTTACGGCTTAGAACCGGGCCTTCAACGACGTTTTGAACGTCATGGAGCATATGAGATGTTCCAGGAGTTGAAGTTAATATTTCAAGCTAATGCCCGGATTGAGAGATATGAAGTCTCCAATAAGTTCTATAGCTGCAAGATGGAGGAGAATAGTTCTGTCAGTGAACACATACTCAAAATGTCTGGGTATAATAATCACTTGATTCAACTGGGAGTTAACCTTCCTGATGATAGTGTCATTGACAGAATTCTCCAATCACTGCCACCAAGCTACAAGAGCTTCGTGATGAACTATAATATGCAAGGTATGAACAAGACTATTCCTGAGCTCTTCGCAATGCTAAAAGCTGCGGAGGTAGAAATCAAGAAGGAGCATCAAGTGTTGATGGTCAACAAGACCACTAGTTTCAAGAAGAAGGGCAAAGGGAAGAAGAAGGGGAACTTCAAATGGGACGGCAAGCAAGTTGCTGCTCAAGAGAAGAAACCCAAGTCTGGACCTAAGCCAGAAACTGAGTGCTTCTACTGCAAGAAGACTGGACACTGGAAGCGGAACTGCCCCAAGTATTTGGCGGATAAGAAGGATGGCAAGGTGAACAAAGGTATATGTGATATACATGTTATTGATGTGTACCTTACTAATGCTCGCAGTAGCACCTGGGTATTTGATACTGGTTCTGTTGCTAATATTTGCAACTCGAAACAGGGACTATGGATTAAGCGAAGATTAGCTAAGGACGAGGTGACGATGCGCGTGGGAAATGGTTCCAAAGTCGATGTGATCGCGGTCGGCACGCTACCTCTACATCTACCATCGGGATTAGTTTTAGACCTAAATAATTGTTATTTGGTGCCAGCGTTGAGCATGAACATTATATCTGGATCTTGTTTGATGTGAGACGGTTATTCATTTAAATCAGAGAATAATGGTTGTTCTACTTATATGAGTAATATCTTTTATGGTCATGCACCCTTGAAGAGTGGTCTATTTTTATTGAATCTCGATAGTAGTGATACACATATTCATAGTGTTGAAACCAAAAGATGCAGAGTTGATAATGATAGTGCAACTTATTTGTGGCACTGCCGTTTAGGTCATATCAGTGTAAAGCGCATGAAGAAACTCCATACTAATGGGCTTTTGGAACCACTTGATTATGAATCACTTGGTACTTGCGAACCGTGCCTTATGGGCAAGATGACTAAAACGCCGTTCTCCGGTACTATGGAGAGAGCAACAGATTTGATGGAAATCATACATACAGATGTATGTGGTCCAATGAATGTTGAGGCTCGTGGCGGATATCGTTATTTTCTCACCTTCACAGATGATTTAAGCAGATATGGGTATATCTACTTAATGAAACACAAGTCTGAAACATTTGAAAAGTTCAAAGAATTTCAGAGTGAAGTGGAAAATCATTGTAACAAGAAAATAAAGTTTCTACGATCTGATGGTGGAGGAGAATATTTGAGTTACGAGTTTGGTCTACACTTGAAACAATGCGGGATAGTCTCGCAACTCACGCCACCTGGAACACCACAACGAAATGGTGTGTCTGAACGTCGTAATCGTACTTTACTTGATATGGTACGATCTATGATGTCTCTTACTGATCTACCGCTATCATTTTGGGGTTATGCTTTAGATACGGCCGCATTCACATTAAATAGGGCACCATCAAAATCCGTTGAGACGACGCCTTATGAACTGTGGTTTGGCAAGAAACCAAAGTTGTCGTTTCTTAAAGTTTGGGGCTGCGATGCTTATGTGAAGAAACTTCAACCAGATAAGCTCGAACCCAAATCGGAGAAATGTGTCTTCATAGGATACCCAAAGGAGACTATTGGGTACACCTTCTATCGCAGATCTGAGGGCAAGATTTTCGTTGCTAAATTCGGATCCTTTCTAGAGAAGGAGTTTCTCTCAAAAGAAGTGAGTGGGAGGAAAGTAGAACTTGACGAGATAACTGTATCTACTCCCTTATTGGAAAGTAGTTCATCACAAGAACCGGTTCCCATGACAACTACACCAATCAGTGAGGAAGCTAATGATATTGATCATGAAACTTCAGAACAAGTTTCTACAGAACCTCGTAGGTCTACCAGAGTAAGATCCACACCAGAGTGGTATGGTAATCCTATTCTGGAAGTCATGTTAGTTGACCGTGATGAACCTATGAACTATGAGGAAGCGATGATGAGCCCAGATTCCGCAAAATGGCTAGAGGCCATGAAATCTGAGATGGGATCCATGTATGAAAACAAAGTATGGACTTTGGTTGACTTGCCCGATGATCGGCAAGCTATTGAGAATAAATGGATCTTTAAGAAGAAGACTGACGCTAATGGTAATGTAACTGTCTATAAAGCTCGACTTGTTGCGAAAGGTTTTCGACAAGTTCAAGGGGTTGACTACGATGAGACTTTCTCACCCGTAGCGATGCTTAAGTCTGTCCGAATCATGTTAGCTATTGCTGCATTTCATGATTATGAAATTTGGCAAATGGATGTCAAGACTGCGTTCTTGAATGGACTTCTAGAAGAAGAGTTGTATATGATGCAGCCGGAAGGTTTTGTTGATCCAAAAGGTGCTAACAAAGTGTGCAAGCTCCAGCATTCGATTTATGGACTGGTGCAAGCATCTCCGAGTTGGAATAAAATGAAAGATGTTCCCTATGCTTCAGCCATAGGCTCTATCATGTATGCAATGCTGTGTACCAGACCTGACGTATGCTTAGCAATAAGCTTGGCAGGAAGGTACCAAAGTAATCCAGGAGTGGATCACTAGACAGCGGTCAAGAACATCCTGAAATACCTGAAAAGGACTAAGGATATAAAGAGCTAGTCGTAAAAGGTTACGTCGATGCAAGCTTTCACACTGATCCGGACGATTCTAAATCGCAAACCGGATACGTGTTTATATTAAACGGTGGATCTGTAAGTTGGTGCAGTTCTAAACAAAGAGTCGTGGCAGGATCTACATGTGAAGCGGAGTAATAGCTGCTTCTGAAGCAGCGAATGAAGGAGTCTGGATGAAGGAGTTCATTTCCGATCTAGGTGTCATACCTAGTGCATCGGGACCAATGAAGATCTTCTGTGACAATACTGGTGCAATTGCCTTGGCAAAGGAATCCAGATTTCACAAGAGACCAAGCACATCAAGAGACGCTTCAATTCCATTCGAGACCAAGTCCAAGTGGGAGACATAGAGATTTGCAAGATACATACGGATCTGAATGTTGCAGACCCGTTGACTAAGCCTCTCTCACGAGCAAAGCATGATCAGCACCAAGACTCCATGGGTGTTAGAATCATTACTATGTAATCTAGATTATTGACTCTAGTGCAAGTGGGAGACTGAAGGAAATATGCCCTAGAGGCAATAATAAAGTTATTATTTATTTCCTCATATCATGATAAATGTTTATTATTCATGCTAGAATTGTATTAACCGGAAACATGATACATGTGTGAATACATAGACAAACATATAGTCACTAGTATGCCTCTACTTGACTAGCTCATTAATCAAAGATGGTTATGTTTACTGACCATAGACATGTGTTGTCATTTGATTAATGGGATCACATCATTAGGAGAATGATGTGATTGACATGACCCATCCCGTTAGCTTAGCACTTGATCGTTTAGTATTCTGCTATTGCTTTCTTCATGACTTATACATGATCCTGTAACTATGAGAATTATGCAACTCCCGTTTACCGGAGGAACACTTTGGGTACTATCATACGTCACAACGTGACTGGGTGATTATAAAGGAGTACTACAGGTGTCATCAAGAATCAAACTTCTCATAGTATTCAATGCACTTTTTATGAAAGTTTTTATTATATCCATCTTGGATGCCCATCATATTAGGACTAGTTTTATAACCAAAGCAAATTACCATGCTGTTCTAAAAGACTCTCAAAATAATATAAGTGAAGCATGAGATTTCAACAATTTCTATAAAATAAGGCCACCGCCGTGCTCTAAAAAGATATAAGTGAAGCACTAGAGCAATATTGTCTAGCTCAAAAGATATAAGTGAAGCACATAGAGTATTCTAATAAATCACAATTCATGCGTGTCTCTACCAAAAGGTGTGTACATCAAGGATGATTGTGGTAAATTAAAAAGCAAAGACTCAAATCATACAAGACACTCCAAGCAAAACACATATCATGTGGTGAATAAAAATATAGCCTCAAGTGAAGTTACCGATAGACGAAGACGAAAGAGAGCATGCGTTCCTGGGCATCCCCAAGCTTAGGCTTTTGGTACTACTTGAATTTTACCTTGGGATGACTTGGGAATCCCCAATCTTATGCTCTTGCCTCTCCTTATTCCAAAGTCCGTCAAATCCATACCCAAAACTTGAAAACTTCACAACACAAAACTTCAACAGAGAATCTCATGAGCTCCGTTAGTATAAGAAAATAAAGCACCACTTTCAGGTACTGTTGTGAACTCATTCTTTATTTATATTGGTGTAAAACCTACTGTATTCCAACTTCTTTATGGTTCATACCCCCCCCCCCCCGATACTACTCATAGATTCATCAAAATAAGCAAACAACACGCGAAAAACAGAATCTGTCAAAAAAGAACAGTCTGTAGTAATCTATAACTTTCAAATAATTAAGTAACTCCAAAAATTCTGAAATAAACTGGTGGACGTGAGGAATTTGTATATTAATCTTATGCAAAAAGAATCGACCTAAAATAACTCTTCTGTAAAAAATAACATCTAATCTCGTGAGCGCAAAAGTTTCTGTTTTTTACAGCAAGATCGCATTGACTTCACCCAAGTCTTCACAAAGGTTCTATTTGGCACAAACACTAATTAAAACTTAAAAACACATCTTACCAAAGGCTATATGAATTATTTATTACTAAACAGGAGCAAAAAGTAAAGAACGGAAATAAAATTGGGTTGCCTCCCAACAAGCGCTATCGTTTAACGCCCCTAGCTAGGCACTGAAATTTCAATGATGCTCACATGAAAGACAAGAATTGAAGCGCAAAGAGAGCATCATGAAACACGTGATAAACACATCTAAGTCTAACATACTTCCTATGCATAGGCATCTTATAGGCAAACAAATTATCATAGCAAGCAAAAAACAAGCATATGCAAGGAAGCGGAAAGAAACAATAGCAATCTCAACATATTGAGAGGTAATTTAGTAACATGAAAATTTCTACAACCATACTTTCCTCTCTCATAATAATTACATGTGGGATTATAAGAAAATTCAAGAAAATAGCTATCACAAAAAATATTTTCAACATGATCCAAATGCATACGAAGTTGACACTCTTCCAAAATAGTGGGACTAACATTAACTAAAGTCATGACCTCTCCAAACCCACTTTTATCAAAAAAAATCATAAGATTGAACATTCTCCAAATATGTGAGATCTAAAGTTCACACTCTTCCAAACCCACTTTCAATCATATTTCAAACACTATTATCAGTCTCATATTCATCATGGGGCTTAAATAAATTTTGAAGATCATAAGAAGAATCACCCCAATCATGATCATTGCAACAAATAGTAGTAATAGCAAAACTAGCATCCCCAAGCTTGAGGTTTTGTATATCATTAACACAATTGACATTAAGAGAATTTATAATAACATCATTGCAATCATGCTTTTCATCGAAGGAACTATCAAGTATTGGTGCAATAGCAACGATCTCATGTTTAACATAAGGAACTATAGCAAATTTCAAGATCATAAGAAGAATCACCCCAATCATGCTAAGTCAATAGCAGTAGCGCCTGTTGTTTTCCCACATTGATGCTAATAGCAGTAGCGCCTACCCCTGAACCGCGCTGCTGCTAAGATTATGTGTATAAGGTTTTCCCTAGTAGTGCAGCCATCAGGCGCCTCGTCTTCGGGCGCGACGGACCGATCCTCGCCCATTCCCCGGTCAGAGGCATCCATCCATTCCGCCATGAAGTCAGCGAGGGTTGCGCCCTTGATGACCCTGGTGGTGTTGAACTCTAGCTAGAACGTTTGTGGCTCGATGTTCCACTCAGCAACCCTCCCCGCGGCATTGGGGCTCTGGAGCACCTTCTCCAATGCGTACACGGAGATGACTTTGATGGGATGGCCTAGGAAGTAGTGACGTAGCTTATTAGAGACAACGAGGAGCGCGAGCAGGAGCTTCTGCGGCATGGGGTAGCATGCACGTGTGCCACGCAACACCGTGTTGACGAAATACTTGGGGTGCTCGATGAGGGAGGAGGTGTCGATGGCGTCCTGCTCCACCTGGGACAAGGAAGCCTCAGGAGCCTTACTGTCTAGTGGAGTAGCTGAGGCCTGAGGAGTGCCATCCTGAGGCAGTGATGGCACGGCTGTACGCGGGGCGCTATGCCATGCACCCGCACCTGTGCACTTTTCCCTGACCGCCACGAGCGTTGCGCAAGCTGAGTGGGGAGTAGGGGCTAGGTAGAGCACCAAGGGCTCAAGAGGACGAGGCGCCACCATCACTGGTGGGCTGGTGAGGTACTGCTTGAGGTCTTGGAAAGTCGTGTCAGCCTCTGGAGTCCATTCAGAAGGGCCCTTCTTTTTCATTAGCTGAAGAATGGGAGAGCACGCTCGCCCAACTTAGAAATGAAACGCCCCAGCGACGTCACACATCCCACGAGCTTTTTCATCTCTTTGAGGGTCTACGGTGGACTCATCTTCTCTATTGCCTTGACCATCTCGGGGTTGGCCTCGATCCCTCTGTGTGACACCAGGAAGTCCAACAACTATCCGTATGGAACGCCGAACACGCATTTCTCTGGGTTGAGCCGCAAGTTTACCTTGCGCAAGTTGGTGAATATTTCTTCCAAGTCTTCAATCAGGGTCCTTGCCTCCCGCGACTTGACCACTATGTCGTTGACGTACGCTTCACCGTTCCTCCCAAGATGCCGACCCAGAGTGATGTGCATCAACCACAGGAAGGTCGCACTAGCATTTTGCAGTCCAACAGGCATGCAGATGTAGCAGTACAATCCTTAGAAGACGTCCAAGAAGCACAACAGGTCACACTCATTAATCAAATCAATGATTTGATTGATGCATGGGAGAGGGAAAGTTAAGGGTCCTTAGGGAAAGCATTATTGAGACTTGTGAAGTCAACGCACATGCGCTCCTTTCCGCCCTTCTTGGGGAATATTACTGGGTTGGCCAGCCAATCCGGGTGCCGGACCTCCCGGATGACACCCAGCTTCCTGTAGCTTCCGGACCTCTTGGATGATGAAGGACTACTTCTCCTGAGCCTGCATCGGGCCTTCTGCTTCACCGGGCGCGCGTCGGGGCACACCATCAAGTGGTGTTTGATGACATCCTGTGGAACGCCGATCAGATCCGTTGCCTCCAATGCAAACACATCCCTGTCCGTGCGGAGGAAACTGACCAACGCCTCTTCTTGTCCCAGGGGGAGGCCACCGCCTACGGTGAAGGCGGGGCCTGATCCTCCATCGTTCACGGCAATTGCTTCGTCTCGGCTCAGTCTTGGGAGAACAACTTCTTCGCAGGCGTGCCCTCCGAGACCTCTGGAGCGTCCTCAGTGTCTGACCGCGTGGCTGCTGCCACCTTGAAGGCGAGCTTGAGGGCCAGGAGGGAAAAGCCTAGCAATAGCGCGGGTTATATGCTTGTTAGTAGCGCAGGTGGCCGCGCCATTGATACGACGCTACAGCTAATGCTTATCAGTAGCGCGGTCTGAACAACGCAAGTAGTATCTAGGGATAGCAGTAGCGTTTGTATGAAATGGGCGCTGCTAATAATAGCTACCGCGCCCTTATGAGAAGAGCGCTACTGCTAAGAGCTCGCTGCTGCTAATGCCATACCCCACGCTACTGTTATTAGTTTTAAATTTTTTTCCTGTTCCACATTTTGTGCTTCTGAATTTTGTTTTGGGCTTTATACAATAATCTCTAGCATATCATACACATACAAATGTAATCATAGCATATACATAGCGATACAAGGTGTTCATCATCATAATCATCATCCAACAGGAAGTGGTCTCTCGTCATCATTTCCAAAATAGCGATACAAGTCTCGAATACTTGCAACTACATCGCCGTCCATCTAAACAATGATATACGCGGGAAGAGCTATCACTATGAGTGAGAGCGGAACTGTGCAGTACATGAGGCAGCGGTTACGAGTCCTCTCTCGCGCTAGTGTGAACCTCAAGTAACTAGCTTCTGCTTCTTGTCTGCTTTTGAAGCCTTTATAGCTAGAACCCGAGACCCCATTCACTTGCCCCTGACACTCAGACCACTCATTGTACACCCCCGGAACCTTCCCTTTGTACATGACATAGCACTGCCACCTCGCCATCAAGAAGCTAGGTACCTATTAGAGATGCACCTTCATCAAGAGAATGTACAATCATATGCAAGAAAATATACTAGAGCAACACGAAAAAGAAAGGGTTAGCAACTGGATGCAACATAGCTTATGCAAACTAATTAACTAGAGGTACGCAGGTCATCGTACCCAAACTAACAAAGTAGCGTTACGCAAGTTCCGCAGGGACCGTGGACATCACAAAGTTTCATCGCTACAGAAAGTATACAAGTTCAACTGACACATATCATCATCATCGGCATCGTAAATCACTAGAAGTTCCATCCTTCCATATTATCAAGGATGGACCCTAGCTTCTTAAACGACGTGAGGTCATGATGTTGCATGCCTATGCGAGTTTGGATGTCATCTTGCAATATAGGGCAATCGTGGAATGTCCCCTTCTCATCGATGACTTCTTTTATGATGATCGTCGCAATGTCCCTTTGGATGCGAAAGAAGTCATCTCTAAGTTTATAATCTGCTTCTCCATGAGATTCTACCTACTTTTGGATATGATCATCATTTCTGTTTGTGATGTGAAGCATTTGGTGATCCATTCTGAACTCAATCTTGAGATGGAGGATGTAGAATCCATCTTTCTTGCTTGGTTGTGGGACATGGATGCAGCAGAAGTTAGTTTTATGCGCGAAACTCATCTTCTTGTTCCTTTGTTTGCTGATCTGCACGTGGCCACCCCTAAATCTGAAGCCTTGAAGAGCATCATCTAGAATATTCATTATGTGGGTGTGCTCCTTCTTCTCGTAGTTTCTGGTACAGTCCAAATACACGGCGTGGGAGACTCGCGGGTAAATAACGATAAGGACGGCGCGCCCATTGCTGTGGGGAAAAAGATACCTCAAGTTATTCTCCATATGAGCGAGAAGGAATGATTGAAATGTATGAAAGAGTTGTCCGAAAATGACTTACTTTGGATGATAAGGCAGGAGGACAATTTCCTGGTCCTTATTCGGTACCATGACGTTTTGGAAGTACTCCCTAGCAGTTTTAGCTTAGAGTCACCAAGACTCAAGAAGGACTCGTGCATGTAGTACGGATCCGCCACATAGATTTGCGAGACTTCTTCTCTATTCATGACGGATCTCATATGTAGCGCAAAAAGGCGGACGATTGTAGAATCGAGCTGCCTTGTCAGAAACATCTCGAAGATATGGTCAAACCACAAGAAGAACACCTCCGCGGGTCGTGTGTCGATGTAGCACTTACCCTTAGGCACACGAGCTGCGTATGTCGGATATCCTGGATCCTTTGTGGCTAGTAGGCTTTTCTCAGTCGACAGCACATGGTCGTGCAGTCTCCTGAGATCCCCTGATAGTGCCTCCAGCGGTTTCGGCGATAGCATCGGCTCGCCCGTGACATGGAACATGGCCGCACCTTTGACGGGTATCTCTTCAGAATCCACCATCTGGCTGGTATGCGCTCTGGCTTGTTTGTAGGCAGCTGAGTCTGTCTTCCCCGATCTCTTCCTCTCCTTTTTCTTGTGCACACCTTCCAGACCCTTCCTTAACCCCTGCGCTAGTGTTGTCGGGCTAAGCACTATACGACCCCCGGCTAGTTGAGCTTGTGTTGAGGCGGCATCTTTAGGCGTGTCCTGTGAGGATTTCATGAAGAGAGACTTCTTGCAATCCCTGGTAGGACGTTCCTGCCCAAGCAAATCATCCATATCCTCATCAGCATGCTGATAGCCCGATTCATCATATGGCTGACTCATCATATCTAAGTCACCTTCATAGGTGACTGTATTGAGGAAACCCATTGGGTCCTCCATCTCCTCCATCTCATCATCCATTCTTTGTTCTACGGGGCCGATTACATCAGCCACTATTGGGCCCTCTTCATCACATCGTCCGCCGCTCTCACCCGGGACTACAGGAGCTGGTAATTGCGTAGGCGGGGTGGTAGTCTCCATACATGCTTGTTGATATGTGGTTATTGGTGTGCTCTCAGCCGGCTCTAGACGAAGAAGATACTTCAGCCATAGCAGCACCCAACCCTTACAACTTCCAATCTGCAGTGGGGTCTCGTCGTCCTCTCCCCCAAGACGTACTGGAGGAGGCAAATCCTCGTGCCCCGATTTTCACACTGGACAAGTTAACCCTGAAGTGCCCAGCGGGCATCGGATGGTTATGGAACATGAGTTTCAAGGGGTTCGTTATCACCCCCTTTCCCACATCCACCTTCTGGCCTTTGATCAATTAGAGTATGGTGCACGGGGTTTCGTCAGCCTACAAACACATCTCTGCGGCGTAAAACATCCGAAATGAAACCAAAATGGAATATTCTAGATATATATGTTGGTGCGACATGTAATTACCATGAGGGCGTCGAGCTCAGCCAAAGACGAAGGCCCGCCTAGCGCGCCAAAGACTGATGATGGGATGCTATGAGCAGGTGCGAGTGCGGGTGCGAGAGCAGGCCCGGTTGCGTGAGCAGATGATGGTGCGGTGGTGTTGTTCACCGAGTTGCTCCCGACGAAACTGGGCATGGGGAAATCATGTACCGTCTTGTCTAGATTTTCCGCCGTCCAGTTGATGATAGTCGGGACCAAGTTAGTAGCGAAATCATTTTTGTAGGCATTTACGGCTACATCTACTGCCTGCTTTAGCAAATCATGTTTCTTCTCGGCTGCTTTTTGCACGTCCTCAACTGCTTTTTTCTATACCACAAGCTTCACCTTCTCGTCGATGTCCACCTGACTAAACTACTTTTTCTGCTTCTTAGTCTTTGGGCCCTCGTTGTAAAACACCTTCCACATGGCGCCATCTCCGGCGCCGTGTGCACGTCCATACATCGGCCGCTGGACCAAAGGAAGTCCCTTAAGTTCGTTCAAGGCCCGGTTGAGAGGGTGTCCCACTTGGGCCTCATCGGCGAAGTAGGGTTTTCGGCTTCAAGCTGGTGTTGCTTCTCCTGTAGAAGGAACGTGAATCATTTACAACTGTGTAGTCGACTTGATCCGGAGCTAAATGAAAGGTGGGAAAAGAATAATTACCAGTAATCTATTCAATCTCCTTGTGATCTCGTCCATGTAAAAAACCTTCTTTTTCTTGTCCCACTTGTCGCGGGCCCTGATGAAGTTACGCTCCAAGGGGTTGGTGAAATTCGCGAAGTGGTCTGGGAGACCCACGGCTTGATGTTCTGCGTCCTCCTTATCCCATATGGGCCTTTTGCCAAGGTAGCCATGACTTCCGAGGCGATGCTTCCCCATGTTCCTTTGCTGAAGGCTCTTAAATTTTGCAGCCTTAGCCTTGGCTGCCTCGGTAGCACAAGTGTCCTTGAACTTTTCGAACTCCTCTTCCGTAAGTGTAAAATTTTCCTCCAGAATCTAGGGTAGGGGTTCCTCAGCCTCAATAGCTCGTTTCACCCTCCCTTTCCAAGAGGCCAAATCATTGCTGAACATGCCCATGGCGTGATTGTTAACCTTTTTCATCTTAGGATCATCCCATGGTTGCTCTATGCTATCATCCCGGTTGGGGAACTTGAATCTCTTGTGCAACTTCGTCAGGAGCAACTACCTCAAATGTTCTTTACTCCTTAAGTCATTGTCCTTGATGCTCGCGCGTGCCCGTAGGATGCATCCTACTTGGTTCCCATAGCACTTGCGAGGTTCTTTCGGCTCTAATGGCTCAAACATGTCAGGTGCCATATTTGTGATCACTAGTCGTCCGATGCCGAGTTTGTTAGGTTTTCGTATCCTCTGCTTCTTTTGCTTCTTCCCTCCGGTATCGGCGCCAGTATCTTCCCCACCGGTACCTTCCTCGACGGTACCTTCCCTGCCAGTCTCGGCGCCGCCATCGATGCCGGCGCCGTCGGGTGTCGATGTCGGCCTCAGTACCATCATCAAGGACGACCTGCAACCCTTGACTTTGCTTAGGAGTTAAATAGTCGAGGTACTCTTGTTCACCCTCATAATCCATCTCGTCTGCATCTTGGTCAGAAGGACCGGTTTCTTCGTTGTTCGACATGTTTCCTATGATTAAGTCTCCTTGTTTAATTCTAAAACTATAAAAAAATGCGAACTGACATAAAAAAAGATCTATGTTTGCCAGAATGCCGTTCCAGCAACTCCGGGCAGTCGGTATGCCTACTTTCCAGCACAAGTCATGCCAAAATTCACGGAAAATTTTAGCATGACCTTTGCTAAAAAGTGGACATATTGAGTGCTTGAAATTCACCGGAACGGAAATGAATCAACACGCCGGTGAAACAAAGGCCACTCGGATCATTTGCCCTGCACATCACATGTCCAAATGACATGTCCAAATTCCAAATATGACCCATGTCCAAATGACATGTCCACATATCGCATGTCCACATATCACATGTCCACTTCAAATTCGCATATAAAAGGAAGAAAAATATAGAACTTGAAGAAAAATATAAATGCAAGAAGTCATGTTTTTTTAAAATATAGAACTAATCTGTCCACTTCAAATTCTGTTTTTTAAATAGCAAAAATTGCTTTAACTAAAAAAATTAAATAGCAACAACTGTTTTAACTAATCTATCCTAGGTTTCATACTAATTCTAGTTAACTAACTAGCACCATAAAATATAAATAACAACAATTGCTTTAACTAAAAAATGCAAGAAACCTATCTAATCAATTCTATTTTTTCTTACACTAAAAAATAGCCTAGGGTTCATACTATTTCATACTAGTTAGCACTAAATAGCAGAGAAGAGGGGAGGGAAGAGGGCTTACAGAGGGCAGAGAGAGATGAGGTCGTGGGAGACAGCGCGACAGTGAGGCGAGGCGGGGTCGGGGGTCGCTGGGGTCGGCGGAGAAGGGGGCGAGCGAGGGGTCGGGGGAGATGGGGGCGAGCGCGGGGTCGGGGGGGGGAGCACGGGGACGGGGGCGAGCGCGGGGACGGGGGCGAGCGCCGGGGTTGGGGACGAGCACCGGGACGGGGGTGAGCACCGGGGTAAAGGGCTCTGGCGGCGACGGGAGAAGAGAGAGGGGGATTTGGGGGAAGAGCAGAGGCGGGAAGAAGTAGAGGGAGTGAGGATTTTGGGGGTTATTTTGAGATAGCAGTAGCGCGTTCCGGCAAACGCGCTATAGCTAAGTTAGATATAGCGCTTTTGCGAAGAATGCACTATTGCTATTTTAGATAGCTATAGCGTTAATTTCAGAAAGTGCTACTGCTACTACAGATAGTGATAGCGTTTTCTTGTAGAAATCGCTACTGCTATTACATGTAGCAGTCTTCCTGTTTGTTTCTTCTATTTTATTTTCCTTTATTTTCTCTCCCTTTTCTTTTATTTTATTTTCCTTTTTTCCGAGAGTTGTGAACGAAGGGAAGGTGATACAATGTATATAACTAGGCGATATATATTGCATCATTTGACGGTTAAGTATGTATACAAAATGGGAACATATATATTACATCAATTGACCAATGCATAATGGCCAAGTGTGTACACAAAATGGGAACATATATATTACATTAGTTGACCGATAATGCGCGGTTCCTCAGCGTTGACGTTTTCGTTTTTTAGTGAGCTTCTTTCCCTTCTTGTTCTTTGAAGAATAATTGAGCCCCTCATTGTGACTTTTCCTTTTCCATGGAGTACGATCCTTCTTAGATAATGTAGTATTGATTCTTCTTTTGACATATACTTCATTGTCATCGTCGTCTTCCCTCATTGGATTGTCGTACTAATCTTAGTCTACCTAATTCGCGACTCCATCCATTCCAATGATGTTCCTTTTGCCTCTCCTCACGACAACACGGTTGGGATTGAACGGGTTGGTTATGAAGAAGCATTGTGTCACGTGCTTGGCGTGTACCCATGGATCGTTTTTTGCGATAGCATTCACGATAGCGCTCTTGGTGTCAAGTATAGTCATGGTAGTGAAAAACCGGTTTTCTCTTGGACATTCTTAGCCCATCTGACATGCAACATTGTCGCGTTATGCAGTTCAGAGTAGTCAAGCTTCCAGATCTCCTCGACCCTTCCGTAAAATCTCTGAGTTGCGTCGTTGTCACTGCCGGTCATGCACTCCATCGTCACCCCTGAGTTATGATCATCACTATCCATGTCTTTAGCCTCCGTGTAGAACGTGTATCCGTTGATATCGTATGCCTGATAGTTGACGAGGTTGGGCGAGGGGCCATGTGCTAAGGTGTATATGATCACTCCGTCCTTAGAGCCCTCTCCGGGGTATTAGCAATAATATGATCTTTGAACCAATGCGGGAAAGTGGAGTTGTGCTCTCTAGTAACTTCGGCGTCCGTCCTGCATACCCCCCAGTCACGATACTTTGCGATAATTTCTTTGTGTAGTGCCACAAAAGGATCTACCTCGTCTAGGTGTTGTACCACTACCATGTTTGCTCTATCAAAGTCATTGCGTCGATCTAAGTATGCCGCGTGCAGTTCCCTGCGACCGTTGGAGTGACCTTCTCCTTCGAGCCTCCCATCGTGCTTGTTAACGGGCAAACCAACACCAACACCTGGCGGCTGGTTCGTGCCATATAGAAAATTGTCGCAGAAAGAGAGGCAATCTTGTGTCAGATAGCCCTGGACGATGCTTCCATCCGGATGGGACATGTTATGAACGAATCCTTTGATGATCCCATTCATCCTCTCAAACGGCATCATTTGTGCAGGAATGATGGCCCCAGGTCTATTATGTCGTCCAAAATATGGACACACAGATGCACCATGATGTCAAAGAACGCGGGCGGGAAGTACATCTCAAGCTCATTCAGTATCACAGCGATCTCTTCCTATAGCCTTCGGAGCTGCTTCACACTGATTGATTTTCGAGAGATGATGTCAAAAAAGTTGCAGAGACCAATAAGTGTGTCACAGACGTGCTTGTCCATTATCCCTTTAAGGGCAAAAGGTAGTATTTGCGTCATCATCACACAACAGTCATGGGACTTCATCCCGCTGAACCTTTTCTTGTTCATGTCTAGATATCTGCTTATCTTGCCACAGTAACCGGAACTAACTTTGACTCCGGTAAGGCACTTAAAGAATTGATCGATCTCAGCCTGACTTAAGGTGAAGCAAGAAGGGGGGCAATAATCCTCTTCCTTTACTTTTTTGCCATTCTTCTCCCGTGCCTCTGTCTTCATCTCTGTCTCGTCTGACTTTTTACGGGGCGGCATGTGCAGATCTTCCCAGATTTCCAAATCTTGCAAGTCTTTTCTTGCCTTCGGCACATCCTTGGTCTTATCTGGCATGTTCATCAGTGTCGCGAGCAAGATCTCAAGGACATTGTTACATATATGCATTTGATCAAGGCAATTAGGTGTATTGAGTTTGTGCCAGTACTCCAAGTCCTAGAACACAGACCTCGTCTTCCATACCTTCAGCAGCGGCTCCGGTGCCTTTTTCATCGTCTTTCTGGCGCGGGGCACCGTTCCCAATTTTTCAACAGCTCATTGATTTTGGCACCGCTCCGCTTACGTGGAGGTCCTCGATGCTCAGCATGACCATCGAATAGATCTCCACGATTTCTCCATGGGTCGTCCCTCTCGAGCCATCTTCGATGCCCCATGTACACGATTTTCCCAGACCCGCCCTCTTTACTTGACGTTAGCTGCTGAGACGTCGTATCATCCATGCACCGCGTGCATCCGCAATATCCATGGCACACCTGGCCTGCGACATATCCGTAATCAAGATAGTCGTGCACCGTCGTGATCAGCGCGACTTCATCTAGAAATACTCGCCTTTGCTGGCGTCCCATGTCTTAGCCGGTGTTTTCCATAACGTGTCTAACCCATCTTGAAGTAGCCCCAAATACAAATTAATATTATTTCCCGGTTGTTTTGGCCCTTGAATCACCATGCTCATGTGAATGTACTTCGACTTCATGCACAACCAGGGGGAGGTTGTACATCCATACAAACACGGGCCATGTGCTATGGTTGGTGTTCGGGTTGCCAAATGGATTCATGCCATCGGTACACGCGCCGAGCATGATGTTCCTTGCATCACATTCGAAATACCGATAGAAGTCGTTCAACGCTCTCTGATACGTGTCCATCATATCTATAATTTTTGATTGTTCCATGCCAATATTCTTCAACTTTCATACACTTTTGGCAACTTTTTATACTATTTTTGGGAATAATATATTGATCCAGTGCCCAGTCCCAGTTCCTGTCTGTTGCATGTTTTATGTTTTGCACAAACCCAATATCAAGCGGAATCCAAACGGGATAAAAACGGACGGAGAATTATTTTGGAATATTTGGGATTTTCCGGAGGAAGAATCAACGCGAAATGGTGTCCGGGGTGGCCACGAGACAGGGGGCGCGCCCCCTGGGTGCCCCCTGGACTCTCGTGGGCCACACGTAAGGCGGTTGACGCTCTTCTTTTGCCGCAAGAAAGCTAATTTTACGAGAAAAAACTGGGCGAAAGATTCACCCCAATCAGAGTTACGGATCTCCGGATATAAAAAAAGAACTGGTGAAGGGGTAGAATCTGAGAACGCAGAAACAGAGAGATAGATCCAATCTCGGAGGGGCTCTCGCCCCTCCCACGCCATGGGAGCCAAGGACCAGAGGGGAAACCCTTCTCCCATCTAGGGAGGAGTTCAAGGAAGAAGAAGAAGAAGGGGGGCTCTCTCCCCCTTGCTTCAAGTGGCTCCTGAGCGCTGCCGGAGTCCATCATCATCACCGCGATCTACACCAACACCTCCGCCATCTTCACCAACATCTCCATCACGTTCCCCCATCTATATTCAGCGGTCCACTCTCCCGCAACCCGATGTACCCTCTACTTGAACATGGTGCTTTATGCTTCATATTATTTTCCAATGATGTGTTGCCATCCTATGATGTCTGAGTAGATTTCCGTTGTCCTATCGGTGATTGATGAATTGCTATGATTGGTTTGAGTTGCATGTTTTATTATTGGTGCTGTCCTATTGTGCCCTCCGTGTCGCGCAAGCGTGAGGGATTCCCGCTGTAGGGTTTATAATACATTTATGATTTGCTTATGGTGGGTGGCGTGAGTGACAGAAGCACAGACCCGAGTAAGTAGGTTGCTTGCGTATGGGATAAAGGGGACTTGATACTTTAATGCTATGCTTGGGTTTTAACTTAATGAATCTTTAGTATTTGCGAATGCTTGCTAGAGTTCCAGTCATAAGTGCATATGATCCAAGTAGAGAAAGTATGTTAGCTTACGCCTCTCCCTCAAATAGAATTGCAATAGTGATTACCGGTCTAGTAACATAGTCAATTGCTTAGGGACAATTTCACAACTCCTACCACCACTTTTTCACACTCGCTATATTTACTTTATTGCATCTTTATATAAACAGCCCCTACTTTTTATCTATGTGTTCTTTATTATCTTGCAAACCTATCCTATCACACCTACAAAGTACTTCTAGTTTCATACTTGTTCTAGGTAAAGCGAACGTCAAGCGTGCGTAGAGTCGTATCAATGGACGATAGGACTTGAGAGAGTATTTGTTCTACCTTTAGCTCCTCGTTGGGTTCGACACTCTTACTTATCGAAAGAGGCTACAACTATCCCGTATACTTGCGGGTTATCAAGACCTTTTTCTGGCGCCGTTGCTGGGGAGTCATAGCATGGGATGAATATTCTCGTGTGTGCTTGTTTGCGTTATCACTAAGTAATTTTTATTTGCTGTTCTTAGTTGTTTTCTATCTTTAGCTATGGGTAGGAAATGCAAAAGACCAAAAAAATTAGTTGTACCTACTACACCAATGGTTGAAGAACCACTCAAAATCTATCGCAGTCTTGAAGCTTTTTACTTGGATCATCTTCGATCCCTTTGTGCTCGTGCTGAAACCCCAACTAGCTTAGTTGAGGGAAAATCTTTAGATGAGCATTCTTGTTATGTGTGACACCATATATCTGAAAAAGGGAAACTATTATGGGAACAAATTCAACGTTTGCAATGCTATGCTTGGAATTTATGTGAAATATATGATGTTACTTGTTGTTCTGAAAACCCTAAGAAACACCTTCCCTACCAATGTGAGTTTATTGATAATGGAATCGTATCTTCGTATGCTAAGGGTGTTTATAATTACTATGATGTTCAACAAATTGAATAATTTGTTGCTTTTAAGGGTTCTTAGGAAATTGCTTCTTTGATTGAAAAGTATGATGCTACTCTCTACAAATCTGAAAATTTTGCCATACTTGAATATTGGTATGATAATTATGCTTCTAATGCCTATGTTAAACTATATATTGAGGAATTCTCCGCTGTCCAAGAAGGGACTAATATTTTGCAGGAAGCTATGGAAGAAGAAATTTATGAAACTGTGAGCTCATTGGATGAAAAGATGATTGGGAGAATGAAGAACAAAAGGAGGAAGAGCGGATTGATCACCTGTGCCCACCTTCTAATGAGAGTAACTCTTCAACTCATACATTGTTTAATTCCCCTTCGTGCTTACCGAAGGATGATTTCTATGATGATTGCTATGATCCCTTGAATTTGTTTGAAATATCCCTTTTTGATGATGCTTGCGGCCAAGATGCCAATATGAATTATGCTTATGGAGATGAACTTGCTATAGTTCCTTATATTAAACATGAAATTGTAGCTATTGCACCTACCCATGATAGTCCTATTATATTTTTGAATTCTCCCGACTACACTATACCAGAGAAGTTTGTGCTTATTAAGTATTATATTGATGGGTTGCCTTTTACCATTGCACATGATGATTTTGATAGATATAATATGCATGTGCTTGCTGCTCCTACTTGCAATTATTATGACAGAGGAACTACATCTCCGCCTCTTTATGTTTCCAATACTATAGAATTGCAAGAATTGTTATTTTATGACATGCCGATGCATAGGAAGAGAGTTAGACTTCATTGTTGCTTGATATATGTTACTTTGTGCTCACTACTAAATTACAAATCATTGTTAATTAAAATTGGCTTTGATATACCTTCGGATCCGGGTGGATTCATTACTTGAGCACTAAATGCCTAGCTTGATGGCTTTAAAGAAAGCGCTGCCAGGGAGACAACCCAGAAGTTTTAGAGTGTCATTTATTTCTGTTGAGTGCTTTTATATAGTTTAAAAACAAAAAGAAAAATAAAGTGGGGAACCTAAAACTTTTCAAAAAGGAAAGTGAAAGTGAGAGAGACAAGCATTGTTGAAGTGGGAGAGCTCCTTGAACTTTGTTCATGCTCATGGAAACTTTGTGAATCTTGATTACAGAAAATTTTCAACAAAAATAATTATCCCCTTCTACAATTCCATTGTATTATAAAAATAATGTGCTAAGGTTTGCCTTTAGGATGTTTACAATGCTTGTTGGTCTGTATGGTGCAGGACAGAGACTTTGGTTGTAGTGCACGATTTTACGTTTTTAACTGGAACGTCCATTGGTTCTGATTCCTTTTGAACTGTCTTGCTATACAACTTGTTTATTTTTCCTAATTTTGGTAGAATTTGTGTGGTAATATAAGTATGGTGGATGTCCAGATTCCTACAGACTGTTCTGTTTTTGACAGATTCTGTTTTTGATGCATAGTTTGCTTGTTTTGATGAATCTATCAATTTATATTAGTGGATTAAGCCATGGAAAAGTTATATTACAGCATACAAAATGCAAAAACAAAATATGAATTGGTTTGCAACAGTACTTAGAGTGGTGATTTGCTTTATTATACTAACGGATCTTACCGGGTTTTCTGTTGAAGTTTTGTGTGGATGAAGTGTCTACACGAGGAGGTCTGGATATGAGGAAAAGGAAGATAGGCAAGAGCTCAAGCTTGGGGATTCCCGAGGCACCCCAAGTAAATATTCAAGGAGACTCAAGCATCTAAGCTTGGGGATGCCCCGGAAGGCATCCCCTCTTTCTTCAACAAGTATCGGTATGTTTTCGTATTCGTTACGTTCGTGCATTATGTGCAAGTCTTGGAGCGTCTTTTGCATTTTGTTTTCACTTTTCTTTTATGCACCATGCTGGTATGAGATAGTCCTTGGTTGATTTATAGAATTCTCATTGCACTTCACTTAAATCTTTTGAGTATGGCTTTATAGAATGCTTCATGTGCTTCACTTATATCATTTGAAGTTTGGATTGCCTGTTTTTCTTCACATAGAAAACCGTCATTGGTAGAATGCTGTTTTGATTCAATTATATTTGTTAGAGCGTGGGCATATCTTTTGTAGAGAGAATTAAACTCTCTAGCTTCACTTGTATAAATTTAGACAGATGACAGGAATCGGTCATTCACATGGTCAGTCGTAAAATCCTACATAAACTTGTAGATCGCTGAATATGATATGTTTGATTCCTTGCAATAGTTTTGCGATATAAAGATGGTGATATTAGAGTCATGCTAGTGTGTGGTTGTGGATTGTAGAGACACTTGTGTTGAGGTTTGCAAGTCCCGTAGCATGCACATATGGTAATCGTTGTGTGACAAATTTGAAGCATGGGGTGTTTCTTTGATTGTCTTCCTTATGAGTGGCGGTCGGGGACGAGCAATGGTCTTTTCCTACCAATCTATCCCCCTAGGGGCATGCGTAGTAGTAGTTTGTTTTGAGGGCTAATAAAATTTTGCAATAAGTATATGAGTTCTTTATGACTAACGTGAGTCCATGGATTATACGCACTTTTACCTTTCCATCATTGCTAGCCTCTTCGGTACCGTGCATTGCCCTTTCTCACCTTGAGAGTTGGTGCAAACTTCGCCGGTGCATCCAAACCCCGTGATACGATACGCTCTATCACACATAAGCCTCATTATATCTTCCTCAAAACAGCCACCATACCTACCTATCATGGCATTTCCATAGCCATTCCGAGATATATTGCCATGCAACTTCCATCATCATCATATACATGACTTGAGCATTTATTGTCATATTGCTTTGCATGATCGTAAGATAGCTAGCATGATGTTTTCATGGCTTGTCCTTTTTTTATGTCATTGCTACGCTAGATCATCGCACATCCCGGTACACCACCGGAAGCATTCATATAGAGTCATATCTTTGTTCTAGTATCGAGTTGTAATATTGAGTTGTAAGTAAATAAAAGTGTGATGATCATCATTATAGAGCATTGCCCCATGAAAAAAAAAAGAAAAAAAGGAAATGCCAAAGAAGCCTAAATAAAAAAGGGGGCCAAAGAAGCCCACCGAAAGAAAAAAAAAGGAAAAAAAAAAGAAAAGAAAAGGGGCAATGTTACTATCCTTTTTCCACACTTGTGCTTCAAAGTAGTACCATGTTCTTCATATAGATTGTCTCCTATGTTGTCATTTTCATAACTAGTGGGAATTTTCATTATAGAACTTGGCTTGTATATTCCAACGATGGGCTTCCTCAAATGCCCTAGGTCTTCATGAGCAAGCAAGTTGGATGCACACCCACTTAGTTTCTTTTGTTGAGATTTCATACACTTATAGCTCTTAGTGCATCTGTTGCATGGCAATCCCTACTCCTCACATTGTCATCAATTGATGGGCATCTACATAGCCCATTGATTAGCCTCGTTGATGTGAGACTTTCTCCCTTTTTGTCTTCTCCACATAACCTCCATCATTATATTCTATTCCACCTAAAGTGCTATATCCATGGCTTGCGCTCATGTATTGTGAGAGTGTTGAAAAAGCTAAAGCGCGTTAAAAAGTATGAACCAATTGCTCGGCTTGTCATCGGGGTTGTGCATGATGGGAGCATTTTTGTGTGACGAAAATGAAGCATGGCCAAACTATATGATTTTGTAGGGATAAGCTTGCTTTGGCCTTGTTGTTTTGAAAAGACATGATTGCTTTATTGGTTCGCTCGAAGTATTATCGTTTTTATGTCAAATGATAGACTATTGCTTTGAATCACTCGTGTCATAATATTCATGCCATGATTTGACATATGATCAACATTATGCTAGGTAGAATTCCACATCAAAAATTATCTTTTTTATAATTTACCTACTCGAGGACGAGCAGGAATTAAGCTTGGGGATGCTGATACGTCTCCGTCGTATATATAATTTTTGATTGTTCCATGCCAATATTCTTCAACTTTCATACACTTTTGGCAACTTTTTATACTATTTTTGGGACTAACATATTGATCCAGTGCCCAGTGCCAGTTCCTGTTTGTAGCATGTTTTATGTTTCGCAGAAACCCAATATCAAACGGAATCCAAACGGGATAAAAACGGACGGAGAATTATTTTGGAATATTTCGGATTTTCCAGAGGAAGAATCAACACGAAACGGTGTCCGGGGTGGCCACGAGACAGGGGGGCGCCCCCTGGGTGCGCCCTGGACTCTCATGGGCCACCTGTAAGGCGGTTGACGCTCTTCCTTTGCCGCAAGAAAGCTAATTTTATGAGAAAAATCTGGGCGAAAGATTCACCCCAATCGGAGTTACGGATCTGCAGATATAAAAGAAACGGTGAAGGGGTAGAATCTAAGAACGCAGAAACAGAGAGATAGATCCAATCTTGGAAGGGCTCTCGCCCCTCCCATGCCATGGAAGCCAAGGACCAGAGGGGAAACCCTTCTCCCATCTATGGAGGAGGTCAAGGAAGAAGAAGAAGAAGGGGGCTCTCTCCCCGTTGCTTCCGGTGGCGCCGGAGCGCTGTCGGAGTCCATCATCATCACCGCGATCTACACCAACACCTCCGCCATCTTCACGAACATCTCCACCACCTTCCCCCATCTATATTCAGCGGTCCACCCTCCCGCAACCCGCTGTGCCGTCTACTTGAACATGGTGCTTTATGCTTCGTATTAGTTTCCAATGATGTGTTGCCATCCTATGATGGCTGAGTAGATTTTCCGTTGTCCTATCGGTGACTGATGAATTGCTATGATTGGTTTGAGTTGCATGTTTTATTATTGGTGCTGTCCTATTGTGCCCTCCGTGTCGCGCAAGCGTGAGGGATTCCCGCTGTAGGGTTTGCAATACGTTTATGATTTGCTTATGGTGGGTGGCATGAGTGACAGAAGCACAGACCTGAGTAAGTAGGTTGTTTGCGTATGGGATAAAGGGGACTTGATACTTTAATGCTATGGTTGGGTTTTACCTTAATGAATCTTTAGTATTTGCGGATGCTTGCTAGAGTTCCAATCATAAGTGCATATGATCCAAGTAGAGAAAATATGTTACCTTATGCCTCTCCCTCAAATAGAATTGCAATAGTGATTATGGGTCTAGTAACATAGTCAATTGCTTAGGGACAATTTCACAACTCCTACCACAACTTTTCCACACTCGCTATATTTACTTTATTGCATCTTTATCTAAATAGCCCCTACTTTTTATGTGTGTGTTCTTTATGATCTTGCAATCCTATCGTATCACACCTAAAAAGTACTTCTAGTTTCATACTTGTTCTAGGTAAAGCGAACGTCAAGCGTGCGTAGAGTCATATCAGTGGCCGATAGGACTTGAGAGAGTATTTGTTCTACCTTTAGCTCCTCGTTGGGTTCGACACTCTTACTTATCGAAAGAGGCTACAACTATCCCGTATACTTGCGGGTTATCACTCTTCACTGGCTTCCATCCTTGACGTGCCTCAGCTTTGGATTATCTCCATCATCGGGCTTCTTCCTCTCCACGTGCCAGCGCATGAGCTTTGCTTCCTTGGGATATACGAAATACTGCTGGAGACGGGGAGTGATCGGTAAGTACCATACAACTTTCTGAGGAGATTTTTTTCCGGCCTTCTTGTATCGAGAAGCATTGCACACCGGACAACTTGTTTTTTCCGCGTGCTCCTTCATTGATGCATGCATGGTATCTAATGTGCGACAGATCAAAAGGGAACACGATCTTCATGGCCTCATCCACACTAGTAGAACATAGATTCCCTGCGGGAAGAACATCCTTTAGGTACTTGAGATGCTCATCGAGGCTAGTGTCGGTCCATTTTCTTTTAGCTTTTGTCTTCAGGAGTTGGAGCGTGAAACTCAAGCGGGTCACCTCATGATTGCAAACATCATATAATGGAGTGTTCGAGTCTACCACCAGTTGCTACAGCTTAGCCTCCTCTCTAGAAGCAGCTCTCTCAGTACTCGTCTCCTTACGAAGCAGGGCTTGAATATGAGGGTCCCGCACGATTGAACTTAGTACCGACGAACTCTACGGCGTGGAGTCCACGTTCTCTCCGCCCCCATGTCCGGCCCCTTCTCTGCCACCATGTCCGGCCCCTTCTCCTCCGCCATGTCCAGCCCCTTCTCCACTACCATGTCCAGCCTCTTCCCCGCTGTCATTGTAGATCATCTCTTCGTCTCGCCCTGTGTCGTCATTGCCTTCCCCGTCGGTGTCCTCAACATTATCATCCTCATCTTCAATTGTCCACCAAGTATACTCATCCATGAAATTAGTCATGAGCAGGTGCACTTCGACATGAACATTGTCATAGGGGTCGAGCCAAACTTTTCCTTTGCATCTTCTACACAGACATAAAACCTCTGTCAAGTTATTTTGTTTCATGTCCTACACCGCCGGCCACAACCACCTGTCCACCGTCGTTCCACTGACCATCATGAATGCCTGCACAGTAATAATAAACAATTTGATTATAAAAATGCATGCATGCATCAAAGTCATACAAAAATTCGGCATGACCTTCCCTAAAAATAGGACATATAGAGTTTGCCCGAAATTCGCCAAAACGGAAATAAATCGACATTTCGGCAAAACATAGGCAACTCAAGCCACACACACAATTTCCATCATATCAAGCGATTATGTCATATCGCACACATACACATATTTCCATTCTTGCAAAAGCACAAATTTTTAATCACCTATCTCGAGATCGGGCACGGTGACGTTGATGTTGTTCGATCTCACCACACACCTAGGGAATGATCAAAAGTGGACAAAGCTTACTTCTTGAGATGGCTAGATCTAGTTAGGGAGGTACATAGCTCGCTTCATTAAATGGGTAGATCTACCAAGCTAGTTGGGGAAAGAGATAACTATCTAGTGGAGGGAGAGGAAAAAGATAAAGGAGATGCATTAATGGAGGTGGTGTAAGTTAGCTAGAAGCAATAAAGAGAGAGAGAAAGGTAGGTAGAAGAAGGAAAGTAATGGGGGAGAAGTAGTGAGGAAGAAGAAAAGTGAGGGAGAGAGGAGGTGGGAGGTAGGGGAAAGTGAGGAAGAGAGGATGGGGGAGGGGGAGGCGGAGGGAAAAAGGTGGCATAGGTTGCGGCTTAGCAGTAGCGCTGGTCATAAACCGCACAACTGCTATAAGCGTAGCAGCAGCATGGTTATTACACACGCGCTACTGCTAAATGGGTCCTGCCATGTGGCCAGTTTCAAAAAAAAGTGACAATTAGCAGTAGCACGTATAGGAAAAAGCGCGCTATTGCTATTACTTTATCAACAATGTGCTTATATAGACCGCGCTACTGCTAAATGTAGGTTGGCGGGAACTATCAGTCGACTTTAGTAGCAGCGTGGTTCCAAAAAACCGCGCTACTGCTAAGTCAGTAGAAGCAGCGCCTGTTGTTTTCCCTCACTGCTACTAATTAGCAGTAGCGCCTACCCCTGAATCGCGCTGCTGCTAAGATTCTGTGTATAAGATTTTCCTTAGTAGTGCAGCCATCGGGCGCCTCGTCTCCGGGCGCGAGGGACAGATCCTCACCCATTCACCGGTCAAGGGCATCCATCCGTTCCACCATGAAGTCAGTGAGGGTTGCGCCCTTGATATCCCTGGTGGTGTTGAACTCTAGTTGGAACAAGCTCAATGTTCCACTCACCAACCCTCGCCCTAGCATTGGGGCTCTGGAGCACCTTCTCCAGTGGGTCCGCGGAGACAAGTTTGATGGGGTGGCCTTGGAAGTAGTGGCGCAGCTTCCTAGAGGCAAGGAGGAGCGTGAGCAGGAGCTTCTGTAGCATGGGGTAGCACGCGCGTGCGGCACACAACACTGTGCTGGCGAAATACATGGGGTGCTCAACGAGGGAGGAGGTATCGATGGCGTCCTGCTCCACCTAGGACGAGGAAGCCTCAGGAGCCTTACAGTCTAGTGGAGTAGCTGAGGCCTCAGGAGCGCCATCCTGAGGCGGCATTGGCGCGGCTGTACGCGGGGCGCTATGCCACACACCCGCACCTGTGCGCTCTTCCCTGACCGCCACGAGCGCTGCACTAGCCGAGTGGGGCATAGCGGCCAGGTAGAGCACCAAGGGCTTGAGTGGACGAGGCGCTACCATCACTGGTGGGCTCATGAGGTACTACTTGAGGTCTTGGAAAGTCGCGTCAGCCTCTGGAGTCCATTTGGAAGGGTCGTTCTTTTCCATAAGCTTGAAGAATGGGAGAGCACGCTCGCCCAACTTGGATATGAAACACCCCAGCAACGTCACACATCCCGCGAGCTTTTGCATCTCTTTGAGGGTCTGCGGCGGACTCATCTTCTCTATTGCCTTGACCTTCTCAGGGTTGGCCTCGATCCCTCTGTGTGACACCAGGAAGCCCAGCAACTTGCCAGATGGAACGCCGAAAACGCATTTCTCCGGGTTGAGCCGCAACTTTACCTTGCGCAAGTTGGCGAACATTTCTTCCAAGTCTTCAATCAGGGTCCTTGCCTCCCGCGACCTGACCACTATGTCGTTGACATACGCTTCAGCGTTCCTCCCAAGCTGCTGACCCAAAGCGATGTGCATCAACCACTAGAAGGTCACACTAGCATTTCGCAGTCCAAAGGGCATGCAGGTGTAGCTGTACACCCCACATGGGGAAAGGAAGGTCGTCTTCTTAACTTCCTATAGCGCCATCTTGATATGATGGTATCCTTAGAAGGAGTCCAAGAAGCACAACTGGTTGCACTCGGCAGTCGAATCAATGATTTGATTGATGCACGGGAGAGGGAAAGTTAAGGGTCCTTAGGGAAAGCTTTATTGAGACTTGTGAAGTCGACGCACATGCGCTCCTTTCCGCCCTTCTTGGGGATGATGACTGGGTTGGCCAGCCAATCCGGGTGCCAGACCTCCCGGATGACACCCAACTTCCTGTAGCTTGCACACCTCTTGGACGATGAACGACTGCTTCTCCTGAGCCTGCGTCGGGCCTTCTGCTCTACCTGGCACGAGTCGGGGCACACCATCAAGTGGTGTTCGATGTCATCCCGCGGAACGCTAATCAGATCCGTTGCCTCCCATGCAAACACATCCCTGTTCGTGTGGAGGAAACTGTACAACACCTCTTCTTGTCCTCGGGGGAGGCTAGTGCCTATGGTGAAGGTGGGGCCTAATCCTCCGTCATTCACGGCAATTGCTTCGTCTCGGCTCAGTCTTGGGAGAACAACTTCTTCTTCTTTGCGAACGTGGCCTCTGACACCTCTGGAGCATCCTCAGTGTCTGGCACGCGGCTGCTGCGGCCTTGAAGGCGAGCTTGAGTGCCAGGAGTGCATTCTTGGTGTCTCCCACCACAGTGAGGAGGCCGCTGCTCCTAGGCATCTTGATGACGTTGTAGCTTGGGTGCATCGCGGCCGTGAACTTGGCAATGGCCGGATACCCTAGGGTGGCATTGTACGGGAGGCTGATGTGGGTGACATCGAAGTTGATGAGCTCGGTGCAGTAGTTGTAGCGCGTGCCAAAGGTGACGGGGAGGCGGAACTTCCACAGGGGAACGACGGAGCTGTCGGCTACCCCTGAGAAGGGCTTGGTGGGGGCGAGTTGGTCGTAAGGCACTTGGAGCAGGTTGAAGGCTTCCACGAATAGGGCATTGAGGCCAGCGCCATCATTGATGATTGTCCTGGTATCCTCGGCATTGTTGATGGTGGGCGTGCATAGCATGGGGAGTGTGCCGGCGCCGATCGTAGTCCTAGGGTGATATCTGGAGTCGAAGGTGATGTCGGTCTCAGGCGCCGCCTGGCCTCGAGGAGCCCCCGGCCACGGCTGGGCGGCCCTCACCTGCCGGAAGAGCTGCTTGACGTGGCGGCTTGAAGCTGGGGCCCGTGACCCACCGATGATGGATGCAACCACGTGATGTGTCGACATCGTGAAGCGCATGACGAACAGGCCGCATAGCTCCTCCCATGAGGCCACCGAGGACTCCAATAGGTTGAGCAGCCAGGAGCGTGATACTCTTGTGAGAGCCAGAGGGAGCCAGTTCGACATCACTTTGTCATCTCCTGCCGCCTAGATAGCCTGCATGTACACCCAGAGGAACTCCTCAGGCTCCGCCGCGCCGTCGTACCGCGGGCGGAGCGTCGGCCTGAACTTCTGTGGCCACTGCACCCGCCGGAGGCCGGGAGTAAAGGCCCAAAGACCCACAACGTCTCTGATATGTCCATTTTGCATCATGTTTTTATATCGATATTTATTACATTATGGGCTGTTATTTCACGTTATGTCACAATACTTATGGCTATTCTCTCTTATTTTACAAGGTTTATATAAAGAGGGAGAATGCCGGCAGCTGGGATTCTGGGCTGGAAAAAGGAGCAAATATTAGAGACCTATTCTACATAGCTCCAAAAGTCTGGAAACTCCACGAAAGTCATTTTGGGAATTAATAAAAAATATTGAGTGGAAGAAGTACCAGAGGTGGCACACACCCTGGCCACGAGGGTGGGGGGCGCGCACTACCCCCTGGGCGCTCCCCCTGCCTTGTGGGCCACCTGGCAGCCCTCCGGTGCCCATCCTCTGCTATATGAAGTCTTTTACCTTGGAAAAAAAATCATAAGCAAGCTTACGGGACGAAACTCCGCCTCCACGAGGCGGAACCAATCTAGGGCTCCAACGGAGCTGTTCTGCCGGGGAAACTTCCCTCTGGGAGGGGGAAATCATCATCACCAACGATCCTCATCAGGAGGGGGTCAATCTCCATCAACATGTTCACCAGCACCATCTCCTCTGAAACCCTAGTTCATCTCTTGTATCCAATCTTTGTACCAAAACCTCAGATTGGTACATGTGGGTTGCTAGTAGTATTGATTACTCCTTGTAGTTGATGCTAGTTGGTTTATTTGGTGGAAGATCATATGTTCAGATCCTTAATGCATACTAATACCCCTCTGATTATGAACATGAATATTCTTTGTGAGTAGTTACGTTTGTTCCTGAGGACATTGGTGAAGTCTTGCTATTAGTAGTCATGTGAATTTGGTATTCGTTTGATATTTTGATGAGATGTATGTTGTCTCTCATCTAGTGGTGTTATGTGAACGTCGACTACATGAGACTTCACCATTATTTGGGCCTAGAGGAAGGCATTGGGAATTAATAAGTAGATGATGAGTTGCTAGAGTGACAGAAGCTTAAACCCTAGTTTATGTGTCTCTTCGTAAGGAGCTGATTTGGATCCGTATGTTTCATGCTATGGTTAGGTTTACCTTAATACTTCTTTTGTAGTTGCGGATGCTTGCAATAGGGGTTAATCATAATTGGGATGCTTGTCCAAGAAAGGGCAGTACCCAAGCACCGGTCCACCCACATATCATATTATCAAAGTAACGAACGCGAATCATATGAACATGATGAAAACTAGCTTGACGATAATTCCCATGTGTCCTCAGGAGTGCTTTTCTCATTGTAAGAACTTTTCTAGGCTTGTCCTTTGCTACAAAAAGGATTGGGCCACCTTGCTGCACTTTATTTACTTTCATTGCTTGTTACCCGTTACAAATTATCTTATCACTAAACTATCTGTTACCTACAATTTCAGTGCTTGCGAAGAATACCTTACTGAAAACCGCTTGTCATTTCCTTCTGCTCCTCGTTGGGTTCGACATTCTTACTTATCGAAAGGACTACGATAGATCCCCTACACTTGTGGGTCATCAAGACTCTTTTCTGGCGTTGTTGCCGGGGAGTGAAGCGCCTTTGGTAAGTGGAACTTGGTAAGGAAACATTTAAATAGTCTGCTGAAATTTACTGTCACTTGTTACTATGGAACACAATCCTTTGAGGGGATTGTTCGGGGTATCTTCACCCCGACTAGTAGAGCAAAGAGTTCCTCCTCAACCTACTGAGCCTAGTGAAAATGTTTACTTTGAAATTCCTTCGGGTATGGTAGAGAAACTGCTAGCTAATCCCTTTGCAGGAGATGGAACATTGCATCCCGATTTACACCTAATCTATGTGGATGAAGTTCGTGGATTATTTAAGCTTGCAGGTATGCCCAATGATGTTATCAATAAGAAGGTCTTCCCTTTATCTTTGAAGGGAGATGCATTGACATGGTATAGGCTATGTGATGATATGGGATCCTGAGACTATAAACGATTGAAATTGGAATTTCACCAGAAGTTTTATCCTATGCATCTTGTTCATCGTGATCGTAATTATATATATAATTTTTTTCCTCGCGAAGGAGAAAGCATCGCTCAAGCTTTGGGGAGGCTTAAGTCTATGTTATATTCATGCCCCAATCGTTAGCTCTCAAGAGAAATGATTATTCAATATTTTTATGCTCGGCTTTCTCCCAACAATCGCTCCATGCTCGATACTTCTTGTGCTGGGTCTTTTATGATGAAGACTATTGAATACAAATGGGATTTATTGGAAAAATTAAACGCAACTCTGAAGATTGGGATTCCGACGATGGTAAGGAGTCAGGTATGACACCTAAGTTTGATTGTGTTAAATCTTTTATGGATACCGATGCTTTTCGTGGATTTAGCACTAAATATGGACTTGACTCTGAGATAGTAGCTTCTTTCTGTGAATCATTTGCTACTCATGTTGATCTCCCTAAGGAAAAGTGGTTTAAATATAGTCCTCCCATTGAAGTAAAAGTAGTTGCACCTATTACAGTTGAAGAAAAGTCTATCACTTATAATGATCCTATTATTCCTACTACATATATAGAGAAACCACCTTTCCCTGTTAGACAAAGGATCATGCTAAAGCTTCAACTGTGGTTCGTAAGAGTAATACTAGAACATATACACCTCCTGAGCAAATTAAAGTTGAACCTAGTATTGCTATGGTTAAAGATCTCTTGGCTGATAATATTGATGGGCATGTTATTTATTTATGTGATCAAGCTGCTAGAATTGCTAAACCCGTTGCTAAGAAACATAGACCTGTTGTAGGCATGCCTGTTATTTCTGTTAAAATAGGGGGTCATTGTTATCATGGCTTATGTGATATGGGTGCTAGTGCTAGTGCAATACCTCATTCTTTATATGAAGAAATTATGCATGACATTGCACCTGCTGAGATAAAAGATATTGATGTTACAATTAAGCTTGCTAATAGAGATACTATTTCACCAATCGGGATTGTTAGAGATGTTGAAGTCTTGTGTGGGAAAGTTAAATATCCTGCTAATTTTCTTGTCCTTGGTTCCCCACAAGATGACTTTTGTCCCATTATATTTGGTAGACCTTTCTTTAATACTGTTAATGCTAGAATAGATTGCAAAAAGTATGTTGTTACGATTGGCTTAGGGGATATGTCTCATGAGTTTAATTTTGCTAAGTTTCGTAGACAACCCCGTGATAAAGAATTGCCTAGTAAGGTTGAAATTATTGGTCGTGCTTCTATTGTTGTGCCTCCTAATGATTCTTTAGAACAATATTTGCTAGACCATGAAAATGATGTGTTTATGAATGAAAGAAGGGAAATAGATGAAGTATACTTTAAACAGGTACCTATTTAGAAACAAAACTTGCCTGTTGAAATCCTCGGGGATCCTCCACCACCCAAGGGCGATCCCGTGTTTGAGCTTAAACCATTACCTGATACTCTTAAATATGCTTATCTTGGTGAAAATAAGATATATCCTGTTATTATCAGCGCTAACCTTTTACAGCAGGAAGAGGAAAGATTATTGAAAACTCTGAAGAAGCACCGTGCTGCTATTGGATATACTCTTGATGATCTTAAGGGAATTAGTCCCACTTTATGCCAACACAAAACAAAACTGGAAAAAGACGCCAAACCAGTTATTGATCACCAACGACGATTAAATCCTAAGATGGAAGAAGTGGTAAGAAAAGAAATACTAAAGCTCCTGGAGGCAGGTATAATTTATCCCGTTGCTGATAGTCAGTGGGTAAGTCATGTCCATTGTGTCCCTAAGAAGGGAGGTATTACTGTCGTTCCTAATGATAAAGATGAATTGATCCCGCAAAGAATTATTACAGGTTATAGGATGGTAATTGATTTCTATAGACTAAATAAAGCCACTAAAAAGATCATTACCCTTTACCTTTTATTGATCAAATGCTAGAAAGACTATCCAAACATACACAATTTTTTCTTTCTAGATGGTTACTCTGGTTTCTCTCAAATACATGTGTCAGCAGAGGATCAAGAAAAGACCACTTTTACTTGCCCTTTCGGTACTTTTGCTTATAGACAAATGCCTTTTGGTTTATTAAATGCACCTGCTACCTTTCAAAGATGCATGATGGCTATATTCTCTGACTTTTGTGAAAAGATTTGTGAGGTATTCATGGATGATTTCTCCATTTATGGATCCTCTTTTGATGATTGTTTGAGCAACCTTGAACGAGTTTTGCAGAGATGCGAAGATACTAGTCTTGTTTTGAATTGGGAGAAGTGCCACTTTATGGTTAATGAAGGAACTGTCTTGGGGCATCAAATTTCTCAAAGAGGTATTGAAGTTGATAAAGCTAAGGTTGATGCTGTTGAAAATATGCCATGTCCCAAGGACATTAAAGGTATAAGAAGTTTCCTTGGTCATGCCGGGAGGAGGTTCATTAAGGACTTCTCTAAAATTTCTAGGACTCTAACTAATATATTACAAAAAGATATTCCTTTTGTTTTCGACGATGATTGTGTAGAAGCATTTGAAATACTTAAGAAAGCTTTGATCTCTGCACCTATTGTTCAGCCACCTGATTGGAATTTACCCTTCAAAATTATGTGTGATGCTAGCGATTATGCTGTAGGTGCTGTTCTAGGACAAAGAGTTGATAAGAAACTAAATGTTAATCAATATGCTAGTAAAACTCTAGATACTGCTCAAAGAAATTATGCTACTACAGAAAAAGAATCCTTAGCAGTTTATTTGCTTGTGATAAGTTCAGACCTTATATTGTTGATTCTAAAGTAACTGTTCACACTGATCATGCTGCTATTAATTAAATATCTTATGGAAAAGAAAGGTGCTAAACCTAGACTTATTAGATGGGTTCTCTTGCTACAAGAATTTGATTTTCATATTATTGATAGAAAGGGAGCGGAGAACCCCGTTGCAGACAACTTGTCTAGGTTAGAGAATGTTCTTGATGACCCACTACCTATTGATGATAGCTTTCGTGATGAACAATTAGTTGTCATAAATGCTTCTCGCACTGCTCCATGGTATGCTGATTATGCTAATTACATTGTTGCTAAATTCATACCACCTAGTTTCACATACCAGCAAAAGAAAAAGTTCTTTTATGATTTAAGACATTACTTCTGGGATGACCCACACCTTTATAAAGAAGTAGTAGATGGTGTTATTAGACGTTGTGTACCTGAGCATGAACAGGAATAGATCCTATGCATGTGTCACTCCGAGGCATATGGAGGACACCATGCTGGAGATAGAACTGCACAAAAGGTACTGCAATCTGGTTTTTGTTGGCCTACTCTCTTCAAAGATGCCCATAAGTTTGTCTTGTCTTGTGATGAATGTCAAAGAATTGGTAATATTAGTAGACATCAAGAAATGCCTATGAATTATTCTCTTGTTATTGAACCATTTGATGTTTGGGGCTTTGATTATATGGGACCATTTCTTGCCTCTAATGGTTATACACATATTTTAGTTGTTGTTGATTACGTTACTAAGTGGGTAGAAGCTATTCCAACTAGTAGTGCTGATCATAACACCTCTATTAATATGCTTAAAGAAGTTATTTTTCCGAGGTTTGGAGTCCATAGATACTTAATGACTGATGGTGGTTCACATTTTATTCATGGTGCTTTTTGTAAAATGCTTGCTAAGTATCATGTTAATCATAGAATTGCATCTCCATATCACCCACAGTCTAGTGGTCAAGTAGAATTGAGTAATAGAGAGATTAATTAATTTTGCAAAAGACTGTTAATAGATCTAGCAAGAATTGGTCCAAGAAACTTGATGATGCATTATGGGCTTATAGAACTGCATATAAAAATCCTATGGGTATGTCTCCATAAAAAATGGTTTATGGAAAGGCATGTCACTTACCTCTCGAACTAGAATATAAGGCATATTGGGCCATTAAAGAGCTCAATTATGATTTCAAACTTGCCGGTGAGAATAGGTTATTTGACATTAGCTCACTTGATGAATGGAGAACCCAGGCCTACGAGAATGCCAAACTGTTTAAAGAAAAAGTTAAAAGATGGCATAACAAAAGGATACAAAAGCATGAGTTTAATGCAGGTGATTATGTGTTGCTATTCAACTCTCATTTAAGATTTTTTGCAGGAAAACTTCTCTCTAAATGGGAAGGCCCTTATGTTATCGAGGAGGTCTATCGTTCTGGTGCCATAAAAATCAACAACTTCGAAGGCACAAATCCGAAGGTGGTGAACGGTCAAAGAATCAAACATTATATCTCACGTAATCCTATAAATGTTGAAACTAATATTATTTAAACCGTGACCCCGGAGGAATACATAAGAGACACTTTCCAGAACGTTTCAGACTCCAAAAAGGAATAGGTATGTGGTACAGTAAGTAAACCGACTCCAAAACAGGTCTAATAGCAATTTTTATCCATTTTGGAATATTTAAGAAATTAGGAAAATAAGAAGTAGTCTGGGTAGGACACGAGGCGTCCACGCGGGTGGAGGGCGCGCCCTACACCCCTGGGCGCGCCCCCCTGCCTCGTGGAGGCACCTCGTGTGCTCCGTTTTCTTGCATGATACTTCTTTTGGTCGGTAAAAATTCATTATATAATGTCCCGAAGGTTTTGACCACCATATCATGCAAATATCCTCTGTCTTTGTTTCGAGCTCTTTTCTGTCAGATTTGTCATGGCCAGGCATCATGACGTCACCCTCCTCCAACAATGAAGACAAGGATGCTTGGCCATTGAAGATAGAGCTGAAGAGAGAAGAACCTGGGGAGATCAACATGGATGATGGGATCAAGAAGGCCATGGAGGATCAAGCTCCGGTGACAAAAGAAGAAAACATCCTTCAACGTCTTCCTAACCTCTTTACCCCAACTGAGATTGAAGCTTTCAAGATGATTGAGTTAGCTCTCATACAAAACAACTATCTCACACAGGAAAATATTTTGTTGAAGGATCATATCGTTGCACTCAAGGGCATTATCCACAAATTGGAAGAGATCTGACGCTCGATGTGCGACTATCCATCATCATCACTACCTTCTTCACCACCTCCGAAGAACTAATTACATGGGTATGGGCACTCCCCTTGGCAATCGCCAAGCTTGGGGGAGGTGCCCCGGTATCGTATTACCATCACACTCCTATCTTTACCATTTTACTTAGTTCGATCCTTTTAGTAATATCTTGATCTAGTAGAATAACGTTTTGGTATGAATTAGTTTTGAGTTTTGCTTTGTGATCCCTCTATGTAATAGAGTCTGTGAGCTATATATAATAAAGATTAGTGTTGAGTCAAGGGCTTTTCTATCTTGCTATGATCTTGAGGGAGTAAATAAAAGAAATAATAAAAAGAAATAAAAGAGATCATATTGATCATATCGATAGTAATGACTTCACATATAAAGAGTATGATGATTAAAAGTTGTTGAGAGTTGGCAAACATAGTTTTGGTCATCGTTGCAATTAATAGGAAGTAATAAAGAAAGAGAGGTTCTCACATATAAATATACTACATCTTTTATGATTGTGAGCACTCATTAAAGTATGACATGCTAAAGAGTTGATGTTGGACAAGGAAGACAACATAATGGGTTATGTTTTCTCACATCTCAGTTAAAGTATATTGTCATAGATCATCCAAACATGTTGAGCTTGCCTTTCCCCCTCATGCTAGCCAAATTCCATGCACCAAGTAGAGATACTACTTGTGCTTCCAAATATCCTTAAACCCAGTTTTGCCATGAGAGTCCACCATATCTACCTATGGATTGAGTAAGATCCTTCAAGTAAGATTTATACGATCTTGTGATGTGGAAGTAATAAAAGCGACGAACTGCACAATAAAGGTCCGTATCACAAGTGGCAATATAAAGTGACGTTCTTTTGCATTAAGATTCCGTGCATCCAACCCTAAAAGCACATGACAACCTCTGCTTCCCTCTGCGAAGGGCCTATCTTTGACTTTTTGTCTTATAAAAGAGTCATGGTGATCTTCACCTTTCCTTTTGGGTGTAAGTTAGCATGAACTATTATTGTTTGCATTACCCTTGAGGTAAAAGGTTGGGAGGCAACACTATAAGCCCCTATCTTTCTGTGTGTCGGATTCTCCATAACTATAAGTATTGCATGAGTGTTAGCAATTGTGGAAGACTAAATGATAGTTGAGTATGTGGACTTGCTGAAAAGCTCTTATATTGACTCTTTCCGATGTTATGATAAATTGCAATTGCTTCAATGACTGAGATTATAGTTTTTTAGTTCTCAATGAAGTTTCTGAATCATACTTGACATTGTGAATATATTGTTACATGAGCATAAGAAATCATATGACCAAATATATAAATGTTGTTGTTATAAGAATGATCATGATGCCCTCATGTCCGAATTTTATTTTATCGACACCTATATCTCTAAACATGTGGACATATTTTTCGATATCAGCTTCCGCTTGAGGACCAGCGAGGTCTAAGATTGGGGGAGTTGATACGTCCATTTTGCATCATGTTTTTATATCGATATTTATTGCATTATGGGCTGTTATTCACGTTATGTCACAATACTTATGGCTATTCTCTCTTATTTAACAAGGTTTACACAAAGAGGGAAAATGCCGGCAGCTGGGATTCTGGGATGGAAAAGGAGCAAATATTTGAGACCTATTATGCATAGCTCCAAAAGTCCTGAAACTCCACGAAAGTCATTTTGGGAATTAATAAAAAATATTGAGCGGAAGAAGTACCAGAGGGGGCCCACACCCTGGTCACAAGGGTGGGGGGTACGCCCTACCCCCCTTGGCGCGCCCCCTGCCTCGTGGGCCACCTGCAGCCCTCAGGTGCCCATCTTCTGCTATATGAAGTCTTTTACCCTGGAAAAATTATAAGCAAGCTTACGGGACGAAACTCCGCCGCCACGAGGCGGAATCAATCTAGGGCTCCAGCGGAGCTGTTCTGCCGGGGAAACTTCCCTCCGGGAGGGGTAAATCATCACCATCATCATCACCAACGATCCTCATCAGGAGGGGGTCAATCTCCATCAACATATTCACCAGCACCATCTCCTCTCAAACCCTAGTTCATCTCTTGTATCCAATCTTTGTACCAAAACCTCAGATTGGTACATGTGGGTTGCTAGTAGTGTTGATTACTCCTTGTAGTTGATGCTAGTTGGTTTATTTTGTGGAAGATCATATGTTCAGATCCTTAATGCATATGAATACCCCTCTGATTATGAACATGAATATGCTTTGTGAGTAGTTACGTTTGTTCCTGAGGATATGGGTGAAGTCTTGCTATTAGTAGTCATGTGAATTTGGTATTCGTTCGATATTTTGATGAGATGTATGTTGTCTCACCTCTAGTGGTGTTATGTGAACGTTGACTACATGACACTTCACCAATATTTGGGCCTAGAGGAAGGCATTGGGAAGTAATAAGTAGATGATGGGTTTCTAGAGTGACAGAATCTTAAACCCTAGTTTATGTGTTGCTTCGTAAGGGGCTGATTTGGATCCATATGTTTCATGCTATGGTTAGGTTTACCTTAATACTTCTTTTGTAGTTGCGGATGCTTGAAATAGGGGTTAATCATAAGTGGGATGCTTGTCCAAGAAAGGGCAGTACCCAAGCACCGGTCCACCCACATATCAAATTATCAAAGTAACGAACGCGAATCATATGAACAAGTACAAAGGATGAACAACCTCACTAGGTTCGGGGTTAGGGAAATGAGTCGCCCCCTCTTCGGTGGTGGCTAATGTCGGCGTTCTGGGGACGGGTGTCCCCAGACTTGCCTGCCTGCGGCCTGCGGCGTGGCTCAAGTGGGGGCCTTGTGTAGCCCAGCTTCATCAGCTCAAGCTCAAGACCCTCATGAGGGGCCAAGCATCACGGGGCGGACGACGGGAAGCTTCCTCGGGAAGCTCAGGCTCGCGAGGAGGCGGAGAGATCAAGGCAGGGTACCTCGCGAGGAGCCCCTGACGCAAGCCATGACGATCGAGACCAGGCTGGCGCTAGGCGGGCGCCGGCCTGCGCAGTGTCCTTGTTTCCCCTTCGGTGCAAGGGGGCAAGCACAGGCCAAGGCATTAGGCAAAGGTTACCGTTTCGGTGCAACAAGACCAAGACCAGCAGAGCGGCAGGATGGAGGTCACCGTGGAGCCCAGGACGGCGTCATTGTCAGAGCCTTTGGCAGCTGTCAGTGTCAAAACCGGCGGATCTCGCCTAGGGGGTCCCGAACTGTGCGTCTAGGCGGATGGTAACAGGAGACAAGGGACACGATGTTTTTACCTAGGTTCGGGCCCTCTCGGTGGAGGTAAAACCCTACTCCTGCTTGATTAATATTGATGATATGGGTAGTACAAGAGTAGATCTACCACGAGATCAGAGAGGCTAAACCCTAGAAGCTAGCCTATGGTATGATTGTTGTTCGTCCTACGGACTAAAACCCTCCGGTTTATATAGACACCAGAGAGGGCTAGGGTTACACAGAGTCGGTTACAATGGTAGGAGATCTACATATCTGTATTGCCAAGCTTGCCTTCCACGCCAAGGAAAGTCCCATCCGGACACGGGACGAAGTCTTCAATCTTGTATCTTCATAGTCTAGGAGTCTGGCCAAAGATGATAGTTCGGCTATCCGGACACCCCCTAGTCCAGGACTCCCTCAGTAGCCCCTGAACCAGGCTTCAATGACGACGAGTTTGGCGTGCATATTGTCTTCGGCATTGCAAGGCGGGTTCCTCCTCCGAATAATTCATAGAAGATTTTGAACACCAGGATAGTGTCTGGCTCTGCAAAATAAGTTCCACATACCACCGTACAGAGAATAATATTTACACAAGTTCATTCTGCTGACGTATTCCGTGGCGTGAAATCACACCACGGCCAGGCCTTTATTCGATTTGTTTTTACGGTTCCACCTCAGCGCGTTTAGCGAAGCGGTTTCCTTGGCACGTCTTATCAAAGCAGAGATTGTGTCCCCTTATTCCGGGATTCTCATCAATATGGGCATGGGTAACCCAACCGCGCCATTGATTACGGCGCTTGGGAGATAAGCGAGTTTTACCAGGCTGGTGGGGACGCATAGTTTCTCCTGTCCATATAAGGGGATAAGGATCCTCCTTTTTACCTACGCCTTCTTCCTCCTTTGCTTATCCATTTCCGCACACTAGAGCTCCAGCGCCCAAGTCCACACATCTCGCCTCAACCTTCCCCAGCCATGTCCGGAGCGGGAGACAAGTGGATGGCCTCCTCCGTCACGGAGGGGCACATCAAAAAGTTGAGGAAAGCCGGATACCTGCACAACGACATTGCGCATCGGCTTCTAGACGAGGGGCAGCTCGTCCCCACCCCCAGGCCCCATGAGAGGGTGGTGTTCCTTTCCCATTTCCTCCGCGGACTGGGCTTCCCACTCCACCCATTTGTCCGGGGGCTCATGTTCTACTATGGCCTGGATTCCCATGATCTGGCCCCGAACTTCATCCTCAACATCTCAGCGTTTATCGTTGTGTGCGAGGCCTTCCTCCGCATCAAACCCCACTTCGGCTTATGGCTGAAGACCTTCAATGTCAAGCCAAAGGTAGTGGGCGGCCAGCAGGCGAAGTGCGGAGGCACCATGGTGGGCAAGATGCCCAACGTCACATGGCTCGAGGGCGCCTTCATGGAAACCATCAAAGGGTGGCAATCAGGGTAGTTCTACAACACCGAGCCGCGTGACCCTAAATGGGTAGCGGCCCCCGAATTCAGATCTGGCATCCCCACACGGCTCACCTCCTGGAAAGAGAAGGGCCTGACATGGGGTAATTTGGAAGAGCTGACCGGACTCCAAACCTGCGTCCAAAACCTTGTGAACAAGAAGATCAAGCTTGTCAACATAGTCCAGGTCATGCTCATCCGCCGGATGCTCCCGTGCCAACAACGGGCTTTCAACTTGTGGGAATTTGATCAGGCATAGCACCAAACTTTGAGCAGGCTCTTTGACACTACGTACGAAGACGCCTGGAGGGTGCTGTTCAAGGGCGCCGAGGCTCCCGCATCCGCTACCGAAGATCGCGGATTCAGCTCGCAGCGTCAAGCCGGCGAGGTAAGCTATTTTACCCTTTACGGGACACTTGTTTTACATAGTTTGACTCTATGCGGGGATCTAAACTCCCTTACCTTTGACAGGCCTGGCAGAAGAAGTCCAAGCAGGTTAACTGTCCGGCTCCCTTACCAGAAGACCCAGCGGACGCCCGATTGACAGGGCTGCTGGCTCCGGCGCCTTACGTGGTGCCGGAGAAGAAGGCCAAGAAGAAGGCCACGGGAACCCAAAAGAGTTCCCGGCATCAGGTGTTATCGGACTCATCGTCCGACGACTCTGAGGCAGACTCCTCCCGCAAAGGCGAGGAGGAGAAAAAAGAGGCTTCTCCCCCAGCGGGGGGACAGAAGAAAAGGAAGGCCTCCCCAACAGGGGAGGCCGGAGGGTCCAAGAAGGGAAGGACCCTTCCTCCGGACTATTCCACCAACGCAGACGACGGCGAAGAGGAGTGGTCATCAAGGGCCAAGCCCCTGGCGAGATTGTAAGTGTCCGGATTCCAGAATAACCCATGGTGTTTCATTTGTCGCATAGAATCTCCTAACGCAGAATACAACCCTGCAGCCCGCCCAAGGACGGGCTCGACATTTCAACGAGCGGCTCCGTGGCTCTGTCGGACGTGAATAGTACTTCATTTCCGGCCGCCTCTTCTCCTCGCACTGCTGATGACGCCGAGGTGGGGTCCCAAAAGGGGCCTGGCCAGGAGGAGGAGGAGGTCCCGGAGGAGCCGCAAGGCCACCTCCCGGACTTTGGGCACGAGGGGGATCAACCCCCAAAGGGTTCTGAGTTCAGCTCTAGGCCGGACTCTGTACCGGAACCTACAGTGATTCCGAAGTCCGGCAGGCGGGCCCTTCATAAGAAGGGCAAGACTGTGACGCTGGTGGCCTCCGTCCAACCGGAGGCACCAGATAACTTGCTGGAGGCGCTTAACGGCGCCTCCATCGACGAGGAGCACCGCACCGTTATGAGTGCGGTGATCCAGAAAGTTCAGTCCGCCAAGAGCGGGCTGACTGAAGCCTGTACCAGCCTTCTAACAGGCTTTGAGGTATGTAATTAAGATATGTAAAAATAGTACCGCATAGACAGTAGCCCCTGATGCTCAGTTTGGTGTTCGGAAAGAAAAGCCGAACTGAGGATCTAAAAAGATATACGCATGAGTCTAACATAAGTATGTCAATATGGGAGTGTAGGCTGCGCTGCTGACCTCTGCCGCACTGACTGCAGAGGTCAATGTATTGAAGCAGAGCCTCGAGCGGTCCGAGAACGAGCTCGGCCGTGCCAAGAAGCAGCTCGAGGACAAGGAATGTAAGTAATACCTTATTAAAGTAATATCTTATAGAAAGGATTTGGTTGCAAAAAATGACAGGAATAACGTGAGTATTATAGGGGCCACGAATGAGGTGGCGACCCTGAAGGAGGCGGTGTCCAAGGCCAAAGAAAGTGCGGCCGCGGAGCGCACCAAGTGAGAGAAGCAGGAGGCGCGGGTGGCGGAGGTGCGGCAAGAGCTCCAGGCTCTCATGGAAAAACACGAGAGTTTGGAGCGTGACTCGAAGACTTGAGAGTCCGAGCTCGCCTCGGCTCTTGAGAGTGCCAAAGCCGCTAAGGCCGAAGCCCAAAAAGCCCTCCAGGAAATTGAGGCAATAAAGAAGGTAGCGGCGGGTAAGGCATTCTTCATGCAAAGCAAGCACGTGAAAGTGAATTACTTGTTACTTACCCGAATCCGGAGCTCTCCAGGAGCATTCGCAGATCTACCCCGTAGTGTGTCCGATGCTGCCGCGTTCTACCGAGCCGAGGAGGGGAGCTCGACGGAGAAGGTGTTCTGGTCTCAATATGCTGAGGCCGGACATCCGGTGCCCCTGAGCGACCAGCTGAAGCAGCTGGTCGAGCTCCACAAGGTGGCCAAACAGGCCATGAAGGGCCTCATAGATTGGCTGTGGCCTAAAGAAGCCATGCCTGGGAGCTACTTCGGTCTGGTGCGGCGGCTGGTGGACGCCTGTCCATGGATTGAAGTCATCAAGCATTCCGTTTGTATTGAAGGTGCCCGTCGGGCCCTTGCCCGCGCTAAAGTGCACTGGGGCAAGATGGACGCCAAGAAGCTTGTGACGGACGCGCCACCGCCGGGCAAGGAGTATCGCACGCCCGAGATGTACTATAAGGGTGTCCTGAAGGGTGCCCGCCTTATAGCGGGTGAGTGCTCCAAAGATGTAATTTTTTAGTAGACTCGCATTTGTTATCCTGTGCGCTGAAAACTTTGTTCATATGCGCTAAGCAACACTTGTTAATTTAAAATATTACCTTCTGTGCGGCCGTTTATCAAATTTGAGAGATGGCAAGTCGTTGGCTTCAGCCCCCATGCCACGAGTGCTGGGGTGTTCAGGATAAACTTGAGCGCTCTTGTTCCCATTTTTGGGTCCTTCGAGGGAGGCGCTCAACACAACGAACGAGGCAACCGGACATATAATGCTTGAACACTCCCACTTAGCCATAGAATTCTATAATTTTAAATTTCGGCGAAGCACCTAGTGTTCGGAAGACCGAATTCGGGGCGCTATCCACGCCTGGGCCGGACAAAGCCGGCTCCTCGCTCTAAGCGGCATAAGTCTTTAGGGACTCGAAAAAACCTCTCGAAGAGCGACCGGCTCTCGCCCTATCATGACGGTCAGTTTTAGCTTTCTCCACTGAGGTGCTCAACCCAGCTCAACTGGGGCACAATCGCAGTGGTTCTCCCAGCGCTACCTTAGCCAATATAATGGAACGTAAGGTACCAAAACATGGGAGCCGGGCAAACCCAACTATTGACCCAAGACATGATTCGGAGTCGATGCATATAATGCTATAAGTTCGGGGTGCGGTACTTGTGAAAGTATTCAGACTTATCACACCATATTTTAGGGAACTTAAGCCCCTGGTGTATTTGGCCGTACCAAAGCGTACGGATGCAACATGTCATAAGTGAACATATATAGATAGAAAAAGGAATGCAATAATAGGCAAAAAGCGATGCATTGTTTATTCAAAAAGTACTGCAATGAAAGCAGAACGATGCTAGTGTGATAAGCAAGGGATGGGACTATTTAACATGTCCCCCTCCAGGGGTAGGCTGCGGGATGGTATGTAAAACAGGTATATTGCTCGTAATAGAGACCACCTGGACACTCGACGTAGCTTTTCTGCTTCCCTGGCTGTTGCATTGTGAGTTTGGCGATTCTACTGCCGGACAGGGCTTCTGGAAAACGGAGTCTTGAGAATAAGAGAAAAAAAGAATGACACAATTGGGAGCCCCTGGTGCGGTTGAGCCGCTCTCCGGGTATGCCGTGGTCGTGCCCCTACCCCTATGCCCATGGTATCTCCAAAGCGTAGTTATGTACGCGTGGTACTGGTCTCACAATTTCGTGAGGGCTGGGGTTGGGGCCGCATTGCTACGCGTGCTCAGAACGTGCTAGGTGGTCTTGTTGTAGGTTACTCCGGGCGCGCTTGACGGTGTCCGGCCGCTTAATAGCCGGACTCGAGAATTGCCTTAAGAGGCTGCTTTGTACTTCCGCCGCGAGAGCCGCTGTATGCTCCTCCGTTCGGAGAGAGCGTTCGGTGTTTCCGTTGACCGTAATGAGTCCTCGAGGGCCTAGCATCTTGAGCTTGAGGTATGCGTAGTGCGGCACCACATTGAATTTTGCAAATGCGGTTCGTCCGAGCAGTGCATGATAGCCGTTGCGGAACGGGACTATGTCTAAGATTAACTCCTCGCTTCGGAAGTTATCCGGGGATCCGAAGACCACTTCAAGTGTAACTAAGACTGTACAGTTGGCCTCTACACCTGGTATGACGCCTTTGAAGGTCGTCTTTGTGGGTTTAATCCTTGAGGGGTCTATGCCCATCTTGCGCACTGTATCCTGATAAAGCAGGTTCAGGCTGCTGCCGCCGTCCATCAGGACTCTAGTGAGATGAAATCCGTCGATGATTGGGTCTAGAACCAATGCGGCGAATCCGCCATGGCGGATGCTAGTGGGGTGGTCCCTTCGATCAAAAGTGATCGGGCAGGAGGACCACGGATTGAACTTTGGGGCGACTGGCTCCATCGCATATACATCCCTGAGTGCACGCCTCCGCTCCCTTCTGGGTATGTGGGTTGCGTATATCATGTTCACCATCCGCACTTGTGGGGGAAAACCCTTCTGTCCTCTATTGTTCGGCGGCCGGGTCTCCTCCTCGTCATCGCTATGCAGCCCCTTGTCATTGTTTTCGGCAGCTAACTTGCCTGCCTGCTTGAACACCCAACAATCCCTGTTGGTGTGATTGGCTGGCTTTTCGGGGGTGCCATGTATCTGGCACGAGCGATCGAGTATTCGCTCAAAGTTGGACGGGCCCGGAGTATTTCTTTTGAATGGCTTTTTCCGTTGACCGGGTTTAGAGCCTCTGAATCCGGCATTGACTGCCGTATCCTCTGTATTGTCGCCATTAATGCGGCGCTTGTGCTTGTTGCGACGCGACCTGCCGTTGGTGTCCTTGGTATCCGAATTACCAGGGCTCTTGGTCATGTTGTTACTACGAGCTAGCCAGCTATCCTCTCCCGCGCAGAAGCGGCCATGAGTGTTGTGAGGGCTGCCATGGATTTCGGCTTTTCCTGTCCTAGGTGCCGGGCAAGCCACTCGTCGCGGATGTTGTGTTTGAAGGCTGCAAGGGCCTCTGCATCCGGACAGTCGACCATTTGATTTTTCTTGGTTAGGAACCGTTTCCAGAATTGTCTGGCCGATTCTTCTGGCTGCTGAATTATGTGGCTTAGGTCATCGGTGTCTGGTGGTCGCACGTAAGTGCCCTAGAAGTTGTCGAGGAATGTGGCTTCCAGGTCTTCCCAACAACAGATTGACTCTGCTGGCAAGCTGTTAAGCTAGTGTCGCGCTGGTCCTTTAAGCTTGAGTGGGAGGTATTTGATGGCGTGTAGATTATCACCGCGGGCCATGTGGATATGGAGGAGATAGTCCTCGATCCAGACCGCCGGATCTGTTGTGCCATCGTATGATTCAATGTTTACGGGTTTGAAACCCTCCGGGATTTGATGATCCATTACTTCGTCTGTGAAGCATAGTGGGCGTGTGGCGCTTCTGTATTGGGCTATATCACGACGCAGCTCAAACGAGCTTTGTCTACTGTGTTCGGCCCGGACGGAATTGCCATATCCGGCGTGACAGTTATCATCACATATCGTGGGGCGCCCACGTGATCCGTAGATCGATCTTGTTTGCCTTGCCTTGTCCTCGAGTATATCCCGCAGGTCTGGCACATTTTCCCGCGCCTTGGTATTTTTGGAGCGGCGCCGGGGTGAGGCTTGAGTGTAGGGCCGAGAGGCCTCTCTGTCGCGGCCACGAGGTGGCCGGTCGGCCGTATTATGCGCTGGTGATGTAGGTTTAGGTGCTTCCTCCTCTAATCGGTGTAGCAGCCTGCGTTTTGGGTAGCTCTTGGAGGGGCGTTCGAGTTCATACTCTTCGGCCACAAGGACTTTAATCCATCTGTCGGCTAGCAAGTCTTGGTCAGCTCTAAGCTGTTGCTGATTTTTCTTGAGGCTGCTTGCCGTGGCCATAAGCCTGCATTTGAAACGCTTTTGTTCGACGGGATCCTCAGGCACGACAAATTCGTCATCGTCGAGGCTTGCCTCGTCTTCGGAGGGAGGCATATAATTATCGTCCTCTACCTCTCTGTCTGCCGCTCTCTCATGAGGGTTGGCTTCTCCATCCTCCTGCACTGAATCCTGCTGGAGGGGGTTGTCTTCGGCACTGTCCGGGGTGTTATTGTCTCCGGTGCCAGAATCTCCATTTTTGCTGTGCCGGGATTTAGAGCGGCGCCACTGACGCCGGCGCTTAGGCTGTTTCTTGGAGGGGTCGTCCTCCGTTGTTCCATCGCCATTCCCATCCTTTGGGATGTCCACCATGTAAATGTCGTATGACGAGGTGGCCTTCCAGTGCCCTGTAGGTGCTGGTTCTTGGTCGTCTCCTGCATCGTCGTCCATACCGTCGATGTCTTCAGAGTCGAAGTCTAGCATGTCGGTTAAGTCATCGACAGTGGCCACGAAGTGGGTGGTGGGTGGGCTTTGAATTTCTTCGTCATCTGCATCCCAACCATCCTGACCTTAATCTGGCCAGGGCTCTCCTAATAAAGAGAGACACTTTAGCGAATTCAGGATGTCGCCAAAGGGCGAGTGCTGAAAGATGTCCGCAGCGGTGAACTCCATGATCGGCGCCCAATCGGGTTCGATTGGCAGGGGCGCGGAAGGTTCGGAGTCCGGAGAAGAGTCCGGCACCTTGGAGTCACGAGCTTCACAAAGGACAGGGTTGGTATTCGGCTCTATCGCCGTAGAGGTAGCAGCCCCTGAGGCGGTGTCCAGCCACCCGTCCTCGATCGGCACAGTCAGCTCCGAGCTAAGGGTGGGAGCGGACACTTGTGCGGCCTCCAGGGCACTGTACGGCAGTAGAGCTAGATCATGCCCATCGTGACAGTGCGGCGCGCTTGGCTGTGGCTCGAACCCGTCGAAGATTAAGTCTCCGCGGACGTCAACCGTATAGTTCATACTTCCAAATCTGACCTGATGGCCAGGGGCGTAGCTTTCAATCTGCTCCAGATGGCCAAACGAGTTGGCCCGCGGTGCAAAGCCGGCGAATACGAAGATCTGCCCGGGGAGAAAAGTCTCACCCTGGACCGCGTCGTTGCTGATGATCGAAGGAGCCATCATGCCTAAAGGCGACGACACAGAGGAACTCTCAATGAAAGCACCAATGTCGGTGTCAAAACCGGCGGATCTCGGGTAGGGGGTCCCAAACTGTGCGTCTAGGCGGATGGTAACAGGAGACAAGGGACACAATGTTTTTACCTAGGTTTGGGCCCTCTCGGTGGAGGTAAAACCCTACTCCTGCTTGATTAATATTGATGATATGGGTAGTACAAGAGTAGATCTACCACGAGATCAGAGAGGCTAAACCCTAGAAGCTAGCCTATGGTATGATTGTTGTTCGTCCTACGGACTAAAACCCTCCAATTTATATAGACACCAGAGAGGGCTAGGGTTACACAGAGTCGGTTACAATGGTAGGAGATCTACATATCCGTATTGCCAAGCTTGCCTTCCACGCCAAGGAAAGTCCCATCCGGACATGGGACGAAGTCTTCAATCTTGTATCTTCATAGTCTAGGAGTCCGGCCAAAGATGATAGTTCGGCTATCCGGACACCCCCTAGTCCAGGACTCCCTCAGCAGCCGAAGACCAACTTTAGTCAGGATAAGTGTACCAGATGTTCCCCTTCCAAATGGCCAATTGTTGGCGCCCTTCCCGCTCATTATTTGGGAAGAGGCCCAGGGCCTCGTTCTATAAATAGGACTGGCCACCACAGAGTAGAGGCATCGAGCATCTATCTCAAGAAGACGCATAGACTAGAGAGAGGCGACTTAACTCACCCAAGCAGTTCAACGCACCAGCTCTAGAACAGCCCCTCGCGAGGCTGTTCTCCCCTTTGTATTGTTCATCATTAGCCCCTGAGGCAATCCACCACACGACACACTGGAGTAGGGTATTACACAACAATGGTGGCCTGAACTAGTATAAATCTCGTGTCCCTTGTGTGTTCATCTTTCTTGCTTAGATCCTTGTGAGACTTTGAGACGTGAGCTGGTAGGGGAAAGATCTTCCTGCGCACCCCAGTGTTCGAACCTCAAGGGTCTGCTGGAACCCGAAATCCGACATTTGGCGCGCTAGGTAGGGGTGCGCCGGAATCTTTCTTCTACTCGTCGCGTCTGATCTTCCATCGTGTCCATGGTTGACGCTCGCCGATCCTGCGCCGAGCGTCGGGCTGCACTCGCCATCCGCGTCGCCCGGACGGCGCCCGTCGGTGGTCGCCCTCGTCGTTCCTCGTCGCCTGCCGCCAACGCCGCCATCGGCCCGGCGGGGAGCAAGCAGTAGGCCTCGTCCCTGCATCCTTTGGTGCGGCAGGAAGGCCGCACCGCCACCCCGTCGCTGACTCCAGCTGGTTCGTTGTCTCACGCCCGTCGCGCCCCCACGGACGCGCCGCCCGCTCCTACAGCCGATGCCGGCACTGGGGCCAGGGGGCTCCGAGCCTTGGCCCCCGCCTTGCAGCAGGTGCAGTGGCCGCTCAAGTTCAAGCCCGAGATGCCACCGCGCTACAACGGCGCGACGGATCTGCTGGTTTTACTGCTGGCGTACGAGGAGGCCGTCCTCAAGGCCGGAGGCGACGACAGGGTGATGGCCAACTCGTTTCGCATGGCCCTCACTGGCGTTCCGAGCATGTGGCTGCTCCACCTACCGACGGCTTCTGTGACTTCCTGGGGAGAACTGCGCGACCTCTTCCTCGCCCATTACGCCGTGCCAGTACCCCCGGTCGTCGCGGCTCTCTTGGGCGGCTCACAGGCGCCGCCTTCGAGCCGCCACGTCAAGCCGTTCACCCGCCAGATCGGTACCTCCTCCAAGCACCGAGAAGCCCCCCTAGGCTGGGTGGCGCCCGAGGCCGACCTGACTTTCAACTTGGACGATCACCCCTCCAACCCCGCCGGTTCGGGTGCGCTCCCGATGCTGTGCACCCCAACCATCTGCCAAGTGGCCGTCACCAGGACCCTTATTGATGGCGGTGCCGGCCTCAACGTGCTCTCTATGGAGGCGTTTAGCCTCCTCCACGTGCCCCCAGAGCGGCTTCAGTCCAGCAGGCCTTTCTCGGGTGTCGAAGTTGGTTCCACCGCTTCCTTGGGACAGATTCGCCTCCCGGTGACCTTCGGCACCTACGACAACTTCCGCACGGAGCTCATCGACTTTGACATCGCGCCCATCGGCCTCCCATACAATGCCATTCTCGGCTACCCGGCCTTGGCCCGGTTCATGGCAGCAACTCACCTGGCGTACAACCTCATGAAGATGCCCGGGAGCAGCGGCGTCCTTACCGTGCTAGGAGACACAAAGGATGCACTTCACGCGCTCAAGCTTGCTTTCAAGACGGCCGTGGTGGCACAGCCCGCCAGCACTGACGCCCTCGAGCCCAAGGGGGCTGCGCCGGCTAAGAAGCAGCAGCTATTCACCCAAGACAAGGCAGAAACCAAGCAGGTACAGGTCGACGAGGATGGGACCACTAACGCCACCTTCACCATAGGTGCCAACCTCGAACCTGAGCAGGAGGAGGCCTTGGTGAAGTTCCTGCGCGCGAACTAGAAGGTGTTCGCATGGGAACCTGATCAGCTAGCGGGGGTCCCGAGGGGTGTGATTGAGCATCACCTCAATGTGTGCCCCAACGTGCGCCCCATGAAGCAGAAGGCGAGGCGGCGGTCCACCGAGAAGCAAGCTTTCATCGTCCAAGAGACCTGCAAGCTAGAGGCAGCAGGGGTTATTCGCGAGGTCCGCTACCCGGATTGGTTGGCTAACCCGGTTGTCGTGCCGAAGAAGGGAGGAAATGAACGCATGTGTGTCGACTTCACCAACCTCAACAAGGCCTGCCCGCAGGATCCATTTCCGCTCCCTCGCATCGACCAGATCGTCGACTCCACCGCTGAGTGTGACCTATTGTGCTTCATGGATGCCTTCTCGGGCTACCGATCAATATGGCGGTAGAAGATGTGGAAAAAACGGCTTTCCTGACCCCGTGCGAAGTGTATTGCTATACATGCATGCCATTTGGGTTGCACAACACAGGCGCGACCTTCCAGCGGCTGATGCACATCGCCTTGGGCCGGCAGCTCAGGAGGAACGCTGAGGCATACGTGGATGACATTGTGGTGAAGTCTCGGGAGGCAAAAACCCTGATACTGTTCTTGGAAGAAACCTTCGTGAGCCTCAATGAAGTGGACATGTGGCTCAACCCGGAGAAGTGCGTGTTTGGAGTCCCCTCGGGCAAGCTCCTGGGTTTCCTCGTGTCCCACAGGGGCATCGAGGCCAACCCGGAGAAGGTTAAAGCAGTCGAATACATGAGCCCGCCGAAAACCCTCAGAGAAATGCAGAAGCTCACCGGGCGTGTAACCGTGCTAGGACGCTTCATCTCCAAGCTGGGGGAACGAGCAGTGCCCCTTCGAATGGACTTAAGAGGCCGACAAGGCATTCCAAGATCTCAAGAGGTACCTTACCAGCCCTCCGGTAATGGTAGCTCCGCGTCCTCGGGAGCCCCTGGTGCTCTACCTTACAGCCACCCCCTACTCCGCCAGCGCGGCCCTAGTGGCGGTTAGGGAGGAGCATCGGACCAAGCCCGCAGCAGCTGTCCGAGATGAAGCCAAGCGAAGCCAAGAAAGCCTCACGAAGACCGCGACCGCAGTCGAAAAGGATCAGCTCCAGCAGGGGAGCGCAGCCGGAGCAGAAGAGGCCTCTCCAAGCGATCAAGCGCTTGGGGCCCCGTCATCTCAGGAGGCACCCCAACCTCCGGAGGGCGCAAGCAGCTCCAGCACCCTCAACCTCGTCGAGCATCCCATGTACTTCGTCAGCACGGTGCTACGGGACGCAAGGGCGTGGTACCCCATGCCTCAGAAACTCCTCCTCGCGCTATTGGTAGCTTCACGAAAACTACAGCACTACATCCAAGGCCATCCCATCAAGGTCGTCTCAGCATATCCCTTGGAAAGGGTACTCAGGAGCCCCAACTCGGCTAGAAGGGTCGCTGAATGGAACATCGGACTGCAAGCGTTTCAGCTAGAATTCAGCACGACCACAATCATCAAGGGAGCCGCACTTGTAGATTTCGTGGCAGAATGGGCAGAGGCACCGGGCCTCAAGGCAGGCGAGGACCGATCACTTTCCCCGGGAAGCGAGGCACCAGACGGCTGGGTCATGTACTTCGATGGGGCATTCTCCCGACATGGCGTGGGGGCCGGCGCAGTGCTCATATCTCCTACTCAAGACAAGCTCTACTATGTCGTACAACTCTGTTTCCAGCACGGAGAAAAGGTCTCCAACAACATAGCAGAGTATGAAGGCCTGATAGCAGGCCTGAAAGCCGCCGTCGCCTTGGGGGTAAAGCGCCTCATCATCAAGGGCGATTCGCAACTCCTCGTCAACTTCTCCAACAAGATATACGAGCTGAAGGACGAGCACATGGAAGCCTACCTCGCGGAGGTTCGTAGGATGGAGAAACAGTTCTGGGGGCTGGAGTTGCAGCATGTGCCTCGCGGCACCAATCAATAGGCTGATGACATCACCAAGAGGGCATCCAGGCGGCTGCCTCAGGAGCCTGGCGTCTTCGAGGAGCGACTCTTCAAGCCCTCGGCGGCGCCATCGCTATCGAGCACGGCGCAGCCACGGGAGGAGCTCCCTCAGCCGCCTGCCTCGGGAGCCCCGGCCTGCGGCCCGGCCTTAGGGGCACGCCTGCTCCTGGCGTTGGAGCCTAAGGAAGGATGTTGGATCGTAGAGCTTAAGAACTACTTAACGCAAGGGACCCTGCCGGAGAAGGAGGACGCGGAGCGCATGGCACGGCAGGCCACGGCCTACTGCATCAAGGATGGGGAGCTCTACCGGAGGCGACCAAATTATGTGTCCCTACATTGCATTTCCAGAGAGCAAGGGAAGAAGCTATTGGCAGACATACACGGTGGGGATTGTGGGCATTACTCATCTTCACGAACCCTCGTTGGCAAGGCATTCCGCAGCGGATTCTACTGGCCCACAGCACTCAGCGACGTCGTTGAGCTGGTGAAGGCTTGTGAGGCCTGCCAATTCCACGCCAAGCAGATCCATCAGCCGGCAGGGGGTCTGCAGACTGTACCCCTCTCATGGTCGTTCGTAGTTTGGGGGCTGGACATTCTGGGCCCGTTCCCTCGGGCGCTAGGGCGCTATCGCTACCTCTACGTCGTCGTGGACAAGTTCACCAAGTGGGCTGAGGTGGAAGCTGTCCGCACCATCCCAGCGGGCTCCGCAGTCAAGTTCATCAAGGGCCTCGTGAGCCGATTTGGGGTGCCTAACCGCATCATCACCAATAACGGTTCGCAATTCACCAGTAATCTCTTCAAAACGTACTGTGCTAACCTTGCAACGCAGATATGCTACGCTTCGGTAGCGCACCCCCGGAGCAACGGCCAGGCCGAACGAGCCAACGCGGAGGTCCTGAGGGGCCTTAAAAGCAGGACCTTCAAGAAGAAGCTGGAGGCCTGCGGCAGGGGCTGGTACGACGAGCTCTAGTCTGTGTTGTGGTCTATCCGCACGACCGCGGCCAAGCCGACTAGCGAGACCCCGTTCTTCCTCGTCTACGGAGCTGAGGCCGTCCTCCCTCACGAGGTCAGGCGTAATTCCGCACGAGTCCTGGCGTTCGACGAGGCGCAGCAGGACGCCATGCGGGGGACGGATCTCGTGCTGGGGGAGGAACGCCGTCGAGAGGCCGCGTTGCGAGCGGCCAGGTATCAACAGGCACTGCGTCGGTACCACTGCCGCAACATCCACCCCAGGACTCTCGAGGTAGGGGACCTCGTGCTTAGATGGGTCCTCTCCAGGGAGGGGTTGCACAAGCTCTCTCCCGTGTGGGAGGGCCCATTCAAGGTTGTTCATGTTTCTAGGCCCGGCTCCGCGCGCTTGGAGACCCAGGAAGGGGTGCCCATCCAAAACGCATGGAACATTCAACATCTCCGAAGATTCTACCCCTGAGCGAGGACCAGTGCTTATGGAAAAGGCCCGGTGCCTGTGAAGAAGGCCAATGCCTGTGAAGCTGCCACATTTTGGGAAAGGCCCGGTGCCTGTAAAGAAGGCCAATGCCTATGAAGGTGCCGTGTTTTGGGAAAGGCCCAGTGCCTGTGAAGAAGGCCAATGCCTGTAAAGCTGCCGCATTTTGGGAAAGGCCCGGTGCCTGTGAAGAGGGCCAATGCCTGTGAAGCTGCCGCATTTTGGGAAAGGCCCGGTGCCTGTGAAGAAGGCCAATGCCTGTGAAGCTCGCCGCCCGTGACACTCTCACGTAATAATGAGTGGGGTTGTACACGCCCCGGAGTCTCCGGAGTGCCGCCCTCGGGCCTCGTGGGCTCCCGCCCACGCCCAGTGGCAGCACTTAGCTCCGCGCTGGTGAGAAGACGTCGAAGACTAGATTAGGTGCCAGACGTGGCTTTTTCATTTGCTTTCCGCCGTTGGCTTGTTCGTTCCTATTTGACGTTTTGTTGGAGCTGTTGCCGTCTCTAGCTTGAGACTCTTTGTCTTTCTCGCTCACTTGCCTCGTTTTCTCTCGTGCGAGTCTTGCGAGGGAGGTATGCGGGCGCCCTCGCGAGTGTTTTCTGCCCCGGTCGTTTGAAGTTTTCCTATCTGAGTCCGCCGCGGGAGCACCCCTCCCAGTCCGTGCCCCACGAGTGTCGCGACGCGAGCACAGGACCTGGGTCGGTCGCCCCCGCGACCAAGACCAGAAGCTACCCCTCCTGACTAATCCTTGCAGGACATGAAGCACACGGCGAGGCCTCGGCCTCGGGAGGCGAAGAGCGCGACAAGCCTCCCCGAGCTAAGTAGTCCCCGCACACGGGCACACAGCATGTAAAGATAACACGAAAATAGTGGAAACAGCACGATAATTAACAGTGACAGTTCAACACGCCCCGCGGGGCCCAATTCTACTTTCTTTTGCGCAGGAAAGGAAGAAAGACAAAACATGCACAACTTTCTCGGCACCAGCTCGCGGCGAGGGCTTGTACTGCCTCCGGGGCTCAGCCAGATCCCTGCTCTCGCTTGACCGGGGCGCGACGGCAGACTGACCGGCTACCTTCCCCCAGGCAGGCGCGACGGCGTGGGGGCTGGTCGCGACCACTGCTGGAGGAGCTGCTGTCCGAAGGGAAGTCGCCGAAGCTAGGTGAGTCCCGAGCACCGCCACCCATGCGCCTGTCACCACCTTCGTCTTGATCAACGCCGGGGCTGAGCACACGGCTGCGCTCATCGTCTTCGGGGCAGCACCCAGCACCGGCGGCCGTCCTCCCCGAACACCCTCACGTAGAGGGTGGCATCGCCATTGAACCTAAAGTGTAGGGTGCACCTCCGGCTCAGGCCACGCGCGCGGGCAAACGTTTGCCAGCTGTGGGTCAGGGCCGCGTCCCCAGCGACGGAGTCCTCCAGCGAAGCCCAGGAGGCCCTGCTGCGGTAGCCGCCCGCCTGAAGCCAGAGGCCGCCAGGAGCGCCAGCCGGAAGTTCCCCGACAAAGAAGCGGGGGAGCTGGAGCCAGGTGCTGGTCGGGTCCGCCGACCACACGACGAACTCCGGCAGAACCTCTGCCGAGCGGAAGCGCAGCCTGGGGTGTCACGCAGCTGCGGCGTGTCTCCCCTCTGCACCAGGGCGCTATTCGCCGTGCAGGGGACCGCCTCCATGACTACGGGAAGCCACTACAGAGCCTGCAGGATGCTTGCGAGGGCGGCCCCAGCCATGCTTGGTCGGAGGAGAGTCAGGCCCTTCCTGATGAGCCTTTCCCTTCTCCGCGGCCGAGAACCTCCTCGGCGGGGCCATGGGAGTGGCGAGCAACCGAGATGGGGAGAAAGGAGTAGCAAGAAGGAATAAATTGAAGGGACTCACGTCGTTCTGTACTTATAGCCGGAGAAGGCCAACCGTCGGCCACCACGATCGCAGGTAATCATGACCCATTTTTGCATGCAGAGACTTGTCAAGTCGTGCGGTTGCCGAGGCATCGTGGGAACCGGAGACGCCTACGTCCAATCAATCGCCATGCGGCGCCCAATGCAGCAGGCTGTTGGGGCCCGCGGCGCTTCGCACTTGCCCTTTCGTTTCTCCGATAAGCCAAGTCCGAGCACGCCTTGGGCCCGGGGGCTACTATCGGTGTTCTGGGAACGGGGGTCCCCAGACTTGCCTGCCTGCGGCCTGCGGCATGGCTCAAGTGGGCGCCCAGTGCAGCCCAGCTTCATCAGCTCAAGCTCAAGACCCTCGTGAGGGGCCAAGCCTCGCGGGACGGATGACGGGAAGCTTCCTCAGGAGCAACCTCCTCAAGCAGGCTCGCAAGGAGGTGGAGAGATCAAGGCAGGGTACCTCGCGAGGAGCCCGTGATGCAAGCCATGACCACCGAGACCAGGTGGGCGCCAGGCGGGCGCCGGCCTGCGCACTGTCCTTGTTTCCCCTTCGGTGCAAGGGGGGCAAGCACAGGCCAAGGCATCAGACAAAGGTTACCGTTTCAGTGCAACAAGACCAAGACCAGCAGAGCAGCAGGATGGAGGTCACTGTGGAGCCCAGGACGGCGTCATCGTCTGAGCCTTTGGTAGCCGAAGACCAACTTTAGTCAGGATAAGTGTACCAGATGTTCCCCTTCAAAATGGCCAATTGTTGGCGCCCTTCCCGCTCATTATTTGGGAAGAGGCCCAGGGCCTCTTTCTATAAATAGGACTTGCCACCACAGAGTAGAGGCATCGAGCATCTATCTCAAGAAGACGCATAGACTAGAGAGAGGCGACTGAACTCACCCAAACAGTTCATCGCACCAGCTCTAGAACAGCCCCTCGCGAGGCTGTTCTCCCCTTTGTATTGTTCATTATTAGCCCCTGAGGCAATCCACCACACCACACACTTGAGTAGGGTATTACACCACAATGGTGACCTGAACCAGTATAAATCTCGTTTCCCTTGTGTGTTCATCTTTCTTGCTTAGATCCTTGTGAGACTTTGAGATGTGAGCTGGTAGGGGAAAGATCTTCATGCGCACCCCACTGTTCGAACCTCAAGGGTCTGCCGGAACCCGAAATCCGACAGCTAACCTATACTTATAGTGGCCACGGTCCTCTTCCCCCCGAACGTAGGTGGGAAGGGATCCCACAATGGCCAATTTGAAAGGGGACAAGTAGTACGTCTTATCATGACGAAAGGTGGTCTTCGCTTGAAAAGCTTCCAGTTGTGACGCGGTGGTGGGATCAGTGATGACATCCGCCCTGCCGCGCCCATGGTCTTGGTCTCATTGCACTAGAATGGAAACCTTTGCCAGATTCCTTGGGAACCCGCGCCTGCGCTTGTCTCCTTAGCACGAAGAGGAAACTGCCTCCTCTGCGCCTGCCGGCGCCTGCCTGGACTTGGTCGTCACAGCTTGCGTCATGGTTGCCTCATGAGGCTGGGTACCTGCATAGAAATCTCCGCTCCTCGGGAGGCCGCATGGGGAGGCCACTCCCTTGGGAGGTCTTGGTGTCGTCCGCCTCATGAGGCTTGGCCCCTCGCGAGGGTCTTGTCTTGACAGTCTTGGAGGTGGGCCGTACAAGGCCGTCGAAAGAGCAAAGTCATGCGCCGCATGTAGGCAAGTCTGGGTACCCTAGTTCTCAGAATGCTGACAATCATTTGTGATGTTCACATATCATATGCATTGCTGAATAAGGGACCGTTTGTGATGACACTTTGCACGCTAGTTTTTTTGCTGCACCGATCCAAAAAAATTGACTTCCGCGGAATCCCCGCACCTCCCCCTAACTAAAAGCCAGATGCCCCTTGTTTTTGCCTTCCTTTCCATCTTGAAATCTTCACTCCTTGCTTGCAGCGCCACCTCCTCACCGGTGACCCTCCTTCACACTGCTCGGCCTCGTCGATCCAGGCAGGTAATCCACACCAGACCCCCATCCACCTCATCCTTCCACATCCCACATGCCCCCACCCCCAGCATGACACCATCCACCGAAATTACCTACCCCTCGCCCAAATAAGCGCCGCCCTAAGCCATGGTGCACACAGTATAGCCAGGAGCTCAAGGAGCATTTGGCAGCGGAGAAGCAAATCGCGGTCGCACGCGGGGATGAGGTCGCGATGGCTGTCATTCGTGCCAACCCCCGGATCTTGGAGGAGCACCTCACCGTCGAGGCCACCGTCGACGCCTCACGCACCGACGTCACAACGCAGTTGCCTGCTTTAAATGACAGTTCATGGCATTTTCTTGTGGACACCATCGCTGCCTTCGATGAAGACTACGAGGTATTTTCTCAGCTTGCCCGTGATTACCTCAACTCGAGAGCCAGCAGGTTGCTGCCCGGAGCGGCTCAGACAACTCACCACAACGACGAGGGCACCCACGATGTGGGGGCCTCACCCTCTTCCATGTCCAAGGATCCAATCATCATTGACATCTCCGACGATGAGGAGTAGCTTGTCTTATTAGCTCACTATAAGGACCTATGTTCAGTTTGCTAGCTATGCCGATTAAGCATGTTCAGTTTACCTAGTGCATGTGCTGCTCCTGCCTTCCCTTAACCAATTCTAGTGAATTTTTCTATCTACTTTTACCATGCAATCTGTTGCTCTAGTGTATATGTCCTATATGTCGTGCAATGTGGTGCTCACTTATTAATTGTTTGGTTAATTAGTTGTCGTGTTTAGATAACAATTTGGTTCAGTTTTGCAAATGTGATGTTCAATTATTCATGGTGCAATTTTGTATTGTCTTCCATGTGAGAAATAAATTGAAATTATCTTTACAAAATACACAAGAAACAAATACAATTTCTTTATTTCCAAGTTGTGAAGCATGCTTCATTTTGCTAATTATCTGATCTTCTAGTATGTTATATATTGTGCAATACGGTGGTCAATTAACTTTTGGTTCATTAGTTGTGGTGTTTCGTTAACTGTTTCGTTCAATTCTCCAATGCGATGTTCAATTGTCGTGGGTGCATTTTGTTATTGTATACCATGTGAGAAATAAATTGAATTTGACTGTACTAAATGCATGAGAAACAAATACAATTTCTATATTTCCAAGTTGTTAAGCATGCTTGGTTTGGTTAACTGTCTGATCTTCTATTAAGAGTATGTTATATTATGGAGTGGTGCTCAGTTAATGTTTGGTTCATTTTTTGTGGTGTTTAGTTAACTGCTTGGTTCAATTCTACAATGCGATGTCCAATTGTTGTGGGTAGAATTTTGTATTGTTCTGTATGTGAGGAATTAATCGAATTTGGCTGCACTTAATACATGCGAAACATATATGGTTGCTATATTTTCTAGTTCTTAATCATGCTTGGTTTGAATAAATGGGTTTTCCATGTGGCTCAAATTAATCTGATGAATTTGCAATGTTCTTATTTCTCATCAACATATTAATAGATAGCATGCGAACCCTCACTTAACTTGATCACTAACTACCTTATATGTGTTGCAGGGAAACAATGGGAAGCACTGAGGTTTACAATCGAGGTTTGCACATGCATGGTCCTTTGTCTAATAGCACATTATTGTGCAATTGCAGGAACCATTCTAATATTTAGGTTTTTAATAATTTGGTCTTGCACATGTAGGTTCTGCTGTCAGAGGTTTTGACCCATTGTTCGACCATTTTTGCATATGGGGAAATGAGTTGTCCAAGAGTATCAGTCAAGTCAAGAAACTCAGAAAGATTGTTAGGATAAAGAAATTACCGACAAAACAACAAGATCTTTGTCTGCACAATGAAGAAGACGTCAGTTCACTACAGGATGGTACTAACTATTATACCTTGGCTTTTTTATTCCTTTGCCCCATTTCCAATCTATAGAAGATATTTATGCACATCCTTGTTTTCAGACCTTTCCAAAGCAGTTCATTGATGATTACCTCTCAAACCACCTGTATGGTCAGGAGGCGAGGAAGGTATTCATACAACACCCACGGTTCAATATTGAAGTGTTCTTGAAGAGGATGAAGGATGGACGGTCAATTACCCGCATGCACTGGCCTAAAGTTGTAAAGACCTTCAACATCAATGAAGGCTCAATATTCGCATTTCGCTTCAGCAATTTTCCAGATGAGTTTCGTCTCTGTATGTACCGTCTATGTTGCTAATTTCGAAAGGTTATAGATGTTGCATGTGAAACTTGGTGCTGGTGCAGTTGTGTAATGGGGTAGCTGAGTGCTGAAGCTATATGATGTTGTACTTTGATGTATTTAAATTATGAAATCCTACTTCCTTAATACAAAAATGAAATACATTGTGTTCTTAATATGAAATGCCAATTTGAGTAATAAATGGATTATTAATAATAGGACAATTAGTCTGCTAATTGCCAATTAGCCTGCTAATTGGGGTTTTCTATTTCAAACGGTTATTGAGAAAACACTGTGGGCAATGACCTCATGCAACACACAGAGTTTCTAGGAGTAATCCGTGTTGGATCAATGAACAATCACACATGACTTCCTCCTGAAAACTGTTTGCGTTAGGCCACCTTGCGCAAACGTTTACCACATAAAAAGTGTGTGTGATGGATAGCCTATGCCACACAGTTTATTCTATGCACCGTGTGTGATGCATTCAATAACGCAAACGGTAAAATTGTTAATATCGTCTACAATGGCAACACTATCACAAACAATTTAATGGGTGTTGACACCAGATTTTGGCATGGTCGAAAACATAATTAACAATGCCACAAATGTAAAAGGGCTCAAACTTTGATATTTGGGTCATGGCCATCCGAACACATCTCTAAGGCCGAAGTTGTGTTCGAAGTACTGAGATTTTGTATCCAGAACACTGTTTGGCTGATTACGCCCCCAAGATGACCTCATATGGAAAACTGATCTACACGCGTTTTCTTTGCCTCGTCGAAACGAATGATTTTGATATAAAGATCATCCCAATCCGAGGTCGTATGCAAAAGTTAGAGCCCACACAGCGCGACCCTCTAGTGAGCAGAATATGACGCCCGGAACCAGACACACATGTAAGTATGTGTGATGAGCTGCGTGAATAATTAGCTGTTTTGCGCGAGTGATTTGGCCCTAAAGATACCGTGGAGTCAAAAAAATTTCAACATTAAAGTTGTTCATCTCGCCGAAACGGTCAAGACTACTTTTGGTTTCGTTTTCATCCGAGGTCGTTTATTGCCTCAAACGTGGCCCGCAAGGTGCAACCAGGTTATAAATCGAACAATTTTGGAAATTTCGGATTCCAAGTTGGACGTAGACTAGGGTTTTTGATGTGAATTATAACTTTTCCTTGTACGGGAAGTCTATCCGCCTCTTATATACTTGACGGGTGACGGCCGATTGATAACACAACACACAATCGCAAAAACCCATCTACAAACTTTCATCTCCTACCCTAGTTTTGTGCTTCTTGTTCATCGGTGTTGTTTGCTTCAGAAGGCTTCGATCTACGAAGTCCTAGAGGCAGGTGAACCGACCTAGGGCAGCCCATCACCGCCATGAGTCCTGACGGGGTCCCTCCCAGCCGCATGGGGTTTCGGGTCTTCAAAAGCGTTCGCCGGATTGTCTTGCATATCGCGCTTCTAGTGAGCCTCCTTCGGCAACGTGCCTTGTGTATTGTGCTCGACGCCGAGGGTACACGGTGATGTGTTCATGTGCGTACACACTTTTTGGTGACTCCGATGGGGACTGAAGATCAAATCATCTACCACTTCTAATCTTTTATCTTTTCTCCTTAACCCTAGTTCTTCTACTTCTCCATTCTTCATTTGTTCTTCTTGTTGTTGGGTGGCGAACCATGATGCTCTAGAGGTGGTTAGGTTGACGTAGGGCATCCCATAGCTGGCACACGCCTTGACGGGGTCCCTCCCGGGCGTGTGGGGTTTTGGGTCCTCAAAAGCACCCGTCGGATTGCCTGCATACCGCGCTTCCAGCCGGGTCTCTTCTACGTGAGTTGCGGTGCATCACCCCCGGTGTCTAGGGTACATGGTGGCGTGTTCATGTGCAAACACACTTTTTGGCGACTCCGCTAGGGACTGAAGATTAATCATCATCATCCACCATGTCTGATCTTCCCAAGCCATCTGAGGTAGACGCCGATAACATCATTAAGCCTAGTCTTGATGAGATATCGGCCGATCATCGCCAAATCTATGAGGAGTACAAGAAGGCGTGCAAAGATAAGTATTTGTAGGAGTTCCATGCAAAATTCAAGAAGGATCGCCAAGACAATATCACTTCGATTGAAGAACTCAAGTTCCCTCATCTTCAAACCGAGCAGGTTAAACCCTCTGTGAGTACTACCTTTTCTCCTGAGCAGTGGGCTGAGATTGAGAGTCGTATTGCTCATGGTAACAATCTGGTCTATCAAACTTTCATAGAAAATACTAATACTTAGAAAAATATATCTCAATCATCTAGTGTTAATGGTGGTATAGCTGCTAGCGTGCAAAACCATAATCTGGCTTTACCTATTTCATTGGTGCCTCCCATGCCGATGACTTATTACCCTACCCAAGCAAAATAGATTGTGGTTGCACCCATTAATCCTACCATGAGCATGCCAGGTTCGGTGGAAACACCGAACAAAGCCCTAATTATAGGTGCAAATGCTGTTAGATCACTGTCGAATTACAATTTGGCATACATGCCACAATTCACACCTCCAACTACTAACCCTACTCCTCCTATGCCACTGCCACAAGCTTCATCTTCCACTGTGGATGATGGTCTAGCTAATCTTAGGGAGGAGATGGCTATGATGCTCCGAGAGAATTTTGGAGTTGAGTTACCAAGGAACCGTATTTACCAATAGCCATATCCAAAATACTTTGATGAAATTCAATGCCCTCCAGGATATAACATTCCAGATTTTGTTAAGTTTCATGGAGAGGGCACAAAAACCACATGGGAGCATGTTAGTCAGTACTTGGCACAATTAGATGAGGCAAGTTCACGAGATGAGCGGAGAGTACGTTATTTTCCTTTATCTTTAATTGGTATTGCTTTCTCGTGGTTTTTTTGCGTTACCACCCGATTCTATTACTACATGGTTTCACTTGGAACAAATGTTTCATGATCATTTTTATAGTGGTGATAAATGAGCTTAAGTTGTCACATCTTACATCGGTTAGACAAAAGCATGATGAATCGGTCTCCGATTACATCAAGAGATTTAGAGAGACAAAAAAATGGTGCTATAGTTTGGTGATAACCGAGAGAGATTTGGCTGATCTTGTGCTTAGTGCTTTGAGAACTCACATTAGAGAAAGGCTAGAAGGATATGAGTTTTTAAATATCAACCAAGTCTTGCAAAGGGATTTGGCTCAAGAAATTCGAAGCAAAGATCTTAAAGAAGTGCATAGATATAAAACTGATTTTCCTAAGATGAATATGGTTGAATATGATAGTGACCACTCGGACGATGAGGGTGATATTTATGCTGCTGAATTAGTTTGGCCATCTAAGGCCAAACCATTTACTTGCAATGATATAAAGCCGATTCATAAGAATCATAATGAAGAGTTGAAATTTACTTTCAACATTGCTAAGTGTGATAGAATATTTGATGCTTTGTTGCAAGCCAAGATTATTAGAATATCTCATACTTTACCACTGTTTGAAGAGCAGAAACGGTGCGCTTATTGCAAGTATCACAATTCTTTTTCTCATGCTACTAACAATTGCAATGTTTTTCGAGGACAGACACAATCGGCCATTAATGACAGACGATTGAACTTTTCTGAAATGCAAGTTGACAAACAGCCTTTTCCAATGAATACCATGGATTTGCAGGGAAATAAGCTACTCATTTGGCTGGAGGTAGCCGAGTCAGCTAATAAGAATAACGTTGTCATTGGTGAGCCCAGCAAAAATAAGGAGAGCATCAAGGTCTTGGGGAGACACGTTGTGTTTGACAAGCAACCAAGTGGCAAGGAGATAATCAAGATCACCATCAAGAATCCTACACTCGGGTTTTTAAGCCCAACAGTCCAGAGATTGGCAAGTGGAAGATGAGTGAAGCTAAAGTGCAGCGCAAAAGAATCAAGCCAAGTTTTGATATGCTATTGTCAAAATATGCCAATCAAGCGGCCGGTTCTAGCTCTAACCGGTCGTCAAAGTGCTCAAGATCACCTCCGAGGGAAGAATTTCAGCATCACGTAAGGTCATATAAGTCATGGGCACCAGGACCATGGATGGCGCCACCCCCTATGCGCCATACCACATGGGAGGCTTCAATGGATGGGGGCACCCCCAATGGCCCCTTATGCTTTTCATCCGGGGTGGGAAGAACCAAGGAGACCCGTTCATGAGAGGCTTTCTTATCCCACATGAGGACGTTTGAACAATGGTGTCAACTGGCCAATGCAAGTTAATCAAAAAGGACTCAGCTAGCAAATGTGGTGTGCTAAATCACCAAGTGCTGAAATTTCAGAACCTAGCAAGCAAAACGAGAAGAGTACTAGTGATGAAACTATTTTGATAGGCACTAAAGGATTAATAATCAAAAAGCCGATTGTTGTTGATAATCCGGCCAATTCTAATAAGTATGTGGTTGTTGTCCAGCAAGGTCCCATTGCTAATGATCATGAAGCTAGCACAAGCAAGGCCAAGATGAAGGATCCAAAATATACTCAGCCAAAGTGGTATCCCTCTGTCCTGACCAAGGCACAAAAAGGAGGTTGCAGCGCATGAAGAGCCACAAGAAGGAGGAACAAGAAGCGGAGAGGCAAAGAGATAAACTGTTCAATGAAACTGGTCCCATGATGCCCACAAAACAAGTGTGGAGGCCTAAGCAAAAGGAAAGCATAGCATCTTTTGCATTGGTCATGGCAACACCTACATAACCAACGGAGGACGATGCGGCCCCTTTTACATCATCCACTTCCCTATTATTTCATTTTCACTTGGAGATATTTCGGAGTCAGTGGACATGCTTGATAATGGAGATGATATTCTGGATTATGAGTCTGCACTGGTTCATGAAGGTATGGATAGTAATATGGTGTATTACTTACCCACTGAATTTCATTCTATAGATGAAGAAGGGGAAGTAGCACAATTGGATTTTGGTCCTAAAAATGCTATATTCGAGAAGCCAAAAGAATCGGTGACGCACTTGAAGCCATTCTTCCTTAAAGGTCATATTAATGGATCGCTGATTGCTAGAATGCTTGTTGATGGTGGGCTGTGGTGAATCTTCTGCCATATTCGGTCTTCAAAAAACTAGGGCCGCATGATGAAGAGTTGATAAAGACCAACATGGTGCTCAATGGATTTGAAGGCAAAGAGAAAACTGAAGCCAAGGGTGTGATGTATGTGGAGCTTACGGTGGGAAGCAAAACTTTGGCTACTCCATTCTTTGTCACTGAGGTGCAAGGTAACTACAATGTGATATTAGGCCGCGATTGGGTTCATGCAAACCAATGTGTGCCATCTACTATGCACCAGTTTTTAATTCTGTGGGTCGATGATGAAGTGGAGGTCATTCATGCGGATAATTTGGCTTGTGTTTCTTTGGCCGATGCATCGATGGATTGGCAACATCCCAATGCTACTTGCTTGATGGGGCGGGACCTATCAGAATTTGATTTTCTTAGTGCTACAAAAAGTGGTTTCGTGCCCATTTCTTTAAAGCCGGTTGGCGATAATCGGCTCCAAGGTTTGATGTATTTAAATGGATCCTAACTCAGAGTGGTTACAAAAGCGTCTTGTAGAATATCGATCCAATGAGAATGATATGTATGAGTCCATAGAAGAGTTACATGATATGGATAAATGAGGACAAGGTTTTACATCGACCGATCCATTAGAATAGATAGATATAGGAGATGGTTCAATTCCTAGGCCGACATTTGTAAATGAAAAATTTAATAGTCAATCATAAAGTTAAGTTGATCGAGCTATTAAAAGAATATGTTTGTTGCTTTGCATGGGAATATCATGAGATGTCAGGTTTAAGCGAGAGCTAGTGGAGCATGAGTTACCTATAAAGGCCAATTTTAGACCATACAAGCAATCGGCCAGAAAGTTTAATCCAAAACATATGACCGGATCAAGGCAGAGATCGGTCGTTTGCTTAAAGCTAATTTTATTAGACCTTGCAGGTATGCCAAGTGTATTTCTAACATTGTACCAATGGAGAAGAAAGGCTCCGGCAAGTTTAGGGTGTGTATTGATTTTAGAGACTTGAATAGATCTACAACCAAAGATGAGTATCCCATGCCCATAGCCGATATGCTTATTAATGATGCTTTTGGACATAAGGTTATTAGTTTTCTTGATGGTAATGCGGGATATAACCATTTTTTTATGGCCGAAGAGGACAAGTCCAAAATGGCTTTTTGATGCCCCAGTTTCCTTTGTTTATTTGAGTGGACGGTGATGACCTTTGGATTGAAAAATGCTGGCGCCATGTATCAAAGGGCTATGAATTTATTTTTTCATGATTTACTTGGTGTTATACTTGAGGTTTCTATTGATGATATTGTTGTCAAATCATATGCTTTTGAATCTCATCTAGCCGATTTGCGCTTTGCTTTTGAAAGAATGAAAAAATATGGGCTAAAGATAAATCCTTTGAAGTGTGCTTTTGGTGTATCACCTGGGAAGTTTCTGGGTTTCATTATTCATGAAGATGGCGTGGAAATTGATCCCAAAAAGATAGAAGCTATACAGAAAATGGAGGCTCCAACATGCAAGAGAGATGTGCAAAAATTCCTTGGCAAGGTCAATTATTTGAGGAGGTTCATAACCAATCTATCAGGGAAGCTTGATGCATTTACTCCTATCCTTCGGTTAAATAATGATGTTGATTTTACTTGGGGGGCAAAACAAGAAGAGACATTTGATATGATTAAGAAATATTTGTGCACTCCTCCAGTTATGAAAGTGCCCAGGCACGGGGAGCAATTTAAACTTTACATTGCAGCAGCGAAAGGTGTTATTGGTGCTGTATTGGCTCAAGATACGGAAGGGAAAGAACATGCTATTACTTATGAGCCGATGCTTATTGGACGCCGAGACAAGGTATACATTTATTGAAAAACTATGCCCATGTTTATATTATGCTTCTACTAAATTGAGACATTATTTAGTACCTAGTGCTTGCATAGTTGCTTGTCAAACTGATGTCATTAAGTACATGTTGCATAGACCAATTCTTCGTGGTAGAATTGGCAAGTGGGCTTATGCTTTGATTAAATATGATTTGGCCTACAAATCTTTAAAGTCCATGAAAGGCCAAATCATCGCTAATTTTATTGTTGAACATCGGATTGATGACAAGCATGATGTTGATATAAATCTTGTCTCATTAGTACCATGGAGGTTGTATTTTGATGGTTCAGTTTGTAGCAATGGCCAAGGCGTTGGTATTATTTATATATCTCCTCATGGTACAGCTTTTGAAGCCTCATGCCGTTTAGAATATTTTTGCATAAATAATCAAGCCAAATATGAAGCATTGTTTTTTCGGCTTAGAGATGTTGCTTGCCATAGGTGCTACACATATTGAGGCTTTTGGTGATTCGTTATTCGTAGTGCAGCAAATATCCAAAGTTTTCCAGTGTTTAGAGAAATCACTTAATCTTTATCTTGATAAATGTCCAGATATAATTTCTACTTTTGATTATTTTAGCATTGCTCATATATCTAGGCATGATAATTGGAGAGCAAATGAGTTGACACAACAAGCATCCGTCTATCATGTTGATCATGGCATGTTTCATATTTCTCAAAGGCCGATGTCTAGTCCTGCCAACATAGGGGAGGCTGAACCGGAGCCCACCGTTTCGACCACTAATAAAATATTTAATGAAGGAGAAGATCAAGACTAGAGGAGACCCATTACTGATTATTTGTGTGATCCTAGTACAAGGGTGGACAGGGCTTTTCGGCGTATGGCTTTCAAATGCATAATGAGAGATGATGATCTCTATCGCCGAACAGTTGATAATGTTCTTTTAAAGTGCTTGGACGAGGACCAAGCGAGAGTTGCTATGGGAAAGGTCCATAAAGGTGTTTGTGGCACTCATCAGTCAGATCCCAAGATGAAATGGTTATTACCACGTGCTGGGTTTTATTGGCCGACGATGGTTAATGATTGCTTCCGGTATTATAAAGGATGTAAAGCCTATCAAAAGTTTGGTGATGTTCAGTTGGATCCTGCTTCTATGTTACATCCTATTATCAAGCCATGGCCTTTTAGAGGGTGGGGATTAGACTTTAATGGAGAGATTTAACCTTGTTCTTCAAAGGGGCATCGGTTCATGTTGGTGGCAACTGATTATTTCACTAAATGGCATGAAGCAATGCCACTCAAAAATATGACGCATACGGAGGTAATTCAATTCATAACTGAGCACATTATTCATAGATTCGGCATTCCCCAAACATGAACTATGGACCAAGGTTCATCTTTTATGTCACATCAAGTTAGAGAATTTGCCAAATCATATAAAATAAAGTTGCTCAATTCTTCTCCATATTATGCCCAAGCCAATGGACAAGCTACTCATGTTGACTATGAGATAGTAGCACTAAATATGGACTTGACTCTGAGATAGTAGCTTTTTTCTGTGAATCATTCACTACTCATGTTGTTCTCCCTAAGGACAAGTGGTTTAAATATAATCCTACTATTGAAGTAAAAGTAGCTTCACCTGTTACAGTTGAAGAAAAGACTATCACTTATAATGATCCTATTGTTCCAACTACTTATATTGAGAAACCAACTTTCCCTGTTAGGATAAAGGATCATGCAAAAGCTTCAACAGTTGTTTGTAAGAGTAATACTAGAACATATACACCACCTGAGCAAATTAAAGTTGAACCTAGTATTGCTATGGTTAAAGATCTCTTAGCTGATAATATTGATGGGCATGTTATTTGTTTCTGTGATCAAGCTGCTAGACCCGATGCTAAGAAACATAGACCCGTTGTAGGCATGCCTCTTATTTCTGTTAAAATAGGAGATCATTGTTATCATGGCTTATGTGATATGGGTGCTAGTGCCAATGCAATACCCTTTTCCTTATATGAAGATATTATGCATGATATTGCACCTGCTGAGGTAGAAGAAATTGATGTTACAATTAAGCTTGACAACAGAGATACTATTTCACCAATCGGGATTGTTAGAGATGTTGAAGTCTTGTGTGGGAAAGTTAAATATCCTGCTGATTTTCTTGTTCTTGGTTCCCCACAAGATGACTTTTGTCCCGTCATATTTGGTAGGCCCTTCTTGAACACTGTTAATGCTAAGATTGATTGCGAAAAGGATGTAGTTACGATTGGCTTAGGAGATATGTGTCATGAGTTTAATTTTGCTAAATTTCGTAGACAACCCCATGATAAAGAATTACCTAGTAAGGATGAAATTATTGATCTTGATTCTATTGACGTGCCTCCTACTGATCCGTTAGAACAATATTTGCTAGACCATGAAAATGACATGTTTATGAATGAAAGAAGGGAAATAGATGAAGTATTCTTTAAACAGGGACCTATTTTGCAACACAACTTGCCTGTTGAAATCCTAGGGGATCCTCCACCACCCAAGGGTGATCCCGTGCTTGAGCTTAAACCATTACGTGATACTCTTAAATATGCTTATCTTGATGAAAAGAAGATATATCCTATTATTATTAGTGCTAACCTTTCAGAGCAGGAAGAGGAAAGATTATTGAAAACTCTGAAGAAGCATCGTGTTGCTATTGGATATACTCTTGATGATCTTAAGGGCATTAGTCCCACTCTATGCCAACACAAAATAAAATTGGAGGAATACGCCAAACCAGTCATTGATCACCAACGACGGTTAAATCCTAAGATGAAAGAAGTGGTAAGGAAAGAAATACTAAAGCTCCTCGAGGCAGGTATAATTTATCCCGTTGCTGATAGTCAGTGGGTAAGTCATGTCCATTGTTTCCCTAAGAAGGGAGATATTACTGTTGTTCCTAATGATAAAGATGAATTGACCCCGCAAAGAATTATTACAGGTAATAGGATGGTAATTGATTTCCGTATGTTAAATAAATCTACTAAAAAAGATCATTACCTTTTATCTTTTATTGATCAAATGCTAGAAAGACTATCCAAACATACACATTTTTGCTTTCTAGATGGTTACTCTGGTTTCTATCAAATACCTGTATGAGGGGAGGATCAGGAAAAGACCACTTTTACTTGCCCTTTCGGTACCTTTGCTTATAGACGTATGCCTTTTGGTTTATGTAATGCACCTGCTACCTTTCAAAGATGCATGATGGCTATATTCTCTGACTTTTGTGAAAAGATTTGTGAGGTATTCATGGATGATTTCTCCGTTGATGGATCCTCTTTTTATGATTGTGTCGGGGAAGCTGATCCACGAACACCTATGGGGCCGGCGGACCGGGCCCCTTTCGGTTCGGCGGGGGGCGGAGATCGCGCGAAGAGCAGATCGAGGCGAAGCACACGAGCGATTTACCCAGCTTCGGAGCTCTCCGGAGAGATAATACTCCTACTGCTGCATGTCTGATTGTATTGAGTTCTTGCTCGGGAGCGCTAAGTGCTACAGTACACATTAGCTGCTAACGAGACCGAGCGTGAGTGTTTTCTGGCTTCGAACCCTTCGACCCCCCCCCCTATGTTGTGCATGGGCCTCCTTTTATATGCTCAAGGGGTCACCGACAGGTGGCAACGTAGGCAAGGGTAAAAATGGAAAGATGTTGCGGTTGGTACAACTACTTGTACAGTGTATCCTACCTAACCCTGACGGCAGGGGACAAAGGCATTAAATGCCCGTCTGCGTCGCCCAAACAGTGCAAAAAGGGACCGTCAGGGGTGCCACCGCTTGCCACGATGGCAATCTTGTCAGCATCGCTTGCCACCTCGCACCACTGGCTGCACAGCCTCTTGCCACGCGCACCTGGAAAGGTCCCAGGGCGACACGTTGATGGATGCGCTGGAGCGTGGGTACTGAGTGGTAGCTTGCCGCGGCAAGTGCCTTGCCGCGGTCATTGTCTTGTCGCGTCTGGAAGCTTGTCGCTCACCAGGCCTTGCCGGGACGCGTGGCGCGTCGCGGCAAGTTCCTTGAGATGCCTCGGTTGGCCTTCCCAACAAGCTCCTCTCGCCGGGGCCTTGTCTTCTTGGCTTGAATACTTTGTTCTTGAATGGCTCCAATAGGAACCACGGAGGACGTTGGCGGCCACCCGGCAAGCCCTGCCGCGGGGTGCTGCGACTACCCGTGCACAAGTTCGGGATACTAGGGTACCCCTACTCTAGTACACCGACAGGAGCCCCCGAGCCTGGGCCACACACGGTGCCGAGCGCTGTTGGGCCAGGCCCAAAACAGGGCACGGGCACGCGCGGCCTGGGTTACGCCGTATCTTACTCCGTATCCACCGCGCCCTCCCCTAACGGCACACGTTGAATGCGGCGTCGTGGGAGAGATCGTGGGTGGTTTCTTTATTCGGAAAGGCGGAACGTCCGCCCCCTCCCTCTTTATAAGCAGGGGAAACAGGGGCAGTTCGCCCATCTCGCCATTTGTTGTTCCAATCTCACAAACCACCGCCGCTCCCTCCTTCTGAAAGAGAGCAGCGCTCCGCCCCCCATCGCCACCAGCACCACCAACGCCGTCGATCTCCCCCACCACCTCCGCCATGGCTCCGAGAACCGGCAAGGGGAAGGCCGTGAAGACGACCGAGGCGCAGCGGCTCGTGGCGCTGCGAAGGGAGCGGACAACCTTCCCCCCCCCCCCCCCGGCTCGCCGCGAAGGAGCTGAGGGAGTACTATTACCTCTTCTGGTCGACGGAGACGCGAGCGCATCCGCGCACGAAGGTACTCTCCGCCGCCGCTTCGGAACGGGCTCCGAATGGATATCCCTTCTTCGCGCTGTTCTTCTACTGCGGGCTCTGCCCGCCTTTCTCTGAATTCTTCTGCGATATCATGAACACCTACGGGTTCCACCTCCTTGACTTCACCCCCAATGCCGTTCTGACCATGGCAGTTTTCGCACATCTCTGCGAAAACTTTGTCGGAGTCCATCCAAATGTAGCTCTTTTCCGCCACTTCTTCATGCCCCGTGTCGAGAGAGGAGAGCCTTTATCTGGCGGAATCGCCTGGATCTCGAGAGCCGGCAAGAACGAATCTTATCTAGAGGGAGAGCTCCACGGCAAGTGGGAGGAGTGGAGAGCAGAATGGTGCTGGATTGTCGAGGAGAACCCGCAGCCGTTTACCGCCCAGCGCCAAGCCCCAGTAGCGCGCGGCAACGATTGGAGCAGCGTGGCCCCGGAAGATGATAGGCTGAAGATTGCCATCACCAGGATCCTACGCCTCAGGCTTGCCGGTCTTACTGTAGGCGCCGTTGGCGCAGATTTCCTTCACCGCCGCATCACCCCCCTGTAGGAGAGGAGGAGACCCGCCTGGGAGTTCGGGGGTGCGGCGGACATCATGAGGCTGCGCCCGGGCCTCAACTTCAACTTCATGGTCCTGTAACTAGACGCGATGCTCAAGGAGCTGTTCAAGCACGACCCTCAACATCCCGAATGGTTCATGTTGCCGAAGGGTGTCGTTCCGCTGTGCAACAATTCCTCGCTCGACCGCATCCGTGCAATGATGCCACTGTGCGATTCGCATGGAATTGTCCCAACTTGGCAAGAGCCTACAGACGACATCGTGCAGGAGTTCTTCGACGGCTTGGTAGAAGTGGTAGTCTGCGTCGATGAACAGAAGAGCCTCACCCGTGACACCACCGACGCGGAGATGCAGCGCATCGCCACTAGGGCGGAAGAGGCGGCGGCAGCCGCTGCCGCGGGTGAGTTTGGATTCACCATGGAGGAGGCAGAGGCAACAGAGGTGGCAAGTCTTGCCTAGCGAGAGTGGCTTGCCGGTGAGGGAGAGCTTGCCGGCGAGGGAGAGCTTGCCGAGCCTGAAGCCGAGTCGAGCGAACCTGCCGAGGGTGCGAGCGGCTCGTCGGAGTCCGACTCCTCTTCCTCCTCGTCTTCAGACAGCCCGCCGCAAGCAGAGCCCCCAGCTCCACCAAGAAGGCGCCTCCGCAAGGTTGGGGACATAGCGGGGCGGCAGACGAGTCAACAGCCGCCGCGCCGCGCGACACGCTCCACCGCGACAAGCACTGTTGCCGCTGGAGCGCCTCACGCCGCTGCGGCAACTGGAGCGGGGTCCTCCCAGACCGCCACTTCTGCTCCTGCCGCCGCCCCCGCCAAGCGGTTAAGGGAACCCACTCCTCCACCTCGTCGCGCCGAAGGTGGGCCGGACTTCGACCTCTCCGCGCTCAGCTCCGACGAGGAAGAAGAAGAGTAAGATTCTTTGCTGTACTTGTAGTTCTTCAATTCTTGCTGTCTTGTCCTGTATCTGATTTGCTTTATTCTGAACTCATTCCTTTTCAGGACGCTGGCCCAGAGAGTGGCGAAGAGAGCCAAGGTCCCGGTGATTGTCATCGAGGACGAACCCACCGCGACAGTAGGGGGTGCTCCCGAGACCACCTTGCCGGACCCGGCAATCATTCCCCAAAGCAGCCCCCAGCGCAGCCCCCAGCGTAAGTATATGGTTTACTTCCCGTTGTTAGGCGCGCATGGGTGCTTTTCTTTGCTGATATCTGACTCTTGATTTGTGTAGGAGCAGAGCAGCTTTACCAGGAGCGCTCGGAAGCCGTCCCCGACGTGCCATCTGCTTCGACTACGCCGCCAAGGGAGGATTCCCCGGCAAGGGAGCGTTCTCCGGCAAGGAAGCGCTCTCCGGTGAGGGACAGCACCAACGATCCCCCGGTAGCGGAGACCGTGACAGCAGAACCTAGCACAGGTAATCCTCTTGCTTGAAAACTTCCCTTGGGTTCTTCTTCTGATTTTCTGTTTGGATATTTGCTTGACTTTTCTCCCTCTTCCGGCCTTCAGATCCACCAGTCACGGAGCCGATGGAGACCGAGGTTGCCGGCGAGGAGAACGCGCGCGGAAACACCGACGACGCCGCTGCCATCGAAGAAGCAGCTGACGCTGATGATCCCGCCGGTGAAGAGGCCGCCAAAGCTGCCGCCGCAGAAGCTGGCGAGGGGTCTGGCGATCGCACTGATGGCCCCGAGGCCACAGGAGTGCAAGGCGCTATGCCGACCGCCGAGGTCTGCGCCCGGCTTTGTACAAGCTCCCCTAGGCATCAAGCTCCAGGGCGCCGGTCGAAGGGTAAACCTTTGATGGAGAGGTGCTCGCTTCCGCTGGGCTGACGTTGGTTGACGCGCCGATCAGCAGCAGCAGCGAGTCTGAGGAGGAGCAGCTGCTGCGGAAACTGGTGTCACTCTATCGTGCTCGGCAGGCCAGGCTGGAATCCCGAGAAGCGCTTGTCGCGAGGGCGGGAGTGGACATCGAGAAGCACGCGGAGGAGCTCCGGGGTCGTAACCAGGAAGCCCTCCGGTCCATTGCAGAGGAGCGTGCGCAACTCGTCGAGGCGCGGAAAGCCTTCCTCCTCGAGAAGGCCGAAGCTGAAGAGCAACAGTGGCTTGCCGCCGAGGAGCTGTTTGCACGGGAAGGCGAGTTGGCGCAGCGGAAGGTTAACCTTGACAGCCACGAGGAGGAGCTTGCTGTGCGCGAGCAAACATTTGGCGGGGCTCTCAAGGAAGCAGAGGATGCTGCCGCAGCTGCCAAGGCCGCCAAGAAGGAGCTGGAGACGAAGGTGGCGCAGCTGGAGGCCGATCTCAAGACGAGTAGTGAAGAGCTTGCCGCGCTCAAGCGTGAGCGCGAGAAGGACGCCTACACCCTTGGTGAGCTGCAGGGTAGTCTCGCCGAGAAGGGCAAGGAGCTTAGCGCCGCCAAGGACTCCAACGCAGATCTTGAGTTGAAGCTGGCTACTTTGACCAAGACGCTGGACGGCGCCAGGGAGCAGGAGGTGGCCTTGAGGAAGCAGATCAAGGCCGACGAGGCGCTGCTGGTGAGTGCTGCTACCACCCAGAACACCTTTAGGGAGAATGTGGAGCACTGGACGAAGGGTCTCGTGGATGTTGCCGCAGCCATCGACAGGGAGCTGGCGCAGCTGGGGATGGAGGATTTTGGGTATTCCTTCGATGAGAACCTCCAACCCAGCGCGAAGCTCACTTTGTTCTTCAAGGGCGTGGCGACGGCCCTCCAGCGACTCCGGGAAAGGATCCCAAAGCAACTGGCCAACGAGTCGCGCATGATCTGCGTGAGAGTTCTTCAAAAAGTGTTGGTGAAGGTGGCCTTCCGCAACCCGGGCCTCAACCTCACCAACGTCCTCAAGACCCTGCCGGCGGATGCTGATCTGGAAGCGCTCAAGGCCCTTGTCGCACCCATTGTGGACAAGGTAAATGAGGTCAAGAGGGTTGATGGCGATCGCGTAGATTAGACCGCCAGTTTTCTCCTTTTCTTGTCGCTGCTGGTCATGTTATGAGAACAATTTATTAGAGCTGCGACAAGCTATCTTGTAATATAACTTTATCTTGGGCAGCGATTGCTATGTTATTTCCTTTACTTGATTCCTTCCTTTGTATGTTTTTACCCTACGCTTTCAGGGAACTTGCCGGCGCAGGCACCTTAGCCGCGAGCGCTGAGAGCGGGACATCAGCAGCCTGCTGGCGGTGCTGCTACCGACAAGAAACCTTGTCGCAACTAGTCGCAGCTCACTTAAGTTGTTGAGCGGACTCGAAACAAAGTAAGGGCGCAACTAGCTACGAGTTGGTTCCTCCGCGCACAGGTTTTCCATACAAAGCACGGTCGTTCGAGGAAGATAACTTAAAAAAAATTAAAACTGATTGCTCAAACTTTGGCAACTTAGCTTTTCTATCGTTTGCGTCCCGGTAAGGCGAAACTTTCTCGAACGGCGCCTGGTCCACACCATTATCTTCTCCTTTCCCCCCGGCAAACTTGTGGGCGAGGGAACCTTCCTTTATTTGAGAAACAGAAAGAAGAGAAAATAAAGATATGGAGCCTTACGGCTCGTTATTGCTTACCGGGGGTAGGTGCTGCACAAAATGTCAGATAACACATGCAAAAAATAGAAAGCATGAAATTGACAAGATGTGCGGAGCACATGAGCTTTATTTATGCACGGGGTCTGTGCCCGGCTTTGTACAAAGGATTACATGCAACGGCGGCAAGACTTGTACAAAAGGTGGTTGCCGGAACAGGTTCTGGCAACCGCGCCTTACGGGTAAAACTTACGAAGATGCTCAATGTTCCAGGAGTTGCTCATCGGAAAGCCATCTTCGGTCTCAAGGCAGACAGCGCCAGGCCTAGTGACTCGTTTCACCCGGTAAGGGCCTTCCCACTTCGGTGTCAACTTGTTGGAATTCTTGGCGGACTGAACACGCCGAAGAACAAGGTCGCCTTCCTCGAGACTTCTGGCATTAACTTTGCGGCTATGGTAGCGGCGCAAAGCTTGCTGGTATCGAGCAGCTCGTACAGCAGCCTGAAGACGGTTCTCCTCAAGGAGCAGCGTGTCATCTTGTCGCAGCTGCTCTTGCTCAAGCTCATCATAAGCGAGCACTCGAGGTGACCCGTATACGAGTTCCGTGGGGAGAACTGCCTCTGCTCCATAGACTAGAGCAAAAGGTGTCTGGCCAGTGGCTCGATTTGGCGTCGTCCTGATCGACCAAAGAACCACCGACAGCTCCTCAATCCAGTTCTTTCCGCACATGCGCAGCCTGTCGAAAGTCCTGGTCTTGAGCCCGCGCAGCACTTCAGCATTTGCCCTCTCTGCTTGACCGTTGCTTCTCGGATGAGCAACAGAAGCGAAGCAGACCTTGGCGCCAAGATCTTGGACGTACTGCATGAAGGTGCGGCTTGTGAATTGCGTGCCATTGTCAGTGATGATCCTGTTAGGGATCCCGAAGCGGCAAACAATCGACCTGAAGAACTTGACTGTTGACTGTGCTGTCACCTTCCTCACTGCTTCCACTTCCGGCCACTTTGTGAACTTGTCGATTGCAATGTACAAGTACTCAAAGCCCCCGACAGCTCGGGGAAAGGGGCCGAGGATGTCGAGCCCCCAGACCGAAAATGGCCAGGATAAAGGGATCGTCTGGAGAGCTTGAGCTGGCCGGTGTATCGCTGGAATGGAATTGGCACGCTTCACACTTGGTTACTTGTGCAGTTGCATCCTGGAGGGCTATCGGCCAAAAGAAACCTTGCCGGAATGCTTTGCCAGCAAGCGCTCTTGCACCAATGTGGTGACCACATATGCCTCCATGTATCTCTGCCAACAGCTTTTGTCCATCTTCCCGGTGAATACACTTCAATTTCACACCGTTGAGTCTTCTTCTGTATAGTGTGTTGTCGACAAACTGGTACATACTTGACTGCCGGGCTACTCTTTCCGCTTCTTCTTGCTCTTCGGGAAGTTCTCTTGTCTGAAGGAAACGGACAATTTGCTCTGCCCATGCTGGAGCTTGCGGCTCGACAACAAGGATTAAAGGCACATATGCTGCTGCGGGAACATCCGCTTCTACGGCGAGAACCTGCGGCTCAGCCGGAGCTTGACGTTCCCCGGCAAGCTTGCCGGAGCAAAACTTGTCCGGAGCGTCTGCTTCAACGGAACAAACCCTAGGGCTTGCCGGAGCAGACTGCTCCTCAGCACCCTTGGTGTTGATCTTAGGGACCTTCTTGGCGGCGGCTTCGGGGAGCTCTGCCGGAAAATAGTCACCAGAAATTAACTTCCTCTTCTTGCTTTGTCCAGTCGATGGCGTTACGGATGGTTGAGTCAGTTTGAGCACAAAGATCCCTGGTTCCACAGGTAACTTAAGTGCGGCGCACTTCGACAGGCCATCGGCAATGTCGTTCTGAGCTCTTGGAACATGTTCCATCTGTAGGCCGTCAAAGTGCTCTTCCAACTTTCTTACTTCATCCACGTAAGCTTCCATCAACGGACCCTGATAATTCTTGTTCAATTGGCGGATGACAAACTGCGAGTCACCCCTGACAATGAGCTTCTTGATCCCAAGGTCTGCTGTGATCCTGAGACCGACAAGCAAACCTTCATACTCTGCGGTATTGTTTGTTGCTTGCTCCTTGGGAAAGTGCATCCGGACGACGTACTTGAGGTGCTCTCCGGTGGGCACAACAAGTAGCACGCCCGCACTAGTGCCTTGCAGCGACAAGGCACCATCAAAGTACATCAGCCACTCTTTGCTTGCTTCCTTGACGGGGATGCTCGTTTCTGGAATTTCTTCATCTGGTGTTGGCGTCCACTCTGCTATGAATTCTGCCAATGCTCTGCTCTAGATAGTTGAAGTGCTCTCAAACTTGAGGCCAAAGCTTGACAGTTCCAGTGCCCACTCGACAATCCTGCCAGTTGCTTCTGGATTCTGCAGTATCCTCTTCAGCGGAAAACGAGTGACAACTGTGATCTCATGTGCTTGGAAGTAATGGCGCGGCTTTCTCGAGGCCATGAGAAGGCCGAAAAGCAATTTCTGCACACCAGAGTACCTTGACCTAGCCCCCTGCAGAAGGGAACTGACAAAGTAAACTGGGCGCCGCACCATTTTCTTCTGTATCTCCTTATGCGCCTGCACAGATCCATCCTCGTCGGGACCAGAGCTTGTCGGTGAAGCCCCCTGCTTGTCGCTGGATGCATCTGCCGTGGTTGCTGGCTCATCATCTGACTCCCTCTCTGCTACTAACGCAGCACTAACCACTTGATTGGTTGCCGCTAGATACAGCAGCAACTTCTCTTGTGGTTTAGGTGCGACAAGTGTTGGAGTGGAGGACAGGTATCTCTTCAAGTCCTGCAGCGCAGCCTCCGCTTCCGGAGTCCATTTCATTGGACCTGCCTTTTTCAATATTTTGAAAAATGGCAGGGCGCACTCAGCAGACTTAGAGATAAACCTGCTGAGAGCAGCCACGCAACCGGCAAGTCTTCGTACATCCTTGACGCGCTTTGGTGCTTCAATCTGCTCAATGGCCTTGATCTTGTCGGGATTGGCTTCAATTCCCCGCTGAGACACGAAGAACCCGAGAAGCTTGCCAGAGGGGACTCCAAACACACACTTCTCCGGGTTAAGCTTGAGGTTGATCTTGCGCAGATTTGCAAAGGTTTCGTCCAAATCCTGAATCAGAGCTTCCTTGTCCTTGCTCTTGACCACTATGTCATCCATGTATGCTTCCACATTTCTGTGCAGTTGTGGCTCAAAAGCATCATGGACTACCCTTGCAAATGTTGAACCAGCATTCTTTAAACCGAAAGGCATCCATATGAAACAGTATGTGCCACATGGAGTGATGAATGCGGTCTTCTCCTCATCCTCTTCTGCCATGAAGATCTGATGGTATCCTGAATATGCGTCAAGAAATGAAAGCAAGTCACATCCAGCCGTGGAGTCAACAATCTGGTCAATGCGCGGCAAGGGAAATGGGTCTTTGGGACAAGCTTTATTAACATCGGTAAAGTCGATACAAAGCCTCCATTTCCCATTTGCCTTGCGCACGACTACAGGATTGGCCAACCACGTAGGATGGAGCACTCCTATGACAAGGCCTGCTGCTTCCAATTTCTTGATTTCTTCTGATATGAATTCTTGGCGATCCACTGCTTGCTTCCTGACCTTCTGCTTGACGGGCCGCGCATGAGGACAGATAGCAAGATGGTGCTCGATTACTTTCCTGGGAACACCGGGGATGTCAGACGGTTGCCACGCAAACACGTCGACGTTCGCTCGCAGCAAAGAAACGAGCGCGCTTTCCTATTTAGGGTCGAGAGTGGCACTGATGGTGAAGGTACCACCAGTGCCGTCCTCCTTGGCGGACACCTTCTTGGTCTCTGGCGGAGCTGCCATTGTCTTCTTACACTTGCCGGTGGAGCTCGATGGTGCGTCCTCGACGGTAGCGCAGCACTCCGAAGAGGTGCGCTTGCCGGAGTGGGCATCAGAACTCTTGCCGGACTTGGTCTTCTTCTTCCCCCCGGGAGCTTCAGCGGCAAGTGACTTGCGATCTGTTGCGGCTGCTGCTTCCCGGTAGATCTTGTCAGTGCAGATAAGAACATCCTTTTTGTCGCCAAGGACAGAGATGACACTTATCGGGCCTGGCATCTTCAGCATATTGTATGCATAGTGAGAGGCTGCCATGAATTTGGCGAGTGCTGGACGGCCGAGTATCCCATTGTAAGGCAATGGAAAGTTAGCAACGTCAAAAGTGACCCTCTCAGTCCTGAAGTTCAACTCGCTGCCAAATGTCACCGGCAACGTGATCTTTCCCTTTGGCTTGCTCCTTCCCGGATTGATTCCTTGGAATGTGCCGGTCTCTTCGAGCTCGCTGTCAGGGATCTGGAGTTTCTGGAGTACCGTGGAGGAGATCAGGTTCAAGCCGGCCCCGCCGTCAACTAGCATCTTAGTGACCTTGAGGTTGCAGACAGTTGGTGAAACCAACATCGGCAAGCACCTGACCGCAGTTATGTGATCAGGGTGGTCCTCAATATCAAAGATGATAGGCGTGCTGGACCATTTCAGAGGCTTGCATGACTCGATGGGTGGTTCTGCCGCATTGACTACCCGCACCCACTGCTTGAGCTGGCGGTGTGAAGTATGCAGAGATGCACCACCGTCAATGCACAGGACCTCTGTGGCTTTCTGGAACTCCTGCTCGCTGGTCCCGTCATCATCCATATATTTATCGTCGTCGTCATCTTCATCCTTGTCGCGGCCGCGGGGAGGTCTGTCTCCTTGCCGCTGCTTGGCCTTGCCGCGGCGTCCTCCTCGGCCGGGACGTTTCTTGCCGGATCCTCTAGTACCTTCTTGGGCCTTCTCCTTGTCGCGTCGCTCGTACTCAGCCTTTTGCAGCTCGACAAGCTGCTCGACCTTCTTAGAGCTCTGGAGGTCATGGCCCTTGCTGCGGTGGATCTTGCAGTACTGCTTGTCGGTGCCGTCCTGCTTGTCGGCGACCGACACAGCGTTCTTGGCGCCACCATCATTGCCGGACTGCTCAACGACTAGCACATCTTTGCCTTTCCTCTTCCTGTTGTTCCGCCGCCGGTTTTTCCTTGCCTGGGCAGCATCCTCGCTGTCAGATCCTCCTGCTCTTGTATTCTCTCCGAGGAGTCTCCTCCCTTCCTCAGCACGTGCACACTTGTCGGCCAGGGCATACAGCTCACTGACATCTCGGATCTTGCACATCGCCATCTCCTCCCGCATCCTGCGGTTTCGCATGTTCTGATGGAACGCGCTGATGACCGCGGCAGGGTGGACATTTGGGATGTTGTGCTGCACATGGCTGAACCTCTGGATGTACTTGTGCAGGGACTCTCCTTCCTTCTAGGCGAGCAGATGAAGGTCGCTCTCTTGGCCATGAGGTTTGTGGCCGCCTGGAAAGGCGCCGACAAACTGATGGCATAGATCCGCCCAGGAGGTTATGGAGTTGTCCGGCAAGTGCATGAGCCAGGACCTGACATTGGGCTTGAGCACCAGCGGGAAGTAGTTGGGAAGGATCTTGTCGTCCCGCCCCCCAGCAGCCTGCACCGCGATGGTGTAGATGCTGAGGAACTCCGACGGATGCGACTTGCCGTCGTACTTCTCTGGTACGTCCGGCTTGAAATTCTTCGTGCTGGGCCACTGGACTTACCGCAGCTCACGAGTGAACGCAGGGCAACCTACCGCGTATGGCAAGTCGCCTGGTTCCCCTGGCGCATGCATATCGACAGTGGGCCCAGCGCGCTGGTCCGATTGACGCCGCGCTTCTCTTTGACGCTCGATGCGAGTACGAGCGTCTTCTTACTGTCGTTCGTGAAGAACTTGGCGCTGATCGTGATGAGCTCGTGGATCTGATGATGCAGTGGAGTCGTTGTCGAGGTTGATCCGGCGAGTCGGCAATCTTGGCCTTCTGGGTGGAGAGTGCACGGTGGTTGCACCCCCGCCGGCTTTGTCGCCATTGGCTCGTGCCTGGCAATCTTGCCGGGGTTGCGATGCATTCGGCTGCCGTGGAGTGTTGCCGTTGGCGAAGCCGATGAGACTCTGAATGGTGGCCCTCCATTCGTCGATCTTGTCCGCCGTTGGAGGGTAATCCAGGAGTAGCTGAGCTCGCGCTAAAGCTTCAGCTGGAGTGGTGAGTGGCAGTGGCGAACGGTGCGAGGAGCGGGATATGCTCGGACTTCTAACTACGTTAGAAGCAGCAGTATCCCGTCCAGGCGACCGTGTCTTGCTCGTGCCAGCATGTTGGCGTGCATGCTGGTCTTGAGCGGCCCGAGATCCACCAGCTCGATCTTGGTCCAACGAACGTATGGTACCGCGAGTACCATGACGCTGTCGGTCCCGCGCCTCCTGAGATGGGCGCGGTGCATGTACGGACGCCGAGGTCTGCGCAGCCTTGTCCTTGGACCTGGCAGCACCGTGAGCTCCCTCGTCGACGCGTCTACCCCACCACCCATTTGCTCCGGTGGTGGTGGGATCGACGTGGACGGAGCAGCCACCTCCGAAGCCTTCTTCTTCGGTGGCATGTCGATGAAGAAGATGAAGATCTAGCCCATGTGAACGCTGGATCAGGTTCACACAACCTCGACGCCCCCTACTTGGCGCGCCAAAGATGTCGGGGAAGCTGATCCACGAACACCTATGGGGCCGGCGGACCGGGCCCCTTTCGTTTCGGCGGGGGGCGGAGATCGCGCGAAGAGCAGATCGAGGCGAAGCACACGAGCGATTTACCCAGCTTCGGAGCTCTCCGGAGAGATAATACTCCTACTGCTGCATGTCTGATTGTATTGAGTTCTTGCTCGGGAGCGCTAAGTGCTACAGTACACACTAGCTGCTAACGAGACCGAGCGTGAGTGTTTTCTGGCTTCGAACCCTTCGAACCCCCCTACATTGCGCATGGGCCTCCTTTTATATGCTCAAGGGGTCACCGACAGGTGGAAACGTAGGCAAGGGTAAAAATGGAAAGATGTTGCGGTTGGTACAACTACTTGTACAGTGTATCCTACCTAACCCTGACGGCAGGGGACAAAGGCATTAAATGCCCGTCTGCATCGCCCAAACAGTGCAAAAAGGGACCGCAGGGGCGCCACCGCTTGCCACGATGGCAATCTTGTCAGCGTCGCTTGCCACCTCGCACTGTTGGCTGAACAGCCTCTTGCCACGCACCCCTGGAAAGGTCCCAGGGCGACACGTTGATGGATGCGCTGGAGCGTGGGTACTGAGTGGTAGCTTGCCGCGGCAAGCGCCTTGCCACGGTCGTTGTCTTATCGCGTCCGGAAGCTTGTCGCTCACCGGGTCTTGCCGGGACGCGTGGCACGTCGCGGCAAGTTCCTAGAGATGCCTCGGTTGGCCTTCCCGGCAAGCTCCTCTCGCCGGGGCCTTGTCTTCTTGGCTTGAATACTTTGTTCTTGAATGGCTCCAACAGGAACCACGGAGGACCTTGGCGGCCACCCGGCAAGCCCTGCCGCGGGGTGCTGCGACTGCCCGTGCACAAGTTCGGGATACTAGGGTACCCCTACTCTAGTACACCGACAGATTGCTTGAGAAACCTTGATCGAGGTTTGCAGAGATGTGAAGATACTAGTCTCGTCTTGAATTGGGAAAAGTGCCACTTTATGGTTAATGAAGGTATTGTCTTGGGGCATAAAATTTCTGAAAGAGGTATTGAAATTGATAAAGCTAAGGTTGATGCTATTGAAAAGATGCCATGTCCCAAGGACATCGAAGGTATAAGAAGTTTCCTTGGTCATGCCGGTTTTTATAGGAGGTTCATTAGGGACTTCTCTAAAATTTCTAGGCCTATGACTAATCTATTGCAAAAATATATTCCTTTTGTCTTTGATGATGATTGTGTAGAAGCATTTGAAATACTTAATAAAGCTTTGATTTCTGCACCTATTGTTCAGCCACCTGATTGGAATTTACCCTTTGAAATCATGTGTAATGCTAGTGATTATGCTGTAGGTGTTGTTCTAGGACAAAGAGTTGATAAGAAACTAAATGTTATTCAATATGCTAGTAAAACTCTAGACATTGCACAGAGAAATTATGCTACTACTGAAAAAGAATTCTTAGCAGTTGTATTTGCTTGTGATAAGTTCAGACCTTATATTGTTGATTCTAAAGTAACTGTTCACACTGATCATGCTACTATTAAATATCTTATGGAAAAGAAAGATGCTAAACCTAGACTTGTTAGATGGGTTCTCTTGCTACAAGAATTTGATTTCCATATTATTGATAGAAAGGGAGCTGAGAACCCCGTTGCAGACAACTTATCTAGGTTAGAGAATGTTCTTGATGACCCACTACCTATTAATGATAGCTTTCCTGATGAACAATTAGCTGTCATAAATGCTTCTCGTACTGCTCCATTGTATGCTGAGTATGCTAATTACATTGTTGCTAAATTCATACCACCTAGTTTCACATACCAGCAAAAGAAAAAGTTCTTCTATGATTTAAGACATTAGTTCTGGGATGACCCACACCTTTATAAAGAAGGAGTAGATGGTGTTATTAGACGTTGTGTACCTGAGCATGAACCAGAACAGATCCTACGCAAGTGTCACTCCGAGGCATATGGAGGACACCATGCTGGAGATAGAATCACATAAAGTATTGCAATTTGGTTTTTATTGTCCTACTCTCTTCAAAGATGCTCGTAAGTTTGTCTTGTGTTGTGATAAATGTCAAAGAATTGGTAATATTAGTAGACTCAAGAAATGCCTATGAATTATTCTCTTGTTATTGAACCATTTGATGTTTGCGGCTTTGATTATATGGGATCGTTTCCTGCCTCTAATGGATATACACATAAATTAGTTGTTGTTGATTACGTTACTAAGTGGGTAGAAGCCATTCCAACTAGTAGTGCTGATCATAACAACTCTATTAAGATGCTTAAAGAAGATATTTTTCCGAGGTTTGGAGTCCCTAGATACTTAATGACTGATGGTGGTTCCCATTTTATTCATGGTGCTTTTCGTAAAATGCTTGCTATATGATGTTAATCATAGAATTGCATCTCCATATCACCCACAGTCTAGTGTTCAAGTAGAATTGAGTAATAGAGAGATCAAATTAATTATACAAAAGACTGTTAATAGATCTAGAAAGAATTGGTCCAAGAAACTTGATGATGCACTATGGGTTTATAGAACTGCATATAAAAATCCTATGGGTATGTCTCCGTATAAAATGGTTTATGGAAAGGCATGCCACTTACCTCTCGAACTAGAACATAAGGCATATTGGTCTATTAAAGAGCTCAATTATGATTTCAAACTTGCCGGCGAAAAGAGGTTATTTGATATTAGCTCACTTGATGAATGGAGAACCCATACTTACGAGAATGCCAAACTGTTTAAAGAAAAAGTTAAAAGATGGCATGACAAAAGGATACAAAAGCGTGAATTTAACGTAGGTGATTATGTTTTGCTTTTCAACTCTCATTTAAGATTTTTTGCAGGTAAACTTCTCTCTAAATGGGAAGGCCCTTACGTAATCGAGGAGGTCTATCGTTCTGGTGACATAAAAATCAACAACTTCGAAGGCACAAATCCGAAGGTGGTGAACGGTCAAAGAATCAAACATTATATCTCAGGTAATCCTATAAATGTTGAAACTAATGTTATTGAAACTGTAACCCCAGAGGAATACATAAGGGACACTTTCCAGAATGTTTCAGACTCGGAAAAGAAATAAGTATGTGGTACGGTAAGTAAACCGACTCCAAAACAGTTCTAATAGCAATTTTTCTCCGTTTTGGAATATTTAAGAAAATAGGAAAATAAGAGGTAGTCCGGTAAGGAGACGAGGCAGCCACGAGGGTGGAGGGCGCGCCCTACCCCCTGGGCGCGCCCCCCTACCTCGTGGGCACCTCGTGTGCTCTCCGGACTCCGTTTTCTTGCACGATACTTGTTTTGGTCGGTAAAAATTCACTATATATTCTCCCGAAGGTTTTGACCACCATATCACGCAAATATCCTCTGTCTTTGTTTAGCATCATGACGTCACCCTCCTCCAACAATGAAGACAAGGATGCTTGGCTATTGAAGATAGAGCTGAAGAGAGAAGAACCTGGGGAGATCAATAAGGATGAAGGGATCAAGAAGGCCATGGAGGATCAAGCTCCGGCGGCAGAAGAAGAAAACATCCCTCAACCTCTTCCTAATCTCTTTACCCCAACTGAGATTGAAGCTTTCAAGATGATTAAGTTAGCTCACATACAAAACAAGTATCGCACACAGGAAAATATTTTGTTGAAGGATCATATCATCGCACTCAAGGGCATTATCCGCAAATTGGAAGAGCTCCTACGCTCGATGTGCGACTATCCACCATCATCATCACCTCCTTCATCACCTCTGAGGACATAATCACATGGGTATGGGCACTCCCCCTGGCAACTGGCAAGCTTGGGGGAGTTGCCACGGTATCGTATCACCATCACACTCCTATCTTTACCGTTTTACTAAGTTTGATCCTTTTTGGTAATATCCTGATCTAGTAGAATAAAGTTTTGGTATGAATTAGTTTTGAGTTTTGCTTTGTGATCCCTCTATGTAATCGAGTCCGTGAGCTATATATAATAAAGATTAGTGTTGAGTCAAGGGCTTGCTATCTTGCTATGATCTTAAGTGCATGAAAGAATAAAAAGAAATAAAAAAGGATCATATTGATCTTGTGGATAGTAATGACTTCACATATAGAGAGTATGATCCTTAAAAGTTGTTGAGAGTTGGCAAACATAGTTTTAGTCATCGTTGCAATTTATAGGAAGTAATAAATAAAGAGAGGTTTTCACATATAAATATAATATCTTGGACATCTTTCATGATTGTGAGCACCCATTAAAGTATGACATGCTAAGGAATTGATGTTGTACAAGGAAGACAACATAATGGGTTATGTTTTGTCACATCTCAGTTAAAGTATATTGTCATGGATCGTCCAACATGTTGAGCTTGCCTTTCCCCCTCATGCTAGCCAAATTCCTTGCACCAAGTAGAGATAATACTTGTGCTTCCAAATATCCTTAAACCCACTTTTGCCATGAGAGTCCACCATATCTACATATGGATTGTGTAAGATCCTTCAAGTAAGTTGTCATGTTGTATGCAATTAAAATTGCTCTCTAAATATGTATGCCTTATTAGTGTGGAGAAAATAAGCTTTATACGATCTTGTGATACGGAAGTAATAAAAGTGACGAACTGCATAGTAAAGGTTCATATCACAAGTGGCAATATAAAGTGACGTTCTTTTGCATTAAGATTTCATGCATCCAACCATAAAAGCACATGACAACCTTTGCCTCCCTCTGTGAAGGGCCTATCCTTTACTTTATGTCTTATACCTTATGCAAGAGTCAAGGTGATCTTCACCTTTCCCTTTTACATTTTATCCTTTGGCAAGCACCTCGTGTTGGAAAGATCCTGATATATATATCCAATTGGATGTAAGTTAGCATGAACTATTATTGTTGACATTACCCTTGAGGTAAAAGGTTGGGAGGCAACACTATAAGCCCCTATCTTTCTCTCTGTCCGATTAAAACTCCATAACCATAAGTATTGTGTGAGTGTTAGCAATTGTGAAAGACTAAATGATAGTTGAGTATGTGAACTTGCTAAAAAGCTCTTAGTTGACTCTTTCCTATGTTACGATAAATTGCAATTGCTTCAGTGACTGAGATTATAGTTTGTTAGTTCTCAATAAAGTTTCTGAATCATACTTGACATTGTGAATAGACTGTTTCTCGAGCATAAGAAATCATATGACAAAATATACATATGTTGCTGTTATAAGAATGATCATGATGCCCTCATGTCCATATTTTATTTTTATCGACACCTCTATCTCTAAACATGTGGACATATTTTTCGATATCGGCTTCCTCTTGAGGACAAGCAAGGTCTAAGGTTGGGGGAGTTGATATGTCCATTTTGCATCATGCTTTTATATCGATATTTATTGCATTATGGGCTGTTATTACACATTATGTCACAATACTTATGGCTATTCTCTCTTAGTTTACACGGGTTACATGAAGAGGGAGAATGCCGGCATCTGGGATTCTAGGCTAGAAATGGAGGAAATATTGGAGACCTATTCTGCACAGCTCCAAAAGTCCTGAAACTCCACAAAAGTCACTTTTGGAATTAATGATAAATATTCAGCGGAAGAAATACCTTAAGGGGGCCACCCACCATCCACGAGGGTGGGGGGCGCGCCCTACCCCCCTGGGCAAGCCCCCTGCCTCGTGGGCCACCTGGCAGCCCTCCGGTGCCCATCTTATGCTATATGAAGTCTTTTACCCTAGAAAAAATCATAAGCAAGCTTATGGGACGAAACTCCGCCGCCACGAGGCGGAACCTTGACAGAACCAATCTAGGGCTCCGGCGGAGCTGTTCTGCCGGGGAAACTTCCCTCCGGGCCGAGGAAATCATCACCATCGTCATCACCAACGATCCTCTCATCGGGAGGGGGTCAATCTCCATCAACATCTTCACCAGCACCATCTCCTCTCAAACCCTAGTTCATCTCTTGTATCCAATATTTGTACCAAAACCTCAGATTGGTACCTGTGGGTTGCTAGTAGTGTTGATTACTCCTTGTAGTTGATGCTAGTTGGTTTATTTGGTGGAAGATCATATGTTCAGATCCTTAATGCATATTAATACCCCTCTGATTATGAACATGAATATGCTTTGTGAGTAGTTACGTTTGTTCCTGATGACATGGGCGAAGTCTTGCTATTAGTAGTCATGTGAATTTGGTATTCGTTTGATATTTTGATGAGATGTATGTTGTCTCTCCTCTAGTGGTGTTATGTGAACGTCGACTACATGACACTTCACCATTGAATGGGCCTAGAGGAAGGCATTGGGAAGTAATAAGTAGATGATGGGTTGCTAGAGTGACAGAAGCTTAAACCCTAGTTTATAAGTTGCTTCATAAGGGGCTGATTTGGATCCATATGTTTCATGATGTGCTTAGGTTTACCTTAATACTTGTTTTGTAGTTGCGGATGCTTGCAATAGGGGTTAATCATAAGTGGGATTCTTGTCCAAGAAAGGGCAGTACCCAAGCACCGGTCCACCCACATATCAAATTATCAAAGTAACGAACGCGAATCATATGAGCGTGATGAAAACTAGCTTGACGATAATTCCCATGTGTCCTCGGGAGCACTTTTCTCATTATAAGAACTTGTCCAAGCTTGTCCTTTGCTACAAAAAGGATTGGGCCACCTTGCTGCACCTTATTTACTTTCATTGCTTGTTACCCGTTACAAATTATCTTATCACAAAACTATTTGTTACCTACAATTTCAGTGCTTGCAGAGAATACCTTACTGAAAACCGCTTGTCATTTCCTTATGCTCCTCGTTGGGTTCGACACTCTTACTTATCGAAAGGACTACGATAGATCCCCTACACTTGTGGGTCATCACTACTCTCCGAATCTTTGTTGGCACGCGGAATCTCAAGGCATGGGGCTACAAAGGTAAATCCATATGAGCTCATATATGGTCAGGAGGCCATTGTACCAGTGGAAGTGAATTTGAATGCTTTGAAAATAGCCAAACAAAATGATTTATCGGCGGTGGACTTTTATAACTTGATGATGAACAATATTGATGAAGTCACAGATAAACATTTGGCTGCTTTGAAGGCCATAGAGAGAGATATGTTGAGGGTGGCAAGCTTACAATAAGAAGGTCGAATTGAAGAGTTTTCAAGTTGGCGATCTTGTGTGGAAGGTGATCCTACCAATTGGTTCGAAAGACAGAATATTCGGGAAGTGGTCTCCAAGTTGGGAAGGTCCTTTTAAGATTACAAGAGTAGTTCCTGGAAACTCATTTTGGTGGAATTTGTACAAGGGCATTGTTATCTCGAGATCTCAATGGAAAATATTTAAAGAAGTATCACCCAAGTGTGTGGCAAGAACTCTAGATAGGCAACGACAAATAGATAACTATCATTCTAAGCAAAGACATGGCCGATAAATAACTATCCCCTTAGCATAAATCATGGTCGATACATAATTATCGCCCTGAGAAATATAAATGGTCGATGGAGTGTTGACATCGTCTTTAGAACGAATACATTGCAAATTACTTTTCGGCACGCAAGTTTTGCCGAAAAACAGGGGGGGCATGTGTTGACACCAGGTTTTGGCATGGTGAAAAATATAATTAAGAAGGCCTCAAATGTAAAAGTGCTCAAAGTGAGAAAGTTTCATATCGTCGAAAGGAGAAACTTTGATATTTGGGTCATAGCCATCCGAACTCATCTCTAAGGCCTAAGTTTTGTTCGAAGTACTGAGATTTTGTATTCAGAACACTGTTTGGCTGATTACGCCCCCCAAGACGGCCTCATATGGAAAACTGATCTAGACAAATTGTCTTGTCTCGTCGAAATGATCGATTTTGATAGAAAGATCGTCCCAATCTGAGGTTGTATGCAAAAGTTAGAGCCCGCACAACGCGACCCTCCAGTGAGCAAAATTTGATGCCCAAAAGCAGACACACATGTGAGTATGTCTGATGAGCTGCATGAATAATTAGCTATTTTGCGCGAGCGATTTGGCCCTGAAGATGGCCTCAAATAAAAAAATGTTCAACATGCAAGTTCTCCATCTTGTCGAAACGGTCAAGATTTCTTTTGGGCTCGTTTTCATCCGAGGTCGTTTACTTCCACAAACATGACCCGCAAGGTGCAGCCAGGTTGTAAACCGAACGGTTTTGGAAAGTTCGGATTCCGAGTTGGACCCAAACTAGGGTTTTTGACGTGAATTATAATTTTTCCTTGCATGGGAAGTCAAGCCGCCTCTTATATACATGAGGGGTGACAGCCGATTGATAACACAACACACAATCGCAAAAACCCATCTTCAAACTTTCATCTCCTACCCTAGTTTTCTGCTTCTCGTTCATCGGTGTTCTTTGCTTTGGAGAGCTTTGATCTACGAAGTCCTAGGGGCAGGTGAACCGACCTAGGGCAGCCCATTACCGCCATGCGTCCTGACGGGGTCCCTCCCAGTCGCGTGGGGTTTCAGGTCCTCAAAAGCGTTCGCCGGATTGTCTTGCGTATCGCACTTCCGGTGAGCCTCCTTCAACGTCGTGTCTTGCGTATCACGCTCAACACTGAGGGTACATGGTGACGTGTTCGTGTGCATATAATGGGTAAAATTGTGTGTGATGTACATGCGAACGGAAACGTTTTCCTTGGAGTGACTGTGTGGGATGTATATACGAATGGAAACGTACTTCTTGGATTGACTGTGTGGGATGTACATACTAACGGAAATGTATTCCTTGGATTGATTGGGTGGAATGTACATACGAACGGAAACATTTAGCCGGGACTGACTGTGTGGGATGTACTTACGACTGGAAACAATTTGGCCTGTGTATAATTGTATTTTTTAATACAACTGTACGTATAATCGTATTTGATCGCTCGGCCGTCGCACACGACCTTATTTCGCCGAAAATGTGTGGCCGGAGGGCGTAGCTCCGACGGTTTCTGGGTCGTGTAGGAAGGACCCCCTATCACCCACACTCACTTGGCGATGGTTCCAAATGTCGACGCAGGAAGGGGTTAAAAATTGTTTGTATAGCACCTTGCTATACCAATGGCTGCCACAAAGTCATCAACACCTATGCATCTTGCTACATGTCAACGGACTATTGGTTTCTCAATTGCGTTAGGGGCATCTGCAACTTCCTCAGCCCATCCACATTCCTCAAGTCATCCAACACTTCAGAAGGTAAAGGCCACCACTGGACGCGGAAAGAGGCGAAGTCTTCACAAGAAGCAAGTTTCTTTCAAAGAACCATCTAATGATGATGAAGCTGATGATGATGGACATGCTGAAATCATCAGACAGTCAACAAAGGGTTGTAAGAGCCAAAGTCAGCTTTGTTCCTCTTATGTTGGATCCAAGGAAAATCCTCGACTTCATCGATATTTGGCATAAGGATCCAAAATACTCCTCTTCCTGACCTGATTCTGACTCCTGGTCAAAGGCGCATGCTGACTGCCTTCATAGGCGAAGAAAAGTGGAAATTTGAGAAGGCCAGAAGAGTCAAGAAGGACCAGTACAAGATAGAGCACTTTCTGAGGAACAATGTTCTGACCTTGTCTCCTAAAAACTTTTGTCTGTGCAACAAGAAATCAAAGGCCTTAGTGAACAATTTGACCGCTATCATGTTGATTGGCTAGGTACCAAGGTCAGTTTTGTCAACATTGCCAACAAGACCATCAAGGACCACAACGCAAGTGTTTCTGCTCAATCTCAACCACAAATTCCTCAGGCTAAAACATTTGCTCAGCCTGCTAAAGAATCTACAAGTGCAGCTGAAGAAATTCAGGCTGCTGAAGCATCTACCAGGGCAGCTGAAGAAATTATTGCTCCTGAAGATACTGCAGGGCAACACCCATTGTTGTGCCTGAAAAACAACCCAGGCCAGTTGAAGAATCTACTGAGCCTGAAGAATCCGAAAACACAACGACGACTGCATCAGTCCTGCCGGAAGAGAATGCACCAACTTCATCCTCTGCTCCTCCTGCAAAATATTCAAGGGTGAAGAAAATCACACTTCCTTCTGCATCCGAAGTGAAAAAAACAAAGGCTACAGAGAACAAAGCCGCAAAGAAAAGGAAAGCATCAACATCTACAGAATCCTTAGCTCCCAAGAAATTGAGGATTTTGACAAGTTCCTCAAGTGAACGAATCGATGCAATCCCCATTTTATGTTGTGCCATCAAAGGATATTGTTCCATATGGTGAAGACTATGTCATTCGAGATGATGAAAATGATGAAGAAAGTCATTCTGCTACTTCCTCAGAGCAGATTGATAAAGGAATAGAGATGGAAGCTGTTGCTTCAACTCCACTACTATCATCGCCCCGACCTCAGTTTACAGCTAAAGAGGCTGGCATTGAAGAAATTGATGTGGATATGGACATTGGTTCAACCACTCTAGTTCTCAATGATGAATGTTGAGAAACTCTTCACCCAAATTGACCAGTCGCCACACCTTTCCAACAAATTACTCAGTCCCCTATGCAGACTGAAGAAATATTGACTGGATCTCAAGGACGTCAAACTTGACTCATGTCCATTCCTGAAGAAATTCCAGCTACATCAGCTAAAGAAATGGAGACCTAGACTGCTACTGACGAAACTGCCGCTTCAATTCATCAGTCTGTTGCTCCTGAAGCTGTGCCTCAAGAGGTTGTGATGCCTATTACTTCAAATCTTCAGCCCAAGCCTCAAAATCCTTACTCTGGCATGAAGATGTAGAAATTCAACAATGCCAATTTCTTTAGTGATGAAAATCCCTATGACTCAGCAAGATTAAGATGCAAGAGGTTCTGGACTATGAGTCAGGTGAATTTCTATGGCTCAGTTCTGTTTGCGAAGGACAAAGTCTTGCAACATCGGCAAATTCCTCATGTGGATATGTAGTCTATTTCATACTTTACTCTAGTTCTAAATTTTCTTCACGAAGTTGGACTCCTCAACGTTTGTGCCGACAAATGAGATTGGAATGTAGAGCTAATTCTTCAATTCTATGCAACCTTACATATTTTTGGAAATGTCTCAGACATCAACTCATGGGTACTAGACTGGATGACTGATAACACTCACTTCAAAGTTCCAGCAACTGAATTGCTTCATGTTATTCCAGTTAATCCTCCCTCAGAAGGTACAAGGCTCATTTATGAGGAACCTGAACTTCCAAATCATCTCATGCAAGTGTTGATGTAGCCTTTGCATCCAGGCCAAGCTTCAAGAACCACCTTCCATGTGAAGGATTTGTTAGGTGCCCAGGACAGTCTACCGCATTCTAACCAAAACCCTCAGTCTGATTAAAAGCCACAATTCTGCAGAAGAAGTTGTTGGCATCATGAAGAATCTAATATTTAACATCAATGAAGGCATACCAATAAACTATCACGATTTCTGCATGAGGACTTTGGCCAATGTTGCACTATCGTCGTTTGACTTAAAGCCTTATGCTCCCTGGATTATGAGGTTCATCAGAATCAGGTCTTCAATTCCATACAAGGCTGACTTTCAGAATCATTTTAGTTTTTTGCCTCTGATTGAAGTCCTCAAAAAGACAGTTTCCTCAGTTGATGAAAAAGTAAAAGTTGTTGTCATCGATGAAGGCACTCGTCCATTGGATGGCCAATTTCATAATGCTGCATCTTACTCCACCAATGATGACTCTGCCACACAGGACTCAGCTGGAAAAGCCACATGGCAAAATCCTCAAGCCACTGCCCCGCGCGTGATGACTGATCACGAGCTTGTTCTATGTCTTCACCAGAAAGTCGATCGCAATCACAAGTTGGTCAAGCGTCAATTTGGCTCAATTCTTCAGAACATGACTATCACGAAGAACACTTTGAAGAAGAATCACTACTATGTGCATGAAATCATCAATCGTACTTGGGCCATACTTTCACATCTTTATACAAACGAAGACCTCAAGCAAATGGACTTTTAGCAGACCTTTGACTGGTCACATCCTCTTTCGAAGAAATTCAAGAAAGTCAAAGTTCCTTAGAAGGTCACTACTTCATTTTCTTCATCGCATGTGATGGATGAAGCTGAGGATCTCGACGACATTGTGGTATAGGCCCTACACTGACAAACGTCCCTGACAACGCTGGCGCTCTCCACCAACCTCAAGCTGATATTCTTCAGGGGCGTTAGTCCTCATTTTTCGTCCCTTTTGATCACTTGAGGACAAAGGGGGAGAAATTTAGTTAGTCTTCAAGCGGGTCTCTATATCAGGGTTGTTTTTGTTGAAGTTACAACTCTTGCTCTTTTGAAGTGTTTGTTTGTAGAGTTGGAAACTTAAGTTCGATGGTGGTCTGACACTTTTAAACTGCTTTCTGCATGCTTATTTCCTCAAGTTCCTTAATGCACGCATGTTGAATTTCGTTAGACACCATTTTCCATCATGCATTTCAAATTCTTCATACTATTGTTAAATGCATGAATGGATTACAAGATATAGGGGGAGATCTCCATGATTTTATCCTACCATGTGCATTTGCAGGCCAAAGCAAATTCCTCAAATATGCACATCTTCGGCAGGAGTTCTTCTATATCTTGCAATTAAATTCCTGAAAATCAGTATTTACACTTCATATGTTTATCCCTGTTCAAAACTTAACCTATTCGTCATCAATCACCAAAAATAGGGAGATTGTAAGTGCATCTAGTGCCCCTTAGTGATTTTGATGTATTGAAGACTTATAGGTTAAGGGACTAATGTGTTTGTGAGTGTACGCATGTCTTATAAGTCTCTGAGCAGTTTGATATATCCGATGAATGTCGACCCATAAAAATGAATGTCTTCAACTGAAGACGTTGTGATTTCCTTGAAGACTTTGAAAATGAGGGAATTAGTGTGACCTTGAAGATATTGATGCGAGGACTACAAAGCATGAAGACTTCTGTTTCGTAGTTTAATTTCCTTCTTTTGAGTCATAGGAAGCACCATACTATTAAAGTGAGTTGAGGTAATACTAATGAAAAATTTCCAAGTGATGCTCACCTCAAAGCCTGTACAATACCCAATCCTTGGAGGGAAGCCTTTAGAAATCTCTTGCACTTTAGTCAATTTCTTTAGCGATAGAGACGAAGTTCTTCTGGTCTCTAAGAAATTTGTTCTGACTCGGGAGTTAGGAGTTCTCCAGTGTGAATTGCCTATAGTGATGAACATGATAGCCCTGAGGAATTTCATGGTTCGAATTTCCGACCGTTGTTGTGCTTTGCGCCAGCTATCCAAAATATCTTATCCATCCAACGGTCATATCGTTAGGGGCATTTATGTCTTTTCATGTTGGGGTGCTCCCTGGCTATATATATCCGCCCCACTCAACCACTAGTTGGTTGGCTGCTTAGAGGGAAATTCACACTTGTCATTTAGAGCATCCCATCCTCCGAGGAATTTGAGAGAAAATCATCATTGAGGAAAAACCCAAAACCCCAACACCTAAAACCCAAAGTGATTTAATGCGTCACTGAAGAGATTGTTTCTGTGTGGAGCTGACACTTTTTACCTTTGAAGAGTATGCAACTTCCAGATGGTTAGGCATCAAGGTCTAGAGTATCCAAGAGGAATTATGGATCACCGGGTGACCGAGCTTGTGAAGGTTTTGAAGTCACCATGAAGACATACAACGAGTGATTGGGCGAGGTCTGTGTGACCTTAACTCAAGGAGAATATGGTAAGGACTGTGTGTCCTGACACTGTGTATCCTTTGGTTTAAATGCCAATCTGCTCAAACCAGACATACAACTGTCACAGCGGTTAGAACTGGTCTACCAAATCACTGTCTTCACCGAGCTACTAGTTCTATTTCCTCAACCCTTTCATTTCCTCGTTTACTTGTTGATAAAATTGATCGATACTGTTTGAAGAATTTCACTGAAGACTTTCTCAATTTCCTCAACCCTATTTCTTCAGTCTCCTTGTCTTCTGCCTGCTTATCCTATTTACACGCTACTTGTGCTCTGTGTATGTTTCATTTCATCATGATGACTATGCTACTGCCTTGTTATGTGATGACCCACAATTATAGGGGATCTATCGTAGTCCTTTCGATAAGTAAGAGTGTCGAACCCAACACTACTAGGAAAAGGCTTATACATAGAAGTTTACCAGTAGTCTGTGTTTAGGATACCACGCTACTGATAAGTACCAGAAGCGTTTGTTGTTAAGCGTGCTTCTGGTACATCTTAGCAGTAGCGTGGGTTTCCTGCGGCACGCTACTGGTAAAATAGCATCACCACACCCCTCGGCCAAAAAATAGTAGCAGCGTTGGTACTCTAACCAGCGCTACTATTAAGAAAATAGTAGTAGCGCCTGTACACCTAGATGCGCTACTGCTACTTCTTCTATGTGTAAGCTCTTACCAGTAGCGTGGGTTTTGGACAAGCGCTATAGCTAGTTTTACTTCCCAGTAGATATTTTGGCTGACACACATAGCAGTAGCGCGCTTTGGTGCCTGATACGTCTCCAATGTATCTATAATTTTTTATTGTTCCATGCTATTATATTATCTGTTTTGGATGTTTTATGGGCTTTATTATACACTTTTATATTATTTCTGGGACTAACCTATTAACCGGAGGCCCAGCCCAAATTGTTGTTTTTTTCCTATTTCAGTGTTTCACAGAAAAGGAATATCAAATGGAGTCCAAACGGAATGAAACCTTCGGGAGAGTTATTTTTGGAACAAAAGTAATCCAGGAGACTTGTAGTGGATGTCAAGAAAGAAACGAGGAAGCCACGAGGCAGGGAGGCGTGCCCAGGGGGTAGGCGCGCCCCCACCCTCGTGGCTCCCCTGACCGACTTCTTTCGCCTATATATACTCATATACCCTGAAAACATCCAGGAGCACCATGAAACCCTATTTCCACCGCCGCAACCTTCTGTACCCGTGAGATCCCATCTTGGGGCCTTTTCCGGCGCTCCGCCGGAGGGGGAATCAATCATGGAGGGCTTCTACATCAACACAATAGCCTCTCCGATGAAGTGTGAGTAGTTTACCATAGACCTTCGGGTCCATAGTTATTAGCTAGATAGCTTCTTCTCTCTCTTTGGATCTCAATACAAATTTCTCCTTGATCTTCTTGGAGATCTATTCGATGTAATTCTTTTTGCATTGTGTTTGTCGAGATCCGATGAATTGTGGGTTTATGATCAAGATTATCTATGAACAATATTTGAATCTCCTCTGAATTATTTTATGTATGATTTGTTATCTTTGCAAGTCTCTTCGAATTATCGGTTTGGTTTGGCCTACTAGATTGATCTTTCTTGCAATGGGAGAAGTGCTTAGCTTTGGGTTCAATCTTGTGGTGTCCTTTCCCAGTGACAGCAGGGGCAGCGAGGCACGTACTGTATTGTTGCCATCGAAGATAAAAAGATGGGGTTTATGTCATATTGCTTGGGTTTATCCCTCTCCATCATGTCATCTTGCCTAATGCATTACTCTGTTCTTATGAACTTAATACTCTAGATGCATGCTGGATAGCGGTCGATGTGTGGAGTAATAGTAGTAGATGCAGAATCGTTTCGATCTACTTGTCGCTATCGGTGTTCTGGGAACAGGGGTCCCCAGACTTGCCTGCCTGCGGCCCGCGGCGTAGCTCCAACAGTGACCCAGTACGGCCCTTCTTCGTCAACCAACGCTCAAGACCCTCGCGAGGGGCTGAGCCTCGCGGGGCGGACGACACAAGGCCTCCTCAGGAGCGGCCTCACTAGGCAGGCTCGCGAGGGGGCAGAGAGATCAAGGCAAGGGGTACCTTGTGAGTTTCCCGTGACGCAAGCCGTGACGACCAAGGCCAGGCAGGCGGCAGGCGGGCGCCAGCGCGCGCAGTGTCCTCGTTTCCCCTTTCGTGCTAAGGGGGCAAGCGTAGGCGCGGAGTACCAAGGCATCAAGCAAAGGTTTCCATATCGGTGCAACAAGACCAAGACTAGCAGGATGGTAGGACGGAGGTCATCGTGGAGCCCAAGACGGCGTCACCAAAGAATCGGATGTGAGTATCGGTACTCAATCAGAGGGAGAAAGAATGCAAAGGCATCAGTTTATAAAACATATGAATAATCCGAAACTTAATTACAAAGGAATTATGATCTCTAAAACGAGGGATCATAAGCAAATGCTCTGATCAAAGGATGAGTGAGCTAAATATAGTTACATGGGCAATTAATCAAGGTTTGATTGGCCGAGTACCAGCTCATGTGCGAAGCGACGTCTGAGCCGGAAGGATGAATTCTAGGACATGATTGAGGATTGCGAGCATTCACAACATATTGAATCAACGGACCCAAACGATAATGACAAGGGATGCCAATCAGATTACGAGACTTATGGGATTAACCATAATGCAAGCAAGCAAGAATTTCAAGAGCAATAGGATGCTCAAGATTTTTGGAAGTTCAAATAGTATTTCAGAGACTTTTGTGAATTACTTGAATCAACTGGGGATGAGCGGATACTCGATAATTGCGAGAAATTATTCGTAAGGGTATTCAGGTGGCAAAGAACTGTAAGGAAGTAGGCACAAAGTATTCTCGGGGTATCTTGTAATAACAAGATCGGCTGTGAATAAAAGTAAGAACGACAGGTGTAAGTATTTATCCATAGGGATATTTTGGTGGTAGGGAATTGCAAAAGCAACGGGCACAAGGTCTTGAGAGAATATCAGAGAGTATCTTCGAAATCTTCTGGTGCAGTCGGCGATCATCTGGACTGAAGGGGCTCTCCGGGAGAAAGTATTTTCGAGAACCTAAAATTAGATTTTAGTAAACCCATTAATTAAATCCGAATAGGAGAGAGATTAGAGTCCCAGAGTATAGGCCGAGGAATAAAAAGATCCTAATACTACCCAATGGCGACGTGGGCCCGTAAGCCACACAGCCATGTTAGTAAAAGTTTTCAGTGACTAGACTCAACTTCGGCCAAGGAGTTTGGAAGGGGGATTCCTACAGGCAGTCGGCTCTGATACCAACTTGTTACGCCCCCAATTTAATCATACACTAATCATACACGCAAATGTGTACGATCAAGATCAGGGACTCACGGGAAGATATCACAACACAACTCTAAAAATAAAATAAGTCAGACAAGCATCATAATACAAGCCACGGGCCTCGAGGGCTCGAATACAAGTGCTCGATCATAGACGAGTCAGCGTAAGCAACAATATCTGAGTACAGACATAAATCAAACAAGGTGCCATAAGATGGCTAGCACAAACTGGGATACAGATCGAAAGAGGCGCAGGCCTCCTGCCAGGGATCCTACTTAACTACTCCTGGTCGTCGTCAGCGGCCTGCACGTAGTAGTAGGCACCTCCAGTGTAGTAGGAGTCATCGTCGACGGTGGCGCCTGGATCGTGGGCTCCAACGTCTGGTTGCGGCATCCTAGAAGAAAAGGAAAGAGGGGGAAAAGAGGGAGCAAAGCAACAGTGAGTACTCATTCAAAGTACTCGCAAGCAAGGATCTACACTACATATGCGTGGGTATATGTGTAAAGAGGCAATTTCGGTGGACTGAACTGCAGAATGCCAGAATAAGAGGGGGAAAGCTAGTCCTATCGAAGACTACGCTTCTGGCAGCCTCTGTCTTGCAGCATGTAGAAGAGAGTAGATTGAAGTCCTCCAAGTAACATCGCATAGCATGATCCTCCCCTCGTCGCCCTGTGGGAAAGCGATCACTGGGTTGTCTCTGGAACTTGTCTGGGTGTGTTTTATTAAGTATCCGGTTCTAGTTGTCATAAGGTCAAGGTAGAACTCCGGGTCGTCCTTTTACCGAGGGACACGGCTATTCGAATAGATAAACTTCCCTGCAGGGGTGCACAACATAACCCAACACGCTCGATCCCCTTTGGCCGAACACACTCGTCTAGGTCATGCCCGGCCTCGAAAGACCAACACGTCTCAGCCCCACATAGGCACAACAGAGAGGTCAGCACGCCGGTCTAAATCCTATGCGTGCAGGGGTCTGGGCCCATCGCCCATTGCACACCTGCATGTTGCGTACGTGGCCGGTGAGCAGACCTAGCCTTCCTTATAGAAGGACAGGCGTTCCAGTCCAACCCGGCGCGTGCCGCTCAGTCGCCGACGTCAAGAAGGCTTCGGCTGATACCACGACGTCGAGTGCCCATAACTGTTCCCGCGTAGTTGGTTAGTGCGTGTAGGCCAGTGGCCAGACTCAGATCAAGTACCAAGATCTCGTTAAGCGTGTTATTATGAAGTAACCTCAAACGCCGACGAGGGCCAGGCCACCTCTCGCCTAGGTGGTCTCAACCTGCCTTGTTACTCCGCCACAAAGTAACAGTCGGGGGCCGTCGGGAACCCAGGCCCACCTCTACCGGGATGGAGCCACCTGTCCTTCCAGCCCCCACATCGGAATCATTTGCAGGTACTCAACGAGCCGACCCGACTTTAGTCACCACCTGAATAGTATGTATGTATAGTATATACCCGTGATCACCTCCCGAGTGATCACGGCCTGATAGTATAGCATGGCAGACTGACAAGAATGTAGGGCCACTAATGGTAAACTAGCATCCTATACTAAGCATTTAGGATTGCAGGTAAGGTATCAATAGATGTAGCAACAATGACAGGCTATGCAACAGAATAGGATTAATCGAAACTGTAACATGCTAAACTACTCTAATGCAAGTAGTAGAGGGAAGAATAGGCGATATCTAGTGATCAGGGGGGCTTGCCTGGTTGCTCTGGCAAGAAGGGTTCGCCGTCGATGTAGTCGATCATAGGGATACCGGCAACGGTCTCAGGGTCTATCGGAAAGAAGTAATGGAGGGGAAACACAATAAATAACAGATCAATCAAAGCACAAAGCATAACATGATAATACGCGGTGCTAGAGATGACCTATACTAGGTGCTACGGGCGAAGGGGGGAAACATCCGGGAAAGTGTTCCCGGTGTTTGGCATTTTCAGGCAGATGAACTAGAGGTGGATTCTTGCATGTTTGCTATGCTAGGGATGTGTGGTGGACGAACGGACTACGTATCCGAATTCGTCTCGTCGTTCTGAGCAACTTTCATGTACAAAGTTTTTCCATCCGAGCTACGGTTTATTTTATATTAATTTTAAAAAATTTAATCAACTTTCTAGATTTATCCATCTAATTAATTCTAACATTATCCAGAATAGTGTCTGCTGATGTCAATATGCTACAATGCTAAGGTCATCAGTCAACAGTGCGGTTGACTTGGTCAACAAACATGTGGGTCCCTGTTGTCATAGACATTTAGCTAATTAACCTAGTTAATTAGTTTAATCTAAACAGATTAATTAGGTTAATTAAACGTAATTAATTAAGTTAATTAATTACTTAATTATTTAATATTTTTATTTATTGTTATTATTGTTTTAAAATTCTTTTTTAAACGTTCTAGGGCTGGGCCCACATGTCATTTGCTACAGATTAAATTAGCACTAAGTTAGTCCTGAACTAACCTTTAATTAGGCCCTAGCTAATTGGGCTCACAAGCCGGCCACTGTGTGGCTGTGCATCACGCACAAGCACACACAGGCGCACGGCCATGGCTAGCAAAAGGCAGCGGCATCAGCTAAATAATAGCAGCAACTAAGCAGTGGCAGTAACAAGGGCAGCTCCAGCCTAGAGCCGCAGCTAGCAAGCAGAGCGGACCAGCGGTAGGACAAGCAGCGACAGCGGCAAGCAAGCAGCATAGCAGGGCAGTAGTAGGCGAGTGCCAGCAGCAGGGGAAGGAGCGCAGAAGCACTAGAGCAATAGCAGAGAGCAGCGGCAGTAGTGGGTAAGAGGAGCGGCGGCTCGCAAGGCGAGCTAGGGGCGTGGCTGCGAGGGTGAGCGCGCGCGGGGCTGTCGGGAGCAGCGGGCGAACGATGACGGACATTGATGACTATGGGATCTCGAGGAGTTCGACATTTTAGCTCGGGTTCGAGCTATCTAGGGGCTCTGGCCGCATCACTGAGCATGCTGACGTGCCCAGCTGGCCACGGGAATAAACGGCAACAACAACAGCAAGTTCGGCAGCGACGATTGGAGCAGGACCAATGGCAACCGCAGCTAGGAGCTCTAGAACGAGCGCGAAGAGCAGGGGAAGGGAGCAGGAGCTCACCGGGGAGCGCACGAAAGGCTCGGTGAGCGGCTTAGGAGCAGCAGAGGCAATGGATTTGTAAAACATAGGATTTGTGGGAACTGGCTCAACCCTTTAGGGGTGGCCTATCACATATATTTATAAGGTTACACAATATACAGTTTACACGGTTGGGCTACATTACAAAGTCTAACACCCTCCCTCAATCTCAACTCACTCCTGATGCATCTAGGAGGTTGAGATTGCGCCTACAGACCTCAAACATGGGAGAAGGTAGAGGCTTGGTGAAGATGTCGGCAAGTTGATCCTTCGAGGAGATAAACTTGATCTCTAATAACTTCTGTGCAACACGTTCCCTCACAAAATGATAGTCAATCTCAATGTGTTTGGTTCGTGCATGAAACACTGGGTTCGTCGAAAGAAACGTAGCACCGATGTCGTCACACCAAAGAACAGGAGGATGTGACTGGGAGATTCCCAGCTCTCGAAGCAAAGACTCAATCCAGATAAGCTCAGCAGTCGCATTGGCAACTGCTTCGTACTCGGCTTCTGTGCTGCTGCGAGAAACAGTGGCCTGCTTGTGTGCACTCCAGGCGATCAAAATAGGACCCAAAAACACATCATATCCCCCCCGTGGATCGCCTGTCATCCGGACACCCAGCCCAATCAGCATCTGAGAATGCAGATAGAACAGCAGAGGAACTAGGTCGCAGATGAAGACCATAGGAGACAGTGAGACACACATAACGAAGAATGCGCTTCACAGTAGACCAGTGCACATCAGTAGGGGCATGAAGATACTGACATACCCTGTTTACCATAAAGGAAAGATCAGGGCGTGTGATAGTCAGATATTGCAAGCCACCAACAATACTCCGATACTTCGTAGCATCCGTAGGAGATAGAGTAGTACCAGCAGTAGCCGAGAGCTTGTCAGTAGACGCCATGGGCGTGGGAGATGGCTTACACTTGAGCGTACTAGCACGGCGCAAGAGGTCAAGAGAGTACTTCTTCTGGGTGAGACCTAAGCTGCCACGAGACTGATGTGCAACTTTAATGCCCAGGAAGAAGTGTAGCTATCCCAAGTCTTTTACCGCAAAATCTCTGCCAAATGCAGTCACAAGAGCATCAGCAGCCGTTGCAGATGAGCTGACCAGAATAATGTCATCCACGTACACAAGCAAATACACAGTCACACCAGGGCGCTGAAATAAGAACAGCAAGCTGTCAGCTGTCGACGGAACGAAGCCATGAGTACGAAGGGCCAAAGCAAGGCGAGCATGCCAGGCACAAGGCGCCTGTTTCAGTCCATAGAGAGCCTTTGTCAGACGACAGAGATGATGAGGCTGAGTGTGATCAACAAACCCTGGTGGCTGTCGCCTGTAAACCTCCTCTTCAAGCAGCCCATGGAGAAAAGCATTCTGCACATCAAGTTGTCGAAGAGACCAACCACGAGAGACTGCAAGAGACAGGAGAAGCCGGATGGTAGTAGGTTTCACAACCGGGCTGAATGTATCCTCGTAGTCCAGACCCTGACGCTGTTTAAACCCTCTAGCCACGAGACGCGCGTTGTAGCACTCAATAGATCCATCCGCATGTCTCTTGACTTTGAAAATCCACATCGAATCAATGATGTTGACGTGAGGCGGAGGGGGAACCAGTGTCCATGTCTCATTATGCATAAGTGCGTGATACTCTTGCTCCATAGAAGCCCTCCAGTGAGGAATACTCATAGCGGCCTCATAGTTGCGTGGTTCATCAGTGGGATCTGCAACAGAATGAGCAAGACAGGCAGCCAAATATGTGACAGTACCATCATGACGCTGCTTGGGTTGAACAATACCGCTGCGGCTGCGAGTATGCGGACGTTGCGGTGCAACAGGAATAGGAGCTGGCGACGCCAACACGGGAGACGATGACGGCAGGTCGGGTGACGGGAACCCATGCGAGGGCTCAGGCGAGTTGACGGTAGGCCCAGCCGACCCAGGTGAGAGGGACGGCAGGGACATACGGGTGGGCGACGAAGGAGATGACGGAGGCGAGGCCGGGCGTGGAGATGGCGACGAGGACCGCTCAAGCCGCCCAGGGGAGACCGTCGGGGACGTGGGCTGCACCTCGGCTGGCACCAGCCCAGGTACGGAGGCCGTCGCTGGTCCAGTTGCATGGGCGGGCACGGCTCCAGAGACGGGGTCGACGACGGGAGTCGGTGCACGCACGTGCACCGGCCGATCAACGTGCGTCACAGGAGTTGCATCCGGAAGTAGTTCCAGGCGAGCACCACGTCCAATACCTGCACCATGGTTAGGTAACAACACAGGCGAATATGCAACATCTTCAAATTGGCCAAGCATAATAGGAGATGAATGCATAGATGGAGTTGTGTCGGGTTGCTGCGGCATGGCGGAAAATGGGAAGACGTTCTCATCAAAGACAACATCGCGGGATATTAGACACGATTTGTTGGCACATGGAGGCACTTGTAGCCTTTATGAGGAGAACTATAACCCAGAAACACACATTTCTTAGACCGAAATTCAAGATTTCTATGATTATATGGACGAAGATGGGGCCAACAGGCACACCCGAACACCTTAAAAAAGGTATAGTCAGGAGTTTCATGTAAAAGGAGCTCAATAGGAGTTTTCATATTAAGGACACGCGTAGGTAGTCGGTTAATAAGAAAACATGTTGTAGCAAAGGCATCACTCCAAAAACGAAAAGGTACAGAAGCGTGAGCCAGGAGTGTGAGTCCGGTCTCAACTACATGTCAATGCTTGCGCTCAACAACACCGTTCTGCTGATGTGTATGAGGACATGATAAACGATGAGAGATCCCAAGCTTATTAAAGAAAGTGTTGAGGTTGCGATATTCGCCCCCCAATCGGACTGAACATGGATAATTTTATGCTTGAGAAGACGTTCTACATGCACTTGAAACTGAATGAAGATATCAAACACATCAGATTTGCGCTTAAGAAGATAAAGCCAGGTAAAATGACTGTATGCATCAATAAATCTGACATAATAGTTGTGACCACTCACAGACGTCTAAGCGGGACCCCAGACATCAGGAAACACAAGTTCAAGAGGACTCGTTACTACACGAGTAGAGGAAACAAATGGTAACTGATGACTTTTGCCTTGTTGACAGGCATCACACACGGACATCTCCTTATTGCTAGACACGATAGGCAGCTCATGGTGGTGAAGGATATGGCGAACTATGGGAGTGGGAGGGTGACCAAGGCGAGAGTGCCACTGGGACGGCGACACACGAACACCACTCAAGACGCGCAGGGCGGATGGATCCTATAAGCGGTATAAGCCATGGCTCAGGCTACCACTAAGCAGAATTTCCCGGGTGGCTCGGTCCTTAACAAAAAGATCAAACGGGTGAAATTCACATAGGACATTGTTATCAAGAGTGAGCTTGGGAACAGATAACAAATTAAGAGTCACCGAGGGGACCCGTAAAATATTACGAAGATGAAGCTGCCTAGATGGATGACTAGTTAAGAGAGATGCTTGACCAACGTGAGAGATGGGCATACCTACACCGTTGGCGGTGTGAACCTTGTCGTGACCGTAGTATGGCTGGTGAGTGGACAGCTTGGCGAGCTCGTTCGTCATATGATTTGTGGCTCCGGTGTCCATGTACCACACGGGATCAATCGGGTACGATGGTGTAAAACCTTGGTCGACGCATGTATCCTTGCCCTTGGCGGCAACATGAGCAGCAGGAGGACCAAAGTCCGCCATGGCAAATTGACGCTCATTACCTTTCCCATCATTACCGATGCCCAGGAAGCTCCGCTGAAATCGTTTGTGACACTTGGAGGCAAGGTGCCTCTCACGACCACAAAGCTGGCACCACATGGGACCCCCGCCCGAGGTTGGCGCAGGGGGGTTGGCGACCCGGGCAGGCGAGGAGGGCACAGGTGGGCGCTAGCCACGCGATGCCCAAAAAGCCGTCGGCTGGTCGGCGATGGTGGTGACGGAGCGGCGAGCTTCGATGCGCTGCTCGGTGAAGAGCAGACGGGAGAAGAGTTCGTGCGGAGGAAGCGGCAGCTTGGCGTTGTGGACGGCCTCGGCAATGTTGTCGTACTCAGCATTGAGACCCTTGATGACGTAGCCGGCGAACTCCTCATCGCTCAGCGGTCGACCAATAGAGGTCAACATGTCCGCCAAGACCTTGATTTTGTTGAAGTATGTTGTGGCAGAAGAGTCCAGTTTCTTGATGTCATCAAGCTTGCTGCGAAGAGCCATCGAGTGGGCGGTGGAGGTCTGGGCAAACGCATGCTCCAGAGTCGTTCACGCATCCAAGGAGGAGGCAGCAAAGAGGCAAAGGCCAGCGACCCCGTCTCCTAGGGAACCCTGGATGGCGGAGAGGATCGCTTGGTCTTGCTGCACCCACACACGATGCGCCGGGTTGATGGCCGGGCCGTGGACGGTGGGAATAACCTGCGGCGGACACGGCAGGGAACCATCGACATAGCCAAGGAGGGAGCGGCTGCGGAGCAGCGGTAGAACCTTGGCGTGCCAAAACGGATAGTTGTCCGGCGTGAGACGAGTGGTGATCAAATTGTCGAAGTGAAACAGCCCGGAGATCATGGCGGCGTCGGTGGTAGCAACAGCGAACACCACAGGGGCGCGGGTGCCACACCCGCGAGCGGATCATCGGAGGCCCCCGAGGCCGCCGGCAGTAGGGCGAGTGTCGGGGATGAGCCAGCAAAGGCCGCGGGTGGCGCCATCATCACGACGGTGGAGACCGCTAGTGTCGACGTCGCGGGAGATGGCGGGATTGGAGCCGAGAGCATCGAGCCAACGGCGGTAGTGCCAAAGACTTGGGGCCTTGGCGACGCACCGGCGTGGGCAGGGAGATTGAGAAGGGCGGCCAGCGACGCGGAGATGGACCCGGAGCTAGAGGAACCGGAGGCGGAAGCGGTCATGGCAGCGGCGGCAACGGCGGACCTAGGGTTGGGGGCACGGCGGCGGCGGCGGCTGAGGTGGAGTAGGACCTAGGGTTAGGTTGATACCATGTAAAACATAGGATTTGTGGGAACTGGCTCAACCCTCTAGGGGTTGCCTATCACATATATTTATAAGGTTACACAATATAGAGTTTACACAGTTGGTCTACGTTACAAAGTCTAACAGGATTCAGTGAGGAACTCCGGCGACCGAAGCGGGAAGAAGCCGTCGATCCGGAAGCTTGACGGCGCCCCAGCTCAATCTGGTGGTCGTAGTCAAAGTAGATGAGGCCGACACGTCTCCTGGCGAAGTTTTAGTTGGCTGGGATGGCAGTGGCCACGACGACGATGGCGAAGCGGTGACGGCTACGTTCGGATGCGGGTTCTAGATCGAACGAGGAAAGGGGAGATAGAATTAGGAGCTAGGGTTTCGGTCGAGGGGTGCGGCGGTGTTTTGTAGGGCACCGGGGTGTGCTAGATGGCCGCCACGCACGGCATGGCGCGGCCATGCCGGTGGATGGCCGCCACGATCCCCTTGCCTCCTGTAGCGAGAGGAAGAGGACAAGTGGGGGTGGGCTGGTCCTATTTTTGCTAAATGAGCCAGGGGTCCAGTAGTTTAGGTCCCTTTTTCGTTTTACTACTATATTTCCACTTCCTTTTCTAATTAATTATTTAGCTACTGTTTTGTACTTATCTTAAATAGAAAATAGGTTTAGTAAAAAAGGAAACTTGTCCCCATAATTCACATTCCAAAATTAGACAATGCCACAAAAAGTTTGATCCCAAAATAAAATAGTTTAACATTTGTACTTAATAAAAGGCCTTTATTAAATTGGTTATGCTGTTGTTTCATTCCCATTTGAGCATTTAAACATTTTATAAAAGTTTGGTTTCTCCATCATAATTACCTATGCATTATTTGGTTCACTTTGAACATTTTAGTTTTAATGTTTGAAACTTTTGTTGTTTAACTTGATTTCGAATTTCAATTTGAATGATTTTTGAACTAATGCGAGATTAACAACAGTAATCGTGGTGACGTGGCATCATTAGCAGGGAATTACTGTAGCTTAATTATCCGGGCGTCACAATATGTCTTCTATGTGAATATGAACAAACATAAATCATTAAGTTGTCTTCCTTGTCCAACGTCAACAATTTTGGCATATAATATTTTGATGGGTGCTCACAATCACAAAATATTTCCATGATAGTGTATTTATATGTGAATCTTCTCTTCCCTTATTAATTCTTTCATGTGTTGCATCATTGACCAATGCTATGTTTGTCAATCTACAATAAAATTTTCTACTTATAATTTTCCTTGTGTAATGTCGTCACTTACCATAAGATTAGCATATGATCTTTTCTTTTATTTCCTTTCTTTTTATTGTAGCAAGAAAATAAAGAAGGCAAAAACTCAAACTAGACTTTATTATATCTCGCACACGATTATAATGATTGATCACTAAGCAAACTCATAAAAAGAAAGGATCGAACTAAACTTTTATTCATCTAATAGCAAAAGATAGCCATTGATCGAACTAAGAAAGTAAAGGCAAAAGATAGTACAGATGATACGATACCAGGGCACCTCCCCCAAGCTTGGTGAAAGCCAAGGGGAGTGCCCTTACCCAATACTCATTTTTCTTTTGGTGGTGATGAAGAAGATGGTTTCTTGTCTTTCTTCCTCAGCTTATGCTTGAGGACGGAGTTCTCATCTTTCAGTTCTCGGATCTCCCACTCAAGCTCCAACACATTTTTGCATAAATCTTGCTTATTTTCCTGCAAGAGATGAAAATGGATAAACTGGATCTTAGGCATCTTTACTTTATTGGGGAGACTTGACTTCTTAAATTCAACGTGCATGTCCCCGGTTTGGGTGATGTCTACTACACAACCATCTTCTTTTAGATGTTGTTGGGCCTCCAAGTGCAGAGGTTTGTAGGACAGTAGCAAATTTCCCTCAAGTGGATGACGTAAGGTTTATCAATCCGTGGGACGCGTAGGATGAAGATGGTCTCTCTCAAACAACCCTGCAACCAAATAACAAAGAGTCTCTTGTGTCCCCAACACACCCAATACAACGGTAAATTGTATCGGCACACTAGTTCGGTGAAGAGATGGTGATACAAGTGCAATATTGATGATAGATATGGGTATTTGTAATCAGAAAATATAAAAACTGCAAGGTAACTAATGATAAAAGTGAGAGTAAATGGTATTGCAATGCTAGGAAACAAGGCCTAGGGTTCATACTTTCACTAGTGCAAGTTCTCTCAATAATAATAATAGAATTGGATCATATAACTATCCCTGAACATGCAACAAAGAGTCACTCCAAAGTCACTAATAGCCGAGAACAAACGAAGAGATTATTGTATGGTACGAAACCACCTCAAAGTTATCCTTTCTCATCGATCTATTCAAAAGTCCATAGTAAAATAACATGAACCTATTCTTTCCATTAGATGTATCATAGAGTTCATACTAGAATAACACCTTAAGACACAAATCAACCAAAACCCTAATGTCACCTAGATACTCCAATGTCACCTCAAGTATCTGTGGGTATGATTATATGATATGCATCACACAATCTCAGATTCATCTATTCTAACCAACACAAAGTACTTCAAAGAGTGCCCCAAAGTTTCTACCGGAGAGTCAAGACGAAAACGTGTGCGAACCCCTATGCATAAGTTCACAATGTTACCGAATCTGTAAGTTGATCACCAAAACATACATCAAGTAGATCACGTGAATATCCCATTGTCACCACAGATAAGCACGGCAAGACATACATCAAGTGTTCTCAAATCCTTAAAGACTCAATTTGACAAGATAACTTCAAGGGAAAACTCAATTCATCACAAGAGAGAAGAGGGGGAGAAACATCATAAGATCAAACTATAATAGCAAAGCCCACGATACATCAAGATCGTATCACCTCAAGAACACGAGAGAGAGAGAGAGAGAGAGAGAGAGAGAGATCAAACACATAGCTACTTGTACATACCCTCAGCCCCGATGGTGAACTACTCCCTACTCGTCTTGGAGAGCACCGCGATGATGAAGATGGCCACCGGTGATGGATTCCCCCTCTGGCAGGTTGCCGGAACAGGCTCCCGAGAGGTTTTTGGTGGCTATAGAGGCTTGCAGCGGCGGAACTCCCGGTCTATTGTGCTCCTGGATGTTTTCAGGGTACATGGGTATATATAGGCGAAGGAAGTCGGTCAGGGCAGCCACGAGAGGCCCACGAGGGTGGGGCGCGCCCAGGGGGTAGGGCGCGCCTCCCTGCCTCGTGGCTTCCTCGATGCTTCCTTGACGTACTCCAAGTCTCTTGGATTGCTTCCGTGCCAAAAATAACTCTCCCGAAGGTTTCATTCCGTTTGGACTCCGTTTGATATTCCTTTTCTTCGAAACACTGAAATAGGCAAGAAAACAACAATTTTGGTTGGGCCTCCGGTTAGTAGGTTAGTCCCAAAAATGATATAAAAGTGTATAGTAAAGCCCATAAACATCCAAAACGGGTAATATAATAGCATGGAACAATCAAAAATTATAGATACGTTGGAGATGTATCAAGCATCCCCAAGCTTAATTCCTGCCTCGTCCTCGAGTAGGTAAAGGATAAAAACAGAACTTTTGATGTGGAATGCTACCTAGCATATTTCTCAATGTAAGTTTGTTTACAGTGGCATGAATGTTCAGATCCAAATGATTCAAGATAAAAGTTCATATTGACATGAAAACAATAATACTTCAAGCATACTAACAAGGCAATCATGTCTTCTCAAAATAGCATGGCCAAAGAAAGTTCATCCCTACAAAATCATATAGTTTGGCTATGCTCCATATTCATCACACAAAATATCCAAATCATGCACAACCTCGGTTTCAGCCAAGCAATTGATTCATGCTTTAGCCTTTTCAAACTTTTTCACCTTTCACGCAATACATGAGCGTGAGGAATGGATATAGCACTCTAGGTGGAATAGATTATGATGATGGGGGTTGTGTGGAGAAGACAAAAAAAGTCTCACATTGACGCGGCTAATCAACGGGCTAGGGAGATGCCCATCAATTGATGCCAGTGCAAGGAGTAGGGATTGCCATGCAACGGATGCACTAGAGCTATAAATGTATGAAAGCCCAACATAAGAAACTAAGTGGGTGTGCATCCAACTTGCTTGCTCACGAAGACCTAGGGCATTTTGAGGAATCCCATCATTGGAATATACAAGCCAAGTTCTATAATGAAAAATTCCCACTAGTATATGAAAGTGACAACATAGGAGACTCTCTATCATGAAGATCATGGTGCTACTTTGAAGTACAAGTGTGGAAAAGAATAGTAACATTGTCCCCTTTTTTATTTTCTTTTTTTGGGGCCTCCCATTTTTTTATTTGGCCTTTCTATTCTTCTTTTTTTATTTAGCCTTTCTAAAAAAATTGGCCTTTCTTTTCAAAGGGACAATGCTCTAATAATGATGATCATCACACTTCTATTTACTTACAACTCATGGATTACAACTCGATACTAGAACAAAATATGACTCTATATGAATGCCTTCGGTGGTGTACCGGGATATGCAATGAATCAAGAGCGACATTTATGAAAGAATTATGAAGGTGGCTTTGCCACAAATACGATGTCAACTACATGATCATGCAATAGCAATATGACAATGATGGAACGTGTCATAATAAACGGAACGGTGGAAAGTTGCATGGCAATATATCTCGGAATGGCTATGGAAATTCCATAATAGGTAGGTATGGTGGCTGTTTTGAGGAAGATATAAGGAGGTTTATGTGTGATAGAGTGTATCATATCATGGGTTTTGGATGCACCGGCGAAGTTTGCACCAACTCTCAAGGTGAGAAAGGGCAATGCACGGTACCGAAGACGCTAGCAATGATGGAAGAGTAAGAGTGCGTATAATCCATGGACTCACATTAGTCATAAAGAACTCATAAACTTATTGCAAAAGTTTATTAGCCCTCGAAGCAAAGTACTACTACGCATGCTCCTAGGGGAAGGGTTGGTAGGAGTTAACCATCGTGCGATCCCGACCACCACTCATAAGGAAGGCAATCAAAATAGCACCCCATGCTACAAATTTGTTACACAACTTTTACCATACGTGCATGCTACAAGACTTGCCAACTTCAACACAAGTATTTCTCAATTTCATAATTACCCAGCTAGCATGACTCTAACATTACCACCTTTACATCTCAAAACAATTATCAAGCACCAAATTGATCATAGCATCCAATGCACTTTTTATGATAGTTTTTATTATACCCCACTCGGATGCCCATAATTCTAGGACCAATTTTATTACCATAGCAAATACCATGTTGTTCTAAAAGACTCTCAAAATAATATAAGTGAAGCATGAGAGATCAATAATTTCTATAAAATAAAACCACTGTCGTGCTCTAAAAAGATATAAGTGAAGCACATAGAGTATTCTAATAAATTCTGAATCATGTGTGTCTCTCCCAAAAGGTGTGTACAGCAAGGATGATTGTGATAAACTAAAAAGCAAAGACTCAAATCATACAAGACGCTCCAAGCAAAACACATATCATGTGGTGAATAAAAATATAGGTCCAAGTAAGGTTACCGATGAACAAAGACGAAAGAGCGGATGCCATCCGGGGTATCCCCAAACTTAGGCTCTTGGCTGTCCTTGAATATTACCTTGGGTTTCCTTGGGCATCCCCAAGCTTAGGATCTTTCCACTCCTTATTCCATAGTCCATCGAATCTTTACCCAAAACTTGAAAACTTCACAACACAAAACTTAACAGAAAACTCGTAAGCCCCGTTAGTATAAGAAAATAAATCACCACTTAGGTACTATTGTGAACTCATTCTAAATTCATATTGGTGTAATATCTACTGTATTCCAACTTCTCTATGGTTCATACCCTCCGATAATACTGATAGATTCATCAAAATAAGCAAACAACACATAGAAAACAGAATCTGTCAAAAATAGAACAATGTGTAGTAATATGTATCATTCGAATACTTCTGTAACTCCAAAAATTATGAAATAAATTTCTGGACCTGAGGAATTTGTATATTAATCCTCTGCAAAAATAATCAACCTAAAATCACTCTCCAGTAAAAAATTGCAGCTAATCTCGTGAGCACAAAATTTTCTGTTTTTTAGAGCAAGATCACAAAGACTACACCCAAGTCTTCCCAAAGGTTCTACGTGGCACAAACACTAACTAAAACATAAAAACACATCTAAACATAGGCTATATGAATTATTTATTACTAAACAGTAGCAAAAGGCAAAGAACAAAAGTAAAATTGGGTTGCCTCCCAACAAGCGCTATCGTTTAACACCCCTAGCTAGGCATGATGATTTCAATGATGCTCACATAAAAGATAAGAACTGAAACATAAAGAGAGCATCATGAAGAATATGACTATCACATTTAAGTCTAACCCACTTCCTATGCATAGGTATTTTGTGAGCAAACAAGGGAACAATAATCAACTAGCATAGGAAGGCTAAACAAGCATAACTTCAAAACTTTAAGCACATAGAGAGGAAACTTGATATTATTGCAACTCCTACAAGCATTCTTTTCATGATGCACAAGCATAGAATTTTTATTACTCTCCACATAAGCAAATTTCTTCTCATACGGAATAGTGAGAGTATCATAAGAGACTCGAATACTATAAATTGTTTCCACATTAAAAGAGTAATGTTCAGAAAAAGGGTAATCATAATCATGACAAGTTTTATTAATATATTCATCACTAATTTTTATAGAAGAAGTGTCATCACAATAATCATCATAACTAGCAACTTTGTTCTCATCATAATCAATTGAAACCTCTTCCAAAATAGTGGATTCATCACTAAATAAAGTCATGACCTCTCCAAATCCACTTTCATAAATATTATAAGATTCAACACCCTCCAAAATAGTGGGATCATACTTCCTAAAGTTGACACTCTTCCAAACCCACTTTCATAACCATCATAAATAGGAGGCATGCTATCATCATAATAAATTTGCACATCAAAACTTGGGAGGCTAAAAATATCATCTTCATTAAACATAGCATCCCCAAGCTTGGGACAAACATTAATTGCAGCAAATATATTCTCAAACATGTCATTCTCATCAAATATAGCATCACCAAGCTTGGGCCTTTTCATATCATAAGCAAAATCACTCTCATCATTAATGGTATGGATAGCACCAATAGTATAGCAATTATCATCATCACAATGAGTAATAGGAGTAACATCATTTGGGAGGGATACCTTTTACCTTTGCTTCTCTGTCTTTTGTTTTTCTTCTTCACATCATGTGTGGGGTTAACCCTCTTTTGGGAGCTCCTTATTAATGAGATTGGTTGAATAGAAAGCACCTCCTCGTTACCTGATTTATCATAAGAAATAGTAGGAGGATATTGGGAAGTCTCTTCCCTTTCATTAGTACTCTCTTCATCTTCTATTTGCTTTGTTTTCTTTATGTTCAAGGAATTTCTCAAGGTTATATTCTGGAATATGCTTAGTTATACGTTTCATTTCTTCATAACCCAAAAGCAAACTAAGTTCATTATGATGTGCAAGGGAAATCAAGTCATCACAATTTTTGGACATGATTCGATCATGAAACAATTTGCATTGGAGATATAAATGACCATGTTCGCTGCAAAGTTCACAAGTATGGCAAAGAAATTTTAAATTTTCAGCACAAACATCTAGCCTTTCTTGCAACCATTTAGTTTCTAAATACTTATGCCTCTTGCAAAATCTATCTTCCCTATTTGGTGTGTACTTGCAAACTCTATGCACTCCACAAAAGTTGACATGCTTATAAGAGACATTTTCATCAGGACTAGTGCAATCATTATTAGTACTATGGATATACAAAGAGTTCATACTAACAACATTGCAATCATGCTCATCATTCAAAGATTTAGTGCCAAACATTTTATATACTTCTTCTAGCACTTGAGCAAAATTTTCCATTCCATCATTCTCACAAAAGATATTAAAAAGATGAAGTGTATGAGGCAAACTCAATTCCATTTTTTGTAGTTTCCTTTTATAAACTAAACTAGTGATAAAACAAGAAACAAAAAGATTCGATTGCAAGATCTAAAGATATACCTTCAAGCACTCATCTCCTCGGCAACGGCGCCAGAAAAGAGCTTGATGTCTACTACACAACCTTCTTCTTGTAGACGTTGTTGGGCCTCCAAGTGCAGAGGTTTGTAGGACAACAACAAAATCCCCTCAAGTGGATGACCTAAGGTTTATCAATCTGTGGGAGGCATAGGATGAATATGGTCTCTCTCGAACAACCCTGCAACCAAGTAACAAAGAGTCTCTTGTGTCCCCAACACACCCAATACAATGGTAAATTGTATAGGTGCACTAGTTCGGCGAAGAGATGGTTATACAAGTGCAATATGGATGATAGATATGGGTATTTGTAATCTTAAATTATAAAAACAGCAAGGTAACTAATGATAAAAGTGAGCGTAAATGGTACTGCAATGCTAGGAAACAAGGCCTAAGGTTCATACTTTCACTAGTGCAAGTTCTCTCAACAATAATAACATAATTGGATCATATAACTATCCCTCAACATGCAAGAAAGAGTCACTCCAAAGTCGCTAATAGCCGAGAACAAACTAAGAGATTATTGTAGGGTACGAAACCACCTCAAAGTTATCCTTTCTGATCGATCTATTCAAGAGTCCGTCATAAAATAACATGAAGCTATTCTTTCCATTCGATCTATCATAGACTTCGTACTAGAATAACACCTTAAGACACAAATCAACCAAAACCCTAATGTCACGTATATATTCCAATGTCACCTCAAGTATCCGTGGGTATGATTATACGATATGCATCACACAATCTCAGATTCATCTATTCAAACCAACACAAAGTACTTCAAAGAGTGCCCCAAAGTTTCTACCCGAGAGTCAAGACGAAAACGTGTGCCATCCCCTATGCATAAGTTCACAATGTTACGAAATCTGCAAGTTAATCACCAAAACATACATCAAGTAGATCACGTGAATATCCCATTGTCACCACAGATAAGCACGGCAAGACATACATCAAGTGTTCTTAAATCCTTAAAGACTCAATCTGACAAGATAACTTCAAGGAGAGAACTCAATTCATCACAAGAGAGAAGAGGGGGAGAACATCGTAAGATCCAACTATAATAGCAAAGCTCGCGATACATCAAGATCGTATCACCTCAAGAACACGAGAGAGAGAGAGAGAGAGAGAGAGAGAGATCAAACAAATAGCTACTGGTACATACCCTTAGCCCCGAGGGTGAACTACTCCCTCCTCGTCATGGAGAGTGCCGGGATGATCAAGATGGCCACCGGTGATGGATTCCCCCTCCGGCAAGGTGCCGGAACAGGCTCCCGAGAGGTTTTTGGCGGCTACAGAGGCTTGCGGCGGCGGAACTCCCAATCTATTGTGTTCCTGGATGTTTTCAGGGTACGTGGGTATATATAGGAGAAAGAAGTCGGTCAGGGGAGCCACGAGGGGCCCACGAGGGTGGGGGGCGCGCCCAGGGGGTAGGGCGTGCCTCCTTGCCTCGTGGTTTCCTCGAAGCTTCCCTAACGTCTACTCCAAGTCTCCTGGATTACTTCCGTTCCAAAAGTAACTCTCCCGAAGGTTTCATTCTGTTTGGACTCCGTTTGATATTCCTTTTATTCGAAACACTGAAATAGGCAAGAAAACAACAATTTGGGTTGGGCCTCCGGTTAATAGGTTAGTCCCAAAAATGATATAAAAGTGTATAGTAAAGCCCATAAACATCCAAAACGGGTAATATAATAGCATGGAACAATCAAAAATTATATATACGTTGGAGACGTATCATTGGGGCAATCGAACTTCATCCTCCTCCGAGCTTGTCTCCTCCTTCCTCTTACGATTAGAGTCTTTTTCTTCCTCCGAGGTCCAGCCATAGTGCTTCACATCCCCATAGACTTTGGGGTTTGCGATTAAGTCGGCAACATAACTCTCACCCTCCGAGTCTTGGAAGACATAATTTCAAATCTAACAGGAAAACGGAGAGAAAAGAAAACAGAAGATTTCTCCACGATGCGGAGGTTAACAGGTTTGGGAGGTATATATAGATTTTTTATCTTGGGGAACAAGCAGAATGAAAGAAAAACAGAGATTGGAAAGTACCCGAGGTGGGCACAACCCACCTGGATGCGCCAGGCATGCCTGGCGCGCCCTGGTGTATTGTGCCCACCAGGGTCACTATCCTGGAAGTTTCTTATTTTCCTAATTTTCAAAATATTCCAAAACTGAAAAAAATATTCCAAAACTGACAAAATTAATGGGTGTACCTGAGATACAGTGTTTTCTTCATTGCCCATTGACAACCTTTGGGTTAGTCCCTTTGGCATTATTTATTTTGATAGCTCCGGATCGATAGACCTCCTGGATGACATAGGGTCCTTCCCATTTGGAGAGGAGTTTTCCTGCAAAGAATCTGATGTGAGAGTTGTACAAAAGAACATATTCTCCGACTATGAACTCACGCTTTTGGATTCTTTTATCATGCCATCTTTTAACATTTTCTTTGAATAACTTAGCATTTTCATAAGCCCGAGTTCTCCATTCATCTAATGAGCTAATATCAAATAACCTCTTTTCCCCAGCAAGTTTGAAATCATAATTGAGTTCTTTTATTGTCCCAAATGCCTTGTGTTCTAACTCAAGAGGTAAATGACAAGATTTTCCATAAACCATCTTATATGGAGACATACCCATAGGATTTTTGTAAGTTGTTCTGTAAGCCCAAAGTGCATCATCTAATTTCTTAGACCAATTCTTCCGGGACCTACTGATAGTATTTTGTAAGATTAGTTTTATTTCTCTATTGCTAAGTTCAACTTGACCACTAGACTGAGGATGATAAGGTGATGCAATTCTATGGTTAACATCATACTTAGCAAGCATTTTACGGAAAGCACCATGAATAAAGTGTGAACCACCATCAATCATTAAATATCTAGGGACTCCAAACCTTGGGAAAATAACTTCCTTAAGCATTTTAATAGAGGTGTTGTGATCAGCGCTACTGGTTGGAATAGCTTCTACCAAATTAGTAACGTAATCAACAGCAACCAAAATATGTGTATACCCATTAGGGGAAGGAAAAGGTCCCATGAAGTCAAATCCCCAAACATCAAATGGTTCAACAGAAAGTGAATAATTCATAGGCATTTCGTGACGCTTACCAACATTACATATTCTTTGGCATTCATCACATGAAGAGACGAACTTACGGGCATCCTTGAAGAGAGTAGGACAGTAAAAACCAGATTGCAATACCTAGTGAGCGGTTTTGTCTCCCGCGTGATGTCCTCCATAAGCTTCGGAGTGACATTTTCGTAGGATTTGTTCCTGTTCATGCTCAGGTACACAACGTCTAATAATAGTATCTACTCCTTCTTTATAAAGATGTGGGTCATCCCAAAATTAATGTCTTAAATCATAGAAGAGTTTTTTCTTTTGTTGGTATGTGAAGCTAGGCGGTATGTATTTAGCAACAATATAATTAGCATAGTCAGCATACCAAGGTGTACTATGAGAAACATTTATTGCAGCTAGTTGTTCATCAGGGAAGCTATCATTAGTTGGTTGTGGGTCATCAAGAATGTTTTCAAGTCTAGACAAGTTATCAGCCACGGGGTTCTCTGCTCCTTTCCTATCAGTGATATGCAAATCAAATTCTTGTAGCAGAAGAATCCATCAAATGAGTCTAGGTTTAGCATCTTTCTTTTCCATAAGATATTTTATAGCAGCATGATCTGTGATTACTTTCGAATCAACAATGTAAGATCTAAATTTATCACAAGCAAAAACCACTGCTAAGAATTCTTTTTCAGTAGTAGCATAGTTTCGTTGAGCACTGTTTGGAGTTTTACTAGCATAATGGATAACATTTAGTTTCTTATCAACTCTTTGTCCTAGAACAACACCAACAGCATAATCACTAGCATCACACATAATCTCAAAATGCAAGTTCCAATCAGGTGGTTGAACAACAGGTGCGGTGATTAAGGCTTTCTTTAGTGTTTCAAAGGCTTCCATGCAATCATCATCAAACACAAAGGGAATATACTTTTGCAAAATATTAGTAAGAGGCCTAGAAATTTTAGAGAAGTCTTTGATAAACCTCCCATAGAAACCAGCATCACCAAGGAAACTACTAATACCTTTGATATCTTTAGGACATGGCATTTTCTCAATTGAATCAACCTTGGCTTTGTCCACCTCAATGCCTCTTTTAGAAATTTTATGGCCCAAGACAATACCTTCATTAATCATAAAGTGGCACTTCTCCCAATTCAAGACAAGATTTGTTTGTTCACATCTTTCATCCTTACTAGGCAAATCTTTCTTATGAGGTTGTTTACTAAACTTGGAAAAATTAAATTCATGAGATTCATCACCAAAGCTAACACCGACAGTTTGATTCTCCCAATCTATTTTAGCATTTACGGTGTTCAAGAAAGGTCTACCAAAAATAATGGGACAAAAGTAATCTTGTGGGGTGCTAAGAACAAGAAAATCAGTAGGGTATTTTATTTTCCCACACAAGACTTCAACATGTTTAAGAATCCCAATTGGTGATATAGTATCTCTATTAGCAAGTTTAACAGTAACATATATGTCTTCTATTTCAGCAGGTGCTATTTCATCTTTAATTTCTTGGTATAAGGATAAAGGAATGGCACTTACACTAGCACCTACAGGTCACATAACCCATGATAACAGTGATCTCCTATCTTAACTGAGACAACAGGCATGCCAACAACTAGTCTATGTTTATCTTTTCCTTCAGGTATGGCAATTCTAGAAGCTTCATCACAGAAGTAAATAACATGCCCATCAATATTATCAACTAAGAGATCTTTAACCATAGTGACACTAGGTTCAACTTTGATTTGTTCAGATGGTTTGGGTGTTCTAACATAACTTTTGTTAACTACATTTGAAGCTTTAGCGTGTTCTTTCATCCTAACAGTAAAAGGTGGTTTTTCAATATAAGCAGTAGGAACAACTGGATAAACATTGTAAATGATAGTTTCTTCTTTAGCTTTTACCGGTTCTTTAAATTCTTCTTTAATTGGTGGGTGATATTTAAACCACTTCTCCTTAGGGAGATCAACATGAGTAGCAAAAGATTCACAAAAGGAGGCTACTATCTCAGAGTCAAGTCCATATTTAGTGCTAAACTTTCGAAAAGCATCGGTATTCATGAAAGATTTAACACAATCAAACTTTGGTTTAATAATTGACTCTTTACCTTCGTCGAGTTCCCAATCTTCAGAGTTGCGTTTAATTCTTTCTAAAATATCCCAGTGGAATTCAATAGTCTTCTTCATAAAAGAACGAGTACAAGAAGTATCGAGCATGGATTGATCATTAGGAGAAAGCCGAGCATAAAAATTCTGAATAATAATTTATCTCGAGAGCTCATGATTTGGGCATGAATATAACATTGACTTAAGCCTCCCCCAAGCTAGAGAGATAATTTATCCTTCACGAGGCCCAAAATTATATATATAATTCCGATCACAATGAACTAGATGCATAGGATAAAATTTCTGATGAAATTCCAATTTCAAACGGTTCTAGTTCCAAGATCCAATATCATCGCATAGCCCATACCATGTCAATGCTTTTCCCTTCAAAGATAAAGGGAAGACCTTCTTCTTATCTTCATCTCCGGGCAAACTGCAAACTTAAATAATCCACAAATTTCATCCACATATATCAAGTGCATATCAGGATGTTCAGTTCCATCTCCTGCATAAGGATTAGCTAGCAGTTGCTCTAACACACCCGAAGAAATTTCATATTCAATATTTTCAGTAGGTGCAGTAGGTTAAGGGGTAACTAATTGTGGTTCCAGTCAAGGTGAAGATACCCCGAACAAACCCCTCAAAGGATTGTTTTCCATGGTAGCAAGTGACAATAAACTTCAGCACGTATTAATAATGTTTCCTTACCAATTTCCACTTACCAAGAGCGCTTCACTCCTCGGCAACGGCGCCAGAAAATTGCCTTGATGACCCACAAGTATATGGGGTCAATTATCGCCCTTTTCGATAAGTAAGAGTGTCGAACCCAACGAGGAGCAGAAGGAAATGACAGGTGGTTTTCAGCAAGGTAATGTCTGCAAGTGCTAAAATTGTGAGTAGTAGAGTAGTTTGATAGCAGGATAATTTGTAACGAGCAAGTAACGATAGTAGTAACAAAAGTGCAGCCAGGTAGCCCAATCCTTTTGAGGCAACGGACAGGCCAAAACGGTTTCTTATGATAAGGAAAGTGTTCTTGAGGGTACGCGGGAATTTCATTTAGTCGCTTTCATCATGTTGGCTTAATTCGTGTTCGATACTTTGATAATTTGACATGTGGGTGGACTGGTGCTTAGGTGCTATTCTTACTTGGACAAATCTCCTACTTATGATTAACCCTCTTGCAAGCATCCACAACTACGACAAAAGTATTAAGAATAAATTCTAACCATAGCATTAAACTTTTGGATCCAATCGGTCCTTTACGGAATAGCGCATAAACTGGGGTTTAAACTTCTGTCACTCTCGCAACCCACCATCTAATAACTACTCCACAATGCATTCCCTTAGGCCCAAATATGGTGAAGTGTCATGTAGTCGACGTTCACATGACACCACTAAGAGAATGGCAACATACATATCATCAAAATATCAAACACATATCAAATTCACATGATTACTCGCAACATGATTTCTCCCGTGACCTCAAGAACGAAAGTCACTACTCAAAAATGATAAACATGCTCAAGATCAGAGGGGTATTAAATATCATATTGGATCTGAACATATAAACTTCCACCAAATAAACCATATAGTAATCATCTACAAGATGTAATCAACACTACTAGTCACCCAGAAGCACCACTCTATAGTTTTGATACAAAGATTGAACACAAGAGAGGAACTAGGGTTTGAGAGGAGTTGGTGCTGTGAAGATGTTGATGAACATAGCCCTCCCCAAGATGGGAGAGTTTTTGGTGATGATGATGACGATGATTTCCCCCTCCAGGAGGAAAGTTTCCCCGGTGGAATCGCTCCGCCGGATGGCAAAAGTGCTCCTGCCCAAGTTCCACCTCGAGGCAACGGTGCTTCGTCCCGAATGTCCTCTCTTTATTTTTTCTAGGTCAAAATGACTTATATACCAGAATATGGGCACCGGAGGTGGGCCGAGGAGGGCAGCACCCACCAGGGCGGGCCTTGGCCTCCTGGCGCGCCCAGGTGGGTTGTGCCCACCTGGTGTCCCTCCTCTGGTACTTATTTGCTACAATATCTAATAAATATTCCATAAAAAATCCTCAAGAGTTTCAGCTCATTTGGAGTTGTGAAGAATTGGTAGCTTGACGTAGCTTTTTCAGGTCCAGATTTCCAACTGCAAGAATTCTCCCCCTTTGTGCATACCTTGCATATTATGAGAGAAAAGGCATTAGAATTACTCCAAAAAGCATTATTATACAATAAAACAACATAAATACCAGTAGCAAAACATGATGCAAAATGGAGGTATCACCCCACTTCACAAAAATTTGCCGTTTTATTCGCCCTCTTTTTAGTTCGCCGTTTTCTCGTCAGATCTGGTTTTGAGTGCAATCTTGTTGTGTATTCATCATGACTCAAGAGAACACCAAGTTGTGTGATTTGTCAAATACAAACAACAATGATTTTATTATCACTCCAATTGCTCCTCCTGCCACTAGTGCGGAGTCTTGTGATAGTAATGCTGTTGTGCTGAATCTTGTTATGAAAGATCCATTTGCCGGTACTCTAATGAGGATGTCGTGTCCAATCTTAACACATTCGTGGAATTATGCGATATGCAAAAGAAAAAAGATGTGGACAATGATTTTGTGAAGTTGAAATTATTTCTGTTTTCTTTGCGGGATCGGGCAAAAATTTGGTTTTCTTCTTTGCGTCGCAATAATATCGATTCTTGGAACACGTGCATGGATGCTTTTATTAGTAAGTATTTTCCGCCCGCAAAAATAATTTCCCTTAGAACCCAGATCATGATTTCAAGAAACTTGAACATGATCATTTTGCACAGTCTTGGGTAAGGATGAAATTGATGCTAAGGAATTGCCCAACTCATGGGTTTAATCATTGGATGATCATACCAAACTTTTATGCGAGCTTGAATTTTGTTTCTCGTAATCTTTAGATTCCGCTGCAGGAGGTACTTTTATGGAAATTACTTTGGGTGAAGCTACTGAATTTCTAGACAATATTATCGCAAATTACTCACAATGGCATACCGAAAGAGTGCCTACTAGTAAAAAAAAGTCAAGTCAGTAGAAAAAATAAATTCTTCGAGTGAAAAAGTTGATGCTCTTATGAAGTTGGTTGCTAATAAAAGTGCTCCTATTGATTTTAATGATGTGCCTTTGTCTACTTTGATTGAGCAAAATAGTGATGCGACAGATGTGAATTTTATCTCGCGAAACAATTTCAATAACAATGCTTATAGAGGTAATTTTAATCCTATGCCTTTTCCTAGCAATTCCTCTAATAATTATGGTAATTCCTATGGTAATCCTTCTTCTTATAATAATAATAATAATAATAATAATAATAATAATAATAATAATAATAATAATAATAATAATAATAATAATAATAGAAACACCTCTGATCTTGAGAATAATATTAAAGAATTTATCAATACTCAAAAAGTTTTCAATGCTACGATACAAGAAAAGCTGAATAAAGTTGATGATATGTCTAGAAGTATTGATAGAATTTCTCATGATGTAGAAACTCTCAAGATGAAATTTTTTCTGCCTAAAGTTGAAGAATCAATTAAAGCTCTTTATGTTTCTATGGATGAAAGTAAGAAAAGAACCGCTATGCTTAGAGCTAAAAGAGAATTTTTTACAAAAAAGCATTTTCTAGTGATTGCTTTCATAAAAGTGATGAAGATCTTAAAATGATTGGCATTTCCTATATTGATTCTTTGTTTATTATAATTAAGATTGATGAAAAAGAGACTGGAGAAGAGTCCACTTTAGCTAGAAGGCGTCCGGATAATTCGAAGGGTGAAAATCTTGTTGAGAAAACTGATAAAAGTGGGTTTGAAGAGGCCAAAACTTTAACTAGTGATGTGCCCACTATTTTGGATTACAACGACTATAATTGTGATAGTTGCTCTTTGGTTGACTGTATTTCTTTGTTGAAATCCATGATAAATGCACCCCATGCTTATGAAGAAAATAAATCTTTTACTAAACATATTGTTGATGCCATGATCAAAGCTTTTGAAGAGAAATTGGAATTAGAAGTTTCAATTCCTAGAAAATTACATGATGAATGGGAACCTACCATCCAAGCCAAGATTAAAAATTATCAGTGCTTTGCTTTATGTTACTTGGGTTCTAGTGTTTCTACAATTCTGAAATCGTTACGTGATGTGCTTGGTCTTACCGATATTGAAGAATGATCTTTAAATTTGCACTTGCCGGATTCTACTATTAAAAGGCCTATGGGAAGAATTAATGATGTTCTTATTCTTGCAAATAGGAATTATGTTCCTATAGATTCTATTATTCTTGATATTGATTGCAATCCATCTTGTCCAATTATACTTGGTAGACTGGTTTTACATACTATTGGCGCCGTGATTGATATGAAAGAAGAAAATATTAAATTTCAATTTCCACTAAGAAAGGGTATGGAACATTTCCCTAGAACAAGAATTAGTCCATGATATGAATCAATCATGAGGGCATCATATGGATCTAGAACCAAAGATGATAACACTTTGATCTTCGCATTATGCCTAGCTAGGGGCGTAAAACGATAGCGCTCGTAAACCAACTTGTATCTTTTTGCTTTTTGGTTTTCTTGTTGTTTTCAATAAAATACCAATTTATGCCTCTGATTAGATGCGTTTTTTAGTTTAAATTAGTGTTTGTGCCAAGCAAGGCCTTCGGGATGATTTGGGTGAGAGTTGATTTGATCTTGCTGAAAAACAGAAACTTTTTTGCTCACGAAAATATCTCCCATTTATAACAGAAGAGGGTTTTTGAGTTGATTCTTTTTGCAGAAGATTAATAAACAAATTGCTCACTTTGTCCTAATTTTTCAGAACTTTTGGAGTTACATTCGAAGTAGTCATATTGCTACAAACTATTATGTGTTTGATAGATTATGTTTTATTTGTGTTGTGTGCTTGTTTTAATGATTCTATGGCTTTCTTTGAAGAGTTTTTGCCATAGAAAAGTTGGAATAAATTCGATATAATGCAACAATAAAATACGAATGGGTTTGCAACAGTACTTATAGTAGTTGTTTGCTTTCTTATACTAACGGATCTCACGTAGGTTTTGTTGAGTTTTGTGTGATTTAAGTTTTCAAGTTTTGGGTGATATTACGATTGATTAAGGAATAAGGATTAGCAAAAGGCTAATCTTGGGGATGCCCGAGGCACCCCTATATAATGTTCAAGAAGTATCAAGCAACTAAGCTTGGGGATGCCCCCGAGTGGCATCCCCTCTTTCTTCTAACAACGATCACTATTTTACTTGGAGCTATATTTTTATTCGTCACATATTATGAGTTTTGCTTGGAACGTCTTGTATGATATGAGTCTTTGTTTGTTTTGCTTTGTGTTTTAAGTCTTGGATCCTTGCTAGGCACACCTTTTTGAGAGAGCCAAAAATTATGATATGCTTGCTCTATGCTTCACTTAAATTTTTAGAGCCTTGGAATTGCTCTAGTGCTTCACTTATATCTTTTTGAGCACGGTGTGCTTTTGTATTTTTGAAGAAATGCTCTCATGCTTTAGTTAGATTTATTTGGGAGTTAGTAAAATTCTGAAGAAACTCCCTCTTTCTTCAGTTAAATTATTTTGAGAGAAAGAAATATTATGCTCATGTTCTTCAATTTATATTTGTTTGAGCTTATTAAAAGCAACATATGAAATTAGTCCCAAAGTGATAGATATCAAAGGAGGATATAATAAAAACTTTCATGAAGACCATTGGAAAAAATGAACTTGGTTCTTAGTAATGGTTTTGGGATATGACGACATGATATGTGAGTCATGTGGATGAGTAATTATGCTTTAGTAAAAACATTAGTGTTAAGGTTTGTGATTCCCTATGCAAGCAAAGTCAATAGTTATGCAATGAAATTACATACTACTTGTGGTGCACTATTCGGTGTTAATTATGCTTAATGCTCACTTACGAGATTTTTTGTTTCTTGGTTGGACGCTTCTCAATCTTTTATCTAGCCTTCATTCGCACTAAGTATGATCACTACTTGTGCATCCAAAACCCTTTAAACCAGTTTTGCCATATGAGTCCACTATATCTACCTATATGCAGTATCTCCGTGTCGCTATAAGCAAATTTGCATGTGCCATCTCTAATTTTCAAAATAAATTTCTCTTTTGTGTGCTCGTACTGCTCGCGAGGCGGTGAGGGGTGGCCAATGTTTTCCATGCTAGATGGGTTATTCTCGCGATGAGTGTTTATTCACTTGTCATTGCACGAGAGTACGGCAAAGGTATTAGGGATTCCCAGTCCTGAAATGAAAAATGAATTTACTTTATGTTGTCAAATAATAAATTCCTTGGAAAGTGTTGGTATGGAGGACACCCATGGATACGGTTAGCCATAGAAAGTGAAAGTATGGTGGAAAAAGGAATAAACTTTATTTTCTGTTTGGGAACCGCCTATGATGTATCTAGCATGGAAAGTGTTGGGAACTCTAAGTTGTTTTTGTTGGTGGGAAAAGTATGCCTCCCAAAATGTTTTTATCTCTCAATTTTCACTTTGAGCTCTGGCACCTCTACAAATCCCTACTTTCCTCCGTGAAGGGCCCTTCTTTTACTTTATGCAATTTTTATTTCTAAACTTGAGTCTCCACCTTCTCTTATAAAACACCAACTAAGGGGCACTATGATTGTACTTGAGCATTAGGTATAGCTAGTATTCAAGTGTGTTTCATGAATGGATCAATGATTGAGCATAATGGGCTAGGGATAACTTACTTTAGCGTAGATATTTTGAAAGACATGGTTGCTTGTTGATATGCTTGAGTATTAAAGTTTTCATGTAAAAAACTAGAGTATTGCTTTGAACCGTATAAAAGTCCAAATGTCCATGCTATAAAGAAAAAGAATATGATGAACATGTTAGGCAGCATTCCACATCAAAAATTCCGTTTTTATCATTTACCTACTTGAGGACGAGCAGGAATTAAGCTTCGGGATGTTGATACGTCTCCAATGTATATATAACTTTTGATTGTTCCATGCTGTTATATTATCATTCTTGGATGTTTTACAATCATTTTATATCATTTTTTGGTACAAACCTATTGACATAGAGCCCAGTGCCAGTTGTTATTTTTTGCTTGTTTTTTACATCGAAGGAAATCAATACTAAACGGAGTCCAAAAGCAGCGAAACTTTTTGTAGATTTTTCTAGACCAGAAGACACAAGATGGGCCGAAGAAGTACCAAAGTGGTGCCCCGAGAGGGACACAATCCACCAGGGCGCGCCTGGGGGCCCAGGCGCGCCCGGGTGGGTTATGCCCACCTTGGTGGCCTCCTGCACCGCCTCTTTGCTCTATAAATACCCCAATATTCCAGAAACCCTAGGGGATTCAACAAAAATCAATTCTAGGTGCTGCAAGTTCTAGAAACACTAGATCCAATTTAGACACCATCACAGAGGGGTTCATCATGTCCATTGGTGCCTCTCGGATGATGCACCAGTAGTTCATTGTAGAGCTACGGGTCCGTAGTTAGTATCTAGATGGCTTCCTCTCTCTCTCTCTCTCTCTCTCTCTCTCTCTCTATTGATTCTCAATACAATGGTCTCTTGGAGATCCATATGATGCAAGTCTTTTTGCGGCGTGTTTGTTGGGATCAGATGAACTTTGACTTTGTGATCAAATCTAAGTTTTTATCCATGCAAGTTATTTGAGTGTTCTTTGATCTCTTATATGCATGATTGATTATAGCCTCGTATTTCTTCTCTGATATTTGGTTTTTTTTGGCCAACTTGATCTATTTATCTTGCAATGGGAAGAGGTGCTTTGTGATGGGTTCGATCTTACGGTGCTTGATCCCAGTGACAGAAGGGGAAATGACACGTATGTATCATTGCTATTAAGGATAACAAGATGGGGTCTATTTCTACATACATAGATCTTGTCTACATCATGTCACCGTTCTTATTGCATTACTCTGTTTTTCCATGAACTTAATACACTAGATGCATGCTGGACAACAGTCGATGTGTGGAGTAATAGTTGTAGATGCAGGCAAGAGTCGGTCTACTAATCTTGGACGTGATGCCTATATAATGATCATTGCCTAGATATCATCATGATTATTTAAAGTTCTATCAATTTCCCAGTAGTAATTGTTTTCCCATCGTTTGTTCTTTTTCTCGAGAGAAGCCACTAGTGAAACCTATGGCCCTGGGTCTCTTCTTTAATGTATTTGCCTCCACGATTTACTTTTATTTGCTTTTATTTTAATATTTATTAAACAAAAAATACAAAAATACTTTGCTGAACTTTATTTTATTTGCGATCTATTTATCCAATCTATTACAATGTTTTCCCATCTCCGTGCCAATTTATGGCGCCGTTACCCGAAAGGGATTGACAACCCCTTTAACACGTCGGGTTGCGAGTATTTGTTATTTGTGTGCAGGAGCTGTTTACATTGTGTTGCATGGTTCTCCTACTGGTTCGATAACCTTGATCTCATCACTGAGGGAAATACCTACCGTTGCTGTGCTGCATCATCTCTTCCTCTTTGGGGAAATACCGACGTAGTTGATGCAAACATCAAAAGGAATTTCTGGCGCCGTTGCCGGGGAGACATCATCAACATCAACCAGGTTCCTAACCACAAATCTCATCTCCTTGCAATTTACATTATTTGCCATTTTCCTCTCGTTTTCCTATCCCCCACTTCACAAAAAATTGTCGTTTTATTCGCCCTCTTTTTCATTCGATGTTTTCTCGTTTGATCTGTTTTTGTGTGCAATCTTGTTGTGTAGTCATCATGACTCAAGAGAACACCAGGTTGTGTGATTTCTCAAATACCAACAACAATGATTTTATCAGCACTCTGATTGCTCCTCCCGCCACTAGTGCGAAGTCTTGTGATATTAATACTGCTTTGCTAAATCTTGTTATGGAAGATCCAATTCTCGGTACTCCTAATGAGGATGTCGCGTCCCCTCTTAACACATTCGTGGTGATATGCAAAAGAAAGAAAATGTGGACAATGATGTTGTGAAGTTGAAATTGTTTCCATTTTCTTTGCGGGATCACGAAAAAAATTGGTTTTCTTCTTTGCCTCGTAATAGTATCGATTCTTGGAACAAGTTCAAGGATGCTTTCATTACTAAGTATATTCTGCACACAAAAAGCATTTCCCTTAGAACCTAGATCATGCATTTCAAGAAACTTGAACATGATCCTATTGCACAATCTTGGGAAAGGATGAAATTGATGCTAAGGAATTGCCCAACTCATGGGTTAAATCTTTGGATGATCATAAAAAAAGTTATGCGGGGTTGAATTTTGTTTCTCGTAATCTTTTAGATTCAGTCGCGGGGGTTACTTTTATGGAAATTACTTTGGGTGAAGCTACTAAATTGCTATACAATATTATGGAAAATTACTGGCATACCGAAAGAGCACCTTCTAGTAAAAAAGTAAATTCGGTAGAAGAAATAAATTCTTTGAGTGAAAAAGTTGATGCTCTTATGAAGTTTGTTGCTAATAAAAGTGGTCCTATTGATTTTAGTGATGTGCCTTTGTCTACTTTTATTGAGCAAAATGGTGATGCCATAGATGTCAATTTTAGCTCGCGAAACAATTTCAATAACAATGCTTATAGAGGTAATTTTAAGCCTAGGCCTTTTCCAAGTAATTCCTCTAATAATTATGGTAATTCCTATGGTAATACTTCTTATAATAATAATAGAAACATGTCTGATCTTGAGAATAATATTATAGAATTTATCAATACTCAAAAAGTTTTCAACCTTGATCTTGAGAATAATAATAAAAACCCTTTAACATGTTGGGTTGCGAGTATTTGTTATTTATGTGCAGGAGTTGTTTATGTTGTGGTGCATGGTTCTCCTACTGGTTCGATAACCTTGATCTTATCACTGAGGGAAATACCTACCGTTGATGTGCTGCATCATCCCTTCCACTTTGGGGAAATACCAAGAGTTCAAGCAAACATCAATGTGATGCATCATCCCTTCCTCTTTGGGGAAATACCGACATTGTTCAAGTCGACATCAAAAGGAATTCCTGGTGCTGCTGCCTAGGAAGACATCATCAACATCTACTAGGTTCCTAATCACAAATCTCATCTCCTTGCAATTTACATTATTTACCATTTGCCTCTCATTTTCCTCTCCCCCACTTCACAAAAATTTGCCGTTTTATTCGCCCTCTTTTTGGTTCACCATTTTTCGTCGGATCTGTTTTTGAGTGCAATCTTGTTGCATAGTCACGATAACTCAAGAGAACACCAAGTTGTGTGATTTCTCCAATACCAACAACAATGATTTTGTTAGCACTCTGTTTGCTCCTCCTGCCACTAGTGCGGAGTCTTGTGATATTAATGCCGCCTTGTCGAATCCTGTTATGAAAGATCAATTTTCTGGTACTCCTAGTGAGGATGCCGCGTCCCATCTTAACACATTCATGGAATTATGCGATATGCAAAAGAAAAAAGATGTGGACAATGATATTTTGAAGTTGAAATTATTCCCATTTTCTTTGCGAGATGGTGCAAAAATTTGGTTTTCTTCTTTGCCTCACAATAGTACCGATTCCTGGGATAAGTGCAAAGGTGCCTTTATTACTAAGTATTTTCCGCCCGCAAAAATTATTTCCCTTAGGACGCATATCATAAATTTTAAGCAACCTGAGCATGAACATGTTCCTCAATCTTGGGAAAGAATGAAATTGATGCTAAGAAATTGCCCTACTCATGGTTTAAATATGTGGATGATCATACAAATTTTTTATGCGGGATTGAATTTTGTTTCTAAAAATCTTTTAGATTCCGCCGCGGGTGGTACTTTTATGGAAACTACTTTGGTTTAAGCTACTAAATCACTAGACAATATTATGGCAAATTATTCACAATGGCATACCGAAAGAGCTCCTACTAGTCAACAATTTATTCGGTTGAAGAAATTTCTTCTTTGAATGAAAAAGTTGATGCTCTTATGAAATTGGTTGCTAATAAAAGTGATCCTATTGATATTAATGATTTGACTTTGTCTACCTTGATTGAGAAAAATTGTGATGTCGTAGATGTGAATTTTATCTCTTGAAATAATTTCAATAATAATGATTATAGAGGTAATTTTAATCCTAGGCCTTTTAATAGTAATTCCTCTAATAATTATGGTAATTCCTATGGTAATCCTTCTTATAATAATAATAATAGGAACACCTCTAATCTTGAGAATAATATTAAAGAATTTATCAATACTCAAACGTTTTTAATGCTACAATAGAAGAGAAGTTGAATAAGATTGGTCATATGTCTAGAAGTATTGATAGAATTTCTCGTGATGTAGAAGATCTCAAGATGAACATTTTTGTGCCTATGGTTGAGGAATCGATTAAAGCTTTATATGTCTCTATGGATGAAAGTAAGAAAAGAACCTCTATGCTAAGAGATAAAAGAGAGTTTTAAGAAAAAACGTTTTCTAGTAATTGCTTTCATAAAATTGATCAAGATCTTAAAATGATTGGTGTTTCCTCTATTGATTCCTTGTTTAGTAATATTAAAAATGATGATAAAGGGACTGGAGAAGAGTCAACTTTAGCTAGAAGGCATCCCGGTAATTTGGAGGGTGAAAATCTTGTTGAGAAAATTGATAAAAGTGGGTTTGGAGAGGTCAAAACTTTAACTAGTGATGTGACCACTCTTTTGGATTACAAAGACTTTAATTATGATAATTTATCTTTAATAGATTGTATATATCTGTTGCAATGCATGATAAATTCACCCCATGCTTATCAACAAAATAAAGCTCTTACGAAACATATCGTTGATGCTATGAGGAAAGCTTTAGAAGAAAAGTTGGAATTAGAGGTTTCAATTCCTAGAAAATTACATGATGAATGGGAACCTACTATCAAAGTCAAGGTTAAAAATTATGAGTGTTTTTCCTTATGTGACTTGGGTGCTAGTGTTTACAATTCTGAAATATTTATGTGATGCGCTTGGTCTTACGATATTGAAGAATGTTCTTTAAATTTGCACTTGGCCGATTCTACTATTAAAAAGCCTATGGGAAGAAATAATGATGTTCTTATTCTTGCAAATAGTGATTATGTGCCCGTAGATTTTATTTTTCTTGATATTGATTGCAATCCGTCTTGTCCAATTATTCTTGGTAGACCGTTTTACGTCTATTGGTGTCATGATTGATATGAAAGAAGGAAATATTAAATTTCAATTTCCACTAAGGAAGGGTATGGAACACTTCTCTAGAACTGGAATTAAGCCACCATATGAATCAATCATGAGGGCATCTTATGGATCTAGAAACAAAGATGACGACACTAAGATCCTTCGCATTATGCCTAGCTAGGGGCATAAAATGATATCGCTTGTTGGGAGGCAACCCAATGAATAAATTTTGTTTTTGTATTTTTCTTTATGTTCTTGAGTGTTTGCACAATTATGCTAATGTTATGATTGTGTCTTTTCTGTTTTAGTTAGTGTTTGTACCAAGCAAAGCCTTTGGGATCATGTTGGGTGATAGTTGATTTGATCTTGTTAAAAAACAGAAACTTTTGTGCTCAGAAAAATAATTTTCATAAATCATAGAAACTTGATTTGTTTTCTCTGAATTTTTCACACACGATTGATATACAAATTTCCCACATTGCCCTAATTTTTCAGAATTTTTGGAGTTACATAAGTATACGAAGTTCCCTGATTACTACAGACTGTTCTGTTTTTGAAAAATTATGTTTTCTTTGCGTTGTGTGCTCATTCTGATGAATCCATGGTTTTCATTGGAGGGTATAAGATATAGCAAAGTTGGAATACAATAGATATAATGCAAAAATAAAATATGAATGAGTTTGCAATAGTACTTATAGTAGTGATTTGCTTTGTTATACTAACGGATCTCATGAAGGTTTTGCTGAGTTTTATGTGATTGAAGTTTTCAAGTTTTGATCGAGATCATGATGGATGAAGGAATAAGGAGTAAGAAGAGCCTAAGCTTGGGGATGCCCAATGGAATCCCAAGCTATTATCTAAAAGAGAAGCAAGTAACTAAACTTGGATATGCCCCGAGTGGCATCCCCTCTTTCTTCTAACGACCATCGGTATTTTACTTGGAGTTATATTATTATTCGTCACATATCCTCAGTTTTGCTTGGAGTGTCTTGTATGATATGAGACTTTGCTTTTTTTGCTTTTTGTTTTAAGTCATCTATCCTTGCAAGACACACCTATTTGAGGGAGCCAAAATTATGCTATGACTTGTTAGAATTGCTCTCTATGCTTCACTTAAATCTTTTTGAGCTTTGGAATTGCTCTAGTGCTTCACTTATATATTTTTAGCACGGTGTGCTTTATTATTTTTGAAGAAATGCTCTCATGCTTCACTGAGATTTATTTGAGAGTTAGTAAAAAAATTAAGAAATTTTCTCTTGCTTCACTTAAATTATTTTGAGAGAAGAAAAGTTTATGCTCATGTTCTTCACTTAGATTTGTTTGAGCTATCAAAAGCAACATATGAAATTAGTCTGAAAGTGATAGATATTCAAGAGGGATATAATAAAAACTTTCATGAAGATCATTGGACAAAATAAACTTGATTCCTTGTAATAGTTTTGCGATATGTTGATATAATATGTGAGTCATTTCGATGAGTAATTATGCTTTAGTAAGAATATTGGTGCTAAGGTTTGTGATTCCCTATGCAAGCATGAAATTCAATAGTTATGCAATAAAATTATATCCTACTTGTGGTGCATTATTCGGTGTTAGTTATGCTTAATTCTTCCTTACAAGATTTTTTGTTTCTTGGTTGGATGCTTCCAATCTTTTGCTAGCCTTCATTTGCACTAAGTATGATCACTGCTTGTGCATCCAAAATCCTTAAACCCAGTTTTTCCATATGAGTCCACTATACCTACCTATATGTGGTATTCTTTTGCCGTTCTAAACAATTTTGTATGTGCCATCTCTAAATTTGAAAATAAATTTCTCTTTCATGTGCTTGTACCGCTCATGAAACAGTAGGGGGTGGTTAATATTTTTCCATGCTAGATGTGTTATTCTCAAGATGAGTGTTTATTCAGTAGTCATTACACGAGAGTACGGAAAGGTATTAGGGATTCCCAGTCCCGAGATGAAAAATGAATTTACTTTATGTTGTCAAATTATAAATTCCTTTGAAAGTGTTGGTATGGACGGCACCCGTGGATTCGGTTAGCCGTGGAATGTGAAAGTATGGTGGAAAAAGGAATAAACTTTATTTTCTGTTTGGGAACCTCCTATGATATATCTAGCGTGGAAAGTATTGGGAACTACTCAATCGTTTTCATTGACGGGAAAAGCATGCCACCCAAAATGTTTTAATATCTATGTTTTTTCTCTTTGAGCTCTGGCACCTCTACAAATCCCTAATTCCCTCTGTGAAGGGCCTTTCTTTTACTTATGCAATTTTTATTTTTACTTGAGTCTTCATCTTCTCTTATACAGCACCAACTAAGGGACATTATGATCGTACGTGAGCATTTTGTGTAGCTAATATGCGAGTGTGTTTCATGAATGGATCAATGATTGAGCATAATGGGCTAGGGATAACTTGCTTTAGTGTTGATATTTTGAAAGACATGGTTGCTTGTTGATATTCTTGAGTATTGAAATCTTCATTTCAAAACTAGACTATTGCTTTGAACCATATAAAAGTCCAAATTTACATGCTATAAAGAAAAGAATATGTGATGGACATGTTAGGCAGCATTCCACATCAAAAATTCCTTTTTTTATAATTTACCTACTCGAGGACGAGCAGGAATTCAGCTTGGGGATGTTGATACGTCTCCAACGTATCTATAATTTTTTATTGTTCCATGTTGTTATATTATCATTCTTGGATGTTTTACAATCATTTTATGGCAACTTTATACCATTTTTGGGACTAACCTATTGACATAGTGCCCAGGGCCAGTTGCTGTTTTTTCCTTGTTTTTTACTTCACGAGAAATCAATACCAAATGGAGTCCAAACTCAACGAAACCTTTTGGTGATTTTTTCCACACCAGAAGAAAGTACTTAAGAGAGGCTCCGAGGGGAGCACAACCCACTAGGGCGCTCCTGGGGTCCCAGGCTTGCCCAGGTGGGCTGTGCGCACCTTGGCCGCCTCTCGCACCGCCTCTTTGTTCTATAAATACCCCCAATGTTCCAGAAACCTTATAGGAGTTGACGAAAATCTATTCCAGCCTCCGCAAGTTCCAGAAACCACAGATCCAATCTAGACACCATCACGGAGGGGTTCATCATCCTCATTGGTGCCTCTCCGATGATGCGTGAGTCGTTCCCTGTAGACCTACGTGTTTGTAGTTAGTAGCTAGATGGCTTCCTTTCTCTTTTGATTCTCTATGCAATGGTCTCTTAGAGATCTAATTGATGTAACTCTTTTGGCGGTGTGTTTGTTCGGATCCCATGAACTTTGAGTTTATGATCAGATCTATGTTTTTCTCCATGAAAGTTATTTCAGTCTTTTGATCTCTTATATGCATGATTACTTATAGCCTCGTATTTCTTCTTTGAATTTTTGGTTTAGTTAGGCCAACTAGATCAATTTTTCTTTCCACGGAAAGAGGTGCTTTTTGATGGGTTCGATCTTACGGTGCTTGATCCCAGTGACAGAAGGGGAACCGACACGTATGTCTCGTTGCCATTAAGGATAACAAGATGGTGTCTATTTCTACATAAATAGATCTTGTTAACATCATGTCATCATTCTTATTGCATTATTCCTTTTTTCCATGAACTTAATACACTAGATGTGTGCTGGATAGCGGGCGATGTGTGGAGTAATAGTAGTAGATGCAGGCAAGAGTCGGTCTACTAATCTTGGACGTGATGTCTATATAATGATCATTGCCTGTATATCGTGATGATTATTTGAAGTTCTATCAATTTCCCAACAGTAATTTCTTTACCCATCGTATGTTATTTTTCTCGAGAGAAGCTATTGTGAAATATACGGCCTCGGGGTCTCTTCTTTATTATATTAGCCTTCGAGATCTATTTTTATTTGCTTTTATTTTCAGATCTATTAATCCAAAACATAAAACACTTTGCTGCACTTTCTTTTATTCGCGATCTATTTATTCAATCTATTACAACTTTCTCCAGTCCACGTGCCAATTTCTAGCACCATTACCCGAAAGGGACTGACAATCCATTTAACACGTCGGGTCGCAAGTATTTGTTCTTTGTGCGCAGGAGCTGTTTATGTGGTGTTGCGTGGTTCTCCTACTGGTTCAATAACCTTGGTATCATGACCGAGGGAAATACCTACCGTTGATGTGCTGCATCATCCCTTCCTCTTTGGGGAAATACCAACGTAGTTCAAACCGACATCAAAATGATTAACATAGATCAAGGTGCTTGCGATAGGCGGCATACAGGCCACTCAGATGAACTGTTTGTGATGAGAGAAAACAACACAAGTGATTCGTCTTAACAAGATGTGTGTGATACCCGGCAAACATGTGAGTAACAAGAATTGTGTGGGAAGACCAATAATAACACAGAGGATTTCTCCGAATAAGTTGTGTGTGTTGTGGGGAAATGGTTGCGGGTAAAGATTGTTAGCGATTGGTGAAATCATCACCGATGGGTTCCATAGTTTAAGACGTATGTGATGTGATTTGCATAGTCTGCACAACATCTATGCTCTGTGTATAGAACAACAACATACTTATCACATCTAATTATGTAGTATATACTTATAACAACAAATTGCTTAACCAAATTAAACATCTGATTACATAAGTGACAACACACATAACAACATTATAATTTTTAGGGTTTAGGGTTTGGATGCTCTTATCAGAATCCATCGATTATTTTCCGTGTGTGCTCTTATTGTAGTGAACTATGAGAACCTGAACGGGAAAATATGATCACATAGAAATATATTGCATTATGTATAAGCTAATCTAAAATGTCTTGAAGTCTATAGGTGGTCAACAAGAAAGTTCGTTTCGTACAAACGAGCAACATTTCTCTTTTGGATCATCTCAATCCTAGGTCATGCGGACGGTGTCCACTTGGATCCTAGTCGGATAGTACTCCACATCTATAACATCATGACATTTCAAAGAAAAAAGAACACAATGCCATTTCAAACATTGAATCACAATACCAGAATTATTAAAAGGTTCAAATTCCAGCATTACAAGGCCCAAATTCCATGATTACAAGGTTCAAATTGTTACTAGAAATCAAATTCATGCAATATTTCTGCAAAAGAAATAGCCACTGAGAAGTCAAATATTGGCTTGATAAACTGACTTCCGAATAATCTATCATATGAAGTTCCAAACTAAATTTCAGCTTCTGCAGAGTCTTTTGCATTCAGTTGTAGACGCATGTGCTGATTAGCAAACCATTCACTTGTGCGCCCTAAATATACGACAAACCCCATTACCTTGAGCACACTTGCTTTCTGAACAAAGAACCTGGCGAATTTAATCTCTGGTGTGGTGCCTTGGTACTCGTTCAAAGTAATTTCTAAGAGATGAAGATCAAGGTATTCAATGGGATTGTTATATTGCGCCACATTTACCACTTTTGGGCCTGCTTGTACCTGACAACAAAGACAACATATTAGTGACTAGATGCGATTTTGAACACTACAGGCCTCTTTGATTTGTAGGATTCCTAAAATACACGAATAAAGTGACATACCATCTTCAATCGTTCATGATTAACTTCTCAAAAAATATATGTATTGAAATCCTCCAAGTTTCCTTTAGAAATCATAATACATTTTTCATTGAATCATGGGTAAAAGTAACAACAAATTGAACTCCATTGTGGTTAACAATTAATAGGGAAGGAGCATCACCTCCATCTATAGCTTCTCCGTACACGAAAAGCATCTAAGGAATCTAACAACTTCATCAGATTGGGGCCGATAGATTGTACTGCCAAGATCTTCACTTTGTGGGATGATAGCAAAATATAGATCAAATGTGATGTACAATAAGAAGAAGGAGAAGAAGAAGACTGGTGTACGTGAACGGATATGGATCCAGTAACAAGTTCAGAGAATTCTGCACACAAATAGCCCAACATTGTCAATTTTGGTGCGTCAATGACACTGATTTTAAGTGAACCTTCTTTATCAAGTAAAAACAATCTCTCAAGGAAAGGGCATTCTCTATGACCAGATATTGAAACACTTCAACTGACTGCCTATTGCGGCACCAGCAAAGCATATAAATCGTATGGACATTTATCGACACAATATGGAGACTACTCAACCCATCCATCACCTGAAGACGAAGGTACTTGTAATAACCCAAGACCAACGCTCCAGACGCCTTACATATTTTTGTTGTATCCGCTTTAATTATTTTTGCTTGATGCATTCCATCATGTCATCATGTGCATTGCATCAGCATGTTTTCATAAAACTCATAGTTGTTCATGGTTGCAGCTTATCCCTTTGTCTCCGTTGACCTTTTGTCGGGCCTCTTTGTCTTTGTCGACCTCTCTCAGACCCCCTCACGTGTGTCTGAAACTGCCCCGAACCTGAACCGCTCGGTCATGCGAACATCCCAGATCTTTCCCTAATAATAAAGCACTTACTGCTTCTGGTCGTACTTCGTCGGCTTTTGGCATAAAAGTTCCTATGTTTTTAGGTAATCAACCTGCAGTACTTAAGTGGGCAACAAAGAAAAAGTTTCATCCTTTGGGTGGGCCTGACGTTTCCATAAGCGGCCCAAACACACCTGTCATTGGGATTGCTTCCCCACACTAGAACACGAGGGTTTCCTCCGCAGCCACGACCCCATCCCTCCGATCCATGGTGCCCGTTCTCACTCCGCGGTCGGTGAATCCGGATAAGATCGGCAGCTTCCGCCACATCTCACGTGATGCCCAGCCCTTGTGCTCCACCTGGGGCTGGCCTCCTTCCGGTTTCGTTCGTTCCCGATGGCGAGCATGCACCAAATTTCCATGCCCGCCCAATGCGTGGTGGGGGTAGCATGGACGTGCTGATCATCGGCGTCCATTCCCTACAAGCTGCCCCCATCGATGATGACCGCCTTGCCTCCTTGACGGTGCGCGCCTCCTACTCCCGGAGCCCCGGCCGCATCCTAGGTCCTACCCCATCCTACCTCCCTGGGAGAGCTCCTCATACCTCTGGGGCAAGCCGCACAAGCCGAGCCAGGCCATCATGCGCCTGTGGCCAACACCAGCCTTCAGGTCACGTGAAAGTTCAGTGGCACGAGCATGCGTTCCCCTGATTGATTTTGTATGGAAGATTTTGTTGTGGCATGGGGGCAGCACACATGAGTGGTGTGCACATGTTCAATATGTGTAACAGCTTCTCTGGTGACTTCCTCACCTAATGGTTAGATACAATTTTAGCAACAATGAATAAGCGCCTAATAGGTTTGTTATCTGCTTTTGAATGTTCATAATGTGTAAAAAATGATTCAACTTTAGTATGATTTTGCTTGAGAAGTTGAATCTGCAAATTCTTGAGAACATTTACTATATACTCAAACACCGCAGCCAAGCCTTGATGGATTTCCAATGTGCTTCTGGCCTCCCAAGCTTTTTCGTCGTGCAGCCGCTCCCCATCTCCCTGCGTCGTCCCATGATGGTCCGGCTGGGCGCCGCCCTGAAGGCCGAGCGTGTGCTGTACACAGAAGCCGTCTCCTTGCTACTTCTTGAGCTTGTGTTGGTTTTTTTCATGAAGAGGAAAGGGTGATGCAGCAAAGTAGAGATAAGTATTTCCCTTAGTTAGAGAACCAATGTTTCAATCCAGTAGGACGTACTAGCAAGTCTCCAATCTATGCACCTCCACAAACAATCAAACACTTGCCCCAACGCGATAAAGGGCTTGTCAATCCATTCACAATCAATTGCAATGGTGAGATACGATAGAGATAGGTATGAAAGATTGCTAAAACATAAAAGTAAATAAATTGTAGCAAGGTACTTTTGGGTATTTTGGTTTATAGATCCGAAAATATATGATGGAAAACAAACCCGGGGGCCATAGGTATCACTCGAGGCTTCTCTCTTGAAGGCAAATAATATAGTGGGTGAACAAATTACTATCGAGCAATTGATAGAAAAGTGCACAGTTATGAAAATATCCAAGGCAATGATTATGAATATAGGCATCATGTCTGTCTCAAGTAGACCGAAATGATTCTGCATCTACTACTATCATTCCACACATTGACCGCTATTCAGCATACATATAGAGTATTAAGTTCGTAAAGAACAGAGTAGCACCTTAAGTAAGATGACGTGATGTAGAGGGATAAACTCAAGCAATATGATAAAAGCCCCGTCTTTTTATCCTTGATGGGAACAATACAATACGTGCCTCGCTACCCCTACTATGTCACTGGGTGAGGACACCGCAAAATTGAACCCAAAGCTAACCACCTCTCCCATTGCAAGAAATACCAACTATTTGGCCAAACCAAACTGATAATTCAAAGAGAAATACAAAGATATCAAATCATGCATTTAAGAATTCAGGGGAGATACAAATAATATTCATAGATAATCTGATCATAAATCCACTATTCATCGGATCCCCACAAACACACTGCAAAAGAATTTTACATCGGATAGAACTCTAAGAACATCGAGGAGAACATTGTATTGAGAATCATAGAGAGAGAAGAAGCCATCTAGCTACTAGCTATGGACCCGTACGTCTGAGGTAAACTACTAACGCTTCATCGGAAGGGCAATAGGGTTGATGTAGATGCCCTCCGTGATCGAATCCCCCTCCGGCAGATCGCCGGAAAAGGCCCCAAATTGGATCTCACGGGAACAGAAGGTTGCGGTGGCGGAAAAGTATTTTCGTGGATGCCTCTGAGGGTTTGGGAATATTTGGGAATTTATAGGCCGAAGAATAGGGTTAAAAGACCTCCAAGGGCGGCACAAGCCCAAGGGGCGCCCCTATGGCTTGTCGTTGCCTCGTGGGTCTTCTGACTTCATCTCCAAGTCTCATAGGTGTCTTTTGGTCCAAGAAAAATCATCGTAAAGTTCTATTCCGTTTGGACTCCGTTTGATATTGTTTTTCTGCGAAACTCAAAAACAAGGAAAAAAACAGAAACTGGCACTGGGCTCTGGGTTAATATCTTAGTCCCAAAAATAATATAAAATAGCATATTAATGCATATAAAATATCCAAAACAGATAATATAATAGCATGGAACAATCAAAAATTATAGATACGTTGGAGACATATCAAGCATACCCAAGCTTAATTCCTGCTCGTCCTCGAGTAGGTAAATGTAAAAAACAGAATTTTTGATGTGGAATGCTACCTAACATATTTATCCATGTAAAGTTCTTTATTGTGGCATGAATATTCAGATCCATAAAATTCAAAACAAAACTTTAATATTGACATAAAAACAATAATACTTCAAGCATAATAATAAAGCAATCATGCCTTCTCAAAATAATATGGCCAAAGAAAGTTATCCCTACAAAATCATAGAGTCTGGCTATGCTCCATCTTCATCACACAAAGTATTAAGTCATGCACAACCCTAATGATAGGCCAAGCAATTGTTTCATACTTTTGATGTTCTCAAACTTTTTCAACTTTCATGCAATACATGAGCATGAGCCATGGATATAGTGTTGGGGAACGTAGCAGAAATTCAAAATTTTCCTACGTATCATCAAGATCTATCTATGGACAGACCAGCAACGAGGGGAAGGAGAGTGCATCTACATACCCTTGTAGATCGCCAAGCGTAAGCGTTCAAGTGAACGGGGTTGATGGAGTCGTACTCGTCGTGATCCAAATCACCGATGACCAAGTGCCGAATGGACGGCACCTCCGCGTTCAACACACGTACAGCCCGGTGACGTCTCCCATGCCTTGATCCAGCAAGGAGAGAGGGAGAGGTTGAGGAAGACTCCATCCAGCAGCAGCACAACGGCGTGGTGGTGGTGGAGGAGCGTGGCTATCCTGCAGGGCTTCGCCAAGCACCACAGAAGAGGAGGAAGAAGAGATGCAGGGTTGCACCAACGAGAGATCGAATCGCGTGTGTGTTATGGGCAGCCCTAGGCCTCATATATATAGGGGAAGGGGAGGGGCTGCGCCCCCTCTAGGGTTCCCACCTCTAGGGGGGGCGGCAGCCCTAGATGGGGAACAAGGGTGGCGGCCAAGATGGGAGGGGAGAGGGAGGCGCACCAATATGGGCCCTAAGGCCCATATCCCTTAGGGTTTGCCCCTTTCCACCTCTTAGGCACCATGGGCCCTTGTGGGAGGCGCACCAGCCCAGTAAGGGTCTGGTACCTCACCACTCTTGGCCCATGCAAGCCTCCGGGGTTGGTGGCCCCACTTGGTGGACCCCCGGGACCCTCCCGGTGGTCCCGGTACGTTACCGATAAACCCCGAAACTCTTCCGGTGACCAAAACAGGACTTCCCATATATAAATATTTACCTCCGGACCATTCCAGAGCTCCTCGTGACGTCCGGGATCTCATCCGGGACTCCAAACAACATTCGGTAACCACATACAAACTTCCTTTATAACCCTAGCGTCATCGAACCTTAAGTGTGTAGACCCTACGGGTTCGGGAGACATGCAGACATGACCGAGACGTTCTCCGGTCAATAACCAACAGCGGGATCTGGATACCCATGTTGGCTCCCACATGTTCCACGATGATCTCATCGGATGAACCACGATGTCAAGGACTCAATCGATCCCGTATACAATTCCCTTTGTCTAGCGGTATTTTACTTGCCCGAGATGCGATCGTCGGTATACCGATACCTTGTTCAATCTCGTTACCGGCAAGTCTCTTTACTCGTTCCGTACCACATCATCCTGTGATCAACCCCTTGGTCACATTGTGCACATTATGATGATGTCCTACCGAGTGGGCCCAGAGATACCTCTCCGTTTACACGGAGTGACAAATCCCAGTCTCGATTCGTGCCAACCCAACAGATACTTTCGGAGATACCTGTAATGCACCTTTATAGCCACCCAGTTACGTTGTGACGTTTGGTACACCCAAAGCATTCCTACGGTATCCCGGAGTTGCACAATCTCATGGTCTAAGGAAAATATACTTGACATTAGAAAAGCTTTAGCATACGAACTACACGATCTTTGTGCTAGGCTTAGGATTGGGTCTTGTCCATCACATCATTCTCCTAATGATGTGATCCCGTTATCAACGACATCCAATGTCCATAGCCAGGAAACCATGACTATCTGTTGATCACAAGGAGCTAGTCAACTAGAGGCTCACTAGGGACATATTGTGGTCTATGTATTCACACGTGTATTACGATTTCCGGATAATAGAGTTATAGCATGAATAAAAGACAATTATCATGAACAAGGAAATATAATAATACTTTTATTATTGCCTCTAGGGCATATTTCCAACAGTCTCCCACTTGCACTAGAGTCAATAATCTAGTTCACATCGCCATGTGATTAACACTCACAAGTCACATCGCCATGTAACCAACATCCAAAGAGTTTACTAGAGTCAACAATCTAGTTCACATCCCTATGTGATTAGTACTCAATAAGTTCTGGGTTTGATCATGTTGCTTGTGAGAGAGGTTATAGTCAACGGGTCTGAACCTTTCAGATCCGTGTGTGCTTTACAAATCTCTATGTCATCTCCTAGATGTAGCTACCACGTTCTATTTGGAGCTATTCCAAATAACTGTTCTACTTGGAGCTATTCTAAATTGTTGCTCCATTATACGTATCCGGTATCTCTACTCGGAGCTATCCGGATAGGTGTTAAGCTTGCATCGACGTAACCCTTTACGACGAACTCTTTTACCACCTCCATAATCGAGAAAATTCCTTAGTCCACTAGTTACTAAGGATAACTTTGACCGCTGTCCTGTGATCCATTCTTGGATCACTCTTGTACCCCTTGACTGACTCATGGCAAGGCACACTTCAGGTGCGGTACACAGCATAGCATACTGTAGAGCCTACGTCTGAAGCATAGGGGATGACTTTCGTCCTTTCTCTCTTTTCTGCCGTGGTCGAGCTTTAAGTCTTAACTTCGTACCTTACATCTCAGGCAAGAACTCCTTCTTTGACTGATCCATCTTGAACACCTTCAAGATCATGTCAAAGTATATGCTCATTTGAAAGTACCATTAAGCGTTTTTATCTATCCTTATAGATCTTGATGCTCAATGTTCAAGTAGCTTAATCCAGGTTTTCTATTTGAAAAACACCTTTCAAATAACCCTATACGCTTTCTAGAAATTCTACATCATTTCTGATCATCAATATGTCAACAACATATACTCATCAGAAATTCTATAGTGCTCCCACTCACTTCTTTGGAAATACAAGTTTCTCATAAACTTTGTATAAACCCAAAATCTTTGATCATCTTATCAAAGCGCACATTCCAACTCCGAGATGCTTACTCCAGTCCATGGAAGGATCGCTGGAGCTAGCATACCTTTTAGCATCCTTAGGATCGACAAAAACCTTTTTGATTGTATCACATACAACCTTTCCTTACGAAAACTGGTAAGGAAACTCGTTTTGACATCCATCTGCCAGATTTCATAAATGCAGCTTATGCTAACATGATTCCGACGGATTTAAGCATCGCTACGGATGAGAAAATCTCATCGCAGTCAACTCCTTGAACTTGTGAAAAAACTCTTCGCCACAAGTCGACCTTCATAGATGGTGACATTACCATCCATGTCCGTCTTCTTCTTAAAAGATCCATTTATCTCAATGGCTTGCCGATCATTGGGCAAGTCCACCAAAGTCCATGCTTTGTTCTGATACATGGATCCTATCTCGGATTTCATGGCTTCTAACCATTTGTCGGAATTTGGGCCCACCATCACTTCTCCATAGCTCGTAGGTTCATTGTTGTCTAGCAACATGACCTTCAAGACAGGATTACCGTACCACTCCGAAGCAGTACGCGTCCTTGTCGTCCTACGAGGTTCGGTAGTGACTTGATCTGAAGCTTCATGATCACTATCATAAGCTTCCACTTCAATTGGTGTAGGTGCCACGGGAACAACTTCTTGTGCCCTGCTACACACTGGTTGAAGTGATGGTTCAGTAACCTCATCAAGTCTCCACCATCCTCCCACTCAACTTTTCGAGAGAAACCTTTCCTCGAGAAAGGACCCGATTCAAGAAACAATCCATATTGCTTTCGGATCTGAATTAGGAGGTATACCCAACTGTTTTGGGTGTCCTATGAAGATGCATTTTATCCGCTTTGGGTTCGAGCTTATCAACCTAAAACTTTTTCACATAAGCGTCGCAGCCCCAAACTTTTAAGAAACGACAACTTAGGTTTCTCTAAACCATAGTTCATACGGTGTCATCTCAACGGAATTACGTGGTGCCCTATTTAAAGTGAATGTGGTTGTCTTTAATGCCTAACCCATAAACTATCATGGTAATTCGATAAGAGACATCGTGGTATGCATCACATCTAATAGTGTGCAGTTATGATGTTCGGACACACCATCACACTATGGTGTTCCAGGCTGTATTAGTTGTGAAACAATTTCCACAATGTCTTAATTCTGTGCCAAACTCGTAATTCAGATATTCATCTCTATGATCATATCATAGATATTTTATCCTCTTGTCACGACGATCTTTCAACTTCACCCTGAAATTACTTGATCCTTTCAATAATTCAGACTCATGATTTATCAAGTAAATGTACTCAACATCTACTCAAATCATCTGTGAAGTAAGAACATAACGATATCCACTACACGCCTCAGCACTCATTGGACTGCACACATCAAAATGTATTACTTCCAGCAAGTTGCTTTCTGGTTCCATTTTACTGAAACCGAGGCTTTCAGTCATCTTGCCCATGTGGTATGATTTGCATGTCTCAAGTGATTCAAAATCAAGTGAGTTTAAACGGTCCATCTGCATGGAGTTTCTTCATGCATATACACCAATAGACATGGTTCGCATGTCTCAAACTTTTCAAAAACGAGTGAGCCCAAAGATCCATCAACATGGAGCTTCTTCATGCGTTTTATACCGATATGACTTACGTGGCAGTGCCACAAGTAGGTGGTACTATCATTACTATCTTTTGGCATGAACATGTGTATCACTACGATCGAGATTCAATAAAACATTCATTTAGGTGCAAGACCATTGAAGGTATTATTCAAATAAACAGAGAAACCATTATTCTCCTTAAATGAATAACCGTATTGCGATAGACATAATCCAATCATGTCTATGCTCAACGCAAACACCAAATAACAATTATTTAGGTTTAAACCAATCTCGTTGGTAGAGGGAGCGTGCGATGCTTGATCACATCAAGCTTGGAAAAACTTCCAACACAAATCGTCAGCTCACCTTTAGCTAGTTTCCGTTTACCGTGGCTTTTATTTCGAGTTACTAACACTTAGCAACCGAACCGGTATCCAATACCCTGGTGCTACTAGGAGTACTAGTAAAGTAAACATCAACACAATGTATATCCAATATACTTCTATCGACCTTGCCAGCCTTCTAATCTACTAAGTATCTAGGGTAATTCTGCTCCAGTGGTTGTTCCCCTTATTACAGAAGCACTTAGTCTCGGGTTTGGGTTCAACCTCGGGTTTCTTCACTAGAGCGGCAACTGATTTGCCGTTTCATGAAGTATCCCTTCTTGCCCTTGCCCTTCTTGAAACTAGTGGTTTCACCAACCATCAACAATTGATGCTCCTTCTTGATTTCTACTTTTGTGGTGTCAAACATCGCGAATATCTCAAGGATCATCATATATGTCCCTGATATATTATAGTTCATCACGAAGCTCTAGCAGCTTGGTGGTAATGACTTCGGAGAACCATCACTATTTCATCTGGAAGATCAACTCCCACTCGATTCAAGCGATTGTTGTACTCAGACAATCTGAGCACAAGCACAACAATTGAGCTTTTCTCCTTAGGCTAAGAAAATCGTCGGAGGTCTTATACCTCTTGACGTGGGCACGAGCCTGAAATCCCAATTTCGGCCCTCGAAAACATCTCATATGTTCCGCGACGTTTCGAAAACGTCTTTGGTGCCTCAACTCTAAACCGTTTAACTGAACTATCACGTAGTTATCAAAACGTGTATGTCTGATGTTCGCAACATCCACAAACGACGTTTGGGGTTCAGCACACTGAGCGGTGCATTAAGGACATAAGCTTTCTACTGTCCGCATAATCGCTACTGTCAACTTTCAACTATATTTTCTCTAGGAACATATCTAAACAGTGGAACTAAAGCGTGAGCTTACGACATAATTTGCAAAGATCTTTTGACTATGTTTAGGATAATTAAGTTCATCTTATGAACTCCCACTCAGATAGACATCCCTCTGGTCATCTAAGTGATTACATGATCCGAGTCAACTAGGCCGTGTCCGATCATCACGTGAGACGGACTAGTCATCATCGGTGAACATCTTCATGTTGATCGTATCTACTATACGACTCATGCTCGACCTTTCGGTCTCTGTGTTCCGAGGCCATGTCTGTACATGCTAGGCTCGTCAAGTTAACCCTAAGTGTTTTCGCGTGTGTAAATCTGTCTTACACCCGTTGTATGTGAACGTAAGAATCCATCACACCCGATCATCACGTGGTGCTTAGAAGCGACGAACTGTAGCAACGGTGCACAGTTAGGGGAGAACACTTCTTGAAATTGTTGTAAGGGATCATCTTATTTACTATCGTCGTCCTAAGTAAACAAGATGCATAAACATGATAAACATCACATGCAATCAAATAGTGACATGATATGGCCAATATCATTTTGCTCCTTTTGATCTCCATCTTCGGGGCTCCATGATCATCATCGTCACCGGCATGACACCATGATCTCCATCGTCATGATCTCAATCATCGTGTCTTCATGAAGTTGTCTCGCTAACTATTACTTCTACTACTATGGCTACCGGTTAGCAATAAAGTAAAGTAATTACATGGCGTTGTTCAATGACATGCAGGTCATACAATAAATTTAAGACAACTCCTATGGCTCCTGCCGGTTGTCATACTCATCGACATGCAAGTCGTGAATCCTATTACAAGAACATGATCAATCTCATACATCACATATCATTCATCACATTCTTCTTGTCCTCTAATTGTTGTTTGCATGTTTTACGTGGCTGCTATGGGTTTCTAGCAAGAACGTTTCTTACCTACGCAAAACCACAACGTGATATGCCAATTGCTATTTACCCTTCATAAGGACCCTTTTCATCGAATCCGTTCCGACTAAAGTGGGAGAGACTGGCACCCGCTAGCCACCTTATGCACCAAGTGAATGTCAATCGGTGGAACCTGTCTCACGTAAGAGCACGTGTAAGGTCGGTCCGGGCCGCTTCATCCCACAATACCGTCGAAACAAGATTGGACTAGTAACGGTAAGCATATTGAACAAAATCAACGCCCACAACTACTTTGTGTTCTGCTCGTGCAAAGAATCTACGCAGTAGACCTAGCTCATGATGCCACTGTTGGGGAACGTAGCAGAAATTCAAAATTTTCCTACGTATCACCAAGATCTATATATGGAGAGACCAGCAACGAGGGGAAGGAGAGTGCATCTACATACCCTTGTAGATCGCCAAGTGGAAGCGTTCAAGTGAACGGGGTTGATGGAGTCGTACTCGTCGTGATCCAAATCATCGATGACCAAGTGCCGAACGGACGGCACCTCCGCGTTCAACACACGTACAGCCCGGTGAAGTCTCCCATGCCTTGATCCAGCAAGGAGAGAGGGAGAGGTTGAGGAAGACTCCATCCAGCAGCAGCACAACGACGTGGTGGTGGTGGAGGAGCGTGGCTATCCAGCAGGGCTTCGCCAAGCACCACAGAAGAGGAGGAAGAAGAGATGCAGGGCTGCACCAACGAGAGATCGAATTGCGTGTGTGTTATGGGCAGCCCTAGGCCTCATATATATAGGGGAAGGGGAGGGGCTGCGCCCCCTCTAGGGTTCCCACCCCTAGGGGGGCGGCAGCCCTAGATGGGGAACAAGGGTGGCGGCCAAGAGGGGAGGGGAGAGGGAGGCGCACCAATATGGGCCCTAAGGCCCATATCCCTTAGGGTTTGCCCCCTTTCCACCTCTTAGGCGCCATGGGCCCTTGTGGGAGGCGCACCAGCCCACTAAGGGGCTGGTCCCTCACCACTCTTGGCCCATGCAAGCCTCCGGGGTTGGTGGCCCCACTTGGTGGACCCCCGGGACCCTCTCGGTGGTCCCGGTACGTTACCGACAAACCCCGAAACTCTTCCGGTGACCAAAACTGGACTTCCCATATATAAATCTTTACCTCCGGACCATTCCAGAGCTCCTCGTGACGTCCGGGATCTCATCCGGGACTCCGAACAACATTCGGTAACCACATACAAACTTCCTTTATAACCCTAGCGTCATCGAACGTTAAGTGTGTAGACCCTACGGGTTCGGGAGACATGCAGACATGACCGAGACGTTCTCCGGTCAATAACCAACAGCGGGATCTGGATACCCATGTTGGCTCCCACATTTTCCACGATGATCTCATTGGATGAACCACGATGTCAAGGACTCAATCGATCCCGTATACAATTCCCTTTGTCTAGCGGTATTTTACTTTCCCGAGATTCGATCGTCGGTATACCGATACCTTGTTCAATCTCGTTACCGGCAAGTCTCTTTACTCGTTCCATAACACATCATCCCGTGATCAACCCCTTGGTCACATTGTGCACATTATGATGATGTCCTACCGAGTGGGCCCAGAGATACCTCTCCGTTTACACGGAGTGACAAATCCCAGTCTCGATTCGTGCCAACCCAACAGATACTTTCGGAGATACCTGTAATGCACCTTTATAGCCACCCAGTTACGTTGTGACGTTTGGTACACCCAAAGCATTCCTACGGTATCCGGGAGTTGCACAATCTCATGGCCTAAGGAAAAGATACTTGACATTAGAAAAGCTTTAGCATACGAACTACACGATCTTTGTGCTAGGCTTAGGATTGGGTCTTGTCCATCACATCATTCTCCTAATGATGTGATCCCGTTATCAACGACATCCAATGTCCATAGCCAGGAAACCATGACTATCTATTGATCACAACGAGCTAGTCAACTAGAGGCTCACTAGGGACATATTGTGGTCTATGTATTCACACGTGTATTACGATTTCCGGATAATATAGTTATAGCATGAATAAAAGACAATTATCATGAACAAGGAAATATAATAATACTTTTATTATTGCCTCTAGGGCATATTTCCAACATATAGCACTAGAGGTGGAATAGAATATGGTGGTTGTGGAGAAGACAAAAAGAAGGAGATAGTCTCACATCAACTAGGCGTATCAACGGGCTATGGAGATGCCCATCAATAGATATCAATGTGAGTGAATAGGGATTGCCATGCAACAGATGCACTAGAGCTATAAGTGTATGAAAGCTCAAAAAGAAACTAAGTGGGTGTGCATCCAACTCGCTTACTCACGAAGACCTAGGGCAATTTGAGGAAGCCCATCATTGGAATATAGAAGCCAAGTTCTATAATGAAAATTTCCCACTAGTATATGAAAGTGACAAAATAGGAGAATCTCTATCATGAAGATCATGGTGCTACTTTGAAGCACAAGTGTGGAAAAAGGATAGTAGCATTGCCCCATCTCTCTTTTCTCTTATTTTTTTATTTTGGGCTCCTTGGCCTCTTTTTTCTCTTTTTTTCACAATGCTCTAATAATGATGATCATCACACTCTTTTTACTTTACAACTCAAGAATTAGAACTCGATAATATAACAAATATATGACTCTATATGAATGCCTCCGGCGGTGTACTGGGATGTGCAATGACTCAAGAGTGAAAGGTATAAAATTATGAATGGTGGCTTTGCCACAAATACGATGTCAACTACATGATCATGCAAAGCAATATGACAATGATGGAGCGTGTCATGATAAACGGAACGGTTATATCTCAGAATGGCAATGGAAATTCCATAATAGGTAGTATGGTGGCTGTTTTTTGGAAGGTATATGGTGGGTGTAATGCACCGGCGAAAGTTGCACGGTACTAGAGAGGCTAGCAATGGTGGAAGGGTGAGAGTGTGTATAATCCATGGATTCAACATTAGTCATAAAGAACTCACGTACTTATTGCAAAAATCTATTAGTTATCGAATTGAAGTACTATGTGCATGCTCCTAGGGGGTAGATTGGTAGGAAAAGACCATCGCTCGTCCCCCGACCGCCACTCATAAGGAAGACAAACAATAACTAAATCATGCTTCGACTTCATCACATAACGGTTCACCACACGTGCATGCTACTTGAATCACAAACTTCAACACAAGTATTTCTACAATCCACAATTACTTACTAGCATGACTCTAATATCACCATATTTATATCTCAAAACAATCATAAGGAATCAAACTTCTCATAGTATTCAATGCACTTTATATGAAAGTTTTTATTATATCCCTCTTGGAAGTCTATCATATTAGGACTAAATTTATAACCAAAGAAAATTACCATGTTGTTTAAAAAGACTCTCAAAATAATATAAGTGAAGCATGGGCGTTAAACAATTTCTATAAAATAAAACCACCGCCGTGCTCTAAAAAGATATAAGTGAAGCAGTAGAGCAATATTGCCTAGCTCAAAAGATATAAGTGAAGCACATAGAGTATTCTAATAAATCACGATGCAAAAGGTGTGTACATCAAGGATGATTGTGGAAAACTAAAAAGCAAAGACTCAAACCATACAAGATGCTCCAAGAAAAACACATATCATGTGGTGAATAAAAATATAGCCTCAAGTAAAGTTACCGATAGACGATGACGAAAGAGGGGATGTCTTCCGGGGCACCACAAGCTTAGGCTCTTGGTTGTCCTTGAATATTACCTTGGGGTGCCTTGGGAATGGCCAAGCTTAGGCTCTTGCCACTCCTTATTGCATAGTCCATCAAATCTTTGCCCAAAACTTGAAAACTTTAGAAAACAAAACTCGACAGAAAACTCTTGAGATATGTTAGTATAAGAACATAAAATCACCACTTTTGGTACTGTTGTGAACTCATTCTTTATTTATATTGGTGTAATATCTACAATATTCCAACTTATCCATGGTTCATACCCCCCCTCCGATACTACCCACAGATTCATCAAAATAAGCAAACAATCCATAGAAAACAAAATCTGTCAAAAACAAAATAGTCTGTAGTAATATGTAAACTTCGAATACTTCTGTAACTCCAAAAATTCTAAAAAATTAGGACAATAGGGGAAATTTTTATATCAATCTTGTGAAAAAAGAATCAGTATTTTATCGCGCTTCTGTGATTTTTAATAATTCTAGCATTGAGCATAAAAGCTTCTGTTTTTCAGCAAGATCAATTCAACTATCACTGTAAGCTATCCCAAAGGTCTTACTTGACATAAACACTAATTAAAGGACCAAAACACAATTACTACAGAGGTAATAATTTGTAATTTATTCAAGAACATAGCAAAATAAAAAACACAAAAATAAAATTGGGTTGCCTCCCAACAAGCGCTATGTTTAACGCCCCTAGCTAGGCATATTGCAATAGATCTAGGTATTGTCATCTTTGGTATGCAATCCATAAGTAGCTCTCATAATAGATTCATATGGAAACTTAATTTTATTTCTTGGAAAGTGTTCCATGCCCTTCCTTAACAGAAATTGAAATCTAATGTTTCCTTCTTTCATATCAATAATTGCACCAATCATTCTAAGGAAAGGTCTACCAAGAATAATAGGACATGTAGGATTGCAATCTATATCAAAAATAATGAAATAAATTGGCACATAATTCCTATTTGCAACAGTAAGAACATCATTAATCCTTCCCATAGGTTTCTTTATAGTGGAATCTGCAAGATGCTAATTTAAAGAACAATCATGAAATTCACGGAAACCTAGCACATCAGATAAAGTTTTTGGAATCGTGGAAACGCTAGCACCCAAATCACACAAAGCATGGCACTCATAATCTTTAATTTTAATCTTAATGGTAGCTTCCCACTAATCATAAAGCTTTCTAGGGATATAAACTTCCAACTCAAGTTTTTCTTCAAAAGATTTCATCATAGCATCAACAATATGTTTAGTAAAAGCTTTATTTTGATTATAAGCATGAGGAGAATTCAACATGGATTCAAAAAGGAAATACAATCTATCAAAGAGCAATTATCATAATTAAAGTCTTTGAAATCCAAAAGAGTGGGTTCATTGCTACTTAAAGTTTTGACCTCTCCAATCCCACTTTTATCAATTATTGCATCAAGATCTATAAACTCCTAATCATTGGGACGCCTTCTAGCTAAAGTTGACTCATCTCCAATCCCATCTTTATCAAGATTTATATTAGAAAACAAAGATTCAATAGGAGTCTTATCAATCACTTTAAGATCTTCACCATTATTTTCACAAGAAATCAAAGAACACGCTTTTACAAACCATTCTCGCTTAACATGCATCCTAGCCTTTCTTTCTTTACACTCACCAATAGAATTCTAATAGCTTTTAGAGACTCATTAATATGATGCTTGGGTGGAATAGATCTAATTTTCAGAATCAATCTCAAGAGAAATTATATCCACGATCCTAGCCAAATCATTAATCTAAAGCAATTTTTCTTCAACCATAGCATTGAAATTCTTTTTGGAACTAATAAATTATTTATGAAAGTGTGTTATATCAACTAGAGGGGGGTGAATAGGCGATTTTTATGAATTCGTCACTGAGGAAATTCTAAGTGAGGAACTTCCTAAGGAACGAAACACTAGCAGCCGAATAAGTACTCAGGTACAAGCATAACAGAACAGTACCATTGTCATCATGATGAAATGAAACAAGCACAAAGTACAGGTAGCGTGAAAAAAGGATAAGCAGGCTGAAGACAAAGTGACTGAAGAATTAGGATTGAGGAAATTGAGAAAGTCTTCAGTCAAAGTCTTCAAACAGTAACGATCAGGTTCATCAACACATGAATGAAGAAATGAAAGGGTTGAGGAAATAGAACCATTAGCTTGGTGAAGACGATGATTTGGTAGACTAGTTCCAACTGTTGTGACAGTTGTAAGTCCGGTTGGAGCGGCTAGGTATTTAAACCAGAGGACACCCAGTCCGGGACACACAGTCCTCACCATATTCTCCTTGAGCTAAGGTCACACAGATCTCATCCAATCAGTCGTGGTAAGTCTTAAGGTGACTTCCAAACCTTCACAGACTCGGTCACTCGATGATCCACAATTCCTAGTGGACGCTCTAGACCATGACACCTAACCGTCTGGAAGATGCACAGTCCTGAAAGTTAACAAGTGTCGGTTCCACACAGGAACAATCTCTTAAGTGATGCTTAATCACTATGGGTTGTAGGTGTTTGGGTCTGGGTTTTTCCTCACTTGATGATTTTCGCTCAAAGTCCTCGGAGGATGGGATGCTCTCAATGACAAGTGTCAGTTTCTCTCGGATCAGCCAACCAGCTAGTGGTTGTCGGGGCGGCTATTTATAGCCTAGGGAGTAGCCATACATGATAGGACATAAATGCCGTTCAATGATATGACCGTTAGGCGGATAGGATATTTTGGACAGCTGGCGCATAGCACACCAACGGTCGGAAATTTAATTCCTCAGGGCTATCATGTTCCTCACTTGTAGGCAATCCGCACTAGCAAATTCCTAACTCCTCAGTCAGAACAAATTCCTCAGAATACAGAGGAACTTCATCTCTGTGTTGAAGAAATTGACTGAACTGTATGAGATTTCCAATGGTTTCACTCTAAAGGTTTGGGAATGTATAGGATTTGAGATGAGCATCACTTGGAAAGTGTTTCCTTAGTTTTACCTCGACCCCCTTTAGTAGTACGGTGTTTCCTATGACTCAAGAAAGACAAAATGAAACTACGAAAATAAAAGTCTTCACACTTCATAGTCCTCACATTAATACCAAAGTCTTTAAGGTCTCACCAATTTCCTTAGTTTCAAAGTCTTCAAATGAAGTCATTCATTTTTAGGGGTCAAATTTCATCGTAAATATCAAACTGCTCATCGACTTATAGAGCCTGTGTACACTCACAAACACATTAGTCCCTTAACCTATAAGTCTCCGATACACCAAAATCACTAAGGGGCACTAGATGCACTTACAATCTCCCCCTTTTTGGTGATTGATGACAAATAGGTTAAGTTTTCAACGGGGATAATCATATGAAGTGTAAATACTAATATTGAGGATATTGATTGCAAGATATAGAAGAACTCCCCCTAAAGATGTGCATATTTGAGGAATTTGCTTAGGATAGCAAATGCACATTGTAGTGTAAAATCATGGAGATCTCCCCCTATATCTTGTAATTCACACACGCATTTGACATATCATATGAAGAATATGAAATGCATGATGAAATATGGTGCTGATGGGTTTCAGCATGCGTGCATTAAGGTACTTGAGGAAATGAGCATGCAGAAAGCAGTAAAAAGTATCAGAGCACCATAGGACTTATGTTTACAACTCATTCGAGCAAACACTTCAGAAGAGCAAGGGTTGTAACTTAACCCAAAAAAATGCCCATATAAGAGACCTGCTTGAAGACTAACTCAAATTTCTCCTCCTTTGTCATTGAATGACCAAAAGGGATGAAAAAATGTGGACTAACACCCCTGAGGAATATCATCATGATGTCGATGGAGGAGCGCTAGTATTGTTGGGGTCGTCCATTGAGGTAGGGCCTGCCGCAGTGTCATTCAAATCTTCAGCTTCATCCGTCTCGCGGGATGAAGAATATGAACTCGTGACTAGTTGATGAACTTTGACTTTCTTGAACTTCTTCGAAGGAGGCTGAGACCAGTCAAAGTCCTGTTGGAAGCCCAAGTGCGGTCTAAGACTTCGTGCAAGTAGTAGTGATTCTTCTTCACAGTGTTTTGTGTGACAGTCATGTTCTAAAGAATTGCACCAAACTGACGCTTGACCCACTTATGATTGCGATCGACTTTCTGATGAAGATTTAGGAGAAGCTCATGATCTGTCATCACTCGTGGAGCAGTGGCTAGAGGAACTGGCTTTGAAGCTTTTGCAGCAGAGTCTTGGGTTCCAGAGTCATCATTGGTAGAATAAGATGCAGCCATGCGAAACTAACCATCCAATGGACGAGCACCTTCATCAATGATAGCAGCTTTTCCTTTCTCATTAGCTGAGCGAATAGTCCTTTTGATGACTTCAATAGGAGGCAAAAAGCTGAGGTGATTCTGAAATTTTGCCTCGTAGTGAATTGAAGTCCTTGATCTGATGAACTTCATGATCCAGGGAGCGTAAGTCTTCAATTTAAAAGGTGACAGAGCTGCATTTGCCGAAGTCCTCATGAAGAAATCATGGTAGTTGATTGGAATGCCATGCATGATATTGAACAACAGATTCTTCATGATGCCAACAACCTCTTCTTCTTCAGAGTTGTGGCCTTCAATTGGACTGAGGGTTTTGGTCAGAATGCAATATATCGTCCTTGGCACATATAGCAATTCCTTCACAAGGAATGTAGTTCTTGGAGCTTGGCCAGGTTTCAAAGGCTTCATCAGCACTTGCATAAGATGATTTGTAAGTTCAGGTTCCTCATAAATAAGCCTTGCACCTTCAACAGGAGGACTGACTGGGACGACGTGAAGCAATTCAGAGGCCGGTGCTTTGTAATGCATATTCTCAGTCATCCAGTCAAGCACCCATGAATTATCTTCCACATTTCCAGTTAGGTGCAGTGTGGCATAGAATTGAAGAATAAGCTCTTCATCCCAATCGAAGATGTCAACATAGAAGTTCAGGAGCCCAGCATCATGAAGAACACTCGGGACAGGATGGAAGCACGGGAGAGACTCCATATCCACATGAGGAATTTGACGAGGCTCAAATACCTTGTCCTTGTCAAATAAGGTTGATGAATAGAAGTTCATTTGACTGGCAGTCCAGAACTGCTTGCGTCTAAGTCTTGCTGAGTCATAAGGGTTGAATTCAGTGAAGAAATGGTGCTCAGCAAAGAAATTGTCAACCTTGAACTTTTGCTTCTTAGCATGAGGATTTTGTTGCTTTGGCCGAAGATTTACAGTTGAAGACTTGACAAGCTCTTGCTGTACAACCTCTACAGCCACAGACTGAGGAATTTTAGTGGTAGTTTCAGTAGCAGCAGTCTGGGTCTCCATTTCTTCAGCTGTCCTTTAGAACCCATATGAATTTCTTCAGTTTGTACAGGGGACTGAGGAATTTGATGCAGAGGTGTGGTCAATGGTGAATTAGGATGATGACTTTCCCAATAGTCATCATTGAGAACTGGTGTGGTAGATCCAATGTCCACATCCTCATCTTCCATTTCTTTAACGCCTGCGTCTTCAGCTATGAACTAAGGCATGGGCGAGGATACCAGTGGAGTTGAAGGGATATCATCCACTTCAATTTCTTCATCCAACTACTCTGACGAAGTAGCAAAAGGATTTTCCTCATCATTGTCATCTGGAATGATATATTCTTCTCCAAAAGGAACGATTTCCTTGGATGGCACAGTAGAAATTGGAACAGCATCAATGGGATTGGTGAAGCAACTTGAGAAAGTCTTCACTTTCTTGGGAGCTGAAGACCCTGAAATCGTTGATGCTTTCCTTGTCTTCACCGTTGCCTTCTCCACAGCCTTCATTTTCTTCACTTCTAAAGCACAAGGAAGGATGATATTCTTCATCTTTGATGACTTTGTAGGAGGAGCAGATGAAGTTGGTGCAGTTTCTTCAGGCATAACTGATGCAGTTGCCCTGGCTTGTTCAGTTTCTTCAGGTGCAGCAGCAGATTCTTCAACTAGCCTGGGTTGTTCTTCAGGCGCAACATTGGAGGTTGCCCTGGCAATTTCTTAGAAGCTGGAATTTCTTCAGCAGCCCTGGTATTTTAAGTTTCATCAGCAGCCTGATTTTCATCAGCTGTGCTTTCAGTTTCTTCAACAGACTGAGCAGAAGCATCAGCCTGAGGAGTTTGTTGTTGTGATGATTCTACAACATTCATCTTGAGGGACTTGGAGAGCTTGATGAATCTGACCTTGGCACCTAGCCAATCCGCACGGTAGGTGTCAAACTCATCACTGAGCTTCTTGATCTCCTTTTGCAAGTTGACAAGTTCTTCGGGAGTCATATTCAGAACAGTTTTCTTCATAAATCTCTCGTTTCTATACTGGGCCTTCTTGAGTTGTCTGGCATTCTCAAACTTCCATTTTTCTTCATTTATGAAGGTCGTCAACATATGACTTTGGTCAGGTGTGAGGTTCAACTCAGGCATAGGAGTGTTTGGATCTTTGTGCCAGAGATCAATGAAGTCCAGGATCTTCTTCAAATCTAGCAAAAGAGGCACAACACTTCCTTTGGCTCTAGTGGCCCATTCTTGCATGTTCCTGACGATTTCTGCAAGTTCTTCATCATTAGCTTCATCGTCATCGGATAGAACTTGGAATGCAACTTGCTTCTTATGAGGAGTTGGCCTCGAGCCATGTTCAGCAGTGGCCTTTTTCTTCAACATAGTTGGACCAGTTGAGGACGGTGGTGAAGCTGAGGAACTAGCTGATGATCCTAAAGCAATTGAGAATCCTGTAGTCCTTTGGCATGTGGCAAGATGCACAGGTGTTGAGGACTTTGCAGCGGCGGTTGAGGATTTTGAGGCAACAGAGGGAACTGGAGCTGCCCTTGAAGAAGTTGCCTGAGGAATTTGCCATGAGGGCTTTGGTATTTGCCGTGAGGGCATTGCTGTTGAGGAACTCGGCTTCACAACTGATTTCTTCGGCATGGCCTTCTTAGGCTTGCTAGAAGAGGCCTCAGTAGCAGTAGTAGAGTCTTCGTTGAATTTCTTCGCTGCTTCTTTTGCAACTTTGGCCAATTTTGCTTGTCGCTTGGCCCATTCTCTGGGAAATTACTCACCTCGCCTAACACTGGAGGGATCAGCTTCTTAGCCTGTAGCCAATGGAGGTCTTGGACATGGAGGGTTAACCGCAAATTTCCTCATGTACTTTGGTGTAACATAATGTAACACCCAGAGAATCATGCTACAGTAATCTCCCCCTAATGGTGTCCATGTCATCGTGATTACTATGCAGCTTGCCACTTGTCCAAAAATCAAAGCCTTCTTCAAAATTTAAAATAAGTCGAATAAATTATTTTCTTTGAGCAGTAAAACTAAAATGTTCACCTTATCCTATAAATTTCCCTGATCACTGTCATGTTGAAACCAACCTCTTATGAATTCCCAAAATGCCCATGGGAATTAATTCAGTGCTCCAGCAGCATTTAAATTGGCCTTTTCAATTTCTAAAATTGATTAGGCAACTCCTTTCGACCCCAAACTTTTTATTCCATCTCAAGGTATTGTGTTAGTTTCATATGCCAAGTTTTGTTCAAAACAAAACGCATTTGGTACTAAAAGAGGAATGCAAAACAGAGCAAATAAAAGAAACAAAAGAAAAGGAAAAGGGAAAAGTCAGAGGAGAGAGAGAGAGCAACCCCCACTCCCTGGACCGAACCCACCTGGGCCGGCCCACCTAACCCACCCGAGCCAGCCCAGTTGCCCCGCTCACATCGGTCTCTCCCCCGCCCTGTTCCTCGGTCTCAGACCGCAACAGGGGCGTCGCCGCTGAACCCACCTCGCCGGCCACACCGCTACAAGCGCCGTGGGGAGGATAAGGCCACCACGCCCATGCCTCCTTGGTTCCCTCTCCCACTCACCTCACTCTCCCTCGCCCCTTAGATCCACCTCTCCCCTCTCCTCTCGCTCAGTCCCGAGCGCGCCCCTGCCATGGCCCCGTCCTAGCCGCGGCCATCGTCGCCTCCTCACCTCACCACCGTGCCAGCTCGCTCCGCCTCCATCCTCTATGTCGTTTGCAACCAACAGAGCGAGATGGGAGCCACCACAGCGAGGGCATCAAGCTTATCCACGTCTTCGGTCGCCGGTGATCCTCTTCGTCTCCGGCGAACCCTGCAGCTACTAATCCGTCGAGGGTCTTTCGTGACCGCTCGGTGACCTCCACACCTTCCTTCCCCCTCTTCTTAGCGCTGTCTGTCGCCGCCTGTAGCCTCCGTCACTGCCCTTGTACTGCTACTGCTACCGTGCACCGCTGCTATTGCTGCTCTGTGCGTGCACTCGCAGCTCCCTGGCCGCGCCCTCCCATGCCGCTGCCGCCGCTCACGCGCATGGCGGCCTCCCCCGCAGCCTCCAGTACCCACGCGCCCCGCCTTGCCCGCTTCAAGGCCGAGCGCCACCGCCGCCCGCTTCGGTCGTCGCATCCCCGCTCGACCTCGCCGCCGCTCCGGCCTCCCACCGCCCCAGCCGAGGCCATAGATGGATGCGCGACACTACGCCCGTCCCGTAGCAACCGCCCCCGTGCAAAATGATCGCTGGAATGGCGAGTCTGGCGAGGTCCGGCGAGGTCCGGCGCCCCTCCGCTATGGGAACGCTCACCGGAGCTCCCAAAACACCGGCGCCGATGTGGACGTCCGGGTCCACCTCGCTAGGTCACTGCCCCGTGGCCCCAGGGGCCCGGCTGGCCTTGTTGACTCAGTCAACGGCTGACTGGGCATCGCCCAGTCACTGCCAGTGGGTCCCCCAGTGGGCCCTGTTGACAAGTCAACTAGTCTGTTGACTGCTGATGTAGCAATGACACCATGATGACGTCATATTTTCCTTTTCTCTTGAGTTAGGTATTTAAAATATTTCCAGAATATTGTTTAAACTTTGAAAATTCATAGTAATTAAACCGTAACTCGGATGAAAAAGTTTTATACATGAAAGTTTCTCAGAACGACGAGATGGATCCGAATACATTCTCTGTTCATCTGTTACGTGCCCCTAGCATTGCGAACCTGCAACTTTCCCACTCCGTTTCATCTGTCCGATAATGCCAGACTCCGGGAAAACATTCCCAGATGTTCTCCCCCTTCGCTGGTATCGTGTAGCACTACGTTAGAACACCCCTAGTTTTGCTTTTCATCATGTCATGCTTAGTGGTACCTCCGTTTGCTTTTATTTACTATTTCTTCCCCCTCTTCTCTTCGGTAGACCCCGAGACTGATGCTGCCCCTATGATCGACTACGTCGATGACGACCCTTCTTCCCTTTCAGCGGAGCATCCAGGCAAGCCCCCCCTTTGATCATCCCATGCTTGCATTAGTTTTGCTACTGTTATTGTTTGCTCCTATTCTGATGCATAGCTTGTTTATTGTAACATGTTGTTGTTACCTACCTGCTTATCCTAAACTGTTTAGTATAGGTTGGGTAGAGACCCACTAGAGACACCCACTTTGTCCCGACTGCCCCGCTGGATTATCAGAAGACTCGATCAACGAGATCGAAGACCAGGCCCTGGCACCGCACATCACTTTCCCCTTAGTTGCTCGACACTACTGGGTTACTATCGAGTGTTGAGGGTGAGACCTCTACAGTACTTTTGATGTAACCCTGTAGTGTAGCTATTCGGTCGTGGTCATCGAGGGTGATTCAGCCTTAACTACTTCCGATACGACTCTTTCGTGCAACCCCTCAAGTGTGAACCTCGGGGGTGGTTCCTCTTACGTTCACCTTGATGATTACATCGAGTGGAATTCACCGGGGGTGATTCCTTGGGTTTTCCCCTTGATGTTTGGACACACAGATACTTGGACTTTACGACTGTTACTTGGAAAGGCGGGTCGACCCTGAGGGGTACCCGCGAGTGATGTGGACACGGGTTGACCTGGAGAGTGCCCGCGAGATAATTACGAGGCGTGGCCGGGCATTCCTAGCCCTTGCCGCAAGTCCTCGAGACGGGGCAACGGGGTCACATCTTTCGTGAGTCTCTGCTTGTTACCGAGCGTTCCTAATCCACTACGATTTGGATATTTGATCCGAGGGGCCTCTGGCTTGATAGCACTAACCATCACGTGGGCACAGTGTGGGCGTTCTGCGTTGTATACATCAGCTGAAGCTTAATAGACGTTAGCGACTGGGCGGCGCACGCCGGGTTGGACTGCGTAAGAACCTGCCTTTTTGAAGGAGGTAGCTAGGTCTGCTCACCGGCCGCGTACGCAACGTGCAGGAGTTCCCGAGGCGATGGCCCATGATCCCTGGGTGCATAGGTTTAGTCCGGCGTGCTGTCTTCTCTATTAAGCCTAGGTCGGGTTGCGGCGTATTGTTTGGCCGAGGCCGGGCATGACCCTGGAAAGTGTGACCGGCCAGAGTTAATCGAGCGTGGTGGGTAAGTTAGTGCACCCCTGCAGGGAAGAAAACATCTATCGATAGCCTGTCCTACGGTAATGGACACTTGGGGTTGTATCCCGATCGATACAACTAGAACTGGATAGTTGTGATGAGAATTGGATTGTGATGAGAAATGGATAGTACGGCTTTCTGGGATTTCTTTCTCGCAGGGAGTTGAGAAAGGATCTCTGGCCGAGGTTGATAACACTAATACTACTTTACTTTATGCTACTCTACTCCCTTCTGTTTGCCGCAAGATGGTGGTTTCCAGAAGATGCTAGTCTTCGATAGGACTAGGCCTTCTCTCTATTTTGGCAATTCTGTAGCCCAGTCCACATATACAGCCTTCTTTTGATAATGTTGCATATGTAGTGTAGATCCTTGCTTGCGAGTACTTTGGATGAGTACTCATGGTTGCTTTGCTCCCCCTTTTCCCCCTTTCTTTTTCTTTCCGGTTGATGCAACCAGATGTCGGAGCCCAGGAGCGAGATGCTACCGCCGGTGCCTACTACTACGTGGAGACCCCTGACGACCAGGAGTAGTTAGGAGGCTCCTAGGCAGTAGGCCTTGCCTTTTTGATTGTAGATGCTTTTGTGCTAGCCTTCTTAAGGCAAACTTGTTTAACTCATGTCTGTACTCAGATATTGTTGCTTCCGCTGATTCTTGTGTATTCGAGCTTATGTATTCGAGCCCTCGAGGCCCCTGGCTTGTAATATAAAGCTTGTATTATTTTAATTTGTGTCTAGAGTTGTGTTGTGATATCTTCCCGTGAGTCCCTGATCTTGATCATACACATTTGCGTGTATGATTAGAGTACGATTGAATCGGGGGCATCACACATAACAATACTCCCTCCATTCCTTAGCCCATCTTCTTTCAATCCTCTGTATGCACACTTTGCGCTAATTCTTGTTTTCTTTACCATGATTTGCTTCATCAGGTGTATAGTACCTAGCATATATGTCATCAGGGATCTCAAAAGCAGTGTTGCATTCTGGTCTCTTTCCTCCCTTCTGAGGTCTTTTACCTTCAGCCATTTTCTTCACTTGAGGAATTTGAACAATTGATGTTTCTGAGGAAGTATGCAATTTATCTTCAAGAAACGCTACAAATGAGTTAAGTTGATGAGAACCTAGTGATTCAGCAGACATTTGTACCTGTGAACAGAGTATAGGTGCAAAGAATTTGGAGAGGTCATATGCGTTCTCAGAAATTTTTCAGAAGAATCAAGTTTGAGGAATTTGACCACGGGTGTCTTGAAGAATTTCACTATGCGTTCTTGACTTAGGTTCCAGAGTTTTATAGATTGAAAAATCCACACAACTGAGGAATCTTGAAGAAAAACACAGCTTAGAGAAACAAATCAAGGTACAGATGCAACTGGGTGTTTAAGGATAGGGAATTTAAAGAATAAACACCTTTTGAAGATTTTGTGGAAAACATGAGAATCAAGGTAGGGTAGTAAAATCAGATTTTAATTACCCTGGACAAAGAACATGACAAATTGGGAGTAGAGATGGAGAAGTTCGTCAGTCCAGATCTCCCACACCCTAAGTTGGCAGTGAGAGACATGTACGGCGGTGGCGGAGGTGAAGATTTCCGCGGCTGGCGCGAGTACGACGGCGATGAGGTCGAGGCAGTGAAGCTCTTCCTCACCGATGATGATGGATTGTAGCGGCGGCGCTAGGTCTGAGAGCTCGAGCAAGATGAGATCAAGCGGAGTAAATGAAGTATGACAAAGGGAGGGGTTTTTATAGCCACGGTGAAAAACCGCCCGTCCGAACAATTTGGATGAACATGCCCCTGACCCTTGCCATCCTAGCGACATGTGTCACCCACGTACTAAGAGGTGGAGATCATGATAGATCGTGGGTGAATATTTTAATCCGGCCGTGGGATGCAGAACGATTTGAGCGGCAAAAGCCGAAAAAATAGATATGAATATTTTAAAGTTTTGTTGGCAAATTCTTCAGTTGTCAAGGACACAGTGAAGATTTGAACAAGTTTCAAATAGAACGCATATGAAGAATTTGTGAACAGACTGGGTTGAGTTTAGCATAGAGGGGGAACAGGTCCGATCACATTCACTTAGATGAAAAAACAACATGAAGAATTAGCAATAAGTGAATGCTGTTGAGGACATGCAAACTCAAATATATATGTATATAGGCAATAAAGAACATTAGTCGGAAAGATTGAAGAAACTGGAAAGTTGAAGAATTTGCAAAAAAGAAAAAAACTCAAAATTTTAGATTGTCAACTTTAGTTGGTGGCGTGACCCACCGTATAAGAATGATGATTCCAGACACCGCGTACAATTATCATAGGGTTCTGAGAATCAAATTCTTCATTAATTTCTTCACACTTAGAGAGTTAGTCTTCGTTGATTGAAGAAAAACGTTACTTGATGTGTTGCACATCTAAGTCTTCAAATTTGCATAATGTTAGGATGTGTGTCCGTTCAAAGTACATTCCAAGATTCTAAGATATTTAGCTCACACTACAACTTGCTAAATCTCTTCTCATCCAAGGGCTTTGTGAAGATATCTGCCAGCTGATCTTTAGTCTTCATGTGATTGATGGAGATATCGCCCTTCAACACATGATCACGAAGAAAATGATGATGATTCTAGATGTGCTTTCTCTTCGAGTGCTGAACTAGGTTGTGAGCAATCTTGATGGCACTCTCGTTGTCGCAGTAGAGTGGCATATTCTTCACATTGATGCCATAATCCTTAAGGGTTTGCTTCATCCATATCAATTGAGCACAGCAAGAACCAGCAGCAATGTACTCAGCTTCAGCAGTAGAGAGTGATATGCAGTTCTACTGCTTCGAGGACCAACATACCAAAGATCGTTCAAGGGAATGACATGTGCATGATGTTGACTTGCAATCCACTAGGTCACCAGCATAGTCAGAGTCAGAATATCCAATGAGATAAAAAACCAAGCCCTTGGGATACTATAATCCAAGTGTTGGAGTGTGAGCTAGATATCAAAGAATATGTTTCACAGCCTTGTGGTGTGATTCCTTCTGTATAGCTTGAAAGCGGGCACACATGCAAACACTAAGCATAATATCTGGCCTAGATCTACATAGATACAATAAAGAGCCAATCATGGAGCGGTATACCTTTTGATCGAAGTCTTTACCATTTTCATCGGTCATAGATGGCCATTTGTGGGCATAGGATTTTGACGCATTTGCAATGTTGCATGCCGAATTTCCTCAACACATCCTTGAGGTATTTTTCTTGAGATTTGAAGATGTCATTGCATTGTTGATGAATTTGAAGACCTAAGAATAATTTCAATTCTCCCATCACAGACATTTGATATTCTTCACTCATCATATGGGCAAATTCGTCACTGTAATGTTGGTTAGTATAGCCAATGTTAATATCATCAACATATATTTGGCACATCAATAATTCATCATCATATGTTTTGGTGAAAAGAGTTCAGTCAAGTGAACCGGGTTTGAAGCCTTTCTTCATGAGGAATTCCTTCAAAGTATCATACCACGCCCGAGGGGCCTGCTTGAGGCCATAGAGGGCCTTACTGAGTTTGAAGACTTTGTCAGGATGCTTTGGATCTTCAAAACTTGGTGGTTGAGCAACATATACTTCTTCCGCAAGCTTACCATTGAGGAATGCACTTTTCACATCCATTTGATATAAGATGATATTATGATGGTTAGCATAAGCAAGCAATATGCGAATAGCCTCAAGTCTAGCAACAAGTGCAAAAGTTTCATCGAAATCAATTCCTTCAACCTATGTGTAGCCTTGAGCTACAAGACCGGCCTTATTCCTCACGACAAGGCCAATTTCATCTTGCTTGTTGTGGTAGATCCATTTGGTACCGATGATATTGTGCTTGCGTGTGCCTGGTCACTTGACAAGCTCCCACACATTGTTGATCTCAAATTGATGTAGTTCCTCTTGCATAGCTTGAATCCATTCGGGCTCTAGAAATGCCTCATCAACTTTGGTGGGCTCTGTGATAGAGACAAAAGCAAAGGGCCCACAGAAGTTAGACAAATGTGAAGCTTTTGAGCGTGTGAGAGGACCTGGTGTGTTAATGTTGCCGATGATTCTTTCAATCCACACTTCATTTGCAATGTGAGGATGAGCAGGTTGACGACTTGGATTAGGCTCAGCATTTTCTTCAGATGCACCAGCATTATTTTCTTCACGTACTGGAATGACTTCATTAGCAGATTCTTCAGTGGGTATGACATCCTCAGTAGCCTTGAACTTGATGGATTCCTCAGGTGACATTTCATCTAGCACAGGAGGTAGGAGCTCTCTTTGCGAGCCATTAGTTTCATCAAACCGCACATCTATAGTTTCAACAACCTTGTGGTGAAAGGTGTTGAAGAATCTGTAGGTGTGTGAGTCCTTTCCGTAACCAAGCATAAAACATTCATGTTCTTTTGGTGCAAATTTAGAATTGTGATGAGGATATCTAATCCAACATTTAGCACTGAAGACTTTGAAATAACTCACGTTGGGTTTCTTGTCACTGAGAAGTTCATATGAGGTCTTCTTGAAGAATTTGTGAAGATATACCCTGTTGATGATGTGGCACATAGTATCAATAGCTCCAGGCCAGAAGCGAGGAGGCATCTTGTATTCATCAAGCATAGTGCGAGCCATCTCAACAAGAGTCATGTTCTTGCGCTCCACAATGCCAATCTGCTGAGGAGTGTAAGGGGTAGATAATTCGTGAGTAATACCAAGTTCATCAAGATAATCGTCATGACCAGTATTCTTGAACTCGGTCCCATTATCACTCTGGATATGCTTGATCTTCGCACTGAAGTTTGTAGATGCCCTTGAGGAAAATAATTTGAAGACTTCCTGCACTTCAGATTTGTAAGTGATGATATTCACCCATCTGTAACGAGAATAATCATCAACAATAACAAAGCCATATAGAGATGCTGCATTTGTTAGTGTGGCATAATGAGGAGGGCCAAAGAGATCCATGTGAAGTAATTCAAACGGACGAGAGGTGGTCATGATAGTGTTCGAGGGGTGCTTGGCTCTGGTCATCTTTCCATCCTCACAAGCCCCACAAAGATGATCTTTGAGGAATTTGACACCCTTGATGCCAATGACGTGCTTCTTCTTCGTGAGTGTATGTAAGTTCCTCATGCCAGCATGACCTAGTCGTCGCAGCCATAACCAGCCCTCTGAAGCTTTTGCAAGTAGACATGTGGCAGGCTGTGGTCTTGCAGAGAAATCAACAATATACAAGTCTCCTATCCTAAAGCCTTCGAACACTTTGGAATTGTCAGATTCCATTAGCCCGATACAGCGAAGTTTGCCAAAGACGACAACCATATCAAGATCACAAAGCATTCAGACAGACGTGAGGTTGAATCCTAAGGACTCGGCAAGCATGACTTTGTCCATGTGTCTATCCTTTGAGATCGCAACCCTACCTAGACCCAATACCTTGCTTTTGCCTTTGTCCGCGTAGGTGATATGCTTCAGATGCAATGAAGATAAGGCAGTGTCCATCAATAGATTCCTATCACGAGTCATGTGATTTGTACATCCACTATCGAGGACCCACTCAGTAGCCTTGGGTTGATCATCCTACATATGAATTAGTGCAACTTACGAACCCTTATACTTCATCATATGAAGAATATGACATCAAATTCAGCAGATTGAATTTCATCAAGTAGTACAACACATATAGTAGTATGAGGACGTGAGAAATGAGTAATTAATTTCTTCGTGATTAGCTTGCGTCCTTTCAAGCATATTCAAGACTCCAGCTAATTGTTCAGACGTTCAAGTTCGTCTGGAGACCTGACCCTGCACAAGAAATTAGTTCTTTTTCTTCACCACCCACATCTGGAGGGGTGGCAAAGAGTTCATCATTCTGCGAGCTCCGTAAGAGAAAGGTGGCATTGAAGCCAGTGCACTTTGTTTCACAAAAGAGAGGTTAGAGTAAGCATATGAATAAGCATAGAAATTCTTCGAGGGCTTATGAACATAATGATTTGAAGAATAATGCACATATTCACAGCCTTTAGATTTTCCCTGCGAAACAGAAGTGTTAGCACGATGATGATCATATGAGGATTTGGATCCACATGAGGAATTTTGATCCAAGCGAAGAATTTTGTCCGTATGAGGACTTGGATCCATATGAAGATTTTGATCCATATGAAGAATTTGATCTTGGGTTCCTATTATTCATAGGTGGTGTCATCAGGACATTCACCTGAAGACTTTCCTGCAGTTAGTTCCAACATATCTAGCAAATACGTCATCATTCTGATTTTTGAACACTTTGTAGTTGGAGTCAAATGACTCATCAGAAGAATATGAAGATTCACATTTAAAGCCAGATAAAGTGGATGGATCTACAGGAGGTCCTTTTGTAGCAACCCACGAGATTTTGGGATACTGCTCAGGTTTCAAGTAGGTCCTATCATCATTGAGTTTCCTCTCAAAGGCAATACCCTCTTCCTAGGGTTCCTGTTCAAGATATGCCTTTTGAGCACATCGCAAAGAGTCTGATGCCCTTTGAGGCTTTTGTATATGCCTGTCACATACAATTCCTTCAACCATGCATTATCGTCAGTGATACTTGTGGTATCCTCAGATGAGGAATTTGTGACCACAGAGACAGTTGAAGAATTTGCAGCAATAGAAGCATTTGAACATTCAGGTGAAGAATTAGCAGATTTATGCTCAATGCATTTCAAGCATGGTGGAATGAAATCTTCCTGAGCGGAACTGATTTGTTGAGCAAGCAATGAATCATTTTCCTTTGAAGATCTTCATAACTGACCCTTAACTTCTCAAGATCTTGCTTTCTTTGAAGAAATTCATAAGAAAGCTTCTCATGATCGGTTAGGAGAGAGTTATGATGAATCTGAAGATTATCAAACTTAGACTGAAGTCTTTGAAGATCATCTGTCAGAGTTTGAGTTCGATACAATTCCTCACCCAACAGTCAACGCTTTTGTCTAGCAGATTTCGAACCTTTTCCAAAGCCTTTTGTTGTTCAACATCAATCTTAGCAATTTGCAATAGCTAGGTCCGAAATCATCATCAGATTCATCATCACTAGATTCAAATGGGGAATGTTCAGGTACCTTTGCACCCTTGGCCATGAGGCATGGTGCGGATGATGATGATGATTCAGGTTCGAAAGTCATCGTTTTGAGTGATTCCTTGAAATCATCATACCAGGGATCCTGATGAGTTTGATGACCTTCATAAACATCAGAGATTCGGTCCCAGATAAGCTTCGCATTGCAAAGATGCATAATGTGCCTGAACTCATCTCTGGATAGACAAGAGCAGATGATATCATTCGCCATACAATCCAGACGAGTGTACTTGCGAATATCATCAGCATGCGCCATCTTGCATAGATCGGTAAGGCCAATCTCAGTGACGGTCCACAGCTCACTATTCATTCCCATGAGGCGTTTCCTCATCAAGGCCTTCCACTTGGGATAATCGTGACAGTCAAAGATGGGGCACGACACTTTCTTCATACATGCGGTCGACATAACTAAAACTCCAGGTGGTTAAACCAAAATCACACAGAACAAAGGGGTACCTTGCTATGATACCAATTGAAAGTGCGTTATATCGACTAGAGGGGGGTGAATAGGCAATTTTTACAAATTCGTCACTGAGGAAATTCTAAGTGAGGAATTTCCTAAGTAACGAAACACTAGCAGCGGAATAAGTACTCAGGTACAAGCATAACAGAACAGTAGCATAGTCATCATGATGAAATGAAACAAGCATAGAGTACAGGTAGCGTGAAAACAGGATAAGCAAGCTAAAGACTAAGTGACTGAAGAATTAGGATTGAGGAAATTGAGAAAATCTTCAGTCAAAGTCTTCAAACAGTAACAATCAGGTTCATCAACACATGAATGAAGAAATGAAGGGTTGAGGAAAAAGAACCAGTAGCTTGGTGAAGACAATGATTTGGTAGACCAATTCCAACTGTTGTGACAGTTGTACGTCTGTTTGGAGTGGCTAGGTATTTAAACATGAGGACACGCAGTCCCGGACTGAAAGTGTGTTATGTCGACTAGAGGGGGGTGAATAGGCAATTTTTATGAATTCTTCACTGAGGAATTTCAGGGTGAGGAAATTCCTAAGCGAAGAACTACTTGCAGCAGAATAAGTACTCATGTATAAGCATAACAGAGCATAAGCATAGTCATCATGATGAAATGAAAGACAAAACACAGAGTACAGAAAGCGTAAACACATGATAAGCAAGACGAAGAAAAACTGACTGAAGAAATAGGATTGAGGAATTAGAGAAAGTTTTCAGTCAAAGTCTTCAAACAGTAATGATTAGGTTCATCAACACATAACTGAGGAAATGAAAGGGTTTAGGAAATAGAACCAGTAGGCTTGGTGAAGACAAAGATTTGGTAGACCAGTTCCAACTACTGTGACAGTTGTACGTCTTGTTGGAGCGGCTGAGTATTTAAACTCGAGGACACACAGTCCCGGACACACAGTCCTCACCATATTCTTCTTAAGCTAAGATTGCACAGACCTCGCCCAACAGTAGTGGTAAGTCTTCACAGGTGACTTCCGGACCTTCACAGAATTGGTCACTCGGCAATCCACAATTCCTCTTGGATGCTCAGACCATGACGCCTAACCATATGGAGGATAAACAGTCCTCAAAGGTAACAAGCGTCGGTTCCACACTGGAACAATCTCTTCAATGATGCTCAATCACTTTGGGGTTTGTAGGTTTGGGTTTGGGTTTTGGGTTTTCCTCACTTGATGATTTTCGCTCAAAGTCCTCGGAGGATGGGATGCTCTCAAATGACAAGTGTTAGTTTCTCTCGGAGCAGCCAAACAGCTAGTGGTTGTAGGGGGCGGCTATTTATAGCCTAGGGAGCAGCCTGACATGATAAGACATAAATGCCCTTCAATGATATGACCATTAGGTGGTAGGATATTTTGGACAGCTGGCGCGCGGCACAACAATGGTCGGATTTGAGGTTCGAATTCCTCGGGGCTATCATGTTCCTCAATGTGTAGGCAATTCGCACTAGCGAATTCCTAACTCCTTAGTCAGAACAAATTCCTCAGAGACCAGAAGATCTTCATCTCTATCACTTAAGAAATTTACTGAACTGATATGAGATTTCCAATGGCTTCACTCGAAGGATTGGGTAGGTGTAGGATTTTGAGATGAGCATCACTTGGAAATCAGTTTCCTTAGTATTACCTCGACCCCCTTTAGCAGTACGGTGTTTCCTATGACTCAAGAAAGAGAAAATGAAACTACGAAAACAAAAGTCTTCACACTTCAGATTCCTTCTAGGAATATCCAAGTCTTCAAGGTCACACCAATTTCTTCACTTTCAAAGTCTTCAGGAGAACCAAAGTCTTCAGTCGAAGACATTCATTTTTAGGGGTCGACTTTCACTGTAAGTATCAAACTCCTCATTGACTTGTAGAGCCTGTGTACACTTAAAACACATTAGTCCCTTAACCTATACGTCTTCAATACACCAAAATCACTAAGGGGCACTAGATGCACTTACAATCTCCCCCCTTTTTGGTGATTGATGACAATATAGGTTAAGTTTTCAATTGGGATAAACATATGAATTTAAAGTACTCAATATTGAGGATTTTGATTGCAAGATATAGAAGAACTCCCACTGAGGATGTGCATAGTGAGGAATTTGCTTTTGAAGCAATGCACATTTGAAGAGTAGAATCATGGAGATCTCCCCCTATATCTTGTACTCCCTCCGTCCGAAAATACTTGTCATCAAAATGGATAAAAAGGATGTATCTAGAACTAAAATACGTCTAGATACATCCCCTTTTGTCCATTTCGATGACAAGTATTTTCGGACGGAGGGAGTAGTTCATACACGCATTTAACATATGGAATGAAGAATTTGAAATGCATGATGAAATTTGGTGACCGTTGTAATTCATCATGCGTGCATAGCATATATGAGGAAATAGCATGCAGAAAACAAGGCAAAAGTATCAGGTCACCATATGACTTAAGTTTACAACTCAGTCAACAAACACTTCAGAAGAGCGAGAGTTGCAACTTAACAGAAAAACGCCCATATAGCTAGACCCACTTGAAGACTAACTCAAATTTCTCCCCCTTTCTCATCAAATGACCAAAAGGGACAGAAAAATGAGGACTAACGCCCCTGAAGAATATCATCACGAGGTTGATGGTGGAGCGCCAGCGTTGTTGGGGTCAGTTGTTGGAGTAGGGCCTACTGCAATGTCGTCCAAGTCTTTATTTTCATCAGTCTCACGGGATGAGGAATATGAGCTGGGCACCAAAGGAGGAACTTCGACCTTCTTGAATTTCTTCAGAGGAGGCTTAGACCAGCCGAAGTCCTGCTTGAAGCCCATCTGCTTGAGATCTTCATCATCGTAGAGGTGAGTTAGGACAGCCCAGGTGCGATCAAAAACTTCATTGAGGTAGTAGTGGTTCTTCTTCACTGAATTATATGTGGCCGTCATGTTGTGAAGAATTGAACCAAATTGACATTTGACCTATTTATGATTGTGGTCCACCTTTTGATGAAGACTGAGGAGAAGCTCACGATCAGTCATCACCCTTGGAGCTGTGGCCTAAGGACTTTGCTTTGAGGCATTGGCGGCAGAATCATGAGTAGCAGAGTCATCATTAGCGGAATATGAGGCAGCTTTGCGGAACTGTCCATCCAATGGTCGATTGCCCTCATCAATAATTGCAGTGGCCTTGCCCTTTTCATCAATTGAGGAAAATGTCCGCTTGAGGACTTCAATAGGGGGCAAGTAACTGCCATGGTTAGTGTATCAGCTTTGTAGTTGAGTGAAGATCTTGATCTGAGGAATCTCATAATCCAAGGAGCATAAGGCTTCAACTTAAAAGAAGACATCACAACATTTGCCAAAGTCCTCATGAAGAAGTGATGGTAGTTCACTGGAATACCATGCATGATATTGAAAAGAAGATTCTTCATGATGCCAACAACTTCTTCATCATTTGATTCATGGGCTTTGATAGGACTCAGAGTCTTGGTCAGAATGTGGTATACTGTCTTTGGCACATATTGCAATTCCTTCACAAGGAACTTTGTCCTTGAGGCTTGACCAGGCTTCAATGGCTTCATCAAAACTTGCATGAAATGATTAGACAGCTCAGTTTCAGAGTAGGTGAGACGCGCACCTTCTGGGGAAGGACTGATAGGCATGGCACGAAGCAATTCAGTTGCTGGTGCCTTATAGTGAATATTTTCTATCATCTAGTCCAACACCCATGAGTTCACATCTTCTGCATTGCCAGTGATGTGCAGCATCGCATAGATCTGAAGAATGAGTTCTTCATTCCAATCACAGATGTCCATGCAGAAGTTAAGAAGTCCGGCATTATGAATAGTAGCGACGACTGGTGTGAAGCAAGGCAATGATTCCATATCAACATGACGAATATGCTCATGGTCGAAGACTTTGTCTTTGTTGAAGAGTACTGAGGAATAGAAGTTGGCTTGGCTGGCAGTCTAGAAACGCTTCATTCTCAGACGAGTAGAGTCATATGAATTATAGTCAGTGAAGAACACATGCTCATTGAAGAAAGCATCAGCCTTGAATTTTAGAGTCTTGGAGAAGGGATTCTTCGGCTTTGTCTAAGGAATATCAGTCAGTTGAAGAATAACCTCAGGAATCTCAATCTCCGGAGCCACAAGCTGAGGAATACCAGCCTCTGCTTCAGTAGCAGCCTAGGCCTCCATTTCTTCATCAGCTTGGTCATCACCACTAGTTGCTGGAATCTCTTCATGAATGGAAGGGGTAGTATGAATTTCTTCAGATCCCATCAGAACTTCAGTTGGTGCTGGGGACCGAGGAATTTGTTGGAGTGGTGTGAACAGAGGAGAGTTGGGGTGCTGACTGTCCCAAAAATCATTGTTCATCACAGGTGTGGTGCTCCCAATGCCCACATCCTCATCCTCTTCCATTTCTTCAATACCGGCCTCTTCAGCTGTGAACTGAGGCATTGGCGATGATACCTGGGGAGTTGAAGTGATAGCATCCACTTCAATTTCTTTGTCCGTCTGCTCTGTGGAAGCAGCAGAGGGATCTTCTTCAACAGATTCATCAGGAATCTCATAATCTTCACCATAAGGAACAAGTTCCTTTGATGGCATGCTTGAGAGAGGAACAACATTGATAGGGTTCTCAATAGAGCTCGTCAAAATCTTCGCCTTCTTGGGTGCAGAAGATTCTGAGGAAATAGATGCTTTCCTTTTCAAAAGAGCGGTTTTCTCTGCAACTTTTGTTTTCTTCACTTCTAGAGCAGAAAGAAGAATTGGGCTTGGTGTTGGTGCAAGCGGAGCAGAGGGAATTGGATCAATTTCTTCAGGCACAACTAATGTAGTTGGCCTGTCTTGTGCAGTTTCTTCAGGCACAACTTCAGATTCTTCAGCTGTCCTGACTTGTTCTTCAGGTGAACCACTAGTGGTTGCCCTGGCAGTTTCTTCATAGACTGGTATTTCTTCAGCCCTGATGCTAGCAGTTTCATCAGCAGCCTGATTTTCATCAGTGGTGCTCGCATTTCCTTCAGTGTCTTGTGCAGATGCTTCAGTCGGAGTGACTTCAATGTGTGCAGGATAAGCAACATTTGAAGTGAATTTCTTCGCCATTTTGATGAATCTGACCTTGGCTCCTAGCCATTCTGCCTTATAGGCGTCAAATTCATCACTGGGCTTTTTGATCTCAGATTGGAGTCCAATGAGCTGCTCAGGCGATAACCTTGGAACGTTATCCTTCAGATAGCGTTGCTTCTTGTACTGGGCTTTCTTAGCAACACTGGCTTGATCATATTTCCACTTTTCTTCAGCTATGAACGCCATCAACATGTGACTTTATCCCAGAGTGAGGCCCAGCTCTGGCATTGGAGCATTGGGATCTTTGTGCCAGAGGTTGATGAAATCCAGGATCTTCTTCGGATCCAGTAGAAGGGGCATAGCACTCCCTTTGGCTCTAGCGGCCCACTGCTCTCTGTCCCTGATAATATCAGCTAATTCATCATCATCAACCTCATCATCATCAGAATGCACTTGAAAAGCAACTTGTTTCTTGTGAGGACTTGGTCTAGTGCCTCGTCCTGCAGTGGCCTTAGTCTTCAGCAGAGTTGGGCTCTTTGAAGACAGATGAGAAACTGAAGAACTTTCTAAAGCTCCTGAGGCAATTGATATTCCAGTGGTCCTTTGGCAAGTGGCGAGATGCACAGGTTCTGAGGACTTTGTCGGAGGAGCTGAGGGTTTTGAAACTCGAGAAACTGGTGCAGCTTGAGGAACTAGGGCAGCCTGAGGAATTTTCCTTGATGCCACAGAAGTTGGTTTGCGAGCAGGCTTCTTGGGCATAGCCTTCTTGCTCGTGGTGGCCTCACCAGCGGCAGCAGCAGAATCTTCAGTGAATTTCTTCACTACTTCTTTGGCCTGCTTGGCTGTGACACCCGGATATTTAAGCTACAGTAATTCTCTGCTAATGATGCCACGTCACTTCGATTACTGTTGTTAATCTCGCGTTAGCTCAAAACGATTCAAATTCAAATTCGAATTAAAGTCAAACAATAAAAGTTTTCAGTTCTCAAAACTAAAATGTTCTTATTGTGACAAATAAATCATGGATAGTATTGTTGGATAAACAACATTTTTATAAAATAATTAATTACTCTAGAGTGATTAAAACAGCAGCAAAAACAATTAAGTGAATACCTTTTTCAATTAATAAAACTCTAAACTGATTTATTTCGGGGTAAAACATTTATGGCAGTGGGTGGTTCTCAAACATTAATTTAAGAGTTGTTATCATTTTTTTTAAAAAACAACTAAAAATAATGTGTATCTAAAATAAAACATAACAGAAAAATAAAAATAAAAAGAAGAAAAGGAAAACGAGCAAACAAAAAAAATGGAAAAGAAAACAGGACCCCCCCCCGCTGGGCCAAGTGGCCTAGCTGGCCTCAGCCGCCCGAACGGGCCGACCCACCCCACGGCCCAGCCGCCACCCCACACACTCCCTTATCCCCCCACCCGACCGAAACCCTAGCCCACTACTCCACTCCCCTCCCCTCTATTCCCCACGCCTCTCCCTCTCTCCCCCGATGGGATCTGGATTGGGGCAGTTGCCCCGGCCCCGTCGAACGCCGCCCGCCGCCCCAAGATCGCCGGACGCCTCGCCTTCCTCCACTCCTCCCCCTCTCCTCTCGATTCCATCTGGATCGGGGAGAGGCCCGACCCCGTCACCGCTCGACGTCCCGGACGCGGCCGCCTGACGCCGTCACCCGCCCCTCCCCCGCGCTCGTCGCCGACCTGGTCCGCGTTGGCGCCGCCCTCGCCGCCTCACCGCCTCGCCCTCGTCCGGCGCCACCCGGATCGCCTCCTCGACGAAGACCATGACGTCGGAGCCACCCCGCCGGCCTGCTTCCTCTTTGTCGCGACGTCCCCGTCCTCCCCCTCGACCCCCGCTGCCACGGTCCCTACACCCCCCCTGTGAGGCCGCCTCCTCCTCTCTTCCCCGCACGCGCCCGCACCGGCCGCGCTCACCGTGGCCACCCGGCGTCCCCCCCCCTCTCAAACGCCCGCCGGCGCCGTCGGCAACTCGCACGCGAGCCCCCGACGTGGCCTCGTCCCCTACTGCTCGCCTGCAACTGCTGTCGCTATTGCTTCGCTTGCTGCTGCCTACTATGGAGCGCCTTCCCCTGCCACCACCACCTCCAGCCGCATGCCCCTGCGCCCGCTCCACCCAGCCGGTCCGCGGCCACCCCTCCGCCGCCTCCCCTGGCCCTGGCTGCTGGCGTGCGCCGTGTGCATGCCCAGCGCCCCTTGGGCATGCGCCCGTTCGGGCCATGCCCATTAGCCACGCGCCCAGCGCCCGTTAGGCTAGATGGGCCACTGCCATTCAGGCCCCACCCCACAGAACGTTAAAAAAAATAAAATAAAAATAATTAATTAATTAATTAAAGAATTAATTAACTTAATTAATTTTGATTAATTAAACTAATCAAATAACTAAACTAATTAAACTGTTAGTCAATTAATTAAGACATTGGGGCCCACCTCCTAATTAATACTAATTAGGTTAATTAAATTGTTTAATTAAAAATGTGTCACTGACCAGTGGGACCCACTGGTCAGGTTGACCAGTCAACCCGCGTTGACTGCTGACGTCAGCATGACATCATGCTAATGTCATAAATCCATTTTCGAATTAAATTAAATAAATAATTAAATTCCTGAAATTAATAAAATCTTTAGAAAATCATATCTTTTAATCCGTAACTCGGATTAAATTATTTTCAACATGAAAGTTGCTCAGAACAACGAGACGATTTCGGATACGCAACCCGTTCGTCCGCCACACCCCCCTAACCTATCAAACTCGCAACTTTCCCCCTCCGGCTCCTCTGCCCGAAAACGCGAAACACCGGGAATACTTTCCCGGATGTTTCCCCCTTCACCGGTATCACCCCATACCGCGTTAGGGCACCTCTAGCACCGATACTTGTCATGTCATGCATCGCTATGCACCTGCTTGCTTAAATATTTATTGTTTCTTCCCCCTCTTCTCTTGCTAGACACCGAGACCGACGCTGCTGCTGCCCAGTTCGACTACGGAGTTGACGACCCCTCCTTGTCTGAGCAACCAGGCAAGCCCCCCCCTTGATCACCAGATATCGCCTATTCTCCTCTATTCTGCTTGCATTAGAGTAGTGTAGCATGTTACTGCTTTCCATTGATCCTATTCTGCTGCATAGCCTGTCCTTACTACTACTGTTGTTACCTTTATCTGCTGTCCTACTGCTTAGTATAGGATGCTAGTATTTCCATCTGTGGCCCTACATTCTTGTCCATCTGCTGTGCTATACTATCGGGCCGTGATCACTTGGGAGGTGATCACGGGTATATACTATACATATATACATACTACAGATGGTGACTAAAGTCGGGTCCGCTCGAAGAGTACCCGCGAGTGATTCACTGATTGGGGGCTGAAAGGACCTTTGTCCCGACGGCCCTCTGTGTGGATCTTTGTGGCGGAGCGATAGGGCAGGTTGAGACCGCCTAGGAGAGAGGAGGGCCTGGCCCTGTTCGGCGTTCGCGGATATTTAACACGCTTAACGAGATCTTGGTATTTGATCTGAGTTGGCTACGAGCCTATAAGCACTAACCATCTACGTGGGAGTAGTTATGGGTATCCCGGCGTCGTGGTATCAGCCGAAGCACTTCAGACGTCAGCGACGGAGCGGCGCGCGCCGGATTGGACTGGAACGCCACTAGGCTAGGTCTGCTTCCGGCCGCCCTCGCAACGTGCAGGTGTGCTATGGGCGATGGGCCCAGACCCCTGTGCGCTTAGTTTTAGACCTGCGTGCTGGCCTCTCTGTTTCGCCTAGGTGGGGCTGCGACGTGTTGATCTTCCGAGGCCGGGCATGACCCAGGAAAGTGTGTCCGGCCAAATGGGATCAAGCGTGTTGGGTAAGTTGGTGCACCCCTGCAGGGAAGTTAATCTATTCGAATAGCCGTGATCTTCGGTAACAGGACGACTTGGAGTTGTACCTTGACCTTATGACAACTAGAACCGGATACTTAATAAAACACACCCTTCCAAGTGCCAGATACAACCGGTGGTCGCTCTCTCTCAGGGATACGATGAGGGGATCGCCGGGTAGGATTATGCTATGCGATGCTACTGGAGATGCTACTTGGAGATGCTACTTGGAGGACTTCAGACTACCCTCTTCTACCTGTTGCAAGACGACGGTGACCAGAAACGTAGTCTTCGATAAGACTAGCTATCCCCCTCTTATTCTGGCATTCTGCAGTTCAGTCCACTGATATGGCCCTTTACACATATATCCATGCATATGTAGTGTAGCTCCTTGCTTGCGAGTACTTTGGATGAGTACTCACGGTTGCTTTCTCCCCCCTCTTCCCCCTTTCCTTTCTTTCTGGTTGTCGCAACCAGATGCTGGAGTACAGGAGCTAGATGCCACCGTCGACGACGACTACTACACATGGAGGTGCCTACTACTACGAGCAGGCTGCTGATGACGACCAGGAGTAGTTTAGGAGGATCCCAGGCAGGAGGCCTGCGCCTCTTTCGATCTGCATCCCAGTTTGTGCTAGCCTTCTTAAGGCAATCTTGTTTAACTTATGTCTGTACTCAGATATTGTTGCTTCCGCTGACTCGTCTATAATCGAGCTCTTGTATTCGAGCCCTCGAGGCCCCTGGCTTGTAATATGATGCTTGTATGACTCATTTTATTTGTAGAGTTGTGTTGTGATATCTTCCCGTGAGTCCCTGATCTTGATCGTACACGTTTGCGTGTATGATTAGTGTACGATTAAATCGGGGGCGTCACAAGTTGGTATCAGAGCCGACTGCCTGTAGGAATCCCCCTTCCATACTCGTTGGCCGAAGTCGAGTCTAGTCAATACAAAACTTTTACTAACATGGCTGTGTGTCTTACGGGCACACGTCGCCATTGGGTGGTAGTAGGATCTTTTACTCCTCGACCTATACTCTGGGACTCTGACATGTCTTCTATTCAGGTTAAATGATTTTGCTAAAAACAAAACTAACTTTAGGTTCTCGCAAGTACTTTCTCCCGGAGAGCCCGTTGTTACCGATGACCGCCTGCTGCACCAGAAGATTCCGAAGATACTCTACGATGTGCTCTCGAGACTATGTGCCATCGCTTTTGCAATTCACTTCCATCGATAAATCCCTCTGGATAACTACTTACACCTATCGTTCTTATTGTCATCCCCAGTTGCTCTTGTTATTACAAGATGTCCTGAAGTACTCTTCGATATTCCGAGAATTCTTTATGCTTACTGCCCTGCAGTTCCTTGCTGCATGAATACCCCTACGGATGATTACTCGCGCTTGCCGAGTATCCGTTTGTACAAAGTTGTTCATGTGTTTCACAAAAATACATTCAAATACTACCCGATCTTTCGAAAATCCTGAGCAGCCTATTGCTCTTGGAATTCTTGCTTACTTGCATTATGGTTAATCCCATAAGTCTCGTAATCTTAATGGCATCCCTTGTCATTATCATTTTGAGTCTGTTGACTCAATATGTGTGCGAATGCACACAATCATCTATCAACCCTTCTAAATTATCTTTTCGGCTCAGACGTCATTTTGAACATGAGCTGGTTCTCGACCAAACTATTTGTCGTCAATTGTGCCTCTGGTCTATCCAACTTATCCATCTTTAATCAGAGCATTACTTCTGATCCTTCGATTTGGATTCATAATTCCTTTGCATTTATGCTTCGAATTAGTCAGAAGATTCTATAACCTGATGCCTTTGCATTCTTCCCTTTTCTGGTTGAGTAGCGATACTCACATCAGATCCTTTGTGGACCGTCAAGTCCTTTGTTGGATTATTATCCGACAGTGTCCTTCATATTCAAATAACCTTGTGAGCCTTTCCACGGATATATAAAGCCTTTGGTAATTTGTATCCTCTGTTTTCTCAACCATGCTCTGTTCTTGAGCTGGTGGTATTTACTATTGAAGCTTGTGGTATATGTTTCCACGATGCCCTAACGGGTTGAACCTATGCATTCCTTAATATGTGTGAACTCGAAAGTTTTCACGAGTCATACTCTTCTGGTATTTTGCTAGATAAAATTTCAACACTACAACTTCTTCGGAAGTGAGAGGTGAATGGAAGGTTATACATTGAAGAAGTGGGAGTCGACCTTGAACTTTGTGTTCATGCCCATGGACATGATGTAGATCCTATCATGGAAGCTTCTTGTAATAATAACTATTTCCTTGTTATAATATCATTTGGAATCTATGAATTGATCCTTTGCAATCATGGATCCGACCATATTTTCTACTTGATTCCATTCCTCAGACAAGTTAAACCACTTGTCCTCTACAGATCAATGCACCCATCCAACCTCTATTTTGATCTACCTTCGAGTACTAACCCCCTAGTATCTCGAGGATATCAACCGATTGCACTACATCTTATGCATTTCTGATGAAGTAGTGCCTTTCCCCGTCATAGTCACTCCACGGGTTCTGGGTTGTCGTCAACTGAGAACACCGATTAGTGAATCTGATCGCCCCTGTGATTCAGTACGCCTAGTACATTGTGGATGAGAAGTTTAATACCCCATCACGTCATTCCTAGCCTGATCGGCTATATCATTTTGCGCTAAATTTTAACTATGCTACCTGGTCCTTTCTTCCTGGAGCGCAATTTTCGACGATGAGCTAAGCTTACGTCGATTTTCCTCGTCATATCATTTCACCTTGAACAACAAGCTTGATTTCAAGTTTGTGTCATACCCTTGGTTCCAATAACCTTTCGCTTCACCATTCATTTGACTTGATGTCATCGCAGATCGATTACATCTTGGAATCTCTCGACAAAGTGTGTCGTGATCATCATCAATCTTATGAGCTCTTCCAGGATATCAAATGAGTTCATGATGAGAAATACCATCCTTGCCCTTGATGATCTGCGTTATCATCGACCTTTATTGCCTTCCCACGAACACAAGCTTGTTCGTGTTTGGTGTTATACCTTGAGTTCCTTGCTATCCAGCAATTGTTCTTCTTTACCTTGGAGTATTACCAAGAATGTTCTGAGATTTGTTCCACCTCTTGAGAATTCTTGACATAGAAATACTTCTCACCATCACCATTTTTCTTGGTCCTTGTGTTGATCCTGACTGGGGTACCAACAAGTGAACGATGTTGTTTGGATTCTGCACTTCTAGCAACCCTATTGCTTTGAAGTTAATGGTTGATAGTTCCATTCTAAGTCTATTGCTTATTGAGTCATCATTCGAACATTGATCGTGCTACCTAATCCAGATTCCTGGGTGCACCCTACTATCATTGTTCAGTTGTGTATGTTTTCCCTCGAGCATACATCGTTATATCATTTGATCCGACAAATGATATTTCCTTGTTCACCTAATTGTGGAAATTCATCCCTTGGAAATCTCGATGATTTGTTGTTGAGCCTATCAGCTACCACCTTATCCCTTCATTGGTTTAATGTTGGGCTTTTGTTTCGGAACTCGCTTCCATTGTACATTTCCCGAGAATCTTGCCAAATGTCATCTCGTCAATTTGTTTTGCACCTTTTCTTCTCGGGCATCCTGAGTCTGAGGTATCCTAACACCAATCAGATCTGAACCTCGGTCAGATATGATGGTTGGTGCATATTTCCAAGATTTATAACATTGGTCCTTGTATGACCCGGTAAGGTGATGGCATGCCTAGCACACTTGACCGGAGGACCTATTGTTATAGTATCCTCTTTAGCAATGTTACCCATTCTTTCATGAGGAAATTGTAAAACTTATTCTATAAGTTGTTCCTGATGGATCCTTTGTGTATCCAAAGTCCGACCCTTGCTTGAAGACCATGTCTATGCTACTCCGATCATCAATAAGAGCATTTGAAGCACAATGCTAAATTCTCTTTATCAATTATCCAAACACCATTGTATGGGTAATGTCATGTAATTTCTCTCCCCTTTCCTAAAGGGTTTTCTACGTTATATCCTGTCATGGATATCATGCTCTACTTGTCCTTGGGAAGGATATACCCCTGAAACATGTGCTTAAACACATTTTCCTTTCCACTGTTCTGATTATTTTGATAATCGTATTTTCCTTTCTATTGTTTTGTTTAACCTTTCTGCTAATCCGACTTAACTAAGCAGTGATAATCCCCTGCTTAGGTAAGAACCTTGCGGTACCACGTTGTTAGTAAGACCGTGTTACTATTCTTGATGACATTCCGGTAACCGCCGATGGACGAGAACTTTGCCTATTCGTCCACCTCGTTCAACGAGCAGGAAAATGGTTGTCTTCGTCCCTCGCCCTTGGTACCGACATTGTTGCCAACATGACTGACAGGCTATGCTCTGACATGTCTTTCCTATGCGATCGTGCAAGACGTCAACGCCCTTCCTACTCTTACCCCACATGGTGGGCCCATAACCCATAGGTCCCAGGATCGAAACCTGACTCTCCTGTACCACCCCTGTTCCCAAAGTTATTCCTCCCGCGTGGACTCGTATGTAATTCATGAGCCACCTTCCGATGAGATCATCAATTCTGGCATCGGAAACAATAATTATTCCGTTGCTTGAAACCCCTTTCACCTTCTGACTAGGAATTGGACGATTGCCTGGCTGCCTGAAATTTCTGGTTGGACCTTCCAACTTTACTCTCGATGTGTTCTATTTGTTCAACTCGAGAGGTACTCATGTGCTCATTCATGGGTTAATCCCAGGTTATTACCCTTATAGCATTCTATCGTTTCTGATCTACCCCATTACCTATTCGTAAATACAATGAAGATCCCGAAGAAAGGATGCCGACTTCATCATAAGGACCTGGAGCAGAGAAATGAAGACTTCAACGTAATGGATCCACCTCTTCGAGAAGAGCAACCAAAGACGAGAAGATTCATTAGGATTTCGTAACCAGACCTTTCCCCCTAGTCCCCCTCTTAAATCTCGGGACGAGATTTCTTGTAGTGGAGGAGAATTGTGACACCCGGATATTTAAGCTACAGTAATTCTCTGCTAATGATGCCACGTCACTTCGATTACTGTTGTTAATCTCGCGTTAGCTCAAAACGATTCAAATTCAAATTCGAATTAAAGTCAAACAATAAAAGTTTTCAGTTCTCAAAACTAAAATGTTCTTATTGTGAAAAATAAATCATGGATAGTATTGTTGGATAAACAACATTTTTATAAAATAATTAATTACTCTAGAGTGATTAAAACAACAGCAAAAACAATTAAGTGAATACCTTTTTCAATTAATAAAACTCTAAACTGATTTATTTCGGGGTAAAACATTTATGGCAGTGGGTTGTTCTCAAACATTAATTTAAGAGTTGTTATCATTTTTTTTAAAAAAACTAAAAATAATGTGTATCTAAAATAAAACAGAACAGAAAAATAAAAATAAAAAGAAGAAAAGGAAAACGAGCAAACAAAAAAAATGGAAAAGAAAACAGGACCCCCCCCCCTGCTGGGCCAAGTGGCCTAGCTGGCCTCAGCCGCCCGAACGGGCCGACCCACCCCACGGCCCAGCCGCCACCCCACACACTCCCTTATCCCCCCACCCGAACGAAACCCTAGCCCACTACTCCACTCCCCTCCCCTCGATTCCCCACGCATCTCCCTCTCTCCCCCGATGGGATCTGGATCGGGGCAGTTGCCCCGGCCCCGTCGAACGCGGCCCGCCGCCCCAAGATCGCCGGACGCCTCGCCTTCCTCCACTCCTCCCCCTCTCCTCTCGATTCCATCTGGATCGGGGAGAGGCCCGACCCCGTCGCCGCTCGACGTCCCGGACGCCGCCGCCTGACGCCGTCACCGCCCCTCCCCCGCGCTCGTCGCCGACCTGGTCCGCGTTGGCGCCGCCCTCGCCGCCTCACCGCCTCGCCCTCGTCCGGCGCCACCCGGATCGCCTCCTCGACGAAGACCACGACGTCGGAGCCACCCCGCCGGCCTGCTTCCTCTTCGTCGCGACGTCCCCGTCCTCCCCCTCGACCCCCACTGCCACGGTCCCTACACCCCCCTGTGAGGCTGCCTCCTCCTCTCTTCCCCGCACGCGCCCGCACCGGCCGCGCTCACCGCGGCCACCCGGCGTCCCCCCCCCTCTCACACGCCCGCCGGCGCCGTCGGCAACTCGCGCACGAGCCCCCGACGTGGCCTCGTCTCCTACTGCTCGCCTGCAACTGCTGTCGCTGTTGCTTCGCTTGCTGCTGCCTACTATCGAGCGCCTTCCCCTGCCACCACCACCTCCAGTCGCACGCCCCTGCGCCCGCTCCACCCACCCGGTCCGCGGCCACCCCTCCGCCGCCTCCCCTGGCCCTGGCTGCCGGCGTGCGCCGTGTGCATGCCCAGCGCCCCTTGGGCATGCGCCCGTTCGGGCCATGCCCATTAGCCACGCGCCCAGCGCCCGTTAGGCTAGATGGGCCACTGCCATTCAGGCCCCACCCCACAGAACGTTAAAAAAAATAAAATAAAAATAATTAATTAATTAATTTAAGAATTAATTAACTTAATTAATTTTGATTAATTAAACTAATCAAATAACTAAACTAATTAAACTGTTAGTCAATTAATTAAGACATTGGGGCCCACCTCCTAATTAATACTAATTAGGTTAATTAAATTGTTTAATTAAAAATGTGTCACTGACCAGTGGGACCCACTGGTCAGGTTGACCAGTCAACCCGCGTTGACTGCTGACGTCAGCATGACATCATGCTAATGTCATAAATCCATTTTCGAATTAAATTAAATAAATAATTAAATTCCTGAAATTAATAAAATCTTTAGAAAATCATATCTTTTAATCCGTAACTCGGATTAAATTATTTTCAACATGAAAGTTGCTCAGAACAACGAGACGATTTCGGATACGCAACCCGTTCGTCCGCCACACCCCCCTAACCTATCAAACTCGCAACTTTCCCCCTCCGGCTCCTCTGCCCGAAAACGCGAAACACCGGGAATACTTTCCCGGATGTTTCCCCCTTCACCGGTATCACCCCATACCGCGTTAGGCCACCTCTAGCACCGATACTTGTCATGTCATGCATCGCTATGCACCTGCTTGCTTAAATATTTATTGTTTCTTCCCCCTCTTCTCTCGCTAGACACCGAGACCGACGCTGGTGCTGCCCAGTTCGACTACGGAGTTGACGACGCCTCCTTGTCTGAGCAACCAGGCAAGCCCCCCCCTTGATCACCAGATATCGCCTATTCTCCTCTATTCTGCTTGCATTAGAGTAGTGTAGCATGTTACTGCTTTCCATTGATCCTATTCTGCTGCATAGCCTGTCCTTACTACTACTGTTGTTACCTTTATCTGCTATCCTACTGCTTAGTATAGGATGCTAGTATTTCCATCTGTGGCCCTACATTCTTGTCCGTCTGCTATGCTATACTATCGGGCCGTGATCACTTGGGAGGTGATCACGGGTATATACTATACATATATACATACTACAGATGGTGACTAAAGTCGGGTCCGCTCGAAGAGTACCCGTGAGTGATTCACGGATTGGGGGCTGAAAGGACCTTTGTCCCGACGGCCCTCTGTGTGGATCTTCGTGGCGGAGCGACAGGGCAGGTTGAGACCGCCTAGGAGAGAGGTGGGCCTGGCCCTGTTCGGCGTTCGCGGATATTTAACATGCTTAACGAGATCTTGGTATTTGATCTGAGTTGGCTACGAGCCTATACGCACTAACCATCTACGTGGGAGTAGTTATGGGTATCCCGGCGTCGTGGTATCAGCCGAAGCACTTCAGACAACAGCGACGGAGCGGCGCGCGCCGGATTGGATTGGAACGCCACTAGGCTAGGTATGCTTCCGGCCGCCCTCGCAACGTGCAGGTGTGCTATGGGCGATGGGCCCAGACCCCTGTGCGCTTAGGTTTAGACCGGCGTGCCTAGGTGGGGCTGCGATGTGTTGATCTTCCGAGGCCGGGCATGACCCAGGAAAGTGTGTCCGGCCAAATGGGATCAAGCGTGTTGGGTAAGTTGGTGCACCCCTGCAGGGAAGTTAATCTATTCGAATAGCCGTGATCTTCGGTAACAGGACGACTTGGAGTTGTACCTTGACCTTATGACAACTAGAACCGGATACTTAATAAAACACACCCTTCCAAGTGCCAGATACAACCGGTGGTCGCTCTCTCTCAGGGATACGAGGAGGGGATCGCCGGGTAGGATTATGCTATGCGATGCTACTGGAGATGCTACTTGGAGATGCTACTTGGAGGACTTCAGACTACCCTCTTCTACCTGTTGCAAGACGACGGTGACCAGAAACGTAGTCTTCGATAAGACTAGCTATCCCCCTCTTATTCTGGCATTCTGCAGTTCAGTCCACTGATATGGCCCTTTACACATATATCCATGCATATGTAGTGTAGCTCCTTGCTTGCGAGTACTTTGGATGAGTACTCACGGTTGCTTTCTCCCCCCTCTTCCCCCTTTCCTTTCTTTCTGGTTGTCGCAACCAGATGCTGGAGTACAGGAGCTAGATGCCACCGTCGATGACGACTACTACACATGGAGGTGCCTACTACTACGAGCAGGCTGCTGATGACGACCAGGAGTAGTTTAGGAGGATCCCAGGCAGGAGGCCTGCGCCTCTTTCGATCTGCATCCCAGTTTGTGCTAGCCTTCTTAAGGCAATCTTGTTTAACTTATGTCTGTACTCAGATATTGTTGCTTCCGTTGACTCGTCTATAATCGAGCTCTTGTATTCGAGCCCTCGAGGCCCCTGGCTTGTAATATGATGCTTGTATGACTCATTTTATTTGTAGAGTTGTGTTGTGATATCTTCCCGTGAGTCCCTGATCTTGATCATACACGTTTGCGTGTATGATTAGTGTACGATTAAATCGGGGGCGTCACATTGGCCAACTTAGCTTGCCGCCTAGCCCATTCGTTAGCATAATCCTCACCATGTTTAAGGCTTGTTGGATCAGCTCTTTGGCCAGGTGCCAAAGGAGGTCTTGAGCATGGAGGGTGAAGAGCGAATTTCTTCATATATTTGGAAGTGACATATCTATACTCCCTCCATTCTCATTCCCATCTTCGTTCAATCCTCTGTATGTGCACTTTGCGCTCATTCTTGGTTTCTTTGTCGTGAGTTGCCTCATCAGGCGTGCAGTACCCTGAGTAAATGTCATCAGGGATCTCAAACTCAGTGTTGACTTCCAATTGCTTTCCTCCTTTCTGAGGCGTTTTACCATCTGCCATTTTCTTCAGTTGAGGAATTTGAACAATAGAGTTCTCTGAGGAAGTATGCAACTTTTCTTGAAGGAATGCTGCAAATGAGTTAAGTTGATGAGAACCTAGAGATTCAGCAGCAGACATGTGTACCTGTGAATAGAGTATAGGTGCGAAGAATTTGGAGAGGTCTTATGCGTTCTCGGATGTTTTTGCAAAATAGAACGAGTTTGAGGAAATTGACCAGATGTGTCTTGAAGAATTTCACTAAGCATTCTTTGTCTTAGGTTCCAGAGTTGTGCGGATTGTGAGATTCACACAATTGAGGAATCATGAAGAAAAACGTCACTTAGAGAAACATATCAAGAGCAGAAGATTTGTGCTAGGTGTTTACAGTGTGGAGGTTGAAGAATAAACACCTTTTGAAGATTTGATGAAAATCATCAGTAGTAATAAAGGCAGTAAAAGTAACTTTTCATTACCCTTGACGAAGAACACGATGAACTGGAAGTGTAGATTAAGAAGTTCGTCAGCTCAGATCTTCCATGTCCTAACTTGGCGGCGGAAGACGTCTACGGAAGCGGCAGAGAGAAGATATCCGTGGCCGGCGCGAGTATGATGATGACGAGGTCGAGGCAGTGAAGCTCTTCCTCACCTGCGATGATGGAAGTAGCGGCGATGCTAGGTTTTGAGAGCTCGAGCGAGGGAGTGAAGTCGAGCAGAGTTAAAATGAAGTGAGGAGGGGAGGGGGGTATTTATAGCTGAGGTGAAAAACCACTCGTTCGAGGAAATTGGACGAACGTGCCCCTGAACCCTCTCATTCGCGTGACATGTGTCACCCACGTACTGAGAGGTGGCGATCGTGTGAGATTGTGGGTGAATAGATAAGTATATTGTGGGATGTGTGATGGTTTGAGCGGCAAAAGCCAAAAATTCAGATAAGAATATTTTAAAGTTCCGTTCACAATTTCTTCAGCGGACAAGGACGCAGAGAAGAATTTGAACGAGTTTCAAATGGAACGCACATGAAGAATTTGTGAATAGAATGGGTTGAGTTTAGCATAGAGGGGGAACGGGTCCGATCACACTCACTTAACATAAAAGTCAACTTGAAGAATTAGCTAAGTGAATGTTCTAGATGACATAAACCCAAATAAATATATAGTCAATGAAGAACAACGACGGAAGGAGTGAAGATAATGCAAAGTTGAAGAATTTGAAAAACTGAGGAATTTCAAAAATGAAGAAAAACTCAAATTGAAGATTTTCAACTTTGGTTGGTGGCGTAACCCACTGTATAAGAATGATGATTTTAGACACCGCGTACAATTCTCATAGGGTCTGAGAATCAATTTATTCATTAATTTCTTCACACTTAGAGGGTTAGTCTTCATTGATTGAAGAAAAACGTTACTTAGTGTGTTGCACATCTAAGTCATCAAGTCAGCATAAGTGTTAGGATGTATGTCCTGTTCAAAGAACATTCGAAGATTCTAGGATATTTAGCTCACACCGCAACTTGCTAAATCTCTTCTCATCCTAGGGCTTTGTAAAGATATCGGCCAGCTGGTCTTCAGTATTTGTGTGGTCGATGGAGATGTCGCCCTTGAACACATGGTCATGAAGAAAATGATGACGAATCTGGATGTGCTTTGTCTTGGAGTGCTGAACTGGGTTGTGAGCAATCTTGATAGCACTCTCATTGTCGTAGTAGAGTGGCACATTCTTCAAACTGATGCCATAGTCCTTGAGTGTTTGCTTCATCCATAGTAATTGAGCATAGCAAGATCCAACAACAATGTACTCAGCTTCTGCAGTGGAGAGTGATATGTTGTTCTGCTTCTTCGAGGACCAACATACCAAGGATCGTCCGAGAAAATGACATGTGCCTGATGTTGACTTGTGGTCCACCCGATCACCAGCATAGTCAGAGTCTGAATATCCAATGAGATCAAAGGAAGAGCCCTTGGGATACCATAATCCAAGTGTTGGTGTGTGAGCTAGATATCGAAGAATATGCTTCACAGCCTTATGGTGTGATTCCTTCGGTGTAGCTTGAAATTGGGCACATGCAAACACTAAGCATAATATCCGGCCTAGATGCATATAGGTACAATAAAGAGCCAATCATGGAGCGATATACCTTTTGATCGAAGTCTTTACCATTTTCATCAGTGCATAGATGGCCATTAGTGGGCATAGGGATTTTGATGCCTTTGCAATCTTGCATGCCGAATTTCCTCAACATATCCTTGAGGTATTTCTCCTGAGATATGAATATGCCATTGTATTGTTGACGAATCTGAAGACCTAGGAAGAATTTCAATTCTCCCATCATAGACATTTGATATTCTTCACTCATCATATAGGAAAATTCATCACTGTAACGTTTGTTAGTACAGCCAAATATAATATCATCAACATATATTTGGCACATGAATAATTCATCATCATATGTTTTGTTGAAAAGAGTTGGGTCAAGTGAACCGGGTTTGAAGCCTTTCTTCATGAGGAATTCCTTCAGTGTGTCATACCACGCCTGAGGTGCTTGCTTGAGGCCATAGAGGGCCTTACTGAGTCTGTAGACGTGATCTAGAAATTTTGGATCCTCAAAACCTGGTGGTTGAGCAACATATACTTCTTCCTCAAGCTTACCATTGAGGAATGCACTTTTCACATCCATTTGATGTAAGATGATATTATGATGGTTACCGTAAGCAAGCAATATGCGATAGCCTCAAGTCTAGCAACAGATGCAGAAGTTTCATCGAAATCAATTCCTTCAACCTATGTGTAGCCTTGAGCTACAAGACGAGTCTTATTCCTCACCACAAGGCCATTTTCATCTTGTTTGTTGCGGTAGATCCATTTGGTACCGATGATGTTGTGCTTTCGTGGGTCTAGTCGCTTGACAAGCTCCCACACATTGTTGAGCTCAAATTGATGCAATACATCTTGCATGGCTTGAATCCACTCAGATTCCATGAATGCTTCATCAACATTAGTGGGCTCTGTGATAGAAACAAATGCAAAATGCCCACAAAAGTTAGATAAATGTGAAGCTTTTGAGCGCGTGAGAGGACCTGGTGCGTTGATGTCATCGATAATCTTCTCGATCTGCACTTCGTTTGCAACGCGAGGATGTGCGGGTTGACGACTTTGCTTAGGCCCAACAGTTTTAGTTTCTTCAGCAGCACCAGCGGGATTTTCTTCACGGTCCGGAATGACTTCTTCAGCAGATTCTTCGGTAGGGATGATGTCCTCAATAGCTTTGAACATGATGGATTCCTCAGGTGACATTTCATCTAGCACAAGAGGTAGGTGCTCTCTTTGCGAGGCATTAGTTTCATCGAACCGCACATCTATAGTTTCAACAATCTTGTGATGATTGATGTTGAAGACTCTGTAGGTGTGCGAGTCCTTTCCGTAACCAAGCATAAAACCCTCGTGTGCTTACGATGCAAATTTAGAGTGATGGTGAGGATCTCTAATCCAGCATTTAGCACCGAAGACTTTAAAATAACTTACATTGGGTTTCTTGTCAGTGAGGAGTTCATATGAGGCCTTTTTGAAGAATTTGTGAAGAAATACCCTATTGATGATGTGGCACGCAGTATCAATTGCTTCAGGCCAGAAGCGCTGAGGTGTCTTGTATTCATCAAGCATGGTGCAAGCCATCTCAACAATAGTTCTGTTCTTGCGCTCCACGACGCCATTCTATTGAGGAGTATAAGGAGCAGATAATTCGTGAGTAATACCAAGCATATCAAGATATTCATCGAGGCCAGTGTTCTTGAACTCCGTTCCGTAATCACTCCTGATATGCTTGATCTTCACACCGAAGTTAGTAGAAGCCCTTGAGGAAAATCGTCTGAAGACTTCCTGCACTTCATTTTTGTAAATGATGATATGCACCCATGTGTAACGAGTATAGGCATCAACTATGACAAAGCCATATAATGATGCAGAATTAGAGAACGTGGCATAATGAGTAGGGCCAAAGAGATCCATAGGAAGTAATTCAAAGGGACGAGAAGTGGTCATGATAGTCTTCGAGGGATGCTTGGCTCTGGTAATCTTTCAAGCCTCACAAGCCCCACAAAGATGATCTTTGAGGAATTTGACACCCTCGATGCCAATGACATGCTTCTTCTTCACGAGTGTATGCAAGTTCCTCATCCCAACATGACCAAGTCGTCGATGCCATAGCCATCATTCTGAACCTTTTGCAAGTAGACATGTTGCAGGCTGTGGTCCTGCAGAGAAATCAACAATATACAAGTATCCTTTCCTAAAGCCTTTGAAGACTTTGGAGGTCAAATTCCATTAGCACAAGGCAACAATATTTGCCAAAGACAACAACCATATCAAGATCACAAAGCATTGAGACAGACATGAGGTTGAATCCTAAGGACTCGACAAGCATGACTTTGTCCATGTGTCTATACATTGAGATTGCAACCTTACCTAGACCCAATACCTTGCTTTTGCCTTTGTTAGCATAGGTGATATGCTTCAGATGAGATGGTGACAAATCAGTATCCATCAACAAGTTCCTGCAAACAGTCATGTGATTTGCACATCATCTGTTGAGGGCCCACTCAGTAGCTTTAGGTTGTTCATCCTTGGAACCCTTTGCCATAAGGCATGGTAAAGTAGATGATGATTCAGGTGCGAAAGTCATCTCCTTGAGTGATTCCTTGAAATCCACAAACCAAGGATCATGACGAGTACGATGGCCTTCGTAGACCTCAGATAGTCGGTCCCAGATAAGCTTCGCATGGTTGAGATGCATGATGTTCCTGAACTGATTTTGGGACAAATAGGAGCAAATGAAATCTTTCGCTGTGAGGTTGAGTAGAGTGTACTTGCGAATGTCATCAGCCTCATCCATCTTGCATAGATCGGTAAGACCAATCTGATTGACGGTCCATAGTTTGCTGTACATCACCATGAGTCGCTTCTTCATCATGGCCTTCCACTTGGGGTACTCATGACCGTCAAAGATGGGGCATGTCACTTTCTTCATTCCTATAGTCGACATAACTAAAACTCTAGGCGGTTAAACCAAAATCACACAGAACAAGGGAGAACCTTGATCTGATACAAATTGAAAGTGTGTTACGTCGACTAGAGGGGGGGTGAATAGGCGATTTTTATGAATTCTTCACCGAGGAATTTCAGGGTGAGGAAATTCCTAAGCGAAGAACTACTTGCAGCGGAATAAGTACTCAGGTATAAGCATAACAGAGCAACAACATAGTCATCATGATGAAATGAAAGACAAAACACAAAGTACAGAAAGCGTAAACACAGGATAAGCAGGGCGAAGACAAACTGACTGAAGAAATAGGATTGAGGAATTAGAGAAAGTCTTCAGTCAAAGTCTTCAAATAGTAATGATCAGGTTCATCAACACATAACTGAGGAAATGAAAGGGTTGAGTAAATAGAACCAGTAGGGTTGGTGAGGACAAAGATTTGGTAGACCAGTTCCAACTGCTGTGACAGTTGTACGTCTGGTTGGAGTGGCTGAGTATGTAAACTCGAGGACACACAGTCCCAGACACACAGTCCTCACCGTATTCTCCTTGAGCTAAGATCACACAGACCTCGCCCAACAGTAGTCGTAAGTCTTCACAGGTGACTTCCAAACCTTCACAGACTTGGTCACTCGGCAATCCACAATTCCTCTTGGATGCTCAGACCATGACGCCTAACCGTCTGGAGGATACACAGTCCTCAAAGGTAACAAGCGTCGGTTTCACACAGGAACAATCTCTTAAGTGATGCTCAATCACTTTGGGGTTTGTAGGTTTGGGTTTGGGATTTGGGTTTTCCTCACTTGATGATTTTCGCTCAAAGTGCTCGGAGGATGGGATGCTCTCAAATGACAAGTGTCAGTTTCTCTCGGAGCAGCCAACCAGCTAGTGGTTGTAGGGGGTGGCTATTTATAGCCTAGGGAGCAGCCCGACATGATAAGACAAAATGCCCTTCAATGATATGACCGTTAGGTGGTAGGATATTTTGGACAGCTGGCGCACGGCACAACAACGGTCGGATTTGAGGTTCGAATTCCTAGGGGCTATCATGTTCCTCAATGTGTAGCCAATTCGCACTCGCGAATTCCTAACTCCTCAGTCAAATCAAATTCCTCAGAGACCAGAAGATCTTTGTCTCCATCACTGAAGAAATTGATTGAACTGATATGAGATTTCCAATGGCTTCACTCGAAGGATTGGGTAGGTGTAGGATTTTGAGATGAGCATCACTTGGAAATCAGTTTCCTTAGTATTACCTTGACCCCCTTTAGCAGTACGGTGTTTCCTATGAGTCAAGAAAGAGAAAATGAAACTATGAAAACAAAAGTCTTCACGCTTCAGATTCCTTGCGTGAATATCCAAGTCTTCAAGGTCGCACCAATTTCTTCACTTTCAAAGTCTTCAGGAGAACCAAAGTCTTCAGTCAAAGACATTCATTTTTAGGGGTCGACTTTCACTATAAATATCAAACTCCTCATTGACTTATAGAGCATGTGTACACTTACAAACACATTAGTCCCTTAACCTATAAGTCTTTAATACACCAAAATCACTAAGGGGCACTAGATGCACTTACATGGACACACAGTCCTCACGGTATTGTCCTTGAGCTAAGGTCACTCAGACCTCACCCGATCACTCGTGGTAAGTCTTCAGGTGACTTCCAAACCTTCATAGACTCGGCCACTTGGCGATCCACAATTACTCTTGGACGCTCTAGACCATGACGCCTAACCGCCTGGAGGATGCATAGTCCTTAAAGGTAACAAGCATCGGTTCCACACAGGAACAATCTCTTCAGTGATGCTCAATCACTTTGGGTTGTAGTTGTTTGGGTTTGGGTTTTTCCTCACTTGATGATTTTCTCTCAAAGTCCTCGGAGGATAGGATGCTCTCAATGACTAGTGTCAGTGTTGGAAATATGCCATAGAGGCAATAATAAAATGGTTATTATTATATTTCCTTGTTCATGATAATTGTCTATCATTCATGCTATAATTGTATTGACCGGAAACCGTATTACATGTGTGAATACATAGACCACAACATGTCCCTAGTGAGCCTCTAGTTGACTAGCTCGTTGATCAACATATGGTCATGGTTTCCTGACTATGGACATTGGATGTCATTGATAACGTGATCACATCATTAGGAGAATGATGTGATGGACAAGACCCAATCCTAAGCATAGCACAAGATCGTGTAGTTCGTTTGCTAAATCTTTTCTAATGTCAAGTATCATTTCCTTAGACCATAAGATCGTGCAACTCCCGGATACTGTAGGAATGCTTTGGGTGTACCAAACGTCATAACATAACTGGTTGGCTATAAAGGTGCACTACAGGTATCTCCGAAAGTGTCTGTTGGGTTGGCACGAATCGAGACTCAGATTTGTCACTCCGTATGACGGAGAGGTATCTCTGGGCCCACTCGGTAATGCATCATCATAATGAGCTCAATGTGAATAAGTAGTTGGTCACGGGATCATGCATTACGGAACTAGTAAAGTGACTTGCCGGTAACAAGATTGATCGAGGTATTGGGATACCGATGATCGAATCTCGGGCAAGTAACATACCGATTGACAAAGGAAGTGTATACGGGATTACTTGAATCCCCGACATCGTGGTTCATCCGATGAGATCATTGTGGAACATGTGGGAGCCAACATGGGTATCTAGATCCCGCTGTTGGTTATTGGCCGGAGAGCCGTCTCGGTCATGTCTGCATGATTCCCGAACCCGTAGGGTCTACACACTTAAGGTTCGATGACGCTAGGGTTATAAGGAAGATTTGTATGTGATTACCGAATGTTGTTCGGAGTCCCGGATGAGATCCCGGATGTCACGAGGAGTTCCAGAATGGTCCGGATGTGAAGATTTATATATGGGAAGTCATCATACGGTCACCGGAAATATTCGGGGGTATACCGGTATTGTACCGGGACCATCGGAGGGGTTCTGGGGGTCCACCGGTAGGGTCCACCTGCCCCGAAGGTCCTTATGGGCTGTAGGTGGAAGGGAACCAGCCCCTAAGGGGGCTGGGCGCCATCCCCCCTAGGGTCCATGCGCCTAGGGTTGGGGGGAACCCAAAAGGGGGCGCCCCCTTGCTTGGGGGGCAAGCCCCCTCCCCCTTGGCCGCCGCCCCCCCTCTAGATCTCATCTAGAGGGGTCGGCCCCCTTCCTCTTTCTCCCTATAAATAGAGGGGTGGAGCGAGGGCTACAGCACCACATCCAAGGCGCGCCCGTCCCCTCCCCCACACCTCCCCTCCTCTGCGTGAGCTTGGCGAAGCCCTGCCGGATAACTGCCACTCCATCACCACCACGCTATCGTGCTACTGCTGGAGCCTTCTTCCTCAACCTCTCCCTCCTCGTTGCTGGATAAAGGCGCGGGAGAAGTCACTGGGCTGCACGTGTGTTGAACGCGGAAGTGCCATTATTCGGCGCTTAGATCGGAATCCACCGCGATCTGAATTGCTACGAGTATGACTCCTTCATCCGCGTTCTTGTAACGCTTCCATGTCGCGATCTTCAAGGGTATGAAGATGCACTCCCCTCTCTCTCGTTGCTAGTTTCTCTATAGATTGATCTTGGTGATGCATAGAATTTTTTTAATTTCTGGAACGATCCCCAATAGTGCTATCAGAGCTAGGTCTATGCATAGTTTCTATGCACGAGTAGAACACAAGTTGTTGTGGGCGTCGATTTTGTCAATTTACTTGCCACTACTAGTCTTATCTTGATTCAGCGGCATCGTGGGATGAAGCTGCCTGGACCGACCTTACACGTACGCTTACGTGAGACAGGTTCCACCGACTGACATGCACTAGTTGCATAACGTGGCTAGCGGGTGTCTGTCTCTCCCACTTTAGTCGGATCGGATTCGATAAAAAGGGTCCTTATGAAGGGTAAATAGCAATTGGCATATCACGTGTGGTTTTGGCGTAGGTAAGAAACGTTCTTGCTAGAAACCTATAGCAACCACGTAAATACTTGCAACAACAATTAGAGGACGTCTAACTTGTTCTTGCAGCATATGCCGTGTGATGTGATATGACCAAAAGGATGTGATGAATGATATATATGTGATGTATGAGATTGATCATGTTCTTGTAATAGGAGTCACGACTTGCATGTCGATGAGTATGACAACCGGCAGGAGCCATAGGAGTTGTCTTAATTTATTGTATGACCTGCGTGTCATTGAATAACGCCATGTAATTACTTTACTTTATTGCTAAACCATAGTAGTAGAAGTAATAGTTGGCAAGACAACTTCATGAAGACACGATGATGGAGATCATGGTGTCATGCCGGTGATGATGATGATCATGGCGTCCCGAAGATGGAGATCAAAAGGAGCAAAATGATATTGGCCATATCATGTCACTATTTGATTGCATGTGATGTTTATCATGTTTTACATCTTATTTGCTTAGAACGACGGTAGCATAAATAAGATGATCCCTCATAAAATTTCAAGAAAGGGTTCCCCCTAACTGTGCACCGTTGCGAAGGTTCATTGTTTCGAAGCACCACGTGATGATCGGGTGTGATAGATCCTAACGTTCGAATACAATGGGTGTAAGCCAGATTTACACATGCAAAACACTTAGGTTGACTTGACGAGCCTAGCATGTACAGACATGGCCTTGGAACACAAGAGACCGAAAGGTCGAACATGAGTCGTATAGTAGATACGATCAACATGAAGATGTTCACCGATGATGACTAGTCTGTCTCACGTGATGATCGGACACGGCCTAGTTCACTCAGATCATGTATCACTTAGATGACTAGAGGGATGTCTGTCTGAGTGGGAGTTCATTAAATAATTTGATTAGATGAACTTAATTACCATGAACTTAGTCTAAAATCTTTGCAATATGTCTTGTAGATCAAATGGCCCACGCTAATGTTGCCCTCAACTTCAACGCGTTCCTAGAGAAAACCAAGCTGAAAGACGATGGTAGCAACTATACGGACTGAGTCCGGAACTTGAGGATCATCCTCATAGCTTCCAAGAAAACATATGTCCTAGATGCACCGCTAGGTGAAGCACCCGTTTTCCTAGCAACTCAAGACGTTATGAACGCCTGGCAGTCGCGTAGTGATGATTACTCCCTGATTCAGTGCGGCATGCTTTACAGCTTAGAACCGGGGCTCCAAAAGCATTTTGAGTAGCACGGAGCATATGAGATGTTCCAACAGCTAAAAATGGTTTTCCAAGCTCATGCCCGGGTCGAGAGATATGAAGTCTCCGACAAGTTCTATAGTTGTAAGATGGAGGAGAATGGTTCTGTCAGCGAGCACATACTCAAAATGTCTGGGTTGCACAACCGCTTGTCTCCGCTGGGAGTTAATCTCCCAGATGACACTGTCGTGGACAGAATCCTCCCGTCGCTTCCACCTAGCTATAAGAGCTTTGTGATGAATTTCAATATGCAGGGGATGGTGAAAACCATTCCTGGGGTATATTCAATGCTGAAATCAGCAGAGGTGGAGATCAAAAAGGAACATCAAGTGTTGATGGTCAATAAAACCACTAGTTTCAAGAAAGGCAAGGGTAAGAAGAACTTCAAGAAGGACGGCAAGGGAGTTGCCGCCCCCAGTAAACCAGTTGCCGGGAAGAAGCCAAAGCATGGACCCAAACCTGAGACTGAGTGCTTTTATTGCAAGGGAAACAGACACTGGAAGCGGAACTACCCCAAGTACTTAGCGGACAAGAAGGCCGGCAACACCAAAGCTATATGTGATATACATGTTATTGATGTGTACCTTACCAGTACTCGTAGTAGCTCCTAGGTATTTGATACCGGTGCGGTTGCTCATATTTGTAACTCAAAACAGGAGCTGCGGAATAAGCAGAGACTGGCAAAGGACGAGGTGATGATGCGCGTAGGGAATGATTCCAAGGTTGATGTGATCATCGTCGGCACGCTACCTCTACATATACCTGCGGGATTAGTTTTAAACCTCTATAATTGTTATTTAGTGCCATCTTTGAGCATGAACATTGTATCTGGATCTCGCTTAATACGAGATGGCTACTCATTTAAATCCGAGAATAATGGTTGTTCTATGTATATGAGAGATATGTTTTATGGTCATGCCCCGCTGGTCAATGGTTTATTCTTAATGAATCTCGAACATGATGTTACACATATTCATAGTGTGAATACCAAAAGATGTATGGTCGATAATGATAGCCCACATACTTGTGGCACTGCCGCCTTGGTCACATTGGTGTCAAGAACATGAAGAAGCTCCATGCAGATGGACTTTTGGAGTCTCTTGATTACAAATCATTTGACACATGCGAACCATGCCTCATGGGCAAAATGACCAAGACTCCATTCTCCGAAACAATGGAGCGAGCAACCAACTTATTGGAAATCATACATACTGATGTGTGCGGTCCAATGAGCATTGAAGCTCACGGAGGCTATCGTTATGTTCTCACCCTCACTGATGACTTAAGTACATATGGGTATGTCTACTTGATGAAACACAAGTCTGAGACCTTCTAAAAGTTCAAGGAATTTCAGAATGAGGTAGAGAATCAACGTGACAGAAAAATAAAGTTCTTACGATCAGATCGTGGGGGAGAATATTTGAGTCACGAAATTTGGTACGCACTTAAGGAAATGTGGAATTGTTTCACAACTCACGCCGCCTGGAACACCTCAGCGTAATGGTGTGTGAGGGAGTCCTGGATTAGGGGGTATCCGGACAGCCGGACTGTGTACAACGTCCGGACTATTGAAGCGTGAAGATACAAGACTCAAGACTTTGGCCCGTGTCCGGGTGGGACTCTCCTTTGCGTGGAAGGCAAGCTTGGCGATCCGAATATTGTGTCTCCTTTCTTGTAACCGACTCCATGTAAACCCTAGCCCTCTCCGGTGTCTATATAAACCGGAGAGGTTGGTCCTTAGAAGGCCAATCACATTTACAATCATACCATCATAGGCTAGCTCTTAGGGTTTAGCCTCTACGATCTCGTGGTAGATCTACTCTTGTACTACCCATACCATCAATATTAATCAAGCAGGAAGTAGGGTTTTACCTCCATCGAGAGGGCCCGAACCTGGGTAAACATCTGTGTCCCTTTCTTCCTGTTACCATCAGCCTTGACGCACAGATCGGGACCCCCTACCCGAGATCCGCCGGTTTTGACACCGACATTGGTGCTTTCATTGAGAGTTCCTCTGTGACGTCGCCGCAAGGCTCGATGGCGCGTCTCATCGTCAAGGACCACATTACCTCAGAGGGAGCTTCGGCTGTAGGCCAGACGCTCCGACTCGGCAGCTTTATCATGGCCGCCCCATCGGCGGTAGCGCCGACGATGGCCTCTCGGGTCATCAAACATAACCTTCGCGTCAGTTCAGAACTGGCCGAACAGATGGATCCAATGGAGCTCTCCTCCCTTAATTAACTCTTGGATCGCATCGCCGCTCTGGGAGTCGCTACAAACTATGACCGGATTGGGCTTAAGCCCGACCGAAGGGACATCAGGTCCCCGCCGGCCACCCATGAGATAGCGATAGTGGAGGAACCACACACGGATTGTCCCTCGACTTTGAGGACGAATTATGTTCGGATTTCCGAACTCCTTGAGCCGAAAACCTGCTCAAATGAAAACATGACCCAGGCCCCGGAGTTAGAATCGGGCTTTGGGCCAAAGAAATTGGGCGGCATTCCGGATTCTGAGATGTTAAGCTCGGGACCGCCCGCGCACTTGGGTGTTAGATCGGATCAAAATTCGGATTCTGCTAACAACACCTATGTGGACTTAAACTGTCTCTCCCGCATCAGGCAAGAGCACCAGGAAACGGTACATCATTACTGGGCCAGATTCCTCCTTGCGCTTAACAAGGTCAAGGACTGCCGCGAGGAGAACATGGTCTCATTCTTCTGCAAAAACTGCACGGATGAAGGGCTCCTCAATGCTATGAGCCGCCGCGACATAGTACGCTTCACGGACTTGGCAATCATAGTACGGAAGTACTGTGCGATGGAGAGCGCTTGAAAGACCCAAACAGAATTTTGGGATAGTACTGCTCTCACCAAGACCTTTGTCTGAACTAAACGGACGAACTCTCGTAAGTCGTCCGATCCAATCCCCAAGAAACCAAAGCCCACCCCAGGGCGGGGATCCGTATTGGAAGAATGGCTCGACGGGCCATATAAGCTCCACAGTACTCCGGATACAATACCAACTCATAGCCTTAGGGCATGTTGGATACTCCGGTAGGTGGCGAAAAGTGGCGAGGATCTTCCTGTAAGCCATAAAGCGGAACAACATCCTACCAGCGGACACACTACGGTACTAACAGTCTTCGAGACTTTCTCCTCGAACAACAGGCGCAAGCGAGCTCATCAAAGCTCTGCGGAAATTTGCCACGTGGCAAAGATAAACCCCTGGAACGACACTGCTATAACTTTCAATGCCAGTGATGAACCTCGATTCCAGACTGTCAGGGCACCGGCCGCTTTGGTCCTTAGCCCAATCGTGGACGGCTTTCGGCTCACCAGAGTACTCATGGATGGCAGAAGTGGGTTAAACTTGATCTATGAAGAAACGCTCAACAAAATGGAAATTGATAAAGGCCGCATTGAGCAAAGCGACACCACCTTCAGGGGAATCATCCCTACTCGGGAAGCGCGGTGCGCGGGAAAAATCACACTCGATGTGGTATTCGGCACCCCGGAGAATTATAGGTCCGAAGAAATCACATTCCAAGTGGCTCCCTTTAGCAGCGGATACCATGCTCTTCTAGGGCGGGACGCGTTTAAAAGCTTTCAAGCTGTACCCCATTACGGGTACATGAAGCTTAAAATGCCCAGACCCAACGGAATCATCACTCTAGCCAGTGATCCGGACGTCGCACTTAGCGCCGAAAACAAAACCGCAACACTAGCCCTGGAAGCATTATCTGAAGCCCTAGCAGCCGAAGAGTTAACAACACTGCGGGCCACCATGGACAGGGACGACGTGATACTCGACAAACGACCCAAGTCCACTTCATTTAAACCTGCAGACGAGATAGTCAAATTCCAAGTCCACCCAACGTACCCCGCGAAGACAGCATCCATCGGGACATAATTGAGCCCCGTGATGGACGCCGCACTGCGAGATTTCTTACGTGAGAATTGGGACATTTTTGCCTGGCACCCTTCGGACATGCCAGGCATCCCACGCCGGCTGCCGAACACAGCCTCAATAGACTAAAGGGATACAAACCAGTCAAACAGACCCTAAGGCGGTTTTCAGAACCCAAACGGCAAGCCATGGGGGAAGAGCTAGCCAAGCTGCTTGAGGCCAGATTCATCATAGATATTAAACATCTCGATTGGCTGGCAAATTTGGTAATGGTACCAAAAAAGGACAAATCTTGGCGCTTATGCGTCGACTTCAAATACCTCAACAAGGCTTGCCCCAAGGATCCCTTTCCCCTCCCTGGCATCGATCAAATCATCGATGCCACAGCTGGACACGACTCGCTGTGTTTTCTCAATGCATACTCCGGATACCATCAAATAAAGATGACAGAGTCTGACCAAGCTGCAACAGCTTTTATAACACCATATGGCCCTTTTTGCTTCAACACTATGCCCTTTGGGCTCAAGAATGCCGGCTCAACCTATCAACGCATGATTCAAACATGCCTGGAAAAACAAATCGGCAAAACAGTGGAAGCATATGTGGACGACGTGGTCATAAAAACTAGACACGTCGAAACCCTAATAGATGACTTGAGGCTTACATTCGATAACCTCCGGACATACGACATCAAGTTGAATCCGGAAAAATGCGTTTTCGGTGTCCCCTCGGGGAAGCTGCCGGGCTTCATTCTTTCCCATAGAGGAATCGAAGCGAATCCAGCAAAAATCCGAGCTCTGTCACAGTTGGCTACACCAACAGACCTCAAGCACATCCAGAAGCTAGCTGGATGTGTGGCCGCTTTGAGCCGCTTTATATCCAGGCTAGGAGAGAAGGCGTTGCCTCTTTACCGCCTCCTTTGGCACACCGAACACTTTGTATGGACGGATGCAGCCGCGGCCGGAATCGATGAGATAAAGACCTTATTGGCCAGTAATCCAGTCCTAACAGCGCCAAACATCAGCGAACCTATTTTACTATACATAGCTGCAACACATCAAGTGGTAAGTGCAGTGCTCGTCGTCGAACGAGAGGTGGACGGATACAAATTCCTGCTTCAAAAGCCGGTTTATTACGTATCCACGGTCCTCACCCCATGCAAATACCGATACCCACACTACCAAAAAATAGCATACGCGGTCTTCATGGCATCCCGGAAGCTAAGACACTACTTTCAAGAGTGTTCGATTACCGTCGCCTCCGAAGTACCACTCAATGACATAATTAATAACCGTGACGCTATGGGCCGGATTGCTAAATGGGCTATCGAGCTCCTCTCGTTCGACATAATATACAAACCACGGCGAGCCATTAAGTCGCAAGTACTGGCTGATTTTGTCGCCGAATGGACAGAAGCCGAACTCCCTAAAGAGTACGGCGCATACTCCAACTGGATCATGCACTTTGACGGCTCCAAAATACTGGCCGGACTGGGAGCAGGGTTAGTCCTGACGTCTTCCACCGGGGATGCGGTCCAGTACGTCCTACAAATATTATAAACAGACTCCAACAATGCAGCCGAATATGAGGCTCTGTTGCATGGTCTTAGGATGGCAGTCTCTATGGGCATCCAACGCCTGGAAGTGCGCAGGGATTCGAACCTCGCAATATCACAAATAAATGGAGACTTTGATGCCAAGGATCCGAAAATGGCGGCCTATCGTAATGTCGTCCTCAAAATGTCAGCTCGGTTCGAGGGGCTCAAATTCCACCATGTGGCTCGAGAAAACAATCAAGCGGCGGACATCCTCGCCCGCATCAACGCCAAGCTTGACCCTGTCCCACCTAATATATTCCTGGAAAGGCTGTTCAAGCCATCCGTAGTATGGGAAGGGGAGTCCGGCAATACCAGCACGGATCCAAACACACCCTAGACTCCGAACCATCAGACACAATCGGAGGCTCTGCCACCGAAATAACATCTTCGGCCCACGAAATCATGGCCGTAATCGCCCCGTGGACAGAGCCTCTCTTGGCCTACCTAAACAGGCAGGAGCTCCCCGATGACCAAAACGAAGCACGCTGCATAGTGAGGCGCTCTAAAGCTTACAAGGTCCGCGAAGGGGAACTCTATAAGAAAAGCGCGACCGGAGTGCTCCATAGGTGCATCTCCGAAGAGGAAGGGCGGCAACTCTTGGCTGAAATCCATGCCGGACTGGGCGGACATCACGCCGCGGCTTGAGCGCTAGTCAGCAAGGCCTTCTGTACAGGCTTCTATTGGCCAATGGCGCGAGCAGACGCATAGGACCTCGTCCAACATTGCGTCAGTTGCCAGCTCTTCGCCAATCAGAGTCATATGCCCCCTACCGCTCTCCAAACAATCCCCATAACTTGGCCCTTCGCGGTCTGGGGGCTGGATATGGTCGGACCTCTTAAAGGGGGAAGCCATAAGAAAAAATACTTATTGGTCATGGTGGACAAATTCACCAAATGGATAGAAGCCAAACCAGTTAAAATGGCCGAATCCGGACCAGTAATAGACTTCATATCCGGGGTCGTACACCAGTACGGTGTCCCCCACAGCATCATCACTGATAATGGCTCAAATTTCACTTCCTATGAAGTGAAAACCTGGTGCGGCAAAATGGGCATTAAGCTCGACTACGCTTCCGTCTACCACCCGCAAACAAACGGCCAGGTCGAACGGGCAAACGGTCTCATCATGAGCGGCATCAAACCCAGACTAGTGCGATCTTTAACAGAATAAGATACGCACTGGGTAGAGGAGCTCGACTCCGTACTCTGGGGGCTGCGGACCACACCGAATCGAACCACCGGATATACACCATTTTTATGGTGTACGGTGCGGAAGCAGTACTACCCTGCGACATAATACATGATTCGCCATGCGTACGCATGTACGAAGACAAGGAAGCCGTGTTAGATCGGTAGGATAACTTGGATGCCCTGGAGGAGGAGCGTGATGTCACAAAATCCCGTTCCGCATTCTATCAGCAGCAGGCTCGATGATATCAAAGTAGAGAAGTGCGGGCCAAAACTTACAATATTGGAGAGCTCGGTCTACGCCTACTGGAGAAGAAGAAGGACAAACTCAAACCCAAGTGGGAAGGTCCCTTCATCATTGACAAAGTCCTCATAGGAAGGGCGTACCGTCTACGTAATGCATCCGATAACAGACTCGAGCCGAACCCATGGAACGCGGCCAGACTCCGGAGATTCTACGCCTAACGCCGAACTAAGTGTTCGTCTCCTTACCCCTCCTTTTTAATTATGCTCCACCTCTTTTTCTCTCCTTTCTCGACCCTTTTTATCTTCACACAAAGTATTTAATATAGTGCGGACTCCCGAATCATTCCGGCCGTACTAGGTGTGTAAGCTGTACCTGGGGGCTTCCTATTTCGGAACTAGACATAATTACTTTAAATGGCTTTTTGCCCATCGCATATGCGTTCTTTTTCCATATGTGCCTTTTCTTCACCATTATATGCATCGATATGACTTAAGATGTGGCCAAGCTGGGTTGCCTGGCTCTTGTGCTTACACCCTACGTTCCCGTTAATTCGGCTAGGGCATAAGGGGAGCACCTCTGCGATTGTTACTGCCAGTGCCGGATGTGTACCTCAGACTGGGTGAAGCCGAAAGCTAGTTTACTTAAGAGAATATTCGATCGGTGAACAAAGGATGTATACGTTGGTTACAACAAAAAACCCAGAAGCTTTGTATCTTGCGCCGTCATTCGCAGTCCGGACATGTGCAACGACACATGCATTCCCAGGGAAAGGAACCCTTAACGGAACTATTCTCGTTGGAAGATGTTTCTTGCTATCCATGCAATATAACATAACTAGTTGGGTACTTGTCTGTTCAAGCACTTATGACCCCTACGCATGGTCTCCACGCATACCCCGGTTCTTGTATAACCGAGTGGGTATTCGGACACACCCCGGACTATAGGATCCGGGGGCTGAAGCGAAAAGGTCCGCCGCGACAAATGATTTCAATCCGGCTAGGGGCTATTTATGCCAATTAAATTACAAAGTCACTGAGACTGACTATATTCCTCCTCTATACCATCTAATAGGCTATCTAGCCTACAATCCTATTGAGAATACTTAGCGGCTAATGCTACCTGGTCATATAACAGACTCACGGGAATTTCTTACCCATCAGGCCCCGCCGGTTCTACTTCGGCCATATGGTTCGGGTCTAGCTTGGTGTAGCGCGTCTTCACCATCGCCCAGGCTTCTATTGCTCCTTGCCGGCATGCTGAAATCTTCCACAGACGGAAGCGCCACCGGGCTCCTTGAAGCAGGTCCACAAGCTCCCCCATGCCATTCGGCAGGAGGCTTGATGGCCACAAGGCCTGAGCAACGCCGTGCATCACCTGCTGAGTACGCTCGTGCAACTGCAAAAGTTCTTGCAGCAAATCACCTGCAGATGAGGGCATCTCCTCTTCAGGGCGACCCGTTAACATTCCTGCAGGTAAAAAAATTTCAAGAACCATCCTCGCCGAACTATCAAATAGTTCGCTTGAGCTCTTACCATAAATGCTGCGTCGAAGCTTCTTGTTCTCCTTCACGGAGTCCGCCAGTTGAGCACGGACGTCCTTTAATTCCACGTCCAGACGAATATTGGCATCTTGTAGCTTGTTCTTCTCTTGCGTCACTTGCGTAAGGATGTGCTCGCCAGCCTTTAGCTGCCGTTGGAGATGCGAGTCGTCACCCATTATGCCCTCCGGATTCACCCCGGGATTGTCTGCCAAATTTTCTGTTAGACTAACCGCACTAGCCATTTACTAACTAGTACATCTGCATATAATGGAGACAAATATTACCAGAGGAGGCCTTTCGGGATCCCTCTAACTTGGCTACCGCATCAGTCAGCTGGGCCTTGCATGCCTCCAGCTCCCGCGCCAATTGTTCATTCTTGTCCACCAGGACCTGTGCATATATTGATCCTTCAAACAGTTGTCCCAACTATTCCAAGTCTCAGGGGCTACTGCTATGCATACTTATCAAAATTTCTTACCCGTATGTCTTTGGTATACTGGTTTGTCGCCTGGGCAAGCCCGCCTCGAGCAGCTCGGACATATGCGTCCGCCGAATTGAAGGCATTAAAAGCCTTTTCGGAAAAGATGTTATTCCGGAGCACGGCCCTCCGGCGCCAGTGATTCATGGTGCTCTCCACTTCGGAGTTTGTGGCCGAACACATATCTGCATCCTCCATCGGGGAGCTATGCGGTGCTAGCCCCGTGTCCGCCTCCGCCCTCGAAGCCGGTTCTGGAACCCGGCTGGTGGAGGCGTGATTGGTGGGGTCTCCGGATATAGTCCGGTTATTCCTCTTCCTACAGACACAAAGGGCGCCGTCATACTTCAAATTCTGTAATTACAGGACATGTTATTACTTTACCTCTGTAGCGGTGTGTCAACCCTCACCGCCTTCCTCTTGAGCCTGCCCGATCCGGACGCCCGTGGTTGACAAGTCCCGAGGGGCTCGGCCCCTCGCTCCGGTCGTCGTTTCTGTAAATAGAATGACACCTCGAGGATAAATTATATTAAGCCCTCTTCGGAGAATAGGGTTTTTAGTTCGGCTTACCTGCGACGCGGGGAGCAGTCCAGGGTAGTCGGCCGTAATGGCCACTAGGGCGCCATCCCAGCTTGCTTGATAGAATACCCCGTTGACAAGCTCCACAATGATATCCGGATCAACTTTGAGTCCTAGATCTAGGGCCCTTCCAGGGTCCTCTGGTTGCGGGGAGGGGCTGAAGATTCCTTCTACGGCCCTCTTCAGTTCCTGCCCAGAAGCATTGATGCAAGTAATCTTAGCGGAAGAATGCTAGAGTAAGTGAAGCATGGAAAAGAATGGCAACTTACCCACTCTGGGGGGTTGTACATGGAGAATCCATCCCGCGTTTTTATGCGAAGGAATTCCTCCTCTTCTCCTTTGAAAAAATTGGACAATATCCTTGCCAAAGTGGCAGCAGAGTCCGGACCCTTACGGCCGCAGCGGGTGGCGTCGTCTTCCCCGTTGAAATGCCACATGGGCTTCCCTCGATATTGGAGCGGTTGCACTCCCCGCCTTATGCATATTGCCATGACCTCGACTATCGTCAGTCCGGATTTGGCCAGTAACTTTATCCTGTTCATCAGGAGGTATATTTCCCGTGGGTCCTCCTCTTGAGGGCCCCGGGGACGCCAGCTTAGGCGTGCCCTCGGCGGGGCGTTGCTGAACTTGGGGAGACCTGTCCGGACTGGATCCGGAAGGGGAACGTCGTCTATATAGAACCACTCTGAAGGCCAGTTTTATGGTGCCTTCTCAGGAGTGCCGGACAGGTATCCGATCTTGGCAATGCGCCATACTTCGGCCCCGCCCACTTGACATAGGGACTCTCCCCGGGTGTGGGGGATGATGCAGAACAGCTTCCTCCATAATCCGAAATGTGGTTCGCAGCCTAAAAATAGCTCGCAAAGTGCGACATACCTCGCTATGTGCAGAATGGAGGCCGGGGTAAGATTGTGTAACTGGAGGCCGTAGAACTCCAGGAGCCCGCGGAGAAACGGGTGGATAGGAAACCCGACGCCCCTCAGCAAATGCGGGATGAGGCATATACGCTCCTCCAGAGATGGGTTAGGTGATCCCTTAGCTTGTTCCCCTCCGTCATAAGTGGCTATTCCAGCTCAGACGGGGACCATGAACGCCAGTGGGAGAAACCCTTGGGTTTGTAACTCTACCAAACGGCTATGTGGAACTGAACACTCTCCCCGATCCCCTGACTTGGAACGAGTAGGGCGAGCAGAAGAGCTGCGACGGCCGGCCATGATGGAATGGTTTTTCGCGGAGCACTCTGTTGGATGATAGCCTTGGGAGGGAGAGTGAGGTTTGGATCCGAGAATCGCCGTACCTTCAAATAGACGGTTGGCCCAGAGGATTTAGGGTGGCAAATGCAAAAATGCCTCGACTCCTCGCATTCGCTTGACACGTGGAGATGGTCATTACTGAGGCACTGAAGCCGAGGAGTACGACATTGATTGGTGGCTGGACACTATTCATCATAAAAGGTATGTTGGAGTATTCGGAGAAGGAACCCGCCTTGCAATGCCAAAGACAATACTGTGCGCCGGACTCATCGTCATTGAAGCCTGGTTCAGGAGCTACTGAGGGAGTCCTGGGTTAGGGGGTATCCGGACAGCCAGACTATATACAAAGTCCGGACTATTGAAGCGTGAAGATACAAGACTCGAGACTTCGGCCCGTGTCCGGGTGGGACTCTCCTTTGCGTGGAAGGCAAGCTTGGCGATCTGGATATTGTGTTTCCTTTCTTGTAACCGACTCCATGTAAACCCTAGCCCTCTCCGGTGTCTATATAAACCGGAGAGGTTTGTCCTTAGAAGGCCGATCACATTTACAATCATACCATCATAGGCTAGCTCTTAGGGTTTAGCCTCTATGATCTCATGGTAGATCTACTCTTGTACTACCCATATCATCAATATTAATCAAGCAGGAAGTAGGGTTTTACCTCCATCGAGAGGGCCCGAACCTGGGTAAACATCTGTGTCCCTTGCTTCCTCTTACCATCAGCCTTGACGCACAGATCGGGACCCCCTACCCGAGATCCGCCGTTTTTGACACCGACAGTGTGCCCGAACGTCGTAATCGCACTCTATTGGATTTGGTGCGATCTATGATGTCTCTTACCGATTTACCGCTATCATTTTGGGGATACGCTCTAGAGACAGCTACATTCACTTTAAATAGGGCACCGTCTAAATCCATTGAGATGACACCATATGAATTATGGTTGGGAAGAAACCTAAGCTGTCGTTTCTAAAAGTTTGGGGATGCGATGCTTATGTCAAGAAACTTCAACCTGAAAAGCTCGAACCCAAGTCGGAAAAATGCGTCTTCATAGGATACCCTAAGGAAACCATTGGGTATACCTTCTACCTCAGATCCGAAGGCAAGATCTTTGTTGCCAAGAACGGGTCCTTTCTGGAGAAAGAGTTTCTCTCGAAAGAAGTAAGTGGGAGGAAAGTAGAACTTGATGAAGTACTGCCTCTTGAAGCGTAAAGTAGGGCAGCTCAGGAATGTTTCTGTGGTGCCTGCACCGACTAGAGAGGAAGTTAATGATGATGATCAAGGTACTTCGGATCAAGTTGCTATTGAACTTCGTAGGTCCACAAGGACACATTCCACACCAGAATGGTATGGCAACCCTGTCCTAGAAATCATGTTGTTAGACAACGGTGAACCTTTGAACTATGAAGAAGCGATGGCAGGCCCAGATTCCAACAAATGGCTTGAAGCCATGCAATCCGAGATAGGATCCATGTATGAAAACAAAGTATGGACTTTGACAGACTTTCCTGATGGTCGGCGAGCGATAGAAAATAAATGGATCTTTAAGAAGAAGACGGACGCGGATGCTAATGTTACCATCTATAAGGCTCGGCTTCTCGCTAAGGGTTATCGACAAGTTCAAGGGGTTGACTACGATGAGACATTCTCACCCGTAGCGAAGCTGAAGTTCGTCCGAATCATGTTAGCAATTGCCGAATTCTATGATTATGAAATATGGAAAATGGACGTCAAAACGGCATTCCTTAACGGCTGCCTTAAGGAAGAATTGTATATGATGCAGCCGGAAGGTTTTGTCGATCCTAAGAATGCTAACAAGATATGCAAGCTCCAGCGCTCCATCTATGGTCTAGTGCAAGCATCTCGGAGTTGGAACATTCACTTTGAGGAAATGATCAAAGCGTTTGGGTTTATGCAGACTTATGGAGAAGCCTGCGTTTACAAGAAGGTGAGTGGGAGCTCTGTAGCATTTCTCATATTATATGTGGATGATATACTATTGATGGGAAATGATATAGAACTTTTGGAAAGCATAAAAAGGCCTACTTGAATAAGTGTTTTTCAATGAAGGACTTGGAGAAGCTGCTTAGAGATAGATCGAGACGCCTCAGAGGTCTTTCACAAAGCACATACCTTGATAAGATATTGAAGAAGTTCAATATGGATCAGTCTAAGAAGGGGTTCTTCCCTATATTGCAAGGTGTGAAATTGAGCTCGGCTCAAAGCCTGACCACGGTAGAAGATAGAGAAAAGATGAGTGTCATCCCCTATGCCTCAGCCATAGGGTCTATTATGTATGCCATGCTGTGTACCAGTCCTGATGTAAACCTTGCCGTAAGTTTGGTAGGAAGGTAGCAAAGTAATCCTGGCATGGAACACTGGACAATGGTCAAGAATATCCTGAAGTACCTGAAAAGGACTAAGGATATGTTTCTCATTTATGGAGGTGACGAAGAGCTCGTCGTAAAGGGTTACGTTGATGCTAGCTTCGACACAGATCTGGATGACTCCAAGTCACAAACCGGATACGTGTATATTTTGAATGGTGGGGCAGTAAGCTGGTGCAGTTGCAAGCAAAGCGTCGTGGCGGGATCTACATGTGAAGCGGAGTACATGGCAGCCTCGGAGGCAGCACATGAAGCAATCTAGATGAAGGAGTTCATTACCGACCTAGGAGTTATTTCCAATGCATCGGGCCCGATGACTATCTTCTGTGACAACACTGGAGCTATTGCCCTTGCCAACAAGCCCAGGTTTCACAAGAAGACCAGACACATCAAGCGTTGCTTCAACTCCATTCATGAAAATGTTCAAGATGGAGACATAGATATTTGTAAAGTGCATCGGACCTGAATGTCGCAGATCTGTTGACTAAACCTCTTCCACGAGCAAAACATGATCAACACCAGAACTCTATGGGTGTTCGATTCATCACAATATAACTAGATTATTGACTCTAGTGCAAGTGGGAGACTATTGGAAATATGCCCTAGAGGCAATAATAAAATGGTTATTATTATATTTCCATGTTCATGATAATTGTCTATCAATCATGCTATAATTGTATTGACTGGAAATCATAATACATGTGTGAATACATAGACCACAACATGTCCCTAGTGAGCCTCTAGTTGACTAGCTCGTTGATCAACATATGGTCATGGTTTCCTGACTATGGACATTGGATGTCATTGATAACGTGATCACGTCATTAGGAGAATGATGTGATGGACAAGATCCAATCCTAAGCATAGCACAAGATCATGTAGTTCGTTTGCTAAAGCTTTTCTAATGTCAAGTATCATTTCCTTACACCATGAGATTGTGCAACTTCCGGATACCGTAGGAATGCTTTGGGTGTACCAAACGTCACAACATAACTGGGTGGCTATAAAGTTGCACTACATGTATCTCCGAAAGTGTCTGTTGGGTTGGCACGAATCGATACTAGGATTTGTCACTCCATATGACGAAGAGGTATCTCTGGGCCCAGTCGGTAATGCATCATCATAATGAGCTCAATGTGACTAAGTAGTTGGTCATGGGATCATGCATGACAGAATGAGTAAAGTGACTTGCCGGTAATGAGATTGAATGAGGTATTGGGATACCGACGATGGAATCTCGGGCAAGTAATGTACCGATTGACAAAGGGAATTGTGTACAGGTTTACCTGAATCCTCAACATCGTGGTTCATCCGATGAGATCATCGTGGAACATGTGGGAGCCAACATGGGTATCCAGATCCCGTTGTTGGTTATTGGCCAGAGAGCTGTCTCCATCATGTCTGCATGATTCCCGAACCCATAGGGTCTACACACTTAAGGTTCGATGACGCTAGGGTTATAAGGAAGATTTGTATGTGATTACCAAATGTTGTTCGGAGTCCCGGATGAGATGCCGGACGTCACGAGGAGTTCCGGAATGGTCCGGAGGTGAAGATTTATATATGGAAGTCGTCGTACGGTCACCGGAAATATTTGGGGGTATACCGGTATTGTACTGGGACCACCGGAGGGGTTTCGGGGGTCCACCTGGAGGGTCCACCTTCCCCGGAGGGCCTTATGGGCTGTAGGTGGAAGGGAACCGGCCCCTAAGGGGGCTGGGCGCCATCCCCCCTAGGGCCCATGCGCCTAGGGTTGGGGGGAACCCTAAAGGGGGCGCCCCCCTTGCTTGGGGGGCAAGCCCCCTCCCCCTTAGCCGCCCCCCTAGATCTCATCTAAAGGGGCCGGCCCCCTTCCTACTTCTCCCTATAAATAGAGGGGTGAAGGGAGGGCTGTAGCACCACATCTAAGGCGCATCCCCTCCCCTCCCCAACACCTCTCCTCCCCGTGACCTTGGCGAAGCCCTGCCGGAGAACTGCCACTCCATCACCACCACGCCGTCGTGCTGCTGCTGGAGCCTTCTTCCTAAACCTCTCCCTCCTCCTTGCTGGATCAAGGCGCAGGAGACGTCACCGGGCTGCACGTGTGTTGAACGCGGAGGTGCCGTTGTTCGGCGCTTAGATCGGAATCCACCGCGATCTGAATCGCTACGAGTACGACTCATTCATCCGTGTTGTAACGCTTCCGTGTCGAGATCTTCAAGGGTATGAAGATGCACTCCCCTCTCTCTCGTTGCTAGTTTCTCCATAGATTGATCTTGGTGATGCGTAGAAATTTTCTAATTTCTGCAACGATCCCCAATAGTCAGTTTCTCTCGGAGCAGCCAACCAGCTACTGGTTGTAGGGGGCGGCTATTATGGCCTAGGGAGCAGCCCGACATGATAAGACATAAATACCCTTCAATGATATGATCGTTAGGTGGATAGGATATCTTGGATAGCTGGCGCATAGCACAACAATGGTTGGAAATTTGAGCTCTCAAATTCCTCAGGACTATCATGTTCCTCACTTGTAGGCAATCCGCACTAGCGAATTCCCAACTCCTCAGTCAAAACAAATTCCTCAGAGAACAGAAGAACTTCGTCTCTATCACTAAGGAAATTGACTGAACTGTATGTGATTTCTAATGGCTTCACTCTAAAGAATTGGGAATGTATAGGCTTTGAGATGAGCATCACTTGGAAGGTGTTTCCTTAGTTTTACCTCGACCCCCTTTAACAGTTCGGTGTTTCCTATGACTCAAGAAAGAGAAAATGAAACTACGAAAACAAAAGTCTTCACGCTTCATAGTCCTTGCATTAATATCAAAGTCTTTAAGGTCACACCAATTTCCTCAGTTTCAAAGTCTTCAAGAAAACCAAAGTCTTCAAATGAAGACATTCATTTTTAGGGCTCGACTTTCATCGTAAATATCAAACTCCTCATAGACTTATAGAGCCTCCGTACACTCACAAAAACATTGGTCCCTTACCCTATAAGTCTTCAATACACCAAAATCACTAAGGGGCACCAGACGCACTTACGCTTTAGTATTGTTCTCAAGATCAGAGGGCATTGATATGTCTCCAAGGTATATACTTTTCCAAACAATTTTGCCCTGGTTTTGGACTCTAACTTGCATGATTTGAATGAAACTAACTCGGACTGACGCTGTTTTCAGCAGAACTTCCATGGTGTTGTTTATTGTGCAGAAAACAGAAGTTCTCGGAATGACCTGAAAATCCACGGAGATAACTTTTGGAAAATATAAAAAATACTGGCAAAAGAATCAAGGCCAGGGGCCCACACCCTGTCCACGAGGGTGGGGCGTGCCCCCTACCCCTAGGCGTGCCCCCCTATCTCGTGGGCCCCCTAATGCTCCACTGACCTCAACTCCAACTCTATTTATTCCGTTTCGCAGAGAAAAAAATTAGAGAGAAAGTTTCATCGTGTTTTACGATACGGAGCCGCCGCCAAGCCCTAATCTCTCTCGGAAGGGCTAATCTGGAGTCCGTTCGGGGCTTCGGAAAGGGGGATTCGTCGCCGTCATCATCATCAACCATCCTGCATCACAATTTTCATGATGCTCACTGCCGTGCGTGAGTAATTCCATCGTAGGCTTGCTGGACGGTGATGGGTTGGATGAGATTTACCATGTAATCAAGTTAGTTTTGTTAGGGTTTGATCCCTAGTATCCACTATGTTCTGAGATTGAAGTTGCTATGACTTTGCTATGCTTAATGCTTGTCACTAGGGTCCGAGTGTCTTGATTTCAAATCTGAACCGATTTTGTTTTCATGAATATATGTGAGTTCTTGATCCTATATTGCAAGTCTATAGTCACCTATTATGTGTTATGATCCGACAACCCCGAAGTGACAATAATCGGGATACATCTCGGTGATGACCGTAGTTTGAGGAGTTCATGTATTCACTAAGTGCTAATGCTTTGGTCCGTTCTCTATTAAAAGGAGGCCTTAATATCCCTTAGTTTCCACTAGGACCCCGCTGCCACGGGAGGGTAGGAAAAAAGATGTCATGCAAGTTCTTTTCCATAAGCACGTATGACTATATTCGGAATACATGCCTACATTACATTGATGAACTGGAGCTAGTTCTGTGTCGCCGTTACAACTATTACATGAGGAATCACATCCGACATAATTATCCATCACGGATCCAATGCCTACGAGCTTTTCACATATTGTGCTTTGCTTATTTACTTTTCCATTGCTACTGTTACAACTACTACAAAACTGCTATCGTTACTTTTGCTACTGTTACCATTACTACCATACTACTTTGCTACTAAATACTTTGCTGCAGATACTAAGTTATCCAGGTGTGGTTGAGTTGTCAACTCAACTGCTAATACTTGAGAATATTCTTTTGGCTCCCCTTGTGTCGAATCAATAAATTTGGGTTGAATACTCTACCCTCGAAAACTGTTGTGATCCCCTATACTTGTGGGTTATCAGGCATCTTATTATAATTTACATAAGATTTGTTTTAGGAATTACCATAATTATTAGAGGAATTAGTAGGAAACATCCTAGGGTTGAAATTACCTCTATACGCGTTATTACCAAAATAGTTCCTACCAACAAAATTCACATCCATAGATTTATTAGTATTCTCAATCAAATTGGACAAAGGAATATCATTAGGATCAATAGGAGCACTATTAATAGCAAACAATTTCATAAGTTCATCCATCTTTCCACTCAAAAAATTAATTTCTTCAATCGCGTGCACTTTTTTACTAGTAGAGGATCTTTCGGTGTGCCATTGAGAGTAATTAGCCATAATATTATCTAGGAGTTTCGTAGATTCTCCTAATGTGATTTCCATAAAAGTACCTCCCGCAGCCTTATCTAAAATATTTCTAATGCTTCAATCTGGCATAAATTTTTTGTATGATCATCCATAAACTCAAACCATGCGTAGGGCAATTTCTTATCATCAATTTCATCCTCTCCGAAGATTGTGCAACATGTTCATGATCAAGTTTCTTAAAATTAATTATATCGTTCCTAAAGGAGATGATCTTAGTAGGAGGAAAATACTTGGAAATAAAAGCATCTTTACACTTGTTCCATGAAACAATACTATTTTTAGGTAAAGATGAAAACCAAGTTTTAGCACGATCTCGTAGTGAGAACGGAAATAGCTTCAATTTAACAATATCATTATCCGCATCTTTCTTATTTTGCATATCACACAACTCAGCGAAAGTATTTAGATGGGATGCTGTCGGATTATGGGATCCGCAAACCCTTGAGAGGTTCGAACTCTGGGGTGCGTGCGGAGATCTCAACCTACCCAGCCTGCCTACTCGCGATCCTCCTAAGCCTAGCGCGTCAAGCTCAATGGGACAAAGGGACACAGCAGTTTTATCCTGGTTCAGGCCACCCTTGTGGTGTAATACCCTACTCTGGCGTTTTGGTGGATTGCCTCGAAGGGCTGAGGATGAGCTAATATAGTGGATGAACAAGCCTCGGGAGGTGAGGTGTTCTTGAGATGGTGTGGTGTATGCTAGTTCTACTTCTTCTCCCCTCTATGGTGGTGGCTAGTCCTATTTATAGTGGCCTTGGTCCTCTTCTCAAATATGAGCGGGAAGGGATCCCACAACAGCCGGATTTGGAAGGGGACAAGTAGTACAGTCTACCCTCACAAAAGTAGTCTTCGTCTGCGAAAAGCCTCTGGTTGTGACGCTACGGTGGGCTCGTCGATGACCTCCATCATGCTGTCCTAGCGGTCTTGGTCTCCTTGCACCAGAATGGAAACCTTTGGCTGGTTCCTCGGGACTCCGCATCTATGGCTTGCCTCCTTTGCACCGAAGAGGAAAACCTGCGCTCTGGGCCCGCATGGCGGCTGCCTGGCCTTGGTCGTCATGGCTCACGTCATCTGAGCCTCGCGAGGTAACCTGCATGGAACTCTTCGCACCTCAGGAGCCAGCCTGAGGAGGCGGTCGCCTTGGGGGTCTTGGCGTTGTCCGCCTCGCGAGGCTTGGCCCCTCGCGAGGGTCATGCGGTGTTGGTATTAAAGCTGGGTCGTACCAGGCCTTCGATGGAGACACGTGGTGGGCCGCAGGCAGGCAGGGCTGGATACCCCCAAATCCAGGACGCCGACAGATGCGGCATCTTCACTATGAAGGCCGGAAAAACGTTCTTTCATAACAAGATTCAACAAAGTGGCATTAATTTCATAAGATTCTGCACTATTGGCAGGAGCAATTGGAGTACAAATAAAATCATTATAATTAGTATTGGAAAATCACACAATTTGGTATTTTCTTGAGACATCATGACAAAGCTAGCAATCTAACACATGAGCAACCAAAAAGCAAAGGAAAAGACGAACGGAAGAAGGGCGAATAAAAGGGCAAATCTTTTTGTATTTTTCTGAAAATCATTTTCGAAGTGGGGGGGGGAGGAAAATGAGAGGCAAATGGAGAATAAGGTAATGCAAGATATGAGAATTTATGATGGGTACTTGGTAGGCTTGATCTAGACCTCCGCGGCAACAGTGCCAGACATTCTTCCTTCTACTTCTTGAGTTTGCGTTGGTTTTTCCCCTGAAGAGCAAAGGGTGATGCAGCAAAGTAGAGATAAGTATTTCCCTCAGTTGGAGAACCAAGGTATCAATTCAGTAGGAGGTACAAGCAAGTCTCTGATCTATGCACATGCACAAACAATCAAACACTTGCACCCAACGCGATAAAGGGGCTGTCAATCCCTTCATGGTCAATTGCAATGGTGAGATCTGATAGAGATAGGTATAAAAGATTGCTAAAACATAGAACTAAATAAATGTAAATAAATTGTAGAAAGGTATTTTTGGGTTTTTGGTTTATAGATCTAAAAATATATGATGGAAAATAGACCCCGAGGCCATAGGTTTCACTAGAGGCTTCTCTCTTGAAGCCAAATAATATGTTGGGTGAACAAATACTGTCGAGCAATTGATAGAAAAGTGCAAAGTTATGATGATATCCAAGGCAATGATATGCATATAGGCATCATGTCCGTGTCAAGTAGACCAGAGCGATTCTGCATCTACTACTATTACTGCACACATCGACCGCTATCCAGCATGCATCTAGAGTATTAAGTTCATAAAGAACGAAGTAACACCTTAAGTAAGATGACATGATGTAGAGGGATAAACTCAAGCAATATGATGAAAACCCCATCTTTTCATCCTTAATGGCAATAGTACAATACGTTCCTCGCTACCCCTATTATGTCACTTGGTGAGGACACCACAAAATTGAACACAAAACTAAGCACCTCTCCCATTGCAAGAAATACCAATCTAGTCACTACAAAAAAAAGACACATCCGTGAAATTTTGGGCCGAACGAAAAAAAATTCTGTCGTACATATGACACTTCTATGATGATAATTGTGACAAAACCCGGTATCATCATAGATGTGGTGGGATCCTACTTCTATGACAAAAAATCATGACAGAAAATGGGCTTTTCGTCCTGGGCGGGCCGGAGACACAGCTGCATGACATTCTTTGGTCCGTCCATGACGGAAAAAATCGTGGTAGAAGCAATGGCGAGGAAAATTTTGGGGAGTTCCCGGTTACGGTGGGAGGTCGGGGACCGAGCCATGCGCGTTTCTCTCGTACACGTACGCGTGTGTGTGCAAGGCGTTGGCTCAAACTGAACCAGAGCGAGGCGTTGGGATCTAAATGAACCCGAGCAATTGCACTGCAGGCTATGCCTTACTGAACCCGAGCGATCAATCGATGGCTGTTAACTGAACCTGATTGAGCAATTCCTTCGCTACTGCTACGAACTAAAGCCGGTCGATTGGATCAACAGTGAGCGTTGCGGGGGGGTTTGGATGAACAGTGAGCGGTGGAGTTGCCTTTGGATGAACAGGACCCCGTGGTGTGGAGGGCTGGATGAACAGTAGACGGTGGAGGGGTGCCTGTGGAGGGGTGGTTGAACAGTAGCCGATGGAGTAGCGCGCGGTGGAGGCTGGATGAACAGGAGACCGTGGAGGCTGGAGGAGGTCGACGGTAGCCCGTGGAGGCTGGAGGAGGTCGACGGTGGAGATGAACAGTATCCCATGGAGTCCCATTTTGTGGTACGCCACACCCCTCCCGATGAACAAGACCCCTGTTTCGACCATAGCGCTCCAACACAAGTCCGTTTCGTCCGTTTTGCGGTACGCCACACCCCTCCCAATCAACAGGACTCCTGTTTCGACCGTAGGAGGTCCGTTTCATCCGTTTTGCGGTACACCCCACCCTTCCCGACCAACAGGACCCGCGTTTCGACCGTAGGAGGTCTGTTTCCTCCGTTTTGTGGTACACCACACCCCTCCCAATAAACAGGACCCCCGTTTCGAACATGGCCGGTCGAACACAAGGCCGTTTCCTCCGTTGTGCGGTATGCCAGGCCTTGTTCCCATCGCCTGTTCTGTCCAAGCCCTCCCGATGAACACGACGATGCATTCCGTTCCGACCCAGCTGGTTGGCTCCCCATGAACACGACGACGACGCTGTTTCTCCATTCCGACCCAGCCATGAACACGAGCCCTGGCCGTACGTATGCGCGAGTAGGCGTTCGAGACCCCACCCGTATGTACACATATGTGGCCATATTTTCTTTCTTGCACCCTGGCCGTCGTACGTACGTGTACATGCTACGTGCGCACCTCTACAATGACCAGTCTGTACGTACACATTCGCGACCAGAATGACAACGCTATGTACGCTTTGACCAGGTGGGTCCCGACTGTCTGGCACTTCCTTGCTTGCGAAGATGTAGCTGGTGGGTCCCAGTAGTCAGGGGGCGACTCTTTTTTTCCGGATGCACTTCCTTGCGTGCGAAGATGTAGCTGGTGGGTCCCAGTAGTCAGAGGGCGAATCGTTTTTTTTCTGGACGCACTTCCTTGCGTGCGAAGATGTAGCTGGTGGGTCCCAGCAGTCAGGGGGCGAATTGTTTTTTTCCCGGACGCACTTCATTGCGTGCGAAGATGTAGCTGGTGTGTCCCAGCAGTCAGGGGGCGAATCATTTTTTTTGCAAAATACGGTGGCCCGTCCGGTGGTTCTCGCTGTCAGGTGGAGGAATAATTATTTTGCATGTAATAAGGAGGCACTTCCTTGCGATCGCCGTGGACCCAGCTGTCAGCCTCTCCACGTACAGTCCACGTCCGATGGGAGTCGTTCCTTGACCATGTTGACCACGCCGCACCGAGAGCAACATGGTGGTGGACGATGGCGAGGCCTAGGAAGGGGACGACACGGAGCCGGGGAAGATGCGGCAGTGCATGCACACACGGAGAGGAGTACGAGGGTTCACTGGTTCGGCTGCGCTGCCATCGGCGCAGAATAACAGGGGGTGTGGGTGAGTCGAGGGATGGCCTGGCCAGCGGTGGGAGTAACAGGGGGCGGTGAGGCCTCCGCGGCAGCACAGCTGGCCACGGGAGGCAGGAGCAGGCGGCACGACCGGCGCTGCTTTGGGCGGCTGGAGCAAGAAGACCAGAGATTGAAGAAGCACGACGGCCGTTGGATGGACATCGTACGGTCACTGCAGCTAGAATCGTTTATATTGACTAAGTTGACAAAGCCCTTGGTACGTCAACTAAGTAGGCCCACAGGTCAGCTTCCAAAACGGTGCGCCCCAGATGTTAGGGGGAGGAATCATTTTTTGGGCGGGTGAAGCTAGAATATCCGAGATTGAAGAAAAGCGCGGCATCCGTTGGATGGACATCCAACAGCCACTGCTGCTAGACCCTGTGCTGACTATAAGTTGACAAAGCCTTGAATACGCGTCAACTCTGTTTTTTTAGGGGATGCGTCAACTTAGTAAGGGAAGAACTGTGTGGCAGAGAACTTATAGCCCATTTGAGATATGTAAGAATGTGCATCCCATTTTTGAATTCTAGTGGAATTTACTACAGCCCATTTACAGTTTGTTAAAAGTACAACACATTTCAACCAACCGTTCAAAACAGAATTGAATAAAATTTCCCACATTTTGATGGGATCTGAAATATTTTTATCTCGAAATTTCTAGTCAGATTAAATACAATTTCAATATAATTTTATATTACGTAAAAATCCAACGAAACGTTGTGCTCGCAAAAATTAATGAAATTAAAATTTTCAATATACAAAAATAATATTTTATAAAGTAATTACGTGTTTGGTGCATTTTTAATAGTTACTTCCCAGTTTTTATAACTACATCCCATTTATTATTTCTTAAAGCCCATTTTCTTGTTAAGCCTAATGCATCCCTCCTAGGAAAGATTTGCAGCCTAGCGGGGCGGAGAATAACAACTTGACCTTGCCTGGGTATTCCAAAAAAAATTATAGCTGGGCTATCCATTTTAAGATTGAAAAAAATTAATATCTGGGCTGGATATCTGGCCTGGGCTAGACGGGCCACAGCCCGCCCAGTTAATACCTGCAACTATGTTTTCGTTGTTGTTCAGAGGAGAAAAATTAATATCTGGGCTAAACATCAAAAAACTCTGCAGTGCTCACACCTCAAAAACACAAATACTGCTCGAGCTGCTTGGTCCCAGCTGTCGGCCGCTTCTTGTCCAGTTCTCTCGTTTATTGATACATAGGTTGACAGTGGTGTGGGATCGTGATGTCAGGAAACCAGGAGGAAGCAAACTAAATTATAGTTCTATATATATATATATATATATATATATATATATATAATAAGAAGGCACTTGCGTACGTGAGGCTATGGCCCTGGTGGGTCCCGATTGTCATCCTCTCCGAGTAAAGTCATCTCCTCGCCCACGCGCTTTCCGCCCGAAATAGTGAGCGTCGCCCGCCCCGCTTCCCTGTGCAGGCGATTGCTCCGCCTTCAAACGACAAAAGTGTCGTCCATCCGTCCATCTGCCGCCCACATTAATGATGCACTATTGCCGAGGCGGCTAATCCGGCGCCACGAATTGTTTTGTTTTTGTTTTGCCCGGACGCACTTCATTGCGTGCGAAGGTGTATCTGGTGGGTCCCAGCAGTCAGGGGGGAGACTCATTTTTTTTCGGACGCACTTCCTTGCGTGCGAAGATGTAGCTAGTGTGTCCCAGCAGTTAGTGGGGCGAATCGTTTTTTTTGGACGCACTTCCTTGCATGTGAAGATATAGCTGGTGGGTCCCAGCAGTCAGGGGGGCGAATCGTTTTTTTCCCGGACGCACTTCCTTGCGTGCGAAGATGTAGCTGGTGTGTCCCAGCAGTCAGGGAGCGAATCGTTTTTTTCGCGAAATACGGTGGCCCGTCCAGTGGGTCCCCGCTGTCAGGTGGAGGAATAATTATTTTGCGCATAATAAGGAGGCACTTCCTTGCGACTGCCGTGGACCCAGCTGTCAGCCTCTCCACGTACAGTCCACGTCCGATGGGAGTCGTTCCTTGACCACGTTGACCACGCCGCGCCGAGAGCACCACGGCGGTGGATGATGGCGAGGCCTAGGAAGTGGACGACACGTAGCTGGGGAAGACGCGGCAGTGGATGCACACGCGGAGAGGAGTACGAGGGTTCAATGGTTCGGCTGTGCTGCCGTCGCCGCAGAATTACAGGGGGTTTGGGTGAGTGGAGGGATGGCCTGACCAGCGGTGGGAGTAGCAGGGGGCGGTGAGGCCTCTGTGGCAGCACAGCCGGCCACGGGAGGCAGGAGCAGGTGGCACGACTGGCGCTGCTTTGGGCGGCTGGAGCAAGAAGACCAGAGGTTGAAGAAGCACGACGGCCCCTGGACGTAAATCATACGGTCAGTGCAGCTAGAATCGTTTATATTGACTAAGTTGACAAAGCCCTTGGTAGGTCAACTTAGTAGGCCCACAAGGCAGCTTCCGAAATGGTGCGCCCCAGATGTCAGGGGGAGGAATCATTTTTTGGGCGGGTGAAGCTAGAATATCCAAGATTGCAGAAGAAGCACGGCATCCGTTGGATGGACATCCAACGGCCACTGCTGCTAGAATCCTGTGTTGACTATAAGTTGACAAAGCCTTGCATATGCGTCAACTCTGTTTTTTTAGGGGACGCGTCAACTTAGTAAGGGCAGAAGTGTGTGGCACAGAACTTATAGCCCATTTGACATATGTAAGAATGTGCATCCCATTTTTGAATTCTAGTGGAATTTACTACAACCCATTTACATTTTGTTAAAAGTACAACCAATTTCAACCAACCGCTCAAAACAAAATTGAATAAAATTTCCCACATTTTGATGGGATCTGAAATATTTTTATCCTGAAATTTCTAGTCAGATTAAATACAATTTCAATATAATTTTATATTGCCTAAAAATCCAACGAAACATTGCGCTCGCAAAAATTAATGAAATTAAAATTTTCAATATCTAAAAGTAATATTTAATAAAGTAATTACGTGTTTGGTGCATTTTTTTATAGTTACTGCCCAGTTTTGATAACTACATCCCATTTATTATTTCTTAAAGCCCATTTTCTTGTTAAGCCTAATGCATCCCTCCTAGGAAAGATTTGCAGCCTAGCGGGGCGGAGAATAACAACTTGACCTTGCCTGGGTATTCCTAAAAAAGGTATAGATGGGCTAGCCATTTTCAGATTGAAAAAAATTAATATCTGGGCTGGATATCTGGCTTGGGCTAGACGGGCCACAGCACGCCCAGTTAATGCCTGCAGCGATGTTCTCATTGTTGTTCAGAAGAGAAAAATTAATATCTGGGCTAAACATCAAAAAACACTGGAGTGCTCACACCTCAAAAACACAAATGCTGCTCGAGCTGCTTGGTCCCAGCTGTCGGCCGCTTCTTGTGCAATTCTCTCATTTATTGATACATAGGTTGACAATGGTGTGGGATCGTGATGTCAGGAAACCAGGAGGAAGCAAAATAAATTATAGTTATATATATATATATATAATAAGGAGGCACTTGCGTACGTGAGGCTATGGCCCTGGTGGGTCCCGATTGTCATCCTCTCCAAGTAAAGTCATCTCCTCGCCCATGCGCTTTCCGCCCGAAATAGTCAGCGCTTCCCGCCCCGCTTCCCTGTGCAGGCGATTGCTCCGCCTTCAAACGACAAAAGTGCCGTCCATCCGTCCATCTGCCGCCCACATTAATGATACACAGTTGCCGAGGCGGCTACTCTGGCGCCACACGTCCGTCCCTCCGCCGCCCCCATTGCTACATAAACTGCTGCGCCGGCCATAGCCGCAGTCATCCGCATCCGTTTCCTTTCTCCTGTCCAGACCACTACTGCCCACCATGGCTTCCTCGCGCTCCAGCGCTCTTCGGGACGGGCGGACGACAGACCACAAGGAGATGGCAGCCATTGCTGCGGACCGGCTGGACGGCAGGCAGCCGGAGGACGACGACGTCCCAATGGAGAAAATGGTAATCGACGATCCGGCGCCAACCTCCTCTTCCGCGCCATCCTCGCTAGTGCATTGCTCCATGACCATTGGCGAGGCCCGTGCCCAATATATGGACAGAGTGAGGCAGATGCGTGAGGAGCAGTTCCGGGAGGCGCAGGCCGACGCCGCCTATGACCACCATCTCCTCCAGGAGCACCTGCAGGCGGAGGAGCAGATCGCCATGGAGCGGGCGGAGCAGGAGGCGCTGCTCGACTCCTACCGCTCCGCCCGCAAGGGCCGTGTCGAGCGCTGGCGGTACCGCATGCGGGTGGCGGAGGCTGCGGCCGCCTACAAAGAGGGCGATGAAGCGGGCGAGGCGCTGTTTGGCGAGACCAAGGACGAGGTAGAGGACAATGCCGGCTCCAACGAGTCCCCGCTCCGTTGGCGTCGATGAGGCCCTGCTCCGCCGAGGCCCCATGGCGCCAACAATGAGGCAGAGGACACCGCTGGCTCCGCCGAGGCCCCGCCCAGCCAACAACGAGGCAGAGGACATCGCCGGCTCAGCCAAGGGCCCGCCCTGCCGGCTACGTGGGGGAGGATTTCCACCGCTCTGCCGAGGCGCCTCCCTCTTCCAATGAGAAAGAGGACATCACCGGCTTCGCCGAGGCCCCGCCCCCCTCCCAACGAGGCCGCACCACATAGAAAACGAGGAAGAGTAGAACACGGTAGGTCGCCGCTGCTCGGGTCCAAGTAAGGCCACAGCTGCTACCCTCCAGTTGAAGCCAAGCTAGGCGGGTTGACCATTGACGGCCGGTTAGCTTCTTGGCGGCAACATGGAGTCGGAGAGCTGCGCTGGAGAAGAACGCTGCTTCTACTTAACTGCTGGTGCAGTTGGCTGACTGACACGTGGGCCCAACAAGCCACATGTCAGTTACGCAACTGCACTTGCAGTTAAGTCACTGAAGCTTCTGTTCGGCTCAGCGGGACACAGGGTGGTAGCTTCGGTTAATTAATTATACCTCCATCGCTCCCCTTTTTAGTTGAAGAATGTATGAAATGTAATGAAATCTGGCATGTTTATATGAAATCCGACCGTGTATGAATGAATTTATTTCAATTAGTTCGAATTCCTGTATCACTGGCATTGGATGAACATGCAAAACAATACGTAATAGCATTATTCCTAGGTTGATCACCTCGTTTGCAGCAGTTTCACATGTACTCCCTCCGGTCCTTGCTAGTCTGCATACAAGTTTTGTCTGCAGTCAAAGTATCTCTACTTTGACCAATCTTATACAAAAAAGTATGCACTTTCACAATGTGCGAAGTAAAAAGGAACAGAAGGAGTACAAAGAGTTTGAGCAGCTTTTTAGCGTTTCTGTACGTTGCAATCAAACACACGGGGCTGGCAATTCATAGAGAACATTCAAAACAATCGATGATTATGCATCTCAGCGACTCACATGTCAGAGGCAATATTTACTTCACAACTAAAGAATAAAGAAAAAAATGATTGACGCTGCTGACAGCAAAGGGCGTCCCATTCAAAAATATCAAACGCATGTCTTGCTAAAATCAATGAGCAAAATTTGACAGGTTGTCCCTTTCCAAAATATCAAATACCTACGACTGTGGAATGGGCAGGGATTACCATCAGTTCGGACATTGACATGGCACCTCGTGCTAAATAAACCAGCTGTTCTTTTTGTGCAGTTCCACCAAAATCAACCAAATTCGCGCGTAGCTTGTATGATTTCGCCCTTATATGTTGCAACGCCTTGAACTTGTCGGCACCTCCTTTCTTGTGGTGAAAATGAATGATTCGATGTATTCTTGAACATTTTGTGCAGTTCCCATTGAAATCAAGCTGAGCACCCCTGTTTGCACAAATACAAAAAAGTGATTAGTATAAAGCAAACTGTACTATGAATTGACAGTTTAAACAGGCACCTACATGGTCCATGTAGAGCACACTTTTAGAAAAATGGAACTCACCAGAAAAAATCCTAGAACAACATTGTGCTCGCGCATCACAGGGAAAAAAGGAGATTTGTCAATCCTTCTGAGCTAAAGTTAGTTTGGTCTTGTGGGGAGTAATGTAACCATCCTTCAACTGCTCCTTCTGATGAGAAGATAGACAAGGCTTCTTCATCCTGGCATAATCGGAACTAGTCACTTCACGTACTCCATATTCTTCTTCAGAGGAAGATGATCCTGTTGTGCAAAGACAAGAGGACTACTAAATGCTAGCATCCCTGTTTGCTCGAAAAAAAGGAAAGGAAATATTTAAAACAGCACAGATGAAGCACTTCTCAAGGACAATACCACTTTTTCATGATAGTATCTAAACAGTAGCACAACACCAATAGAGATGACCAAGCTCAATCATATGGATGAAATCAGTGGGCGAGTACCAACCTTTGTTAGGAGGCTTATTGTGTAGAGCATACAAATGAAGCACTTCTCCGGAACCATCTATTTCTATCTACGGTGGTGGCCATGCTTACTATATACTCCTCGATTAGTTTAATGTTTCCAACATCTTTTTGTGCAGTTCCACTAAAATATATGGTATCTTCAAAGAAGATCCCTATTTGCACAAGTAGAGATAATTACGTATTACATTAAGAGTGACATCAAATTAGTGGAAAAACAATATGCTCGTTCCAGCCATCGCAATAAATTAAGATGCAAAACTATATCATTATTTGTGTCATCACAGTTCCAGTGCTTTATTACAGCACCGGAAGATGATTTTTGTTTTTCTTCCGCTTGTTCTTCCCCTTCTTCACTTGGTTCAATAACAGACAAGCTTCGCCTTCAATGTAAGATTTGGCATGTCAATTAGGGAGCACAATTATATTACTAAACTTAATTTTCTGATGAAAGTGGCAAAATACAGGCCAACAGTTGTGAAAGATCCTTATCTTAACTCAGTGGGATATTACGGTGCACATACAGATTGGAAGTGTTGTCTCCATTTGTGCAGTTCACGAAAATCAAGCAACATTATCGTACAAGTAGCACAACATATGAAAGCACACCGCAGAATCATGTGAAAGAAGGCTAGTACTGACCTCTCATGATGCAGAATTCAAACAACTCACAAGAACAAGATTTGAACCAAATTTGCCAACACGGATAGGAAGTAAGATCTCCTCTTGTGCAGTTCCACTAAGATCAAGCAATCAAGCAACATTGTCGGTGTGACATTTTGGTTGAACAGCACAAAACACTCTTAAAACAAAAGTGTTTTGTGCAGCGAAACAAAAGGTCACAATGGCAACGAGGTGAAGTAGATAACCCTGTTTACATAGAGGTGCAAAGGAAACAATTAGTAGTAAACAGTGGATGACACAGAAGCCAAAAAGAAGAAGCATCTACCTTATCTAAATGGGAAAGAAAGCAAGACAGTAGCATTTCTCAGACGGTGGCATTGATTAATATTAGCATAGAGATTATATTAACAATAAGATCCATTTATTTTCTATCGCTCGCCGATCATCGGGCAAGTCTGTCAAAGTCCATACTTTGTTTTCATACATGGATCCTATCTCGAATTGCATGGCTTCAAGCCATTTGTTGGAATCTGGGACCGCCATCGCTTCTTCAAAGTTCGAAGGTTCACCGTTGTCTAACAACATGATTTCTAGGACAGGGTTGCCATACCATTCTGGTGTGGAATGTGTCCTTGTGGACCTACGAAGTTTAGTAGCAACTTGATCCGAAGTACCTTGATCATCATCATTAACTTCCTCTCTAGTCGATGCAGGCACCACAGAAACATCTTCCTGAGCTGCGCTACTTTCCGCTTCAAGAGGCAATACTTCATCAAGTTCTACTTTCCTCCCACTTACTTCTTTCGAGAGAAACTCTTTCTCCAGAAAGGACCCTTTTTGGAAACAAAGATCTTGCCTTCGGATCTGAGGTAGAAGGTATACTGTCGGTGTCAAAACTGGCGGATCTCGGGTAGGGGGTCCCGAACTGTGCGTCTAGGCGGATGGTAACAGGAGACAAGGGACACGATGTTTTTACCCAGGTTTGGGCCCTCTCGATGGAGGTAAAACCCTACTCCTGCTTGATTGATATTGATGACATGGGTAGTACAAGAGTAGATCTACTACGAGATCAAGGAGGCTAAACCCTAGGAGCTAGCCTATGGTATGATTGTTGTTCGTCCTATGGACTAAAACCCTCTGGTTTATATAGACACCGGAGAGGGCTAGGGTTACACAGAGTCAGTTACAATGGTAGGAGATCTACATATCCGTATTGCCAAGCTTGCCTTCCACGCCAAGGAAAGTCCCATCCGGACACGGGACGAAGTCTTCAATCTTGTATCTTCATAGTCTTGGAGTCCGGCCAATGATGATAGTTCGGCTATCCGGACACCCCCTAGTCCAGGTCTCCCTCAGTAGCCCCTGAACCAGGCTTCAATGACGACGAGTCTGGCACGCATATTGTCTTCGACATTGCAAGGCGGGTTCCTCCTCCGAATAATTCAGAGAAGATTGTGAACACTAGGATAGTGTCCGGCTCTGCAAAATAAATTCCACATACCACCGTAGAGAGAATAATATTTACACAAGTTTAATCCGCTGAAGTATTTTGTGGCATGATGTCACGCCGCGGCCAAGCCTTTATTCATTTTTATTATTCCACCTCAGCGCGTTTAGCAAAGCGGTTTCCTTGGCACGTCTTGTCGAAGCAGAGATCGTGTCCCCTTATTCCGGGATTCTCATCAATACGGACGTGGGTAACCCAACCGCGCCATAGATTGTGGCGCTTGGGAGATAAGCGAGTTTTACCAGGCTGGTGGGGTCGCACAATTTCGTCCGCCCATATATAAGGGGATAAGGATCCACATCTTACCTACGCCTTCTTCCTCCTTTGCTTATCCATCTCCGCGCACTCGATCTCCAGCGCCCAAGTCCGCACATCTCACCTCAACCTTCTCCAGCCATGTCCGGAGCGGGAGGCAAGTGGATGGCCTCCTCCGTTACGGAGGGGCACATCAAGAAGCTGCGTAGCGCCGGATATTTGTCCAGCGATATCGAGCACCGGCTCCCCGACGAGGGGCAGCTCATCCCCACCCCCAGGCCCCATGAGAGGGTGGTATTCCTTCCCCATTTCCTCCGCGGACCGGGCTTCCCACTCCACCCCTTTGTCCTTGGGCTCATGTTCTACTACGTCCTGGATTTCCATGATCTGGCCCCGAATTTCATCCTCAACATCTCGGCATTTATCGTCGTGTGCGAGGCTTTCCTCTGCATCCAGCCCCACTTCGGCTTGTGGCTAAAGACCTTCAATGTCAAGCCGAAGGTTGTGAAGGGTAGCCAAACGGAGTGCGGAGAAGCCATGGTGGGCAAGATGCCCAACGTCACTTGGCTCGAGGGCGCCTTTGTGGAAACCATCAAGGGGTGGCAATCGGGGTGGTTCTACATCACCGAGCCGCGTGACCCTGAATGGGCAGCGGCCCCCGAATTCAGATCTGGCATCCCATGCGGCTCACTTCCTGGAAAGAGAAGGGCCTACTGTGGGGTAATTCGGAAGAGCTGACCGGACTCCAATCCTGTCTCCAAACCCTGGTGAACAAGAAGCTCAAGATTGTCAACGTAATCCAGGTCATGATCATCCGCCGGATTCTCCCCTGCCAACAACGGGACTTCAACTTGTGGGAGTTCGATCCGGCACAGCAGCAGCCTTTGAGCGGGCTCTTCGACACTACGTACGAAGAGGCCTGGAGGGTGCTGTTCAAGGGCGCCGAGGCTCCCGCATCTGCTACCGAAGATCGCGGATTCAGCTCGCAGCGTCCGGCTGGCGAGGTAAGCCATGTTATCCTTTATGGGACACTTGCTTTTCATAGTTTGACTCTATGTGGGATCTAAACTCCCAATACCTTTAACAGGCCTGGCAGGAGACATCCGGACAGGTTAACTGTCCGGCTCCCCTTCCAGAAGACCCAGCGGATGCCCGTTTGACAGGGCTGCTGGTCCCGGCACCTTACGTGGTGCCGGAGAAGAAGGCCAAGAAGAAGGCCACGGGAACCCGGAGGAGTTCCCGGCGTCAGGTGTTATCGGATTCATCATCCGATGACTCCGAGGCGGACTCCTCCCATGAGGACGAGGAGGAGAAGAAGGAGGCCTCTCCCCCAGCGGGGGGAGAGAAGAAGAGGAAGTCCTCCCCAACGGGGGAGGCCGAAGGGTCCAAGAAGGGAAGGACCCTTCCCCCGGACTGTTCCACCAACGCCGACAACGGAGACGAGGAGTGGCCCTCAAGGGCCAAGCCCCTGGCGAGATCGTAAGTATCCAGACTCCTGAATAACTCATAATTTTCTTTTTATCTCATAGCATCTTTTAACGCCGCATACAACCCTGTAGTCCGCCCAAGGACGATCTTCCCGCTTCGTCGAGCGGGTCCTTGGGTACGTCGGATGTGAATAGCACTTCACTTCCGGCCGCCTCCTCCCCTCGTGACGCCGATGATGCCGAGGTGGGATCCGGGAAAGGGACCCACCAGGAGGAGGAGGCCCCGGAGGTGCCGCAGGGCAACCTCCTGGACTTTGGATCAGACTCCGCACCGGAACCTGCAGTGGTTCCGTAGTCCGGCGGGAGGCCCCTTCGTAAGAAGGGCAAGACTGTGATGCCGGCAACCTCCGTCCAACCAGAGGCGCCGGATAACTTGCTGGAGGCGCTCAACGGCGCTTCCATCGAAGAGGAACACCGCACTGTCATGAGTGCGGTGATTCAGAAGGTTCAGCTTGCCAAGAGCGGGCAGACCGAAGCCTGCAGCAGCTTTCTAATAGGCTTTGAGGTAAGAAATTTAAGTTATGTAAAATAGTACTGCATAGACAGTAGCCCGTGATGCTCGGTTCGGTGTTCGGAAAGAAATGCCGAACTGAGGATCTAAAAAGATATACGCAGGAGTCTTAACAAAAATATGTCAATATGGGAATGCAGGCTGCGTGCTGACCTCTGCCGCACTGACTGCGGAGGTCAATGCTTTAGTCGGATCGGATTCGATGAAAAGGGTCCTTATGAAGGGTAAATAGCAATTGGCATATCACGTGTGGTTTTGGCGTAGGTAAGAAACGTTCTTGCTAGAAACCTATAGCAACCACGTAAATACTTGCAACAACAATTAGAGGACGTCTAACTTGTTCTTGCAGCATATGCCGTGTGATGTGATATGACCAAAAGGATGTGATGAATGATATATATGTGATGTATGAGATTGATCATGTTCTTGTAATAGGAGTCACGACTTGCATGTCGATGAGTATGACAACCGGCAGGAGCCATAGGAGTTGTCTTAATTTATTGTATGACCTGCGTGTCATTGAATAACGCCATGTAATTACTTTACTTTATTGCTAAACCATAGTAGTAGAAGTAATAGTTGGCAAGACAACTTCATGAAGACACGATGATGGAGATCATGGTGTCATGCCGGTGATGATGATGATCATGGCGTCCCGAAGATGGAGATCAAAAGGAGCAAAATGATATTGGCCATATCATGTCACTATTTGATTGCATGTGATGTTTATCATGTTTTACATCTTATTTGCTTAGAACGACGGTAGCATAAATAAGATGATCCCTCATAAAATTTCAAGAAAGGGTTCCCCCTAACTGTGCACCGTTGCGAAGGTTCATTGTTTCGAAGCACCACGTGATGATCGGGTGTGATAGATCCTAATGTTCGAATACAACGGGTGTAAGCCAGATTTACACATGCAAAACACTTAGGTTGACTTGACGAGCCTAGCATGTACAGACATGGCCTTGGAACACAAGAGACCGAAAGGTCGAACATGAGTCGTATAGTAGATACGATCAACATGAAGATGTTCACCGATGATGACTAGTCTGTCTCACGTGATGATCGGACACGGCCTAGTTCACTCAGATCATGTATCACTTAGATGACTAGAGGGATGTCTGTCTGAGTGGGAGTTCATTAAATAATTTGATTAGATGAACTTAATTACCATGAACTTAGTCTAAAATCTTTGCAATATGTCTTGTAGATCAAATGGCCCACGCTAATGTTGCCCTCAACTTCAACGCGTTCCTAGAGAAAACCAAGCTGAAAGACGATGGTAGCAACTATACGGACTGAGTCCGGAACTTGAGGATCATCCTCATAGCTGCCAAGAAAACATATGTCCTAGATGCACCGCTAGGTGAAGCACCCGTTTTCCCAGCAACTCAAGACGTTATGAACGCCTGGCAGTCGCGTAGTGATGATTACTCCCTGATTCAGTGCGGCATGCTTTACAGCTTAGAACCGGGGCTCCAAAAGCATTTTGAGTAGCACGGAGCATATGAGATGTTCCAACAGCTAAAAATGGTTTTCCAAGCTCATGCCCGGGTTGAGAGATATGAAGTCTCCGACAAGTTCTACAGTTGTAAGATGGAGGAGAATGGTTCTGTCAGCGAGCACATACTCAAAATGTCTGGGTTGCACAACCGCTTGTCTCCGCTGGGAGTTAATCTCCCAGATGACACTGTCGTGGACAGAATCCTCCCGTCGCTTCCACCTAGCTATAAGAGCTTTGTGATGAATTTCAATATGCAGGGGATGGTGAAAACCATTCCTGGGGTATATTCAATGCTGAAATCAGCAGAGGTGGAGATCAAAAAGGAACATCAAGTGTTGATGGTCAATAAAACCACTAGTTTCAAGAAAGGCAAGGGTAAGAAGAACTTCAAGAACGACGGCAAGGGAGTTGCCGCACCTGGTAAACCAGTTTCCCGGAAGAAGCCAAAGCATGGACCCAAACCTGAGACTGAGTGCTTTTATTGCAAGGGAAACAGACACTGTAAGCGGAACTACCCCAAGTACTTAGCGGACAAGAAGGCCAGCAACACCAAAGCTATATGTGATATACATGTTATTGATGTGTACATTACCAGTACTCGTAGTAGCTCCTAGGTATTTGATACCGGTGCGGTTGCTCATATTTGTTACTCAAAACAGGAGCTACGGAATAAGCAGAGACTGGCAAAGGACGAGGTGATGATGCGCGTAGGGAATGATTCCAAGGTTGATGTGATCATCGTCGCCACGCTACCTCTACATATACCTACGGGATTAGTTTTAAACCTCTATAATTGTTATTTAGTGCCATCTTTGAGCATGAACATTGTATATGGATCTCACTTAATACGAGATGGCTACTCATTTAAATCCAAGAATAATGGTTGTTCTATTTATATGAGAGATATGTTTTATGGTCATGCCCCGCTGGTCAATGGTTTATTCTTAATGAATCTCGAACGTGATGTTACACATATTCATAGTGTGAATACCAAAAGATGTATGGTCGATAATGATAGCCCACATACTTGTGGCACTGCCGCCTTGGTCACATTGGTGTCAAGAACATGAAGAAGCTCCATGCAGATGGACTTTTGGAGTCTCTTGATTACAAATCATTTGACACATGCGAACCATGCCTCATGGGCAAAATGACCAAGACTCCATTCTCCGGAACAATGGAGCGAGCAACCAACTTATTGGAAATCATACATACTGATGTGTGCGGTCCAATGAGCGTTGAAGCTCACGGAGACTATCATTATGTTCTCACCCTCACTGATGACTTAAGTACATATGGGTATGTCTACTTGATGAAACACAAGTCTGAGACCTTCTAAAAGTTCAAGGAATTTCAGAATGAGGTAGAGAATCAACGTGACAGAAAAATAAAGTTCTTACGATCAGATCGTGGGGGAGAATATTTGAGTCACGAAATTTGGTACGCACTTAAGGAAATGTGGAATTGTTTCACAACTCACGCCGCCTGGAATACCTCAGCGTAACGGTGTGTGAGGGAGTCCTGGATTAGGGGGTATCCGGACAGCCGGACTGTGTACAACGTCCGGACTATTGAAGCGTGAAGATACAAGACTCAAGACTTTGGCCCGTGTCCGGGTGGGACTCTCCTTTGCGTGGAAGGCAAGCTTGGCGATCCGAATATTGTGTTTCCTTTCTTGTAACCGACTCCATGTAAACCCTAGCCCTCTCCGGTGTCTATATAAACCGGAGAGGTTGGTCCTTAGAAGGCCGATCACATTTACAATCATACCATCATAGTCTAGCTCTTAGGGTTTAGCCTCTACGATCTCGTTGTAGATCTACTCTTGTACTACCCATACCATCAATATTAATCAAGCAGGAAGTAGGGTTTTACCTCCATCGAGAGGGCCCGAACCTGGGTAAACATCTGTGTCCCTTGCTTCCTGTTACCATCAGCCTTGACGCACAGATCGGGACCCCCTACCCGAGATCCGCCGGTTTTGACACCGACATTGGTGCTTTCATTGAGAGTTCCTCTGTGACGTCGCCGCAAGGCTCGATGGCGCGTCTCATCGTCAAGGACCACATTACCTCAGAGGGAGCTTCGGCTGTAGGCCAGACGCTCCGACTCGGCAGCTTTATCATGGCCGCCCCATCGGCGGTAGCGCCGACGATGGCCTCTCGGGTCATCAATCATAACCTTCGCGTCAGTTCAGAACTGGCCAAACAGATGGATCCAATGGAGCTCTCCTCCCTTAATGAACTCTTGGATCGCATCGCCGCTCTAGGAGTCGCTACAAACTATGACCGTATTGGGCTTAAGCCCGACCGAAGGGACATCAGGTCCCCGCCGGCCACCCATGAGATAGCGATAGTGGAGGAACCACACACGGATTGTCCCTCGACTTTGAGGACGAATTATGTTCGGATTGCCGAACTCCTTGAGCCGAAAACCTGCTCAAAGGAAAACATGACCCAGGCCCCGGAGTTAGAATCGGGCTTTGGGCCAAAGAAATTGGGCGGCATTCCGGATTCTGAGATGTTAAGCTCGGGACCGCCCGCGCACTTGGGTGTTAGATCTGATCATAATTCAGATTCTGCTAACAACACCTATGTGGACTTAAACTGTCTCTCCCGCATCAGGCAAGAGCACCAGGAAACAGTACATCATTACTGGGCCAGATTCCTCCTTGTGCTTAACAAGGTCAAGGACTACCACGAGGAGAACATGGTCTCATTCTTCTGCAAAAACTGCACGGATGAAGGGCTCCTCAATGCTATGAGCCACCGCGACATAGTACGCTTCACGGACTTGGCAATCATAGTACGGAAGTACTGTGCGATGGAGAGCGCTTGAAAGACCCAAACAGAATTTTGGGATAGTACTGCTCTCACCAAGACCTTTGTCTGAACTAAACGAACGAACTCTCGTAAGTCGTCCGATCCAATCCTCAAGAAACCAAAGCCCACCCCAGGGCGGGGATCCATATTGGAAGAATGGCTCGACGGGCCATGTAAGCTCCACAGTACTCCGGATACAATACCAACTCATAGCCTTAGGGCATGTTGGATACTCCGGTAGGTGGCGAAAAGTGGCGAGGATCTTCTTGTAAGCCATAAAGCGGAACAACATCCTACCAGCGGACACACTATGGTACTAACAGTCTTCGAGACTTTCTCCTCGAACAACAGGCGCAAGCGAGCTCATCAAAGCTCTGCGGAAATTTGCCATGTGGCAAAGATAAACCCCTGGAATGACACTGCTATAACTTTCAATGCCAGTGATGAACCTCGATTCCAGACTGTCAGGGCACCGGCCGCTTTGGTCCTTAGCCCAATCGTGGATGGCTTTCGGCTCACCAGAGTACTCATGGATGGCATAAGTGGGTTAAACTTGATCTATGAAGAAACCTCAACAAAATGGAAATTGATAAAGGCCGCATTGAGCAAAGCGGCACCACCTTCAGGGGAATCATCCCTACTCGGGAAGCGCGGTGCGCGGGAAAAATCACACTCGATGTGGTATTCGGCACCCCGGAGAATTATAGGTCCGAAGAAATCACATTCCAAGTGGCTCCCTTTAGCAACGGATACCATGCTCTTCTAGGGCGGGACGTGTTTAAAAGCTTTCAAGCTGTACCCCATTACGGGTACATGAAGCTTAAAATGCCCAGACCCAACGGAATCATCACTCTAGCCAGTGATCCGGACGTCGCACTTAGCGCCGAAAACAAAACCGCAACACTAGCCCTGGAAGCATTATCTGAAGCCCTAGCAGCCGAAGAGTTAACACCACTGCGGGCCACCATGGACAGGGACGACGTGATACTCGACAAACGATCCAAGTCCACTTCATTTAAACCTGCAGACGAGATAGTCAAATTCCAAGTCCACCCAACGGACCCCGCGAAGACAGCATCCATTGGGACATAATTGAGCCCCGTGATGGATGCCGCACTGCGAGATTTCTTACGCAAGAATTGGGACATTTTCGCCTAGCACCCTTCGGACATGCCAGGCATCCCACGCCGGCTGCCGAACACAACCTCAATAGACTAAAGGGATACAAACCAGTCAAACAGACCCTAAGGCGGTTTTCAGAACCCAAATGGCAAGCCATGGGGGAAGAGCTAGCCAAGCTGCTTGAGGCTGGATTCATCATAGATATTAAACATCTCGATTGGCTGGCAAATTTGGTAATGGTACCAAAAAAGGACAAATCCTGGCGCTTATGCGTCGACTTGAAATACCTCAACAAGGCTTGCCCCAAGGATCCCTTTCCCCTCCCTCGCATCGATCAAATTATCGATGCCACAGCTGGACACGACTCGCTGTGTTTTCTCAATGCATACTCCGGATACCATCAAATAAAGATGACAGAGTCTGACCAAGCTGCAACAGCTTTTATAACACCATATGGCCCTTTTTGCTTCAACACTATGCCCTTCGGGCTCAAGAATGCCGGCTCAACCTATCAACGCATGATTCAAACATGCCTGGAAAAAAATCGGCAAAACAGTGGAAGCATATGTGGACGACGTGGTCATAAAAACTAGACACGTCGAAACCCTAATAGATGACTTGAGGCTTACATTCGATAACCTCCGGACATACGACATCAAGTTGAATCTGGAAAAATGCGTTTTCGGTGTCCCCTCGGGGAAGCTGCCGGGCTTCATTCTTTCCCATAGAGGAATCGAAGCGAATCCAGCAAAAATCCGAGCTCTGTCACAGTTGGCTACACCAACAGACCTCAAGCACATCCAGAAGCTAGCTGGATGCGTGGCCGCTTTGAGCCGCTTTATATCCATGCTAGGAGAGAAGGCGTTGCTTCTTTACCGCCTCCTTCGGCACACCGAACACTTTGTATGGACGGATGCAGCCGCGGCCGGACTCGATGAGATAAAGACCTTATTGGCTAATAATCCAGTCCTAACAGCGCCAAACATTGGCGAACCTATTTTACTATACATAGCTGCAACACATCAAGTGGTAAGCGCAGTGCTCGTCGTCGAACGAGAGGTGGACGGATACAAATTCCCGCTTCAAAAGCCGGTTTATTATGTATCCACGGTCCTCACCCCATGCAAATCCCGATACCCACACTACCAAAAAATAGCATACGCGGTCTTCATGGCATCCCGGAAGCTAAGACACTACTTTCAAGAGTGTTCGATTACCGTCGCCTCCGAAGTACCACTCAATGACATAATTAATAACCGTGACGCTATGGGCCGGATTGCTAAATGGGCTATCGAGCTCCTCTCGTTCGACATAATATACAAACCACGGCGAGCCATTAAGTCGCAAGTACTGGATGATTTTGTCGCCGAATGGACAGAAGCCGAACTCCCTAAAGAGTACGATGCATACTCCAACTGGATCATGCACTTTGACGGCTCCAAAATGCTGGCCGGACTGGGAGCAGGGTTAGTCCTGACGTCTCCCACCGGGGATGCGGTCCAGTACGTCCTACAAATATTATAAACAGACTCCAACAATGCAGCCAAATATGAGGCTCTGTTGCAAGGTCTTAGGATGGCAGTCTCTATGGGCATCCAACGCCTGGAAGTGCGCGGGGATTCGAACCTCGCAATATCACAAATAAATGGAGACTTTGATGCCAAGGATCCGAAAATGGCGGCCTATCGTAATGTCGTCCTCAAAATGTCAGCTCGGTTCGAGGGGCTCGAATTCCACCATGTGGCTCGAGAAAACAATCAAGCGACGGACGTCCTCGCCCGCATCAACGCCAAGCGCGACCCTGTCCAACCTAATATATTCCTGGAAAGGCTGTTCAAGCCATCTGTAGTATGGGAAGGGGAGTCCGGCAATACCAGCATGGATCCAAACACACCCCCAGACTCCGAACCATCAGACACAATCGGAGGCTCTGCCACCGAAATAACATCTTCGGCCCACGAAATCATGGCCGTAATCGCCCCGTGGACCGAGCCTCTCTTGGCCTACCTAAACAGGCAGGAGCTCCCCGAGGACCAAAACGAAGCACGCTGCATAGTGAGGCGCTCTAAAGCTTACAAGGTCCGCGAAGGGGAACTCTATAAGAAAAGCGCGACCGGAGTGCTCCAAAGGTGCATCTCCGAAGAGGAAGGGCGGCAACTCTTGGCTGAAATCCATGCCGGACTGGGCGGACATCACGCTGCGGCTCGAGCGCTAGTCAGCAAGGCCTTCTGTACAGGCTTCTATTGGCCAATGGCCTGAGCAGACGCATAGGACCTCGTCCAACATTGCGTCAGTTGCCAGCTCTTCGCCAATCAGAGTCATATGCCCCCTACCGCTCTCCAAACAATCCCCATAACTTGGCCCTTCGCGGTCTGGGGGCTGGATATGGTCGGACCTCTTAAAGGGGGAAGCCATAAGAAAAAATACTTATTGGTCATGGTGGACAAATTCACCAAATGGATAGAAGCCAAAGCAGTTAAAATAGCCGAATCCGGACCAGTAATAGACTTCATATCCGGGGTCGTACACCGGTACGGTGTCCCCCACAGCATCATCACTGATAATGGCTCAAATTTCACTGCCTATGAAGTGAAAACCTGGTGCGGCAAAATGGGCATTAAGCTCGACTACGCTTCCATCTACCACCCTCAAACAAACGGCCAGGTCGAACGGGCAAACGGTCTCATCATGAGCGGCATCAAACCCAGACTAGTGCGATCTTTAACAGAATAAGATACGCACTGGGTAGAGGAGCTCGACTCCGTACTCTGGGGGCTGCGGACCACACCGAATCGAACCACCGGATATACACCATTTTTATGGTGTACGGTGCAGAAGAAGTACTACCCTGCGACATAATACATGATTCGCCATGCGTACGCATGTACGAAGACAAGGAAGCCGTGTTAGATCGGTAGGATAACTTGGATGCCCTGGAGGAGGAGCGTGATGTCACAAAATCCCGTTCCGCATTCTATCAGCAGCAGGCTCGATGATATCAAAGTAGAGAAGTGCGGGCCAAAACTTACAATATTGGAGAGCTCAGTCTGCGCCTACTGGAGAAGAAGAAGGACAAACTCAAACCCAAGTGGGAAGGTCCCTTCGTCATTGACAAAGTCCTCACAGGAGGGGCGTACCGTCTACGTAATGCATCCGATAACAGACTCGAGCCGAACCCATGGAACGCGGCCAGACTCCGGAGATTCTACGCCTAACGCCGAACTAAGTGTTCGTCTCCTTACCCCTCCTTTTTAATTATGCTCCACCTCTTTTTCTCTCCTTTCTCGACCCTTTTTCTCTTCACACAAAGTATTTAATATAGTGCGGACTCCCGAATCATTCCGGCCGTACTAGGTGTGTAAGCTGTACCTGGGGGCTTCCTATTTCGGAACTAGACATAATTACTTTAAATGACTTTTTTCCCATCGCATATGCGTTCTTTTTCCATATGTGCCTTTTCTTCACCATTATATGCATCGATATGACTTAAGATGTGGCCAAGCTAGGTTGCCTGGCTCTTGTGTTTACACCCTACGTTCCCGTTAATTCGGCTAGGGCATAAGGGGAGCACCTCTGCGATTGTTACTGCCGGTGCCGGATGTGTACCTCAGACTGGGTGAAGCCGAAAGCTAGTTTACTTAAGAGAATATTCGATCGGTGAACAAAGGATGTATACGTTGGTTACAACAAAAAACCCAGAAGCTTTATATCTTGCGCCATCATTCGCAGTCCGGACATGTGCAACGACACATGCATTCCCAGGGAAAGGAACCCTTAACGGAACTATTCTCGCTGGAAGATGTTTCTTGCTATCCATGCAATATAACATAACTAGTTGGGTACTTGTCTGTTCAAGCACTTATGACCCCTACGCATGGTCTCCACGCATACCCCGGTTCTTGTATAACCGAGCGGGTATTCGGACACACCCCGGACTATAGGATCCGGGGGCTGAAGCGAAAAGGTCCGCCACGACAAATGATTTCAATCCGGCTAGGGGCTATTTATGCCAATTAAATTACAAAGTCACTGAGACTGACTATATTCCTCCTCTATACCATCTAACAGGCTATCTAGCCTACAATCCTGTTGAGAATACTTAGCGGCTAACGCTACCTGGTCATATACCAGACTCACGGGAATTTCTTGCCCATCAGGCCCCGCCGGTTCTACTTCGGCCATATGGTTCGGGTCTAGCTTGGTGTAGCGCGTCTTCACCATCACCCAGGCTTCTATTGCTCCTTGCCGGCATGCTGATATCTTCCACAGACGGAAGCGCCGCCGGGCTCCTTGAAGCAGGTCCACAAGCTCCCCCATGCCATTCGGCAGGAGGCTTGATGGCCACAAGGCCTGAGCAACGCCGTGCATCACCTGCTGAGTACGCTCGTGCAACTGCAAAAGTTCTTGCAGCAAATCACCTGCAGATGAGGGCATCTCCTCTTCAGGGCGACCCGTTAACATTCCTGCAGGTAAAAAAATTTCAAGAACCTTCCTCGCCGAACTATCAAATAGTTCGCTTGAGCTCTTACCATAAATGCCGCGTCGAAGCTTCTTGTTCTCCTTCACGGAGTCCGCCAGTTGAGCGCGGACGTCCTTTAATTCCACGTCCAGACGAATATTGGCATCTTGTAGCTTGTTCTTCTCTTGCGTCACTTGCGTAAGGATGTGCTCGCCAGCCTTTAGCTGCCGTTGGAGATGCGAGTCGTCACCCATTATGCCCTCCGGATTCACCCCGGGATTGTCTGCCAAATTTTCTGTTGGACTAACCGCACTAGCCATTTACTAACTAGTACATCTGCATATAATGGAGACAAATATTACCAGAGGGGGCCTTTCGGGATCCCTCTAACTTGGCTACCGCATCAGTCAGCTGGGCCTTGCATGCCTCCAGCTCCCACGCCAATTGTTCATTCTTGTCCACCAGGACCTGTGCATATATTGATCCTTCAAACAGTTGTCCCAACTATTCCAAGTCTCAGGGGCTACTGCTATGTATACTTATCAAAATTTCTTACCCGTATGTCTTTGGTATACTGGTTTGTCGCCTGGGCAAGCCCGCCTCGAGCATCTCGGACATATGCGTCCGCCGAATTGAAGGCATTAAAAGCCTTTTCGGAAAAGATGTTATTCCAGAGCACGGCCCTCTGGCGCCGGTGATTCATGGTGCTCTCCACTTTGGAGTTTGTGGCCGAACACATATCTGCATCCTCCATCGGGGAGCTATGCGGTGCTAGCCCCGTGTCCGCCTCCGTCCTCGAAGCCGGTTCTGGAACCCGGCTGGTGGAGGCGTGATTGGTGGGGTCTCCGGATATAGTCCGGTTATTCCTCTTCCTACAGACACAAAGGGCGCCGTCATACTTCAAATTCTGTAATTACAGGACAGGTTATTACTTTACCTCTGTAGAGGTGTGTCAACCCTCACCGCCTTCCTCTTGAGCCTGCCCGATCCGGACGCCCGTGGTTGACAAGTCCCGAGGGGCTCGGCCCCTCGCTCCGGTCGTCGTTTCTGCAAATAGAATGACACCTCAAGGATAAATTATATTAAGCCCTCTTCGGAGAATAGGGTTTTTAGTTCGGCTTACCTGCGACGCGGGGAGCAGTCCAGGGTAGTCGGCCGTAATGGCCACTAGGGCGCCATCCTAGCTCGATTGATAGAATACCCCGTTGACAAGCTCCACAGTGATATCCGGATCAACTTTGAGTCCCGGATCTAGGGCCCTTCCAGGGTCCTCTGGTTGCGGGGAGGGGCTGAAGATTCCTTCTACGGCCCTCTTCAGTTCCTGCCCAGAAGCATTGATGCAAGTAATCTTAGCGGAAGAATGCTAGAGTAAGTGAAGCATGGAAAAGAATGGCAACTTACCCACTCTGGGGGGTTGTACATGGAGAATCCATCCCGCGTTTTTATGCGAAAGAATTCCTCCTCTTCTCTTTTGAAAAAATTGGACAATATCCTTGCCAAAGTGGCAGCAGAGTCCGGACCCTTACGGCCGCAGCGGGTGGCGTCGTCTTCCCCGTTGAAATGCCACATGGGCTTCCCTCGATATTGGAGCGGTTGCACTCCCCGCCTTATGCATATCGCCATGACCTCGACTATCGTCAGTCCGTATTTGGCCAGTAACTTTATCCTGTTCATCAGGAGGTATATTTCCCTTGGGTCCTCCTCTTGAGGGCCCCGGGGACGCCAGCTTAGGCGTGCCCTCGGCGGGGCGTTGCTGAACTTGGGGAGACCTGTCCGGATTGGATCCGGAAGGGGAACGTCGTCTATATAGAACCACTCTGAAGGCCAGTTTTATGGTGCCTTCTCAGGAGTGCCGGACAGGTATCCGATCTTGGCAATGCGCCATACTTCGGCCCCGCCCACTTGACATAGGGACTCTCCCCGGGTGCGGGGGATGATGCAGAACAGCTTCCTCCATAATCCGAAATGTGGTTCGCAGCCTAAAAATAGCTCGCAAAGTGCGACATACCCCGCTATGTGCAGAATGGAGGCCGGGTTAAGATTGTGTAACTGGAGGCCGTAGAACTCTAGGAGCCCGCGGAGAAATGGGTGGATAGGAAACCCGACGCCCCTCAGCAAATGCGGGATGAGGCATATACGCTCCTCCGGAGATGGGTTAGGTGATCCCTCAGCTTGTTCCCCTCCGTCATAAGTGGCTATTCCAGCTCAGACGGGGACCATGAACGCGGTGGGAGAAACCCTTGGGTTTGTAACTCTACCAAACGGCTATGTGGAACTGAACACTCTCCCCGATCCCCTGACTTGGAACGAGAAGGGCGAGCAGAAGAGCTACGACGGCCGGCCATGATGGAATGGTTTTTCGCGGAGCAATCTGTTGGATGCTAGCCTTGGGAGGAAGAGTGAGGTTTGGATCCGAGAATCCCCGTACCTTCAAATAGACGGTTGGCCCGGAGGATTGAGGGTGGCAAATGCAAAAATGCCTCGACTCCTCGCATTCGCTTGACACATGGAGATGGTCATTACTGAGGCACTGAAGCCGAGGAGCACGACATTGATTGGTGGCTGGACACTATTCATCATAACAGGTATGTTGGAGTATTCGGAGAAGGAACCCGCCTTGCAATGCCGAAGACAATACTGTGCGCCGGACTCATCGTCATTGAAGCCTGGTTCAGGAGCTGCTGAGGGAGTCCTGGATTAGGGGGTATCCGGACAGCCGGACTATATACAACGTCCGGACTATTGAAGCGTGAAGATACAAGACTCGAGACTTCGGCCCGTGTCCGGGTGGGACTCTCCTTTGCGTGGAAGGCAAGCTTGGCGATCTGGATATTGTGTTTCCTTTCTTGTAACCGACTCCATGTAAACCCTAGCCCTCTCCGGTGTCTATATAAACTGGAGAGGTTTGTCCTTAGAAGGCCGATCACATTTACAATCATACCATCATAGGCTAGCTCTTAGGGTTTAGCCTCTACGATCTCGTGGTAGATCTACTCTTGTACTACCCATATCATCAATATTAATCAAGCAGGAAGTAGGGTTTTACCTCCATCGAGAGGGCCCGAACCTGGGTAAACATCTGAGTCCCTTGCTTCCTCTTACCATCAGCCTTGACGCACAGATCGGGACCCCCTACCCGAGATCCGCCGTTTTTGACACCGACAGTGTGTCCGAACGTCGTAATCGCACTCTATTTGATTTGGTGCGATCTATGATGTCTCTTACCGATTTACCGCTATCATTTTGGGGATACGCTCTAGAGACAACTACATTCACTTTAAATAGGACACCGTCTAAATCCATTGAGACGACACCATATGAATTATGGTTGGGAAGAAACCTAAGCTGTCGTTTCTAAAAGTTTGGGGATGCGATGCTTATGTCAAGAAACTTCAACCTGAAAAGCTCGAACCCAAGTCAGAAAAATGCGTCTTCATAGGATACCCTAAGGAAACCATTGGGTATACCTTCTACCTCAGATCCGAAGGCAAGATCTTTGTTGCCAAGAATGGGTCCTTTCTGGAGAAAGAGTTTCTCTCGAAAGAAGTAAGTGGGAGGAAAGTAGAACTTGATGAAGTCTGCCTCTTGAAGCGGAAAGTAGGGCAGCTCAGGAAGATGTTTCTGTGGTGCCTACACCGACTAGAGAGGAAGTTAATGATGATGATCAAGGTACTTCGGATCAAGTTGCTATTGAACTTCATAGGTCCACAAGGACACGTTCCACACCAGAATGGTATGGCAACCCTGTCCTAGAAATCATGTTGTTAGACAACGGTGAACCTTTGAACTATGAAGAAGCGATGGCAGGCCCAGATTCCAACAAATGGCTTGAAGCCATGCAATCCGAGATAGGATCCATGTATGAAAACAAAGTATGGACTTTGACAGACTTTCTTGATGGTCGGCAAGCGATAGAAAATAAATGGATCTTTAAGAGGAAGACGGACGCGGATGCTAATGTTACCATCTATAAGGCTCGGCTTCTCGCTAAGGGTTATCGACAAGTTCAAGGGGTTGACTACGATGAGACATTCTCACCCGTAGCGAAGCTGAAGTCCGTCCGAATCATGTTAGCAATTGCCGCATTCTATGATTATGAAATATGGAAAATGGATGTCAAAACGGCATTCCTTAACGGCTACCTTAGGGAAGAATTGTATATGATGCAGCCCGAAGGTTTTGTCGATCCTAAGAATGCTAACAAGATATGCAAGCTCTAGCGCTCCATCTATGGTCTGGTGCAAGCATCTCGGAGTTGGAACATTCACTCTGAGGAAATGATCAAAGCGTTTGGGTTTATGCAGACTTATGGAGAAGCCTGCGTTTACAAGAAGGTGAGTGGGAGCTCTGTAGCATTTCTCATATTATATGTGGATGATATACTATTGATGGGAAATGATATAGAACTTTTGGAAAGCATAAAAAGGCCTACTTGAATAAGTGTTTTTCAATGAAGGACTTGGAGAAGCTGCTTACATATTAGGCATCAAGATCTATAGAGATAGATCGAGATGCCTCAGAGGTCTTTCACAAAGCACATACCTTGATAAGATATTGAAGAAGTTCAATATGGATCAGTCTAAGAAGGGGTTCTTCCCTGTATTGCAAGGTGTGAAATTGAGCTCGGCTCAAAGCCTGACCACGGTAGAAGATAGAGAAAAGATGAGTGTCATCCCCTATGCCTCAGCCATAGGGTCTATTATGTATGCCATGCTGTGTACCAGTCCTGATGTAAACCTTGCCGTAAGTTTGGTAGGAAGGTAGCAAAGTAATCCTGGCATGGAACACTGGACAATGGTCAAGAATATCCTGAAGTACCTAAAAAGGACTAAGGATATGTTTCTCATTTATGGAGGTGACGAAGAGCTCTTCGTAAAGGGTTACGTTGATGCTAGCTTCGACACAGATCTGGATGACTCCAAATCACAAACCGGATACATGTATATTTTGAATGGTGGGGCAGTAAGCTGGTGCAGTTGCAAGCAAAGCGTCGTGGCGGGATCTACATGTGAAGCGGAGTACATGGCAGCCTCGGAGACAACACATGAAGCAATCTAGATGAAGGAGTTCATTACCGACCTAGGAGTTATTTCCAATGCATCGGGCCTGATGACTATCTTCTGTGACAACACTGGAGCTATTGCCCTTGCCAACGAGCCCAGGTTTCACAAGAAGACCAGACACATCAAGCGTTGCTTCAACTCCATTCTTGAAAATGTTCAAGATGGAGACATAGATATTTGTAAAGTGCATCGGACCTGAATGTCGCAGATCTGTTGACTAAACCTCTTCCACGAGCAAAACATGATCAACACCAGAACTCTATGGGTGTTCGATTCATCACAATATAACTAGATTATTGACTCTAGTGCAAGTGGGAGACTACTGGAAATATGCCCTAGAGGCAATAATAAAATGGTTATTATTATATTTCCATGTTCATGATAATTGTCTATCAATCATGCTATAATTGTATTGACTGGAAATCATAATACATGTGTGAATACATAGACCACAACATGTCCCTAGTGAGCCTCTAGTTGACCAGCTCGTTGATCAACATATGGTCATGGTTTCCTGACTATGGACATTGGATGTCATTGATAACGTGATCACGTCATTAGGAGAATGATGTGATGGACAAGATCCAATCCTAAGCATAGCACAAGATCGTGTAGTTCGTTTGCTAAAGCTTTTCTAATGTCAAGTATCATTTCCTTACACCATGAGATTGTGCAACTTCCGGATACCGTAGGAATGCTTTGAGTGTACCAAACGTCACAACATAACTGGGTGGCTATAAAGTTGCACTACATGTATCTCCGAAAGTGTCTGTTGGGTTGGCACGAATCGATACTGGGATTTGTCACTCCATATGACGAAGAGGTATCTCTGGGCCCACTCGGTAATGCATCATCATAATGAGCTCAATATGACTAAGTAGTTGGTCACGGGATCATGCATTACGGAACAAGTAAAGTGACTTGCCGGTAATGAGATTGAATGAGGTATTGGGATACCGACGATGGAATCTCGGGCAAGTAATGTACCAATTGACAAAGGGAATTGTGTACAGGTTTACCTGAATCCTCCACATCGTGGTTCATCCGATGAGATCATCATGGAACATGTGGGAGCCAACATGGGTATCCAGATCCCGTTGTTGGTTATTGGCCAGAGAGCTGTCTCCATCATGTCTGCATGATTCCCGAACCCATAGGGTCTACACACTTAAGGTTCGATGACGCTAGGGTTATAAGGAAGATTTGTATGTGATTACCGAATGTTGTTCGGAGTCCCGGATGAGATGCCAGACATCACGAGGAGTTCCGGAATGGTCCGGAGGTGAAGATTTATATATGGAAGTCGTCGTACGGTCACCAGAAATATTTGGGGGTATACCGGTATTGTACTGGGACCACCGGAGGGGTTCCGGGGGTCCACCTGGAGGGTCCACCTTCCCCGGAGGGCCTTATGGGCTGTAGGTGGAAGGGAACCGGCCCCTAAGGTGGCTGGGCGCCATCCCCCCTAGGGCCCATGCACCTAGGGTTGGGGGGAACCCTAAAGGGGGTGCCCCCCTTGCTTGGGGGGCAAGCCCCCTCCCCCTTAGCCGCCCCCTAGATCTCATCTAAAGGGGCCGGCCCCGTTCCTCCTTCTCCCTATAAATAGAGGGGTGAAGGGAGGGTTGTAGCACCACATCTAAGGTGCATCCCCTCCCCTCCCCAACACCTCTCCTCCCCGTGACCTTGGCGAAGCCCTGCCGGAGAATTTCCACTCCATCACCACCACGCCGTCGTGCTGCTGCTGGAGCCTTCTTCCTAAACCTGTCCCTCCTCCTTGCTGGATCAAGGCGCAGGAGACGTCATCGGGCTGCACGTGTGTTGAACGCGGAGGTGCTGTTGTTTGGCACTTAGATCGGAATCCACCGCGATCTGAATCGCTACGAGTACGACTCATTCATCCGCGTTCTTGTAACGCTTCCGTGTCGAGATCTTCAAGGGTATGAAGATGCACTCCCCTCTCTCTCGTTGCTAGTTTCTCCATAGATTGATCTTGGCGATGCGTAGAATTTTTTTAATTTCTGCAACGATCCCCAATAGTCAGTTTCTCTCAGAGCAGCCAACCAGCTACTGGTTGTAGGGGGCGGCTATTATGGCCTAGGGAGCAGCCCGACATGATAAGACATAAATACCCTTCAATGATATGACCGTTAGGTGGATAGGATATCTTGGATAGCTGGCGCATAGCACAACAACGGTTGGAAATTTGAGCTCTCAAATTCCTCAGGACTATCATGTTCCTCACTTCTAGGCAATCCGCACTAGCGAATTCCTAACTCCTCAGTCAGAACAAATTCCTCAGAGAACAGAACAACTTCGTCTCTATCACTAAGGAAATTGACTGAACTGTATGCGATTTCTAATGGCTTCACTCTAAAGAATTGGGAATGTATAGGCTTTGAGATGAGCATCACTTGGAAGGTGTTTCCTTAGTTTTACCTCGACCCCCTTTAACAGTTCGGTGTTTCCTATGACTCAAGAAAGAGAAAATGAAACTACGAAAACAAAAGTCTTCACGCTTCATAGTCCTCGCATTAATATCAAAGTCTTTAAGGTCACACCAATTTCCTCAGTTTCAAAGTCTTCAAGAAAACCAAAGTCTTCAAATGAAGACATTCATTTTTAGGGCTCGACTTTCATCGTAAATATCAAACTCCTCATAGACTTATAGAGCCTCTGTACACTCACAAAAACATTGGTCCCTTACAATATAAGTCTTCAATACACCAAAATCACTAAGGGGCACCAGACGCACTTACGCTTTAGTATTGTTCTCAAGATCAGAGGGCATTGATATGTCTCCAAGGTATATACTTTTCCAAACAATTTTGCCCTGGTTTTGGACTCTAACTTGCATGATTTGAATGAAACTAACTCGGACTGATGCTGTTTTCAGCAAAACTGCCATGGTGTTGTTTATTGTGCAGAAAACAGAAGTTCTCGGAATGACCTGAAAATCCACGGAGATAACTTTTGGAAAATATAAAAAATACTGGCAAAAGAATCAAGGCCAGGGGCCCACACCCTGTCCACGAGGGTGGGGCATGCCCCTACCCCTAGGCGTGCCCCCCTATCTCGTGGGCCCCCTAATGCTCCACCGACCTCAACTCCAACTCTATTTATTCCGTTTCGCAGAGAAAAAAATCAGAGAGAAAGTTTCATCATGTTTTACGATACGGAGCCGCCGCCAAGCCCTAATCTCTCTCGGAAGGGCTAATCTGGAGTCCGTTCGGGGCTTCGGAAAGGGGGATTCGTCGCCGTCATCATCATCAACCATCCTGCATCACAATTTTCATGATGCTCACTGCCGTGCGTGAGTAATTCCATCGTAGGCTTTCTGGACGGTGATGGGTTGGATGAGATTTACCATGTAATCAAGTTAGTTTTGTTAGGGTTTGATCCCTAGTATCCACTATGTTCTGAGATTGAAGTTGCTATGACTTTGCTATGCTTAATGCTTGTCACTAGGGCCCGAGTGTCTTGATTTCAAATCTGAACCGATTTTGTTTTCATGAATATATGTGAGTTCTTGATCCTATCTTGCAACTCTATAGTCACCTATTATGTGTTATGATCCGACAACCCCGAAGTGACAATAATCGGGATACATCTCGGTGATGACCGTAGTTTGAGGAGTTCATGTATTCACTAAGTGCTAATGCTTTGGTCCGTTCTCTATTAAAAGGAGGCCTTAATATCCCTTAGTTTCCACTAGGACCCCGCTGCCACGGGAGGGTAGGAAAAAAGATGTCATGCAAGTTCTTTTCCATAAGCACGTATGACTATATTCGGAATACATGCCTACATTACATTGATGAACTGGAGCTAGTTCTGTGTCGCCGTTACAACTATTACATGAGGAATCACAACCGACATAATTATCCATCACTGATCCAATGCCTACGAGCTTTTCACATATTGTGCTTTGCTTATTTACTTTTCTGTTGCTACTGTTACAACTACTACAAAACTGCTATCGTTACTTTTGCTACTGTTACCATTACTACCATACTACTTTGCTACTAAATACTTTGCTGCAGATTCTAAGTTATCCATGTGTGGTTGAGTTGTCAACTCAACTGCTAATACTTGAGAATATTCTTTTGGCTCCCCTTGTGTCGAATCAATAAATTTGGGTTGAATACTCTACCCTCGAAAACTGTTGTGATCCCCTATACTTGTGGGTTATCAGGCATCTTATTATAATTTACATAAGATTTGTTTTAGGAATTACCATAATTATTAGAGGAATTAGTAGGAAACGTCCTAGGGTTGAAATTACCTCTATACGCGTTATTACCAAAATAGTTCCTACCAACAAAATTCACATCCATAGATTTATTAGTATTCTCAATCAAATTGGACAAAGGAATATCATTAGGATCAATAGGAGCACTATTAATAGCAAACAATTTCATAAGTTCATCCATCTTTCCACTCAAAAAATTAATTTCTTCAATCGCGTGCACTTTTTTACTAGTAGAGGATCTTTCAGTGTGCCATTGAGAGTAATTAGCCATAATATTATCTAGGAGTTTAGTAGATTCTCCTAATGTGATTTCCATAAAAGTACCTCCCGCAGCCTTATCTAAAATATTTCTAGATGCTTCAATCTGGCATAAATTTTTTGTATGATCATCCATAAACTCAAACCATGCGTAGGGCAATTTCTTATCATCAATTTCATCCTCTCCGAAGATTGTGCAACATGTTCATGATCAAGTTTCTTAAAATTAATTATATCGTTCCTAAAGGAGATGATCTTAGTAGGAGGAAAATACTTGGAAATAAAAGCATCTTTACACTTGTTCCATGAAACAATACTATTTTTAGGTAAAGATGAAAACCAAGTTTTAGCACGATCTCGTAGTGAGAACGGAAATAGCTTCAATTTAACAATATCATTATCCGCATCTTTCTTATTTTGCATATCACACAACTCAGCGAAAGTATTTAGATGGGATGCTGTCGGATTATGGGATCCGCAAACCCTTGAGAGGTTTGAACTCTGGGGTGCGTGCGGAGATCTCAACCTACCCAGCCTGCCTACTCGCGATCCTCCTAAGCCTAGCGCGTCAAGCTCAATGGGACAAAGGGACACATCAGTTTTATCCTGGTTCAGGCCACCCTTGTGGTGTAATACCCTACTCCAGCGTTTTGGTGGATTGCCTCGAAGGGCTGAGGATGAGCTATTATAGTGGATGAACAAGCCTCGGGAGGTGAGGTGTTCTTGAGATGGTGTGGTGTATGCTAGTTCTACTTCTTCTCCCCTCTATGGTGGTGGCTTGTCCTATTTATAGTGGCCTTGGTCCTCTTCCCAAATATGAGCGGGAAGGGATCCCACAACAGCCGGATTTGGAAGGGGACAAGTAGTACAGTCTACCCTCACAAAAGTAGTCTTCGTCTGCGAAAAGCCTCTGGTTGTGACGCTACGGTGGGCTCGTCGATGACCTCCATCATGCCGTCCTAGCGGTATTGGTCTCCTTGCACCAGAATGGAAACCTTTGGCTGGTTCCTCGGGACTCCGCATCTATGGCTTGCCTCCTTTGCACCGAAGAGGAAAACCTGCGCTCTGGGCCCGCATGGCGCCTGCCTGGCCTTGGTCGTCATGGCTCACGTCAGCTGAGCCTCGCGAGGTAACCTGCATGGAACTCTTCGCACCTCAGGAGCCAGCCTGAGGAGGCGGTCGCCTCGGGGGTCTTGGCGTTGTCCGCCTTGCGAGGCTTGGCCCCTCGCGAGGGTCTTGCGGTGTTGGTATTGAAGCTGGGTCGTACCAGGCCTTCGATGGAGCCACGTGGTGGGCCGCAGGCAGGCAGGGCTGGATACCCCCAAATCCAGGATGCCGATAGATGCGCCATCTTCACTATGAAGGCCGGAAAAACATTCTTTCATAACAAGATTCAACAAAGCGGCATTAATTTCATAAGATTCTGCACTATTGGCAGGAGCAATTGGAGTACAAATAAAATCATTATAATTAGTATTGGAAAATCACACAATTTGGTATTTTCTTGAGACATCATGACAAAGCTAGCAATCTAACACATGAGCAACCAAAAAGCAAAGGAAAAGACGAACGGAAGAAGGGCGAATAAAAGGGCAAATCTTTTTGTATTTTTCTGAAAATCGTTTTGGAAGTGGGTGGGGGGGAGGAAAATGAGAGGCAAATGGAGAATAAGGTAATGCAAGATATGAGAATTTATGATGGGTACTTGGTAGGCTTGATCAAGACCTCCGCGGCAACAGTGCCAGAAATTCTTCCTGCTACTTCTTGAGTTTGCGTTGGTTTTTCCCCTGAAGAGCAAAGGGTGATGCAGCAAAGTAGAGATAAGTATTTCCCTCAGTTGGAGAACCAAGGTATCAATCCAGTAGGAGGTACAAGCAAGTCTCTGATCTATGCACATGCACAAACAATCAAACACTTGCACCCAACGCGATAAAGGGGCTGTCAATCCCTTCACGGTCAATTGCAATGGTGAGATCTAATAGAGATAGGTATAAAAGATTGCTAAAACATAGAACTAAATAAATGTAAATAAATTGTAGAAAGGTATTTTTGGGTTTTTGGTTTATAGATCTAAAAATATATGATGGAAAATAGACCCCGAGGCCATACGTTTCACTAGAGGCTTCTCTCTTGAAGCCAAATAATATGTTGGGTGAACAAATATTGTCAAGCAATTGATAGAAAAGTGCAAAGTTATGATGATATCCAAGGCAATGATATGCATATAGGCATCATGTCCGTGTCAACTAGACCAAAGCGATTCTGCATCTACTACTATTACTGCACACATCGACCGCTATCCAGCATGCATCTAGAGTATTAAGTTCATAAAGAACGAAGTAACACCTTAAGTAAGATGACATGATGTAGAGGGATAAACTCAAGCAATATGATGAAAACCCCATCTTTTCATCCTTAATGGCAACAGTACAATACGTTCCTCGCTACCCCTATTATGTCACTGGGTGAGGACACCACAAAATTGAACACAAAACTAAGCACCTCTCCCATTGCAAGAAATACCAATCTAGTCACTACAAAAAAAAGACACATCCCTGAAATTTTGGGCCGAACGAAAAAAATTCTGTCATACATATGACACTTCTATGATGATAATTGTGACAAAACCCGGTATCATCATAGATGTGGTGGGATCCTACTTCTATGACAAAAAATCATGACAGAAAATGGGCTTTTCGTCCTGGGCGGGCCGGAGACGCAGCTGCATGACATTCTTTGGGCCGTCCATGACGGAAAAAATCATGGTAGAAGCAAGGGCGAGGAAAATTTTGGGGAGTTCCCGGTTACGGTGGGAGGTCGGGGGCCGAGCCATGCGCGTTTCTCTTGTACACGTACGTGTGTGTGTGCGAGGAGTTGGCTCAAACTGAACCAGAGCGAGGCGTTGGGATCTAAATGAACCCGAGCGATTGCACTGCAGGCTATGCGTTACTGAACCCGAGCTATCGGTCGATGGCTGTTAACTGAACCTGATTGAGCGATTCCTTCGCTACTGCTACTAACTAAAGCCGGTCGATTGGATCAACAGTGAGCGTTGCGGGGGGGGGGGGGGTTTGGATGAACAGTGAGCGGTGGAGTTGCCTTTGGATGAACAGGACCTCGTGGTGTGGAGGGCTGGATGAACAGTAGACGGTGGAGGGGTGCCTGTGGAGGGGTGGTTGAACAATAGCCGGTGGAGTAGCGCGCGGTGGAGGCTGGATGAACAGGAGACCGTGGAGGCTGGAGGAGGTCGACGGTAGCCCGTGGAGGCTGGAGGAGGTCGACGGTGGAGATGAACAGTATCCCATGGAGTCCCGTTTTGTGGTACGCCACACCCCTCCCGATGAACAAGACCCCTGTTTCGACCGTAGCACTCCAACACAAGTCCGTTTCGTCCGTTTTGCGGTACGCCACACCCCTCCCAATCAACAGGACTCCTGTTTCGACCGTAGGAGGTCCGTTTCATCCGTTTTGCGGTACACCACACCCTTCCCGACCAACAGGACCCCCGTTTCGACCGTAGGAGGTCCGTTTCCTCCGTTTTGCGGTACACCACACCCCTCCCGATAAACAGGACCCCCGTTTCGAACGTGGCCGGTCGAACACAAGGCCGTTTCCTCCGTTGTGCGGTATGCCAGGCCTTGTTCCCATCGCCTGTTCCGTCCAAGCCCTCCCGATGAACACGACGATGCATTCCGTTCTGACCCAGCTGGTTGGCTCCCCATGAACACGACGACGACGCTGTTTCTCCATTTCGACCCAGCCATGAACACGAGCCCTGGCCGTACGTATGCGCGAGTAGGTGTTCGAGACCCCACCCATATGTACACATATGTGGCCATATTTTCTTTCTTGCACCCTGGCCGTCGTACGTACGTGTACATGCTACGTGCGCACCTCTACAATGACCAGTCTGTACGTACACGTTCGCGACCAGAATGACAACGCTACGTACGCTTTGACCAGGTGGGTCCCGACTGTCTGGCACTTCCTTGCTTGCGAAGATGTAGCTCGTGGGTCCCAGTAGTCAGGGGGCGACTCTTTTTTTCCGGATGCACTTCCTTGCGTGCGAAGATGTAGCTGGTGGGTCCCAGCAGTCAGAGGGCGAATCGTTTTTTTGTGGACGCACTTCCTTGCGTGCGAAGATGTAGCTGGTGGGTCCCAGCAGTCAGGGGGCGAATTGTTTTTTTCCCGTACGCACTTCCTTGCGTGTGAAGATGTAGCTGGTGTGTCCCAGCAGTCAGGGGGCGAATCATTTTTTTTTGCAAAATACGGTGGCCCGTCCGGTGGGTCCTCGCTGTCAGGTGGAGGAATAATTATTTTGCGCGTAATAAGGAGGCACTTCCTTGCGATCGCCGTGGACCCAGCTGTCAGCCTCTCCACATACAGTCCACGTCCGATGGGAGTCGTTCCTTGACCACGTTGACCACGCCGCGCCGAGAGCAACATGGTGGTGGACGATGGCGAGGCCTAGGAAGGGGACGACACGGAGCCGGGGAAGATGCGGCAGTGCATGCACACACGGAGAGGAGTACGAGGGTTCACTGGTTTGGCTGGGCTGCCGTCGGCGCAGAATAACAGGGTGTGTGGGTGAGTCGAGGGATGGCCTGGCCAGCGGTGGGAGTAGCAGGGGGCGGTGAGGCCTCCGCGGCAGCAGAGCTGGCCACGGGAGGCAGGAGCAGGCGGCACGACTGGCGCTGCTTTGGGCGGCTGGAGCAAGAAGACCAGAGATTGAAGAAGCACGACGGCCATTGGATGGACATCGTACGGTCACTGCAGCTAGAATCGTTTATATTGACTAAGTTGACAAAGCCCTTGGTACGTCAACTAAGTAGGCCCACAGGTCAGCTTCCAAAACGGTGCACCCCAGATGTCAGGGGGAGGAATCATTTTTTGGGCGGGTGAAGCTAGAATATCCGAGATTGAAGAAGAAGCACGGCATCCGTTGGATGGACATCCAACGGCCACTGCTGCTAGACCCTGTGCTGACTATAAGTTGACAAAGCCTTGCATACGCGTCAACTCTGTTTTTTTAGGGGACGCGTCAACTTAGTAAGGGAAGAAGTGTGTGGCAGAGAACTTATAGCCCATTTGAGATATGTAAGAATGTGCATCCCATTTTTGAATTCTAGTGGAATTTACTACAGCCCATTTACAGTTTGTTAAAAGTACAACACATTTCAACCAACCGTTCAAAACAGAATTGAATAAAATTTCCCACATTTTGATGGGATCTGAAATATTTTTATCTCGAAATTTCTAGTCAGATTAAATACAATTTCAATATAATTTTATATTACGTAAAAATCCAACAAAACATTGTGCTCGCAAAAATTAATGAAAATAAAATTTTCAATATACAAAAATAATATTTTATAAAGTAATTACGTGTTTGGTGCATTTTTAATAGTTACTGCCCAGTTTTTATAACTACATCCCATTTATTATTTCTTAAAGCCCATTTTCTTGTTAAGCCTAATGCATCCCTCCTAGGAAAGATTTGCAGCCTAGCGGGGCGGAGAATAACAACTTGACCTTGCCTAGGTATTCCAAAAAAAATTATAGCTGGGCTATCCATTCTAAGATTGAAAAAAATTAATATCTGGGCTGGATATCTGGCCTGGGCTAGACGGGCCACAGCCCGCCCAGTTAATTCCCGCAACAATGTTTTCGTTGTTGTTCAGAGGAGAATAATTAATATCTGGGCTAAACATCAAAAAACTCTGCAGTTCTCACACCTCAAAAACACAAATACTGCTCGAGCTGCTTGGTCCCAGCTGTCGGCCGCTTCTTGTCCAGTTCTCTCGTTTATTGATACATAGGTTGACAGTGGTGTGGGATCGTGATGTCAGGAAACCAGGAGGAAGCAAAATAAATTATAGTTCTATATATATATATATATATATATATATATATATATATAATAAGAAGGCACTTGCGTACGTGAGGCTATGGCCCTGGTGGGTCCCGATTGTCATCCTCTCCGAGTAAATTCATCTCCTCGCCCACGCACTTTCCGCCCGAAATAGTCAGCGTCGCCCGCCCCGCTTCCCTGTGCAGGCGATTGCTCCGCCTTCAAACGACAAAAGTGTCGTCCATCCGTCCATCTGCTGCCCACATTAATGATGCACGATTGCCGAGGCGGCTAATCCGGCGCCACGAATCGTTTTGTTTTTGTTTTGCCCGGACGCACTTCATTGCGTGCGAAGGTGTATCTGGTGGGTCCCAGCAGTCAGGGGGGAGACTCATTTTTTTCGGACGCACTTCCTTGCGTGCGAAGGTGTAGCTGGTGTGTCCCAGCAGTCAGGGAGCGAATCATTTTTTTCGTGAAATACGGTGGCCCGTCCGGTGGGTCCCCGCTGTCAGGTGGAGGAATAATTATTTTGCGCGTAATAAGGAGGCACTTCCTTGCGACTGCCGTGGACCCAGCTGTCAGCCTCTCCATGTACAGTCCACGTCCGATGGGAGTCGTTCCTTGACCACGTTGACCACGCCGCGCCGAGAGCACCACGGCGGTGGATGATGGCGAGGCCTAGGAAGTGGACGACGCGTAGCTGGGGAAGACGCGGCAGTGGATGCACACGCAGAGAGGAGTACGAGGGTTCAATGGTTCGGCTGTGCTGCCGTCGCCGCAAAATAACAGGGGGTGTGGGTGAGTGGAGGGATGGCCTGGCCAGCGGTGGGAGTAGCAGGGGGCGGTGAGGCCTCTGTGGCAGCACAGCCGGCCACGGTAGGCAGGAGCAGGCGACACGACTGGCGCTGCTTTGGGCGGCTGGAGCAAGAAGACCAGAGGTTGAAGAAGCACGACGGCCGCTGGACGTAAATCGTACGGTCAGTGCAGCTAGAATCGTTTATATTGACTAAGCTGACAAAGCCCTTGGTACGTCAACTTAGTAGGCCCACAAGGCAGCTTCCGAAATGGTGCACCCCAGATGTGAGGGGGAGGAATCATTTTTTGGGCGGGTGAAGCTAGAATATCCAAGATTGCAGAAGAAGCACAGCATCCGTTGGATGGACATCCAACGGCCACTGCTGCTAGAATCCTGTGTTGACTATAAGTTGACAAAGCCTTGCATACGCGTCAACTCTGTTTTTTTAGGGGACGCGTCAACATAGTAAGGGCAGAAGTGTGTGGCAGAGAACTTATAGCCCATTTGAGATATGTAAGAATGTGCATCCCATTTTTGAATTCTAGTGGAATTTACTACAACCCATTTACATTTTGTTAAAAGTACAACCCATTTCAACCAACCGCTCAAAACAAAATTGAATAAAATTTCCCACATTTTGATTGGATCTGAAATATTTTTATCCCGAAATTTCTAGTCAGATTAAATACAATTTCAATATAATTTTATATTACCTAAAAATCCAACGAAACATTGCGCTTGCAAAAATTAATGAAATTAAAATTTTCAATATCCAAAAGTAATATTTTATAAAGTAATTACGTGTTTGGTGCATTTTTTTATAGTTACTGCCCAGTTTTTATAACTACATCCCATTTATTATTTCTTAAAGCCCATTTTCTTGTTAAGCCTAATGCATCCCTCCTAGGAAAGATTTGCAGCCTAGCGGGGCGGAGAATAACAACTTGACCTTGCCTGGGTATTCCTAAAAAAGGTATAGATGGGCTAGCCATTTTCAGATTGAAAAAAAATTAATATCTGGGCTGGATATCTGGCCTGGGCTAGACGGGCCACAGCACGCCCAGTTAATGCCTGCAGCGATGTTTTCATTGTTGTTCAGAAGAGAAAAATTAATATATGGGCTAAACATCAAAAAACTCTGGAGTGCTCACACCTCAAAAACACAAATACTGCTCGAGCTGCTTGGTCCCAGCTGTCGGCCGCTTCTTGCGCAATTCTCTCATTTATTGATACATAGGTCGACAATGGTGTGGGATCGTGATGTCAGGAAAACAGGAGGAAGCAAAATAAATTATAGTTATATATATATATATATATATATATATATATATATATATATATATATATATATATATATAATAAGGAGGCACTTGCGTACGTGAGGCTATGGCCCTGGTGGGTCCCGATTGTCATCCTCTCCAAGTAAAGTCATCTCCTCGCCCACGCGCTTTCCGCCCGAAATAGTCAGCGCCGCCCGCCCCGCTTCCCTGTGCAGGCGATTGCTCCGCCTTCAAACGACAAATGTGTTGTCCATCCATCCATCTGCCGCCCACATTAATGATACGCAGTTGCCGAGGCGGCTACTCCGGCGCCACACGTCCGTCCCTCCGCCGCCCCCATTGCTACATAAACTGCTGCGCCGGCCATAGCCGCAGTCATCCGCATCCGTTCCCGTTCTCCTGTCCATACCACTACTGCCCACCATGGCTTCCTCGCGCTCCAGCGCTCTTCGGGACGGGCGGACGACAGACCACAAGGAGATGGCAGCCATTGCTGCGGACCGGCTGGCCGGCAGGCAGCTGGAGGACGACGACGTCCCAATGGAGAACATGGTAATCGACGATCCGGCGCCAACCTCCTCTTCGCGCCATCCTCGCCAGTGCATTGCACCATGACCATTGGCGAGGCCCGTGCCCAATATATGGACAAAGTGAGGCAGATGCGTGAGGAGCAGTTCCGGGAGGCGCAGGCCGACGCCGCCTACGACCACCATCTCCTCCAGGAGCACCTTCAGGCGGAGGAGTAGATCGCCACGGAGCGGGCGGAGCAGGAGGCGCTACTCGACTCCTACCGCTCCGCCCGCAAGGGCCGCCTCGAGCGCTGGCGGTACCGCATGCGGGTGGCGGAGGCTGCGGCCGCCTACAAAGAGGGCGATGAAGCGGGCGAGGCGCTGTTTGGCGAGACCAAGGACGAGGCAGAGGACAATGCCGGCTCCAACGAGTCCCTGCTCCGTTGGCGTCGATGAGGCCCTGCTCCGCCGAGGCCCCATGGCACCAACAATGAGGCAGAGGACACCGCCGGCTCCGCCGAGGCCCCGCCCAGCCAACAACAAGGCAGAGGACATCGCCGGCTCAGCCAAGGGCCCACCCTACCGGCTACGTGGGGGAGGATTTCCAACACTCTGCCGAGGCGCCTCCCGCTTCCAACGAGAAAGAGGACATCACCGGCTCCACTGAGGCCCCGCCCCCCTCCCAACGAGGCCGCACCACATAGAAAACGAGGAAGAGTAGAACACGGTAGGTCGCCGCTGCTCGGGTCCAAGTAAGGCCACAGCTGCTACCCTCCGGTTGAAGCCAAGCTAGGCGGGTTGACCATTGACGGCCGGTTAGCTTCTTGGCGGCAACGTGGAGTCGGAGAGCTGCGCTGGAGAAGAACGCTGCTTCTACTTAACTGCTGGTGCAGTTGGCTGACTGACACATGGGCCCAACAAGCCACATGTCAGTTACGCAACTGCACTTGCAGTTAAGTCACTGAAGCTTCTGTTCGGCTCAGCGGGACACAGGGTGGTAGCTTCGGTTAATTAATTATACCTCCAGCGCTCCCCTTTTTAGTTGAAGGATGTATGAAATGTAATGAAATCTGGCATGTTTATATGAAATCCGACCGTGTATGAATGAATTTATTTCGATTAGTTCGAATTCCTGTATCACTGGCATTGGATGAACATGCAAAACAATACGTACTAGCATTATTCCTAGGTTGATCACCTCGTTTGCTGCAGTTTCACATGTACTCCCTCCGGTCCTTGCTAGTCTGCATACAAGTTTTGTCTGCAGTCAAAGTATCTCTACTTTGACCAATCTTATACAAAAAAGTATGCACTTTCACAATGTGCGAAGTAAAAAGGAACAGAAGGAGTACAAAGAGTTTGAGCAGCTTTTTAGCGTTTCTGTACGTTGCAATCAAACACACGGGGCTGGCAATTCATAGAGAACATTCAAAACAATCGATGATTATGCATCTCAGCGACTCACATGTCAGAGGCAATATTTACTTCACAACTAAAGAATAAAGAAAAAAATGATTGACGCTGCTGACAGCAAAGGGCGTCCCATTCAAAAATATCAAACGCATGTCTTGCTAAAATCAATGAGCAAAATTTGACAGGTTGTCCCCTTCCTAAATATCAAATGCCTACGATTGTGGAATGGGCAGGGATTACCATCAGTTCGGACATTGACATGGCACCTCGTGCTAAATAAACCAGCTGTTCTTTTTGTGCAGTTCCACCAAAATCAACCAAATTCGCGCGTAGCTTGTATGATTTCGCCCTTATATGTTGCAACGCCTTGAACTTGTCGTCACCTCCTTTCTTGTGGTGAAAATGAATGATTCGATGTATTCTTGAACATTTTGTGCAGTTCCCATTGAAATCAAGCTGAGCACCCCTGTTTGCACAAATACAAAAAAGTGATTAGTATAAAGCAAACTGTACTATGAATTGACAGTTTAAACAGGCACCTACATGGTCCATGTAGAGCACACTTTTAGAAAAATGGAACTCACCAGAAAAAATCCTAGAACAACATTGTGCTCGCGCATCACAGGGAAAAAAAGGAGATTTGTCAATCCTTCTGAGCTAAAGTTAGTTTGGTCTTGTGGGGAGTAATGTAACCATCCTTCAACTGCTCCTTCTGATGAGAAGATAGACAAGGCTTCTTCATCCTGGCATAATCGGAACTAGTCACTTCACGTACTCCATATTCTTCTTCAGAGGAAGATGATCCTGTTGTGCAAAGACAAGAGGACTACTAAATGCTAGCATCCCTGTTTGCTCGAAAAAAAGGAAAGGAAATATTTAAAACAGCACAGATGAAGCACTTCTCAAGGACAATACCACTTTTTCATGATAGTATCTAAACAGTACCACAATACCAATAGAGATGACCAAGCTCAATCATATGGATGAAATCAGTGGGCGAGTACCAACCTGTGTTAGGAGGCTTATTGTGTAGAGCATACAAATGAAGCACTTCTCCGGAACCATCTATTTCTATCTACGGTGGTGGCCATGCTTACTATATACTCCTCGATTAGTTTAATGTTTCCAACATCTTCTTGTGCAGTTCCACTAAAATATATGGTATCTTCAAAGAAGATCCCTATTTGCACAAGTAGAGATAATTACGTATTACATTAAGAGTGACATCAAATTAGTGGCAAAACAATATGCTCGTTCCAGCCATCGCAATAAATTAAGATGCAAAACTATATCATTATTTGTGTCATCACAGTTCTAGTGCTTTATTATAGCACCGGGAGATGATTTTTGTTTTTCTTCCGCTTGTTCTTCCCCTTCTTCACTTGGTTCAATAACAGACAAGCTTCGCCTTCAATGTAAGATTTGGCATGTCAATTAGGGAGCACAATTATATTACTAAACTTAATTTTCTGATGAAAGTGGCAAAATACAGGCCAACAGTTGTGAAAGATCCTTATCTTAACTCAGTGGGATATTACGGTGCATATACAGATTGGAAGTGTTGTCTCCATTTGTGCAGTTCACTAAAATCAAGCAACATTATCGTACAAGTAGCACAACATATGAAAGCACACCGCAGAATCATGTGAAAGAAGGCTAGTACTGACCTCTCATGATGCAGAATTCAAACAACTCACAAGAACAAGATTTGAACCAAATTTGCCAACACGGATAGGAAGTAAGATCTCCTCTTGTGCAGTTCCACTAAGATTAAGCAATCAAGCAACATTGTCGGTGTGGCATTTTGGTTGAACTGCACAAAACACTCTTAAAACAAAAGTTTTTGTGCAGTGAAACAAAAGGTCACAATGGCAGCAAGGTGAAGTAGATAACCCTGTTTACATAGAGGTGCAAAGGAAACAATTAGTAGTAAACAGCGGATGACACAGAAGCCAACAACAAGAAGCATCTACCTTATCTAAATGGGAAAGAAAGCAAGATAGTAGCATTTCTCAGACGGTGGCATTGATTAATATTAGCATAGAGATTATATTAACAATAAGATCCATTTATTTTCTATCGCTCGCCGATCATCGGGCAAGTCTGTGAAAGTCCATGCTTTGTTTTCATACATGGATCCTATCTCGAATTGCATGGCTTCAAGCCATTTGTTGGAATCTGGGACCGCCATCGCTTCTTCAATGTTCGAAGGTTCACCGTTGTCTAACAACATGATTTCTAGGACAGGGTTGCCATACCATTCTGGTGTGGAACGTGTCCTTGTGGACCTACGAAGTTTAGTAGCAACTTGATCCGAAGTACCTTGATCATCATCATTAACTTCCTCTCTAGTCGATGCAGGCACCACAGAAACATCTTCCTGAGCTGCGCTACTTTCCGCTTCAAGAGGCAATACTTCATCAAGTTCTACTTTCCTCCCACTTACTTCTTTCAAGAGAAACTCTTTCTCCAGAAAGGACCCGTTCTTGGCAACAAAGATCTTGCCTTCGGATCTGAGGTGGAAGGTATACTGTCGGTGTCAAAACCGGCGAATCTCGGGTAGGGGGTCCCGAACTGTGCGTCTAGGCGGATGGTAACAGGAGACAAGGGACACGATGTTTTTACCCAGGTTTGGGCCCTCTCGATGGAGGTAAAACCCTACTCCTGCTTGATTGATATTGATGACATGGGTAGTACAAGAGTAGATCTACTACGAGATCAAGGATGCTAAACCCTAGGAGCTAGCCTATGGTATGATTGTTGTTCGTCCTATGGACTAAAACCCTCCGGTTTATATAGACACCGGAGAGGGCTAGGGTTACACAGAGTCAGTTACAATGGTAGGAGATCCACATATCCGTATTGCCAAGCTTGCCTTCCATGCCAAGGAAAGTCCCATCCGGACACGGGACGAAGTCTTCAATCTTGTATCTTCATAGTCTTGGAGTCCGGCCAATGATGATAGTTCGGCTATCCGGACACCCCCTAGTCCAGGTCTCCCTCAGTAGCCCCTGAACCAGGCTTCAATGACGACGAGTCCGGCGCGCATATTGTCTTCGACATTGCAAGGCGGGTTCCTCCTCCGAATAATTCAGAGAAGATTGTGAACACCAGGATAGTGTCCGGCTCTGCAAAATAAATTTCACATACCACCATAGAGAGAATAATATTTACACAAGTTCAATCTGCTGACGTATTTTGTGGCATGATGTCACGCCGCGGCCAAGCCTTTATTCGTTTTTATTATTCCACCTCAGCGCGTTTAGCAAACTGGTTTCCTTGGCACGTCTTGTCGAAGCAGAGATCGTGTCCCCTTATTCCGGGATTCTCATCAATACGGACGTGGGTAACCCAACCGCGCCATAGATTGTGGCGCTTGGGAGATAAGCGAGTTTTACCAGGCTGGTGGGGTCGCACAATTTCGTCCGCCCATATATAAGGGGATACGGATCCACCTTTTTACCTACGCCTTCTTCCTCCTTTGCTTATCCATCTCCGCGCACTCGATCTCCAGCGCCCAAGTCTGCACATCTCACCTCAACCTTCTCCAGCCATGTCTGGAGCGGGAGGCAAGTGGATGGCCTCCTCCGTTATGGAGGGGCACATCAAGAAGCTGCGTAGCGCCGGATATTTGTCCAGCGATATCGAGCACCGGCTCCCCGACGAGGGGCAGCTCATCCCCACCCCCAGGCCCCATGAGAGGGTGGTATTCCTTCCCCATTTCCTCCGCGGACCGGGCTTCCCACTCCACCCCTTTGTCCTTGGGCTCATGTTCTACTACGGCCTGGATTTCCATGATCTGGCCCCGAATTTCATCCTCAACATCTCGGCGTTTATCGTCGTGTGCGAGGCCTTCCTCTGCATCCAGCCCCACTTCGGCTTGTGGCTAAAGACCTTCAATGTCAAGCCGAAGGTTGTGAAGGGCAGCCAAACGGAGTGCGGAGGCGCCATGGTGGGCAAGATGCCCAACGTCACTTGGCTCGAGGGCGCCTTTGTGGAAACCATCAAGGGGTGGCAATCGGGGTGGTTCTACATCACCGAGCCGCGTGACCCTGAATGGGCAGCGGCCCCCGAATTCAGATCTGGCATCCCCATGCGGCTCACTTCCTGGAAAGAGAAGGGCCTACTATGGGGTAATTCGGAAGAGCTGACCGGACTCCAATCCTGTCTCCAAACCCTGGTGAACAAGAAGCTCAAGCTTGTCAACGTAATCCAGGTCATGATCATCCGCCGGATTCTCCCCTGCCAACAACGGGACTTCAACTTGTGGGAGTTCGATCCGGCACAGCAGCAGCCTTTGAGCGGGCTCTTCGACACTACGTACGAAGAGGCCTGGAGGGTGCTGTTCAAGGGCGCCGAGGCTCCCGCATCTTCTACCAAAGATCGTGGATTCAGCTCACAGCGTCCGGCTGGCGAGGTAAGCCATGTTATCCTTTATGGGACACTTGCTTTTCATAGTTTGACTCTATGTGGGATCTAAACTCCCAATACCTTTAACAGGCCTGGCAGGAGACATCCGGACAGGTTAACTGTCCGGCTCCCCTTCCAGAAGACCCAGCGGATGCCCGTTTGACAGGGCTGCTGGTCCCGGCACCTTACGTGGTGCCGTAGAAGAAGGCCAAGAAGAAGGCCACGGGAACCCGGAGGAGTTCCCGGCGTCAGGTGTTATCGGATTCATCATCCGATGACTCCAAGGCGGACTCCTCCCACGAGGACGAGGAGGAGAAGAAGGAGGCCTCTCCCCCAGCGGGGGGAGAGAAGAAGAGGAAGGCCTCCCCAACGGGGGAGGCCGAAGGGTCCAAGAAGGGAAGGACCCTTCCCCCGGACTGTTCCACCAACGCCGACAACGGAGACGAGGAGTGGCCCTCAAGGGCCAAGCCCCTGGCGAGATCGTAAGTATCCGGACTCCTGAATAACTCATAATTTTCTTTTTGTCTCATAGCATCTTTTAACGCCGCATACAACCCTGTAGTCCGCCCAAGGACGATCTTCCCGCTTCGTCGAGCGGGTCCTTGGGTACGTCGGATGTGAATAGCACTTCACTTCCGGCCGCCTCCTCCCCTCGTGACGCCGATGATGCCGAGGTGGGATCCGGGAAAGGGACCCACCAGGAGGAGGAGGCCCCGGAGGTGCCGCAGGGCAACCTCCTGGACTTTGGACCAGACTCCGCACCGGAACCTGCAGTGGTTCCGTAGTCCGGCGGGAGGCCCCTTCGTAAGAAGGGAAAGACTGTGATGCCGGCAACCTCCGTCCAACCAGAGGCGCCGGATAACTTGCTGGAGGCGCTCAACGGCGCTTCCATCGAAGATGAACACCGCACTGTCATGAGTGCGGTGATTCAGAAGGTTCAGCTCGCCAAGAGCGGGCAGACCGAAGCCTGCAGCAGCCTTCTAATAGGCTTTGAGGTAAGAAATTTAAGTTATGTAAAATAGTACCGCATAGACAGTAGCCCGTGATGCTCGGTTCGGTGTTCGGAAAGAAAAGCCGAACTGAGGATCTAAAAAGATATACGCAGGAGTCTTAACAAAAATATGTCAATATGGGAATGCAGGCTGCGCTGCTGACCTCTGCCGCACTGACTGCGGAGGTCAATGCTTTGAAGCAGAGCCTCGAGCGGTCCGAGAGCGAGCTCGGCCGTGCCAAGAAGCAGCTCGAGGACAAGGAAGGTGAGTAACACCTTGTTAAAGTTTTACCTTACAGAAAAGGATTTGGTTGCGTGGGTACTCCAGGGGCTACAAATGAGGTGGGTACTCCAGGGGCTACAAATGAGGTGGGTACTCCAGGGGCTACAAATGAGGTTGGTACTCCAGGGGCTACACAAGGATAACGTGGGTACTCCAGGGGCTACAAATGAGGTGGGTAATCCAGGGGCTACACAAGGATAACGTGGGTACTCCAGGGGCTACAAATGAGGTGGTGACCCTGAAGGACGCGGTATCCGCGGCCGAACGCAATGCGGCCGCGGAACACGCCGAGCGAGAGAAGCAGGAGGCGCGGGTGGCGGAGGTACGGCAAGAGCTCCAGGCTCTCGTGGAAAAACACGAGAGTTTGGAGCGTGACTCGAAGACTCGAGAGTCCGAGCTTGCATCATCTCTTGAGAGTGCCAAAGCCACTAAGGCCGAAGCCCACAAGGCCCTCCAGGAAATCGAGGAATTGAAGAAAATAGCGGCGGGTAAGGCATTCTTCATGCAAAGCAAGCATGTAAAAGTGAATTACCTGTTACTTACCCAAATTCGGAGCTCTCCAAGAGCATTCGCAGATCTGCCCCGCAGCGTGTCCGATGCTGCCGCTTTCTACAGAGCCGAGGAGGGGAGCTCGATGGAGAAGGTGTTCTAGTCTCAGTATGCTGAGACCGGACATCCGGTGCCCCTTAGCGACCAGCTGAAGCAGCTGGTCGAGCTCCACAAGGTGGCCGAACAGGCCATGAAGGGCCTAATAGTTCGGCTATGGCCCAAAGAGGCCATGCCTGGGAGCTACTTCGGCCTGGTGCGGCGGCAGGTGGATGCGTGTCCTTGGGTTGAAGTCATCAAGCACTCCGCCTGCATTGAAGGTGCCCGTCGGGCCCTTGCCCGTGCTAAAGTGCACTGGGGCAGGATGGATGCTGAGAAGCTTGTGACGTACGCGGCACCGCCGGGCAAGGAGTATCGCACACCCGAGATGTATTATAAGGGTGTCCTGAAGGGTGCCCGCATTATTGCGGGTGAGTGCTCCAAAGATGTAATATTTGAGTAGACTCGCATTTTGTTATCCTGTGCGCCGAAAACTTTGCTCATATGCGCTAAGCAACGCTTGTTAATTTAAAATATTACCTTCTGTGCGGCCGTTTATCAAATCTGAGAGATGGCAAGTCGTCGGCTTCAGCCCCCATGCCACGAGTGCTGGGGTGTTCGGGATAAACTTGAGCGCTCTTGTTCCCATTTTTTGGGTCCATCTAGGGAGGCGCTCAACACAACGAACGAGGCAACCGGACTTATAATGCTTGAAAACTCTCACTTAGCCATAGAATTCTATAATTTTAAATTTCGGCGAAGCCCCTAGTGTTCGGAAGGCCGAATTCGGGGTGCTATCCACGCCTGGGCCGGACAAAGCCGGTTCCTCACTCTAAGCGGCATAAGTCTTTAGGGACTCGAAAAAACCTCTCGAACAGCGACCGGCTCTCGCCCCATCATGACGGTCAGTTTTAGCTTTCTCCACTGAGGTGCTCGCCCAGCTCAACTGGGGCACAATTGCAGTGGTTCTCCCAGTGCTACCTTAGCCGATATAACGGAATGTAAGGTACCAAAACAAGGGAGCAGGGCAAACCCAACTATTGACCCAAGACATGATTTGGAGTCGATGCATATAATGCTATAAGTTCGGGGTGCCGCACTTGTGAAAGTGTTCGGACTTATCACACCATAATGTGGGGAACTTAAGCCCCTGGTGTATTTAGCCGTACCAAAGTGTACGGATGCAACATGTCATAAATGAACATATGTATCAGAAAGGAATGCGATTATAGGCAAAAAGCAATGCATTGTTTATTTAAAAAATACTGCCATGAATGCAGGACGATACAAATAGTGCGATAAGCAAGGGATGGAACTATTTAGCATGTCCCCCTCCAGGGGTAGGCTGCGGGATGTTGTATATAAAACAGGTATAATGCTCTTAATGGAGACCACCTGGATTCGCGTCGTAGCTCTTCTCCTTCCCTGGCTATTGCATCGTGAGTTCGGCAGGTCTGCTACCGGACAGGGCCTCTGGTAAATGGAGTCCTGAGGATAAGAAGAAAAAAAGGAAAGAAAAAGGATGACACACTTGGGAGCCCCTGGTGTGGTTGAGCCGCACTATGGGCCTGCCGTGGTCGTGCCACTCCCCCTATGCCCATGGTATCTCCAGAGCGTAATGATGTACGCGAAGTACTGGTCTTGCAATTTTGCGAGGGCTGGGGTTGGGGCCGCATTGCTACGCATGCTCGGAACGTGCTAGGTGGTCTTGTTGTAGGTTACTCCGGGCGCGCTTAGTAGTGTCCGGTCGCTTAACGGCCGGACTCGAGAATTGCCTTAAGAGGCTGCTCTGCACTTCTGCCGCGAGAGCCATTGTGTGTTCCTCCGTTCGGAGGGAGCGTTCAATGTTTCCGTTGAACGTGATGACTCCTCGAGGGCCTGGCATCTTGAGCTTGAGATACGCGTAGTGCGGCACAGCATTGAACTTTGCAAACGCGGTTCGTCCAGCAGTGCATGGTAGCCGCTGCGGAACGGAACTATGTCGAAGATTAACTCCTCGCTTTGGAAGTTATTTGGTGATCCGAAGACTACTTCTAGTGTAACTGAGCCTGTACAATTGGCCTCTACACCTGGTATGACGCCCTTGAAGGTCGTCTTTGTGGGTTTAATCCTTGAGGGGTCTATGCCCATCTTGCGCACTGTATCCTGGTAAAGCAGGTTCAGGCTGTTGCCGCCGTCCATCAGGACTCTAGTGAGGTGAAACCCATCGACGATTGGGTCTAGAACCAGTGCGGCGAACCCACCATGGCGGATGTTGGTGGGGTGGTCCCTTCGATCAAAAGTGATTGGGCAGGAGTACCATGGATTGAACTTTGGGGCGACTGGCTCCATCGCATATATGTCCCTGAGTGCACGCTTCCGCTCCCTTTTGGGTATGTGGGTTGCGTATATCATGTTAACCGTCCGCACTTGTGGGGGAAAACCCTTCTGTCCTTTATTGTTCGGCGGCCGGGTCTCTTCCTCGTCATCGCTATGCAGCCCCTTGTCATTGTTTTCGGCAATTAACTTGCCTGCCTGCTTGAATACCCAACAATCCCTGTTGGTGTGATTAGCTGGCTTTTCGGGGGTGCCGTGTATCTGGCACAAGTGGTCGAGTATTCTGTCCAAATTGGACGGACCCGGAGTAGTTCTTTTGAATGGATTTTTCCGCTGACCGGGTTTGGAGCCTCTGAATCCGGTGTTGACTGCCGTATCCTCAGTATTATCGCCGTTAATGCGGTGTTTGTGCTTGTTGCGATGTGACCTGCCATTGCGGTCCTTGGTATCCGGACTGCCAGAATTTTTGTCGAGGTTATTACTGCAGGCTAGCCAGCTGTCCTCTCCCGTGCAGAAGCGGGTCATGAGTGATGTGAGGTCTGCCATGGATTTCGGCTTCTCCTGTCCTAGGTGCCGGGAAAGCCACTCGTCGCGGATGTTATGTTTGAAGGCTGCGAGGGCCTCTGCATCCGAACAATCGACGATTTGATTTTTCTTGGTTAAGAACTGTGTCCAGAATTGTCTGGCCGATTCGTCTGGCTGCTGAATTATGTGGCTTAGGTCATCAGTGTCTGGTGGTCGCACATATGTGCCCTGGAAGTTATCGAGGAATGCGGCTTCTAGGTCCTCCCAACACCCAATTGATTCTGCTGGCAAGCTGTTAATCCAATGCCGAGCTGGTCCTTTAAGCTTGAGTGGGAGGTATTTGATGGCGTGAAGATCATCACCGCGGGCCATGTGGATATGAAGGAGATAGTCTTCGATCCAAACCGCGGGGTCTGTTGTGCCATCGTAGGATTCAATATTCACGGGTTTGAACCCTTCGGGGATTTGATGATCCATTACTTCATCTGTGAAGCATAGTGGGTGTGCGGCGCCTCTATATTGGGCTATATCACGACGTAGCTCAAGCGAGCTTTGTCTACTGTGTTCGGCCCGGCCGGAGTTGCTATATCCGCGCGACGGTCATCGTCGCGCATCGTGGGGCGCCCACGCGATCTATAGATAGATCTTGATTGTCTTGCCTTATCCTCCAATATGTCTCGCAAGTCTGGCGCATTCCCCCGTGGCTTTGTACTTTTCGAGCGATGCCGGGGTACGGCTTTAGTGGAGGGGCAGCAGGTGATGTAGGTTTATATGCTTCCTCCTCTAATCGGGGCAGCAGCTTGCGTTTGGGGTAGCTTTTGGAGGGGCGTTTGAGTTCGTACTCTTCGGCCGCAAGGACTTCGGTCCATCTGTCGGCTAGCAGATCTTGATCAGCTCTAAGCTGTTGCTGCTTTTTCTTGAGGCTGCTTGCCGTGGCCATAAGCCTACGTTTGAAACGCTCCTGTTCGACGGGATCCTCAGGCACGACGAATTCGTCGTCGTCGAGGCTTGCCTCGTCTCCGGAGGGAGGCATGTAATTATCGTCCTCTACCTCTTCGTCTGCCGCTCTCTCGTGAGGGCTGGCTTCTCCGTCCTCCTATGCTGAATCTTGCTGGAGGGGGTTGTCTTCGGCACTGTCCGGGGTGTTATTGTCTCCGATGCCAGAATCTCCATTCTTGCTGTGGCGGGATTTAGAGCGGCGCCGCTGACGCCGGCGCTTAGGCTGTTTCTTGGAGGGGTCTTCCTCCGCTGTTCCCTCGCTATTCCCATCCTTTGGGATGTCCACCATGTATATGCCGTATGACGAGGTGGCTTTCCAGTGCCTCGTAGGCGCTGGTTCTTGGTCGTCTCCGGCATCGTCGTCCATACCGACGGTGTCTTTGGAGTCGAAGTCTAGCATGTCGGTTAGGTCGTCGACAGTGGCTACAAAGTGGGTGGTGGGTGGGCTTTGAATTTCTTCGTCGTCCGCATCCCAACCATCCTGACCGTAGTCCGGCCAGGGCTCTCCTGATAACGAGAGATACTTTAGTGAATTCAGGATGTCGCCAAAAGGCGAGTGCTGAAAGATGTCCGCAGCGGTGAACTCCATGATCGGCGCCCAATCGGATTTGATTGGAAGGGGCGCGGGAGGTTCGGAGTCCGGCGAGGAGTCCGGCACCTCGGAGTCACGAGCTTCACAAGGGATAGGGTCGGTATTCGGCTCCATTGCCGTACAGGTAACAGCCCCCGAGGCGGTGTCTAGCCACCCATCCTTGATTGGCGCAGTCGGCTCTGAGTTAAGGGTCGGAGCGGACTCGTGTGCGGCCTCCAGGGCACTGTCCGGCAGCAGAGCTAAATCATGCCCATCGTGGCAGTGCGGCGCGCTCGGCTGTGGCTCGAATACGTCGAAGATCAAGTCTCCGCGGATGTCGGCCGTGAAGTTCAAACTTACAAATCTGACCTGATGGCTAGGGGCGTAGCTTTCAATCTGCTCTAGATGGCCAAGCGAATTGGCCCGTAGTGCAAAGCCGCCGAATATGAAGATCTGTCCGGGGAGAAAAGTCTCACCCTGGACTGCGTCGTTTTTGATGATCGAAGGAGCCATCGGGCCTATAGGTGACGACACAGAGGAACTCTCAATGAAAGCACCAATGTCGGTGTCAAAACCGGCGGATCTCGGGTAGGGGGTCCCGAACTGTGCGTCTAGGCGGATGGTAACAGGAGACAAGGGACACGATGTTTTTACCTAGGTTCGGGCCCTCTCGATGGAGGTAAAACCATACTCCTGCTTGATTGATATTGATGATATGGGTAGTACAAGAGTAGATCTACCATGAGATCAAGGAGGCTAAACCCTAGGAGCTAGCCTATGGTATGATTGTTGTTCGTCCTATGGACTAAAACCCTCCGGTTTATATAGACACCGGAGAGGGCTAGGGTTACACAGAGTCGGTTACAATGGTAGGAGATCTACATATCCGTATTGCCAATCTTGCCTTCCACGCCAAGGAAAGTCCCATCCGGACACGGGACGAAGTCTTCAATCTTGTATCTTAATAGTCTTGGAGTCCGGCCAATGATGATAGTTCGGCTATCCGGACACCCCCTAGTCCAGGACTCCCTCATATACCCAATGGTTTCCTTAGGGTATCCTATGAAGAGGCATTTTTCCGACTTGGGTTCGAGCTTTTCAGGTTGAAGTTTCTTGACATAAGCATCGCATCCCCAAACTATTAGAAACAACAGCTTAGGTTTCTTTCCAAACCATAATTCATATGGTGTCGTCTCAACGGATTTAGACGGTGCCCTATTTAAAGTGAATGTAGTTGTCTCTAGAGCGTATCCCCAAAATGATAGCGGTAAATCGGTAAGAGACATCATAGATCGCACCATATCCAATAGAGTGCGATTACGACGTTCCGACACACCATTACACTGAGGTGTTCCAGGCGGCGTGAGTTGTGAAACAATTCCACATTTCCTTAAGTGCGTACCAAATTTCGTGACTCAAATATTCTCCCCCACGATCTGATCATAAGAACTTTATTTTTCTGTCACGTTGATTCTCTACCTCATTCTGAAATTCCTTGAACTTTTCAAAGGTCTCAGACTTGTGTTTCATCAAGTAGACATACCCATATCTACTTAAGTCATCAGTGAGGCTGAGAACGTAACGATAGCCTCTATGAGCCTCAACGCTCATTGGACCGCACACATCAGTATGTATGATTTCCAATAAGTTGGTTGCTCGCTCCATTGTTTCGGAGAACGGAGTCTTGGTAATTTTTCCCATGAGGCATGGTTCGCATTTGTCAAATGATTCGTAATCAAAAGACTCCAAAAGTCCATCTGCCTGGAGCTTCTTCATGCTCTTGACACCAATGTGACCAAGGCGGAAGTGCCACAAGTATGTGGGACTATCATTATCGACCTTACATCTTTTGGTATTCACACTATGAATATATGTAACATCACGTTTTCATTAAGAATAAACCATTGACCAGCGGGGCAGGACCATAAAACATATCTCTCATATAAATAGAACAACCATTATTCTCGGATTTAAATGAGTAGCCATCTCGTATTAAACGAGATCTAGATACAATGTTCATGCTCAAAGCTGGCACTAAATAACAATTATTGAGGTTTAAAACTAATCCCGTAGGTAAATGTAGAGGTAACGTCCCGACGGCGATCACATCAACCTTGGAATCATTCCCTACGCGCATCGTCACCTCATCCTTTGCCAGTCTCCGCTTATTCCGCAGCTCCTGTTTTGAGTTACAAATATGAGCAACCGCACCGGTATCGAATACCCAGGAGGTACTACGAGTACTGGTAAGGTACACATCAATAACATGTATATCACATATACCTTTGGTGTTGCCAGCCTTCTTATCCGCTAAGTACTTGGGGCAGTTCCGCTTCGAGTGTCCGTTCCCTTGCAATAAAAGCACTCAGTCTCAAGTTTGGGTCCATGCTTTGGCTTCTTCCTGGCAACTAGTTTACCGAGCGCGGCAACTCCCTTGCCATCCTTCTTGAAGTTTTTCTTACCCTTGCCTTTCTTGAAACTAGTGGTTTTATTGACCATCAACACTTGATGTTCCTTTTTGATCTCCTCCTCCGTTGATTTCAACATTGAATATACCTCAGGAATGGTTTTCACCATCCCCTGCATATTGAAATTCATCACAAAGCTCTTGTAGCTAGGTGGAAGCGACAGGAGGATTCTGTCGATGACCGCGTCATCTGGGAGATTAGCTCCCAGCTGAGACAAGCGGTTGTGCAACCCAGACATTTTGAGTATGTGCTCACTGACAGAACCATTCTCCTCCATCTTATAACTGTAGAACTTGTCAGAGACATCATATCTCTCGACCCGGGCATGAGCTTGTAAAACCATTTTAGCTCTTGGAACATCTCATATGCTTCGTGCTGCTCAAAACGCTTTTGGAGCCCCAGTTCTAAGCTGTAAAGCATGCCGCACTGAACCAGGGAGTAATCATCACTACGCGACTGCCAGGCGTTCATAACGTCTTGAGTTGCTGGGAAAACGGGTGCTTCACCTAGCAGTGCATCTAGGACATATGCTTTCTTGGCAGCTATGAGGATGATCCTCAAGTTCCAGACCCAGTCCGTATGGTTGCTACCATCGTCTTTCAGCTTGGTTTTCTGTAGGAACTCGTTGAAGTTGAGGGCAACATTAGCATGGGCCATTTGATCTACAAGACATATTGCAAAGATTTTAGACTAAGTTCATGATAATTAAGTTCATGTAATCAAATTATTTAATGAACTCCCACTCAGACAGACATCCCTCTAATCATCTAAGTGATACATGATCCGAGTCAACTAGGCCGTGTCCGATCATCATGTGAGACGGACTAGTCATCATCGGTGAACATCTTCATGTTGATCGTATCTGCTATAGACTCATGTTTGACCTTTCGGTCTCTTGTGTTCTGAGGCCATGTCTATACATGCTAGGCTTGTCAAGTCAACCTAAGTGTTTTGCATGTGTAAATCTGGCTTACACCCGTTGTATTCGAACGTTAGGATCTATCACACCCGATCATCACGTGGTGCTTCAAAACAATGAACCTTCGCAGCGATACACAGTTAGGGGGAACCCTTTCTTGAAATTTTATGAGGGATCATCTTATTTATGCTACCATCGTTCTAAGCAAATAAGATGTAAAACATGATAAACATCACATGCAATCAAATAGTGACATGATATGGGCAATATCATTTTGCTCCTTTAGATCTCCATATTCGGGATGCCATGATCATCATCATCACCGGCATGACACCATGATCTCCATCATCATGATCTCCATCATTGTGTCTTCATGAAGTTGTCTCACCAACTATTACTTCTACTACTATGGCTAACGGTTTAGCAATAAAGTAAAGTAATTACATGGCGTTATTCAATGACACGTAGGTCATACAATAAATTAAGACAACTCCTATGGCTCCTGCTGGTTGTCATACTCATCGACATGCAAGTCGTGATTCCTGTTACAAGAACATGATCAATCTCATACATCACATATTATCATTCATCACATCCTTTTGGCCATGTCATATCACACGACATATGCTGCAAGAACAAGTTAGACGTCCTCTAATTGCTGTTGCAAGTTTTTACGTGGTTGCTATAGGTTTCTAGCAAGAACGTTTCTTACCTACGCCAAAACCACAACGTGATATGCCAATTGCTATTTACCCTTCATAACAACCCTTTTCATCGAATCTGATCCGACTAAAGTGGGAGAGACAGACACCCGCTAGCCACCTTATGCAACTAGTGCATGTCAGTCGGTGGAACCTGTCTCATGTAAGCATACGTGTAAGGTCGATCCAGGCCGCTTCATCCCACGATGCCGCCGAATCAAGATAAGACTAGTAGTGGCAAGTAAATTGACAAAATCGATGCCCACAACAACTTGTGTTCTACTCGTGCATAGAAACTACGCATAGACCTAGCTCTGATACCACTATTGGGGATCGTTGTAGAAATTAAAAAATTTCTACGCATCACCAAGATCAATCAATGGAGAAACTAGCAATGAGAGAGAGGGGAGTGCATCTTCATACCCTTGAAGATCGTGACACGGAAGCGTTACAAGAACGCGGATGAAGGAGTCGTACTCGTAGCAATTTAGATCGCGGTGGATTCCTATCTAAGCGCCAAACAATGGCACCTCCGCGTTCAAAACACGTGCAACCCGATGATGTCTCCCGCGCCTTGATCCAGCAACGAGGAGGGAGAGGTTGAAGAAGAAGGCTCCAGCAGTAGCACGACAGCATGGTGGTGATGGAGAGGAAGTTATTCGGTAGGGCTTCGACAAGCTCAAGTGGAGGAGGAGAGGTTTGGGGGAGGGGAGGGGCGCGCCTTGGATGTGGTGCTGCAGCCCTCCCTCCACCCCTCTATTTAGAGGGAGAAGGAGGAAGGGGGCCGACCCCTCTAGATGAGATCTAGAGGGGGCGGCCAAGGGGGAGGGGGCTTGCCCCCCAAGAAAGGGGGCGCCGCCTTTAGGGTTCCCCCCAACCCTAGGCGCATGGACCCTAGGGGGTGATGGCGCCCAGCCCCCTTAGGGGCTAGTTCCCTTGCACCTACAGCCCATAAGGCCCTCCGGGGCAGGTGGACCCTCCCGGTGGACCCCCAGAACCCCTCTGGTGGTCCCGGCACAACACCGGTATATCCCCGAATATTTCCGGTGACCGTATGATGACTTCCCATATATAAGTATTCACCCCCGGACCATTCCGGAACTCCTCGTGACGTCCCGGATCTCATCCGGGACTCCGAACAACATTCAGTAATCACATACAAATCTTCCTTATAACCCTAGCGTCATTGAACCTTTAGTGTGTAGACCCTACGGGTTCGGGAATCATGCAGACATGACCGAGACGGCTCTCCGGACAATAACCAACAGCGGGATCTGGATACCCATGTTGGCTCCCACATGATCCACAATGTTCTCATCGGATGAACCACGATGTCGGGGATTCAAGTAATACCGTATACAATTCCCTTTGTCAATCGGTACGTTACTTGCCCGAAATTCGATCGTCGGTATCCCAATACCTCGTTCAATCTCATTACCGGCAAGTCACTTTACTCATTCCGTAATGCATGATCCCGTGACCAACTACTTTTCACACTTAGCTCATTATGATGATGCATTACCGAGTGGGCCCAGAGATACCTCTCCATCATACGGAGTGACAAATCCTAGTCTCGATTCGTGCCAACCCAACAGACACTTTCGGAGATACTTGTAGTGCACCTTTATAACCACCCAGTTACATTGCGACGTTTAGTACACCCAAAGCATTCCTATGGTATCTGGGAGTTGCACGATCTCATGGTATATGGAAATGATACTTAACATTAGAAAAGCTTTAGCAAACGAACTACACGATCTTGTGCTATGCTTAGGATTAGGTCTTGTCCATCACATCATTCTCCTAATGATGTGATCACGTTATCAATGACATCCAATGTCCATAGTCAGGAAACCATGACCATCTATTGATCAATGAGCTAGTCAACTAGAGGCTCACTAGGGACATGTTGTGGTCTATGTATTCACACATGTATTACGGTTTCCGGTCAATACAATTATAGCATGAATGATAGACAATTATCATTAACAAGGAAATATAATAATAACCATTTTATTATTGCCTCTAGGGCATATTTCCAACACTGACACTAGTCATTGAGAGCATCCCATCCTCCGAGGACTTTGAGCGAAAATCATCAAGTGAGGAAAAACCCAAACCCAAACACCTACAACCTAAAGTGATTGAGCATCACTGAAGAGATTGTTCATGTGTGGAACCGATGCTTGTTACCTTTAAGGACTATGCATCCTCCAGATGGTTAGGCATCATGGTCTAGAGCGTCCAAGAGTAATTGTGGATCGCCGAGTGACCGAGTCTGTGAAGGTTTGGAAGTCACCTGAAGAATCAAGGCCAGGGGGCCCACACCCTGTCCACGAGCGTGGGGGCGTGCCCCCCTGCCTCGTGGGCCCCCTGATGCTCCACCGACCTCAACTCCAACTCTATATATTCTGTTTCGCAGACAAAAAACTCATAGAGAAAGTTTCATCGTGTTTTACGATACGGAGCCGCCGCCAAGCCCTAATCTCTCTTGGGAGGGCTAATCTGGAGTCCGTTCGGGGCTTCGGAGGGGGATTCATCGTCGTTGTCATCATCAACCATCCTCCATCACCAATTTCATGATGCTCACCACCATGCATGAGTAATTCCATCATAGGCTTGGTGGACGGTGATGGGTTGGATGAGATTTACCATGTAATCAAGTTAGTTTTGTTAGGGTTTGATCCCTAGTATCCACTATGTTCTGAGATTGATGTTGCGATGACTTTGCTATGCTTAATGCTTGTCACTTGGGACCGAGTGCCATGATTTCAGATCTAGACCTATTATGTTTTCATGAATATATCTGAGTTCTTGATCATATCTTGCAAGTCTATAGTCACCTATTATGTGTTATGATCCAACAACCCCAAAGTGACAATAATCGGGATACTTCTCGGTGATAACCGTAGTTTGAGGAGTTCATGTATTCACTAAGTGCTAATGCTTTGGTCCGGTTCTCTATTAAAAGGAGGCCTTAATATCCCTTAGTTTCCACTAGGACCCCGCTGCCACGGGAGGGTAGGACAAAAGATGTCATGCAAGTTCTTTTCCATAAGCACGTACGACTATATTCGGAGCTAGTTCTGTGTCACCCTATGTTATAACTATTACATGAGGAATCACATCCGACATAATTATCCATCACTGATCCAATGCCTACGAGCTTTTCACATATTGTGCTTTGCTTATTTACTTTTCTGTTGCTACTGTTACAACAACTACAAAACTGCTATCGTTACTTTTGCTACTGTTACCATTACTATCATACTACTTTGCTACTAAATACTTTGCTGCAGATACTAAGTTATCCAGGTGTGGTTGAATTGAGAATTCAACTGCTAATACTTGAGAGTATTCTTTGGCTCCCCTTTTGTCCAACCAATAAATTTGGGTTGAATACTCTACCCTTGAAAACTGTTGCGATCCCCTATACTTGTCGGTTATCAAGACTATTTTCTGGCGCCGTTGCTGGGGAGCATAGCTCTATTCTTTGGGATTTATTTCTGCTGATCACTATGAAGAACTTGAAAGACGAAAGAACTAAGATTTTTCCCTCAACTACGAGGGGAGGTAAGGAACTGCCATCTAGCTCTGCACTAGATTCTCTTTCCGTTTTGAGTAAGCTTGCGACACCTAAACCTGCATGAATTCTCATATGTGGCATGTTATTGATGATGCCACTTCCGCTATGCATGATACTTATGATGAAACTACTTCTATGCTTGATACTACTGTGCCATTAGGTGAATATCTTGATGAATAACTTGCTAGGGTTAGAGAGAAGGAAATTATTGAAGATGAAATTATTGATAATAGTGATGATGAAGGTTCTCCCCCTAAATACGAATTGCCTGTTGTTCCTGAGGGTTATGTTATGGATGAAGAAACTGCTAGAGATCTTTTTGCTTGCAATGATAGATCTGATCTTAAGAAGTTACTAGCTAAACTTAAACAGAAAACTCTGAATGCTAGAATGAAATATGACCCTGCTTTTGCTACTTCACCTATCTTTGTTACTGATAAGGATTACGAATTCTCTGTTGATCCTGAAATAATTACTTTAGTTGAATCTGATCCTTTTTATGGCAATGAATCTGAAACGGTTGTGGCACATCTTACCAAGTTGAATGATATAGCCACCCTGTTTACTAATGATGAGAAGTCTCGCTATTATTATATCATTAAGATATTTTCGTTCTCGTTAAAGGGTGATGCTAAAACTTGGTTTAATTCTCTTGATCCTGGTTGTGTGCGTAGTCCCCAGGATATTATTTATTACTTCTCTGCTAAATATTTCCCTGCTCATAAGAAACAAGCTGCCTTGCGGGAAATATATAATTTTGTGCAAATCGAAGAAGAGAGTCTCCCACAAGCTTGGGGGAGGCTTCTCCGATTACTTAATGATTTGCCGGATCATCCTCTTAAGAAAAATGAAATACTTGATATCTTTTATAATGGACTAACCGATGCTTCCAAGGACCACTTGGATAGTTGTGTTGGTTGTGTTTTCAGGGAAAGAACTGTCGACCAAGCTGAATTGTTATTGAATAATATGTTGACAAACGAAAATAATTGGACTCTTCCTTAGCCAATTCCTGAGCGAATTGAGCCAACTCCTGAGCCTATTCCTAAACCAACTCCAAAGAAGAGGGGTGTTCTATTTCTCAGTCCTGAGGATATGCAAGAGGCAAAGAAATCTATGAAAGAAAAAGGTATTAAAGCTGAAGATGTTAAGTATTTACCTCCTATTGAAGAAATACATGGTCTTAATAGACCGCATGTTGAAGAAACAAATTGTCTTGATAACCCGACACAGGTAGTAATGGTAAATTCTCTCTATAGATATGATAAAGTTGAAATCCCGTCTACTAAATTTCATAGCCCATGCTTAGATGAATTTGATGACTTTATGGCTAGACAAGAAAGTTTTAATGCTTATGTTGGTGGAGAATTAAAGAGTAATGCTTTCATGAAAGGACGCTTGAGTGATTATATGGTTAGAGTTAAAGGTGAACTTAAACTCATTAGCAAATATGCTTCTATGGTTACCACTCAAGCAGAGCAAGTACTTAAAGCTCAAAGTGATTTGCTCGATGAATTAAATAATAAACATGATTTTGCTATTAGAGTGGCTACTAGAACTGGTAGAATGACTCAGGAACCTTTGTATCCTGAAGGCCACCCTAAGAGAATCAAGCAAGATTCTCAGAGAAATAATGTAGATGCACCTAGTCCTTCTAAAAAGAAGAAAAAGATAAATGATAGGACTTTGCATGCTTCTAGTGAACCTGTTGTAGAGACACCTGAGAATCCCAATGATATTTCTATTTCTGATGCTGAAACACAATCAGGTGACGAACATGAACCTAGTCATAATGTTGATGATAATGTTCATGTTGATGCTCAACCTAGCAATAATAATGATGTAGAGATTGAACCTGTTGTTGATCTTGATAACCCACAATCAAAGAATCAACGTTATGACAAGAGAGACTTTGTTGCTAGGAAGCACGGTAAAGAAAAAGAAACATGGGTTCAGAAACCCATGCCTTTTCCTCCTAAACCATCAAAGACAAAGGATGATGAGGATTTTGAGCGCTTTTTGATGATTAGACCTATCTTCTTACGTATGCTCTTAACTGATATGCTTAAAGTAAACCCTTATCCTAAATACATGAAGGATATCATTACAAATAAAAGTAATTTACTGGAAGCTGAAATTTCCACCATGCTTGCTAATTATAAATTTAAAGGTGGAATACCAAAGAAACTTGGAGATCCAGGGGTACCAACTATACCATGCTCCATTAAAAGAAATTATGTTAAAACTGCTTTCTTTGATCTTGGAGCCGGTGTTAGTGTTATGCCTCTCTCTTTATATCGTAGACTTGAATTGAATAAGTTGACACCTACTGAAATATCTTTGCAAATGGCCGATAAATCAACAGCTATACCTGTCGGTATTTGTGAGGATGTGCCTGTTGTGGTTGCAAACGTTACTATTTTGATGGACTTTGTTATTCTTGATATTCCCGAGGAAGATAGTATGTCGATTATCCTTGGTAGACCCTTTTTGAATACAGCTGGGGCTGTTATTGATTGCAACAAAGGCAATGTCACTTTTCATGTTAATGGTAATGAGCATATGGTACACTTTCCAAGGAAACAACCTCAAGTTCATAGTATCAATTCTATTGGAAAAATTCCAACTATCATTATTGGAGGTTTTGAATTTCCTCTTCCCACTGTCAAGAAAAAATATGATATTCTTATTGTTGGGGATTTGCATATCCCCGTTGAGGTAACCTAGTGTTATTCGAAATTTCTCCGGTTCCATGTTATTTGGAATGAGTTTGCTAACAAGACTTGATCAACCTTGTTAGTGGATTCCTTTTTGATGATCATGAGATGGATGAAACTAGAAGGCACAGCCTTCTGTACCCTCTTTTTAATTCCTGTTATTTAGAATAAATAAAGCAAAAATAGTATTATCTATCTGTTTTCTGAATTATCTGTGCAATAAAAAATATCCCGAAAATAAAAGTTCTCCAAATGCCCTGCAAATTTAGTATGATTTTTTCTGGAATATTTGAGGATTTTAGGCACTGAAAACACAGCACGGGGGGCAAGCACCTGGCCACGAGGGTGGAGGGCGCGCCCACTCCCCCTAGGCGCGCCCCCTGTCTCATGGGCCCATGGTGGCCCCCTCCACTTATTCCTGCACCCACAGACTCCTTCTTCCTCCGAAAAAATCCCCATCTAGCTGAAGCACGAGTTCTAGCTCATTTTGCTGCGATTTTCGATCTCCTTGCTCAAAGCTCCATTCATAGAACTGCTTTAGGAGATTGTTGCTTGGTATGTGACTCCTCCATTGGTCCAATTAGTTTTTGTTCTAGTGCTTTATTCATTGCAAATTTTTGCTGCATAGGTGACCCTGTTCTTGAGCTTGCATGTCAAATTTATGAGGTCCCAAGTAATTCTAATGAATGATATAGGCCCTAGGCACTTGTGGGAGTAGTTGCTATCAATCTTGTTTGGTTTGATTCACTTTTATTTTTAAGTTACTAAAAAAAGCAGAAATTTACCGAAAATGATAAGGAGATTATTGAGGGGGTCTTCTAGCCAAGGCTCCAAGGATAAACAAGCTAAGGAGAAGGAAAAGGCCAAGTATAATCTTCCTCGCATAGCGGAAGTAAGGCCGTCTGAGTGGCCTTGTGATAATTTCTTGAGAACAGTCGGGATTTATGAAGACTTTTATTCTTTGGCTGAAAATGCGGGCCTCATCGACTTGCTACACAACCGGATCGATCAGTATCTCTTACTTACCAATACTTTCGTGCAAAACTTTTACTAGTATCCTAAGAATTCACCTCCTTCAGTATCTTTTCATTTATATGATGAGACTAAGGAAATGTCATTACGTAATTTTTGCGTGGTTTGAAGAATACCCTTTGAGGGAAGCTTAGATGAACCACATCATAAAGATGTGGATGGTTTTCTTAACGCTATTACTATAGGGGATTCGAAAAAGGGTTCCGATGCGAGAATCACTAGCATACACTTACATGTTTTGCGATACTTTGCCATATTTGCTAGTTGATGCTTAATTGGTAGTGGAAATAGTGGAAACTTCAGTGTTCCTGATATAATTATTCTGCTCCATGCCTTATTCGGTGATAACACTTTTAGTATGGGTGTCGTTATTGCTAAACGGTTAAGCTTAAACCGTACAAAGGGCCCCATCTTTGGAGGTATCTATGCTGCACGCCTTGCTAAACATTTTGAGATACCTATTAGACATTATGAGAAAGAGGAGACACTACTGCCCCTTTCATTTTTAGATTACAGGAGCAAGGTAGCGCATGAGTTTATTGTTGATAATGATGATAAGATGCTCATATATAACCTAAGATTTAGTTAGAAACACAATGAGATTATTACCCTGCCTGTGCCTTTATTGTTTGATTTAACTCCAGGCCATTATCTTGTCTTGCCGAAAGTTGTGTATGCGCATCGAGGCCAGACATCCGTTCCAGAGCCTGAGCCGGAACCTCCATTGGACCCTTATCGTTCATCCTGTTATCAGTGGGATCCGAAGGAAATCGCCAGTCAGTGGTATCCAGATGACACTCAGTACACCGGGGAGAGTAGCCGCGATCCTTGGCAATAAACTAACTTAGGCCAAAAAGCCTAAGCTTGGGGGAGTACGTATTTCTCACCAACTTTACATTTATGTTCACACACTATTCTAGCGGTCGGTGCTTATACTCTTTCATTGTATTATCCCTGCTAGTTTAATTTATTTTTCTAGCTTTCTTCTTGTGTGTTTGATAAACCTTAAGAAAAACCAAAAAAAAATTAGTTAGTTTAATTTCCATGCTTGTAGCAGTAATTAAAATGAAAACCCAAAAAGATTTCTCGTTCTTCTTTTGCTTGCTGGGAGCTTTCCCGTGTAAATAGTTTTATTTCTTTTCTTTCCTTTGGGGGTCAAGAGTAGAAGACCATAATGAAAATGTTTAGTGGATCTCATATGTATGATTGTTGATTTAACATAGAGCTCATATTACTTTGTCTTCCCTCTTGAATTGAATGCTTGCATATTCCAGCTTAGTCAAATGCACGTGCACTATTATTATTATCCACACCGTTCAGTCATGCAAGTGAAAGGCAATAATGACGATATATGATGGACTGATTGAGATGAGAAAAGTTGGTATGAACTCGACCTCTCTTGTTTTTGTAAATATGATGAGTTCATCGTTCCTGATTCACATATTATGAATAAACATGTTTGCAATGACAATTAGAGATCATAGTTACTTATGCCATGCTTAATTAGCTAGGAGCTTATATTGGTTTACTTTGCGTGCCAACATGCTATTAAAATGGTTATGATGTGGTATGATGGGATGGTATTCTCCTTTGAATGATTTGAGTGACTTGACTTGGCACATGTGCACACATGTAGTTGAAACAAATCAACATAGCCTTCATGATATTTATGTTCATGGTGGATTATATCCTACTCATGCTTGCACCCAGTGTTGATTAATTTTAATGCATGTTCATGACTGTTGTCACTCTCTCAGTTGGTCGCTTCCCAGTCTTTTGCTAGCCTTCACATGTACTAAGCGGGAATACTGCTTGTGCATCCAATCTCCATAAACCCCAAAGTTGTTCCATATGAGTCCACCATACCTTCCTATATGCAGTATCTACCTGCCGTTCCAAGTAAATTTGTACGTGCCAAACTCAAAACCTTCAAATGAAATTCTGTTTTGTATGCTCGAGCAACTCATGTTTCAACTAGGGCTGTCTGTATCTTCCATGCTATGTAGGTTATTCTTAAGAGGAGTGGACTCCGCTCCTCATTCACGAGAAAATGGCTGGTAACCGGGATGCCCAGTCCCATGATCAAAAATATCAAAGCAAATCAAAATAATTAAAACAAAACTCCCCCAGGACTATTGTTGGTATGGACAGTACCCCGTTGTTTCGGATGGCCGTGGAGTGTGCTTGTTGGTGGTGGGGAGTATAAACTTTACCATTCTGTTTGGGAACCGCCTATAATGTGTGTAGCATGGAAGATATCGCCATCTCATAGTTGTTGCGTTGACAGTGAAAGTATACCGCTCAAAATATTATTCATCTCTATTTTAAAATCGAGCTCTGGCACCTCTACAAATCCCTTCTTCCCTCTGCGAAGGGCCTATATATTTAATTTTATGTTGAGTCATCACCCTCTTATTAAAAGGCACCCGCTAGAGAGCATACTATCATTTGCATGCATTACTATTAGTTTATATTGGGTATGGCTTGACTGGATCTCTTTTACCATGAATTACAATGTTTAGTCAGTCCTTGATCTTCAAAGGTGCTCTACATTTATGTTTTGCGGTCTCAGAAAGGGCTAGCGAGATACCATCTTGTTATATCATATTATGATTGTTTTGAGAAAGTGTTGTCATCCGAGATTTATTATTATTGCTCGCTAGTTGATTATGCCATTGATATGAGTAAATATGAGACCTAAGTGTTATTGTGAATATGGTTAGTTCATAATCTTTGCCAAAAACTTGAATGTTGGCTTTTCATATTTACAACAACAAGAGCAAACAGAGTTTGTAAAAGTTTTTCTTTATCACTTTAAGTTTATCAACTGAATTGCTTGAGGACAAGCAAAGGTCTAAGCTTGGGGGAGTTGATACGTCTCCAACGTATCTACTTTTCAAACACTTTTGCCCTTGTTTTGGACTCTAACTTGCATGATTTGAATGAAACTAACCCGGACTGACGCTGTTTTCAGTAGAACTGCCATGGTGTTGTTTATTGTGTAGAAAACAAAAGTTCTCGGAATGACCTGAAAATCCACAGAGATAACTTTTAGAAAATATAAAAAATACTGGCAAAAGAATCAAGGCCAGGGGGCCCACACCCTGTCCAAGATGGTGGGGGGGCGCCCCCTCCCCCTGGGCGCGCCCCCTATCTCGTGGGCCCCCTGATGCTCCACCGACCTCAACTCCAACTCTATATATTCCGTTTCGCGGAGAAAAAAGTCAGAGAGAAAGTTTCATCGCGTTTTACGATACGGAGCCGCCGCCAAGCCCTAATTTCTCTCGGGAGGGCTGATCTGGAGTCCGTTCGGGGCTTCGCCGTTGTCATCATCAACCATACTGCATCACCAATTTCATGATGCTCACCGCCGTGCGTGAATAATTCCATCGTAGGCTTGCTGGACGGTGATGGGTTTGATGAGATTTACCATGTAATCAAGTTAGTTTTGTTAGGGTTTGATCCTTAGTATCCACTATGTTCTGAGATTGATGTTGCTATGACTTTGGTATGCTTAATGCTTGTCTCTAGGGCCCGAGTGCCATGATTTCAAATCTGAACCTATTATGTTTTCATGAATATATGTGAGTTCTTGATCCTATCTTGCAAGTCTATAGTCACCTATTATGTGTTATGATCCGACAACCCCGAAGTGACAATAATCGGGATACATCTCGGTGATGACCGTAGTTTGAGGAGTTCATGTATTCACTAAGTGCTAATGCTTTGGTCCGTTCTCTATTTAAAGGAGGCCTTAATATCCCTTAGTTTCCACTAGGACCCCGCTGCCACGGGAGGGTAGGAAAAAAGATGTCATGCAAGTTCTTTTCCATAAGCACGTATGACTATATTCAGAATACATGCCTACATTACATTGATGAAATGGATCTAGTTCTGTGTCACCCTATCTTATAACTATTACATGAGGAATCACATCCGACATAATTATCCATCACTAATGCAATGCCTACGAGATTTTCACATATTGTGCATTGCTTATTTACTTTTCCGTTGCTACTGTTACAACTACTACAAAACTGCTATCGTAACTTTTGCTATTGTTACCATTACTATCATACTACTTTGCTACTAAATACTTTGCTGCAGATACTAAGTTATCCAGGTGTGGTTGAATTGACAACTCAACTGCTAATACTTGAGAATATTCTTTGGCTCCCCTTGTGTCGAATCAATAAATTTGGGTTGAATACTCTACCCTCGAAAACTGTTGTGATCCCCTATACTTGTTGGTTATCAGGCATCTTATTATAATTTACATAAGAAGTTTTTTTAGGAATTACCATAATTATTGGAGGAATTAGTAGGAAACGGCCTAGGGTTGAAATTACCTCTATACGTGTTATTACCAAAATAGTTCCTACCAAGAAAATTCACATCCATAGATTTATTAGTATTCTCAATCAAAGTGGACAAAGGCATATCATTAGGATCAATAGGAGCACTTTTAATAGCAAACAATTTCATAAGTTCGTCCATCTTTCCACTCAAAACATTAATTTCTTCAATCGCGTGCACCTTTTTACTAGTAGAGGATCTTTCAGTGTGCCATTGAGAGTAATTAGCCATAATATTATCTAGGTGTTTAGTAGATTCTCCTAATGTGATTTCCATAAAAGTACCTCCGCAGCCGAATCTAAATTATTTCTAGATGCTTCAATCCGGCATAAAAAATTTGTATGATCATCCATAAAATCAAACCATGCGTAGGGCAATTTCTTATCATCAATTTCATCCTCTCCCAAGATTGTGCAACATGTTCACGATCAAGTTTCTTAAAATTCGTTATATCGTTCCTAAAGGAGATGATCTTAGTTGGAGGAAAATACATGGAAATAAAAGCATCTTTACACTTGTTCCATGAAACAATACTATTTTTAGGTAAAGATGAAAACCAAGTTTTAGCACGATCTCGTAGTGAGAACGGAAATAGCTTCAATTTAACAATATCATTATCCGCATCTTTCTTATTTTGCATATCACACAACTCAACGAAAGTATTTAGATGGGATGTTGTCGGATTATGGGATCCGCAAACCCTTGAGAGGTTCGAATTCTGGGGTGCGTGCAGAGATCTCAACCTACCCAGCCTGCCTACTCGCGATCCTAGCCTAGCGCGTCAAGCTCAATGGGACAAAGGGACACAACAGTTTTATCCTGGTTCAGGCCACCCTTGTGGTGTAATACCCTACTCCGGTGTTTTGGTGGATTGCCTCGAAGGGCTGAGGATGAGCTAATATAGTGGATGAACAAGCCTCGGGAGGTGAGGTGTTCTTGAGATGGTGTGGTGTATGCTAGTTCTACTTCTTCTCCCCTCTATGGTGGTGGCTAGTCCTATTTATAGTGGCCTTGGTCCTCTTCCCAAATATGAGCGGGAAGGGATCCCACAACGGCCGGATTTGGAAGGGGACAAGTAGTACAGTCTACCCTCACAAAAGTAGTCTTCGCCTGCAAAAAGCCTCTGGTCGTGACGCTACAGTGGGCTCGTCGATGACCTCCATCGTGCCGTCCTGGCGGTCTTAGTCTCGTTGCACTAGAATGGAAACCTTTGGCTGGTTCGTCGGGAAAACCTGCGCTCTGGGCCTGCATGGCGCCTGCCTAGCCTTGGTCGTCATGGCTCACGTCAGCTGAGCCTCGCGAGGTAACCTGCATAGAACTCTCCGCCCCTCAGGAGCCAGCCTGAGGAGGTCGGTCGCCTCGGGGGTCTTGGTGTTGTCCGCCTTGCGAGGCTTGGCCCCTCGCGAGGGTCTTGCGGTGTTGGTGTTAAAGTTGGGCCGTACCAGGCCGTCGATGGAGCCACATGGTGGGCCGCAGGCTGGCAGGGCTAGATACCCCCAAATCCAGGATGCCGACAGATGCGGCATCTTCACTGTGAAGGCCGGAAAAATGTTCTTTCATAACAAGATTCAACAAAGCGGCATTAATTTCATAAGATTCCGCGCTATTGGCAGGAGCAATCGGAGTACTAATAAAATCATTATAATTAGTATTGGAAAATCACACAATTTGGTATTTTCTTCAGACATCATGACAAAGCTAGCAATGTAACACACGAGCAACCAAAAAGCAAAGGAAAAGACGAACGGAAGAAGGGCGAATAAAAGGGCAAATCTTTTTGTACTTTTCTGAAAATCGTTTTAGAAGTGGGGTGGGGAGGAAAATGAGAGGCAAATGGAGAATAAGGTAATGCAAGATATGAGACTTTATGATGGGTACTTGGTAGGCTTGATGTAGACCTCCGCGGCAATGGTGCCAGAAATTCTTCCTGCTACTTCTTGAGCTTGCGTTAGTTTTTCCCTTGAAGAGCAAAGGGTGATGCAGCAAAGTAGAGATAAGTATTTCCCTCAGTTGGAGAACCAAGGTATCAATCCAGTAAGAGGTACAAGCAAGTCTCTGATCTATGCACATGCACAAACAATCTAACACTTGCACCCAACGCGATAAAGGGGTTGTCAATCCCTTTACGGTCAATTACAACGGTGAGATCTGATAGAGATAGGTATAAAAGATTGCTAAAACATAAAACTAAATAAAAGTAAATAAATTGTAGAAAGGTATTTTTGGGTTTTTGGTTTATAGATCTGAAAATATATGATGGAAAATAGACCCTGAGGCCATAGGTTTCACTAGAGGCTTCTCTCTTGAAGGCAAATAATATGGTGGGTGAACAAATACTGTCGAGCAACTGATACAAAAGTGCAAAGTTATGACGATATCCAAGGCAATGATATGCATATAGGCATCATGTCCGTGTCAAGTAGACCAAAGCGATTCTGCATCTACTACTATTACTCCACACATCAACCGCTATCCAGCATGCATCTAGAGTATTAAGTTCATAAAGAATGAAGTAACACTTTAAGTAAGATGACATGATGTAGAGGGATAAACTCAAGCAATATGATGAAAACCCCATCTTTTCATCCTTAATGGCAACAGTACAATACGTGCCTCGCTACCCCTACTATGTCACTGGGTGAGGACACCACAAAATTGAACACAAAACTAAGCACCTCTCCCATTGCAAGAAATACCAATCTAGTCACTAAAAAAAGACACATCCGTGAAATTTTGGGCCGAACAAATTTTTTTCTGTCATACATATGACACTTCTATCATGATAATTGTGACAAAACCAGGTATCATCATAGATGTGGTGGGCTCCTACTTCTATCACAAAAAATCATGATAGAAAATGGGATTTTCGTCCTGGGCAGGCCGGAGACGCAGTTGCATGACATTCTTTGGGCCGTCCATGATGGAAAAAACAGTGGTAGAAGCGAGGGCGAGGAAAATTTCAGGGAGTTCCGGTTACGGTGGGAGGTCGGGGGCCGAGCGATGCGCGTTTCTCTCGTACACGTACGCATGTGTGTGCGAGGCGTTGGCTCAAACTGAACCAGAGGGAGGCGTTGGGCTCTAACTGAACCCAAGCGATTGCACTGCAGGCTACACATTACTGAACCCGAGCGATCGATCGATGGTTGTTAACTGAACCCGATCGAGCGATTCCTTCGCTACTGCTACTAACTGAAGCCGATCGATTGGATGAATAGTGAGCATTGCGGGGGGGTTTGGATGAACAGTGAGCGGTGGCGTTGCCTTTGGATGAACAGGACCCCGTGGTGTGGAGGGCTGGATGAACAGTAGACTGTGGAGGGGTGCCTGTGGAGGGGTGGTTGAACAGTAGCTGGTGGAGTAGCGCGCTGTGGAGGTTGGATGAACAGGAGCCCGTGGAGGCTAGAGGAGGTCGACGGTAGCCCGTGGAGGCTAGAGGAGGTGGACGGTGGAGATGAATAGTATCCCGTGGAGTCCCGTTTTGCGGTACGCCACACCCCTCCCGATGAACAGGACCCCCGTTTGGACCGTAGCGCTCCAACACAAGTCCGTTTCGTCCGTTTTGCGGTACTCCACACCCCTCCCGATCAACAGGACCCCCGTTTCGACCGTAGGAGGTCCGTTTCATCCGTTTGCGGTACTCCACACCCCTCCCGATCAACAGGAACCATGTTTCGACCGTAGGATGTCTGTTTCCTCTGTTTTGCGGAACGCTAGACCCCTCCCGATCAATAGGACCCCCGTTTCGAACGTGGCCGGTCGAACACTAGGTCGTTTCCTGCGTTGTGCGGTATGCCAGCCTCGTTTCCATCGCCTGTTCCGTCCAAGCCCTCCCAATGAACACGACGACGCATTCTGTTCCGACCCAACCGGTTGTCTCCCCATGAACACGACGACGATGTTGTTTCTCCGTTCCGACCCAGCCATGTACACAAGCCCTGGCCGTACGTATGCGCGAGTAGGCATTCGAGACCCCGCCCGTATGTACACATATGTGGCCGTATTTTCTTTCTTGCACCCTGGCCATCGTACGTACGTGTACATGCTACGTGCGCGCCTCTACAACGACCAGTATGTACATACACATTCACGACCAGAATGACAACGCTATGTACGCTTCGACCAGGTGGGTCCCGACTGTCAGGCACTTCCTTGCCTGCGAAGATGTAGCTGGTGGGTCCCAGCAGTCAGGGGGGCAAATTGTTTTTTTTTTGCCTAGACGCACTTCCTTGCGTGCGAAGGTGTAGCTCGTGGGTCCCAGCAGTCAGGGGGGCGACTCTTTTTTTTCCGTATGCACTTCCTTGCGTGCGAAGATGTAGCTGGTGGGTCCCAACAGTCCGGGGCGAATTGTTCTTTTTTCGGACACACTTCCTTGCATGCGAAGATGTAGCTGGTGGGTCCCAGCAGTCAGGGGAGAATCATTTTTTCCCAGACACAGTTCCTTGCTTGCGAAGATGTAGCTAGTGGGTCCCAGCAGTCAGGGGGCAAATCATTTTTTCGCGAAATACGGTGGCCCGTCCGGTGGGTCTCCGCTATCAGGTGGAGGAATAATTATTTTGCGCGTAATAAGGAGGCACTTCCTTGCGGCTGCCGTGGACCCAGCGATCAGCCTCTCCACGTACAGTCCACGTCCGATGGGAGTTGTTCCTTGACCACGTTGACCACGCCGCGCCGAGAGCACCATGGCGGTGGACGACGGCGAGGCCTAAGAAGGGGACGACGCGGAGCCGGGGAAGACACGGCAGTGGATGCACACGCGGAGAGGAGTACAAGGGTTCATTGGTTCGGTTGCGCTGCCGTCGCCGTAGAATAACAGGGGGTGTGGGTGAATGGAGGGATGGCCTGGCCAGCGGTGGGAGTAGCAGGGGGCGGTGAGGCCTCCGCGGCAGCACAGCCGGCCACGAGAGGCAAGAGCAGGCGACACGACCGGCGCTGCTTTGGGCGGCTGGAGCAAGAAGACTAGAGGTTGAAGAAGCATGACGGCCGTTGGATGGACATCATACGGTCACTCTAGCTAGAATCATTTATATTGACTAAATTGACAAAGCCCTTGGTACGTCAACTTAGTAGGCCTGCAGGTCAGCTTCCGAAATGGTGCGCCCCATATGTCAGGGGGAGGAATCATTTTTTGGGCGGGTGAAGCTAGAATATCCAAGATTGAAGAAGAAGCATGGCATCCGTTGGATGGACATCCAACGGCCACTACTGCTAGAACCCTGTGTTGACTATAAGTTGACAAAGCCTTGCATACGCGTCAACTCTGTTTTTTAGGGGACGCGTCTACTTAGTAAGGGCAGAAGTGTGTGGCAGAGAACTTATAGCCCATTTGAGATATGTAAGAATGTGCATCCCATTTTTGAATTCTAATGGAATTTACTACAGCCCATTTACAGTTTGTTAAAAGTATAGCCCATTTCAACCAACCGTTGAAAACAGAATTCAATAAAATTTCCCACATTTTGATGTGATCCGAAATATTTTTATCCCGAAATTTCTAGTCAGATTAAATACAATTTCAATATAATTTTATATTACGTAAAAATCCAACGAAACATTGCGCTCGCAAAAATTAATGAAATTAAAATTTTCAATATCCAAAAATAATATTTTATAAAGTAATTATGTGTTTGGTGCATTTTTTTATAGTTACTGCCCAGTTTTTATAACTACATCCCATTTATTATTTCTTAAAGCCCATTTTCTTGTTAAGCCTAATGCATCCCTCCTAGGAAAGATTTGCAGCCTAGCGGGGCGGAGAATAACAACTTGACCTTGCCTGGGTATTCCTAAAAAAGTATAGCTGGGCTAGCCATATTCAGATTGAAAAAATAATAATATCTGGGCTGGATATCTGGCCTGGGCTAGACGGGTCACAGTCGGCCCAGTTAATACCTGCAGCGATGTTTTCGTTGTTGTTCAGAGGAGAAAAATTAATATCTGGGCTAACATCGAAAAACTCTGCAGTGCTCACACCTCAAAAACACAAATACTGCTTGAGCTGCTTGGTCCCAGCTATCGGCCGCTTCTTGTGCAATTCTCTCATTTATTGATACATAGGTTGACAATGGTGTGGGATCGTGATGTCAGGAAACCAGGAGGAAGCAAAATAAATTATAGTTATATATATATAAGGAGGCACTTGCGTACGTGAGGCTATGGCCCTGGTGGGTCCCGATTGTCATCCTCTCCAAGTAAAGTCATCTCCTCGCCTACACGCGCTTTCCGCACAAAACAGTCAGCATTGCCCGCCCCGCATCCCTGTGCAGGCGATTGCTCCGCCTTCAAACGACACAAGTGTCGTCCGTCCGTCCATCTGCCGCCCACATTAATGATACGCGGTTGATGAGGCGACTACTCCGGCGCCACACGTCCGTCCCTCCGCCGCCCCTTGCTATATAAACTGTTGCGCCGGCCATAGTCGCAGTCATCCGCATCCGTTCCCTTTATCCTGTCCACACCACTACTGCCCACCATGGCTTCCTCGCGCTCCAGCGCTCTTCGGGACAGGCCGATGACGGACCACAAGGAATGGCAGCCATTGCTGCCGACCGACTGGTGAAAGTGCAACTATCCCTAGGTGGTTTTGGTAATTCATAACAACATATAGCTCATTGAGCTAATACTATTCCAAGACTATTATTTCAGGAAAGCTCAATGAATGGCATGGCATGGATGATGAAAGTAGATCCCTCAAAATACTAAGGACAAAGGATTGGCTCAAGCTCAAAAGCTCAAGACTCTTCATTTTATATTTTAGTGATCCAAGATCACATTGAGTCTATAGGAAAAGCCAATACTATCAAGGAGGGATGAGGTGTTGCTTAATGAGCCTCTTGCTTCATGTGCTTAGTGATATGCTCCAAATACTCTCAACTACTTTCTCACATCCACATATGACCTAAACCCAAAGTCAAAATAGGTCCCACCGATTCTTTCTATCCGGCGCCACCGAGTTCAAATGTCATAGCCAGTGCCAAAAACCCTAGGAAATCGGTCTTGCCGATAGGGATCTCGGTCTCACCGAGATGGGATTATAATCTCTCTGTTTCCCTTCGTAACGTTTCAGTCAAACCGAAGTGAGCGATCGGTCCCACCAAGATTGCAATGTAAACTCCCTATTTCCCTTTCGTAACATTTCGGTCTCACTGAAATGAGCGAATCGGTCCCGCCGAGTTTACCTGACCAACTCCCTGGAAAGCTTATTACCAAAATCGATCTCACCGACTTTGTGTATTCGGTCTTACCGAGATTACATTATGCCCTAACCCCAACCATATCGGTCCTACCGAATTGCATGTCAGTCCCACCAAAAATCCTAACAGTCACTAGGTTTACTAAATCGGTCTGACCGAGTTTGTTGATTCGGTCCCACCGAGTTTGGTAAATTGTGTGTAACGGTTAGATTTTGTGTGGAGGCTATATATACCCCTCCACCTCCTCTTCATTCATGGAGAGAGCCATCAGAACAAACGTACACTTCCAACTTACCATTTCTGAGAGAGAACCACCTACTCATGTGTTGAGGCCAAGGTATTCCATTCCTACCATATGAATCTTGATCTCTAGCATTCCCCAAGTTGCTTTCCACTCAAATATTCTTTCCACTAGATCCAAATCCTATGAGAGAGAGTTGAGTGTTGGGGAGACTATCATTTGAAGAACAAGAGCAAGGAGTTCATCATCAACGCACCATTTGTTACTTCTTGGAGAGTGGTGTCTCCTAGATTGGCTAGGTGTCACTTGGGAGCCTCCAACAAGATTGTGGAGTTGAACCAAGGAGTTTGTAAGGGCAAGGAGATCGCCTACTTCGTGAAGATCTACCTCTAGTGAGGCAAGTCCTTCGTGGGCGATGGCCATGGTGGGATAGACAAGGTTGCTTCTTCGTGGACCCTTCGTGGGTGGAGCCCTCCGTGGACTCGCGCAACCGTTACCCTTCGTGGGTTGAAGTCTCCATCAACGTGGATGTACGATAGCACCACCTATCGGAACCACGACAAAAACATCCGTGTCTCCAATTGCGTTTGAATCCTCCAAACCCTTCCGTTTACTTTCTTGAAAGTTGCATGCTTTAATTTCCTCTGCTCATATACTCTTTGCATGCTTGCTTGAATTGTGTGATGATTGCTTGACTTATCCAAAGATAGCTAAAATCTGCCAAACTCTAAAATTGGGAAAAGGTTAAGTTTTTAATTGGTCAAGTAGTCTAATCACCCCCCCTCTAGACATACTTCAAGGTCCTACAAGTGGTATCAGAGCTTTGGTCTCCATTTGCTTTGATTTCCATAGCTTTTGGTGGTCATAGCCCTGGATTCACAACCTAGGAGAGTATGGCGTCTAGCGAGGGAAATTACCACCGTAGAGGTCCTTACTTTGATGGTACTAATTTTTTTAGTTGGAAGCATAAGATGAAAATGCATATTCTTGGACATAACCCCGCCGTTTGGGCTATTGTGTGTATTGGTTTGCAAGGTGAATTCTTTGATGGGAGAGAGCCAAACCATGAAGCTAGCGCAGAAGAGTTGAAGATGTTGCAATACAACGCTCAAGCATGTGATATCCTCTTCAACTGATTCTGCCCCGAAGAATTCAACAAAATCAGCCGTCTTGAGAATGCAAAGGAAATTTGGGATACTTTGATTGATATGCATGAAGGTACCGACTCCATCAAGGAATCCAAGTTGGATGTGCTTCAAAGTCAGCTTGACAAGTTCAAAATGAAGGATGGTTGTCGGAGTAATGGGCCACGGGTAGGCCGAACCGGGACCCAGGATCTTTCAAGACATCGAGGCAGGCCACGCCCCTCTGGCCGAGTCCCAGCTGGCGACCTTCGGGGAGGCCGAGTCTCAGAGGGCGATCCCCTGTGAAGCCGAGTCCCAGACGACGGCTTTGAAGCAAGCCGACTCCCGGCTTGCGACCTCCAGAAGTGCCGACTATGGGAGTCGGCCTGCAAACTTTCACGAAGACCGATGCAGGGCACGGCCCCGACGTGGCCATCCCTTCCTGCCTACGAGGGGTTGGCATGGCTACAGTGAGCCGTATCGTCGGGAGATCTCCAACGAGGCGCGGCACTGTTGCCATGCCTCCCCTAACCTTAGCCACAGTGCGTGATGCACTGTGCCCACGACGCCGGCCTGTACGGCCCGAAGATCGCAGGGCCACCTGTCAGTGGGAGAATCCAAGACGGCCAGAGCGCCCGAAGACGGCCCTGTGGGAGTCGGCCTCCTCGGAGTCGGCCGCCTCCCCGCCAGGGCCCCACAAGCCATAAACCAGATTGGATGGGGAGTGGCGATAGTGATCGCCTGACAGACGGTGGCACTGTTGCCACGACCCCATGACCAAGCCTGCGTCACCAAGAGTGTTGCACAGTGTCCGGCTTGTCCGCGGGACCCACCAGTCGGCGGGCCCCAGAAGCCGGCAGGAAGGACGGTGACGTGAGAGACAGACGGCTGGGGGCCACGCCCAGTCAGATTACCATTGTACCCCCGGGGGGTAGGCCTATATAAACCCCCCGGGCACCCATGCAAAGGGTTCGGCCTTTGATAGAGTTAGACACTTAGGCAGGGGAGGAGAGAGCCAGCCTAGCTCCCTCCTACTTCCCGATACAGCTCCAGGAGCACCCTTGTAACCTTTCGCCATAGTGACCATGCAGAGACCCCGCAGAGCAGCAGTAGGGGTGTTATCTCCCCGGAGAGCCCCGAAGCTGGGTAAGATTCACCGGCGTGCATGTCTGCGCCTCATCCCGTTTCCAGGCACCGGCGACGTTCTACTCGCCCCCACCATGATAAGCCATCCATTGGCATATGTCGCACCCAACCCCCGACATTTGGCGCCCACCATGGGGCGGGGTGCACCGTCGTCCGGAGATCTGTTCTGGACGGGAACCCTTTTTCTCCCTGGCGAGCGTAGCCAGCCAGGCTCGCCAGATGGAGTCTGCATCGACACGCTGCGCGGCGCCGAAGCCGCCTGTGCTGCGAGCGGCCTCACCGAACTTATCGACGAGGTGCGCCTCTCCGACGAGCCTACATCCGGCATAGGCACGGGTGGCCCCGAGAACCTTCTCACGGGGCCTCCTCGACCAACTCCACGTCGCCGGCGAGCCAGCCGTAGACTTGGAGTCCGTAGGCTCCTCCGATCCGATGCTGGTCGACTCCGACGCCATATCGCTTGATATCTTCCCCACCAACCTGGTGGTCTACGATGAGCCGCTTCCGTACGAGGAGAGTGGCTAAAGCGACGTCACGGAGGTGCTCGTCATCAGCCACGACGAGCACTCCGGCGAAGAAATCGAGGACCCGATAGCCGCGGCCCTGCAAGACCTGACCGCGCCCATTCCAGAGGATGCGGACGCCGAGACGCTGGAGGCTCGCTGCCTTCAGATCGTCGAAGGCGCCAAGAAGTTGGCAATCATGAGGCGCTTGTCAGAAGCATACCAGCGCAAAATGGATCACGCCGTAGGCGGCTCGCCGGCTCCGACTAGGCCGAGCCGTCTGGGTGCAGGCCGACAGCGTGGCGCAGCCATCGCCGACTTGCTCGGGGCAAAATGCCCCGTGTACGCCACCCCAGCGGAGAATATCCGCGCCGCCCAAGCGGCGACTGACGAGCTGAAGAACTTTGAGGGCGAAGAGCGCCGTGTGATGACGGAGCGAGTCCAGCAGCTCCTTGATGCGGTTGCTGCGCAAAACGCGGCCGGCGGCCGCGCAGATGCGCTGCAGCAGCCAAACGACGACTTACCTCCCCGCCGAGACCAAGGCACGACCTCCCGGACGCCGACCGGCGGAGTCCGCGGAAGGAAAGAGAAAGAGCCGGCTGCTAGTCACAGCCGGACTCGTATCACCATCGAGCGCGACCAAGACGGCCGCCCAAGAGCAGTAGAGCGGCGGGACGATTATCTGCGCCCCCCCCCCCCCCGCCCAGAAGAGAACGGCGAGTTTCTCCGCCACCTGTTGAGCATCCGACTCTCGGAGGTCGCCTTGGCCGCCGAGCGGGAATCGGAGAGAATGACGCCCGCCATCGGATCGACCGACTCCACCGGTCCCTGGCGCTGGAAGAAGAAGATGAGTTGGGTCCACCTTGTTTCGGGCCCCGCATTAGAGACGAGCCCTTCCACAAAGGGTTCACGCTCCCCCGAGACACGCCCAAGTACACCGGCTCCGTGAAGCCGGAGGACTGGCTGATAGACTACTCCACAGCCGTTAACATAGCAAACGGCAACAAGAGGGTTGCCGTGAAGTATGTTCCTCTCATGCTCCAGGGCACGGACCGGACGTGGCTGAACAGCCTGAAGCCCCGCAGCATCAACAGCTGGGTCGACTTCACCGAAGCCTTCATCCGCAACTTCACCAGCACGTACAAGCGACCTCCCAAGCCGCGCCAGCTCTCCTTGTGCGTGCAGGGCCCTGAAGAATCAATGCGTGACTACCTCACACGATGGGGCGAACTTCGAAACTCCTGCGAGGGCGTGCACGAGGTGTAGGCTATCGAGTACTTCACCGCCGGGTGCCAAGAGGGCACCCTCCTCAAGCACAAGCTCCTCTGCGACGAGCCAGAAACCCTCGACGAACTGCTAGTCATAGCGGATAAGTACGCCACGGTCGACTCTTCTATGAAGACGGAGATTCAAGTCAACACGGCTGGCAAGGTGACTCCCCAGGCTCCCAGAACCCCAGCTGGAGATGCCAGTCGGCGACAGCAACAAAACGACAACAAGCGCAAGGCCCCACAGACGACTTCCAGCAGTCGGCAGGTCGCAGCAGTAAAAGATCAGCAGCCGGAGGGGCAGCCTCCGGCAAAGCGGCAGAAGGGCGGCAAGTCCAATTGGTTGCCGGCTTTCTCCTATGAGCAGACTTTGGATGGTCCTTGCAAGTTCCACAGCAGCGCGAAGCCGTCGAACCACACCACCAAAAAGTGCCACTGGCTCGCCAGAATCGCCAAGGGAGACGGCCTCACTCCTCCGCCGCCTGCAGGGCCGCCGTCTCCGCCGCCGCCCCAGCAGCCGGCGGCTCGGCCAGTCGGCGCAGTACAAGACGAGTTCCCAGAAGAGCACGGAGCCTACGTAGTATTTACCAGCTTGGCAGATGACCGGCGCAGCAGGCGCCAACAACAGCAAGAAGTAAATGCAATAGCAACGGACGCCCCAGAGTTCATGCACTGGTCCGAAAGGCCTATCAGTTGTAGTCGGGCGGATCACCCAGAGGTGATGCCGAGTCCAGGCTCCTACGCCCTGGTCCTAGGCGCGACCTTGTCCACTGATAGGCGGGCCACCCGTTATTCGCGGGTTCTGATAGACGGAGGCAGCAGCATAAACATCCTGTACAAAGACACCATGGAGAAGCTAGGAATCAGGCGAAGGCAGCTGCAGAGCAGCCGCACCGTGTTCCACGGAATTGTACCCGGCCTCTCCTGCTCGCCGATTGGCAAAATCCTGATAGACGTCCTCTTCGGAGACAAAGATCACTTCCACCGAGAGCCGGTCTTGTTCGAGGTGGTGGACTTGGAGAGCCCATACCATGCCCTGCTTGGCCGGCCTGCCTTGGCCAAGTTCATGGCGGTTCCGCACTACGCCTATCTCAAGATGAAGATGCCGAGTTCCAAGGGAATCCAGACCATTGCCGGCGACTACAAGAAATCATCCGCTTGCGCGGCCGAGAGCAGTCGGCTGTCCAAGTCCTTGGTGATCGCAGCCGAGAAACGGCTCCTTGATCGGGTCGTGGCGATGGCCGGAAAGCAGCCAGAGATGTCGCCCGACCCCAAGGAGTCGGAGGCAGAAGGATCATTCAAGCCGGCTAAAGAAACCAAGAAGATACCCTTGGATCCAGAGCACCCAGAGAGAGACGCTATCGTAGGCACAGGCCTTGACAGCAAATAGGAAGGCGAGCTCGTCAATTTCCTCCGTGAGAATCGGGACATCTTCGCATGGTCTCCCAAGGACATGCCGGGTGTACCGACGGAATTCGCCGAGCACAAGCTACACGTCAGGCCAGATATGAAGCCCGTCAGGCAGCCCTTGCGCCGCCTGTTAGAAGAGAAAAGAAGAGTTGTTGGAGAAGAGATAGCCCGGCTCTTGGCAGCCGGCTTCATCATGGAAGTGTTTTTTCCAGAGTGGCTAGCAAACCCGGTGTTGGTACTGAAGAAAAACAAGCAGTGGTGGGTGTGCATCGATTACACAAGCCTCAATAAAGCCTGCCCAAAGGACCCATTTGCTCTGCCAAGGATTGATCAGGTGATAGACTCCACAGCCGGATGCGAGCTGTTGAGTTTCCTAGATGCGTACTCAGGATACCACCAGATCAAGCTGAATCCAGCAGACAGACTGAAGACTGCATTCATCACGCCATTTGGAGCCTTCTGCTACCTGACAATGACGTTCGGCTTGAGGAATGCCGGCGCCACCATTCAGCGTTGCATGCAGAAGTGCCTCCTCAAGCAACTCGGCCGAAGCGCCCATGTTTATGTGGATGATGTGGTGGTGAAGACGGAAAAGCGTGGGACGCTGCTGGAAGACCTCAAAGAGACCTTTGAAAATCTGCGCCGATTCCGGATCAAGCTTAACCCCGAGAAGTGCGTTTTCGGAGTCCCAGCCGGCCAGCTCCTTGGCTTCCTGGTCTCCAAATGCGGCATAGAGTGCAACCCCGTGAAGATCAAGGCCATTGAGAGAATGGAGGTACCCAGCCGACTGTTGGATGTGCAAAAGTTCACCGGCTGCTTGGCATCCATCAGCCGATTTATCAGTCGGCTGGGCGAGAAAGCTCTGCCCTTGTATCAACTAATGAAGAAGACCACCTTTTTTGAGTGGAACCACAAGGCAGATGAAGCATTTCTCCAACTGAAGAAGATGTTGACTACTCCCCCTGTGTTGGCGGCTCCGACTCCCAAAGAGCCCATGCTTTTGTACATCGCCGCCACCAGCCGAGTTGTCAGCACAGTCATCGTAGTCGAGCGAAAGGAGGAAGGCAAGGCGCTCCCAATCCAGAGACCAGTATATTACCTGAGCGAGGTACTGTCGACCTCCAAGCAAAACTACCCTCACTATCAGAAGATGTGTTACGGCGTGCATTTTGCCGCCAAGAAGCTGAAGCCCTACTTTCAAGAGCATCCAATCACTGTGGTTTGCACCGCTCCACTCGCCGAGATCATTGGAAGCCGAGACGCCTCCGGCCGAGTGGCCAAATGGGCTATAGATCTAGCCCCTTACACCATCTACTACCAGCCCCGCACCGCCATCAAGTCGCAGGCGCTGGCCGACTTCCTCGTCGACTGGGCCGAGACCCAGTACCTGCCGCCAGCGCTCGACTCCACTCATTGGCGAATGCATTTCGACGGCTCCAAGATGCGCACCGGCCTTGGAGTCGGTGTTGTCCTCACCTCCCCGAAGGGCGACAAGCTCAAATACGTGCTGCAGATCCACTTCGCCGCCTCCAACAACGTCGCTGAATATGAAGCGCTCATCCATGGGCTCTGGCTTGCCAAAGAACTCGGCATTCGCCGGATCCTGTGCTATGGCGACTCCGACTTGGTGGTTCAGCAATCACCCGGCGACTGGGACGCCAAAGACGCAAACATGGCAAGCTATCGCTTCCTGGTGCAGCAACTCAGCGGATATTTCGAGGGGTGCGAATTCCTTCACGTGCCAAGAAATGACAACGATCAAGCAGATGCCTTGGCACGAGTCGGCTCCACTCGCCAAGCGATACCTTCTGGCGTCGCCCTTCAGCGCCTCTTCAAGCCGTCTATCAAGCCTTCACCAGAGTCAGATTCCATCTTCGTGCCGGCTCCACCAGAAATAGTCGGATCCGACTCCAAGGCCCCGGCAGGCGACCTCAAGAAAGCCACAGTTGAAGCCAGCCCGGGGACTGCGCCAGTCGACCCGGGGACTTCAGAGCCCGGCCCGGGGACTGCGCCAGTCGGCCCGGGGACTTCAGAGCCCAGCCCGGCGACTGCGCCAGTCGACCTGGGGACTTCAGAGCCCAGCCCGGGACTGTGCCAGTCGGCCCGGGGACTTCAGAGCCCGGCCCAGGGACTGCGCCAGTCGGCCCGGGAGCTGCCCCAGTCGGCCCAGAGATTCCCTCAATCCAGCAAACGGCGGCAGACCCCAACCCGCCGCCTCCCAGCACAGCCACCCTTGTCCAAGTCGCTGTGGTAGCAGTTGAAGAGATAGTATCACCTTCATGGGCGCAGCCCATCCTCAAATTCCTAGTGAACAAAGAATTGCCAACAGATGAGATCCTGGCTCGGCAAGTGCAGCGCCGAGCGGCATCATACACCATAGTCAACAGAGAGCTTGTCAGGCGCAGTGTCACTGGTGTCTACCAGCGCTGCGTAGAGTCAGAGCAAGGCCAAGCGATTCTCAGAGACATCCATCAGGGTGAGTGCGGCCACCATGCGGCTTCAAGGGCACTCGTGGCCAAAGCCTTTCGGCACGGTTTCTTTTGGCCGACTGCCCTAGAAGAAGCTAAAGAACTAGTCCAAAAGTGCAAGGGGTGCCAGATGTTTCGCTCCAAACCCCTCCAGCCGGCTTCCGCGCTGAAGACAATCCCCATTGCCTGGCCCTTCGCAGTTTGGGGTCTGGACATGGTAGGACCATTCAAGACGGCCCGAGGCGGCCTAACTCACTTGCTTGTCGTAGTGGACAAGTTCACCAAGTGGGTGGAAGCAAAGCCCATCAAGAAATTAAACGGGCCTACAGCAGTAACCTTCATTGCCGACATCACGGTGCGGTACGGCATACCACACAGCATCATCACCGACAACGGCACCAACTTTGCCAAAGGCGCCTTGGCTCGTTTCTGCGTGACGCAGGGCATCTGACTGGACTTAGCATCCGTTGCCCATCCGCAGTCAAACGGCCAGGTGGAACGAACCAACGGCCTCATCCTGTCCGGCATCAAGCCTCGACTGGTCGAACCACTCGAGCGTTCGGCCGGCTGTTGGGTCGAGGAGCTGCCTGCCGTCCTCTGGAGTCTGTGCACGACCCCAAACAAGTCAACCGGCTTCACGCCTTTCTTCCTCGTCTACGGTGCCGAAGCCGTCATCCCGACGGATATAGAGTTCGACTCTCCGCGAGTCTCCATGTACACCGAGGAGGAAGCCGAAGAAGCACGCCAAGACGGCGTCGATCTGCTGGAAGAGGGCCGACTGTTGGCACTCAGTCGGTCCGGCATCTACCAGCAGAGTCTGCGCCGATACTACAACCGCAAGGTCAAGCCAAGATCATTCCAAGAGGGCGACCTTGTGCTCCGGCTGATTCAGAGAACAGCCGGCCAGCACAAGTTATCGGCGCCTTGGGAAGGTCCCTTCATCACCAGCAAGGTGCTAGGGAACGACGCCTACTATCTGATCGACGCTCAGAAGCCCCGAGCGCGCAAGAGGGACGACTCTGGCAAAGAAACAGAGCGCCCGTGGAACGCGAATCTTCTTCGAAGATTTTACAGTTGATGTAGTATGTATCGCACTACCCTCTTTGTATTAAAGTACTAAGACCTTAAGGCCCCCCGGGACGAGCTCGGGGACTGCCTTTTTGATTATCTGTATGATAAGAACTACGCTTCCAAATATGCTGTTCCTTTTTATCATACTGTCTGGCACCGGGTCCAACTAGTCGGCCCGGGGACTCGCCGCCTTGCGCTATGAAATGCTCCCTGCGGTCAGACAAGTAATGTGTTGCGCTCAAAGCCGTCTCCTGTCGAAAGCCGCAGCTCGCAGAGCGACTGTCGGTAGGCAGGGGACAAGCAAGAACGAGCGCACACATGAAAAATGGCTAAGGACCTAAAAGCTACGCATAGCTCAAGCCGGCTACCAGCCTCCCCCCACCGAGCCGACTCATGAGCAGTCGGCTCGCCGTCTCAACTTTTATCAAGGACAGCCGACTCTCGAATAGTCGGCCTGTCATTCCCTAGCCGACTTGCCGAAGACACTCTAAATGACTAAGTACTTGCCTTCCTGAAGTAGCCAAGCACTTGACCCGGCGGCAGTCCGCAGAGCGGCTGCCCAGCCGGCAAGGCGGCAACTAAAGGAAGGCGGCAAAGGAAAAAGTCTGAGGAGCAATAAGCAAGGAAAGGCGGAAATTAGATAAAATATTTACATAGGCCCTCGGCCGAATCACCGAATCAGAAGTCAGGATACACCCAGTGGGTGGAATTGTTCGAATCTAACAAGTCTTGCAAAAAGTTAAAAAAGACAGATAAGCAGAAGCAATCTAGGAGGCGGCCTCCGGGGCCAGAGGATTGGAGGTGACAGCGGTGTCGGATGCCGGGGCAGTCGGCTGGGCGGTCTCAGCCTGGTCGCCTCCGGCGGCGGTCGCCTTGTCCCTGCGCGGCTCGTTGCTGGAGGCGTGGTCAGGCTGAGGCTGGCCGCCTGCTTCGTCTTCTGGTGCCTCCTCCTCGCCTCCGTCCTCCGACTCGTCCTCCTCCTCGGCGCTGGAGTCGATCACCTCCGCCGAGTCCTCCTCGTACTCCGGGTTCATCCCGAACTAGTCCGGCGGTGCCTCCTCGCCGCCTTCAGTCCGCTCGGGCACGAAGATGCTGGTGTCCGTGTACTCGGCGATGGCCGCCGCGCGCTCGACAAGGGCGCCTTCTCCAGCCTCCAGCTCGGCCTGGGCCTCTGAATGGAATGCGGCCAGACGGTCCAGGTCCAGCCCCGGATACCACCCCTTGATGAACTCCAAGGCTCGGCGTGCTCCGGCCCGAGCCGAGGAGCCCTTCCAAGCCTCGAAGCGGCCGGCGGCGACTTCCAGTCAGTCGGCGGTCCGACTGGCGGTGCGAAGAGCCGACACGTCCGGCCACAGGGCGGCAACCACTTGGGCACCGGCACGCTGAAGACGGCGCAACAGACGATGAGCAGGATGAAGACGAGCCCCGATGCTCAGAAGCTGCTCGTCGATGGTTCGGGGCGCGTTGGCGGCAATCACTTCACCCTTCGCCCTTCGCTCCTCCCGAGCCTCGATGGCCAGAGGGACGGCTAGCGAATGGCCGGGAAAGAAGTCTGCCAAGGCAGAAAAGAAGATAGTCAGAAAATCAGAAATCAGCCCGACACAGGGTCGGAAGACCGAAGAAAAGAAAAAGACTTACCATCGACGATGTCCTCGAGCTCGTGGTAGCCGGAGGTCAGCATCGCCTCCCGGTCGGTCCAGGCGGAGCGTTCGACCTCGAACTCGGCCATGAGGGCATCCTCCCACGACTTGGCGTCGTCCTGCGCCTTCCGGAGCAACTCCTTCTGCTTGGCCAGCTGCGTCGCCAGCAAGTCGCGCTCTTTGGCGAGCCTGTCGCACTCCTCCTCCTTGGCATGATGAGCAGTGTTGGCCTCGCCCAGCTGCTCCTGGAGGGCGGCATTGGCGCTTGAAGAACAAAGAAAAAGAAGACAAGAAAGTCCTCAGTAAGGTAGATTGCCGGGGAGATCCGGCCCGACTGCTCAGTAGTCGGCCCGAATCTCGGGGACTACAGCCCGCGGGCGCGCCAGCGCGCCCCCGCGGAGAAGAAGGAAGATAGATTGCCAGGGAGATCCGGCCCGACTGCTCAGCAGTCGGCCCGAATCTCGGGGACTACAGGCCGCGGGTGCGCCAGCGCGCCCCCGCGAAGAAGGAAGAAATAACTCACCTCGGCTTTCCGTCAGGTCGGCGGTCCGCTTCTTCAGCTCCTCAATGTTGCGGTTGAAGACAGTGGCGCGGAGATTATGATATTCCTATAAAAAGCCAGCAAAGGCAAAAGTTAGTACTCGAAGCTCGCTAGAGGGAGTTCCGAGCCGCCTGCTCAGCAGACGGCCCCGAACTCGGGGACTACACCCAGTGGGTGCGCAGGCGCGCCCCCACAGAGAAAGACAGAAATTGAACAAGAGAAAGTAAGCTTACTCGGACGGATGTCCTCACGGCCAGATGCGCTCTGGTGCTGACCTGGAGGGCGTCGCTTTCCACGCGCAGCTTTGCCTGGACGTCCAGGAGGGCCTGGTTCAGCGGGCCGGTGCCGCCTCCGCGCAACCAGCCGGTGGGCGCGGCACTGGAGGCCTCGACGTCCAGACTCGCCGAGCTGGCCGCGCCAGTCTCCCGAGCTCGCGGCACCGAGATCGTCCTCTCAAGCCGCCGGCGCGCCGGTACGGCGACTTGAAGAAGCAGCTGTGCGTCGGCATCGTCCATGGCCGGCGGATCCTGCGGGCCCACTGGCTGCTTGCCGTGCGGCCTCCCAGACGGTGGCGGAGGCAGCGCGTGGGTGTCCGAGCCTGAAGCATCGCCGCCCTCCTCCACGAGAGGGTTCGCGGTGCCGACCTCTCCGGTCTGCCCCGTGAACTCAGGAGCCGGCGGCGCCGACGACAATGGAGGGACGAGCATCGCCGCGCGGCGACGCGCGTCCTCCTCAGCACGCCGTGTCGCCGCGGCGGCGTTTTCGGCCTCCTCCAATTTCCTCTGGGCATTGGCGGCAGCCTTGTCAGCCTCCGCCTTCTCCAGGCGGTCGGCCTCCTCCTCATCGCGCTTCTCCCGCGCGTTCCGCTCCGTCGCCTCCCGAAGGTCGGCGGCGGGATCAATCCGCCGGGTGTTGGCGGACGTCTCCACCGACCCCATGATAGAGGGGACGGCGGCTCTCTCGAGGGAGAGGGGAGCTCTGTTGAAGAGCAGAGAGAGAGAATCAAAAAAAGACTCGGATAAGTTCCAACGAAGAAAATGAAAGAGTGAAAAAAGACTTACGCGGAAATCAGCGGGGGCCTTCTCACTTCCCTTCGGAAGCGGTTGGCCCTCGCGGCCGCCTCTTCCCGCTTGGTCACGGCGGCCGCCCCCTTGAACTTCTTCTGCTTGCCGCCGGGCGCAGTGGCGCCTCTTTGCGCCGACTTGACCGGAGGAGCCGGCCCTTGGCTGGCGGCGCGGGACGACTTCCATGTCGACGTCGTCCTCGGGCCAGTCGGCAAAGGTAGCCGACGGCCTGAGGCCGCCGTCTGCCCCCTCTCCGCCGCCATCGGCGTCGGCCTCCAGCGCCGCCGCCCCCAAGTCGGGGTCGTCGATGTCGCTATCCTCGCGATCTGGGACATAGTCGCGGGGCTCTCTCATGGCGCCGGCCGCGGGCGCCGTGAGGGTATTCTGCCCAGAAGAAACCAACAAAAATAATTAGAAGACGGAGTCGGCTGCAAAGAAGATCAAGCTACAGAAGGGTGCGACTTACCATTGGAGGGGGGTTGTCGCGCGAGTACGGCTCCTTGCCGAACTGCCAGTTCTCCGTGAACTCGCAGTGCGCGATGTGGTTCACCAAGTTCGCCACCTCCCCATGCGGCATCTCCTTGGTGCACAGACGGCTCGGATCGTGGCGGCCGCTCATCTGACAGATGAGGTGAGGCCGGCCCTGGAGCGGAAGGACTCGGCGCGCCATGAAGGCGGCCAGAAGATCGGAGGCGACGAGCCCCTCCGACTGCAGCAGAACCCGGAGTCGCGCCACGGAGCCGGCTCCAGAGGGCGAAAGTGATTTGGACCGGTGGGACCAACTGGCAAGCCTGCCAGTCAGAGGTTCGGGGTCGAAGGGCGGCAAGTTGACCCAGTCGCCGTCGGTGGAGATGTTCTTCACGTAGAAGTAAGATTTCTGCCACATCTTCACCGACTTCACCAGCGGGATGGGAGGGAAAGGATTGTCGGCCGTCAAGCGCCGCACCGCGATGTAGGTGCCGCACTGAGCCGACGTGCCGGCGGCCTGAGTACCGAGCTTCGAAGAGAAGAACTCACCCCACAGCTCGAGGGTGGGGAGAACGCCGAGGTAGCCTTCGCACAGAGTGGCGAAGGCGGAAAGAAGCACCACCGCGTTTGGGGTGAGGTGGTGCGGCTGAAGCTTGTGGAACTCCAGAAACGAGCGGAAGAATCCGCTCGCCGGCAGCCCCAGCCCGCGCATTAGGTGCGAGCGGAAGATGACCCGCTCGCCCTCCTCCGGCGCGGGCCGGAGCTCTCCCGCCGGCGCGGGACGGGCGTGCACCAGGTCCGCGCTCGGGAGACGGCGGGTCCGGCGGAGAAAGTCGATGTGCTCCGCCTCCACGTAGGAACCGTCCCACACGCCGGAGCGCGAGGCGGGGGGCGCGGCGGAGGAAGAGCTCATCGTCGACGAAGAAGACGCTCTGGCTCGCGGCGGAGGAAGAAGGGAAGGCAGGAGAGCGGGGGAGAGGGTGAGCGTAAAATGCCGCCCCGCTCCTCCCCGCATATTTATAGCCCTGCGGGCTGAGGAGCCGAGGGGGCGGGCGTGGGATTAACTGCGCCCGGGGCCCCACGCCGCCCACGATTTATCCCCACGAAGTTACTGTGCCCAGTAACAACGTGGGGATGCAAACCGTCCGCAGCTGCAGCGGATCCGCCCGGAAGCCAAGGCGTGCTAGTGGCGGGCCCCACCTGGCGGCCCGTCCCATCGCGCGCGTGGGTGGGCAGGCTAATCTCCCCACGTGGCGCCACGCGATAGGACCGTGGCAATAGCGGCGGGGAAGCGTATCTGATACGCCGCCTGTTTTCCCGCCGCGACTTACGAATAATGGCCCCTCGCTGAACAAGTCCGACTTCGGCGAGTCGGCCCGAAGAAACGGCGGCCGAGTCTCAGAGTCGGCGCTGGGAAGATTGAAACTGTTGAAGCCCCGCGAGGCAGCGCCCGCCGGGCTTCACCAGCTTCGGGGACTACTGTCGGAGTAATGGGCCACGGGTAGGCCGACCCGGGACCCAGGATCTTTCAAGACATCGGGGCAGGCCGCGCCCCTCTGGCCGAGTCCCAGCTGGCGACCTTCGGGGAGGCCGAGTCTCAGAGGGCGATCCCCTGTGAAGCCAAGTCCTAGACGACGGCTTTGACACAAGCTGACTCCCGGCTTGCGACCTCCAGAAGTGCCGACTATGGGAGTCGGCCCGCAACCTTTCACGAAGACCGATGCAGGGCACGACCCCGACGTGGCCGTCCCTTCCTGCCTACGAGGGGTTGGCATGGCTACAGTGAGCCGTATCGCCGGGAGATCTCCGGTGAGGCGCGGCACTGTTGCCATGCCTCCCCTGACCTCAGCCACAGTGCGTGATGCACTGTGCCCACGACGCCGGCCTGTACGGCCCGAAGATCGCAGGGCCACCTGTCAGTGGGAGAATCCAAGACGGCCAGAGCGCCCGAAGATGGCCCTGTGGGAGTCGGCCTCCTCGGAGTCGGCCGCCTCCCTGCCAGGGCCCCACAAGCCATAAACCAGATTGGATGGGGAGTGGCGACAGTGATCGCCTGACAGACGGCGGCACTGTTGCCACGACCCCATGACCAAGCCTGCGTCACCAAGAGTGCTGCACAGTGTCCGGCTTGTCTGCGGGACCCACCAGTCGGCGGGCCCCAGAAGCCAGCAGGAAGGACGGTGACGTGAGAGACAGACGGCTGGGGGCCACGCCCAGTCAGATTACCATTGTACCCCCGGGGGGTAGGCCTATATAAACCCCCCGGGGCACCCATGCAAAGGGTCCGGCCTTTGATAGAGTTAGACACTTAGACAGGGGAGGAGAGAGCCAGCCTAGCTCCCTCCTGCCTCCCGATACAGCTCCAGGAGCACCCTTGTAACCTTTCGCCATAGTGACCATGCAGAGACCCCGCAGAGCAGCAGTAGGGGTGTTATCTCCCCGGAGAGCCCCGAAGCTGGGTAAGATTCGCCGGCGTGCATGTCTGCGCCTCATCCCGTTTCCGGGCACAGGCGACGTTCTACTCGCCCCCACCATGATAAGCCATCCGTTGGCATATGTCGCACCCAACCCCCGACAATGGTGAAGGTGTCGCTGAAATGTACTCTAGGCTTGCTCTTACCACGAATGAGATTGCCGGCTTAGGGAGTGAAGAGATGACCGACAGATTCATCATTAAGAAGATCCTAAGAGCATTGGATGGAAAGTATGATACCGTGTGCACATTGATCCAAATGATGCCAAACTACAAAGATCTCAAGTCAACGGAAGTCATTGGAAGAATTGTTGCTCATGAGATGTCACTCAAGGATAAGGAGGAACTTCACAACAAGTCAAGTGGTGCTTACAAAGCCTCATGTGAAGCACCCACATCATCAAGTGAGAAACAAACCTTCAATGAAGAATTGAGCTTAATGGTGAGGAACTTCAACAAATTCTACAAGAGTAGAAGCAAAGAAAGAAGCTCTAAGTCAAGGTCCTACAATGACAAAAGATCTTCTAGTCAAGAGCGAAATTGCTACAATTGTGGGAGACCGGGGGACTATTCCAATGAGTGTACGACACCCTACAAAAGAAGAGAAGATTCTCCAAGAAGAAGAAGCAAAAGAGAAGAATCACCACCAAGAGAGAGGAGGAGTAGAGATGATCTTTATGAACGAAGACCCTCACGGAGAAGCAAGGATTCGGAAAGGAAGGACAAGTCATCATGGAGCTATATAAAACGAAGACATCAAGCTCATATTGGTGAATGGGTATCCGGCTCCGACTCCGACAATCACTCCGAGAGAAGCTATCACTCCGACTCCGAATATACTCAAGATGAAGGTGTTGCCGGTCTAGCACTTGTGTCAACCAACTCCTACGACATATTTAACTCACCAAATGAAGGAATTGGAAGATGCTTCATGGCCAAAGGTCCAAAGGTAACACATCCCGAGTATGTTGATTTCAATAGTGATGAAGATGACTTGCTAGTTGATGATGATTTACTTGACAACTCTAGTGATGAATACTATGATGAAACATTAATTATTCATGCTAATCAAGATAAAATGAATGACAATGATAAGGAGAAGATTGAGCTTCTAACAAAAGAACTAAACACTCTTAAGTTAGCTAATGAAACTATATTCGAAGATCATCGAGAACTTTTAAGGGCTCATGAGAAGTTACACTTTGAAAAGCTCAATCTTGAGCAAGAGCATGAGTTCTTAAAAGCAATCAATGATGATCTCCGTAAGAAAAGTTCTTCTTACATTGCCAAGCATTTACTCTTATCTACTTACATGCCTCAAGTCAAGTCTAGTAACAAGTACAAGAAAGATCCTTCCTCTAGTAATAACAATAATAATGACAAATCCAATATTGTTGCTTCTAGTAGTTCTCTTGATTCCACTAATGATTCTCTTAGCCAAGTTACACTTGAGAAAGAAAATAGCTTATTGAAGGGAATTATAGAGAAAGGTGTTTACAAGAGCCTTGCCGGGAGTAAGCAATTTGAGGAAATTGTATGCAAGCAAGGAAGGCACCAGAAGAATCAAGGTGTTGGTTTTGAACGAAAGTTCAATGCCAATGGAGTTGAGTGAGAAGAAGATCAATACCCCAAGACGAAGTTTGTTCCTCAACAAGAGAAGTATGATCCTACTTCCTTCAAGGGAACACAAGCACAAGATGATCTTCCACCACAAGACCACAAGAACAAAGGCAAGGACAAGCTTCAAGAGGAGATTGATGCATTTGAAGAAGCTCCTAAGGCCTCGGTCAAGTGGGTTCCCAAGACTACGTCAAGTTCTACTTCATCAAGTACAACTACAACTCCAAGGATTCCCATCAAGATGATGTGGATCCTAAAGAAGAAGAACTAGAGAGTTCTTGAGGGTGACTCCGCCAACATTTTTCACTCATATCATTATGGCAAGAACGAGTGCAATCAACTTCCACATCTTGCACTAGTTCAAGGAGTCACAAACCCTCATGTTGGTAAGGCAAGGGACAAGGTAACCTAATGATTTCATGGACATCATCTTGTGTATGCGTCACTCTATGTCTATGGATATTCTTGTTTGTTCCTTGTGGGACTAACCCATGTAGGTATGTTGAAAGTGCAACTCACTCCAAAGGATTTCTCCAAATGATCTACATCAACATTGAGCACCCACATCTTCAACACCTACATGAAGTCATCATCGACAAAACCCAAGGTTAGTTCATCCCTCTAAAAGGGGATCTCACATCTAGGGGGAGCTTAACTCTTTGAGTCAAAGCAACTCTAATGGTGTGAACACATCAATGCATTATGTAAAAGTGGTAACCCCACTTGAGCTTAAACGATGAGTATGACCTATGATCAAATGTTCTCATTTGACTCCTAAGTCAATATACTCATATATAGATTACCTAGTCATCGCCAATTGTTTGATAGATGCTAGAATTGGATGTGCATGCTTTGCCACATATTTCATTTTGCCATCTTTTTGTGTGAGCATGTTGGTGCATATTTTACTCATTCGAGGACATCCACTTGTTGCTTTGATTGTTTGGGTTCTTTTTACTTTTGCCAAGATGGACAAGAATGCCTAAGAACCTTCTCTAGCTATCCATGCTTTTCTCGTCTCAAACTCTATTCATGCTACATCACAAAATTTGATCAAGTCAGATTCGAACTACTCTGTGTGAGGAGCACTGGGAGTCCCCGATTCGTCATAGACTTAAACTTCCAAAACTTCTTTGTGATTCTCGGTCTGACCGATTCCTCCATTTCGGTCCCACCGAGATCACTAAGTTGATCTAGGTTTTCAATCTCGGTGCAGCCGATTTGAACTTTTCGGTCACACCAAGTTGCAGTAACTGTATATAGTTATGCATCTCGGTGCCACCGAGTTGTTCCACTCGGTCACACCGACAGGGTCGGGCTATATATACTCACGGGCAAAAATTTGGAAATTTCTCCGAACCTCTTCGCCCGCGCAATAGCTTGCTCTGCCTCCAGGGTCTCTGGATCATCTCCTCGTCACCAGCCGCCTCCTATCCCTGGTCTCCGTCGCCGTCAATGGATTTCACCCCCGCCGTTGCCGCCGTAGCGAGTTCATCGCCAAGCTAGGGTATGGACTCGATCACAGTGCTATCCCCGTCTGATTCCTAGCACATTGTGTTCATTATGATTCTTGCCACGATTGAGACACTCCTATCCAGCCAATACAATCCTTATATTAGATGGGATTTGAAAATTTAGGGTTAGGTTTCCGCCGAAACCATCTCGGACCCACCGAGTTGAAAAACTCGGTCCCACCGATTTGGCTAACGCCATTGCAATAGTAACTCTTGGTCTGACCGGGAATTGCTAATCGGTGTGACTGATTTGAAGACTTTGTGAAACCCTAGCAGTCTTAGTGCCACCGAACTATGACTCTGTCCTACCGAGTTCACCAGTTTAGGTTCCAAAACTGCTTCGGTATCACCGAGTTTGAAAATCGGTTGATCCGAAATGCTTTCTGTGGAAAACTAAAACTGAATTTTTGAATCATTCTTTTGCAAAACTCTCTGCATTTTGTGATGCTCATCCATTCTATCTCATCTATAACTATTCACAGGGTCAGCAGTCAGTGATTTGCAGCATGTCAGACCAAAGTGACAGTCAGAACAAGTCAGAAGAGCACAATCACTTGAGTGAGGGCACTAGTCCCTCTAGCACTTCAGATGATGGCAGCAGGAGCACCCCAAGCAATCTGCCTAAAGCTGCCACCAGGACAAGGAAGAAGAGAACCTCAGAATCTAAGGATGAGGATTATATGGCAGAAGAAGATGAGGCTACCTCCAAGAAGGCAGTGCTCAAAAAGGAGTATGCCTCAGCAAAGAACACAAAGCCTGGACTTAATAGGAAGGTTCCTGCCAAGAGGACACCTATGCTGAAGGTTAGAGGATCAACTCAAGTGCCTGGAAAGTCTGAACCCAAAGAGGCACCTGCAAGAAGAGTCACAACTTCCAAACCCAAGAAAGTTCCCACTGGAGAAACTATGAAGTTTACCATGGAATCAGAAGATGAAGCTGCTAGACAAGATTAGAAGAAGAAGAGAGCCAGAACCACTACCGCCCAGGTTCTTGGAAACCCCTCTATGAGGAGAGATTCTGATGAGGAAGAAGAGGTTGGTGCACCAGCACCCAAGGCACAAAAGCTAATGGGTGATGCTATTAAGTCAGGGGCTGCAACATCAAAGCCCAAGGAAGCACCCAAAGCTGCCCCCAAGCCCAAGCTTGCACCAAAGAGGAATACCAAGAGTATTCCAGCTGCTGAGAAGAACAAGGCCCCAGTGCCTGAAGTTGCTAATGAGGAAGATGAAGAAGGACAAGTCTTGAGGAAGCTAAAGCCCAAGATTCCAGACCACAATGATGCTCATCCTGTGGCTGAGAATATGAAGTTAAGAAAGGATGCAGGACTCAGATTGTGGAGGCTGACATATCCATATGCCACCAGAAGAAGAACTGCTATTGATTACAGGTTCCACACTAAGGAACAGCAGGACTTCTATGAGACAGCACTGTTGGACAAGAAGCCCATAGTGTGTGACATGAGGTGGGTCGACTAGACCTACATGAAGGAAAATGAGGAACACTATCCTGGAGTGCAAGACAGCTTTGTTGCTTATGGAGTTGCAGACTTTGTTGGGCAGAAGCTCACAAAGTGGAACGATGAGCTCATTATGAAATTCTACTCCACAACACACTTCTATCCAGATGGCAGGATAGTTTGGATGCCTGAAGGTACAAGGTACCAGTCAACAATTGAAGAATGGGCTAGTCTGATCAATGCCGCAAAGGAGAGTGAAGATGACTTGGATTTCTATGCCAAGAAGATGGACCACAATACCATGTCTCATATGTACAAGGAGATCCCAAACAAAGCTCTTGAGACTTTCAAGTTTGGGTCAGTCCATTTCCTTCTGTCAAGGCTGCCAACAATCAACTGGATCCTAAGGCACACTCTGCTGCCCAAGTCAGGTGACCACAACATGATTAGAGGGCATGCTATCAACTTGCTGCACTTGTTTGATGTGCCACAAAAATTCAAGGTCATGAGCCTCATTGTTGAGACCATTAAGAGGACAACAACAGATCAGAAGAGGAGTTGTGGGTATGCCCCACAGATTCAGGAGTTGATTAACTCAAAGATGGGCACAGGAACTTACTTGCTGGATAAGGAACATTTTGCTATCTATCCAGACTTTGAGGACAATCAGGTTGTCATGAATGAGAATGAACCATCATCAGTGCAAGCTCAAGAGCAGAAGGAGAAGGCAAAGAGAGAGAAGGCTGCCAAGATGCCAACTCAAGAGGAGGCATCTGAATACTTCTTGAAGAACAAGCAGGAGCAGCTTGGTTACTTAATAGCATCCACAATAACGATTGAGAAGGGGTTGGCCACCCTAACTCAAAACCAGGAGAGCCTGGAAAGGATCATGGAACGAAAATTCTATGATCTAGATATCAAAGTAACTGAGATTCAGTCAGTTGTGGAGCAGCTTCAGGATAACATGCAGGAGAGGAAGGGCAAGACAACCACTGATGCATTTGCCAGAGTGCCTAGAGCTCATAGGTCAGCTATAGTGCCTGTGACAGACTCTAGAGCCACATCATCCGCACCAGCTATAGCTTCAGTGCAACCAGCTTCAGCACCAACTCCTCCAGCTCCATCCACTTCAACTGAAGCCTTCGTCCAAGGAGCCATCTCTACACCACCACCTGAAGATCAAGCCTGAGAGTCGATCTAGCACTATGCATTTTCTATGAACTTTTTGGTAACTTGTTGCCAAAGGGGGAGAAAAATGTATAGATCATAGGCTTCGAGAGAGAGAGTGTTGCTTTTGTTCTCTCTTGCTTTGGTGGTTAAACTTTGTTTGCTTTTGATTGCTTGAGATTCTATGCTATTATCTGTGAGACATTGATGATCATGTGTTTTATCATAAGCTACACTTATGCATGTTTGATGATATTATCTTACCTATCCTTATGTGATCATTCACTTTGCTTCGTGATGAGTGCATGTATTCAATCTCTATCATTTTGAGCGCTCCACCAAGATGTATGTGACATGGAAGAGTAACCCATGAGCCTAATTCCTTGTGCATTTGCAGTCCAAAGCAAATTTTAAACTATGGACAAATTTAGGGGGAGCTCTTTCTTATCACATACTTCTCAAAGCGACGATGTTGTTCAATCTTATTATCATTTGTTGAAGCTTTGATCTATATGTTGTCATCAATTACCAAAAAGGGGGAGATTAAAAGTGCAACTATCCCTAGGTGGTTTTGGTAATTCAAAACAACATATAGCTCATTGAGCTAATGCTATTCCAAGACTATTATTTCAGGAAATCTCAATGAATGGCATGGCATGGATGATGAAAGTGGATCCCTCAAAATACTAAGGTCAAAGGATTGGCTCAAGCTCAAAAGCTCAAGACTCTTCATTTTTATATTTTAGTGATCCAAGATCACATTGAGTCTACAGGAAAATCCAATACTATCAAGGACGGATGAGGTGTTGCTTAATGAGCCTCTTGCTTCATGTGCTTAGTGATATGCTCCAAATACCCTCAACTACTTTCTCACATCCACATATGACCTAAACTCAAAGTCAAAATCGGTCCCACCGATTCTTTCTATCCGGCGCCACTGAGTTCAAATGTCACAGCCACTGCCACAAACCCTAGGCAAATCGGTCTTACCGATAGGGATCTCGGTCTCACCGAGATGGGATTGTAATCTCTCTGTTTCCCTTCGTAACGTTTCGGTCAAACCGAAGTGAGCGATCGGTCCCACCAAGATTGCAATGTAAACTCCCTGTTTCCCTTTCGTAACATTTCGGTCTCACCGAAATGAGCGAATCGGTCCCACCGAGTTTACCTGACCAACTCTCAGGAAAGCTTATTACCAAAATCGGTCTCACCGAGTTTGTGTATTCGGTCTTACCGAGATTACGTTATGCCCAAACCCCAACCATATTGGTCCTACCGAGTTGCATGTCAGTCCCGCCGAAAATCCTAACGGTCACTAGGTTTACGAAATCGGTCTGACCGAGTTTGTTGATTCGGTCCCACCAAGTTTGGTAAATTGTGTGTAACGGTTAGATTTTGTGTGGAGGCTATATATACCCCTCCACCTCCTCTTCATTCATGGAGAGAGCCATCAGAACGAACCTACACTTCCAACTTACCATTTCTGAGAGAGAACCACCTACTCATGTGTTGAGACCAAGATATTCCATTCCTACCATATGAATCTTGATCTCTAACCTTCCCCAAGTTGCTTTCCAATCAAATCTTCTTTCCACCAGATCCAAATCCTATGAGAGAGAGTTGAGTGTTGGGGAGACTATCATTTGAAGCACAAGAGCAAGGAGTTCATCATCAACGCACCATTTGTTACTTCTTGGAGAGTGGTGTCTCCTAGATTGGCTAGGTGTCACTTGGGAGCCTCCGACAAGATTGTGGAGTTGAACCAAGGAGTTTGTAAGGGCAAGGAGATCGCCTACTTCGTGAAGATCTACCACTAGTGAGGCAAGTCCTTCGTGGGCGACGGCCATGGTGGGATAGACAAGGTTGCTTCTTCGTGGACCCTTCGTGGGTGGAGCCCTCCGTGGACTCGCGCAACCGTTACCCTTCGTGGGTTGAAGTCTCCATCAACGTTTATGTACGATAGCACCACCTATCGGAACCACAACAAAAACATCCATGTCTCCAATTGCGTTTGAATCCTCCAAACCCTTCCCTTTACTTTCTTGCAAGTTGCATGCTTTAATTTCCGCTGCTCATATACTCTTTGCTTGCTTGCTTGAATAGTGTGATGATTGCTTGACTTATCCAAAGATAGCTAAAATCTGCCAAACTCTAAAAGTGGGAAAAGTTTAAGTTTTTAATTGGTCAAGTAGTCTAATCACCCCCCCTCTAGACATACTTCAAGGTCCTACAGCTGGCCGGCAGACAGCCGGAGGACGACGAAGTCCCAATGGAGAACATGGTAGTCGGTGATCTAGCACCAACCCCCTCCTCCACGCCATCCTCGTCGGTGCATTGCACCATGACCATTGGTGAGGCCCGTGCCCAATATATGGACACGGTGAGGCAAATGCGTGAGGAGCAGTTCCGGGAGGCGCAGGCCGATGCCGCCTACAACCACCATCTCCTCCAGGAGCACCTGCAGGCGGAGGAGCAGATCGCCGCGGAGCGGGCGGAGCAGGAGGCGCTGCTCTACTCGTACCGCTCTGCCCGCAGGGGCCGCCTCGAGCGCTGGCGGTACCACATGCGGGTGGCGGAGGCTACGGCCGCCTACAAAGCGGGCGATGAAGCGGGTGAGGCGCTGTTTGGCGAGACCGAGGACGAGGCAGAGGACAATGCCGGCTTCGACGAGTCCCCGCTCCGCTGGCATCGACGAGGCCCTGCTCTGTCGAGTCCCCGCGATGCCAACAACGAGGCAGAGGACACCGCCGGCTCCGCCGAGGCCCCGCCCCGCCAACAACGAGGCAGAGGACATCGCCGGCTCAGCCAAGGCCCCACCCTGCCGGCTAAGTGGGGGAGGATTTCCACCGCTCTGCCAAGGCGCCTCCCGCCTGCAACGAGACAGAGGACATCGCCGGCTTCGCCGAGGCCCCGCCCCACTGCCAACGAGGCCGTGCCACACAGAAAACAAGGAAGAGTAGAACACGGTAGATCGCCGTCGCTCGGATCCAAGTAAGGCCACCGCTGCTACCCTCTGGTTGAAGCCAAGCTAGGCAGGTTGACAATTGACGGGCGGTTAGCTTCTTGGCGGCGACGTGGAGTCGGAGAGCTGCGCTCGAGAAGAACGCTTCTTCTACTTAACTGCTGGTGCAGTTGGCTGCCTGACACGTGGGCCCAACAGGCCACATGTCAGTTACGCAACTGCACCTGCAGTTAAGTCACTGAAGCTTCTGTTCGGCTCAGCGGGCCACAGGGTGGTAGCTTCGGTTAATTAATTATACCTCCAGCGCACCCCTTTTTAGTTGAAGAATGTATGAAATGTAATGAAATCCGGCATGTTTATATGAAATCCGACCGTGTATGAATGAATTTATTTCGATTAGTTCGAATTCCTGTATCACTGGCATTGGATGAACATGCAAAACAATACGTACTAGCATTATTCCCAGGGTGATCACCTTGTTTGCAGTAGTTTCACATGTACTCCCTCCGGTACTTTCTAGTCTGCATACAAGTTTTGTGTACAGTAAAAGTATCTCTACTTTGACCAATCTTATACAAAAAAGTATGCACTTTCACAATGTGCAAAGTAAAAAGGAACAGAAGGAGTACAAAGAGTCTGAGCAGCTTTTTAGCATTTCTGTACATTGCAATCAAACACATAGGGCTGGCAATTCATAGAGAACATTCAAAACAATCGATGATTATGCATCTCAGTGACTCACATGTCAGAGGCAATATTTACTTCACAACTAAAGAATAAAGAAAAAATTGATTGACGCTGCTGACAGCAAAGGGCGTCCAATTCGAAAATATCAAATGCATGTCTTGCTAAAATCAATGAGCAAAATTTGACAAGGTTGTCCCATTCCAAAATATCAAATGCCTACGATTGTGGAATGGGCAGGGTTTACCATCAGTTCAGACATTGACATGGCACCTTGTGCTAAATAAACCAGCTGTTCTTTTTGTGCAATTCCACCAAAATCAACCAAATTCACGCGTAGCTTGTAAGATTTCGCCCTTATATGTTGCAACGCCTTGAACTTATCGGCACCTCCTTTCTTGAGGTGGAAATGAATGATTCGATGTATTCGTGAACATTTTGTGCAGTTCCCATTGAAATCAAGCTGAGCACCCCTGTTTGCACAAATACAAAAAAGTGATTAGTATAAAGCAAACTGTACTATGAATTGACAGTTTAAACATGCACCTACATGGTCCATGTAGAGCACACTTTTAGAAAAATGGAACTCACCACAAAGAATCCTAGAACAACATTGTACTCGCACATCACAACAACAAAATGGAGATATGTTAGTCCTTCTGAGCTGAAGTTAGTTTGGTCTTTGGGGAGTAATGTAACCATCCTTCAACTGCTCTTTCTGATGAGAAGATAGACATGGCTTCTTCATCCTGGCATAATCGGAACTATTCACTTCACATACTCCATATTCTTCTTCAGAGGAAGATGATCCTGTTGTGCAAATACAAGAGGACTACTAAATGCTAGCATCCCTGTTTGCTCAAAAAAAAGGAAATGAAATATTTAAAACAGCACAGATGAAGCACTTCTCAAGGACAATACCACTTTTTCATGACAGTATCTAAACAGTACCACAACACCAATAGAGATGACCAAGCTCAATCATATGGATGAAATCAGTGGGCGAGTACCAACCTTTGTCAGAGGCTTATTGTGTAGAGCATACAGATGAAGCACTTCTTCGGAACCATCTGTTTCTATCTACGGTGGTGGCCATGCTTACTATATACTCCTCGATTAGTTTAATGTTTCCAACATCTTCTTGTGCAGTTCCACTAAAATATATGGTATCTTCAAAGAAGATCCCTGTTCGCACAAGTAGAGATAATTACGTATTACATTAAGAGTGGCATCAAATCAGTAGCAAAACAATATGCTCGTTCCAGCCATAGCAATAAATTAAGATGCAAAACTATATCATTACTTGTGTCATCACAGTTCCAGTGCTTCATTACAGCACTGGGAGTTGATTTTTGTTTTTCTTCCGCTTGTTCTTCCCCTTCATCACTTGGTTCAATAACAGACAAGCTTCACCTTCAATGTAAGATTTGGCATGTCAATTAGGGAGCACAAGTATATTACTAAACTTAATTTTCTGATGAAAGTGGCAAAATACAGGCCAACAGTTGTGAAAGATCCTTATCTTACCTCAATGGGATATTACGGTGCACATACAGATTGGAAGTCTTGTCTCCATTTGTGCAGTTCACTAAAATCAAGCAACATTATCGTACAAGTAGAACAACATATGAAAGCACACTATAGAATCATGTGAAAGAAGGCTAGTACTGACCTCTCATGACGCAGAATTCAAACAACTCACAAGAAGAAGATCTGAACCAAATTTGCCAACATGGATAGGAAGTAAGATCTCCGCTTGTGCAGTTCCACTAAGATCAAGCAATCAAGCAACATTGTCGGTGTGACATTTTGGTTGAACTGCACAAAACACTCTTAAAACAAAAGTGTTTTGTGCAGTGCAACAAAAGGTCACAATGGCAATGAGGTGAAGTAGATAACCCTGTTTACACAGAGGTGCAAAGGAAACAATTAGTGGTCAAGAATGGTGGATGACATAGAAGCCAACAAAAAGAAGCATCTACCTTATCTAAATGGGAAAGAAAGCAAGACAATATCATTTCTCAAACGGTGGCATTGATTAATATTAACATAGAGATTATATTAACAATAAAATTCATTAAACATGTTGCTTTTAATTGTGGCATTGCATCAATTTTCCAGCGGCATTATTAGAGGGTGTTTGTTTACAGGGACATTTTGGTGTAGGGACTAAAAAAACTCCATGTCAGTCCCATCTAAACCAAACAGGAATGACTTTTAGGGACTAAAAGTGGGCATTTGGGACTAAAGAAAGAAGACCCCGAGGGAGTCTTTTTGGGACTTTTTCCAACAGTTTCCCCTGCCACGCATCGCACCTTGTCTCTATTAGTTCATGACTATGGGTAACATGGTCTTCTAGCATGTCATTTAATAACCTCTAGTCCATGTTTAGTCCCTGGAACCAAGGAGGTAGGGACTAGGGAGTTCTTAACCAAAGAAGGCCTTAGATTAACAACAACTAATGAGTTGCACGGGACAGTGGACGCACCAGCACCATGTGCATCTACCGATGTACTGTGGTCATGCACAGTCTGTTGCGACAAAGAACAAACAAGCAAGGAGCATATTTGTGTTGGTCCCAGTTTTGTTATCTTTAGACACCTTTCCCTATGTGAGCGCAGCAAATCTAGTCCTGCTCAAACTCTACAGCCAGTCTGTACTAGTACTTTCGCCCCTCCTTTCCTCTTTGAACCACGTCCTAGATTTATGCGATACAACTTTCCCCACTACTTTCCCCCTTTCCTTTCCTCTTTGAACCACGTCCTAGATTCATGCTATACAACTTTCCCCCTTCATTTCCTCTTTGAACCACGTCCTAGATTCATGCTATATACAACTTTTCCCACTCCTTTCCTCTTTGAACCACGTCCTAGATTCATGGTATACGTGCAGCTTTTTTTTAGAAAAGGAGGATGACCCTCGGCCTCTACATCTGGTATACATGCAGCTGGAGCAATGCATGTGCAGTAAATAAATTATACCTTAAGGTTCTTGGGGCATGGTTCGGTGGGCGACGGGATGGCGGCGAAGAAGAAGGGGTCGAGGGCTCTCCCGCGCCGCCGCTGGGTGGAAGTGAACAGCTGCGCCGGTAGTGGATTCCCTCCCTCGCTGACGGCGACAGCGTTAAGCCTCCTTCCCTTCCCGATGGACGGATCCTGCCGGCTCTTTGAGCAGCAGTGAGGGGAGAGAGAGGCCAACGAAGTCTTGTTTAGATCTGGAGAGGGCGAGAGAGTGTGAAGAGAGCAACTACAAGCGCTGAGGCTCCAGCATCTATATATATACTGGAGAGAGAGTGTGAAGCGTGCAAACCCTAGAAAACATGTGCCGAGGCTGCCACTTATACGTGATGAGGTGATTATACGGTCACTACGAGATCGTATAGGTTCGTATCCATCCATTTTGACCAGTCAAAGAATCCTCCTGGCACAAATTATGCTCAATTGTAGTTATCGAACCCGAGACCTCAAGTTTGATGAGCGAACAGGCTAACCAGCTACACAACCCCCCCCCCCCCCCCGTTATGTTCAACGAGAGGAAAATAACCTTTTATACATTCCTGCATTCGTGTGACAAGCATGCCGTGTTTTTGTGTGTGTGTGTGTGTGTGTGTGTGTGGGAGTCATTGGGATTTCAATCTTAATCGTGTCATGTGGCTTTGGTGGTAAGACTATCAACAGTGGTGCAGAACTAATGCAGTCTTAGTCACCTTACCTCTCTCCACGTAGTACGTTGGGTCCCACCAGTCAAAGGGTGAAACAAACAAATTAATAAGAAAAATTAAAAGTGCCAGCGGTGTATCTTACCTCACACATCTCGCTACTTGCTCAGGAAAACTATCCAATTGATCCCTCTGTTTGCTCACGTACTATTTTAAGTGAATCCTTATTATAACATGCACACAATTTTTGGCACTTGTATTCGACTTAAATCAGTGTGCCACCGTATCTCGTATACTTACTACTCCCTCTATCTAGGTGTAATAAGTCACGTTAGAAGGTGCGATGGGACCAAGATGTGTGCGTGTGTGTGTGTGTGTGTGTGTGTGTGTGTGTGTGTGTGTTTAAACGCATTTGTGTGTTAGAGAGCGACAGATCGACCTACTCCTACAGAGAGATGGTGTGTAGTGTACGATTTTAGCGCGAGAGTCGGTGCATCCTCTCGTTTCCGGGCATGTCCGGTAGGGACATGCGGACAACTGCCACGCCCGCTCCTAACCAGCCTGGCCCACCCAAAGCCCCTCCATTGCCCGCACGCGCTTCCCGCCCGAAACAGTCAGCGCCGCTCCAAAGAATCGGTTGTCGGTGTCAAAACCGGCGGATCTCGGGTAGGGGGTCCTGATCTATGCGTCTAAGGCTAATGGTAATAGGAGGCAAGGGACACGATGTTTTACCCAGGTTCGGGCCCTCTCGATGGAGGTAAAACCCTACTTCCTGCTTGATTGATATTGATGATATGGGTATTACAAGAGTTGATCTACCACGAGATCGTAAAGGCTAAACCCTAGAAGCTAGCCTATGATGATTGTGATTCTGTCTCTAAGGACTAAACCCTCCGGTTTATATAGACACGGGGGAGAGCTAGGGTTTACATGGAGTCGGTTACAAAGAAGGAAATAATAATATCTGGATCGCCAAGCTTGTCTTCCACGCAAAGGAGAGTCCCATCCGGACACGGGACGAAGTCTTGAGTCTTGTATCTTCACGGTCCAACAGTCCGGCCAAAGTATATAGTCCGGCTGTTCGGATACCCCCTAATCCAGGACTCCGTCAGTAGCCCCTGAACCAGGCTACAATGACGATGAGTTCGGCGCGTAGATTGTCTTTGTCATCGCAAGGCGGGTTCCCTCTCCGAATACTCCAAAGTTATTATTGAACACTTGAATCGTGTCCGGATCTACAAGATGATCTTCTCATACCACCGTAGAGAGAATGATATCTCACAAATGTAATCTGCTGACAACTTTAGACAACGTGACATGACACTACGGTCGAGTAATTTTTCGAACCGTTTTCCACAACCAGCCACAACGCATATTGCGAGGCGGTTTCCTCGGCACGTCTTGTCAAAGCAGAGATCATGTCCCCTTATCACGGGATTTCCATCAATACGGGTATGGTAACCCAACCGCGCAATCAATTGTGGCGCTTGGGAAATAAGCGATTCTCAACGGGAAAGTGGGGAGGCGCACCGTTCTCGTCGCCTCTATAAAGGGATAAGGATTCCCCATTTTCACCCACCCCTTCTTCCTCCTCTGCTTATCCATTCCCACACCCTCGATCTTCAGCACCCTAGTTCACGCTTTCTCCGCATAGCCAAACATGTCCGGAGCAGGAGGCAAGTGGGTGGCCTCCACCGTGAAGGAGGAGCATATTGCGAAGCTCCGGGCGGCCGGATACTTGGCCGCAGACATCACGCACCGGCTACCGGACGAAGGGCAGACCATTCCAACTCCGGAACCCCACAAGAGGGTCATGTTTCTCACCCACTTCGTCCGTGGACTGGGATTTTCAGTTCATCCCTTCGTCCGCGGGCTCATGTTTTACTACGGGCTAGATTTCCATGATCTAGCCCCAAATTTCGTCCTCAACATCTCGGCGTTTATCATCATGTGCGAGGCCTTTCTCCACATCAAACGTCACTTCGGCTTGTGGCTACGAATCTTCTGCGTGAAGCCGAAGATCGTGAGCGGCCAGCAAGCGGAGTGCGGAGGCGCCATGGTGGGCAGGATGCCCAATGTTACCTGGCTCAACGGCTCCTTCGCAGAGACCGTGAAAGGGTGGCAATTGGGGTGGTTTGACATCACTGAGCCACGCGACGCCAACTGGGCGGCGGCCCCCGAATTCCGATCCGGAATTCCCATGCGACTCACCTCTTGGGAAAAGAAGGGCCTGGCCTGGGGTGAGCCTGCGAAGCTGACCGAACTTCAAAACTGCATCAAGAACATGATGGACAAGAAAATCAAACTTGTCAACGTGGTCCAGGTCATGCTTGTCCGCTGTATTCTTCCATGCCAAAGATGGGCTTCTAATCTGTGGGAGTTCGTCTCGGCCGAACACCAGACACTTCGAAAGCTCTACGGCATGACACACAAGGATGCATGGAGGCGCTATTCAAGGCCTCCAAAATACCTCCTCCCACATCCGAGGACTGCGGACTTCACGCCACGTGGCTCCCCTGTCCGGTGAGTTTTCTGACTACCGCCAGATGTAGTTTTTTCAAGTGTACTCATGGGAGAATCTTAAGTCATTGTGTGTATTTGATCAGGAGTATGTGGAGACGGCGGAGCGGATTGACTGTCCAGCTCCACTGCCAGAGGGTCCAGCCGATGCTCTCCTAACAGAGATGCTTGTCCCGGCGCCCTACAAGGCACCAGAAAAGAAGGCCGAAAGGAAGGCCCCGGGGACCAGGAAGGGTCTCCGGCGTAAGGTCGTACCGGACGCCTCGTCTGAAGACGACGAGGCACACTCCTCGCCTGAAGGGGAGGAGGAAGAGGAAGGGCCGCCCCACCTGAGGAGGCCGAAGGGCCTAAGAGGGCGACCCAAGGGACCAGGAAGGGTCCCCGGTGCAAGGCCCTTATACCCTCGTCGTCCAAAGACGACGAGGCAGATTCCTCCCGCGGAGGCAGGGGAAACAAGAGGAAACTCTGCCTCCCCGCACTGGGGAGGATAAGAAGAGGAAAGCCGCCCCAGAGGGGGAGGCTAGGACGCCCAAGAAGGGAAAGGCGTCCCTTCCGGATTACTCCGCCATGGTCGCCTATAGCGAGGAGGAGTGGCTGCCCAAGGGGAAGCCCCTAGTAAGATCGTAAGTATCCGCACTCTGTTGTACTTTAGTGCGACTTCGCTTCATAGTCTGTTATAACGCCGAACACGTATATGCAGTCCGGCCAGGGTCCATCCCGAGGTATCCTCTTCGGATGGGTCCTTGAGTGATTCGGTGATGAACTCGCTCCCGACGGCCACTACCCCTCGGCCTACGGACGACACGGAGGTGCTGTCCCAAAGGCTCCCGAAGCAGGGGGAGGTGACTCTGGAGACGCCCCAAGGCGAAATTCCAGACGCCGGGCACACGGGGTATAAGATCCCCGCGGATTGTGCCGACGAGAGCCGCAGCAAGCTGGGCTCTCATCCGGATACTGTACCGAAACCTCTAATTGTTCCGGATTTGGGCAGGCGGCCCCTTGCTAAGGAGAGCGAGCCGTCCGTGCCGATGACTTCCGTTACGCCAGCGGCGTCAGATAGTCTGCTGGAAATGCTTCGTGGCGATTGCATGGATGAAGATCACCGTACTCTTATGAGTGCTGTGATTCAGAAGGTTCTGTCCGCCAAGAGCGGACTAACCGAAGCCTGCACCAGCCTCCTGACAGGCTTTGAGGTAAGCTATCAAAAATGTGTGAAATTATCACCCGATAGGTAGTATCCCCTGATACTCTGTTCGGTGTTCGGAACGAAAAGCCAAATGGAGGGTCGATTATAATCCAGAGGAGTCTAATAGTAGGTGTGCATGTGACTAAGCAGGAAGTGTTGCTTGTCGCTGCTGCCCGCACGGCCGAGCTCGCCGGACTCAAACGGGACCTGGAGCAGGCCCAGAGAGAACTCCTCCTCACGAAGAGGCAGCTCGAAGAGAACAAAGGTGAGTGATACCCCGTTCACATATAATGAAGAATATACAAAATTGGTGATACTAACGACAAAGTGTTGTGACTTTGTAATAGGGGCCACAACCGAAGTGGCGTCTTTGAAGAAAGCGCTGTCCAAGGCCGAAGACAAGGCGTCCATGGAGCGCATTGACCGTGAAAAGCAGAATGCTAGGGTGGGCGAGGTACAGCAAGATTTCTAGGAGCTCGGCAAAAATTTCGAGTCCTTGGAGCGTGACCTCAAGACGAAGGAGTCTGAGCTTGCGAAGGCCCTTGCGAGTATGAAAGACGCCAAGGCCGAAGCCGAAAAGGCCCAGTAGGAAATCCAGGTGGCCAAGAAGATTGTGGCGGGTAAGACATTCTTTATGCAGAGAAAGCATGTGGAGGAGACGTTTCTTTTACTTACCCAAATTCGGAGCTCTCCAGGGGCATTCGCAGATCTGCCACGCAGCGTATCAGATGCTGTGGAGTTCTACCATGCCGAGGAGGGGAGCTCAACGGAGAAGCTGTTCTGGTCCCAGTATGCGGGAACCGAACACCCGATGCCTCTGAGTGACCAGTTGAAGCAATTGGTTGAACTCCACCGTGCGGCCGAAGTGGCTATGAAAGATTTCATAGTCCGGATGTGGCCTGGTGAGCCCCTGCCCGCTAGCTACTTCGGCCTGATAAAGCGGATGGTGAATGCATGTCCGTGGCTTGAAGTGATCAAGCGATCCATTTGCATTGAGGGTGCCCACCGGGCCTTTGCCCGTGCGAAGGTGCATTGGGGCAAGATGGATGCGGAGAAGCTGGTGAAGGACGGGCCGCCGGAGCGCAAGGCGCATCGCTGTCCCGAAAAATAGTATGATGGCTATATGAAAGGCGCTCGTCTCGTGGCCGATGAATGTACCAAGGACACGATCTTTGAGTAAATGTACTTCTGTTTTTGTTGTAATATAAAGACGAAGTTACTTGCGCTATATAGCACCTTTTGATTTAAAATATTACCTTCTGTGTGGCTGTTTAAAAAATTCTGAAAGTAGGCCAGTCGTCGGCTTCCGCCCCCACATAACTAGTACCGGGGTGTTCCTGGAAAAACCCAGACAATCTTTATCCAAATTTTTGGTCCCTGAAGGAGGTGTTTGGCGTAGTGAACAAGGCAATGGGATTATGCGGCTTTATAACTTTCACTTAGCCATAGAAGTCTACAATTTTAAATTTCGGTGAAGCCCCTAGAATTCAAAAAGCCGAATTGGGGCGTTATATACACCTAAATCGGACGAGGCCGATTCCTCGCCTAAAGCGGAAAAAATCTTTAAGGATTTTCAGACCTCTCGAACAGCGACCAGCTCTCACCACATCATGCCGGTCAGTTTTCGGCTTTCTCTACTAAGGTGCTCGTCCAGAAGAACCGGGACACAATCGCAGTAGTTCTCCCTGCGCTACCTTAGCCGATATAACGGAACGTAAGGTACCAAAACAAGGGAGCCGGGAAAACCCAACTATTGACCCAAGACATGATTCGGAGCTGATGCATATAATGTTATAAGTTCGGGGTGTCGCACTGTTGAAAGTGTTTGGACTTGTCTTGCCATATTATGGGGCGCCATAAGAAGCCCCTGGCAAACGGAACGTACCAAGGTGTACGGATGCAATATTAAATAAACATTTATAGGAAAAATGTGCAGATAGGAATAATAAGCTAAAGCTATATATTATCTCCCATTGATGAATAATACGTTTAAGCGTATGTTTACAATGAATGCGTTAAAATAGGACTATTTAACATGTCCTATCCAAGGGCGGGCCACATGTAGGTATATATAAAACAGGTATAACGATCGTGAACAGATTCCACCTGGGTATTCCCTTTGTGTGCAAAGCCTTTTGCCTCCTTGGTTTTCCCCCCTGCGGGAGTCCGACAATCCGGCTCTTCTAAAGAGGCTGCCCAAAAGCAGGGTCCTGTAAGGTAAAAAAGGGGGGTTATTAAAGTATGTTGCGGCTATACCGCACTGTTGAATGAGTCACTATTGTGCCTCCGCTTATGCCCATGGTATTTTCAGTGTGTAATTGTGTACGCGCGGCAGAAATGCTGCCTTGATGGGGCTTGAGCGGAGGCCGGACTGCTAGTCGAGCTCTTGGTGTGCCTGGCGATCCTGTTGCGGGGTTCTCCGGACTCGCTTGACGGTGTTCGGGGTTGTTGTCACCGGATTGGCGGTTTGCCGGAGAAGGCTGCATTATACTTCTGCTGCGAGGGCTGCAGTATGCTCTTCTGTACGGAGAGATTGGTCCATGTTTCCGTTGACTGTTATGACCCCGCGAGGTCCTGGCATCTTGAGCTTGAGGTATGCATAGTGTGGTACCGCATTGAATAGAGCGAATGCGATTCGTCCCAGCAGTGCGTGATAACCACTGCGGAAAGGGACGATATCGAAGATTAATTCCTCGCTTCGGATGTTATCCGGAGATCCGAAGACCACTTCCAGTGTTATGGAGTCCGTGCAATGGGCCTCTACTCCTGGAATTACACCTTTGAAGGTGGTTTTGGTGGGTTTGATCCTTGAAGGGTCGATGCCCATTTTGCGCACTGTGTCCTAATAAAGCAGGTTTAGGCTGCTGCCGCCATCCATAAGGACCCGCGTGAGGTGGAATCCGTCGATGATTGGGTCTAAGACCAATGCGGCTGAGCCGCCGTGACGGATGCTGGTAGGGTGATCCCTATGATCGAAGGTGATCGAACAAGCTGACCATGGGTTGAATTTTGTGGTGACTGGTCAATCGCATAGACGTCCCGTAGTGCTTGCTTCCGTTCCCGTTTGGGAATGTGGGTGGCATAGATCATGTTGACCGTTTTCACCTGGGGAGGGAATTTCTTCTGTCCTCCCGTGTTCGGACGCCGGGGCTCCTCGTCATCATCACTGTGCAGCCCCTTGTCCTTGATTTCAGCGTTTATTTTACTGGCCTGTTTGAACACCTAGCAGTCTCTATTAGTGTGGTTTGCTGTCTTATCCAGGGTGCCATGAATTTGGCACGAGTGTTCAAGTATGCGGTCTAGACTGGATGGTCCCTGATTGTTTCTTTTGAACGGCTTTTTCCGCTGACTAGATTTGGAGCCACTGAATCCGGCGTTGACTGCCGTGTCCTCAGTGTTGTCGCCGTTGTTCCGTCGCTTAGGTAAGTTGCGCCATGGCTTGCCGTTATTGTCGCGAACATCTGAGGTGCCGGAATTTATAGGCGTGGTGCTACTGCGAGCCAACCAGCTGTCCTCGCCCGCACAAAAGCGGGTCATGAGTGTCGTGAGGGCCGCCATGGACTTTGGTTTTCCTGGCCGAGGTGTCGGGCGAGCCACTTGTCATGGATATTATGCTTAAAGTCTGCCAGGGCTTCGACGTCCGGACAGTCGACTATTTGGTTCTTTTGGTTAGGAACCGAGTCCAGAATTTCCTGGCTGACTCTCCGGGCTGTTGGTTAATGTGGCTCAGCTGATCGGCATCTGGTGGTCGCACATATGTGCCCTGGAAGTTGTCGAGGAACGCGTCCTCCAGGTTTTCCCAACTGCCAATGGAATTTGTCGGCAGGCTGTTTAGCCAATGTCGGGCCGGTCCTTTGAGATTAAGGGGGAGATACTTGATGGCGTGTAGATCGTCTCCGCGGGCCATGTGAATATGGAGAAGGAAATCTTCGATCCATACTGCGGGGTCTGTTGTGCCATCGTATGATTCGATGTTTACGGGTTTAAACCCTTCTGGGAATTCATGATCCATGACTTCGTCAGTGAAGCAGAGGGGGTGTGCGGCGCCTCTATGCCGGGCTATGTGGCTACGCAGTTCGAATGAGTCTGGTTGGTTGTATTTGGCCTGGCCGGACTGGTTCATAGTGTATCCATCGTGACGATCATCGTCACGTGTTGGGGCGTGCCCCCGCGATCCGTAGATCGATCTTGGCTGTCCTGCCTTGTTTTCCAGTATATCTTGCAGGTCCTGCCTGTTGCCCCGGGCCGTAGTGTATTGGCGGGGGGCGGGCTAGTACGCTGTTTTATCCCGGCCACGAGGTGGCCGATCGGCCGTGTGGCGCTCGAGTCCATATTCCTCGGCTGTCAGGACTTCAGTCCATCTGTCTGTGAGCAGGTTTTGATCAGCTTGGAGCTGTTGCTGCTTCTTTTTTAGGCTCCTCGCCGTGGCCGCAAGCCAGCGTTTGAAATGCTCCTGCTCTACGGGGTCCTCAGGCATGCCGAACTCGTCGTCGCCGAGGCTGATCTCATCTTCAAAGGGGGGCATGTAGTTGTCCTCCTTCGGGTATCCGTCTGTCGCCTGTTTGTCTGGGCTAACCTTCCCGTCTTCCTGTTCGTCCTGCTCGAAAGCAGGCTGATCGGGGTTGTATTCATCTTCAGCACCATCTGAATTGTTTTCGTCTCCTGTGCCGGTATTGCTGTGGCGGGGCTTGGAGCGGCGCCGACAATGCCCATGCTTCGCTTTCTTCATTGAGGGGTTATCCTCCATTGCCTCATCGCCATTGAATTCTTTTGGAGTGTCCACCATATATATATATATATATATATATATATATATATATATATATATATATATATATATATATATATATATATATCATATGAGGAGGTGGCTGTCCACCGCCCCGTGGGCGGTGGTTCCTGTTCTTCTCCTGCATCGTCGTCCACACCGTCGATGTCTTCGGAGTCGAAGTCAAGCACGTCGGTTAAATCATCGACCGTGGCAATGAAGTGGGTGGTGGGTGGGCAACGAATTCCTTCGTCGCCTGCTTCCCACTCGAGTCGGACATAGTTCGGCCAAGAGTCTCCTGACAAAGAGAGAGACTTTAACGAGTTCAGCACGTCGCCAAAGGGCGAGTGCTGGAAGATATCCGCAGCGGTGAACTCCATTACCGGAGCACAACCAGATTCGGTGGGCTCGGGAGTGCGTCGAGTGGAACCTACAGCCGGATACGAGTCCGGGGGTCCGGTGTCACAGGCTTCCTTGGGGGTGAAGCCTGTGTTCGGCTCTACCGCCGATGAGTGTGCGGCCTCCAGGGCGGGGTCCATCCACCCATCCTCGGGCGACGCAATCTGCTCCGGATTTAGGTCCGGGGCTCCTGCAGGGGCGATATCGCGAGCATTGTCCGATAGCAGGTCTAAGCTGTGCTCATCGTGACTGTCCGGCACTCCTAGCGCAAGCCCGAACCCGTTGAAGATCAAGTCTCCGCGGATATTGGCCGTGTAGTTCAAGTTTCCGAACCTGACCTGACGGCCAGGGGCATAGCTGTCGATCTACTGCAGATGGCCAAGCGAATTGGCCCACAGTACGAAGCCGCCGAACACAAAGATCTGTCCGGGGAGAAAAGTCTCACCCTGGGCCATGTTGTTGTTGACGATTGAAGGAGCCATCAAGCCTTGCAGCGACGACACACAGGAACTCCCAATGAAAGCACAAATGTCGGTGTCAAAACCGGCGGATCTCTGGTAGGGGGTCCCGATTTGTGCGTCTAAGGCTAATGGTAACAAGAGGCAAGGGACACGATGTTTTACCCAGGTTCGGGCCCTCTCGATGGAGGTAAAACCCTACTTCCTGCTTGATTGATATGGGTATTACAAGAGTTGATCTACCACGAGATCGTAAAGGCTAAACCCTAGAAGCAAGCCTATGATGGTTGTGATTCTGTCTCTGAGGACTAAACCCTGCGGTTTATATAGACACCTGGGAGAGCTAGGGTTTACATGGAGTCAGTTACAAAGAAGGAAATAATAATATCCGGATCGCCAAGCTTGTCTTCCATGCAAAGGAGAGTCCCATCCGGACACGGGATGAAGTCTTGAGTCTTGTATGTTCATGGTCCAACAGTCCGGCCAAAGTATATAGTCTGGCTGTCCGGATACCCCCTAATCCAGGACTCCCTCATCGGTGCCGCATTCATGCCCGTGTAGAGCAGACACGACCTCTCACTGGCGCAAGAGTGATGGTTGCTTCGTCCATCCAACTTACTGCTGGGTCTATGTGATTTGACGGCTCATTGGTCTTTATTACTGAGGTGGTAGGACTGCTGGATGTCCCACGCTTTCGGCGAAAGGAGGTACTACTAGATTACAATTTTCTCCATTCTTACAGTAGAGGCGTGCAAGAGCAGTGAAAACACGCAGGCTCAGTGATTACATGGCCCACCTCACACTATCACCGTGCGACACCTAACTCTTTACATAGTACTCCCTCTGTTCCTAAATATTACTAGATGAGTCCCAGCGCATTGCCGCGGAACATCCGGATATCTCTCTGCGCAAAATTATCGATTTCATAGAACTAAAAAAACTCTATAACCGCATGACAAATGTGGTAGCCAAACTAAATAAACTCCCATCATCATTTAGATCATCCCATGTAAGGAAAAAAGATCAGCCAACTCCTACTGCATAATGGGATTATATTTTTCTATTTGACATGTTAATGGGACTTAAAAGCTAACTTACATGCATGCTACCGGTGCATGCTTGCATGCAGACATGTTGATGTGGTTTGAAACCCACTCACATGCATGCCATGGTATTTCTGCATGCTTGCATGTGGCTTAGTGCGGAGCCTCTCAACATCTAGATCAGACAGCTATTATGGATTGATTTAGTTCATCTAACGGCTACATTAATTTTGATGATGTTGCTCAAGGAGAGGATAGAGAATTCCTAGTAGTGGGGGCTAGCTATTACTAGTAGATAAGTCTTTGTAGAGATTCCACTACATACGGAACAAAATGAATGAATCTACACTTAAAATGCATCTATATACATCCGCATGTGGTTCATGGTGAAATCTCTACAAAGACTTATATTTAGGAACGGAGGAAGTACTAGTATAGTACGTACTGTAATTTATCAGCGAGATAAATTTGTACAATGCTATGAGGCTTCCAGCTTCTATTACATGTATCTTGCGTCCAAGGTTACCCATTGCAACATTTCATCAAATGCAAAGGAGACTAACATGCATGCTATTGCATCTCAATGATTGACAGATCGTAGCAAATATGTACTCCCTCCGTTCCAGTAAGTGTCTCAACTTTGTGCAAACTTTAGTACAAAGTTGTACTACTACTAAAGTTGACACTTATTTTGGAACAGAGGCAGCTAAAGAAAAAAACAATCCATGCAGTCCCTAGCCCTTGAACCATGAAGCCTAACGAGGCTTCAATTTGCTGGCAACGCTCGAGCTTCCTAATAAATGAAGTTTGCAACATTTTGACGATCGGATCATTTTGTGCAGTTTCACCAAAATCGAGATGAGCATCCCTGTGGCAAAGAAATTGAAGAAGCATGATTAGAATAAGATTACTAGGACTAGTTCATGAGACATAAACTCATCAAAAATACAGTACGTAGAAGCCAGTAGAGGTATGTGCAGGGCAAAGAAGTAGAGAAATATCCATAGGGAGTGATGTGGGCAGCTGGAGCAATGGTGCAAGCTGGTTGTAAAGGGAGTTGTACCTGAGGGACGTAGCTCAACCTTGAGGAGGGCGGCGGGAGGCGGCAACTGCCCACGTCACGGCAGTGAGCAAGGGATGAAGGCAACCTCACCGGCTTTGTGAGAGAGTGTAACGCCCATGATGCAGCTATATCTCACACGTGTCGAAGCACGGCTTAGAGGCATAACCGCATTGTGGTTTTGTTGCAAGAAGGGTCATCTTCACACAATCCCATGTAATGAACAAGAAAGGGATAAAGAGTTGGCTTACAATCGCCACTTCACACAAGTACTTAAATAAATCATACATCATTCAGAGTACACACACATAATCCAACTATGGACGAAGCCAAAAGAAAAGAAGATAACCCAACTGCTAGATCCCCGATTGTCCCAACTGGGCTCCACTACTGATCAACATGAAACCAAACATAGCAACGACCAAGATCTTCGTTGAGCTCCCATCTGCGCCTGGTTGCATCACCTGCACTGGTATCATCGGCACCTGCAACTGTTGTGATAGTATCAGGTGAGTCATGAGGACTCAGCAATCCCATTACCATGGGTATCAAGACTAGCAAAGCTTAATGGGTAAGGAAAGGATAAGTGGTGAGGTTGCAGTAGCGTCTAAGCATATATGGTGGCTAACATACGCAAACAAGAGTGAGAAGAGAAGCAAACGGAACGGTCGAGAAGCTAGAAGTGATCAAGAAGTGATCCTGAGACTACTTACATTCATACATAACCCAAAACCGTGTTCACTTCCCGGACTCCACTGAAAAGAGACCATCACGGCTACACACACAGTTGATGCATTTTAATTAAGTCTAGTGTCAAGTTCTCTACAACCAGATATTAACAAATTCCCATCTGCCACATAACCGCATGCACGGCTCTCGAAGTTTATACCTTGCAGGGGTGTCCCAACTTAGCCCATCACAAGCTCTCACGGTCAACGAAGGATATTCCTTCTCCTGGGAAGACCCGATCAGTCTCGGAATCCCGGTTTACAAGACATTTCGACAATGGTAAAACAAGACCAGCAAAGCCTCTCGATGTGCCGACAAATCCCGATAGGAGTCGCACGTATCTCGTTCTCAGGGCACACCGGATGAGACATCCTACGAGTAAAGCCAGCCCTCAAGTTTCCCTGAGGTGGCCCCGCATTCTATTCGGTTCGGACCAACACTCGAAGGAGCACTGGCCTGGGGGGGTTAAATAAAGATGACCCTTGAGTCTGCAGAACCCAAGGGAAAAAGGCTTAGGTGGCAAATGTTAAAACCAAGGTTGGGCCTTGCTGGAGGAGTTTTATTCAAAGCGAACTGTCAAGGGGGTCCCATAAATCACCCAACCGCGTAAGGAACGCAAAATCAAGGAACATAACACCGGTATGACAGAAACTAGGGCGGCAAGAGTGGAACAAAACACCAGGCATAAGGCCGAGCCTTCCAACCTTTACCAAGTATATAGATGCATTAATTCAATAAGAGATATTGTGATATCCCAACATAATCCTGTCCATCATGGAAGCAATCTTCAACTTCACCTGCAACTAACAACGCTATAAGAGGGGCTGAGCAAAGCGGTAACTTAGCCAAACAATTGTTTGCTAAGAAGGTGGGTTAGAGGTTTGACATAGCAATATAGAAGGCATGGTAAACAAGTGATAGGTAGCACAACATAGCGATAGAACGAAGCAACTAGAAAGCAAGGATAGAAGTGATATCGAGGGTAATGGTCATCTTGCCTCAGATCCCGCAAGGAAGAAGAACGAGTCCATGAAGAAGACAAACGGACGTAGTCGAACGAATCCTCACAACTCCGGAATGAAACCGAAGCTAACGAGAGAAGCAAACCAAAAAGAAGAAAACAACATGGTAAACACACAAGCATAAACATGTCATGATGCACAAACAAGTATGATTCATGTCCGGTTTAAAGAAGCATGGCATGGCAAAGTGCAACAAACAATACTACAAGTTGAGTGGAGCTCAATATGCAACGAGTTGCATATTTATGAAACACCACATCAATTTATTTAGTTCTCTCTCGGTTATGTACCCAACAATATTAAATGTTATTAAACATGGCAATAGGTGAAGCACAATTAAACTATCTATCTAGGCAACTTTAAATGAAGCTGGAACAACAAACAAACAATTCCGGAAAATCCTCATGTCCATATTTCGAATTTCGTACTATTCTGCCATAAAACATATTTTAAAGTTGTTAAATAGTAAAACAAAGTGCACCATGTTAAACTAGGCATTTTTTCACCCCATTTACATATAAAGTTTATTATAATTGGAGCTACGGTTATTTAGTTATGAAATAAATCATTTTAACATGGCATTCAGGCAAAATTAAACAAACAGAAAGTTTAAACAGTTTAAACATGGATGAGAGTTGCAAATTATTAATCTACACAAAATTCTAAGAATTTTACATGTTTAAATCATTTTAATCCGATGCACGGTTAATGAGTTATTATATGCATGAATAAACATGGTTTTTTTGCAAAACTGTAATACACTGGATAATTAGACAAATTTGCCGGACTGGTAAAAACCCTAAACAGGCCGAAACTGACTGGAGCAGGCCCAACAGAAGGAAAAAAGGGAGCGCTAGGGGGTGGCCTCACCATGGGCCTTGGCCCAGGCGGTGGAGAGGTAGGCCGGGGTGGACTGGGCCGCGCGGGGATGAGCGGAAGCAGAGGAGTGGTCAACGCGGCTGCGTGACTGCAACCTCCTCCTCTCGAACAGAGGCAGGAGTGGGACTTGGCGGCGCCATGCATTCCAGGAAGACGAGTGGCGGCGGCGCTGGTGCTTGAAGCGGCGGGGCGCTGGGCATGGACGGGCGGCGGAGACGGCAAGATTCGGCGGCCCCTGGCCGGATCTGGCGCGGAACGACGGCCAGGGTTGACTCGGGGCAGAGCATGGGCATCCATGGCGGTCCTGGGTTCCTGGACAGAGAGAGTTTGAGAGAGAGATACATGAGAAGGGAAAAGAAGACTGAGAGGGAAAGGAGCAGGGGCTTGGCGCTCATCTGTTGGTCGTTGCTGCCGGCGGCAGCCGGACCTGGAGTCAAGGTGCGGAGCAAGGTGGCGGCTGCTTGCTGGTCTTCGGGAGGAGCTCGTCTTCCTGCGTCGACGAGGAGAGCGGGGAGGCTACGGGGAAGAAGGACCACGACGGCGCGGGGAAGGAGCTTCTAACGCGGGGCTGCGAGGACGGGCACGCTCGAGAGGCGAAGAGTAGGGAGACGATGATGTTGCTGTTGCTGTCGCCGGCGGCTGCAAGCTTCGGCTCGAGGAGGCAAGCGAGCACGGGCATGCGAGAGGAGAGGTGCTCAAGGACGCGGGGGCTGCTGATGTTGTCGCCGGCGGCATGGACGGGCAAGGCGACAGGGAGGCGCTCGGTGCTCACGATCCATCTGGGATCGAGCAGAGGAGGGAAGAGGAGGCACGGCCTCGGGCGCTGGTTGGAGGGAGATGGATATGGGAGGATCCCGACGGGAAAACGAAGAGGAGACAAGGTGGAGGTTTTTGCGGCAACGGGGAGGAAATGATTGATGGGACTACCTAGTCTAGGGTTAGGCTTCTTATATAGCAGGTGGGATTAGGTTAGGGGCTATCCGTTCCTCCGATTGAAATCCGACGGTCGAAGATAAATGGCTTAGTGGAGTCCAACAAATAAACGCGGATGTTTTATAGATGTTGGAGGATGATCCGGATCCATCGGTAACGACAAACTAGTTCGGGTTCGGGTAAGTTTCAGACACGCACACGAGGGGTCTAAGAGAGGTCAACAAGGACAAGGGCCTGACAAAATGACAACGGAGGCAAAGAGAGAAAGGGCAACTGCGAACGACTACGAGTTTTATGAAAACATGCAGATGCAATGCGCATGATGCTACGAGATGAGATGCATGACATGAACAAAATGCAAAACAAAAGACAAAAACCCAACCACGAAGAAAATAATATAACACATAGCCGGAAATGGCAAGAGTTGGAGTTACAAATATGGAAAGTTACATCCGGGGTGTTACAGAGAGAACGGCAGGGACCCCTGATCGGGACGTGCCGATAGTGGGATTTCGCCGTCGGCGATGGCGACCGCATCTACACTAAGCATCCACCCCTTCCCCCAGCGGACGTGATCCACCGGGATGTTAGAGATGTGGCCACAGTCATTTTGTGCGAGGGAGTGTGAAGAGAGCAACCCCAGCAAGCAACTGTGTAGGCTGGCCCGTCCTGACTATGTATATAGTGGAGTCGTTTCCTTTTCTCTCCATATGAACCTATCATATTGCGTACGTGCCACTGAAGAAAAAAAAACTTTATTTATAAATTACGCAGCACCTAGTACTCGTTCTCCTATAACCTTGCGCTTGGCATCTCCAAAATATTAACCTTGCAATTGGCTCTTCGCCTCTTCGGGGAGTCGAGCAATAATGGTAGTGCAGTAAATATCGTTCTGGCTATATGAGACCGAATGAATTGCTGCACGTCCACCACATGGGCGAGGGTCGAGGGGCGAGGGAGAGTGCTACATACGGAGCAAAATGAGTGAATGTACACTCTAAAATACGTCTATATACATCAGTGTTTGGAGTATGTACTAATAGTTCATATTGAAATCTACTAAAGGACATATATATTCCAAACAATATGATATAATCTCTATAACCAAGGTAGTAGGGACCTGGAGTAAACGGAGGGAGTAGTAAATTTTTCTCCTCGTCCTGCGAGCCACCGCACGCATGGGCGAGGGAGCGGGCGTAAGGCGGAGCAAGCTTCACCTCATCCTGCGAGCCACCGCGGCCCTGGGCGGGGGAGATGGCATACTAAGCAAGCTTCTCCTCGTTCTGCGAGTTGACGGGACACATCAAAAGTACTCCAGTGTATAGAGCCTTGCCTCTAAGGTAGGCCTCACATGGTTTGCCTCTTTTTTAATTTAACATAACGCGTCAAGTCGCAATTTGTTTGTTCACCCGTGTTAGACGATCCTCCCTCCACCAAGTGGACAACTAGTACACGTGCCAAATTACCACGTGGGCTGCCTTTTTTGTACAGAAATGAGCTCCACCGTGTACCCGCGTGGGTGTGGTTGGGAAAGAGACGGGAGTACGTGCGCCGTGCATGCACCTCTTTTCCTCGTGCACGTCCCCCACCTGCGTGGGTGTGTGTGAGAGATACAAACCGTGTTTGTGAGTGTTTCTTTTTTTGGGGTGGGGGTGGGGGTGGGGTGGGGGTTGATTTCGTGAATTATTTGTGGGAATATGTGTTGATGACATCTCAAACAAAATTTTGCATGCAATGTGTGTGAAATGGAGGCCTATCCATATCATATATAGAGGATCGGGCAATCCACGAGAAGAGAGGAAGGGGTCATAGCTACCGATAGAGTCGAAGAGAGGATCCAGTGGGTGGGTGCGAGATCGATGAAGAGAGCCATCGAAATTGTGTGTGTGTGCAAGTCAAAGATATAGGGCGACTGGCCTACCAGAACGTTAGAGGGCTAATAACCCGCAAGTATACGGGATAGTTGTAGCCTCTTTCGATAGGTAAGAGTGTCGAACCCAACGAGGAGCTAAAGGTAGAACAAATACTCTCTCAAGTCCTATCAACCACCGATACAACTCTACGCACGCTTGACGTTCTCTTTACCTAGAACAAGTATGAAACTAGAAGTACTTTGAAGGTGTGATAGGATAGGTTTGCAAGATAATAAAGAACGCGTAAATATAAACTAGGGTCTGTTTAGATAAAGAAGCAATAAAGTAAATATTAGTAGAGAGATTTTTGTTACGAGAAGGTTATTTGTCCAAGGCAATCGATAACTAGACCGGTAATCATTGTTGTAATTCTATTTGAGGGAGAGGCATAAGCTAACATACTCTCTCTACTTGGATCATATGCACTTATGATTGGAACTCTAGCAAGCGTCCACAAATACTAAAGATTCATTAAGGTAAAACCCAACCATAGTATTAAAGCATCAAGTCCCCTTTTATCCCATATGCAAACAACCTACTTACTCGGGTTTGTGCTTCTGTTCACTCACACCACCCACCATAAGCAAATCATAAACATATTGCAAACCCTACAGCGGGGATCCCTCACGCTTGCGCGACATGGAGAGCAACATAGGACAGAACCAATAATAAAACATGCAACTCAAACAAATCACGATCATCAAGTAACCCATAGGACAAAACAGATCTACTCAAACATCATAAGATAGCCATACATCATTGGGAAATAATATATAGCGTTGAGCACCATGTTTAAGTAGAGATAACAGCGGGTAAGAGAAGGGTTACACCGCTGCATAGAGGGGGGAAGAGTTGGTGATTAAGGCGGTGAAGTTGTTGGTGAAGATCGCGGTGATGATAATGGCCCCCGGCAGTGTTCCGGCGCCACCGGAAGCAAGGGGAAGATGGCCCCCCTTCTTCTTCTTCTTCCTTGACCTCCTCCCTAGATGGGAGAATGGTTTCCCCTCTGTTCCTTGGCTCCCATGGCTTGGGAGGGGCGAGATCCCCTCCGAGATTGGATCTATCTCTCTGTTTCTGCGTTCTCAGATTCTACCCCTTCACCGTTTCCTAAATATCCGGAGATCCGTAACTCCGATTGGGGTGAATCTTTAGCCCAGATCTTTCTCATAAATTAGCTTTCTTGCGCCAAAAGAAGAGCGTCAACCACCTTACGGGTGACCCACGAGAGTCCAGGGCGCGCCCAGGGGGGAGGGCGCGCCCCCTGTATCGTGGCCACCCCGGACACCATTTCGCGTTGATTTTACTTCCCAAAAATCATAAATATTCCAAAAAAAAATCCCCGTCTGTTTTTATCCCGTTTGGACTCCGTTTGATATTGGTTTTCTGCGAAACAAAAAATATGCAACAGACAAGAACTGGCACTGGGCATTGGATCAATATGTTAGTCCCAAAAAATAGTATAAAAAGTTGCCAAAAGTATATAAAAGTTGAGTAATATTGGCATGGAACAATCAAAAATTATAGATACGACGGAGACGTATCAGCATCCCCAAGCTTAATTCCTGCTCGTCCTCGAGTAGGTAAATGATAAAAAAGATAATTTTTGATGTGGAATGCTACCTAGCATAATCTTGATCATATGTCTAATCATGGCATGAATATTAAGACACGAGTGATTCAAAGCAATAGTCTATCATTTGACATAAAAACAATAATACTTCGAGCGTACCAATAAAGCAATCATGTATTTTCAAAACAACATGGCCAAAGAAAGTTATCCCTACAAAATCATATAGTCTGGCTATTTCTCTATCTTCATCACACAAAGTATTTAATCATGCACAACCCCGATGAAAAGCCAAGCAATTGTTTCGTACTTTAATAATCTCATACTTTTTCAACTTTCACACAATACATGAGCGTGAGCCATGGATATAGCACTATAGGTGGAATAGAATATGATGGTGGAGGTTATGTGGAGAAGACCAAAAGGGAGAAAGTCTCACATCAACTAGGCGTATCAACGGGCTATGGAGATGCCCATCAATAGATATCAATGTGAGTGAGTAGGGATTGCCATGCAACGGATGCACTAGAGCTATAAGTGTATGAAAGTACAAACTGAAACTAAGTGGGTGTGCATCCAACTTGCTTGCTCATGAAGACCTCGGGCATTTGAGGAAGCCCATCATCGAAATATACAAGCCAAGTTCTATAATGAAAATTCCCACTAGTATATGAAAGTGAAAGCATAGGATACTATCTCTATGAAGAACATGGTGCTACTCTGAAGCACAAGTGTGGTAAAAGGATAGTAACATTGCCCCTTCTCTCTTTTTCTCTCATTTTTTTATTTTCTCTTTTTTTCATTTTTTATTTTTTTTTCTTTGTTTTTTGTGGGCTTCTTTGGCCTCTTTTATTTATTTGGGCTTCTTTGGTCTCTTTTAATTTTCATAAAGTCTGGAGTCTCATCTCGACTTTTTGGGGAATCATAGTCTCCTTCATCCTTTCCTCACTGGGGCAATGCTCTAATAATGATGATCATCACACTTTTATTTACTTACAACTCAATATTATAACTCGATATCTCGAACAAAGATATGACTCTATATGAATGATTCTGGCGGTGTACCGGGATGTGCAATGATCTAGCATAGAAATGACATCAAAAAATGGAGAATCCATGAAAACATCATGCTAGCTATCTTACGATCATGCAAATCAATATGACAATGAATGCTCATGTCATGTATATGATGATGATGGAAGTTGCATGGCAATATATCTCGGAATGGCTATTGGAATGCCATGATAGGTAGGTATGGCGGCTGTTTTGAGGAAGATATAAGGAGGTTTATGTGTGATAGAGCGTATCGTATCATGGGGTTTGGATGCACCGGTGAAGTTTGCACCGACTCTCGAGGTGAGAAAGGGCAATGCACGGTACCGAAGAGGCTAGCAATGATGGAAGGGTGAGAGTGCATATAATACATGGACTCAACATTAGTCATAAAAAACTCATATACTTATTGCAAAAATCTACAAGCCATTGAAAACAAAGTACTACACGCATGCTCCTAGGGGGATAGATTGGTAGGAAAAGACCATCGCTCGTCCCCGACCACCACTCATAAGGAAGACAATCAATAAATAAAATTGTGCTCCAACTTCATCACAAAGCGGTTCACCATACGTGCATTCTATGGGAATCACAAACCTCAACACAAGTGTTTCTACTAATCCACAGTCACCCACTAGCATAACTCTAATATCACCACCTTTATATCGTAAAACTATTGCAAGGAATCAAACATATCATATTCAGCGATCTACAAGTTTATGTAGGATTTTATGACTAACCATGTGAATGACCAATTCCTGTCATCTCTCTAAATAGATATAAGTGAAGCAAGAGAGTTTAATTCTTTCTACAAAAGATATGCCCACGCTCTAACAAATATAAGTGAAGCAAAAGAGCATTCTACAAATGGCGCTTTTCTATGTGAAGAGAAACTGGCAATCCAAACTTCAAATGATATAAGTGAAGCACATGAAGCATTCTATAAAGCCATACTCAAAAGATATAAGTGAAGTGCAATGAGCATTCTATAAATCAACCAAGGACTCTCTCATACCAGCATGGTGCATAAAAGAAAAGTGAAAACTAAATGCAAAAGAAGCTCCAAGACTTGCACATAATGCATGAACGAAACGAATTTGAAAACATACCGATACTTGTTGAAGAAAGAGGGGATGCCTTCCGGGGCATCCCCAAGATTAGACGCTTGAGTCTCCTTAAATATTTACTTGGGGTGCCTCGGGCATCCCCAAGCTTGAGCTCTTGCCTCTCTTCCTTTTCCTCATATCGAGACATCCTCGATTAGACACTACATCCACACAAAACTTCAACAGAAAACTCGGTAAGATCCGTTAGTATAATAAAGCAAATCACCACTCTAAGTACTGTTGCGAACCAATTCATATTTTGTTTTTGCTTTGTTTCTAGTGTAATATAACTTTTTCATGGCTTAATCCACTGATATAAATTGATAGATTCATCAAAACAAGCAAACTATGCATCAAAAACAGAATCTGTCAAAAACAGAACAGTCTGTAGCAATCTGAACATCTACCATACTTCTGCTACCCCAAAACTTCTACCAAAATTAGGAAAAACAAAAACGTTGTACAGAAAGACAATGCAAAAGGAATCAGAACCATTTGACGTTCCAGTTAAAAATGTAAAATCGCGCACTACAGCCAAAGTTTCTGTCCAGCACCGTACAAACCAACAAGTATTGTAAACATCCTGAAGGCAAACCTTGGCACATTATTTTGATAATACAATGAAAATGTACAAGGGGATAATTATTTTTGTTGAAAATTTTCTGTAATCAAGATTCACAAAGTTTCTGTGAGCATGAACAAAGTTCAAGGCTAGCTCCCACTTCAACAATGCTTGTCTTTCTCACTTTCACTTTCCTTTTTGAAAAGTTATTGGTTTCCCCTCTTTATTTTTGTGTTTTTAAACTATATGAAAGCACTCAACAGAAATAAATGACTCTCTAAAACTTCCGGGTTGTCTCCCTGGCAGGGCTTTCTTTAAAGCCATTAAGCTAGGCATTTAGTGCTCAAGTAATGAATCCACCCGGATCCCAAGGTATATCAAAGCCAATTTTAATTAACAATGATTTGTAATTTAGTAGTGAGCACAAAGTAACATATATCATGCAACAACGAAGTCTAACTCTCTTCCTATGCATCGGCATGTCATAAAAGAACAATTCATGCACACATAGTAAAGGCCAATGCATAGTATAAACAGTTTCTTGCAATTCTATCGTGTTGGAAACATAGAGAGGTGGAGACATAGTTCCTCTCTCATAATAATTGCAAGTAGGAGCAGCAAGCACATGCATATTATATTCATCAAAATCATCATGTGCAATGGTAAAAGGCAACCCATCAATATAATCCTTACTAAGTGCAAACTTCTCCGATATAGTGTAGTTGGGAGAATTCAAAAAGATAATAGGACTATCATGCGTGGGTGCAATAGCAACAATTTCATGTTTAACATAAGGAACTATGGAAAGTTCATCTCCATAAGCATAATTCATATTGGCATCTTGGCCACAAGCAAAGCAAGCATCATCAAAAAGGGATATTTCAAACAAATTCAAGGGATCATAGCAATCATCCTTCGGTAAGCACGAAGGGGAATTAAATAATGTATGAGTTGGAGGGTTACTCTCATTAGAAGGTGGGCACGGGTAGCTAATCCGCTCTTCCTCCTTTTGTTGTTCGCTCTCCTCATCATCTTTTTCATCCAATGAGCTCACTGTTTCATAAATTTCTTCTTCCATAGCTTCCTGCAAAATATTAGTCTCTTCTTGGACAGCGGAGACTTTCTCAATAAATGCATTAATATTGTAATTGTATTCATAATTTTCATAGCAATATCTAAGTATAGCAAGATTTTCTGGTCTATAAACTGAATCATCAAAATCATCAAACGCTTTAAACATAGATTCAACCTCATAAGCACCCATAAAAGCAACAAATTCTTCTATTTGTTCCACATCATAGAAATCAAAGATACCATTAGCATAAGAAGCTAAGGTTTCATTATCATTGAATTTGCATGAAAAGGGAAGGTGTGGAGACTTCATCCTAGAGCAGCAAGTATAATCATGCATCAAGCATAGTTGCCTAGCATACCACTTCAATAGTTGAATTTGATCCCATAATAGTTTCCCTTTTTGTGTCAGGCGATAATCCCTAAAGTATTCACGTTGATCCAACGTTACTCCCATAACATAATTGAGTTGGGTTTTCTCAGGATTATCAAAGTAGTACATAATATCTTGAACATAACGAGCATCAAGGGTTTTAGGAGGTTTCCCATCTCCATGAGTAGCAAGTACACCTAATTTTTTTGGTATTTCGTGTTCCATATCCATAACTGAAGATAGAGAACAACTAAGAACAGAAAATAAAAATTACTTAGTGATAAAGCAAACAAGCACACACAAGAATATTCACCCCACGCTATGACTCCCCGGCAATGGCGCTAGAAAAAGGTCTTGATATCCCGCAAGTATACGGGATAGTTGTAGCCTCTTTTGATACGTAAGAGTGTCGAACCTAACGAGGAGCTCAAGGTAGAACAAATACTCTCTCAAGTCCTATCGACAACCGATACAACTCTACGCACGCTTTATGTTCGCTTTACCTAGAACAAGTATGAAACTAGAAGTACTTTGAAGGTGTGATAGGATAGGTTTGCAAGATAATAAAGAATGCGTAAATATAAACTAGGGTCTGTTTAGATAAAGAAGCAATAAAGTAAATATTAGTAGAGAGCGTTTTGTTACGAGAAGGTTATTTGTCCAAGGCAATCGATAACTAGACCGGTAATCACTGTTGTAATTCTATTTGAGGGAGAGGCATAAGCTAACATACTTTATCTACTTGGATCATATGCACTTATGATTGGAACTCTAGCAAGCATCCGCAAATACTAAAGATTTATTAAGGTAAAACCCAACCATAGCATTAAAATATCAAGTCCCCTTTTATCCCATATGCAAACAACCTACTCACTCGGGTTTGTGCTTCTGTTCACTCACGCCACCCACCATAAGCAAATCATAAACATATTGCAAACCCTACAGTGGGGATCCCTCACCCTTGCGCAACACGGAGAGCACCATAGGACATCACCAATAATAAAACATGCAACTCAAGCCAATCACGATCATCAATTAACCCATAGGACAAAACGGATCTACTCAAACATCATAAGATAGCCATACATCATTGGGAAATAATATATAGCATTGAGCACCATGTTTAAGTAGAGATTACAGCGGGTAAGAGAAGGGTTACACCGCTGCATAGAGGGGGGAAGAGTTAGTGATGAAGGCGGTGAAGTTGTTGGTGAATATCGCGGTGATGATGATGGCCCCTGGCAGCGTTCCGGCGCCACCGGAAGCAAGGGGGAGGGGCCCCCTTCTTCGTCTTCTTCCTTGACCTCCTCCCTAGATGGGAGAAGGGTTTGCCCTCTGTTCCTTGGCTCCCATGGCTTGGGAGGGGCGAGAACCCCTCCGAGATTGGATCTATCTCTCTGTTTCTGCGTTCTCAGATTCTACCCCTTCACCGTTTCTTAAATATCCGGAGATCCTTAACTCCGATTGGGGTGAATCTTTCGCCCAGATCTTTCTCATAAAATTAGCTTTCTTGCGCCACTAGAAGAGCGTCAACCGCCTTACGAGTGGCCCACGAGAGTCCAGAGCGCGCCCAGGGGGGAGGGCGCGCCCCCTGTCTCGTGGCCACCCCGGACACCATTTCGCGTTGATTTTACTTCCCAAAAATCATAAATATTCCAATAAAAATTTATAGATACGACGGAGACGTATCAAGGGCACATGTCAAGTTTGTGTGTGGCAGGGAGACATGACTAGAGCACTTGATGTATCGCTGTGTGTGGGGGGGAGGGGGTGGGGGAGGGGTAGGCAGAGGCCTAACTATAGAGGTAGAACGACTCGTATATGTGTTGAGGAGAGACCCGGCTATGTCTTGAGGGAGATCGGTCGACATCCATACATAACTGAAGGACGGGAAATGTGATGGGACAGAGAGAGAGAGAGGAGAGAGAGAGAGGGAGGGAGAGGGGTAGAGTGCTGGATGGGTGATGGAGTTGCTTCTCGAAGATGGTGGGAGAGGCCTACTAGACAAACTGAGGGTGGAACTGCAATGTTATCAATAAGAGTGGGGATGTGTTTCTGTGTGTGCCTGTGCATGATAGATCTGTGGGGACGCATCCATGGATGATGAAGGGGAACCATGTGTTTGGTAAGCAAACCTAACTAGATCGGTAGACCAATTGTTGTTTGTCGGAGGAAGGGAGAGACACAACTAACGAGGTAGATCGATCGACGTGTGGGTAAAAGCGATTTACAACTAACGAGACAGGTCGGCCAGTGTATGTCCATTTGTTAGAGGCAAATAAGGCCCAGCGAGACGGATAGATAGAGAGAATGGAGCTAGGAGGTGGTGCGAGAGGCCCAGCTACTAGCTAGATAGGGGGAGAAGTGTGCGGGTGTGAGATCGATGAATAGAGGGGCGAGAGTTTACACGTGTGTGTGACCGTATGAGAGACATGAGGCAAGGACACATAAAGGAGGAGATTGAAGGTGTGTGTGTATGTTGTAGGCAGGCATCGCTGGAGAGGTTTATCGATCGGTGTGTGTCGGAAAGGAGTTGTAGAGACTCTGGGAGAACGACCTAAAGAAAAGAATGAATGTGCCCGGTGGATAGAATGCCGAGGGAGGGGGAGGGCGAGGAGGGCGTGTGCATGCACGATAGAAAGTTAGTGGTAGCTACAAAGGTTAGAGGATTGTGTGGGTGTAAGAGACTAACAAAGATCATAATTTGATATGAAAGCGGATTCATATATTTGAATAGGAGATCATAGTGTTTTAAACATTGCATGCATGAATATAGCGGTGATACATGTGCTGTGCACATGTTATACCATAATGTGATAATGCATGGCATTTGCAACTCACAGCTAAATGTCGAACAATCTAAACCATACTATACACCAAACAATCTCACATTTTATTTGAATTTGTGATAATGTGTGGCGTTTGCAGCTTACAACTAAATATCGAACAATCTAAACAATACTATATATCGAACATTCTCACATTTTATTTGAATTTGTGGTAATGTGTGGTGTTTGCAACTCACATCTAAATACTTGTAGGCGTAGGGGGCTGGGCACCATACATAATGTGATAAACACATTATACATATGAGACATGGTTTAGATTATGAAGATCTAGCTAGAGCTAGAAATGTAGTGTGATTTGAAATCAAAATAAAGTGGATTCAAAAAATCGATTTCAAGTTCATATAGTACACATAGTTCATATGCAGCTCGAGACTAATCATGTGGTGTGCTGTGAAGATAATACACAAACGATGGTTTAACTTGACAATAATGATGATTGTAGATCTTATTAAAACAGAGAAATGAATTCAAATGCTTTGACTTCACAACAATTATTACTGTAGATCTTATTCAAATAGAGAAATGAATTCAAATTTAGTTCATATTGAATCGGTAGTATATACGTCTGGAATGCACTAAAATGTTCATTTGAGTAGTAGGTTGCATGCATTATACACGTAGCAAAATATTTTAATTGAACATAACATGAAATCAAAGTTTTGAATGACATTTGTAGTGCGTATTGATTTGGTACAGTACACGTTAGGCTTGTCCGGAAATTTCAACCCGCGCCTTGTTAGCCCGAAATATTTAAGATATATCTTTGTCTCGTTGTGCTCCGACAACTCCGTCCATCTCAACCCGCGCCTTGCTATTCCGAAATTACAATGCGCGCAAAAACTCCCACCTCCTGTGAAATCCCGACACGCGAAATGCCCGTGGTACCCCTAAACCGAAAGAAACGCCTCAAATCGGTGGGGGTACTTTCGTAACTTACCCCACTTTTCGGACAAGCGCGTCCCTAAGCCATGGTTCCCCACTGCCATCCCATCCGCCCACCCATTCGTACACCGAGGCCGCGAAAACTGGCGACGAAACCCCACACCCTGCTCCGTCCGCCACCCAGCCGGAGCCTCTTCCCCCAGGACGTCGTCCACAGCAACACCTCGACGTCCCTCATCCACCGTACCGGATGAGGATCCGTCGTCGATCTTGTCGTCCCGCCGGTTCACCCACCCCGTCCTCCACCTCCAAGGAGCTGCCCCGATGTTCCCCTCGTCTTTCGAGCCACCTCCATTCCCACACCACCATCTTCACCTGCACCACCGGAAGAGCATCATCATCATCGCTTCCTCGGATGAAGGTGCGGCCTAATCGGCACCACCAAAGAGGTTGTACACTAATCGCCACATTTTCTTCTTGATTCGATCTCACGGTGCTACTAGCGCTCGGTCCCGAGCCGACACGGCGCGGCTCCATCCACGGCGGCGTCGCTGGCCACTTTCTCCACGGCATCGCTCCATCGGCGGCGACGTCCACATCAGTAGGAGCTGCTACTACTTTAGCTCTCACTCATGCTGCTGCTCTGCTCTTGCTCTCGGTCCCCTGTCTGGTCTGCTCTTGCTATTGCTCTTGCTCACGCTGCTGCTCTCGCTCTTGCTCTTGCTAGCGATGTTGCTTCGATTTAGTTACACTTCAGTCGACTGAATTGACTTTTGGGTCAGTTGATTTTCTGGGGGTGGGGGTGGCTCGCCGGGGTGAACGAAGAACCAACCGTAGCGGGGAGGGGGGCTCGTCGGAGAGGTACCCCAGTATCTATCTTAGGGTTCAGGGTGGGGCGGTGGTCCCAGGCGGTGGCGGGGCATTGGCGGGGCGGTGGCATGGGGACCGCTGGAGAAAAAGATTGGCATGGGGGGGGGCTAGTGGGATGGCTGGGGCGGTGGCGAACCGGCGGTGGGGACTGTTTTCGGGGCGGGCGAGGCGGCGCACCGCCGGCCGCGGGCGACGGGGCTGCTGTTTGGCTGGTGGTGGCTGGCGGCTCAGGGGGGTGGAGGTTGAAGATGAACCGCAGGCCCTTGATTTTGTATCCAACGGCTGCAAAATTGACTGACCAGAGATGAAAAAGTCAGTCAACCGACGTGTAGCCTCACCTTGGTAGTGCGTTCAGTTTCGACAGCAAAATTCAGTTTCGACAACAAAATTCAGTTTCGACAGTTAAGTTCAATTTCGACAGTTAAGTTCAGTTTCGACAGTTAAATTCAGTTTCGACAGTTAAGTTCAGAGATGAGCGCCTGATGTATTTTACATCTAGCACTTTGTGGTCATGTATTTTAAGTCATGTATTGGAGATGCTATTAGAATTCCACTCAGGTTAACGTTGTTCGTTGTCTCTCTTGTCCTGCTTTAGCCTCGGCGTCGTACAACTCACCGGAGCTGCTCCAACGACGAAACCCTCCATCACAGCGGAGCAGTACCTCGGGCTCCATCTCCAGACACCTAAGATCTTCTTCCCCTCCTCCGACAGCCAAGTCAGCCGGAGCATCCTCACCGGCCAACCCAATCAGGCTGAGATCGACATGGCTTCGCCAAAGAGGTTGTACACTTGTTGCATCTCTTTTTTACTCTACATGTTATATATATTATCCACTGAGCACACGGATTTGTTCCTTTAGTGTCTCCTTGAAAGAAAAAACATAGGAATTTTAATTTTCACTTGTCCTCCTTTTCAAATTCCTATTCATGAAGCACAAGACTAAGAGATAGTAGCATAATAGCATTATAACCGTACATTTTCTTGTGGTTTGACTTAATCTCACCATGCTTTTTTGCATCCTTTGATCTTCCAATTGTTGTGAATCAAACACCCAGATTGGCAAAAATCCTATGTTTTTAAATTCTCTGTTTTGCACGTGCATTCCTATCATATTCCTGTCTATTTCCTATCCTTGCATTGTTGGAATCCTCCAATTCAAATGAGCCCTTACAGAATTACTTCTCTTACAGATAGTTGTCAAAGAAAACCTTGCGTGGTTTGTTCCACTCCTGTTGCGCCGTCGTCCACCCTAGCTTAGCTGCTCCAACGACAGAAGGGTCCAGCACAGCAGGGATCCAGCTTCCAGACTATCTTTTGCCGCCTCAGATCTTCTTCCCCGCCGCCGTCAGCCATGAAAATTGCATTACCATCATCAACCGAGCAGATGACCTCGAGGACTACACTGGTCCGCAAGAGAGGTCACACTCTTTCGTGTCTGCTTACGTTATGCATCACTTAATATTACATGCTACTTTATCGTCCTGTTCACCAATTAGACTCTGAGTCAGCTCCAAACTAATGGTCAAACTTGAGTTTTTAAATGGTTGTGGGGTACATATCGGGGCCGCAATCAATAGTATCTATCTACTATCTGGTTAATCTCCGGTGTCTACTATGAGTTTCATGTTGGGTGGGAAACAAACAGTAAAGAAGCCATTATCTGTATTTTTTAACTGAAGCCATTATCTGCCTGCTATTATTGGTGTTGGGTCTATCCATAGGTTGCTACCATCAATCTGGATTTCTGCATGCACTCCTTACATAATCTCACTATGTTCTATTCCTATGCATGACAGTTATTGTAAACAATGGAACTGAACATGTAGAGCAAAAGAGACGAGCCTTGCATGGCAATAAAATTTCATGCAGACGTCGCTCCATGGTATGCGCAAAGGCAGCCCCCTCCACGCATTCCGGATTGTAAGCGAGAGGAAGATATCTGTTCTGAGGGGGATTCAGAAGGAGAAGACAACTCCTATTTACCCCCTGAGGTCTTCGCTCTAACTTGGCATGCTGATGTTGGTTATATCATGCATATGGTGTCTTGCATTGCTTACTTTATACATCAAATATGTCATCTGCTTAGTTTAGACATCCTTTGTGCGAATGCCATCTGTTTAGGTTTATTCATCGTTTATGTGAATTATGCAACGCCATCTTGTTTAGCCAGGCATCATATATGTGAATTTTGCAATGCCATCCTGCTTAGCCAGTTATCTTATATGTAAATTATATCAGGCCATCCTTGTTTTTTCGTTACATATTACATTGTCAACAATGTTAGTACATTCAACTGCTCTTCGTGTGCATCGGCCATTTGACACGGTGATGGAAAATTCTGGAGTGAAAACAAGGTCTTCAGAGCAGACTATGCTATCTGACAAAGCGCATATCTCGCTGGTTACGGATAGCTCCTCAGAGGAGGATTCAGAGACAAATGACCAGTCCTATCCCCCCCCCCCGAGGTGTATGCTCTAACTTGGCAAGGTTATGTTGCTCATATCATGCATATGGTGTCTCGCATTGCTATGTCATTTGATTAGTTTAGACATGCTTTGTGTGAATGCCACCTGTTCAGTGTCTAATTACCATATATGTGAATTATACATTGCCATCTTGTTGCAAGACATTATATATGTGAATTATACAATGCTATCTTGTTGCAAAGGCATTATATATGTGAATTATGCAATGCCATGCTGTTTAGCCAATCATCATGTATGTGAATTATATCATGCTATCATTTTTTTGTATTACGTGTTCCATTTGTCGACAATGTTTGTATATTCAACTACTCTTCCTGTGCATCAGCCATTTGAAGCGGTGATGGAAGTATCTGGAGTGAAAACAAGGTATTCAGAGCAGACAATGCTACCTGCTGAAGCAGACATCTTGCTGGTTATAGAGAGCTCCTCAGAAGAGGATTCAGAGACTCATGACCAGTCCTATTTCTCCCCTGAGGTCTATGCTCAAACTTGGCAGGGTTATATTACCCATGTCATGCATGTTGTCTTGCATTGCCTAGTTTTTACATCATATATGGATTGCCATCTGCTTACTTGCTTACTATATAAATCATATATTTGAATTATATCATGCCATCATGTTTACATAGTACATACACATCATCTATCTGAATTATGGCAGGGCAACCCATTTAATAAAGACATCATATAGTTATATTATCTCATCCTTTTTAGTGTTTACAGTCATCATATTTTGAATTATGGCATTCTATCTGTGAATGTATGTGAATTATGGCATGCCAACCTATTTAATAAACACATTATATAGTTATGTCATGTCATCCTGTTTACATAGTCTCATATTTTGAACTATGTATTTCCATATTTTTTAGTTAGCCATCATAAGTGTAATTGTGTCATGCTATCCTGTTTAGTTAGCAATCATATATGTGAAATTGTGTCATGCTATCCTGTTTGGTTAGACAACATAAATATGAATTATTTCATGCCCTCTTTTATTCCCCACTATCCATTGCACCTGTCTATCATACATTGTCTATACTTTGAATTACTTTTCTTGTTTATCAGCCATTTGAATTGGAGAGCGTGATGGCAGTATCTAAGGGAGTAACAACACGGTCTTCAGAAAAGATAGTACTACCAGTTGACGCAGATAGAACCATGGTTGTACTTGCCCAAGGACGAGATCCACCACACATAACCCAGACTATCGCAGACTGTACCCCTACCCAGTTGGACAGAGAACCAGCTACACCCATTCTAACCCCAACCCCGGCACATAGTAACCCAGTTCCAGTTGACACAACACCGTCTCCACCACAGAGCACCCAAACACGAGCAGTTAGTAAGGGAACTGCAGTGCCCAAAGCATGAGGACCACCACTCCGAATCCAAACTCAACGCTTAAAGGAGAAGACGATTTATTCTCAGGTCAGTTTCTGTAGCTATGGTTCATACTCCTTTGCTCTTGCATTACTGTATTTACTCCTACCAACTATTTTCAAATTTCAAGGATGGAATTGAAACTCCAATGGCGCAACAGGTATATTTTAAACCTGTTTCTTCAACTGGTTTGCTGTTGTAACCTGCTCTATGTTGATTTCAGTTTAAATTGAGTAAACAGTTATGTTCTCATGTCATGCACATTACAAGTGTTGTTATTGCTCTATAGTTTCCCACATTTATATTCTGTCTATTTTGCTTTGTCTTGAACAAATATTATTTGAACTATGTCTCTATCTTGATTTGGCAACAAAAACTAGAATGATATAGACCATAAAGTGACCATGGTACATAGATATATGTTTATTTCATGCTGTTATCCTGTCCACTTTACTACTGAACTCATTTACCAAAATGAGTTTCATATACAACATGGTAAACATGTGATGTGTCTTCTTGTTTCTCTTTTGGAATGCGGACAAAATATTGGAGAACAGTACCGCGTTATCCAATGGTAAAGGAAGTAATGCAGATAAGGTTCAAGATAGTGAGACTTCCCTGTTGGTCTCCAAGAAAGCTGATAAAAACTACCTCGACGACAGTGAGAGAACCCAAAACTCCTATCTTGATGTAGTGTTCGAGTTACTGGCCACTACTGCTGGCACAAGCTCTTCGAACTCGCTACCTGAATCAGTTCGTCTTCTTGAGTCTCAACTTCAAGTTGAAAGACATCAATCAGATGTGCTGCGACAGGAAGCTGAAGGACTGAGGAAGTCCCTGCAGAATTCAGATGCATATTTCCTGGTGCAATAGCAAGCGCTAGAGGATTTAAGCACCAAACAAGAAAAAGTTAATATGCTTGCTCAGCATCTTGCCAGCATTATGGGTACCCAGGATATTGTTTCTGGAGATCTTCTGAAGTGGTTTCAGTTCTGGATTTGTTTTGCTGCGGCGTTTATTTGCGCTGGTCGCCAACTTTGACAACCAGTGTATATGATATGCTGCTTTGTTCCCTATATTTGCACTGGTGGCGAACTTTGATGCCTAGTGGATAATATGTGTAATAGTTGTGATAGCCTAGCGTTAGTTGCTTGCTTATTTGTTTCCTTGTTGTCCTATTTATTTGTTTGCTTGTAGTCATTGCAGTTCTTTTTCCGCAGTTTACTAGTGGCTGCAATAACCAATTTTTTTAAACTAGGCCACAATAACCATGGGTTAATATTCACTGTACTGACAATGGGCCTCCTACGGGCCGTAGAAACAGTGGGCCGTCTACGGGCCGTAGAAACAATGGGCCTTCTACGGGCCGTAGAAACAATGGGCCTTCTACGGGCCGTATCATCAATGGGCCTTATACAGGCCGTATGATCGATTGGCCAAACATGGGCCAAACAGACCGCATTATGGCCGTAAATGGGCTAGAGTTGGAATCGGTCGTTCATGGGCCGACCATAACGGGCCATCATTAATAGGTCGTATTTGATGATGCTATGAAAACGGCCCACCGTATTAACGGACCACAAACGGGCCGACTGTAACTACGGGCTGAATTTGGCCCACAAGCGGAAAATGACAGTAACGGGCCATAAGTAAATGAATGCTAGAAATGAGCCCAAGAATAAATGGGCTCTGAGAAGGTCGAAAGATAACATGGGCTGGAAACGGCCCAACGGAATAACGGGCGTTAATGGGTATAAGGTGATACACTGTTCATTACGGGCCAGTTTCACCACGGGCCGTTAATGGGTGTAAAGTGATACACTGTTCATTACGGGCCAGTTTCACCACGGGCCGTTAATAGGCAAGAGTTACAAAGGGCCCCATATGGGCTGAAAGACGTCAAGGGCCATACATGGGCCAGAAGTGAAAACGGGCTAGAATCATATTGGATGGCCCAGATGACGCTACTGGGCCTAATTCAGATAAGGCGTAATGGGCCTTGGGTTAGCGGGCTGTAAATGGCCTATATGCGGACAGGCCGTTAACAGGCTTTCCATGGCCCGGACCACCACCTTTTGACCAAGTCAAATGGGCCGGCCTTTTCACAGGGATGGGCCTCTGTTGGGCCGTGCCACGTGTCGACGTATCATAGGCACCTTCTGTCCAATGAGTGGATGACATCTGTCCCAACAATGAGCCGACACGTGTTTGCTCCTACCAATGATGATTTTACGCATGAAAAATCCCCATTGGTCGGGGCTGTTAACGGGTTATCGGATCCAAAACCCAACCCGATAGCTTAACGGCGTTCCGTTACGGTGGATGCCACGTGTCGGTCACCCTTGATGAAAGCACTTCTGTGACGCGCGATTTATCATCATGGAAGTGGACACTTCCATGATGATAATTTTGGTAATGTCATGGAACAATTCTACGACAGCACGGGTATGACTATCTTGATTCTGTCATAAAATCGTCATGGATGTACATGCATGACAAAAAATGCGACCTACTGTGACAAACACGTATCATCACGGGAGTATATTTTTTTGTAGTGAGTTAGCCAAACGAAACTGATAATTTGAAGAGAAATACAAAGATTTTAAATCATGCATATAAGAATTCAGACGAGATTCAAATAATATTCATAGATAATCTTACCATTAATCCACAATTCACCGGATCTCGACAAACACACCGCAAAAGAATATTACATTGGATAGAACTCCAAGAACATCGAGGAGAACATTGTATTGAAGATCATAGAGAGAGATAAGAAGCTGTCTAGCTACTAGCTATAGACTAGTAGGTCTAAGGTAAACTACTCACGCTTCATCGGAAGGGCAATAGGGTTGATGTAGATGCCCCCCGTGATCGAATCCCCCTACGATAGATCGCCGGAAAAGGCCCTAAGATGGGACCTCACAGGAACATAAGGTTGCGGCGGCAGAAAAGTATTTTCATGGATGCCTTTGAGGATTTGGGAATATTGGGAATTTATAGGCTGGAGAATAGGGTTATGAGACCTCCGAGGGGGCCACAAGCCCAGGGGGCGCCCCCCTAGGGCGCGCCCCTACGGCTTGTCGTCGCCTCGTGGGTCTTCTGACTTCTCCTCCAAGTATCATAGATGTCTTCGGGTCCAAGAAAAATCATTGTATAGTTTTATTCCGTTTGGACTCCGTTTGATATTCCTTTTCTATGAAACTCAAAAACAAGGAAAAAACAAAAACTGGCACTGGGCTCTTGGTTAATAAGTTAGTCCCAAAAATTATGTAAAATAGCATATTAATGCATATAAAACATCCGAAACAGATAATATAATTGCATGGAACAATCAAAAATTATAGATACGTTGGAGACGTATCACTCCTCCACCCATGCCCTCTGTAGCACCGGTGAGGACACTGCTTCGTCCGAACCAATTGTCATGACCATGCGCAGGTACACACACATGTGCTCCCCTACCACCACTGCACTGATTTAAGGCCAAATCCAATTGGGAGGTATTGATAGGCACCAATGTGTTCTTGGTTGAGTTCCTATGTCTTGCATTACATTGATCCTTTTAGTAAGATCAAACTGAACAAGATGAACATCACTTGCCCAAAGAAGCTGAACGTCATGCTACATTATTGCCCAATTTTGTAAAATTGATCATAATACTCATGCTACCATGCCATGTTTGCTAACACTTATTGAGCTATAAAATGATGTTTTCAGTTTATAAGCTAGCCCTTCTTATTATGTTTCAGAAGATCGATAATATCCATTACATTACTATAGTTGTGAAATATGTCTTGATATGCCTTTTTGTTATTTTTTGTTTTTTTGAGAACTTTTAGTACATGTCTTTATCAAGGCTAGAACTTATGACAACTTTGAAGCAAGAAAGTTCAGAGAAATTGTTCCATGGAATAGCTAAACGATAATACTATTATTCATTTATGATTGTTTGCAACATATAGAGATAGATATGTTGAAGCTCGTAATGGCTAACAACCAGATTTAAGAATCTATTCTTGATACTCTTTTTCTCTTTTCTTAATATCATCATATACAAATTAGAAGCTTTCTAACATCTGCATATTTCAGGTTTACTAGGAGGTAGAGAAAGTGATGCTCAGTCATTTCAGTGCAGTAACAGCAACACCTCCAAGGTGAGAAATATGCTCATATTTATCCTTATTTGCTAGTTGTGTTCCCCCGCTGGGAATCCACCATTGTTGTGGTCTGAACTTTAGAGTTTTCATTCACTCAATGCTGATTCAGTCAAAGATCTCTAAAAATTAAATCGACAAGATTCACTCGATTGTGCTTATCCCGGTCCTCTGGATTATATGGAAGCGCATGAACTCCAAGCTCTTCTGGGATATTTTTAAGGAATTGCACATTACAGCTAGCAAGATTGTTGATCATCTTATGTTGTATTCCAACAGGTATTCAAATGAAATTAAGAAAGGGATCCTTAGAGATTGGAGCACTATGTTGTATCACCTATATGTGAGATTGTATTTTGTCCCTCCTTCTCTTTTCTATTAATCCCAATGTATCATTTGCCTTTGTATAGTTCTCAGTTTTACGAAGTGATTCAGGCCGGTGTAGTCCCTCGAAAAATAAGGTGATGAGTGACGCCTCGCCTTCTCTGAAGTTTGGACTGAATATTATGTGCTTCTCTACTATTTGAAGAAGGTAAATAGTCTTTTATGTGATTCATTTTTCCATTTGAATAAACATTGCGGACATTTCCCACTAATGAGATTTTGTCCACCACCGCCCCCCCCCCACACCACCCCCTTCTTACCTTATTCCAATCTTTAGTCCAACTGTAAGAACAGAAACAAACCTTCTCCTCCATTTGTAGATGAAGAAGAAATGGTTGGCTTACTAATCTCCTAAGCACCAAGAGCTTTGGTGCCCAACTATTGAAGAAGACTCGGGCTGATGGAGCTGTCCCAAACAAGGTACAAACTTGACCCCTTTCCGCTCCTGGAGTCCTTGCATGCCTTCAAAGCATGTAATCTTGATCATTGCAATTTTTATATGGTTCAATAGTTTATTCTCAATTCCTGTGGTGGTTGCAGAATGCCATAGCTCATGTGTTGCCGTTGTCCCTCTCAATAACTCCCTCACCAGTTGTCGGTGTACTAAAGTAGGGGCGCTCCTTCCTACCCCTTTATTTGTGCACGGGCAGTCAGAGCCGCGCCCACGACCACGCCTAAGCAAGGCAGAAACACAGAATCAAAGCAATGCCAATATAGAAGCATAAAGAGCAAGAAGGCAAAGTGGTTTCCCCCGACAAGGTCCTTGCTGGGGCAGCCCCCACGGCCCCAGCAAGGCCCTTGCCGGGGTAGCCTACCTGACGCCAGCAGGGCACACCGCCCTTGGGCCCTGCTATGTCTTGAGCTTGCGTCGGTTTTCCTTTAAGAGGAAAGGGTGATGCAGCAATAGTAGCATAAGTATTTCCCTCAGTTTTTTAGAACCAAGGTATCAATCCAGTAGGAGGCTCCTCAAAAGTCCCATGCACCTAAACAAACAAACAAGAACTAGCAGCCAACGCAATAAAGGGGTTGTCAATCCCTTCGAGGCCACTTGCGAAAGTGAGATCTGATAGAGATAATATGATAAGATAAATATATTTTTGGTATTTTATAATATAGATTGGAAAAGTAAAGATGCAAATAAAAGTAGATTGAAAGCTTATATGATAAGAGATAGACCCGGGGGCCATAGGTTTCACTAGCGGCTTCTCTCAAGATAGCATAAGTATTATAGTGGGTGAACGAATTACTATCGAGCAATTGATAGAAAAGCGAATAATTATGAGATTATCTAGGCATGATCATGTATATAGGCATCACGTCCGTGACAAGTAGACCGCCTCCTACCTGCATCTACTACTATTACTCCACACATCGACTGCTATCCAGCATGCATCTAGAGTTAAGTTCATAAAGAACGGAGTAACGCATTAAGAAAGATGACATGATGTAGAGGGATAAACTCATGCAATATGATATAAACCCCATCTTTTTATCCTCGATTGCAACAATACAATACGTGCCTTGCTGCCCCTGCTGTCACTGGGAAAGGACACCGCAAGATTGAACCCAAAGCTAAGCACTTGTCCCATTGCAAGAAAGATCAATCTAGTGGGCCAAACCAAACTGATAATTCAAAGAGACTTGCAAAGATAACTTAATCACACATAAAAGAATTCAGAGGAGATTCAAATATTTCTCATAGATAAACTTGATCGAAAACCCACAATTCGTCGAATCTCGACACACACCGCAAAAAGAGTTACATCTAATAGATCTCCAAGAAGATCAAGGAGAACTTTGTATTGAGATTCAAAGAGAGAGAAGAAGCCATCTAGCTAATAACTATGGACCCGAAGGTCTGTGGTAAACTACTCACAACTCATTGGAGAGGCTATGGTGTTGATGTAGAAGCCCTCCGTGGTCGATTCCACCTCCGACGGAGCGCCGACAAAGGCTCCAAAATGGGATCTCGCGGATACAGAAGGTTATGGTGGTGGAAATAGTTTTTCGTGGTCGCTTCTGATGTTTTCGGGGTACATGGGTATATATAGGAGGAAGAAGTAGGTCGGTGGACGCTCGAGGGGCCCATGAGGATGGGGGGCGCTCCCAGCCCTGGGGGGCGCGTCGGGCACCCTCGTGGCTGCCTTGGTTGTTTCTTGACTTCCGCTCCAAGTCCTCTGGATCATGTTTGTTCCAAAAAGATCGCTCCCGAAGGTTTCATTCCGTTTGGACTCCATTTGATATTCCTTTTCTTCGAAACACTGAAATAGGAAAACAGCAATTCTGGTTGGGCCTCCGGTTAGTAGGATAGTCCCAAAAATGATATAAAAGTGTAAAGTAAAGCCCATAAACATCCAAAATGGGTAATATAATAGCATGGAACAATAAAAAATTATAGATACGTTGGAGACATATCAAGCATCCCCAAGCTTAATTCCTGCTCGTCCTCGAGTAGGTAAATGATAAAAACAGAATTTTTCATGTGGAATGCTACCTAGCATAATTCTCAATGTAATTTTCTTTATTGTGGCATGAATGTTCAGATCCAAATGATTCAAAATAAAAGTTCATATTGACATAAGAAATAGTAATACTTCAAGCATACTAATCAAGCAATCATGTCTTCTCAAAATAACATGGCCAAAGAAAGTTATCCCTACAAAATCATATAGTCTGGCTGTTGCTCTATCTTCATCACACAAAGTATTTAATCATGCACAACCCCGATGACAAGACAAGCAATTGTTTCATACTTTAGTAATCTCAAACTTTTTCAACTTTCATGCAATACCTGAGCGTGAGCCATGGACATAGCATTATATGTGGAATAGAATGGTGGTTGTGGAGAAGACAAAAAGGAGAAGATAGTCTCACATCAACTAGGCGTATCAACGGGCTATGGAGATGCCCATTAATAGATATCAATGTGAGTGAGTAGGGATTTCCATGCAACAGATGCACTAGAGCTATAAATGTATGAAAGCACAACAAAAGAAACTAAGTGGGTTTGCATCCAACTCGCTTGCTCACGAAGACCTAGGGCACTTTGAGGAAGCCCATCATTGGAATATACAAGCCAAGTTCTACAATGAAAAATTCCCACTAGTAAATGAAACTGACAACATAGGAGACTCTCTATCATGAAGATCATGGTGCTACTTTGAAGCACAAGTGTGGTAAAAAGGATAGTAGCATTGTCCCTTCTCTCTTTTTCTCTCATTTCATTTTATTTTCTTTTTCTTTTTTTCATTTTTTTTCTTTTTTTTCTTTTTGGGCCTTTCCCTTTTTATTATTTGTCCTTTCTTTTTTTCTCTTTTTTTATAAAGTCTGAAGTCTCATCTCGAATTGTGGGGGAATCATAGTCTCCATCATCCTTTCCTCACTGCACTACAAAAAAAATACAGTTCCATGATGATACGTGTTTGTCACAGTAGGTCGCATTTTTTGTCATGCATGTACATCCATGACGATTTTATGACAGAATCAAGATAGTCATACCTGTGCTGTCGTAGAAGTGTTCCATGACATTACCAAAATTATCACCACGGAAGTGTCCACTTCCATGACGATAAATCGCGCGTCATAGAAGTGCTTTCATCAAGGGTGACTGACACGTGGCATCCACCGTAACGGAACGCCGTTAAGCTATCGGGTCAGGTTTTGGATCCGATAACCCATTCAGCCCCAACCAAAGGGGATTTTCCATGCGTAAAATCATCATTGGCTGGAGGAAACACGTGTCGGCTCATCGTTGGGACAGATGTCATCCACTCATTGGACAGAAGGCGCCTATGATACGTCGACACGTGGCACGCCCCAACAGTGGCCCATTCCTGTGAAAAGGCCAGCCCGTTTGACTTGGTCAAAAGGTGGCGGGCCGGCCCATGGAAAGCCTGTTAACGGCCTGTTCGCATATAGCCCATTCACAACCCGCTAACCCAAGGCCCGTTACGCCCTATCCGAATTAGGCCCAGTAGCGTCATCTGGGCCATCCAATATGATTCCAGCCCGTTTTCACTTCTGGCCCATGTATGGCCCATGACGTCTTTCGGCCCATATGAGGCCGTTTGTAACTCTTGGCCCATTAACAACCGTGGTGAAACTGGCCCGTAATGAACAGTGTATCACTTTACACCCATTAACGACCCGTGGTGAAACTGGCCCGTAATGAACAGTGTATCACTTTATACCCATTAACGGCCCATTATTCCTTTGGGCCGTTTCCAGACCAAGTTATTTTTCGACCTTCTGAGGGCCCATTTATTCTTGGGCTCATTTGCAGCATTCGGTTACTTACGGCCCGTTACTGTCATTTTCTACTTGTGGGCCAAATTCAGCCCGTAGTTACAGTCGGCCCGTTTGTGTATCGTTAATCTGTTGGGCCATTTTCATAGCATCACCAAATACGTCCTATTAACGGCCCGTTATAGTCAGCCCATAAAACATACGATTTCCATTAAAGGCCCGTCTACGGCCCATTAAAGGCCCGTACAAGACCCATAAATGACTCGGCCCTTACAAGGCCCATGGATCCTATGAGACGTAGAAGGCCCATGGATCCTACGAGATGTAGAAGGCCCATGGATCCTATGGCCCATTGAAGGCCCATGGATCTGACGGCCCGTTGAAGGCCCACGGATCCGATGGCCCGTACATGGCCCATGGATCGTACGGCCCGTGAAGGGCCATGGTCGGGCGAGTTGGCCCCCGTTTGAACGATATAGCACATTCAAAGAATTATCCTACTCAATACTATCACCTCTAAAAACATACACTATACAACAAAGAGACCAAGGCATAGAAAGGTAGAATAATCCTACACTACACAATAAAGAAATTACAGCCGATTATACCCACTGGGCATTATGGTTCGGCATAGGTGATAATAAAGCATACACAAACAGCATATTACATACACTGGGAAAATACAGCTCATACATCATGGACATGCATCAACTTAACTCCATTTGAACTATAATCTCTTCAGAAAATAGGATTGGCCAGATTCAGATAGCACAAATTTCAGTCTGCAAAATCTCGAATTCCTTGTCTTGTTTCATTTTTTTGACTCCTACATCTAATACCTGCATGTCCAGTCTCAACTTGTTGATTATACATTGACAATCATGTACACATTGTCTTGCCACCTCTAGTTGATGCTCGAGAACATCAGCACATTCCAATTGCAATCCGTAATCATTCGGTAACGGCCATGCCGCACTGCTCGCAGATCTTTGTGTTGATGTCACTTCATCCTGAAATGTTTCTGTAAGTACACATGACTAGGGAAAAAATATAGTTACAATAGAGAAGCGAGAAAGACACTATTTTGTACTACATGGCAAAACAGGACTAACAATAATGTTACACGTCATGAAGCATAAGCAGGTGATATTTTAAAAATTATAAAAAAGATAGTATGTGCAGCCTGCATACAGAAATCCCTCTTAGCTCACCAGAGGAGCATGATGTTGGGGCCCAATCAAAAACATGGACAAGTTACAAATTTAGACAACACGTTGCGTATAAGTAAGCAAGCAGTTGGCCATTCTGTAGCTCAATTAAAGGCTTAGGGAGCATAATGAACAACAGAGGGTTTCATACAAACATACTACAGCAGGTAAAACTATGCAATCATTAGCGTAGTATAAACTAGATTGTGAGCCTCATGCAATAATAGTTGGTTAATAGACTTCAAAGCTTTAGGCACACTTCAGGAGAGTAATTAAATGGTAAGGCCTTTAATTATGTCAACTAATATTTATACAAGTACCGAACATCAGGCATGATTATTTGGGCATCTCATTAACTGAGGACAAATAAAGCAATTGAAAAGAGCATAATGTCCCTGAAACAAACAAGGAAATGAACTGTTGAGTTGCATACAGTGACTTACCTTAGTAGGTTGAAGAGGCTCAGCACAGCTTGTACTTCTCTTGCAAGTCTCCTTCCTAACATCTTGTACTTGGAAATCCTCAATCTTATCTTCATTGCACCCACTCTGCAAGGTGACACAAACTAGTTACTCGTCTCCTTGGAAGATAAATATGCATACTTTCTAGTCTGTGAACACAAAAGGATGAGATTATAACAAAACAACACCACATAATGAAACATGCCGCATCTCTTGCACTTGCGCACAATGAAATGAGCATTTACTATGTCTGCACTATGTAAAAACTAGGCATACCTTCGAACTGGATCTCCAGGTACTCTTGGAGAGCCTACTGTAGTGTACAGCCAAACCTTTATGTCACCTATGAGTTAGACAAGGCCCCACTATAGCAGTCCTTAGTGTTTAAATCATTGACAAGCTCTGTTAGAGTGTTAGGTCAAGAACAGCAAGTAATCAAAGCAAACAGTCCTAGTATGGCTGACTGATGCAAACAAGCAATTGAACAGATGTGTGAGCAAATCTTACATGTCAAGAAAAGAAGCAAAGAAGGAGGCTTAAAGACCATCACTTGACTGACCAGATTTAAGGGGCATTTAAACATCATGTGCAACGTATGAACTAACATAAACATTGCATATTCCAGATTCTACAATGGAATGCACATGTATTAGGTTATGGCATGTATGATGATGCCTAAATGTATAGATAGCAGGCAGGAGTGATTCATCATTGCATGCACAATTGAATTGCAGGTTAAGGGCCAGTTCGATTCCGCCTTTTCAGGGCATATTGTCAAAATAAGCCATAAAAGATGTAAAGAAGTCATTTTTGAGTTATGGGCTTGGGCTTAACTAATTTCGCTTTGGAGGGGGGTGTTTCGGGTAGAACCTCACTAAAAATTGAAGGGAAGGGGAATAGTGAAATGACTCTGTTGTCTGCCTATATTACACTCAAAATGCAACTGTTGATGCCCGTGTCACACCTGACCTCAAGTAAAAACAAACATACAAGCGTTCATTGCCCTGCCCGCTTGCATCTCCTCTCCCCTTACCCTCTACCTCGATCCCCTGCCTGCAACACTAGGGTTCCTCCAGCGAGCCGTCACTACTGGTCCCATCTGGCCTGGTCCTCGACGATGCTATGTCGAGCTAGGCTACATGGCCGACGGGTAGGAGCAAATCTCCCTGGCTGCTCCTCCCTCTGGCGTTGTGTAACGCCCCGAGACCGATGCTCGAGTTGCCTTCCATTTATTTTTCGTTGTTGTCGTGTGTTTATTTTGTTTGTTGCATTATCATAATTATTTTGCATATTTCATTCCTCTATGTTGATGCCGTGACCATGTTGAGTGCCTTGTCTTATTTTGCTTCTTGCAGCATGTTCATCTTTTATTATATTGCATTATGCCATCCTTGTTTGTTTTGCCATGCCTATCTCTTGTCATATTGCTTTTGGTCATTCATGTTGTTGCCATGAGCATCATGTGCATTGCACTCATCCTTATGTTACAAGTTACTTTCATGTCGTGGCTGCATCAGCCCTTGCTATCTCTCTCTCAAGCCACGCCCATGTATCATCACCTCTCCCTTCCTTCTTCCTTCATGTTTTTGCAAGCGATATTACTCCCTCCTTCATTATTGTTCATTCTTTTCCTGATGCTAGCTCACCATGCCTAAACCCTCTCTGCCAATTTTCAACTCTTTTGGACTTGATTTGGTTGGAATCAAAATTGCCTCAAGTTTGAATTTAGTTCAAACTTGCAATACTTTTCTTTCTCTAAAAATGCCCAAACCAATTATTTCAATTAGTGAATAATTCCAACGTTGTAGGGATATTCTTATATCTCTCATACACTCCTATTTTATCCCTGTGCTTTTCTGTTTATTTTCTGGCTGAGGAAATGGAAAAAGGAAGAGATAGCAGCGGCCCAGCTTCCAGCAGGCCGGCGCAGTAGAAGGCAGCCCAGCAGCAGCCCACTTATCCCTCTAGATCCTTTACTCACCCAAAACCCAGCCAACCCTCTCTTCCACTCGTCCCACGTGGCAATGCTGGACCCATCTGTCAGCGGGGGAGACTGTAGCTTTCACCACCTTTCTCCTACCTATCCTCCTCTACTTTACACGCTCGCCACGGCCACCGTGGCCGAGCCAGCTCGCCTCGCCCTCCTATAAAACCAGCAGCCCTCGCCCTAGGGTTCCTCCTCCTCCCTCTATTCCCCTCTGCGCCACCACCGCAGGTAAGGGGCACCCACGCACCTGCTTCCCCGCCTCCAGGAGCCATGGCCGGCTCGGGCACAACCTCGCCGCCGGCCTATCCCTCCGTCGTGGCCTCCCCTCTGTCGTCTTCTCGCTCGAGAACACTGCCCCGGACCCATTTTGACGACGAGCCGCGCCCAAGGATCGCCAAGTCCGGCTACCTCCCCTTCGTCCTCTTCCTCCCCTGCTTCACGGGCAGCACCTTCCCTCATCGCTTCCGCTCGTCCCCGACCCCGATCGACTCCAGAAACACCCCCACGGTGAAGCTCCGCTTGTCCCCATCTCTCTCTGGTCTCGTTGTCCACATGTCCGTCGATCCACGCAACCCCGAGGCCGTCCGCCATGGACGACCAGGGGAACAAGTTCAAGCTCATGCCTTGCCTCTTCCGCACAGCACCCACACATCCACTCACACACGCAGCCTGCGACCCACGCTCCCGCAGCTGCTCCACTTGTACACGCATGCGCTTGCACAACCTTAGGGGCTTGTCCAGCCCCCGCCTAGCCGCTGCTCGCCACACACCCGCACACGATGTCATCCTTCCACCCGGAAACCATGGCCAGCCAAGCTTGGCCTCGCACAAGCGCCCACACCCTCGCGTCGTTGCTCCACCACACGCACCCTGGCACCTTTCTGCATGCTTGATGTAGCTCTGCATCCACCGCATGCGCCATGCTTGCTCGCTGCCATCGCCGCTGAGATCCCCGTGCGCGCTTCAGTTTGGGTCCTCGTCGTGTTGCCTATATGCTTTACCTTGCGCTGATCTCCCTTTGCATCACCAACACAAAGCTAGCTCAATGGCTAGCGCAGCCAGTATCCATCCGAGGGGTCTGGGGTTTGATTCCCAGGTGCCCCAATTTTTGCCCTGTTTTTCTTTACTGCTGCACGCGCACATACTCAGCGCTCACTCGGGCCAAGTCCTCCTGGGCCTTTGCAGGTTGCTGCAATCCGGCCCGCGTTTGTTATTTTTCATCTCAGAGTTTTTCTCTATTTTCAGTGCATGATATTTACAGTAAATGCCATCATTTTAAAATGCTCATACCTAAATGTCCATGCATCCAAATAAAACATGTTATATATGTAAAATGCTCAGATTTTCCTGTACTTTCATAATATGCAACTTTCATCCATGTTTAAAATGGTTAAACTTGTTGTTTGCATTATTTTGCACGAATGACATGTTAAAATGATTTGTTTCATAATTAAATAACCGTAGCTCGGAATTAAATTTTCTTTATATGTAAATGGGGTAGAAAAATGCATAGATTAACCTGCTACACTTTATTTTGCTATTTAACAACACTAAAATTGTGTTTAGGGCAGAACAGTAGCAAATCTAAAATATTCATATGGGGATTTTTCGGAATTGTTGTTTGATAGTTCCGGCCTCATTTAGACTTGCCTAGTTAGTTAGTTTACTTATGCTTGACCTCTTGCCATGTTAACAACATTTAACCTTGTCACGCGTCATACTTTGTTGTGCATCATTCCTTTCTTCATGTGTTGTTTGTTTACTATGTTGTTTGCTTCGTTCTGGTTGTACTTCTTCTAGTTAGTTCCTGTTTCGTTGCGATCGTGAGGATTCGTTTGTCTACGCTTGGTTCGTCTTCGTGGCTTCATCTACTTCATGGACTCGTTCTTCTTCCTAGCGGGATTTCAGGCAAGATGACTGTCACCTTGGATCTCATTACTATCATTGCTATGCTAGTTGCTTCGTTCTATCGCTATGCTGCGCTACCTATCACTTGCTCTTCAAGCCTCCCAAATTGCCATGTCAACCTCTAACCTTTTTCACCCTTCCTAGCAAACCGTTGCTTGGCTATGTTACCGCTTTTGCTCAGCCCCTCTTATAGCGTTGTTAGTTGCAGGTGAAGTTGAAGATTGCTCCATGATGGACAGGGTTATGTTGGGATATCACAATATCTCTTATTTAATTAATGCATCTATATACTTAGTAAAGGGTGGAAGGCTCGGCCTTATGCCTGGTGTTTTGTTCCACTCTTGTCGCCCTAGTTTCTGTCATACCATTGTTATGTTCCTTGATTTTGCGTTCCTTACGCGGTTGGGTGATTTATGGGACCCCCTTCACAGTTCGCTTTGAATAAAACTCCTCCAGCAAGGCCCAACCTTGGTTTTACATTTGCCTCACCTAGCCTTTTTTCCATTGGGAGTCGCACTCCTGAGGGTCATCTTATTTTACCCCCCCCCCGGGCCAGTGCTCCTCCGAGTGTTGGTCCAAACTAGAGCACCGTGCGGGACCGTCCCTTGGCAACTTGGGTTTTGTTGGTACCTGTACGCTTAGCTTATCCGGTGTGCCCTGAGAACAAGATATGTGCAGCTCTTATCGGGATTTGTCGGCACATTCGGGCGGTCTTGCTGGTCTTGTTTCACCATTGTCGAAATGTCTTGTAAACCGGGATTCCGAGACTGATCGGGTCTTCCTGGGAGAAGGAATATCCTTCATAGACCGTGAGAGCTTGTGATGGGCTAAGTTGGGACACCCCTGCAGGGTATAAACTTTCGAGAGCCGTGCCCATGGTTATGTGGCAGATGGGAATTTGTTAATATCCGGTTGTAGAGAACTTGACACTTGACTTAATTAAAACACATCAACCGCGTGTGTAGCCGTGATGGTCTCTTTTCGGCGGAGTCCAGGAAGTGAACACGGTTTTTGGGTTATGTATGAACGTAAGTAGTTTCGAGATCACTTCTTGATCACTCCTAGCCTTTCGACCATTCCGTTTACTTGTCTTCTCGCTCTTATTTGCGTATGTTAGCCACCATACTTGCTTAGTCGCTGCTGCAACCTCACCACTTCTCCTCCCCATACCCATTAAGCTTTGCTAGTCTTGATACCCATGGTAACGGGATTCCCGAGTCCTCATGGCTCACAGATTACTACAACAACAGTTGCAGGTACAGGTTATGCGATGATCTTGACGCAAGAGTGATGTTACTTGTTTTGGAGTTCTTCTTCTGCTTCTTCTTCAATCAGGGGATAGGTTCCAGGTCGGCAGCCTGGGCAAGCAGGGTGGATGTCATTTGAGCTTCTGTTTGTGTTTCATCCGTAGTCGGATGTTGCTCTTATGTATGATGTTATTGTATTCCTATGGCATTGTATGCCTCTTGTATGTATCCCCAACTATTATGTAATGGTACGATGTAATGATATCCACCTTGCAAAAGCGTCTCCAATATGCGCTTCTATCCTTGGTGGGACCTTCGAGTTCCTTTAGGATAGGGTCACATATTGGGCGTGACAAGTTGGTATCAGAGCCTCGACCGACCATAGGAGCCCCCCTTGTTTGATCGTAGTTTGGCCCTAGAAGAAAACTGTTTTCGGAGTCTAGTTATATCAGGGAGTAGGAATTCTTTTTACTCCTCAGCCCCTTCATCGCTCTGGTGAGGAATCTTGATGTAGGTGTTTTGAATTACTTCTCTTCCCCTTCAAATTTTCTTTAGGATGACACGGTTAGTTTTTCGTTCGTTGGTTCTCAGCTCTTTTTATCTGGTGCATTTTCTCGTTAAGACGATTCGACCCTCTTTGTTTTTGCAAGTTCAATCCTCAGCTCGCTCTCAACGAAGTTGTTTCTCTGCCCTTAGTTGTCTTCTTTTCCCACCCGCCCACCCTTTTTCTTATCGGAGCCGGAGTCCGTAATCGAGTATCCATCCTACTCGTGTGAAGCCTTTGCTTTCTTTCAACCGGTGTTTTTCTGTTCAAGATATTCATCGGTTCTCCCTTCCAGGTGCCTTTGTTTTCCCGCTCTCCCACCCTTTTTCTTCCCGGAGTCTGAGTCTCTTTTGTCCATCAATTTCATTCGTGCGGAGCCTCTTCAGTCTTCCCTCAATCATTTCAACCGGTGAATTCTCGTCTCGGTGGACATTCTTCGTCTCTTTTCCGGTGGATTCAATTCAAGGTTTTTCGGTTGATCATATTCTTTTCCGTGGATCAAGTGTTCTCCTTGCTCGTTCGCCTCTCGCCTGTTTATCCTTCCAGAGTGCTCAAGAAATCTCAGGAGATTCGTCTGTGTTCCAATTAATTCGAGGTTGTCACCTCATTCAAATATTTCAATTGTTCTGGTGCATCATCTATCTCTTCAACAATCCTTTCCAACGGTGTTATCTCTTCAGTGGGCCCTAACCCACAGGTATTTTCCCAGCATCTTACCTGACTCTTCTAATTTTTCTGGAGCTATTCCCAAATTATTTTCAAAGTGTGACGTAAGAATGGATTCCATAAGTCACATGCCTTCTCCAAGATCGCTTTCAAATTCTTTTCATTGTTGGCTCAACCTTTTCGGTTTTCATTCTCCCGGAGTATCTCAACAAATTTTGGTGGTGTTTCCCGTTGTCATTTGAAGTCCGAAGAAGAGTTTTTCATCTAAATCTTACCCGCTCTCTCGAAGATTCGTGCTTCATGTTATCCTCTCAAATTATTCCATTTGTCAGATATTGCTTTCTTACCCATCCGGAGTGTGTCAGGAGTTTTTTTCCATTTCTTTTCACCGGAGGCCATCATTCCAGTTATCGTTCTCTACTTATCCCGGTGCTTTGTTCAAATGTTCTTTAATCAGTTCGAGTTCTTCCCGTTCTTTTGTATCTAAATCCCCTCAAGCATATTTGTTCCTCTAATTCTTCCCGGTGATTCACTCTCTTTCATCAGTAATTTTAGAATTCTTATGGTGGTTCGTTCAAGAGGATTTTTTTGGTTATCATATTAATTCATTCGTTCTTTCCAATTCTACTGGTGGCTCATGAAGACCTTCCCAATTTTGCACTATATCTCCCGGTAATCCTTTCCAACGCGAATAAGTTGTATGCAAACCTTTTCTTCTCTTCAATTTAATTGATGGAGGATAAGCATAACGTAATTCTTATTCTTATTTCATTTTCATCAAGTAATCCCTTACTTCAGAGTTTGTTCTTGATGAATAAATTCTAGTTCCAAGTGTTTTCATCTTTTCTTTTCCGAAGTTCAATTTTCCTCGGCCATTTCGTTGGAACCTCCATCTAAATCACCGCAAGGCTTGAACTTATTCTTTCATCGTTCTTTCTATCTAATAATCTTTCCATCACCGGAGATCTTCATGCTGGTTCTTCATGATTTAATTCATTCTTCAAGAGTTCATCAAGATTCTGGTTGGAGGAGTTCAAGTATCTTTTCTGCTCGCGCCTCGAAGTGCAAATAATTCTTTCTTTTCTTCTGAAGTGGAGTTTTGCATTTCTTCTTTCTTCTCAGCTATTCAGACATTTGGTTGTGATATAATTTCACCTCAAGTTTTGAGCTATTTGGATAAGTCCACAACAAGCTTATTCTTTCGTTGTTGATTTTCTCAACAACTCCGTTCAATCCTTCCTTATAAGTTCTTTTCATTCCATTCTTTCAATTCTTTCGGAGGCATTGCGTTGTTCATCTCATCAAGTGCCATCCCATCTTGTGAAGTTCATGTTCTATTCCTTCCATTTTTAGTTGGAGTGCTGTCCAAATTCTTTCGTGCTTATTCTTTTCTACCTTGTCTAACCGGAGTGGTTTCAGAGTCTATGTTGTTTCTTGAGCTTTTCATTCTTGTCATATTCGCCATTCCTCTTTTCTACCTGAGTGCTCTCGACTTTGTTCATCCTCTCTCTTGCGTTCGTACTTCACCTCTTCCTCTTTCTCTTCCGTCTTGTTCCTATGATCTCGGGACGAGATCTCTTGTTAGTGGGGAGAGTTGTAACGCCCCGAGACCGATGCTCGAGTTGCCTTCCATTTATTTTTCGGTGTTGTTCTGTGTTTATTTTGTTTGTTGCATTATCATAATTATTTTGCATATTTCATTCCTCTATGTTGATGTCATGACCATGTTGAGTGCCTTGTCTTATTTTGCTTCTTGCAGCATGTTCATATTTTATTATATTGCATTATGCCATCCTTGTTTGTTTTGCCATGCCTATCTATTGTCATATTGATATTGGTCATTCATGTTGTTGCCACGAGCATCATGTGCATTGCACTCATCCTTATATTACATGTTACTTTCATGTTGTGGCTGCATCAGCCCTTACTATCTCTCTCAAGCCATGCCCATGTATCATCACCTCTCCCTTCCTTCTTCCTTCATGTTTTTGCAAGCGACATTATTCCCTCCTTCATTAATGTTCATTCTTTTCCTGATGCTAGCTCACCATGCCTAAACCCTCTCTGCAAATTTTCAACTCTTTTGGACTTGATTTGGTTGGAATCAAAATTGCCTCAAGTTTGAATTTAGTTCAATTTTATTTCTCTAAAAATGCCCAAACCAATTATTTCAATTAGTGAATAATTATAGCATTGTAGGGATATTCTTATATCTCTCATACACCCCTCTTTTATCCGTGTGCTTTTCTGTTTATTTTCTGGCTGAGGAAATGGAAAAGGAAGAGAGAGCAGCAGCCCATCTTCCAGCAGGCCGGCGCAGTAGAAGGCAGCCCAGCAGCAGCCCACTTATCCCTCCAGATCCTTTTCTCACCCAAAACCCAGCCAACCCTCTCTTCCACTCGTCCCACGTGGCAATGCTGGACCCATCCGTCAGCGGGGGAGACTGTAGCTTTCACCACCTTTCTCCTACCTCTCCTCCTCTTCTTTACACGCTCGCCATGGCCACCGTGGCCGAGCCAGCTCGCCTCGCCCTCCTATAAAACCAGCAGCCCTCGCCCTAGGGTTCCTCCTCCTCCCTTGTTTCCCCTCTGCGCCGCCACCACAAGTAAGAGGCACCCACGCACCTGCTTCCCCGCCTCCAGGAGCCATGGCCGGCTCGGGCACGACCTCGCCGCCGGCCTATCCCTCCTCTGTGGCCTCCCCTCCTTCGTCTTCTCGCTCGAGAACACTGCCCCGGACCCATTCTGACGACGAGTCGCACCCAAGGGTCGCAAAGTCCGGCTACCTCCCCGTCATCCTCTTCCTCCCCTGCTTCACGGGCAGCACCTTTGCTCATCGCTTCCGCTCGTCCCCGACCCCGATCGACTCCAGAAACACCCCCACAGTGATGCTCCGCTCCTCCCCATCTCTCTCTGGTCTCGTTGTCCTCATGTCCATCGATCCGCGCAACCCCGAGGCTGTCTGCCATGGCTGACCAGGGGAACGAGTTCAACCTCGTGCCTTGCCTCTTCTGCACAGCACCCACAATCCACTCACACACGCAGCCTGCGACCCACGCTCCCGCAGCTGCTCCACTTGTACACGCATGCACTTGCACAACCTTAGGGGCTTGTCCAGCCCCTGCCTAGCCACTGCTCGCCGCACACCCGCACACGGTGTCATCCTTCCACCCAGAAACCATGGCCAGCCAGGCTTGGCCTCGCACAAGCGCCCACACCCTCGCGTCGTTGCTCAACCACACGCACCCTGGCACCTTTCCGCACGCCCGCCATAGCTCTGCATCCACCGCATGCGCCATGCTTGCTCACTGCCGTCGCCGCTGAGAACACCGTGCACGGTTCAATTTGGGTCCTGGTCGCGTTGCCTATATGCTTTACCTTGCACCGATCTCCCTTTGCATCGCCAACACAAAGCTAGCTCAGTGGCTAGCGTAGCCAGTATCCATCCAAGGGGTTTGGGGTTCGATTCCCAGGTTCCCCAATTTTTGCCATGTTTTTCTTTACTGCTGCACACGCACACACTCAACGCTCACTCGGGCCAAGTCCTCCTGGGCCTCTGCAGGTTGCTGCAATCCGGCCCGCGTTTTTTTTCATCTCAGAGTTTTTCTCTATTTTTAGTGCATGCATATTTATAGTAAATGCCATCATTTTAAAATGCTCATACCTAAATGTCCATGCATCCAAATAAAACATGTTATATATGTAAAATGCTCAGATTTTCCTGTACTTTCATAATCTGCAACTTTCATCCATGTTTAATATGGTTAAACTTGTTGTTTGCATTATTTCGCACGAATCACATGTTAAAATGATTTATTTCATAACTAAATAACCGTAGCTCGGAATTAAATTTTCTTTATATGTAAATGGGGTAGAAAATGCACAGATTAACCTGCTACACTTTATTTTGCTATTTAACAACACTAAAATTGTGTTTAGGGCAGAACAGTAGCAAATCCAAAATATGCATATGGGGATTTTCCAGAATTATTGTTTGATAGTTCCGGCCTCATTTAAACTTGCCTAGTTAGATAGTTTACTTATGCTTCATCTCTTGCCATGTTAACAACATTTAACCTTGTCATGCATCATACTTGGTTGTGCATCATGCCTTTGTTCATGTGTTGTTTGTTTACTATGTTGTTTGCTTCTTTCCGGTTGTGCTTCTTCTTGTTAGTTCCTATTTTGTTGCGATCGTGAGGATTCGTTTGTCTATGCTTGGTTCATCTTCGTGGCTTCATCTTCTTCGTGGACTCGTTCTTCTTCCTAGCAGGATTTCAGGCAAGATGACCTTCACCTTGGATCTCATTACTATCATTGCTATGCTAGTTGCTTCGTTCTATTTCTTTGTCGCGCTACCTATTTCTTGTTGATCAAGCCTCCCAAACTGCCATGTCAGCCTCTAACCTTTTCACCCTTCCTAGCAAACCGTTGCTTGGCTATGTTACCGCTTTTGCTCAGCCCCTCTTATAGCGTTGTTAGTTGAAGGTGAAGTTGAAGATTGCTCCATGATGGACAGGGTTATGTTGGGATATCACAATATCTCTTATTTAATTAATGCATCTATATACTTGGTAAAGGGTGGAAGGTTCGGCCTTATGCATGGTGTTTTGTTCCACTCTTGCCGCCCTAGTTTCCGTCATACTGGTGTTATGTTCCTTGATTTTGCGTTCCTTATGCGGTTGGGTGATTTATGGGACCCCCTTGACAGTTTGCTTTGAATAAAACTCCTCCAACAAGGCCCAACCTTGGTTTTACATTTGCCTCGCCTAGCCTTTTTTTCCCTTGGGAGTCGTGCTCCCAAGGGTCATCTTATTTTACCCCCCCCCCCGGGCCAGTGCTCCTCCGAGTGTTGGTCCAAACTAGAGCACCGTGCGGGACCGTCCCTTGGCAACTTGGGTTATGTTGGTACCTGTACGCTTAGCTTATCCGGTGTGCCCTGAGAACAAGATATGTGCAGCTCCTATCGGGATTTGTCGGCACATCCGGGCGGTCTTGCTGGTCTTGTTTCACCATTGTCGAAATGTCTTCTAAACCGGGATTCTAAGACTGATCGGGTCTTCCTTTGAGAAGGAATATCCTTCGTTGACCGTGAGAGCTTGTGATGGGCTAAGTTGGGACACCCCTGCAGGGTATAAACTTTCGAGAGTCATGCCCATGGTTATGTGGCAGATGGGAATTTATTAATATCCGGTTGTAGAGATCTTGACACTTGACCTAATTAAAACGCATCAACCGCGTGTGTAGCCGTGATGGTCTCTTTTCGGCGGAGTCCAGGAAGTGAACACGGTATTTGGCTTATGTATGAACGTAAGTAGTTTTGGGATCACTTCTTGATCACTCCTAGCCTTTCGACCGTTCCGTTTACTTGTCTTCTCGCTCTTATTTGCGTACGTTAGCCACCATACTTGCTTACTCGCTGCTGCAACCTCACCACTTATCCTCTCCATACCCATTAAGCTTTGCTAGTCTTGATACCCATGGTAACAGGATTGCTGAGTCCTCGTGGCTCACAGATTACTACAACAACAGTTGCAGGTACAGGTTATGCGATGATCTTGACGCAAGAGCGATGTTACTTGTTTTGGAGTTCTTCTTCTGCTTCTTCTTCGATCAGGGGATAGGTTCCAGCTCGGCAGCCTGGGCAAGCAGGGTGGATGTCATTTGAGCTTCTGTTTGTGTTTCATCCGTAGTCGGATGTTGCTCTTATGTATGATGTTGTTGTATTCCTGTGGCACTGTATGCCTCTTGTATGTATCCCCAACTATTATGTAATGGTACGATGTAATGATATCCACCTAGCAAAAGTGTCTCCAATATGCGCTTCTATCATTGGTGGGACCTTCGAGTTCCTTTAGGATAGGGTCGCATATTGGGCGTGACACGCTGCCCCTCATTCTCTTGGTCTCCAGCAGCTGCTCCACTGTGGTTCGTCCAACGCACTACTCCGGCGGGCGCTGCACAACTACGGCTGATGCCCCACTGCGGCAGAAGGCACCTTATTCCCCCCCCCCTCCTCCCAGGCCATGGCCTTGAGGTGCTATTGAAGGATGAGCTTATCCAACAAGGTGAGGATCTCCTCTGATTTTTTGCCAAATTTTCATTCTGATCCACTATACGATGAATTGCTATGAGCTGCTTCTGCTGCTGCTATATGATGCATTGCTATGAGCTGCTCCTGCTGCTGCTATACGATGAATTGCTATGAGCTGTTGCTATATGATGAATTGCTATGAGCTGCTGCTGCTATATGATGAATTGCTATGAGCTGCTGCTGCTGCTATATGATGAATTGCTATGAGCTGCTACTGCTGCTATATGCTGAGCTGCTATAAGCTGCTCCTGCTGCTGCTATATGATGAATTACTATGAGTTGCTCCTACTGCTGCTATATGATGAATTGTTATGAGCTGCTCCTGCTGCTGCTATATGATGAATTGCTATGAGCTGCTGCTGGTATAAAATGATGCAGACTGTTGCTACTGTATGATGAGTTGCTATGAGTTGTTGCTGCTGTATGATGCTTTCAGGTGGTGCTGCTATATGATAATAACCAGCCACTTGGACCATCGAATTTCAATAAACAATTGTTCTTCATTTAAATGTGGGTCATGCGTTCTTCGTTTAAATTAGGCAATGGGATCTCTATGGAAAACATTGACCAAAGTAGATTGTGCCATGTAGATGGTATCTTTTATTTGCATTTTGAGCAAATAGTGATGGTCTGTTTTCCAATCATATTAATTACTGCACTGGGTTCAATTTGTGATATTTGCAAGTCAAATTAATTTCCATATGGGCGGCAAAATGGAAAAAATATAATGCAATCTAGACTTTCCACTGATCATACCAAAGATAAGCTGAAAATGCAATGAAAAGAACTGGTTGGCTTATTACATGGAGCTTATATTCACAGGTGCTTATTTTCTTAGGATAACTCGTAATAACTGCCCCTAAGAAACTTGGCTAATAGAACTGGCATACAAATAACATGTCACGATGATTGCAATGGAGGAGTGACATACCATAGCACACTATATAGGCTCACCGCTGCCTCTCCTTTTTTTGCGATGTTCCATGAAATTGCCACATACATCTTGTACTTTTTCATTGTGTAACCCTATCTGCAAGTTGACACGGCTAATTTCCGACATCTCTACATGATACTACATTGCATATCCCTTGCGCATATTTAAACCACCAATTAACGATTGTGTGCGTACCATAAACTAGCCATGACTCTGTATGTTAGACTAGTAGGCACTCTAAGGGAGCCTAATGTAGTGCACTGGAATTCCTACATGCCACCTATGATTTTGTGTAATGTACTGCCCCTGTTCCTAAATATATGTCTTTGTAGAGATTCCAGTATGGACCACATACAGATGTATATAGATGCATTTTCGAGTGTAGATTCACTCATTTTGCTCCGTATGTAGCCTAAAGTGGAATCTCTAGAAAGACTTATATTCAGGAACGGAGGTACGAGGTAGTATCATTATGACATCTACATATCTAATTTAACAGCCAATAGTAGAAATCATTGTCTGCACAAAGGGATTACTGGTCGAAAATCCTAGCAAAGCACGCTGGCAGGCACGGAACAATACAACAGAGAGAGAGACGCACTTACAAGATCATAGCAATGCCTCAGTCCAGGATCTTGGTTGGCCAAGCTGTTAGATCCAGAAGAAACATCGTCCTTGTAGTTTTTGCCAGCTGCATAACAGATAACAGCGACCGGTTAGTATATTTGAAGTACATCGGGCAGGTGATGCTGGACGGGTTTAAAGGTGACAAGTACTTAGGCCGTGGCGGTGCTTGGCATCTCTCCAGAAGGTGGGAATTAGGTTAGAAATGTCAAGGGTGATGACACTGCGCTGGCTGTCGGGGTCCGATAAGGAGATCTAGAACCGTCGAGTAGGGTGTTTGTGGAGCGGCTCCGATAGGGTGGACTATGGTGTGGGCGAAGCGGATCTGTGGCCGTGGACGTGGGCGTAGGTGAAGCTGCTTCGGTGGTTGGGATAAGGATGGTGTCGACGACGCGGATCTGTGGCCGTGGACGGGGCATCAGAAGCTGCTCCGGTGGTTGGCTTAAGGATGGTGTCGACGATGCGGATCTGCGACCGTGAAAGGGCGTCAGAAGCTGCTCCGGTGGTTGGGTTAAGGATGGTGTCGACGATGCGGATCTGCGGCCGTGGACGGGGCGTCAGAAGCTGCTCCGGTAGGTTGGATGAGGGTCCGAGGAATCGGATCTGAGGCCGTGGACTTGTGAGTTCGCAAAGCGGCCCCGGTAGGGTTGAGAATGGTATAGGCGAAGCTACTCCTGTAGGGTTGACGATGGTGTCGGCGAAGCGGCTCCGGTAGGGTTGAGGAAGGTGTCGGCGAAGAGGATCAGAGGTCGTTGACGGGGGCATCGGTGGGGCGGCTCCGGGGTGTGTGGACAAAGTGTCTCCAGTGGGGAGTACGAATGAGCCGCTGCAGATGCGCGGCGGTTGACGAGAGTACCGGCGAAGCAGATCCGGCGCCGTGGACAAGGCCGGCACTGAATGGGATGTGGTACAGTGGTGGATGAGCAGTCTACTTGTTTCTAGGGGAGGTGGGAGGGGTAGATGCGGCCGCAGAAGCAGATCCGGCGAGGTGGACGCCGCTGGCAGTGAATGGGCTATGGTACGCCGGTGGATGAGCAGTCTAGGGTTTCGAGAGGGGAGGGGAGAAAGGGCGATGAAGTACGGACGGCGTGATGTAAGATGCTCTGCTGATGTGGAGTTACTAGTTAGTCGTTTTTGCGGGATGGGGAGAGGAAATGGGGGTGCTGTGTAGTGGGGGAACCGGAAGTTACCAAAGCAGCCCCGACCTATCATGTAGATGAGGGAGGTATTGTAACTGTTGGTCTCCGTGCACCAAGGACAAAAGGGGGATTTCGCATACCAAATACTAAGGTGGCGGAAATTTTAGAAGGGGGCGGGAGATTATGCCGCCCACGGGATCGTTCGTATCCAGTTTCAACTAATTTTGGACCGTGCTAGCGGGAAGGTCATGCAAGACTGTGTACACGGGGCACGCGTCAGCAGTTAATAACTGGTGTGAAGTCCACCCCAGAAAAAAAAGACAATAACTCAGGATGATGCGCCGATAATTTGGACGGTCACACGGGTGCGGCCAATCATACGAGTGTAGAGGCGCGTTCACAAAAAAGGGATCAAACGCTCAGCCTATGTATTTCTCGTGTAAATAGAGAATTTAGTGCCATTGGTTATTTACTTTAAAGATAATGCATTGACGTGTTAGTGTAGAGGCGGACAAAAAGAAATTGATATTGTAGTCCGCTACTTAAAAGTGTTACCTCATATGATTACATAGCCTCCATTTCATAAATTGCTTACCTGTTGAATTCATATATGAATATTACATATATGTGACGCCCCCGATTCAATCGTACACTAATCATACACGCAAACGTGTACGATCAAGATCAGGGACTCACGGGAAGATATCACAACACAACTCTAAAAACATAAATAAGTCATACAAGCATCATAATACAAGCCAGGGGCCTCGAGGGCTCGAATACAAGTGCTCGATCATAGACGAGTCAGCGAAAGCAACAATATCTGAGTACAGACATAAGTTAAACAAGTTTGCCTTAAGAAGGCTAGCACAAACTGGGATACAAATCGAAAGAGGCGCAGGCCTCCTGCCTGGGATCCTCCTAACTACTCCTGGTCATCGTCAGCGGGCTGCACGTAGTAGTAGGCACCTCCGGTGTAGTAGGAGTCATCGTCGACGGTGGTGTCTGGCTCCTGGACTCCAGCATCTGGTTGCGACAACCAGAAAGAAAGGAAAAGGGGGAAAAGGGGGGAGAAAGCAACCGTGAGTACTCATCCAAAGTACTCGCAAGCAAGGAGCTACACTACATATGCATGGGTATATGTGTAAGGAGGCCATATCAGTGGACTGAACTGCAGAATGCCAGAATAAGAGGGGGATAGCTAGTCCTATCGAAGACTACGCTTCTGGCAGCCTCCGTCTTGCAGCATGTAGAAGAGAGTAGATTGAAGTCCTCCAATTAGCATCGCATAGCATAATCCTACCCGGCGATCCTCTCCTCGTCGCCCTGTTAGAGAGCGATCACCGGGTTGTATCTGGTTCTAGTTGTCATAAGGTCAAGGTACAACTCCAAGTCGTCCTGTTACCGAAGATCACGGCTATTCGAATAGATTAACTTCCCTGTAGTGGTGCACCACATAACCCAACATGCTCGATCCCATTTGGCTGGACACACTTTTCTGGGTCTTGCCCGGCCGCGGAAGATCAACACGTCGTAGCCTCACCTAGGCACAACAGAGAGGTCAGCACGCCGGTCTAAACCTAAGCGCACAGGGGTCTAGGCCCATCGCCCTTAGCACAGCTGCACGTTGCGTACGCGGCCGGAAGCAGACCTAGCCTAGTGGCGTTCCAGTCCAATCCGGCGTGCGCCACTCAGTTGCTGACGTCACGAAGGCTTCGGCTGATACCACGACGCTGGGATACCCATAACTACTCCCGCGTAGATGGTTAGTGCGTATAGACCAAATGGCCAGACTCAGATCAAATACCCAGATCTCGTTAAGCGTGTTAAGTATCCGCGAACGCCGAACAGGGCCGGGCCCACCAGTCTCCTAGGTGGTCTCAACCTGCCCTGTCGCTCCGCCACAAAGTAACAGTCGGGGGCCGTCGGGAACCCAGGCCCACCTCTACCGGGATGGAGCCACCTGTCCTTTCAGCCCCCTCATCAGAATCACTTGCGGGTACTCAATGAGCTAACCGACTTTAGTCACCATCTGTATAGTATGTATGTCTGTATAGTATATACCCGTTATCACCTCCCGAGTGATCACGGCCCAATAGTATAGCAAGGCAGACTGACAAGAATGTAGGGCCAATGATGATAAACTAGCATCCTATACTAAGTATTTAGGATTGCCGGTAAGGTATCAACAGATGTAGCAACAATGTCAGGCTATGCATCAGAATAGGATTAACGGAAAGCAGTAACATGCTACACTACTCTAATGCAAGCAGTATAGAGGAGAATAGGCAATATCTGGTGATCAAGGGGGGGGGGCTTGCCTGGTTGCTCAGACAAGGAGGGGTCGTCGCTGACGTAGTCGACCACAGGGGCATCAGCATCGTCACGGGGTCTACCGAAGAGAAGAGGGGGGAGAAACAGTAAATACATAGCAAGCAAGTGCATAACAGGACAACAGACAGAGCTAACGTGTCCTAACGCGGTACGAGGTGATACCGGTGAAGGGGGGAACAACCGGGAAAGTATCCCCGGTGTTCCGCGTTTTCGGGCAGAGGAGCCGGAGGGGGAAAGTTGCGAGTTTGATATGTTAGGGGTGTGTGGTGGACGAACGGGTTGCGTATCCTGATTCGTCTCGTCGTTCTGAGCAACTTTCATGTTGAAAATATTTTAATCCAAGTTACGGATTAAAAGATATCATTTTTTAAAGATTTTGTTAATTCCTGGAATTCAATTAATTATTTAATTAATTCGAAACTGAAATAATGACATCAGCATGATGTCATGCTGACGTCAGTAGTCAACAGAGTTGACTGGTCAACCTGACCTGTGGGCCCAGTGGGACCACCTGTCATACACTGTTAGGTTGATTAGGGTTTAGGTTAAACTAATTAATGTTTAATTAAACTAACATGTTAATTAGATTAATTAAATAGATTAATTAACTTAATTAATTTAGTTAATTAATTAATTAATTAATTAAATTTATTATTATTACTATTATTTTTCTATCTCCTTTTCTTTTTATAAAACGTTTTGGGGGGATGGGGCCCCTTGTCATTGGCCGCAAAGGGCCTTAACGGGCACGGGCATGCGAGCGCTGGGTTAGCGGGCGAACGGGCGCCGTTGCGGGCGCCCAACAGAGCACTGCGAGGCCGGCGGCGGGGCGTGGTGTGGCAACGCGGGGAGGTGAGGACGGCGCGCTGGAGTTGCAGCGCCGCTGGTGGAGCGGTGAGGCGACGAGGTGGGGCGCAAGGCGAGGGGTGCCGTGGTTGGGTCGTCGAACGCAGGTGCGCGGTCAGGGCTGGACCGGGCGGCTACGCAGGGAGAGCCGCGCCGGAGCAGCAGTGAGCAGGGGGGAGAGGCGCACGAGGCACGCTGCAAGCGGGCGCAAGGTGCGGCGCGGCCGTGGCGCGATGGAGGCAAAGGACGCCGGCGGGGGCGCGCGCGAGCCGTGGCGAGTGCACGGGTCTGCGGGGGAAGTGCGAGTCAGGGGAGGTCTGGGTCGTAGGCGACGCGCGGGTGCAGCAGAGGGCACTGACGACGTCGGGCGCGGGCGCGGTCTGGCGCGGTGTGCAGGGAGCGCGAACGGCACGGGCGGCGAGTGTGCGCATGCGGATGCGACGGCGGATCCGCCAGGGAAGAAGGGAAGAAGAGGGGAAGGGAAGGGGGCTCACATAGCCCTGTAGTTGAGCAAAGCCGGCTCGAGGAGGAGTCGGGGCTGGCGCGACGGGGCAGAGGAGCTCCTGGCGACGAGCAGCGACAGCAGGGTGGTCCGGCGACAGTGAGGCCTTCGGGCGGCAGCACGGCATCGACGGGGTTCGGGGCGAGCGACGGGGTGACGACGAGGTGGTCGTGGTGGAGGCGTTCCGCACAGCGTCGAGACGGTGGGGAAGGTCGACGGGGTCGGGGCGCCGTGGGGAGGTTCGTCCCCCCGATCCCGATCTAGATCGGGGAAGGGGAGAGAGACATGGGGATCGTGGGGAGGGGGAGTGGGGCGATCGGTGAGGGGGTACGCTAGGGTTTCGGGGCACGGTTGGTTAAGAGGGGCAGCTGACTCGGCTGGGTCGGCCCGTTCGGTCGGCTGAGGCTAGCTGGGCCACGGCGGCCAACTAGGCCAAGGCCCAGTCGGGAGGGGGGGTGTTTTCCTTTTATTGTTTTGTTTTCTTTTTATTTTAGTAATGTTGCTTTCTTGTTTTATCTTTATGCTCATTTAATTTTGTTTTACAAAATATATACAGAAGCACCTAAATTAGTGTGACTAGTTTTACCACTGCCACAAAAAGTCCACACCTAATTAAAATAGTTTAATACTCTATAAATTATGAAAGGCATTTATTTAAACATTTAAGCTACTGTTTTATTTATTTTAGAGCCTTTAAACACTTTATCAAAGTTTGGTTTCTCCGCCACAATTACCTATGCAATATTTGGATTACTCCAAACATTTTAGTTTTAATGTTTGAAAACTTTTATTGTTTGCCTCGGTTTTAAATTTGAAATTCGAACTAGGTTTCAAACTAACGCAAGTTTATCCACAGTAACCAAGGTGACGTGGCATCATTAGAGGGGATCACTGTAGCTTAATTATCCGGGCGTCACAATTCTCCTCCACTACAAGAAATCTCGTCCCGAGATTTAAGAGGCGAAGTAGAGGGAGAAGGTTCTGGTTACGAATTTCTAGCGAGTGTTCTCGGTCTTGGTTGCTCTTCTCGAAGAGGCCGATCCATAACCTTGATGTCTTCATTTCTCTGCTTCAGGTTCTCATGATGAAGTTGGCATCCTTTCTTTGGGAACTCCATCGTACTTACGAAAGAATAAAGGGTGGGCATTCTGGGAGAATGGACGTCAGCAAGGTTGACTATCGGGTCGACAACATCGAGGAAGGTGGCGGAAAGTAACTCTCGAAACGAATCTTAAGAAATTATCGAGAGCAAGGTAATGAGGTAACCTGGAAAGTTTCAAGCGGGCAGGCAATCATTCGATGCCTGTAATAGGGCGTGAAAGGGTCAAAACAACGGGAATAAGTATTGTGTCCGATATCAGACCTAAAGGTGGCTCGTGAATTACATACGAGGTCACGTTCGAGGAACAACCTTGGGAACAGGGGGTGTACATGGGAGTCAGGTTTCGATCCTGTGGAACTGTGGGTTATGGGCCCACCATGTGGGTTAAAAGTAGGAAGGGCAATGACGTCTTGCACGGTCATGTGGGTTAAAAGTAGGAAGGGAAATTTTCATGACACTATTGATACAACGGCGTTTGGATAATTGAGCAAGAAACAATTAGCATTGGGATAAGTGTTCTTGTTGAAAATCGGAGTACCGCAGGCATGCTTCGAGATAGCATTGACATGGTCTTCAAGCAAAGGTCGGACTTTGGATACACAAAGGATCCATCAAGAACAGCTTGTACAATAAGTTTTACAATTTCCTCATGAAAGAATGGGTAACATTGCTAAAGAGGATACTATAACAATAGGTCCTCCGGTCAAGTGTGCTAGGCATGCCATCACCTTACTGGGTCATACAAGGGCCAATGTTATAACTCTTGAATATATGCTCCAACCATCATATCCGACCGAGGTTCAGATCTGATTGGTGTTAGGATACCTCAGACTCAGGATGCCCGAGAAGAAAAGGTGCAAAACAAATTGACAAGATGACATGGTAAGATTATCGGGAAATGTACAATGGAAGCGAGTTCCGAAACAAGAGTTCCTCATTAAATCAAGGAGAGGAAGAGGAGGCAGATGATGAACTCAGCGACAATTCATCGAGATTTTCAAAAGATGGATTTCCACAATTATGTGAACAAGGAGATATCAATTGTCAGATCAAATGATATAATGATGTATGTTCGAGAAAAACATCCACAATTAAACCTTGGTTCACAGGTGCACCCGAAATATGGGATGGGTTGCACGATAAATGTTCGAATGATGATTCAATAAGCCATAGACGTAGAATGAAACTATAGACCAATAAATTCAAAGCAATCGGGTTGCTAGAAGTTTAGAATTTACACATCACAGACCATTTGTCGGTATTCCGGTTAGAAACAACACGAGGACCAAGAAAAGAATGGTGATGTTAATAAGTATCACTTGTATCAAGAATTCTTAAGGGTGGCGAATTTTCCATGACATTCTTGACATAGAAGATAGCAATACTCCAAGGTAGAACATAACATAAGTTGGGTAGCAAGGATCTCAAGGTACAACACAAAACACGAACAAGTTTGTGTTGGAGGGGAGGCATTAAAGTGGTCGATGACAACACAAATCATCGAAGGCAAGGATGGTATTTCTCATCATGAATTCAATTGATATCCAGGAAGGAGTCAAGATGTTGATGATGATCACGACAAATTTTGTCGAGAGGATCCACGAGATGTAATCCATCGGCGATGACATCGAGTTAAAGGAATTTTGAAGCAAAAGGTTATTGGAACCATGGGTACGACACAAACTTGAAATCAAGCTTCTTGTTCAAGGTGAAATGATATGACGAGGAAAATCGACGTAAGCTTAGCTCATCGTCGAAAATTGTGCTCCTGGAAGAAAGGACCAGGTAGCATAGTTAAAATTTAGCACAAAATGATATAGCCGATCAGGCTAGGAATGGCATGATCGGGTACAAACTCGTAAGTAGAGAATATTAGTAAGAGTTGTTGAACCGTAATGCGGACTCGGTTCAGTTATCGGTGTCTTCGAGTGTTTAATAACTCAGAGCCCATGAAAAATTGGAATCAGTGGGAAGGTAGCACTTGATGAAGAACTCATAAAAAGTTATACAGTTCCATGATAATCTCGAGATACCAGGGGGTAATACTCGATGACAGATCAAAGTAGAGGTTGGACTGTGGCATTGCTCTGCAGAAGACAAGTGCTTAAACTTGTACGAGAAATGGTATTTAAAGGAGAACATGGTCGGAACCACGATTGCAAAAGGCCAGATCCCAGATATAAGATGATCTTATACCAAAGGAATAATTAATTTCAAAAGAAGCTTCGATGAGAAGATGTACATCGTGTCCATGGGCATGAACACAAAGTTCAAGGTCGACTCCCACTTCTCCAATGCACAACCTTTCATTCACTTCTCGCGTTCAATGAAGTTGTAGGTGTTGGAATTTTTTCTGGCAAAATACTAGAAGGGTACGACTCGTGAAAACTTTCGAGTTCACACATATTAAGGAAGGCATAGGTTCAACCCATCGGGCATCTTAGTAACATATACCACAAATTTCAATAATAAATAACACAAGATCGATAGTAGAGCATGCTTGAGCAAGCAGGGGATACAATTTACCAAAGGCAATATGTTTCCAAGGAAAGGCTCACAAGATTATTGAATATTAAGGACACTGTCGGATAATAGTCCAACAAGGGGTCTTGTGGTCTACAACGGAGCTGATGCGAGTATCGGTACTCACTCAGAGGAAGAAGAATGTAGAGGCATCATATTCAAGAATCACCTGGTTAGTCTGATGCTTAAATAGAAAGAAATTATGGTTTCCAAAACGAAGGATCAGAAGCAGACGCTCTGATCAAGGATGGAAAAGTTGAAAACACTTAGTTTGACAATCAATAAAGGTTTGAATTGCCAAGAACCAACTCATGTCCGGAATGACGCCTGAGCCGGAAAGATAATCTTAAAAAGGATAACCTGATGACTGCGTGCGTACGCACACATTGAATCAATAGGCTCAAAATGACTAAGACAAGGGATGTTAACGAGGACTAGAAGTCATATGGAATTAACCATAATGCAAGCAGGCAAGAGTTTCAAGAGTAACAGGCTGCACAGGATTATCGAAAGATCGAAAAGTACTCCGAAGAATTTTGTGAGGCACATGAACAATTGAGAAGAACGGATCCTCGATAAATGTGAGGAAAAACTGTAGGGGTTTTCATGCGAAATAAAACTGCAAGACAATAAACTCAAAGGATCTCAAGGCATCTTGTAACAACAAGAGCGATGAGGAATGATCAAGAGAATGACAAGTGCATGCAGATATCCATAGGGATATATCGATGGCAGTGAATTGCAAAGGCGATGAGCACAAGGGTCTCTGGGAAAATATCGAGGGATATCCTCAGAATCTTCTGACGAAGCAGGTGATCTTCCGTAATGAGGGTTCTCCGGGAGAAATAGTTACGAGAACCTAGAGTTAGAGTTAGCAAAACCATTTAACCCGAATAGAAGAGAGATCAGAGTCCCAGAATAAGGTCGAGGAGTAAAAGATCCTAATACCACCCAATTGGCGACGTGGGCCCATGGGCCGCACAGCCAAGTTAGTAAAACAATTTTCATCGACTAGACTCGACTTCGGCAAAGGAGTTGGAAAGGGGGATTCCTACAGGCACTCAGCTCTGATACCAACTTGTGACGCCCCCGTTTCAATCGTACACTAATCATACACGCAAACATGTACGATCAAGATCAGGGACTCACGGGAAGATATCACAACACAAGTCTAAAAATATAAATAAGTCATACAAGCATCATAATACAAGCCAGGGGCCTCGAGGGCTCGAATATAAGTGCTCGATCATAGACGAGTCAGCGAAAGCAACAATATCTGAGTACAGACATAAGTTAAACAAGTTTGCCTTAAGAAGGCTAGCACAAACTGGGATACAGATCGAAAGAGGCGCAGGCCTCCTGCCTGGGATCCTCCTAACTACTCCTAGTCGTCGTCAGCGGGCTGCACGTAGTAGTAGGCACCTCCGGTGTAGTAGGAGTCGTCGTCGACGGTGGCGTCTAGCTCCTGGACTCCGGCATCTGGTTGCGACAACCAAAAAGAAAGGAAAAGGGGGAAAAGGGGGGAGAAAGCAACCGTGAGTACTCATCCAAAGTACTCACAAGCAAGGAGCTACACTACATATGCATGGGTATATGTGTAAGGAGGCCATATCAGTGGACTGAACTGCAGAATGCCAGAATAAGAGGGGGATAGCTAGTCCTATCGAAGACTACGCTTCTAGCAGCCTCCGTCTTGCAGCATGTAGAAGAGAGTAGATTGAAGTCCTCCAATTAGCATCGCATAGCATAATCCTACCCGGCGATCCTCTCCTCATCGCCCTGTTAGAGAGCGATCACCGGGTTGTATCTGGCACTTGGAAGGGTGTATTTTATTAAGTATCCGGTTCTAGTTGTCATAAGGTCAAGGTACAACTCCAAGTCGTCCTGTTACCGAAGATCACGGCTATTCGAATAGATTAACTTCCCTGCAGGGGTGCACCACATAACCCAACACGCTCGATCCCATTTGGCTGGACACACTTTTCTGGGTCATGCCCGGCCGCGGAAGATCAACACGTCGCAGCCCGACCTAGGCACAACAGAGAGGTCAGCACGCCGGTCTAAACCTAAGCGCACAGGGGTCTGGGCCCATCGCCCTTAGCACACCTGCACGTTGCGTACGCGGCCGGAAGCAGACCTAGCCTAGTGGCGTTCCAGTCCAATCCGGCGCGCGCCACTCAGTCGCTGACGTCACGAAGGCTTCGGCTGATACCACGACGCCGGGATACCCATAACTACTCCCGCGTAGATGGTTAGTGCGTATAGACCAAATGGCCAGACTCAGATCAAATACCCAGATCTCATTAAGCGTGTTAAGTATCCGCGAACGCCGAACAGGGCCAGGCCCACCTGTCTCCTAGGTGGTCTCAACCTGCCCTGTCGCTCCGCCACAAAGTAACAGTCGGGGGCCGTCGGGAACCCAGGCCCACTGTCGGTGTCAAAACCGGCGGATCTCGGGTAGGGGGTCCCGAACTGTGCGTCTAGGCGGATGGTAACAGGAGACGAGGGACACGATGTTTTTACCCAGGTCCGGGCCCTCTCGATGGAGGTAAAACCCTACGTCCTGCTTGATTAATATTGATGATATGGGTAGTACAAGAGTAGATCTACCACGAGATCAAGGAGGCTAAACCCTAGAAGCTAGCCTATGGTATGATTGTTGTAGTGTATGTTGTCCTACGGACTAAAGCCCTCCGGTTTATATAGATACCGGAGAGGGCTAGGGTTACACAGAGTCTGTTACAATGGTAGGATATCTACATATCCGTATTGCCAAGCTTGCCTTCCACGCCAAGGAAAGTCCCATCCGGACACGGGGCGGAGTCTTCAATCTTGTATCTTCGTAGTCTTGGAGTCCGGCGGACATTGATAGTCTGGCTGTCCGGACACCTCCTAGTCCAGGACTCCCTCAGTAGCCCCCGAACCAGGCTTCAATGACGATAAGTCCAACGCATTTATAGTCTTCGGCGTTGCAAGGCGGGTTCTCCCTTCAAATTCCATGTACCTGCTGAACAGTGTCCGGCTTCATCTTGAATACTGTGTTCCTCGGCTTCTACGCCAAATAATGGCTCTCTTCCACGCGTCGCACGAATGCGAAAAGCCAGGGTGTATTTTGCATTTCACCCCCCAATTGTGCGAGTTGCCCGCCTATAAAAGAGGCAAGAATCCAGATCCAAACCACACCATCTTCCTCCCGCGAATACTCCATCGAAGCGCCTTTGACCTAGAAATCCATTCCACCATGGATCGTCAACATGGCTCTTTTTTGCGCGCTCCGAGCCCACCGCCGGGGAATTGGAGGAGGTGCTCTATTTCGCACAACGAGCTCGAGAAGCTCCAAATGGGGGGATTCCTCCCTCCAGCCTTTATGATCCCAGTCCGGGCCGGACTGGTTACTTATCAAGGTGGGAGACAGGCAGAGGACACTCCCAGCCCCAATAAGGGGGAGCGAGTATGTTTTGTCCCTTATCTGACAAGGGGACTCGGATTTCCAATACATCCGTTCCTCCGCGGGCTCCTGAAGTTCTACGGACTCCAGCTCCACCACCTCACGCCCGCCTCTGTCCTGCATATCGCGGGCTACGTAGCTCTTTGCGAGCTATTCCTGGGCATTGAGCCCCATTTCGCATTGTGGAAGAGGCTGTTTTGCCTCGTACCCCGTTCTCACCAGGGGTCCATATATCAAGTGGGCGGCGCCGAAATATGGCGCATCGCCGGGACCGGATACCTATCCGGCACTCCCAAGAAGGCATCCGAAGACTGGCCCTCGGAGTGGTTTTATATAGGGGACGCTCCGCTGCCAGACCCAGTTCGGATCGGCCTCCCGGAGTTTAGTGCTGCTCCCTTGAAGAAACGCCTCAGCTGGCACCCACGGAGCCCCCGATTGGAGGAAGACAAGAGCGTCCATTACTTGATGGGCCGGATAAGATTAATGACTCATTCCAGCTTGACCATGATCGGAGTCATGGCAACATGCATCGAGCGAGGGGTACATCCACTGCAATGCAGAGGTCATCCCATGTGGGATTTCAACGGGGAAGATGATGCTACCCGGCATGGCCGCAAAGGGCCGAATTCGACCGAGGATCTGGTGAAGATCCTGTCCAGTCTGTACAAGGGGGAGAAGGAGGATTTCCTTCGAACGAACCCTTTGAATGGGTTTTCCATGATCAACCCCAGAGGATGGGTAAGTGAACACCTCGAAGGGCCCAGCCCATGCTTTCGAAGTTTAAGCTTCTTACATTATGTCTTCGGCGCAGGGTCTACGCCGGACTGTGGAGGACATGGTGAGTCCTGCTCCGCATCCCGGATATCGAGGTGGAGCTGATCGACGGGGTGTATCACCAACTCAGCATAGACAATGCTTTGTTCGCCATTACGGCGGACTACCCCGGGCTAAGCCCGGCTTCCTAGGTGACCGCGACCGAAGTCCGGACACCATCATCTCATCCCTGCCCATTTCTGACCTTCGCGAACGATGGTATTTTGTAGGAAGCGCCTTTACGGCAGGAAGCCGAGGCCACGGCGGCCGACCAACAGAGGTCGGTCCGAACCAGCAGGCGGAAAAGGAGCACAGTGCGAACGGAAACGCCGCAAAGGTATAGCTCGTATTTGAATTTTTAGAGCAACGTTGCGAGGAAACGTCTGAGTGCTCATGATCTTTGCAGGAGAAAAAGCGCTCGCCGGACTGCGAGCGCAGGAATTGCCAATCCGACCAACACCGGCCAGGCTCCAGCGCCCGGCCTGGAGGGGGAGGCATGCGCAAGACGCGAGCCGGATCCTTCTCCAACGGAGGATACCGACAGACTGTCCGCCACCAAGTCTGAGGTGGAGAGCGCCATGAACCATAGGCGCCGCCGGACAGTATTTCAAGAGGCGTGCTTTTCCCCTGAGGCATTAGATGCTTTTAGCGCAGGGGACGCACATCTCCGTGATGCTCAAAATGGTTTTACCAGAGCCACGGAGCAGTATGTGAAAGACATACGGGTAAGGGAATTTTAATGGTTGTATATACCAGTAGCCCCCGAGACTTAAAGTAGTTATGCTAACTGATTTAAGGATCATTGAGAATTTCAGGCACTTAACGAGAAGAATGCCCAGCTGTCTCAGGAGCTGCAAGATTGCAAGGCCCAACTTGAGGTCGCACTTGCTGCCGCAGGAGGAGACGGAAAGACCCCTCCTGGTAACACATTTTTATTAATAAATATAAGCGCTGTGCGGCGTGCGCGCGAGTCTAATAATGACATTTGCAGGTACCGCCGGGCAAGATCCGGACAGGCAAGCATTACTACGCCAGCTAAAGGCCGGCGAGAGTGTGCTGAATAGGGTTCAGAAGGAAAGGAACAAGCTCCAAGATGCCAACGCCAAGCTCAGAGAAGAGCTGAAAGGCGCACAGGCCGAGCTGTCCAGCTCCGTTAAGGAGAATCAGCAACTTCGTCGCAGCATTTATAGTAAGTGCTTGAGCGAACTCTTTTGAAAAGAAGAGTTCGGCGAGGAAGTATTTTGACATGATATGCCTTGTAGGTATACTCACGGGTCGTCCTGCAGAGGAGATGCCCATATCAATGGGTGATCAACTTCCCGAACTGTTGCGGCTACTCGAACGAGTTCGGCAGGCAATGAGCGGCGTCGTTCAGGCTTTATGGCCAGCCCTCACCCTACCCGAGGGCCTCGGGGAGCTTGCGGAGAAGCTGCAGGGAGTATGGCAGCGCTTCCATCTGTGGAAGATTTCGGCTTGCCGTCAAGGTGCGAGGGAGGCTTGGGCCATGGTGAAGATGCGGTACAAGAAGGCGGATCCCAACCACATGGCCGAAGTTGGACCGGTGGGGCCCAATGGGAAGGAGATCCCTGTGAGTTTAGTGTATAGCCAGGTAGAGTTGGCTGCTAAATTTTCCCAACAAGACTGTAAACTAGACAGCCTGTTAGACAGGATTGAGGAGGAATACAATCAATAAATTTGACAATGTATGTTATCCTTTAAAGTGACATGTGAAATGCCTTCTAGCCGGATTGTAGATCGTTTGTCTTTGCCGACCTTTTCACATCGACCTCGGGACCCTAGAGTCCGGAGTGTGTCCGAATACCTTTTTGGTTAAGAAACAACCGTGGTATGCATGGAGACCAGGCGTAGGGGTCATTAGTGCTTTATCAGACAAGTGCCCAACTAGTTATGTTATATTACATGGTTAGTAAGAAACATCTTCCAGGGAGAATAGTTCCGTTAAGGGTTCCTTTCGCTGGGAGGCATGCCCTAAAGTGCATGTCCGGACTGCAAAGAAAGCAGTAAAACATCTGGGGGCAAATAGATAAATAGGTAAAAAGTCATCTTTTAAGTCACCGACCGAATATTCCCTTAAGAACGCTAGCTTTCGGCTTCACCCAGTCTGAGGTACACATCCGGCTGACCCGGCAGTAACAATCGCAGAGGTGCTCCCTTTACCTCCTAGCCGAACAATCGGGAACGTAGGGGTAAGCATAGGAGCCAGGAAACCCAGCTTGGCCAAAACTTAAGTCATATCGATGCATATAATGGCGAGTATGAGGTGTTCTAATGCGGTATGAGGTGATACCGGTGAAGGGGGGAACAACCGGGAAAGTATCCCCGGTGTTCCGCGTTTTCGGGCAGAGGAGCCAGAGGGGGAAAGTTGCGAGTTTGATATGTTAGGGGTGTGTGGCGGATGAACGGGTTGCGTATCCTGATTCGTCTCGTCGTTCTGAGCAACTTTCATGTTGAAAATATTTTAATCCAAGTTACGGATTAAAAGATATGATTTTCTAAAGATTTTGTTAATTTCTGGAATTTAATTAATTATTTAATTAATTCGAAACTGAAATAATGACATCAGCATGATGTCATGCTGACGTCAGTAGTCAACAAAGTTGACTGGTCAACCTGACCTGTGGGCCCAGTGGGACCCACCTCTCATACACTGTTAGGTTGATTAGGGTTTAGGTTAAACTAATTACTGTTTAATTAAACTAACATGTTAATTAGATTAAATAAATAGATTAATTAACTTAATTAATTTAGTTAATTAATTAACTAATTAATTAAATTTATTATTATTACTATTATTTTTCTATCTCCTTTTCTTTTTATAAAACGTTTTGGGGGGGTGGGGCCCCTTGTCATTGGCCCCAAAGGGCCTTAACGGGCACGGGCATGCGAGCGCTGGGTTAGCGGGCGAACGGGCGCCGTTGCGGGCGCCCAACAGAGCACTGCGAGGCCGGCGGCGGGGCGTGGTGTGGCAACGCGGGGAGGTGAGGACGGCGCACCGGAGTTGCAGCGCCGCTGGTGGAGCGGTGAGGCGACGAGGTGGGGCGCAAGGCGAGGGGCGCCGTGGTTGGGTCGTCAGACGCAGGTGTGCGGTCAGGGCCAGACCGGGCGGCTGCGCGGGCAGAGCCGCGCTGGAGCAGCAGTGAGCAGGGGGGACAGGCGCATGAGGCACGCTGCAAGCGGGCGCAAGGTGCGGCGCGGCCGTGGCGCGATGGAGGCAAAGGACGCCGGCGGGGGCGCGCACGAGCCGTGGCGAGGGCACGGGACTGCGGGGGAAGTGCGATTCAGGGGAGGTCCGGGGCGCAGGCGACGCGCGGGTGCAGCAGAGGGCACCAACGACGTCGCGCGCGGGCGCGGTCTGGCGCGGTGTGCAGGGAGCGGGAACGGCACGGGCGGCGAGTGTGCGCATGCGGACGCGACGGTGGATCCGCCAGGGAAGAAGAAGGGAAGAAGAGGGGAAGGGAAGGGGGCTCACATAGCCCTATAGTTGAGCAAAGCCGGCTCGAGGAGGAGTCGGGGCTGGCGTGACGGGGCGGAGGAGTTCCTGGCGGCGAGCAGCGACAGCAGGGTGGTCCGGCGACAGTGAGGCCTTCGGGCGGCAGCACGGCATCGACGGGGTTCGGGGCGAGCGATGGGGTGACGACGAGGTGGCCGTGGCAGAGGCGTTCCGCGCGGCGTCGAGACGGTGGGGAAGGTCGACAGGGTCGGGGCGCCGTGGGGAGGTTCGTCCCCCCGATCCCGATCTGGATCGGGGAAGGAAGAGAGACGTGGGGATCGTGGGGAGGGGGAGTGGGGCGATCGGTGAGGGGGTACGCTAGGGTTTCGGGGCACGGTTGGTTAAGGGGGGCAGCTGACTCGGCTGGGTCGGCCCGTTCGGCCGGCTGAGGCTAGCTGGGCCACGGCGGCCAACTAGGCCAAGGCCCAGTCGGGAGGGGGGGGGGGGTGTTTTCCTTTTATTCTTTTGTTTTCTTTTTATTTTAGTAATCTTGCTTTATTGTTTTATATTTATGCTCATTTAATTTTGTTTTACAAAATATATACAGAAGGACCTAAATTAGTGTGACTAGTTTTACCACTGCCACAAAAAGTCCACACCTAATTAAAATAGTTTAATACTCTATAAATTATGAAAGGCATTTATTTAAACGTTTAAGCTACTGTTTTATTTATTTTAGAGCCTTTAAACACTTTATCAAAGTTTGGTTTCTCCGCCACAATTACCTATGCAATATTTGGATTACTCCAAACATTTTAGTTTTAATGTTTGAAAACTTTTATTGTTTGCCTTGGTTTTAAATTTGAAATTCGAACTAGGTTTCAAACTAACGCGAGTTTATCCACAGTAACCGAGGTGACGTGGCATCATTAGGGGGGATCACTGTAGCTTAATTATCCGGGCGTCACAATATATTACTTCAAAATATAAACTTAAATCATCCAAGACTAATGAATTTGAATGCAAGAGTAACAATGGTGCATGTACATGATATCTATATTGGTTGTTTGAAGAAACATCACTGTAACTTTCGCATGCACAACTAAAAAGGTTTATTTAAATAGAAAAAATGTGATATGTGAGTGTCCAATCTTTATAGCATTGAATCGATATTGTACCTTTGGCCACGATACGAAGTAGATATTGACTTATGTTCACGCGATGCACATCCACGATCGCTAGATAGTGATACATGAATGAATTGTGCAATCTCTCTCACACGCATACATATCTCATTTCCCTGTGGGCATCGGAATCACACACGCGCACTTCGTGTATTTCTCTCCCTCCGTCAGGGTTAAATTCGTCTTTCTACCTCGTCCTACAAGTCTCTCACACAGAAACACACACACTCTCTATGTCTAACACGCCCACCCCTTTAATTCCGCCCACCCACTAATGTCTCAAAGTATAATAATGTCTCTCACACATATGGCTAAGGTTAACTCGAGTTCCAGAACCATATGAATACATACAATGGGATTCCAATAGAGCACCTTTTTTTAGATTTCTCTCTCTCTCTCTCTCTCTCACACACACACACACACACACACACACACACACACATGCGCACGCGTGCGCACACACATTGTTTCTCACTTCATTTTTTTCGGCACTTGCATGCACACACACCATTTGTTTATCTTCGTGAGGCTTTAAGTATGCCTCACACAAATGCTATCTGCCTATCCCTTAATATAGCTAGATATGTGTCACACAAACTCCTTCTCCCTACTAGCAAGATGCCCATGCGTTGCACGGAACATCAAGATGCATTTGCATGAGAATTTATCTTGTGGGAGTAAAGGATGAATGAGGGAATGCCTTGTTTGCAAATGCGGAGAGGGGTGTGGGTATCTTTTTGCAAAATTTCCATAATTTCCTTCCTATCCATCGGATATAAATCGGATGGCCTATATTGCAGGATGGCAGGAACACCATCATCACCAACTCTTTTTTTATAAGAGTAGAGATATGTGAGTGTCACTGCCCCCCCCCCACACACCCACACACCCACACACCCACACTTCCCAACACCGAAGGAGTAGGGTGACACCTCGATCTTGATACTAATCTATCGACTGGCTTCTCTCTCAAATATACACACACACAAACACTACCCGCACCGAAGGAGTAAGGTGGCACATCGATCTTGATAATAATCTATCTACTCCTCTTTCAAACACAAACACACACACACACACACACTCGCTAGTTGTGCCTCTGTGCCTACCGCGCACACTCTCGATATGTCTTTCTCTCCCTCCCCCCCCAACAATGACAGCAGAAGTGTGACAACTCAATCTGATCATAATCTGTCAATTGGTTTCTCTCTCAAACATTGTGTCTCGGTGCCTCGCTCGGTAGCCCCCTCGATATGTAGATTTCTCGCGCGCGCACAGCTGTAGTGACGATGACGCTGAACCCAGCGTGTCTTGTTTTTACTGGACTCATGTGATAGTTTTCACCTTGTTTTCTGATAATTAACAAGGCAACCTTTCTTTGTTACTACTAGTGAATCTGAAATCATTCGGGGCAGACATAAAATATATCACTTCAACCCAATTATCGCATCAACTATTTTAAAAGAAATTAGCTAGCTGCCCGTGCGTTGCACGGAACATCAAGACGCATTTGTATGAGTAGTTTATCTTGTGAGAGAAATGGCTGAACAAGGGAAGGCCTTATTTGCGAACGTGGAGAGACGTGTGGGTATATTTTTGCAAAATTGCCATAGTTTCTTTCCTATCCGTTAGATATAAATCTGATTGCCTATATTGCAGGATGGCACGCACACCATCATCACCAACTCTGTTTTCTACTCCCTCCGTCCGAAAATATTTGTCATCAAAATGGATATAAAGAGATGCATCTAAAACTAAAATACGTCTAGATACATTTCCTTTTATCCATTTTGATGACAAGTATTTCCGAACGGAGGGAGTATTTGTCTTTTTAGAGATTTCAACAAGTGACTATGATAGGACCTTACCAACATACTCAAAAAAGTAGTCCATAACTTTGATGTTACCCTGTTTTCTTGGCGGTGCAGTGCCATCTGGATACCTCATAAATAAATCAAGGACAAATCTGACCCCTTCCTAAAAAGACATACGGAGCAAAATGAGTGAATCTACACTCTAAAATATGTCTACACACACATCCATATGTGGTAGTCCATTTGAAATCTGAAAAAGACAAATATTTAGGAATGAATGGAGTATAAGAGTAGACATGGAGATATATCTACAGCATGGTCTACAACAAAAATGTGCTGGGCTGGGTAGCGCCGGATGCTTGCAACACAATGACATGAGTTTGAATTCTGTATTTTAACTTTAGATTTTTATATTATATATTACTCTACTTATTTTATATATACTTCTTTTTATACTGTACTGACAGTGGAACCCACAGAGTACTTAGAATACAAGATTAAGGATGGACTTGTTTCTTTTTAACTTTCTGTACAAAGCTGTAGCCACCCTGCAAGTCATGTGTACACTATACATGCAATTAACTTTTTATAGAGGGACAATCATATAGGCAATTAACTCAAATCGATTGGATGTCACTCTATTATTTCCAGCATAAAGAGCATCTCCAACGGCAGCCGGCAAATTTCCTCCCGCTTCCTTTCGTGGAGGACGACATCAAACACCAGCGGCATACATTTTTACAACTCTAACCAACCAGATGAAATTCATGCAAACACGGACTGATTTCATATAAGCATGAAGGATTTCGGATAAAAAAGTCGGATCTTCATATAAAGATGATGGATTTCATTACATTTACATGAACTAAGAGGTGCCAATCTGGCTCTCTTGTATAACTAATACTCCCTCCGTCTGGAAATACTTGTCCTAGAAATGGATGTATCTAGACTTATTTTAGTTCTGAATGGCCGCCCACGGATCCCTTTGTCTTCCTCATGTCCGTCAGACACTTGCGGGGTCGACGAAGGTCCTCGGAAGAGACGAAGTAGCAAAGAAACTACCTAAATCAGCAGTTGCCGCCTCGGCGGTGGCCTTCATGGGTCCCAAGTGGCGGCGGCCTCCCGTGTTCTACTTCTGCTCGATGATGGCGGCGGACACGAAGAAGCTGGCCACCGACTCGTCGCTCTCCATGCACCCGGCTTCTGTCTCTGCCTGCACGGCGCTGCCGCAGGCACGGGAGGCGCGCCCACAGACACGGGAGGCGCGGCCACTGCAGACACTGGTGGCGCGGTACGACATGGCAGCGACAGCGCCCGTAGCGCCGTGCTCACCGCCGTGTCGGCGTGGAGCAACTCGCCACTCCTCATCGAGCTGAACTGGAGCGGCGAGTTGCTGAACCACGCGCCTGCTTGGGGCGGCAACTGGCTCCGTCGGGCCAAGCGAGGTTGGTGAAGCACCGAGCGGCCTCGCCCATATCCGGAGGGCTCAGCGGGTCACCCAGCCGGGTAATATGCCGGAGAACGGCTCATCGGAAGCCATCGGAAGAGTGGAGAAAATGGTGAAGGAGGAGATGGGGGAGCGGCGGAGGGGTGCAATTCTTGCCCGCTGTCTGTCTGGCCTCGTGTAAATAGAGGGCGGACGGTAGAAGTTTGGCCAGCGTCTGGCCTCATTTAAACTAAGGGCGGACGGGAGGAGCTCGGCCGATGTTGCATTTAATTCCGGCCCGCTCATGAACAGACGTGTGGCCGAAGTAGGATTCTCGGTTTGCATGCGGGTTTAACGGAGGGGTTTAATGGAGGCCCTGGGCATGCAGCGGGTAGCGCAGTACTATTCGATTTGACAGCAGTAATGAGCCGTCAAATCACAAAGGCCCTCGCCTCTCATGAAACCGACCGAGCTAGACTGCCCCGCCCTCTAGCCTTTTAAAAAGTGTATATACTCCACTTTTGTACAGTAGTACAGTATTGATGGATTGCGCCATGGAGCAAACCTTGAAATTAAAAAAAAGTGGTACATATAGAGAGCGCTCGTCGCCAAATTATGCATATAGTACTATTAAAAAGGCTTGTCACAATAATGGTGTCCAGCACAAGTGCACAACCCACCCCTCAAATAAAACTAAGCACCCTGGAATTCTTTGATAAAACTAAGCACCCTGAAATTCTTTGACAACTAAACTGCTGGCTATATGATGTTGGCCATATATATTATACGTATATAATGTGAAGAAACGAGTGGTAGTACTATACCAACTAAAAGATGAAATGTAAGAAATACTAGTATGTACGTACTGAAGAGTTAAAGTAACGAGAAGAAACATAACATAGTTCTGCTGGGGGCTCAGCACAACACACCCCTCAATTTAAATTAAGCACACCTGAAATTAATTAAACTTTGCAACTATTCCGGTAGACACTGCATTAGAACCACCATGAGAAACGACACTACCACCTTACTCGGAGTCCTCGTCCACGTCCTCGACTTCGTCCTTGTCCCTCTTCCTCTTGGCTGATACTTCTTTGCTTGAACCGCACACTTGGCTCTTACTCTTCATCCAACCCTTGTAGATATTGAAACAAAGGTAGCCATCCATTGCAGCGTAGTGGATGTGGTCTATATCTAGTACATTCCGCTGCCATGCATAACGATGAAACGTGTATGGAGGTTTCTCCAGTTTACCGTACGAAGGATGAACCATGTCTCCTGCCAGGGTCAGCATTGAAGGCTGACGAGAGGACACCAGCCGATTCTTCTGGAGGTCGAAGGGGTTGCCTACAACGAGGCCTATCCGACCCAGGACTTCTTTGTCGTTACCAAAGTTTACAGTAACAAATTTGACTAGGTTGCTCTCGAGGAAGTCCTTAAAATCCAGGCATTCAATGTCACATGGCATATGTGGTAGACCAAGCATAAGTCATGCACGCAAACCTGGATCACGGCGGGCTTCTTCCTCTCTTCGTCCTTTAGATCCTTCTCTCGTTGTCGGTGTACTAGAGTAGGGGTACCCTAGTATCCCGAACGTGTGCACGGGTAGTCGCAGCACCCCGCGGCAAGGCTTGCCGGGTGACCGCCAAGGTCCTCCGTGGTTCCTATTGGAGCCATTCAAGAACAAAGTGTTCAAGCCAAGGAGACAAGACCCCGGCAAGAGGAGCTTGCCGGGAAGGCCAACCAAGGCATCTCAAGGAACTTGCCGCGACGCACCACGCGTCTCGGCAAGACCCGGTGAGCGACAAGCTTCCGGACGCGACAAGACAACGACCGTGGCAAGGCGCTTGCCGCGGCAAGCTACCACTCTATACCTGCGCTCCAGCACATCCACCAGTGTGTCGCCCTGGGACCTTTCCAGGCACGCGTGGCAGGAGGCTGTGTAGCCAGCGGTGCGAGGTGGCAAGCGACGCTGACAAGATTGCCATCGTGGCAAGCGGTGGCGTCCCTGACGGTCCCTTTTCGCACTATTTTGGCGACGCAGACAGGCATTTAACGCCTTTGTCCCCTGCCGTCAAGGTTAGGTATGATACACTGTACAAGTAGTTGTACCAACCGCAACACCTTTACATTTTTACCCTTATCTACGTTGCCACCTGTCGGTGACCCCTTGAGCATATAAAAGGAGGCCCATGCGCAACGTAGAGGGGGGGTTGGAAGGTAGAAAACACTCACGCTCGGTCTCGTTAGCAGCTAGGGTGTACTGTAGCACTCAGCGCTCCCGAGCAAGAACTCAATACACTCAGACATGCAGCAGTAGGAGTATTATCTCTCCGGAGAGCTCCGAAGCTGGGTAAACTGCTCGTGTGCTTCGCCTCGATCTGCTCTTCGCGCGATCTCGGCCCCCCGCCGAACCGAAAGGGGCCCGGTCCGCCAGCCCCATAGGTGTCCGTGGATCAGTTTCCCACGACATCTTTGGCGCGCCAGGTATGTACGAAGACTTGCCGGTTGTGTGGCTGCTCTCAGCAGGTTTATCTCTAGGTCTGCTGAGCGCGCCCTGCTGTTTTTCAAAATATTGAAAAAGGCAGGTCCAATGAAATGGACTCCGGAAGCGGAGGCTGCGCTGCAGGACTTGAAGAGATACCTGTCCTCCACTCCAACACTTGTCGCACCTAAGCCACAAGAGAAGTTGCTGCTGTATATAGCGGCAACCAATCAAGTGGTTAGTGCTGCGTTAGTAGCGGAGAGGGAGGCAGATGATGAGCTAGCAACCACGGCAGATGCATCCAGCGACAAGCAGGGGACTTCACCGACAAGCTCAGGTCCCGACAAAGATGGATCTGCGCAGGCGTGTGAGGAGATATAGAAGAGAATGGTGCAACGCCCAGTTTACTTTGTCAGTTCCCTTCTGCAGGGGGCTAGGTCAAGGTACTCTGGTGTGCAGAAATTGCTTTTCGGCCTTCTCATGGCCTCGAGAAAGCTGCGCCATTACTTCCAAGCACATGAGATCACAATTGTCACTCGTTTTCCGCTGAAGAGGATACTGCAGAATCCAGAAGCAACAGGGAGGATTGTCGAGTGGGCACTGGAACTGTCAAGCTTTGCCCTCAAGTTTGAAAGCACTTCAACTATCCAAAGCAGAGCATTGGCAGAATTCATAGCAGAGTGGACGCCAACGCCAGATGAACAAATTCCAGAAACGAGCATCCCCGTCAAGGAAGCAAGCAAAGAGTGGCTGATGTACTTTGATGGTGCCTTCTCGCTGCAAGGCGCCGGTGCGGGCGTGCTACTTGTTGCGCCCACCGGAGAGCACCTCAAGTACGTCGTCCAGATGCACTTTCCCAAGGAGCAAGCAACAAACAATACTGCAGAGTATGAAGGTTTGCTTGCCGGCCTCAGGATCGCAGCAGACCTTGGGATTAAGAAGCTCATTGTCAGGGGTGACTCGCAGCTTGTCGTCCGCCAAGTTAACAAGAGTTATCAGAGTCCATTGATGGAAGCTTACGTTGATGAAGTGAGAAAGTTAGAAGAGCACTTTGACGGCCTACAGATGGAACATGTTCCAAGAGCTCAGAACGACATTGTCGATGGGCTGTCAAAGTGCGCCGAACTTAAGTTACCTGTGGAACCAGGGATCTTTGTGCTCAAACTAACTCAACCGTCCGTAACGCCATCAACTGGACAGAGCAAGAAGAGGAAGTTGATTTCTGGTGACTATTTTCCGGCAGAGCTCCCCGAAGCCGCCGCCAAGAAGGTCCCCAAGATCAACACCAAGGGTGCTGAGGAGCAGTCTGCTCCGGCAAGCCCCAGGGTTTCTTCCGTTGAAGCAGACGCTCCCGACAAGTTTTGCTCCGGTAAGCTTGCCGGGAATGTCAAGCTCCGGCTAAGCCACAGGTTCTCGCCGTAGAAGCGGATAATCCTGCAGCAGCAGATGTGCCTTTAGTCCTTGTTGTCGAGCTGCAAGCTCCAGCATGGGCACGACAGATTGTCCATTTCCTTCAGACAGGAGAACTTCCCGAAGAGCAAGAAGAAGCGGAAAGAGTAGCTCGGCAGTCAAGTATGTACCAGTTTGTCGACAACACACTGTACAGAAGAATACTCAATGGTGTGAAATTGAAGTGTATTCACCGGGAAGATGGACAAAAGCTGTTGGCAGAGATACATGGAGGCATATGTGGTCACCACATTGGCGCAAGAGCACTTGCCGGCAAAGCGTTCCGGCAAGGTTTCTTTTGGCCGACAGCCCTCCAGGATGCAACTGCACAAGTAACCAAGTGTGAAGCGTGCCAGTTCCATTCCAAACAGATACACCAGCCAGCTCAAGCTCTCCAGACGATCCCTTTATCCTGGCCATTTTCGGTCTGGGGGCTCGACATCCTCGGCCCCTTTCCCCGAGCTGTCGGGGGCTTTGAGTACTTGTACATTGCAATCGACAAGTTCACAAAGTGGCCGGAAGTGGAAGCAGTGAGGAAGGTGACAGCACAGTCAGCAGTCAAGTTCTTCAGGTCGATTGTTTGCCGCTTCGGGATCCCTAACAGGATCATCACCGACAACGGCACGCAATTCACGAGCCGCACCTTCATGCAGTACGTCCAAGATCTTGGCGCCAAGGTCTGCTTCGCTTCTGTTGCTCATCCGAGAAGCAACGGTCAAGTAGAGAGGGCAAATGCTGAAGTGCTGCGCGGGCTCAAGACCAGGACTTTCGACAAGCTGCGCAAGTGCGGAAAGAACTGGATTGAGGAGCTGCCGGTGGTTCTTTGGTCGATCAGGACAACGCCAAATTGAGCCACTGGCCAGACACCTTTCGCTCTAGTCTATGGAGCAGAGGCAGTTCTCCCCACAGAACTCGTATACGGGTCACCTCGAGTGCTCGCTTATGATGAGCTTGAGCAAGAGCAGCTGCGACAAGATGACACGCTGCTCCTTGAGGAAGACCGTCTTCAGGCCGCGGTACGAGCTGCTCGATACCAGCAAGCTTTGCGCCGCTACCATAGCCGCAAAGTTAATGCCAGAAGTCTCGAGGAAGGCGACCTTGTTCTTCGGCGCGGTCAGTCTGCCAAGAATTCCAACAAGTTGACGCCGAGGTGGGAAGGCCCTTACCGGGTGAAACGAGTCACTAGGCCTGGCACTGTCCGCCTTGAGACCGAAGATGGCATTCCGGTGAGCAACTCCTGGAATATTGAGCATCTTCGTAAGTTTTACCCGTAAGGCGCGGTTGCCGGAACCTATTCCGGCAACCACCTTTTGTACAAGTCTTGCCGCTGTTGCATGTAATCCTTTGTACAAAGCCGGGCGCAGACCCCGTGCATAAGTAAAGCTCATGTGCTCCGCATATCTTGTCAACTGCATGCTTTCTATTTTTTGCATGTGTTATCTGACACTTTGTGCAGCGCCTACCCCCGGTAAGCAATAACGAGCCGTAAGGCTCCATATCTTTATTTTCTCTTCTTTCTCTTTCTCAAAGAAAGGAAGGTTCCCTCGCCCACAAGTTTGCCGGGGGGGAAAGGAGAGGATAATGGTGTGGACCAGGCGTCGTTCAAGAAAGTTTCGCCTTACCGGGACGCAAACGACAGAAAAGCTAAGTTGCCAAAGTTTGAGCAATCATTTTTAAAAAATTTAAGTTATCTTCCTCGAACGACTGTGCTTTGTATGGAAAACCTGTGCGCGGAGGAACCAACTCGTAGCTAGTTGCGCCCTTACTTTGTTTCGAGTCCGCTCAACAACTTAAGTGAGCTGCAACTAGTTGCGACAAGGTTTCTTGTCGGTTGCGGCACTGCCAGCAGGCTGCTGATGTTCCGCACTCAGCGCTCGCGGCTAAGGTGCCTGCACCGGCAAGTTCCCTAAATGCGTAGGGTAAAAACATACAAAGGAAGGAGTCAAGTAAAGGAAATAACATAGCAATCGATACCCAAAATAGAGTTATATTACAAGATAGCTTGTCGCAGCTCTAAACAGATTGTTTTCATAACATGACCAACAGCGGCAAGAAAAGGAGAAAACGGGCGGCCTAATCTACGCGATCACCATCAACCCTCTTGATCTCGCTCACCTTGTCCACAATGAGTGCGACAAGGGCCTTGAGCGCTTCCAGATCAGCATCCGGTGGCAGGGTCTTGAGGATGTTGGTGAGGTTGAGGCCTGGGTTGCGGAAGGCCACCTTCACCAACACCTTTTGAAGAGCTCCCGCGCAGATCTTGCGCGACTCGTCGGCCAGCTGCTTTGGGATCCTCTCCTGGAGTCGCTGGAGGGCCGTCGCCACGCCTTTGAAGAACAAAGTGAGCTTGGCGCTGGGTTGGAGGTTCTCATCGGAGGAATACCCGAAATCCACCATCCCCAGCTGCGCCAGCTCCCTGTCGATGGCTGCGGCAACATCCACGAGACCCTCCGTCCAGTGCACCACATTCTCCCTAAAAGTGTTTTGGGTGGCAGCTGCACTCGCCAGCAGCGCCTCGTCGGCCTTGATCTGCTTCTTCAAGGCCACCTCCTGCTCCCTGGCGCCGTCCAGCGTCTTGGTCAAAGTAGTCAGCTTCAACTCAAGATCTGCGTTGGAGTCCTTGGCAGCGCTAAGCTCCTTGCCCTTCTCAACGAGACGACCCTGCAGCTCACCAAGGGTGTAGGCGTCCTTCTCGCGCTCATGCTTGAGCGCGGCAAGCTCTTGACCCCTCGCCTTGAGATCGGCCTCCAGCTGCGCCACCTTCGCCTCCAGCTCCTTCTTGGCGGCCTCAGCAGCTGCGGCAGCATCCTCTGCTTCCTTGAGAGCCCCGCCGAATGTTTGCTCGTGCGCGGCAAGCTCCTCCTCGTGGCTGTCAAGGTTGACCTTCCGCTGCGCCAACTCGCCCTCCCGCGCAAACAGCTCCTCGGCGGCAAGCCGCTGTTGCTCTTCAACTTCAGCCTTCTCGAGGAGGAAGGCTTTCCGCTCCTCGGCGAGTTGCTCCCGCTTCTCTGCCAGGGACCGGAGAGCTTCTTGGTTGCGATCCCGGAGCTCCTCCGCGCGCTTCTCGATGTCCACTCCCGCCTTCGCGACAACCGCTTCTCGGGATTCCACCTTGGCCTGTCGAGCGCAGTAGAGCGACACCAGCTTCCGTAGCAGCTGCTCCTCCTTAGGCTCGCCGCCGCTGCTGCTAGGCGCGTCAACCAGCGTCAGCCCAGCGGAGGCGAGCACCTCTCCATCAAAGGTTTCTCCTTCGACCGGCGCCCTGGAGCTTGACGCCCAGGGGAGCTTGATGAAGACGCCATCGCTGGCCTTCAAATAGGTGCTGGGCTGGGGCTCTTCGGAGCCTGGCACTGCAGCAGCGGTGGAGGGATCGGCGGTCGGCGTAGCGCCCTGCGCTTCTGCGGCCTCGGGGTCGTCAGTGCGATCGCCAGACCCCTCGCCAGCCTCTGCGGCGGCAGCTTTGGCGGCCTCTTCGCCAGCGAGATCATCAGCATCAGCTGCTTCTTCGGTGGCAGCGGCGTCGTCGGTATTGCCGCGTGCGTTCTCTTCGGGGCGACCTCGGTCTCCATCGCCGTGACAGGTGGATCTAAAGGCCGGAAGAGGGAGAAAGTCAAGCAAATATCCAAAAAGAAAATCAGAAGAAGAAGAACCCAAGGGAAGTTTTCAAGCAAGAGGATTACCTGTGCTGGGTTCTGCAGTCACGGTCTCCGCCACCGGGGGATCGCTGGTGCTGTCCCTTGCCGGAGACTTCTCCCTTGCCGGAGAGCACTCCCTTGCCGGGGAATCCTCCCTTGGCGGTGTAGTCGAAGCAGATGGCACGTCGGGGGCGGCTTCCGGGCGCTCCTGGTGAGGCTGCTCTGCTCCTACACAAACCAATAGTCAGATGTCAGCAAAGAAAGAGCACCCATGCACTCCTAACAGCGGGAAGTAAACCATATACTTACGCTGGGGGCTGCTTTGGGGAATAGTTGCCGGGTCCAGCAAGATGGTCTCAGACACACCCCCCATTGTTGCGGTGGGTTTGTCCTCGATGACAATCACCGGGACCTTGGCTCTCTTTGCCGTTCTCTGGGCCAACGTCATGAAAAGGAATGGGTTCGGAGTAAAGCAAATCAGATACAAGACAAAACAGCAAGAATTGAAGAACTACAAGTACAGCAAAAAATCTTACTCTTCTTCTTCCTCGTCGGAGCTAAGCGCGGAGAGGTCGAAGTCCGGCCCACCTTCGGCGCGACGAGGCGGAGGAGTGGGCGGGGGCAGCGGCAGGAGCAGAAGTGGTGGTTCGGGAGGAACCTGCTCCAGTTGCCGCAGCGGCATGAGGCGCTCCCGTGGCAACAGTGCTTGCCACGGTGGAGCGTGTCGCGCGGCGTGGCGGCTATTGACTCCTCTGCCGCCTTGCTACGTCCCCGGCCTTGCGGAGACGCCTTCTTGGTGGAGCTAGGGGCTCTGCTTGCGGCGAGCTATCTGAAGATGAGGAGGAAGAGGAGTCGGTCTTCGACGAGCCGCTCGCACCCTCGGCGGGCTCGCTCGACTCGGCTTCAGACCCGGCAAGCTCTTCCTCGCCGGCAAGCCACTCTCGCTCGGCAAGGCTTGCCGCCTCTGCTGCCTCTGCCTCCTCCACGGTGAATCCAAACTCGCCCGCGGCAGCGGCTGCCGCCGCCTCTTCCGCCCTAGTGGCGATGCGCTGCATCTCCGCATCGGTGGTGTCGCGGGTGAGGCTCTTCTGTTCATCAGAGCGAACCGGCACTTCTACCAAGCCATCGAAGAACTCCTGCATGACGTCGTCTGCAAGCTCTTGCCAAGTTGGGACAATTCCATGTGAATCGCACAGCGGCATCATTGCACGGATGCGGTCGAGCGAGGAGTTGTTGCACAACGGAATGACACCCTTCGGCAACCTGAACCATTCGGGATGTTGAGGGTCGTGCTTGAACAATTCTTTGAGCATCGCGTCCAGTTCCAGGACAGTGAAGTTGAAGTTGAGGCCCGGGCGCAGCCTCATGATGTCCGTCGTGCCCCCGAACTCCCAGGCGGGTCTCCTCCTCTCCTGCAGGGGGGCGATGCGGCGGCGAAGAAAATCTGCGCCAACGGCGCCTACAGTGAGCCCGGCAAGCCTGAGGCGTAGGATCCGGGTGACGACAATCTTCATCCTATCGTCTTCCGGGGCCACGTTGCTCCAATCGTTGCTGTGCGCTACTGGGGCTTGGCGCTGGGCGGTAAACGGCTGTGGGTTCTCCTCGACAATCCAGCACCAGTCTGCTCTCCATTCCTCCCACTTGCCACGGAGCTCTCCCTCCAGATAAGCTTCCTTCTTGCCAGCTCTCGAGATCCAGGCGATTCCGCCGGATAAAGTCTCCCCTCTCTCAACTCGGGGCATAAAGAAGTGGCGGAAAAGGGCTACATTTGGATGGACTCCGACATAGTTTTCGCAGAGATGTGCGAAAACTGCCATGGTCAGAATGGCATTGGGGGTGAAGTCAAGGAGGTGGAACCTGTAGGTGTTCATGATGTCGCAGAAAAATTCAGAGAAAGGCGGGCAGAGCCCGCAGTAGAAGAACAACGCGAAGAAGGGGCAGAGCGGCGGAAGTTTCTGAGATTGGAATAGCAACTGGTGAGATGGGAGAACTGCCCCTGTTTTCCCTGCTTATAAAGAGGGAGGGGGCGGACGTTCCGTCATTCCTAATAAAGAAACCACCCACGATCTCTCCCATGACGCCGCATTCAACGCGTGCCGTTCGGGGAGGGTGCGGTGGATATGGAGTAAGATACGGCGTAACCCAGGCCGCGCGTGCCCGTGCCCTGTTTTGGGCCTGGCCCAAAAGCGCTCGGCACCGTGTGTGGCCCAGGCTCGGGGGCTCCTGTCGGTGTACTAGAGTAGGGGTACCCTAGTATCCCGAACTTGTGCACGGGCAGTCGCAGCACCCCGCGGCAAGGCTTGCCGGGTGACCGCCAAGGTCCTCCGTGGTTCCTATTGGAGCCATTCAAGAACAAAGTGTTCAAGCCAAGGAGACAAGACCCCGGCAAGAGGAGCTTGCCGGGAAGGCCAACCAAGGCATCTCAAGGAACTTGCCGCGACGCGCCACGCGTCCCGGCAAGACCCGGTGAGTGACAAGCTTCCGGATGCGACAAGACAACGACCGCGGCAAGGCGCTTGCTGCGGCAAGCTACCACTCTGTACCTGCGCTCCAGCACATCCACCAACGTGTCTCCCTGGGACCTTTCCAGGCGCGCGTGGCAAGAGGCTGTGCAGCCAGCGGTGCGAGGTGGCAAACGACGCTGACAATATTGCCATCGTGGCAAGCGGTGGCGTCCCTGACGGTCCCATTTCGCCCCATTTTGGCGATGTAGACGGGCATTTAATGCCTTTGTCCCCTGCCGTCAGGGTTAGGTATGATACACTGTACAAGTAGTTGTACCAACCGCAACACCTTTCCATTTTTACCCTTATCTATGTTGCCACCTGTCGGTGACCCCTTGAGCATATAAAAGGAGGCCCATGCGCAATGTAGAGGGGGGGTTGGAAGGTAGAAAACACTCACGCTCGGTCTCGTTAGCAGCTAGGGTGTACTGTCGCACTCAGCGCTCCCAAGCAAGAACTCAATACACTCAGACATGCAGCAGTAGGAGTATTATCTCTCCGGAGAGCTCCGAAGCTGGGTAAACTGCTCGTGTGCTTCGCCTCGATCTGCTTTTCGTGCGATCTCCGCCCCCCGCTGAACTGAAAGGGGCCCGGTCCGCCGGCCCCATAGGTGTCCGTGGATCAGTTTCCCACGACACTCGTCCCAGGACTGGGGTGTACTCAACATCTAGCCCAGCGACCAACTCATCATCTGAGTCTTCGAACATGCGTCTAAAGCGAGAAAGGCATCCTTTCACCGTCATGGAAGAACGTTTGTAGATGACGTCGAACTCATTGCCGGTGATGGTTCTAACCTTGTACTCACCGCCGATCGTGGAGATTTGCGACGCCCTGGATTTGGGAGGAGGGTTAGGATTAGTGGAACTGTCGTAATGTGAATGGACGGGACGACTAGGAGCAAACCGCCGTAGTATTGAAGGACGTGCGGGGACGAGTAGGAGCGAACTGCCAGCGTGCGAACAGCAGGGTAGTGGCTTTCCATTCTCCCATGATACGGGCTTCCGAGAGCCCTTGGATCTGAGATCGAACGGTTGCATGGCGTGATTCTAGACCTATGGGTGAATATCCTATCCTGGAGGGTTATTCTACAAATTTTCAGCAACTTAGCATGCGACTGTTTGATCCAGATCCAAGGGCTGCCAGCAGCCCGTATCATGGTCGCGCCTACCACGACCGTCGCGTCGCACACACGGTCGCGCCCTTGGAGATTTAACACGGTGTGTTAGGCTATCTGATATTGGCACATCATACATAGTCATCACTTAGTCACTCATACTATAACAAGGTTAGCTATAAGGTTGGCTATAAGTGTATTTTTTACTCCTCTCTATCTCTTTCTTCGTACTCCCTCCGTCCCATAATATAAGAACGTTTTTGACACTAGTGTAGTGCCAAAAACGTTCTTATATTATGGGACACAGGGAGTACTAGTATTTATTGCATTTGCCAAGGAGTGACCTCTTCCAATGAAATGGTGTTGCTAAGTTTGCTTCATTTAATGAGCTATAGCCTCAAAATTGTCTTTTCACCTAGGTACACGCGCTTAGCACCGTTTCTTCCTTGGGTCACCAAACTAGTCTCTCTCTTCTCGATTAACTTGCCACATCAGACTTTATGCCTATGTGGCAAGCTTAAGCACCTGTAGGAGCAAGTAAGTACAATAGTGCACTATACATGGCATTTTTGCATATGTGGAGGAAAGAGAGGCAAGGAAAAAGTGGAGAAGTGGGCCCTCATGCAAGAGCCAGCCTCTACTACATGGTGGAGCATTGGGAGATGCACCTGTATGGAGGTGGTCAGGAATCGGGAGACTCACGCCGGTCGTAGCGCCGTAGTTAAAATGATAATGGCAAGTCAAATCACGGGGCCCCACCTGTCCAGCAGTAACTCGATGTCAAATCACACAGCCCTACATTTGCAGCAGCCTACTCCCTCGTCTTCTCGCGTCTCTGTCGAACCGACTAGGTGGAACTGCCCCGCCTACCGCGCAGGAAAAGCCCGCGCAGTATACTCCCTCTGTCTAGGCGACCAAGGTGGAGAGGAAAACGAGAGAACTTAATGTTTAGTATTTGCTAAGGCTGGTTGTAATGGTACTAGCCTTAGCAATTTTGATGAGGTGTCATAGAATTAAATGCAGAAAGAGAGAGAGTTGAGTACTATGTGTCATACATGGCAATAAATAAACTACTACATGATACTAATATATGATACATGGCGCAGGAGTACTAAGTATTATTAATACAGTTTTGCTAGAACTCATCTAGATGAGATATAATTTGGTCTCATTCATCTTTTATAGCCATTGGATGTGGTGCTATAAGATCCGTGTGTGCTGACCTAGGTTGTATTTGTTCTTCTGCAACGAGCTGACCACTGCATGTCATGTTTGATAGTCTCAAGTCATTAAAAGCATACAAGCCCCACATCTCTTATTTGTTGATTCCTCTATTTATGTCAAAAAATAAGAAACAACGTGAGAGTTAATGCACCACGCCTATGTGTTTACTAAGTATTTGGTTTTCGTAAGATGACTTAATACTCACCTAGACGGAGGGAGTATTCGATTTGACATCGGGCGGCGCAGTTCCCGATACGGCTTTAATGCAGACGACGGAGGGAGTAGCGGTTCCCGATATGTTGAACGGCCAATGAATCCTCCTTCAATTAATGCATGAGAGACGTAATGGGAGGAGGTCCGGGAAAAGAGGTTGCCTGATGTGAATGCAACACAGTTTGCCCTCATTGCCCTAATATAAAGGTGCCCCTCCATTCCAATGCATCTACCACATCGTACGCACCTAAGCATTTGCCTAAGCACCTACACTAAGCGCAAAAGAGCTCACTCCAGACCCATGGCGGCGATGTGCATGAGCGGCCAGCGGCTGTGCCAGATGGTCCACGACGCTGGCCTGCGGCATGGCACCGAGGATCGTCTCCAGACGGTGTTGGAGAACGGCAGGTGGATGGCCGTCGTCGACGCCAACTACGACTCTCAGTTGGACCAGATAATCGTTGCCACCAGCAACAAGTTCATCGTCCTCAAGAAGCTCGCGGATGACATCGCCGTACTCCTACAGCCCGCGCGCCCGGGCTCCTCATTGCCTGCCACCCTAATCGGCCTCCATGGCCGGAACCTCTTTCAAGCACTGGTGGCCCTGCGACTGCCCGCCGATGCCACGAAGAATGTCCACCTGGAGGTCGAGCTCACCGCGAGGCTCCTCGCCCTGCAAGAATTCGTTGACCTACACATGCACGTGTACGAGTAAATCGTGTACATAGGTATCTACAAGGCCAGTGAGGACGCTACGATGTTGGCCTTCCTCAACCGGCTGGAAGCCTTGGATGCCTTTGCTGAGAAGCAGCTCGACCTCGCCACAAAATCCGCCGCTCCTTAGCCGCCGATCGGTGTCCTGGCGCACTAAGTTGAGGAGGAGGAGGTCGTACGTTCATGGATCCATCTTTCTTCTTGCCTTCTGTAACCACCACTGCAATCGCATCATCGTGGCCTTAATTCTTACTGTGCCGTTGCATTCTCATTCCAGTCAATACTGACATGTGCGATCCCTTTGCTTAATTATATGCATCACTGTAACTAGTACTCCATCTGTCAATTTATAAGTTGTGCTTACCTTTTCCATCAACTTCGTGCAACGCGCGGGCATCTTGCTAGAAACACTAGAATATGTCTATATAATCCGTATGTGATAGTCCATTTGAAATCTCTAAAAAGACAAATATTTAGGTACGGAGGGAGTAATATATTAGGAGTATATCAAAACAATAGTGATTTCTTTCAAGTTTGTGAACAAATACTACTATTCTACTACTTTGGATCCGTCGCAAGGCACGGGCACATTGCTAGTAAAAGGAAAAAAGGCCTGCCGCGTTCGCGTCGCACCCCCACACGCCCGGGAATCAGGAGTACTCCATGGCCCGTCCGGCACGACACATAGCTTAGGGAAGGCGTGTTGCCTAGCATTTTCACTTTCATGTGGGACAGCTGTTGAGCAAACTGACACCCCGCCCGCCGCCGGGTTGGAAAACAGAAACGAGGGGAAGATCTAGCTGCAGCATGGAAGCCAAGAAATTTGGTGTCAGATGGGGCTCGTTGATAGAGTAGGTTTGCACCCACATCATAAAGAAATTTGGTGTCAGATGGTGTCAGATGGAAGATCTAGCCCCCACATCATATTCTGTACTAGTACTACTCCTACTAGTACCAAGTTTGTACTCCTAATACTATATTACTAGTACTACCACTATACAACTAGTAGGTACGTGCACGGCACAACATCGTAGGAACAAAAAATGGGAAGATCTTGTTTTGGGTGATTTATCTTTTTTCCAATCAACATAGTATGAATAATATGATGTGGGGGCACCCATGAAGCTTATGTGGCTTGGTTGCATGGCTACGAAAGGTTAGAGAAAAATAAATAAATAATGTGTTTAGAGTGCACTCCACTAAATAGATATACTTTGGATCCATTGCAACGGACCGTCACATCTATATCTATACCCCCTATATAGAGTGTGAAAAACTTTGAGAGTTGGTCGTTGGATGAAGCCAATCCGACGGTACAAAGATGGCAACTCCGAGCAATACTGGCCGTTGGATATCATCCAACAGATTCTGCCACATGTATAATCTAGAAGACTCCATGGTTGAACTTAATTCATGACTAACTTTGCCACAACTAAGCTTAGGCAAAGTTATTAGTTCTTAAAAATGAGAGCCACAAGTTGGCAAGCCTAAGGGAATCTTGCCACATTTTTTGTGTGTATGTCATGTGGGGCCTTATTTTGGCTTGCCTAAGGTGTGGCTTGAACCAAACACTCACCTAAGTTAATCAAACTTGCCCAACCTTACATTCCGCCAGATTTTGCCACATGTTAGAATCTAGAAAACTCCACATGTAGAAGCATAATGCACAAACCACTAGAATCTCATGCGTGCAATGCACGTGTACCTTACAAGTACTAGTTGGTAGTAGTAAGAAACAAATTCTAGTTTTGGCACGAGCTCGTACTGCGGGAGCACCACAAGGCCTGCCGCAGGAGTTAAATTTCCCTCTCAGGGCCCACGGGACCGAACTTCAGTGGCCTAGTGCCCGGCCTTTGAGTGAATGACATGCGGACCTTAAATGTGGATGGCCCACATGTCATTCTCATGGTGGTGGCATGGTTCGCGACTCACTCGTTTGAGATGAACCGCCGGTGGTGGCGTGGCTATGGCGAGGGTGCCACAGCTGGGCATCGGGACATTACGAGGCGTAGATGGCCACATCGGTGGGTACTTCTGTCAGGACTCCGACTTAATGCCACATCGATCTAGCATGTAACACTTCATATCACTTTGCGGCCTCACGCACGGTATTCCCACGGGTGTTGCCTTACCTTGCCCGAGACCGTTTGCGCCTTTTGGCACACGTATATGATAGTGTCGCTAGCATCCATATGATAAGGAGCCCGGGCTGACATGGCTAGTCGTGAATGCAAAGTGGCACTAACTTATAGGGACAGGCATACATGACCCAGCAACGAACGTGTCCGTCATCAGTGAGTGAATCAAGGCTGTAGCACTGGGCTAGCAGGACTCCGGTAAACCGGGCTGTAGCGGGCTAACAGGACTCTGGTATTCATCGCATGACATTTCCCCGAAGGGACAGACACAAGAACAAAGAAGGACACATGTCGGCCAGCCTAAGTGTTCCGGAGCAGTAGCAAGCTACCATGGCTCAGTGGAAGCACTAGGAGACATTTCCCGGTAAGGGAGGCTACCAAGGATAAACAACTAGATAGTCAGATCCCACACATACCAAGCATTTCTATCATACACACAATATGCTCGATATGTGCAAATACAACAAGGCATCACAACATGACTCTACAACTCAAGTACTTTATTTAAAGGCTCAGAGAGCCATACATATCATACACACAAGTACGGGTCACACGACCCAGCATTCAAGTCATACAAACATACAAGCCAACAGCGGAAGTAACTTGTCTGAGTACAGACAACTAGGAAATAAAAGAGGCTTGGGAAGTCCTAACTATACTACATGGTCCATCGTGAGCTCAGGATCACCACCTCGGCTTCAGCCTACTCGTCGACATCGACGTCTATGAAGAACCCATCAAAAGGAGTTGCAACGTCTTCTGTAAAACGTAAATTAAGCAACATGAGTACAAAGGTACTCAGCAAGACTTACATCAGATCCTACATACATGCACATTATCAAGAAGGGGTGGTGGGGTTATTACAGCAAGCCATCTTTGACTCTTGGCTAAGCTATCTTACGAGACTCCAACTTGAAATTGTTTTGCGCACTCGAGTCCACTACACACCACCTCAATACACTACCAAGGATCCACCTCCGTCATCCTACGGAAGAGCCATCCTCGGCACTCACGCTTATCTTGTGGCTTTTAGTAGTATCCATTTACTTGTCTATGAACTATATAGGCAACCAAGTAGTCCTTTACCGCGGACGCGGCTATTCGAATAGATGATGTTAACCATGCAGGGGTGTATTTCTTCATACATGTTTCCACCACTTAGCGTCTGCACACGACATGTGCTCGGCAGACTTCAAGTGAAAGCCGGCGTGGGTGTAGACCATGACCTACATAAACACCTAAGTCTCTAGTCCAGTTTTATCGCCTATTCAGGTTCCATCCATAGGGAGTCCGGCCGAGGTTTCCACATACGGCCCTGAACGATGTTTACAGGGTTCCAAGACACCTAACGGGTGCTCGGCATACCCGGCCATGTACCTACCGCATCACAGCCCACCCCGTGGGTCAGCGCTGCCCACATCCTCCCGTAAGCTACAAACACTAGAAACTACTTGCAACTCCTGGACAGAGGACTAGGGTGGATAAGAAGTCGAGCGAGTCAATTAAGGATCCCAATGTATGGTAGTAGCTGATTCTTAAATCACATATACAGATCTCGGTGCTTAAGGACGGTTCCAATGAAACAACCCACCATGTACTCCTACATGGCCTCTCATCAATACCTTTACCAAATCGTGTTCAACACATCACTCTCATTACCGACATGATCATTTCACTCTAGCCCATCACCCAGATGAACCAGACCTGACACGACTCTAAGCATAGCAGGCATAGCAAGGTAGGAACACATACACATGGCTCAATCAACTCCTACACATGCTAGTGGGTTTCATCTAGTTACTGTGGAAATGACAGGTCATGCAAAGGAAATGGGTTCAACTACCGTAGCACACAGCAGTTTGAATCGCGTTGTCTTAATGCAGTAAAAGAGAGCAGAGGCGAGATCATGGGATTGTATTGATATGATCAAATGGTTGGTTGCTTGCCTTGCGGGTCCGCGAACTAGTATTGCTCCTCGTTAGGGTATTCGCGATACTCCTCGGGGGTAGAACCTGCCGCAGAGAGCACCGATATACAAACATCACCAAACAATATGCAACAATATGATGCATGCATGAGACATGGCAAAATGAGTGTATTGGGCTAATGCAACTAAGACCAGATGGGTTTGAACCATTTTGAATCAAAGATTCAAGTTTCAAGCTCATACATGACCCTTAATAGTGATTTATCTTGTTCTGCACTAAACAACAGGTTAACTTGTTTAAACATGCATGAAACCAGTACAGATGGATAGATTGGATTTTTTTCTGATCATTTTTCATATATAACACTTTGCATTTGGAGCTACAGATTAATTTCTATGAATTTTTGAAGTTTGTAATATTTTCTGGAATTTCCTGTATAAGAATAATTCCAGTAATTGAATTATTGCGTCAGCTTTGCGTCAGGGTGATGTCAGCAGTCAACGGGGACGGTCCAGGTCAAACCTGACCAGTGGGTCCCATGTGTTAGTGTCATTAGTCTAAATAATTAAATTAGTACTAACCCTAGATTAATTAGTAGGGCTGGGCCCCACCTGTCATTGACCCAGGGCGTCAAACTGGGCCCACCCGAGGTCAAACTGGGCTAGCGGGGTCAAACTTGCCGGCGTTTAGCCGCCGGTGAGGCCAAACGCGGCGGGGCAGTGCAGGTTTTGTGCTCCGGCGAACAAAACGACGGCGGAGCACGTCTACGTGACGCGGGGAGTGAGCCGCGTCCAGTGGTGGTGGGGGTTGCGCTCGGGGTCGCCGGAAATGGCACCGGCGACGACCTTGGTGGCTACCGGAGCTTGGGTGAGCTCGGGCTCGTCGCTAGGAGGCACGGCGAGGAGCGTGGAGTGGTGCGGTGAGCTCCTGGGCGTGCGGTAAGGCTAACGGGCAGGGTGGCGTGGCCGTTGTGTAACACCCCGGATTCGATGCGCCAGGTGTCTGCCAGTTATTCACCGTCATTGCCATGTCATTTGCTTGCGTGTTGCATTTTGCCATGTCATCATGTGCATCTCATTTTGCATCCGTGTTCATCTCATGCATCCGAGCTTTTTCCCCGTTGTCCGTCTTGCAATCCGGCACTCCTATGTCATCCGACGTCCCCTTTTTGCCTCTTCTCTTGTGCGGGTGTTAAACATTCTCAGAATAGACCGAAGTTTGCCAAGCAGCCTTGGTATAGCACCGGTAGACCGCCTGTCAAGTTTCGTGCCATTTGGAGGTCGTTTGATACTCCAACGGTTAACCGGGTAACCGCAAAGGCCTCTTTTGTGTGCAGTCCAACACCCCTTCAAAGTGGCCCAAAACCCGTCCTAACCCCCTCCATCCTCTCGGTCGTTCGATCACGATCGCGTGGCCAAAAACCGCACCTCATTTGGAGCCTCCTAGCTCCCTCTACCTATAAATATGTGATCCCCTCCGGATTTTCGCGCAGTCCAAACCCTAGCCCCACTCCACTCGCGCCGCCGGACATTTCTTCCTCCGTCGCCGGACATGTCCGCCCTCCACATCACCCCGGCCAATCCTGGCATGCCACCTCATCTCCGCCGCCACGTGTCGCCTCCTGATTCGCCGCTGCCCCGCGCCCACTTTCCCGCGCCGCCACCCGCGCGTCGGCCCGCCGGGGCCCAGGCGGGGCCCTGCTGGCCCGCGCGCCGCCCGCCGAGGGACGGCCGCACCCGAGCCGCCCCGAGCGCCCCGCCTCCCGTCTCTCCCTCTGCCGGCGCCGCCCACCTCCTCCTCGTCCCGGCCAGATCCGGCGAGGATCCGACCGGATCTCACCGCCCCGCCGTCTCCCTCATCTCCGGCGGATCCCCCGGCGCCACTCAGGCGAACCTCGGGCTCCGAGCCCCTAGATCCGATCTGAGAAGGCTGACTTCCCCCCCTCGTTTTTCGTCTGTCCCTGGGTTTTAACCTTATCATGCCGTGTTCATCGCATCATAACTCTGTGCATACTGCTCCGTTTCGTGCGTATAATATTTCAAATTGTTCGACTCGACGAGTACTTCATTTCTTCTCATTGCATCATTTTCATTTGAGCTCATCTTGATGCCCGAATCATCATTGTACGAGTGCTATGTGATGTTTATCTGCTGAAACTGTTATAACATGCTCATTTGTCATTTTTGCCATGTTTGATGTGTGCACCCTATGAGGTTGATGTCTACATGTGTTTTGATCTATGCTATGCCATCTTTCCAGTGGTGTCATCCATGTATTTTTGTGATTCTTGTACTGAGTGCATCGAGCTTGTTAAGTAGGGTACTTGCTGTTGCTGTTTTCCTGACTGTTTCTGTTATATTTTGTTGCTATGTAAACCTGCTGCTACAAGTCCTTCCATGCATAATCTGGAGATGTTCACTAAGGATGATTTGTTATACATGTCATTCTCTATCCATTCATGCCATTGGTTGCAATTATAGCCTGCTGTAGCTTGTTGTTATCTTGCTCCAAACTTGCTAAATAATGTTGCTGTCAGCCTGTTAACATTAAGTTCAAAGTTACCATGTTTGTTGTTAGTGATCCAAGCATCCGATGAACTTGCTCTTGCCATTCTTAGCTTATAAAACATGTATTCTTACTGTTGGTTGCCTTGCCATGCCATGTATTGCTCTGTAGTGAGTGATTCAAGCTCACCAATATGCCTACTTATTGTTGATTCTGCCATGTATGAATCTGTAATATAACTTGCCATGTTTACATGGGTGCCATCATATCTTCTGATCCTTTTTGGCTCATGCTCAGTAAGGGACTTTTTTTGTATGCAATTAGTAGATTCATGCCATGCCTTTGTTTGCCATGATAAGTTCCTTTAGCATGTTGTTTGATAGCTCTAAACATTGCAACCTGATGTTATTCCTGCTAAGTCTGAAACTGTTATTATTTGCAATCTTTCCATGTCCTTTTGAGCATGTTCTAGTTGTTTCTGGAGATAGCTCAGTGTTCATGTTTTGACATGCTTTACCTGTACTTCATGCCCATGCCTTTTGTTTTCTCGTTGGGATGCGGTAGCTTGTTGTTTTGATGCTTGCAATATGCCTAGTTGCTGTTTTGGACAGATTGTTGTTATGTCTTGTATAGAGTGTATGTGTTGAACCGTTGCTCCGTTTTGAGTGTGCTCTATATGAAACTTGCTTGATTTTGCATGTAGTTTCATATTATCATGTTGCATCCTTGTTTTGGTGTGTTTTCTTGATGTTTGTATGCATTTTGCATCAATGCCATGTTTAACTTGTTTTGCTCATATCTTCTAGGCCCTAGCTCCGAATCTAATGAACTTTATATGTAACTTGACTAGATTTTCGTGTAGATTCTCTTGGTGCTCTTTAACTTGCTATGTAACAACTTGAACATAAGGTTTATTCAGATCTGGACCACCTTCGAAATTTACATATGAGGACTTACCGGAATTGTTATATGTTGTTCCCGGCCTCATTTAAAACTTGCTTTGATGTGTTACTCTTGTATGCATCTTCTCTTGCCATGAGTAGCTTCATCTAGCTTTGTCATGCATCATGCTTGGTTGTGCATCATGTCTTGTCTATGTGTGGTGTGTTTACCATGTTGTGTGCTTCTTCTCGATAGTTGCTGTTTCGTTGCGATCGTGAGGATTCGTTCATCTACGCTTGGTTCGTCTTCGTGGCTTCATCTTCTTCATGGACTCGTTCTTCTTCCTTGCGGGATTTAAGGCAAGATGACCGCTACCCTGGATCTCACTACTATCATTGCTATGCTAGTTGCTTCGTTCTATCGCTATGCTGCGCTTCTAACTTGTTCTTCAAGCCTCCCAAATTGCCATGAACCTCTAACCTTTGACACCCTTCCTAGCAAACCGTTGCTTGGCTATGTTACCACATTGCTCAGCCCCTCTTATAGCGTTATTAGTTGCAGGAGAAGTTGAAGATTGCTCCATGGTGGGCAGACTTATGTTGGGATATCACAATATCTCTTATATTATTAATGCATCTATATATTTGGTAAAGGGTGGAAGGCTCGGCCTTATGCCTGGTGTTTTGTTCCACTCTTTCCGCCCTAGTTTCCGTCATACCGGTGTTATGTTCCCGGATTTTGCATTCCTTACGCGGTCGGGTGATTTATGGGACCCCCTTGACAGTTCGCTTTGAATAAAACTCCTCCAGCAAGGCCCAACCTTGGTTTTACCATTTGCCTCACCACCACCTACCTTTCCCTTGGGAGTAATTAACCCAAGGGTCATCTTTATTTTAGCCCCCCGCCCTGGGCTAGTGCTTGTCTAAGTGTTGGTCCAAACTGAGCTGCCTGCGGGGCCACGTCGGGGCAACTCGAGGTCTGGTTTTACTCGTAGCTAGTCTCATCCGGTGTTGCCCTGAGAACGAGATATGTGCAGCTCCTATCGGGATTGTCTACGCATCGGGCGGCTTTGCTGGTCTTGTTTTACCATTGTCGAAATGTCTTGTAAACCGGGATTCCGAGACTGATCGGGTCTTCCTGGGAGAAGGTATATCCTTCGTTGATCGCGAGAGCTTATCATGGGCTAAGTTGGGACACCCCTGCAGGGTTTAAACTTTCGATAGCCGTGCCCGCGGTTATGTGGCAGATGGGAATTTGTTATTGTCTGGTTGTAGATAACTTGACACCATATCCGAATTAAAATGCATCAACTGCGTGTGTAGCCGTGATGGTCTCTTCTCGGCGGAGTCCGGGCAGTGAACACGGTTTCTGTGTTATGTTTGACGTAAGTAGGTGTTCAGGATCACCTCTTGATCATTGCTAGCTTCACGACCGTTCCTTTGCTTCTCTTCTCGCTCCTATTTGCGTATGTTAGCCACCATATATGCTTAGTCGCTGCTGCAAGCTCACCACTTTACCCCTTCCTTTCCCTTTAAGCTTTGCTAGTCTTGATACCCATGGTAATGGGATTGCTGAGTCCTCGTGGCTCACAGATTACTACAACAATAGTTGTAGGTACAGGTTATGCGATGATCATGACGCGAGAGCGATGTTGCTTGTTTGGATTTCTTCTTTTGCTTCTCCTTCGATCAGGGGATAGGTTCCAGGTCGGCAGCCTGGGCTAGCAGGGTGGATGTTGTTTGAGTTTATGTTTGTGTTACATCCATAGTCGGATGGTGCACTTATGTGAGATGATGTTGTATCCGTGTGGCATTGTATGCCTTTTGTATGTATCCCCATCTATTATGTAATGTTGATGTAATGATATCCACCTTGCAAAAGCGTTTTAATATGCGGGTCTATCCTTGGTGCGACCTTCGAGTTCCTTTTGGATAGGGTCGCATATTGGGCGTGACAAGTTGGTATCAGAGCCTCGACCGACCCTAGGAGCCCCCTTGATTGATCGTGTAGTTTGGCTGATGTCGAGTCTAGAAGAAAACTGTTTTCGGAGTTTAGTTATATCGGAGAGTAGGAATTCTTTTTACTCCTCTGCCCCTTCATCGCTCTGGTAAGGAATCTTGACGTAGGTGTTTTGAACTACTCCTCTTCCCCTTCAAATTTTTCTTTAGGATCACGCAGTTGGTTTTCGATCGTTGGTTCTCGTCTCTTTTTATCCGGTGCATTCCTCGTCAAGTCGACTCAAACCTCTTTGTCTTTTGCGAGATCAATCCTCAGTTGTTTTCTTTTCCCACCCACCCACCCTTCTTCGACTCGGAGCCGGAGTCCGTAATCGAGTATCCATCCTACTCGTGTGAAGTCTTTGCTTTCTTTCCTCAATAATTTCAACCGGTGTTTTCTCTGCAAGATATTCGTCGGTTCCCCCGTCCAAGTTGTCTTTGTTTTCCCGCCCTCCCACCCTCTTATTCCGGAGTTTGAGTCTATTTCGACCATCAATTCCATTCGTACGGAGCTTCTTCAGTCTTCCCTCAATCATTTCAACCGGTGAATTCTTGTCTCGGTGGACATACTTCAGTTCTTTTTCTTTTCCGGTGGATTCAATTCAAGTTTTTCGGTGTTGATCATATTCTTTTCCTTGGATCAAGTGTTTTCCTTGCTCGTTCGCCTCTCGCCAGTTTATCCTTCCGGAGTGTGCAAGACATCTCAGGAGATTCGCATGTGTTTGAACTAATTCGAGGTTGTCACCTCATTCAAATATTTCAATTGTTCTGGTGCTTCTTCTATCTGTTCAACATCCCTTTTCCAACGGTGTTTTCTTTTAGTGGGCCCTAACCCACAGGTCTTTTCCCAGGATCTTACCTGACTCTTCTAATTCCCCGGAGCTATTCTCAAATCTTTTCAAGTTTGACGTAAGAATGGATCACATCAGTCACATGCCTTCTCCAAGATCGATTTCAAATCATTTTCATTGTTGCCTCAACCTCTCTGCTTTTCATTCTCCCGGAGTATCTCAATAATTTTGGTGTTGTTTTCCGTCGCCATTTGAAGACCGAAGAAGAGTTTTTCCTCTAAATCTTGTCCGTTCCACGGAGATTCGCGGTGCTAGCTTGATGTTATCCTATCAAATTGTTTCAAGTCATGCAAATTCTTTCCATCCATCCGGAGCATTCAGCAGTTGCTTTCTCTCTCGATCATCCGGAGGCCATCTTTTCGGAATATCTCTCCGCTCTAAGTTTTTCAAATTCATTCTCCAATTATTCCATATTTGTGCCCCTTCGTTCGTCTCAATATTCTTCCGGTGCTTCGTTCAAGTCTTCTTTAATCAGCTCGAGTTCTTCCTGTTCTTTTGCATCTAAATCCCCTCGAGCATATTGGTTCTTCTAATTCTTCGCGGTGATTCATTCGCGTTCGTCAGTCATTTTCGAATTCTTACGGTGGTTCGCTCAAGATAATTTTCCTTGTTTATCATATTAATCCATTTGTTCTTTTCAATCCTAACGGTGGTTCATGAAGACCTTCTCAAGTCTGCGATATGTCACTTCTCAATCCTTTTCAAGAAGAATAAGTAGTATGCAAAATCCATTGCTTGTCATCAATCTAAGTTGATGAAGGATAAGCACACGATAAATCTTATTATTATTTCATCCAAGCGAGTAATCCCTTCCTTCGGAGTTTGTTCGTGAGGATTAAATTCTAGTTCCAAGTGTTTTCATTTTTTCTTTTCCGGAGTTCAATTTTCTCGGTCATTTCGTCGGAACCTCTATCTAAATCATCACAAGGCTTTATCTTGTTCCCTTTAACCTTCGTTTCTTTAATTATTTTGTTACCGGAGTTCTTCATGGTGGTTCTTCATGATTTAATTCATTCTTCAAGAGTTCATGAAGATTCTTGTTGGTGGAGTTCAAGTATCTTTTCTTCTTGCATCTCGAAGTGCAATTAAATCTCCGTATTCTTTTGAAGTGGAGTTTGCATTTCTTCGTTCTTCTAAGCTATTCAATCTTTTCTGTTTGTGGCCGGTTATCACCTTATGATTTTGAGATGTTATCCATAAGTCCACAAAAAGCTTATTCTTTTCGTTGTTGATTTTTCTCAACAACTCCGTTTAAACCTTCCTTCTAAAGATACTTTCAATTTCATTCGTTGAACAAGTTGTCATTTTCTTCTCCGTTCTTTTCATTCAACTCTTTCAATTTTTTCCGGAGGTTTTGTGTCATGTCTTCATCAAGTGTCATTCCTTCCTCTCAAGTTCATGTCTCCATTCCTTCCATTTTCAGCCGGAGTGCTGCCTAAATCCTTTCAATCTTATTTGTTTCTTATCTCGTTCTAACCAGAATGGTTTCATAGTCTATCTGATTCCGTGAGCTTTCGATTATCGTCATTCGCGTCATTCCTCTCTTCTTCTCGAGTGCTCTCGATTCTTTGCTTCTTCTCTTGAGTTCTTGTTTCACCTCATCCCTTTTCCCTTCCGTCTCGGTCCTAAGATCTTGGGACGAGATCTCTTGTTAGTGGAGGAGTGTTGTAATGCCCCGGATTCGATGCGCCAGGTGTCTGCCAGTTATTCGCCGTCATTGCCATGTCATTTGCTTGCGTGTTGCATTTTGTCATGTCATCATGTGCATATCATTTTGCATCTGTGTTCATCTCATGCATCCGAGCTTTTTCCCCGTTGTCCGTTTTGCAATCCGGCACTCCTATGTCATCCGGCGTCCCCTTTTTGCCTCTTCTCTTGTGGGGGTGTTAAACATTCTCGGAATGGACCGAAGTTTGCCAAGCGGCCTTGGTCTAGCACCGGTAGACCGCCTGTCAAGTTTCGTGCCATTTGGAGGTCGTTTGATACTCCAATGGTTAACCGGGTAACCGCAAAGGCCTCTTTTGTGTGCAGCCCAACACCCCTTCAAAGTGGCCCAAAACTCGTCCTAACCCCCTCCATGCTCTCGGCCGTTCGATCACGATCGCGTGGCCGAAAACCGTACCTCATTTGGAGCCTCCTAGCTCCCTCTACCTATAAATATGTGATCCCCTCCGGATTTTCGCGCAGTCCAAACCCTAGCCCCGCTCCCCTCGTGCCGCCGGACGTTTCTTCCTCCGTCGCCGGACATGTCCGCCCTCGACATCACCCCGGCCAATCCTGGCATGCCACCTCAGCTCCGCCGCCACGTGTCGCCTCCTGATTCGCCGCCGCCCCGCGCCCACTTCCCCGGGCCGCCACCCGCGCGTCGGCCCACCGGGGCCCAGGCGGGGCCCTGCCGGCCCGCGCGCCGCCCGCCGCGGGACGGCCGCGCCCGAGCCGCCCCGAGCGCCCCGCCTCCCATCTCTCCCTCTGCCGGCGCCGCCCGCCTCCTCCTCGTCCCGGCCAGATCCGGCGAGGATCCGGCCGGATCTCACCGCCCCGCCGTCTCCCTCATCTCAGGCGGCTCCCCCGGCGCCACTCCGGTGAACCTTGGGCTCCGAGCCCCTAGATCCGATCTGAGAAGGTTGACTTCCCCCCCCCCCTCGTTTTTCGTCTAAGTCCCTGGGTTTTTACCTTATCATGTCGTGTTCATCGCATCATAACTCTGTGCATACTGCTCCATTTCGTGCGTATAATATGTCAAATTGTTCGCCTCGACGAGTACTTCATTTCATCTCATTGCATCATTTTCATTTGAGCTCATCTTCATGCCCGAATCATCGTTGTAAGAGTGCTATGTGATGTTTATCTGCTGAAACTGTTATAACATGCTCATTTGTCATTTTTGCCATGTTTGATGTGTGCATCCTATGAGGTTGATGTCTACATGTGTTTTGATCTATGCTATGCCATCTTTCCAGTGGTGTCATCCATGTATTTTTGTGATTCTTGTACTTAGTGCATCGAGCTTGTTAAGTAGGGTACTTGTTGTTGCTGTTTTCCTGACTGTTTCTGTTATATTTTGTTGCTATGTAAACCTGCTGCTACAAGTCATTCCATGCATAATCTGGAGATGTTCACTAAGGATGATTTGTTATACATGTCATTCTCTATCCATTAATGCCCTTGGTTGCAATATAGCCTGCTGTAGCTTGTTGTTATCTTGCTCCAAACTTGCTAAATAGTGTTGTTGTCAGCCTGTTAACATTAAGTTCAATGTTACCATGTTTGTTGTTAGTGATCCAAGCATCCTATTAACTTGCTCTTGCCATGCTTAGCTTCTCAAACATGTATTCTTACTATTGGTTGCCTTGCCATGCCATGTATTGCTCTGTGGTGAGTGATTCAAGCTCACCAACATGCCTACTTATTGTTGTTTCTGCCATGTATGAATCTGTAATATAACTTGCCATGTTTACATGGGTGCCATCATATCTTCTGATCCTTTTTGGCTCATGCTCAGTAAGGGACTTTTGTTTTATGCAATTAGTAGATTCATGCCATGCCTTTGTTTGCCATGATAAGTTCCTTTAGCATGTTGTTTGATAGCTCTAAACATTGCAACCTGATGTTATTCCTGCTAAGTCTGAAACTGTTATTATTTGCAATCTTTCCATGTCCTTTTGAGCATGTTCTAGTTGTTTCTGGAGATAGCTCAGTGTTCATGTTTTGACATGCTTTACCTGTACTTCATGTCCATGCCTTTTGTTTTCTCGTTGGGATGCTGTAGCTTGTTGTTTTGATGCTTGCAATATGCCTAGTTGCTGTTTTGGACAGATTGTTGTTATGTCTTGTATAGAGTGTATGTGTTGAACCGTTGCTCCGTTTTGAGTGTGCTCTATATGAAACTTGCTTGATTTTGCATGTAGTTTCATATTATCATGTTGCATCCTTGTTTTGGTGTGTTTGCTTGATGTTTGTATGCATTTTTCATCAATACCATGTTTAACTTGTTTTGCTCATATCTTCTAGGCCGTAGCTCCGAATCTAATGAACTTTATATGTAACTTGACTAGATTTTTGTGTAGATTCTCTTGGTGCTTTTTAACTTGCTGTGTAACAACTTGAACATAAGGTTTATTCAGATCTGGACCAACTTCGAAATTTACATATGAGGACTTACCGGAATTGTTATATGTTGTTCCCGGCCTCATTTAAAACTTGCTTTGATGTGTTACTCTTGTATGCATCTTCTCTTGCCATGAGTAGCTTCATCTAGCTTTGTCATGCATCATGCTTGGTTGTGCATCATGTCTTGTCTATGTGTGGTGTGTTTACCATGTTGTGTGCTTCTTCTTGATAGTTGCTGTTTCGTTGCGATCGTGAGGATTCGTTCGTCTACGCTTCGTTCGTCTTCGTGGCTTCATCTTCTTCATGGACTTGTTCTTCTTCCTTGCGGGATTTCAGGCAAGATGACCGCTACCCTGGATCTCACTACTATCATTGCTATGCTAGTTGCTTCGTTCTATCGCTATGCTGCGCTTCCTATAACTTGTTCTTCAAGCCTCCCAAATTGCCATGAACCTCTAACCTTTGACACCCTTCCTAGCAAACCGTTGCTTGGCTATGTTACCGCATTGCTCAGCCCCTCTTATAGCGTTGTTAGTTGCAGGTGAAGTTGAAGGTTGCTACATGGTGGACAGGGTTATGTTGGGATATCACAATATCTCTTATATTATTAATGCATCTATATATTTGGTAAAGGGTGGAAGGCTCGGCCTTATGCCTGGTGTTTTGTTCCACTCTTGCCGCCCTAGTTTCCGTCATACTGGTGTTATGTTGCCGGATTTTGCGTTCCTTACGCGGTCGGGTGATTTATGGGACCCCCTTGACAGTTTGCTTTGAATAAAACTCCTCCAGCAAGGCCCAACCTTGGTTTTACCATTTGCCTCACCACCACCTACCTTTCCCTTGGGAGTAATTAACCCAAGGGTCATCTTTATTTTAGCCCCCCCCCCCCGGGCCAGTGCTTGTCTAAGTGTTGGTCCGAACTGAGCTGCCTGCGGGGCCACCTCGAGGCAACTCGAGGTCTGGTTTTACTCGTAGCTAGTCTCATCCGGTGTTGCCCTGAGAACGAGATATGTGCAGCTCCTATCGGGATTGTCGGCGCATCGGGCGGCTTTGCTGGTCTTGTTTTACCATTGTCGAAATGTCTTGTAAACCGGGATTCCAAGACTGATCGGGTCTTCCTGGGAGAAGGTATATCCTTCGTTGATCGCGAGAGCTTATCATGGGCTAAGTTGGGACACCCCTACAGGGTTTAAACTTTCAAGAGCCGTGCCCGCGGTTATGTGGCAGATGGGAATTTGTTAATGTCCGGTTGTAGATAACTTGACACCAGATCCAAATTAAAATGCATCAACCGCGTGTGCAGCCGTGATGGTCTCTTCTCGGTGGAGTCCGGGAAGTGAACACGGTTTCTGTGTTATGTTTGACGTAAGTAGGTGTTCAGGATCACCTCTTGATCATTTCTAGCTTCACGACCATTCCTTTGCTTCTCTTCTTGCTCCTATTTGCGTATGTTAGCCACCATATATGCTTAGTCGCTGCTGCAACCTCACCACTTTACCCCTTCCTTTCCCTTTAAGCTTTGCTAGTCTTGATACCCATGGTAATGGGATTGCTGAGTCCTCATGGCTCACAGATTACTACAACAACAGTTGCAGGTACAGGTTATGCGATGATCATGACGCGAGAGCGATGTTGCTTGTTTGGAGTTCTTCTTCTGCTTCTCCTTCGATCAGGGGATAGGTTCCAGGTCGGCAGCCTGGGCAAGCAGGGTGGATGTTGTTTCAGTTTATGTTTGTGTTACATCCATAGTCGGATGGTGCTCTTATGTGAGATGATGTTGTATTCGTGTGGCATTGTATGCCTTTTGTATGTATCCCCATCTACTATGTAATGTTGATGTAATGATATCCACCTTGCAAAAGCGTTTCAATATGCGGGTCTATCCTTGGTGGGACCTTCGAGTTCCTTTTGGATAGGGTCGCATATTGGGCGTGACACGTTGCATGGCCAGAGTCACGTCGGCGACGAGCTTGGCGGCGGCGCGTGCGGGTGAGCTTCGTGCAGTAGCTACGGGGCTCGAGGGAGAGAACGGAGAGGATGGGGAGGGCAGAAGCTCACAGCGAAGACGATGAGCTGGGAGGCGCGGTCGGGTATGAACTGCTGCGACGGTGACGGCGAAGGGGATCACCGGGGTGGCGGAGTCGAGCGAGGTCGATGTGGTGGCTTCGGGGCACGCGAGCACTCGGGGCTCGGCCTGCTCGATGGAGGAGACGACGGCGGAGTTGCTAGACACGGTCAGACGGCACAGGGATGGCGGTGGCTACGTCTACAATGGCGAGGTGGCAGCGGCTGCATCGGCCATGGCTGAGGGGAGTGAGGGAGAGGCGATGGGGGCGAATGGACGTGTCCAGGGGGTCGACGGCGTGACGTGGAGGTCGTCCAGCTTGTCCAGCGGCGAGGCGGCAAGCAGGTTGCGTCGTGGCGAGCTCGAGCTCGTCGGCGTCACCTTCCTGCCCGCCTGGTGAGGATGAAGCAGCTGGCTGGCGCGGGCCAGCACAGTGCTGGGCCGCCAGGTGGGCCAGGGCGTGGGTTTGGCCAGGTAAGTGGGGTTTTCCATTTATTTCTGTTTTGTTTTATTTCTATAATTTTGTTGCTTTTCTAAAAATACTTAGGATTCTTCAAAAATCACCAAACTGCACATGGCCACTGTTTGGAATATATCCAACATGGAACATTTTAGTTTGGGATTATTTGAGCATTTAAAATATTTTATATTACTTAAATGCGCAAACTCAAATAACTAATGATTTAATCCAGTGACCTTAGGATGACCTAGAAATTTGTGCATCACTTTTGGAAGTGGTTTAAGACCAAGGCAGAGGTGATGAACATTTTAGAAGGGCATTTCAGGTTCATTGATAATATTTTTAGTAAACCCTAGTTGGTTTCAGCAGGGTGCTGGGGGTTCTGTCATCCCCATTTCAAGTTTCTGATGAATGATAAACATGATGCAAGCACTCTAGTGCATGAAATAGCTAGGGTGTGACAACTCACCCCCACTCAGAAAAATCTCGTCCTGAGATTTAGGATCCTCCGAAAAGAAGGCGGGATACTCGAGTCGAAGACGATCTTCCCTTTCCCAGGTTGCTTCTTTCTCAGAATGGTGCGACCATTGAACCTTGAGAAACTTGATATTATGACGTCGAGTGGTACGCTTGGCTTGATCGAGGATACGAACAGGGTACTCTCGATACGTGAGATTGTCTTGAAGATCAAGCGTTTCGTGGTCCACTCCACGGATAGGATCCGAGAAGCAACACCTGAGTTGAGAAACGTGCAAGACATCGTGGACTCTGGAGAGATGCGGAGGTAGTTCCAATTAGTAGGCAACTTCTCCTCGTTTAGCGAGAATGCGATAGGGTCCAATGTAGCGAGGAGCCAATTTGCCTTTGATACCGAAACGATGGGTTCCCTTCAGAGGAGTAACCCGAAGGTAAGCCTTCTCGTCAACCTCAAAAGTCATAGCCTTATGTTTTTGGTCATATTGGCTCTTTTGACGAGATTGTGATGTTTTCAACTTTTCACGAACGATGTGAACTTGCTTTTCTGCTTCTTGGATCTTATCCGGGCCAAAGAATTGTCTTTCCCTGGTTTCTGACCAGTTAAGAGGCGTTCGACACCTTCGTCCATAGAGAACTTCAAAAGGGGCTTTACCCAAGCTAGATTGATAGCTGTTGTTATAAGCAAATTCGGCAAATGGAAGGCATTTCTCCCAATCCATTCCAAACAAGATAACAGAAGCTCGAAGCATGTCTTCTAGAATCTGGTTAACGCGTTCTACTTGACCACTTGATTGAGGGTGAAAGGCGGTGCTAAAGGAAAGACGGGTTCCCATAGCATTCTGGAAACTTTCCCAAAATCGAGAGGTGAAGAGACTTCCTAGATCCAAGTTGATTTCCAGTGGAACACCATGGAGGGACACTATTTGGGAGATATACAAGTGTGCTAGCTGGCTAGCGGTTATACTCTCGCGAACAGGCAAGAAATGGGCCACTTTGGAAAGACGACTGATAACGACAAAGATAGCGTTATTTCCTTTCTTGGTCCTGGGAAAACCGGTGATGAAATCCATACCAATTTTATCCCATTTCCATTCAGGAATAGCTAAGGGTTGAAGGGTGCCAGCAGGCCGTTGATGCTCTGCTTTTACGCGACGACAGACGTCGCAATTAGCAACAAATTGAGCAATGTCTCTCTTCATCCTTGTCCACCAGAACCTCTGGCGTAGGTCCTGATACATTTTGGTGCTGCTGGGATCAATGGTGAGAGGAGATTCATGAGCTTCCTTAAGGATCAACTGTCGTAGTTGCCGCTTCTTGGGAACCACTAAGCAGTTTCCGAAGTACACGACACCTTGGTCATTCACGGAGAAACATGTAGCAAATCCGCTAGCAATGTTCTCCTTGATCCGAGATATCCCCTTGTCATACCGCTGAGCGGTTATGATATGATTCGTCAGGGTAGGTTTCGCCGCCAAGGTGGAAAGGAATCCTTGAGGAACAATGTGAAGGTTAAGCATCCCAAATTCCTCATGGAGAAGTGGTTGACTTAGTTGTAACATCAAATTGTTACAATAAGATTTATGACTTAGTGCATCAGCCATGACATTGGCTTTTCCTGGGGTGTAAGTTATCCCTAAGTTGAAATCTGTTATCAACTTGACCCAACGTCTTTGCCTGAGATTCAAATTCGGTTGGGTGAATATATACTTCAGGGTTTGGTGATCGGTGAAGATTTCGCAACGATTACCGAGGAGGTAATGTCGCCAGGTTTTGAGTGCGTGGACTACAGCTGCAAGCTCTAGATCATGAGTAGGATAATTTTCCTCATGCGGGTGCAATTGCTGTGAAGCATAAGCAATTATGTGACGATCTTGCATGAGAATACAACCTAGTCCTTGTCGCGAGGCGTCGCAATAGATAACAAAGTCCTTGGAGAAGTCTGGTGGAACCAGTACGGGAGCAGATGTCACGCGTCCTTTCAGTTCCAGAAAACTGTGCTCGCACTGTGGGGTCCACTCGAAATTTTTATCTTTCTTGAGGAGTTCAGTTAGAGGTTTAGCAACTTTGGAGAAGTTCTCGACAAAGCGGCGACAATAGCTTGCTAAGCCAAGGAAACTCCGAACTTGCTTGACCGATTCAGGTGGAGTCCAATTAAGAACGGCTTGAACTCGCTCGGGATTGACAACAATACCCTTACCAGAGATTACATGGCCTAGATAGGTCACTTCTGGCAACCAAAATTCACATTTAGAAAATTTGGCATAAAGGCGATGCTCTCGAAGTTTCATCAACACAACCTTAGATGCTCGGCATGTTCTTCCTCATTCTTGGAGTAGATGAGTATATCATCGAGGTAAACCATGACGAATTTATCCAAATACTCCATGAAGATTGAGTTCATTAACCGAGAGATAGTGGCTGGGGCATTGGTTAAACCGAAGGACATGACGGTGTACTCGTATTGGCCATAACAAGTAACAAAGGCCGTTTTGGGGATGTCCCCGTTCATGATCTTGATTTGATGGTAGCCCAACCTCAAATCAATCTTAGAGAAGACTGAGGATCCAGCGAGCAGATCATACAGGTCGTTGATCCTGGGGAGCGGATACTTGTTCTTTATTGTGACCAAGTTGACGGGTCGATAATCTACAACCATCTGATCCATACCATCCTTCTTCTTGACGAAGAGGACGGGACAAGCCCATGGATATGAACTAGGACGGATGAAACCCTTTTTCAAGGACTCATTGAGTTGTTTCTTAAGCTTGGCTAGTTCTAGTGGTGCCATCTTATAGGGTCTCCTAGAGATTGGGACAGGTCCTGGAATAAGATCTATCACGAATTCGACATCTCTGTCAGGTGGAACACCTGGCAATTCTTCTGGAAAGACATCCGGAAAGTCACGGACTACCGGAACGTCTTCGAGGTCTGGCAAGGGACTGGCATTAAGAGAATATAGATGTCGGTTAGCTACTCGGGTTAAGACATTGACTATCTCGCCCGATGGATGGGTAAGTTGAATAGTCCTAGAGAAGCAATCAATCTTGGCATGATGGGCTGACATCCAGTCCATACCTAAGATGATATCAATGTCCGAGGACTTGAGGGCTATCAAGGATGCAAGGAAAACAAGTCTGTCGACCTGTTCCCATGGATTACTCTAGAGGTTTGCCATCTAGAACCAGGAGTAGAAATTTCCATCGTGGAAGGCATGTCACAGAATGCGGTGTTATGCAAACGAGCATAGTTTTCAGATATGAATGAATGAGATTTCTCCACTATCAAAAAGAACAGATGCCGGATGGCAATTAACAAGGAGCTTACCGAGAACGACGTTATGATCTTCCTTAGCCTCCTAAGCTGAGACACAGTTCACATGGCCATGTGCAGCGGGCCGGCTTGGCGTAGTACACCTTCCATGTTGGCTTTACACGGCCAACAGCCTTTCCAGACTTGTTGGGGTTGGTCTGGGGACACTCTCGCATGTAGTGCCCCAGTTCTCCACACTTGAAACATGTCACAGAGCTGGTGCATGGAGGAGCATTATTGGTTGGTCCACCATAGGGCTTGGCTGGTGCATACTGCTGAGCTGGACAAGGCGCCTGATAGGATGGCCTCGGTGTGAACCTGGGTGGCAAGGCGGTGTTAGGCACCCAATCCTGGCGCTTCTGAGGACCAGAACCGGATGAGGAACCAGTGTCACGGCCATGCTTGCGTGTCGCTTCGAAATCAGTCTGACCTGTCTCAGCACTGATGGCCTTGTTCACAAGCTTCTGGAAGGAAGTGCATTCGTGCAGACGGAGATCACGGCGAAGCTCGGGGCTAAGTCCCTTGCGGAACCTTGCCTGCTTCTTAGCATCGGTGGAAACTTCCTCAGTTGCATAGCGTGCTAGGTTACCGAACTCCCTGCTGTATGCATCCACAGAGAGTCTACCTTGGCTGAAACTGCAGAACTCCTTACGCTTACGATCCATAAGACCCTCCGGAATGTGATGTTCACAGAAAGCCTCACTGAATTCTACCCAAGTAGTGACATGGCCAGCTGGGCGCATGGCCTCATAATTCTCCCACAAGAGACTGGCGTGGCCTTCAAGATGATAGGCAGCAAAAGTGACCTTATCAGCCTCAGCTACGGGTGCAGAACGTAGCTTGTGGGTAATGCTGCGAAGCCAATCGTCAGCATCGAGAGGCTCGACGGAGTGATGGAAGGTGGGTGGATGTAACTTGATGAAGTCACTGAGCGACACCAGGTTATTCCTCTGGTGCAGAGTTGTGTTCTGTTCGACGCGTTCTAGCAAACGGTTAGTATCCCATTTGTTTCTCTCAGCCTCCAGCATGACCTCAGCCAGAGAAGGAGGATGAGGCAGGTACGTATCCCTAGATCCACTACCTTTGGCCTGCTCCGGGGGAGCAAGGTTGTTGCGGGTGTTAACCATCCTATGAAAACAAGACAATGGTTTAGTCCAGAATGATAAGATTCTGACATAGAAATGCAAATTATAAGGATAAATCGGAATGCAAAATGATCATCCGTATGACATGGTAAATACAGAAACTGCTACATTTATTCCATCGTCATATAAACCATACAAGGTTTAGTACAAGACCAAACGGAGTACAACTGCGATGAAAGGAAGATTACATCTCATTGGAGGCATCCCAAGCTCCTATACATTATTTTTCTACACCTCCGGAAAGTGGTACACACTAAGCCATATCCCACGAGTCACACAGGATGGTGGACGATATAACTGTTACAATACTAGTGGTGCTATCATCAGCTCAGACATTTCCGTAGTAATCTTCATAGAGATTACCCCCATGTCCTAGAAGCTGGACGTGATCATGTGGAAACAGTCGGTCCTGACGTGGAAGGCATCGTGGACTCTGGAGAGATGCAGAGGTAGTTCCAATTAGTAGGCAACTTCTCCTCGTTTAGCGAGAATGTGATAGGGTCCAATGTAGCGAGGAGCCAATTTGCCTTTGATACCGAAACGATGGGTTCCCTTCAGAGGAGTAACCCGAAGGTAAGCCTTCTCGTCAACCTCAAAAGTCATAGCCTTATGTTTTTGGTCATATTGGCTCTTTTGACGAGATGGGGCTGTTTTCAACTTTTCACGAACGATGCGAACTTGCTCTTCTGCTTCCTGGATCATATCCAGGCCAAAGAATTATCTTTCCCTGGTTTCTGACCAGTTAAGAGGCGTTCGACACCTTCGTCCATAGAGAACTTCAAAAGGGGCTTTACCCAAGCTAGATTGATAGCTGTTGTTATAAGCAAATTCGACAAATGGAAGGCATTTCTCCCAATCCATTCCGAACAAGATAACAGAAGCTCGAAGCATGTCTTCTAGAATCTGGTTACCGCGTTCTACTTGACCACTTGATTGAGGGTGAAAGGCGGTGCTAAAGGAAAGACGGGTTCCCATAGCATTTTGGAAACTTTCCCAAAATCGAGAGGTGACGAGACTTCCTAGATCTAAGTTGATTTCCAGTGGAACACCATGGAGGGACACTATTTGGGAGATATACAAGTGTGCTAGCTGGCTAGTGGTTATACTCTCGCGGACAGGCAAGAAATGGGCCACTTTGGAAAGATGATCGATAACGACAAAGATAGCATTATTCCCTTTTTTGGTCCTGGGAAAACCGGTGATGAAATCCATACCAATTTTATCCCATTTCCATTCAAGAATAGCTAAGGGTTGAAGGGTGCCAGCAGGCCGTTGATGCTCTGCTTTTACGCGACGACAGACGTCGCAATTAGCAACAAATTGAGCAATGTCTCTCTTCATCCTTGTCCACCAGAACCTCTGGCGTAGGTCCTGATACATTTTGGTGCTGCTGGGATGAATGGTGAGAGGAGATTCATGAGCTTCCTTAAGGATCAACTGTCGTAGTTGCCGCTTCTTGGGAACCACTAAGCAGTTTCCGAAGTACACGACACCTTGGTCATTCACGGAGAAACATGTAGCAACTCCGCTAGCAATGTTCTCCTTGATCCGAGATATCCCCTTGTCATACTGCTGAGCGGTTATGATATGATTCGTAAGGGTAGGTTTCGCCGCCAAGGTGGAAAGGAATCCTTGAGGAATGATGTGAAGGTTAAGCTTCCGAAATTCCTCATGGAGAAGTGGTTGACTTAGTTGTAACATCAAATTGTTACAATAAGATTTATGACTTAGTGCATCAGCCATGACATTGGCTTTTCCTGGGGTGTAAGTTATCCCTAAGTTGAAATCTGTGATCAACTCGACCCAACGTCTTTGCTTGAGATTCAAATCAGGTTGGGTGAATATATACTTCGGACTTTGGTGATCGTTGAAGATTTCGCAATGATTACCGAGGAGGTAATGTCGCCAGGTTTTGAGTGCATGGACTACAGCTGCAAGCTCTAGATCATGAGTAGGATAATTTTCCTCATGTGGGTGCAATTGCTGTGAAGCATAAGCAATTATGTGACGATCTTGCATGATAATACAACCTAGTCCTTGTCGCGAGGCGTCGCAATAGATAACGAAGTCCTTGGAGAAGTCTGGTGGAACCAGTACGGGAGCAGATGTCACGCGTCCTTTCAGTTCCAGAAAACTATGCTCGCACTGTGGGGTCCACTCGAACTTTTTATCTTTCTTGAGGAGTTCAGTTAGAGGTTTAGCAACTTTGGAGAAGTTCTCGACAAAGCGGCGACAATAGCTTGCTAAGCCAAGGAAACTCCGAACTTGCTTGACCGATTCAGGTGGAGTCCAATTAAGAACAGCTTGAACTCGCTCGGGATTGACAACAATAACCTTACCAGAGATTACATGGCCTAGATAGGTCACTTCTGGCAACCAAAATTCACATTTAGAAAATTTGGCAAAAAGGCGATGCTCTCGAAGTTTCATCAACACAACCTTAGATGCTCGGCATGTTCTTCCTCATTCTTGGAGTAGATGAGTATATCATCGAGGTAAACCATGACGAATTTATCCAAATACTCCATGAAGATTGAGTTCATTAACCAAGAGAAAGTGGCTGGGGCGTTGGTTAAACCGAAGGACATGACGATGTACTCGTATTGGCCATAACGAGTAACAAAGGCCGTTTTGGGGATGTCCCCATTCTTGATCTTGATTTGATGGTAGCCCAACCTCAAATCCATCTTAGAGAAGACTGAGGATCCAGCGAGCAGATCATACAGGTCGTTGATCCTGGGGAGCGGATACTTGTTCTTTATTGTGACCAAGTTGACGGGTCGATAATCTACAACCATCTGATCCATACCATCCTTCTTCTTGACGAAGAGGACAAGACAAGCCCATGGAGACGAACTAGGACGGATGAAACCCTTTTTCAAAGACTCATCGAGTTGTTTCTTAAGCTTGACTAGTTCTAGTGGTGCCATCTTATAGGGTCTCCTAGAGATTGGGACAGTTCCTGGAATAAGATCTATCACGAACTCGACATCTCTATCAGGTGGAACACCTTGCAATTCTTCTGGAAAGACATCCGGAAAGTCACGGACTACCGAAACGTCTTCGAGGTCTGGCAAGGGACTGGCATTAAGAGAATATAGATGTCGCTTAGCTACTCGGGTTAAGACATTGACTATCTCGCCCGATGGATGGGTAAGTTGAACAGTCCTAGAGAAGCAATCAATCTTGGCATGATGGGCTAACATCCAGTCCATACCCAAGATGATATTAATGTCCGAGGACTTGAGGGCTATCAACGACGCAAGGAAAACAAGTCTGTCGACCTGTTCCCACGGCTTACTCTAGAGGTTTGCCATCTAGAACCAGGAGTAGAAATTTCCATCGTGGAAGGCATGTCACAGAATGCGGTGTTATGCAAACGAGCATAGTTTTCGGATATGAATGAATGAGATTCTCCAGTATCGAAAAGAACAGATGCCGGATGGCAATTAACAAGGAGCTTACCAAGAACGACGTTAGGATCTTCCTCAGCCTCCTCAGCTGAGACACAGTTCACATGGCCACGTGCAGCGGGCCGGCTTGGCGTAGTACACCATCCCTGTTGGCTTGCCATGGCCAACAACCTTTCCAGACTTGTTGGGGTTGGTCTGGGGACACTCTCGCATGTGGTGCCCCAGTTCTCCACACTTGAAACATGTCACAGAGCTGGTGCGTGGAGGAGCATTGTTGATTGGTCCACCATAGGGCTTGGCTGGTGCATACTGCTGAGCTGGACGAGGCGCCTGATAGGATGGCCTCGGTGTGAACCTGGGTGGCAAGGCAGTGTTAGGCACCCAAACCTGGCGCTTCTGAGAACCAGAACCGGATGAGGAACCAGTGTCATGGCCATGCTTGCGTGTCGCTTCGAAATTAGTCTGACCTGTCTCAGCACTGATGGCCTTGTTCACAAGCTTCTGGAAGGAAGTGCATTCGTGCAGACGGAGATCACGGCGAAGCTCGGGGCTAAGTCCCTTGCGGAACCTTGCCTGCTTCTTAGCATCGGTGGAAACTTCCTCAGTTGCATAGCGTGCTAGGTTACCGAACTCCCTGTTGTATGCATCCACAGAGAGTCTACCTTGGCTGAAACTGCAGAACTCCTTACGCTTACGATCAATAAGACCCTCCGGAATGTGATGTTCACATAAAGCCTCACTGAATTCTGCCCAAGTAGTGACATGGCCAGCTGGGCGCATGGCCTCATAATTCTCCTACAAGAGACTGGCGTGGCCTTCAAGATGATAGGCAGCAAAAGTGACCTTATCAGCCTCAGCTACGAGTGCAGAACGTAGCTTGTGGGTAATGCTGCGAAGCCAATCGTCAGCATCGAGAGGCTCGACGGAGTGATGGAAGGTGGGTGGATGTAACTTGATGAAGTCACTGAGCGACACCAAGTTATTCCTCTGGTGCAGAGTTGTGTTCTGTTCGACGCGTTCCAGCAAACGGTTAGTCTCCCATTTGTTTCTCTCAGCCTCCAGCATGACCTCAGCCAGAGAAGGAGGATGAGGCAGGTTCGTATCCCTAGATCCACTGCCTTTGTCCTGCTCCGGGGGAGCAGGGTTGTTGCGGGTGTTAACCATCCTAGGAAAACAAGACAATGGTTTAGTCCAGAATGATAAGATTCTGACATAGAAATGCAAATTATAAGGATAAATCGGAATGCAAAATGATCATCCGTACGACATGGTAAATACAGAAACTGCTACATTTATTCCATCGTCATATAAACCATACAAGGTTTCGTACAAGACCAAACGGAGTACAACTGCGGTGAAAGGAAGATTACATCTGATTGGAGGCATCCCAAGCTCCTATACATTATTTTTCTACACCTCCGGAAAGTGGTACACACTAAGCCATATCCCACGAGTCACGCAGGACGGTGGACGATATAACTATTACAATACTAGTGGTGCTATCATCAGCTCAGACATTTCTGTAGTAATCTTCATAGAGATTACCCCCATGTCCTGGAAGCTGGACGTGATCATGTGGAAACAGTCGGTCCTATGGAGCCTGCGGTCCATAAGGACTCGGATGTGGCCTGGGTCCAACAAACGGCGGCAGAAGAGGTCCACTGGGAGGAGTGATGCCCCCTACATCACGCCAATCCATACAATCCGGCAGACTAGACCGCACGGGTTACAGATCCCGCATATCCATATACACTGCCTGCACAGCAGGTGCAAACCGGGTCAAGGTGGCCCAGTGATCAGACCGGGAGTTGAAAAGCTCCAATCGCAAGGCACGATTTTCACGGTCCTTATCCTCAAGCATCTGTGCGGTAGTGCGGAGCAGCGAATCCTCATGAGAAGAGTCGGTGTAAATAGTTGGGAAGTAACCTTCTGCCCCAGGGAGTGACGCTGGCATATAGCGGAAGTCAGTGTTCCAAAGCAAGGAAGTTCTAGCCTGCATAATAGTCATCATCGAATAAGCAGCGTCCTGCACGGACATCTCGATGGTAACCCCAACTCCATATGTTCAATGGAGGGGTTCAGTGGATCCAGGATAGGAAGGGAATATCCTGACGGTGCAGAGGTCTTGGCTTTGATTGAAGTCTCTATACTGCTCCTCAACGGTGTACTCGGGATACCATCGGTAACCAGCCTCGATCATTACGCGGACCAACATAGCGGTATGGCCAGGTACATCGAGGCATCGAGTCAGACGAACAACTTGATTCTGGGTGCGGGAGGCCATCTGAAACACTATGTAATGCAAAGGCATTAGAACTTCTAGCAGAAATTGGACAGTATAACGGCTGTAAATGCTCAAAAAAGATTTTGAGACACTTAGCAAAGGATTGCGTAGACACTCAACAACATCATATCAAGGTTCTAGGTCCAACTTATCAACATAATGGGGTAGTAGAACTGAACTAGGCCTGTATCCATCAAACCTATAAGGTACTACTGAATAGTAACACGTGAACCTGATAGAGAGAAGAGATCCTAATCCTTAACCCCCGGTGGAAAGAATGGACCGACTCAGATCAGAATGCCATGAGGTAAAGGAGTAAAAAGAGCCTTACGCTCCATCCCACAATCAATTCCCCTACATATAACTAAAGTATTTCTAGACTCAACATCGACCAGTTTGGCTTGGAGAACCTACAGGCAGCCTGGCTCTGATGCCAATGCTGTTAGGACCCCGACTCAATGCCACATCGATCTAGCATGTAACACCTCATATCACTTTGCGGCCTCACGCATGGTATTCCCACGGGTGTCGCCTTACCTTGCCCGGGACCGTTTGCGCCTTTTGGCACATGTATATGATAGTGTCGCTAGCATCCATATGATAAGGAGCCCGGGCTGACATGGCTAGTCGTGAATGCAAAGTGGCACTAACTTATAGGGACAGGCATACATGACCCAGCAACGAACGTGTCGGTCATCAGTGAGTGAATCCAGGCTGTAGCACTGGGCTAGCAGGACTCCGATAAACCGGGCTGTAGCGGGCTAACAGGACTCTGGTATTCATCGCATGACATTTCCCCGAAGGGACAGACACAAGAACGAAGAAGGACACATGTCGGCCAGCCTAAGTGTTCCGGAGTAGTAGCAAGCTACCATGGCTCAGTGGAAGCACTAGGAGACATTTCCCAGTAAGAGAGGCTACCAAGGATAAACAACTAGATAGTCAGATCCCACACATACCAAGCATTTCAATCATACACACAATATGATCGATATGTGCAAATACAACAAGGCATCACAACATGACTCTACAACTCAAGTACTTTATTTAAAGGCTCAAAGGGCCATACATATCATACACACAAGTACGGGTCACATGACCCAGCATTCAAGTCATACAAACATACAAGCCAACAGCGGAAGTAACTTGTCTGAGTACAGACAACTAGGAAATAAAAGAGGCTTGGGAAAGCATGACTATACTACACGGTCCATCGTGAGCTCAGGATCACCACATGGGCTTCAGCCTACTCGTCGACATCGATGTCTATGAAGAACCCATCAGAAGGGGTTGCAGCGTCTTCTGTAAAACGTAAATTAAACAACATGAGTACAAAGGTACTCAGCAAGACTTACATCAGATCCTACATACATGCACATTATCAAGAAGGGTTGGTGGGGTTATTGTAGCAAGCCAGCTTTGACTCTTGGCTAAGCTATCTTACGAGACTCCAACTTGAAATTGTTTTGCGCACTCGAGTCCACTACACACCACCTCAATACACTACCGAGGATCCACCTCCGTCATCCTACGGAAGAGCCATCCTCGGCACTCACGCTTATCTTGAGTCTTTTAATAGTATCCATTTACTTGTCTATGAACTGTATAGGCAACCAAGTAGTCCTTTACCGCAGACGCGGCTATTCGAATAGATGACGTTAACCCTGTAGGGGTGTACTTCTTCATACATGTTTCCACCACTTAGCGTCTGCACACGACATGTGCTCGGCAGACTTCAAGCGAAAGCCGACGTGGGTGTAGACCACGACCTACCTAAACACCTAAGTCTCTAGTCCAGGTTTATCGCCTATTCAAGTTCCATCCGTAGGGAGTCCGGCCGAGGTTTCCACATACGGCCCCGAAAGATGTGTACAGGGTTCCGAGACACCTAACGGGTGCCCGGCCTACCCGGCCACGTACCTACCGCATCACAGCCCACCCCATTGGTCAGCGCTACCTAGGGCCTCCAGTAAGCTACAAACAGCAGAAACTACTTGCAACTCCTGGACAGAGGACTAGGGTGCATAAGAAGTCGAGCGAGTCAATTAAGGATCCCAATGTATGGTAGTAGCTGATTCTTAAATCACATATACAGATCTCGGTTCTTAAAGACGGTTCCAATGAAACAACCAACCATGTACTCCTACATGGCCTCTCATTGATACCTTTACAAAATCGTGTTCAACACATCACTCTCATCACCGACATGATCATTTCACTCTAGCCCATCACCCAGATGAACCAGACCTGACACGACTCTTAGCATAGCAGGCATAGCAAGGTAGGAACACATACACATGGCTCAATCAACTCCTACACATGCTAGTGGGTTTCATCTAGTTACTGTGGCAATGATAGGTCATGTAGAGGAAATGGGTTCAACTACTATAGCACACAGCAGTTTGAATCGCGTTGTCTTAATGCAGTAAAAGAGAGCAGAGGCGAGATCATGGGATTGTATCGATATGATCAAATGGTTGGTTGCTTGCCTTGCGGGTCCGTGGACTGGTATTGCTCCTCGTTAGGGTATTCACGATACTCCTCGGGGGCAGAACCTGCCGCAGAGAGCACCGATATACAAACATCACCAAACAATATGCAACCATATGATGCATGCATGAGACATCGTAAAATGATTGTATTTGGCTAATGCAACTAAGACCAGATGGGTTTGACCAATTTTGAATCAAAGATTCAAGTTTCAAGCTCATACATGGCCCTTAATAGTTCTTTATCTTGTTCTACACTAAACAGCAGGTTAACTTGTTTAAACATGCATGAAACCAGTACAGATGGATAGATTGGATTTTTCTGATCATTTTTCATATATAACACTTTGCATTTGGAGCTACAGATTAATTTCTTTGAATTTTTGAATTTTGAAATATTTTCTGGAATTTCCTGTATAAGAATATTTCCAGTAATTGAATTATTGTGTCAGCTTTGCGTCAGGGTGACATCAGCAGTCAACAGGGACGGTCCAGGTCAAACCTGACCAGTGGGTCCCGCGTGTCAGTGTCATTAGTCTAACTAATTAAATTAGTACTGACACTAGATTAGTTAGCAGGGCTGGGCCCCACCTGTCATTGACCCAGGGGGGTTAAACTGGGCCCACCCGAGGTCAAATTGGGTCAGCGGGGTCAAACTCGCCGGCGTTTAGCCGCCGGTGAGGCTGAACGCGGCGGGGCAGTGCGGGTTTTGTGCTCGGGCGACCAAAAAGACGATGGAGCACGTCTACATGATGCGGGGAGTGAGCCGCGTCCAGTGGTGGTGGAGGTTGGGCTCAGGGTCACCGGAAACGGCGCCGGCGACGACCTTGGCGGCTGCCGGAGCTCGGGTGAGCTCGGGCTCGTCGCTAGGAGGCATGGCAAGGAGCGTGGAGTGGTGCGGTGAGCTCCTGGGGGTGAAGTAAGGCTAACGGGCAGGGTGGCGTGGCCGTTGCAAGGACGGAGTCACGTCGGCGACGAGCTCGGTGGCGGCGCGTGCGGGTGAGCTTCGTGCAGTCGCTGCGGGGCTCGAGGGAGAGAACGGAGAGGATGGGGAGGGGCAGAAGCTCACGGCGAAGACGATGAGCTGGGCGGCGCGGTCGGGGATGAACTGTTGCGACGGTGACGGCGAAGGGGATCTCCGGCGGTGGCGGAGTCGGGCGAGGTCGATGCGGTGGCTTCGGGGGCACGCGAGTGCTCGAGCTCGGCCTGCTCGATGGAGAAGACGACGGCGGAGCTGCTGGACACGGTCAGACGGCGCAGGGACGGTGGTGGCTACATCTACGACAGTGAGGTGGCAGCGGCTTTGTCGGCCATGGCGGAGGGGAGCGAGGGAGAGGCGACGGGGGCGAATGGACGTGTCCAAGGGGTCGAGGGCGCGACGTGGAGGTCGTCCGGCGGCGAAACGGCAAGCAGGTGGTGTCGTGGGGAGCTCACGCTCGTCGGCGTCACCTCCCTGCCTGCCTCGCGAGGACGAAGCAGCTGGCTGGCGCGGGCCAGCACAGTGCTGGGCTGCCAGGTAAGCCGAGGCGTGGGTTTGGCCAGGTAAGTGGGGTTTTCCTTTTATTTCTTTTTTGTTTTATTTCTGTAAGTTTGTTGCTTTTCTAAAAATACTAAGGATTCTTCAAAAATAACCAAACTGCACTGGCCACTGTTTGGAATATATCCAACATGGAACATTTTAGTTTGGGATTATTTGAGCATTTGAAATATTTTATATTACTTAAATGCCCAAACTCAAATAACTAATGATTTAATCCAGTGACCTTCGGATGACCTAGAAATTTGTGCATCACTTTTGGCAGTGGTTTAAGACCAAGGCAAAGGTGATGAACATTTTAGAAGGGCCTTTTAGGTTCATTGAAAATATTTTTAGTAAACCCTAGTTGGTTTCAGGGGGGTGTTGGGGGTTCAGTCATCCCCATTTCAAGTTTCTAACGAATGATAAACATCATGCAAGCACTCTAGTGCATGAACTAGCTAGGGTGTGACAACTACATGTAGTACATAAGTACTCCAGCTGATGATTGATGCCCGGTACGAAATGTGTCACAACCGATGTATGAAAAATCGATGGTGCGGGAGTACGGATCGGAGCACATCAGCGAAGCAGGCAAACCGCGTCCAATCGGGAGTGTCTGTGGAAGAAAGTTGATGGTCGCCGCAGTTCAGCTGGCCTGCATGTCATGCACACAAAGGAAGAGGAGCGGTGGGGCAGAGAGGGATGAGGGGCACGTCGGGGAGATGAGGATCCCCTGACGCGAACAATCCTACCATTCTGTCACAGACATGTGGGACCCATAAGCGAGGGTCCCACCTGTCAGCGAAGGAAAGGCAGGGCAAGGCAGTGATGGCCACGTCAGAGGATCCATGTCCACGTCGGGGGACGTCGTGCCGTGGGTTGGAGCGGCGTCGTGGGAATCACGTGTGGGTGTGGGCGTGTGGCAGTGGTAGAAACAAGAAATGTGATGGTCGTCGTGGTTCAACTTCCATGGACAAGCTGTCATGTCTGCTGACACATGTATATCAAAACTAGAGTGTTTATATTTCAAGCACGTGAACAAGTATTATTCTACTACTTTGGATCCATTGCAACGCACGGGCCAGCACATTGGTAGTAGTAGTGTCCATCCTATCTCTAGAGGCCTTCCCTCGTTCATCCTTTTCTCTCACAAGATTAACTACTCATACAAATGCATCTCCATGTTCCATGGAACGCACAAGGATGTTTCCTTGGGGGTCTCTCCAGCGCGGTGTGGCCGTAGTTGCAAGTTGACTCCCCTTGAGATGCCGACGTTGAGGGGCACTCGGATTTCCTCCGATGAGCAGGAAAGATGAGTTTGATCACATAGTAAATGCATTCTAAAGACTACTTCCGTGTCCATTTCCTAATTCTCCCCCTGCCCACTGTTTCAGAGGCTAGGCTCGGTGCGAGTGGAGATTGGCTTGCATATGTACGAGAGGGTACCAACATCAATTTGCACAACATTTACAACGGTGACACCGTTCCCGTAGAACCTTTTTCCAACATTGGGATCAGCCATGCTACGGGCCACCGCATGAATTGGTATGATGGAACCACGGTGAGATTGAATAAGATAGCACGAACCTTGCACATGGCAGTCAAAGGCAGACCATGCTGTCTGCGGCCGATTTGTTGCCGTACGAGTACGAAGATGCTGTGCTCCTTTCTAACCGCATCTTCACGGTGACAAACCAGAGGTCTTATTTTGTATGGGACACATCATACGATATACTCCCTCTCTCCCAGTTTATTAGTTTTGATCTTTTCGTTTTATACGTTTCAAATTCAAATTTAGAGCTCCCCATCAAACGTTGAGATTACAATGTCCATTAAATCGTTGCGTGCATGTATAGTAAAGAAACAAATCTCGAGTTTGGCACGAGTTCGTGCAACGGTAGCACCACAAGCCATGGCGCAGGAGTTACATTTTCGTCTCAGGGCCGTCGGGACTGAGCGTCAGTGCCTTACTACACCTACCTTTGAGTCAATAACATGTGGACCCAATAGGTGACCGGTCCACATGTAATGCTCCCGAAGGGAGAGGGGCAGTGGGGCCAAGAGGGGTGAGCCGCAGGTCGGGGGACGTGTGGTGTCATGGGTTCGATCGGCGTCATGGGAATCGCGTGTGGCTGTGGTAGAAACTTGATGCTCGCTGCATTTTAGGTGGCCCACATGTCATGCACACAAAGGCAGAGGGGCGGTGCGGCCGAGAGGGGTAAGGCGCATGTCGGGGGACTTGGTGTCATGGGTTGGAGAGGCATCGTGGGAATCATGAAATGAAACGTGATGGTCATTGTAGTTGAACTTCCATCGACAAGTTGTCATGTCTACGGACACATTCACTGCATACCGATCACTGGAAGGAGTAGCAGAGAAAGCTATATATGAGGATAAATATTTCCTTATAGTCAAGCGGACCCACGCTACTACTATGTGCCAAAGACATGCACACCATCGAAATAGTCCATCTATATCAATATACACCGAGAGGGAATTGTTTTTTTACAAGAGAGGAAATAGTTCATCCATCCATAATGCCCTCCTAATGGTGCAGGCTTTTCTTCTTATTCTTCTTCTTCTTCTTCTTCTTCTTCTTCTTCTTCTTCTCATTTTCTGTGGGAGATGGCTTCGCAACAAGCTCTTTGGACCATGCAGCTATCTCGAAACTCACACGGGCATCGAGGGCAGCATATTTTATCCGCTTGTACGTCAAGGGATAATTCTCCCATCCAGACGACCTTAATGCCACCGTCTCGTCACCTTTATGAAGATTTGTACCGAGCACAAAATTTGCTACGTCGAATAGGGATGGTGTCTGTTTATCACAATCTTCTACAGGAATTTTGATTCTGGTTTGTAGGTTAGCGATGCTTTTCAAATCAAGGTTGTACGGCTCCAGCTTCTGTTTGTCCCCTTCGATGGCTGCCCCACAGAAGCATACGTCCTCCCAAGACAAGAAATCGTGAAGCTCACCTGGTATGGAGGGCGAGTGTATGATGTGGTACACCAAAACATCATCTTCGAGGCACAACTGAAGGACGGTGGCGCGTTGGATCTTCCCAGGGGCACGCTCCGTGTACTCTGCGTCGAGACCGATGACCCTCGTCACTACCTTTTCGAGGGAGTTGGATACATTGTTGATCCACTGCCGAACAACCCTTGGGTGGACAGCGACGGTGGCAACTATGCTCATCGAGCCTTCGACGAGGACATGTTGGACGCTAAAAATCTGCATCTCGATCTCTTTCGTCATTGGGAACCGCTGGAACGAAGGGCTATGGTTTGGAGAATTAGGATTAGATGGCTAGTCTAAATGATGTAGTAGTTGATTATTTAAAGATGTTAAAACAATGTGAACGCAGTGGGGTTTGGATGCAAATGAAGATGAAGGTGAGGTGAAGAAGCCGAGGAAAATCGGTTCCTGATGGAGAAGTAAATGGGAGAAGTGGCATGCAGGCAGTTGATTAGACGGCTAGGTAGACTAAACGAAAAGGCTATGCGGGTAGACTGATGAGTCGTACATGTTCGTGTACGTGCCCATCCTTCCTGATAGGTGGGACCTATGCAAACAGATAAAAAAATGTGTCGTAGCTTTTTTTTGAGCGCGTGAGTGGGAGACACAACATTCTCTGGTTAAGGAATACTCCCTCCGTTTAGGTGAGTATAAGTCACCTTATGAAAATCAGGTTTTCCCAAAACCTTTAGGCGTGGAGCACTAACTTCCTGCTTGATCCCCTCCCAGCCTCGTTAGCCAGCGTTCTCTTCCTCTGCTGCCGTGTTCTACCTTTCCATTTTTCCTCTTCTCAAGTGTGTAACGATCTGCATGTCGTCCTTGATGCACCAGAACGACCACTGCATGCATCACGGCAGGGTGTTGATTGGGCATGCACGAGAATTTGGTTCTGCTTGCAATATGGATGATACCTCAACAATGAAGTGAACAAGCATGCTAGACGGGAGACCTATTTCTGCTATACAATACTGGAGCACTCATGTTCCTACTAGTAGTAGTAGTAGTAGTAGTAGTAGTAGTAGTAGTACAACTGTGGTACACTTGATGGTCAAAATACTATTCATCCGGTCCTCAAAGTGAAGTGACAACACCCTGCGCCTGACACTAGTCCAGGCGAGGCGGCGTGTTTGGGTTACCAAAGTCAGCCTCACCCTGTGCACTGTGCAGTCTGTCACCGCCGATGTACAACACATTGGTGCCTCGCCTCGTCTCGCTCTCCACTCCCATAGCACCACTCCATCTCCATCTCCTTCTCCGTCTCCGTCTCCATCTCACTGTGCCCCCATGTACCGTCGCCTCACTCGCCTCCCCCAGTACCACTATTCCCTCGCTAGCCGCTCCAGCACCGACAGCCTTCTCCCCCGTAAATCAAGCCCCCCAAAACCCCAACCTTCCAAACTCCACCATGGCCGAACGCGAACCGCGCAGCATCCATATAAGCCGTGATTGGAGCAATCTCCCCAGTGACATCCTCGACCTCTGTTGTTCGTGTATGGATATGTTGAGCGCCCTGTGGTTGGCTGCATGCTCGAGGGACATGCACACGGCCATCGTCGAAGCAAGGCCTAAGATTTTCAGGACACCCTGCTTGCTGCTATCTGGTCTTGCGAGATTGGCTCACCATGATATGGAGGCATACATGATGCCCCTCGACTTCAATCCGATCTCCATTAGGTGAAACTTCTTTGCAGGTATGTAGTGGGTCGCCGTACATCATTTCCCTCGACATCGATCCCATCACCATCGCCCGAAACTTCTTGGCAGGTATGTACTGGGTCGGCATGAACTCCCACTGGATGGCTGCCTTCAGAGAAGACGGTAAAAAGTTGGTGCTCGTGAACTTCCAGACCTCCCATGAGATTATCCTTCCTCCGTTGGATTATATAGAGTATTACCATCGCAGTCCAAGTCATCTAGATTACCACGTAATTTGGACGGACCTTGTTTTGCAGAAGATTGTAATCTGCCAAGTGCCCACACGACATGCGAATTACATAGACTTCAAGCTAATTGCCTTGTTTGACCGCGGACTCACCTATCTTTACGCCGGTGCCTTCTTTAGCTGGAGACAACTCAGCTCGCAGTGGATCATCGTCAAAGCTGATACACACTTCTGTGATGCTATTCAACACAATGGCATCATCTACGCGATCGACAAAGCAGATGGCACCACGCATTGCTGGAACGGCGCGTGTAAGTTGTTTCCATCTCATGTTAATGATGACGCCATGACACTGTTTAAACTTTTTGTGATGATTGGCATATCCCTGTTTGAGCAGAATTTGAGTAGAACTATGGCAATGTATTAGAGACGCCGTAAATCAGTTATATTTGGAATGAGTTAATTCATGCGATTGTGACCATGTCATTACAGCCAATTTGTACCCTGAATAATCAAACGGTTAGGAATATACGGATATTATCCTTATTTTACAGTAATCTATATACTACTACTAAATATGAGTGTGTATCAATGGCCATGTTAGTTTCCTCATTTTCATGATGTGGAAACATGCACCATACTGTTGGTTTCATCTAACCATACATTAGGGAAGTAAATGTGCATATGGAGAACTCTATATTTGGAAGTAGTGAAATCCTGCAATGCTTACCATGTGTACATACCTATATTCGCCCTTCAGCAATCAATGGCTAGAATAATATCCTCACAAAAAATTTGCCCACAGAACACGAGTATATAACAATGCATGGTCTGTTAGTTACCTTGAAGAATTTGTTTGTGAGGACAGAACATGATTACATAACATGCATGACATGGTAGTTTCCTGTGAAGAATCGATTGCGAGATAACATGAGTATAACCATGCATGGCACTTCTATATTTTCGAACCCAGTATACATTTCCCTGTATTTTCCTCTCAATTCCAATAGGGACATATCAATGTTGTTTCTTGCATTATCCTACTCATACTCTGAACAATGCTGATCTTACATTAACAATGCCTGTCCTTTTTTATATGATGTAGTGTCCCCACAGTTACTGCCGTTTGTAATCACACCACCTTTGCCAAAAACAGGGAAGCACAACTAGTTCCTTGCTCGATCAGACGACGGCAAAAGACTGATGATCATTCGGACACATGAGCCAGAAAAGTTATATTGCAAAAACCCCATTGTATACAAGCACCGTGTAATACATGAGTATCCGGACAGTGGCTGTTACGTCTATGAGCAGGATACCAGCTTGTTGGGGCCTTTAGGACTTTTTAGTTGGAGGCAGGTAAACAGCCTTGGTTCACACTCTCTGTTTCTCGGACTCAATTATCCGATTAACTAGGAGATCACCATTGGCAAGGACCTTGATGGCAGAGAGGCTTTGTTTGTTATGGAAAATTGTGTCTACACGGCGAGCCCTAGGAGTTCGGGAGCAAACTCCCCTGATTGTCAACGATACAATCTGCAGCCAAAGAAGGTGAGAATGACAAAGGCATCTGGATTAACTTTGATCCTTGGATGTCTCAATTACGACAGGCAGTGATGTGGTTCAAGCCTTCAGGTTGATAGGTAATTGGGCTGTTGCATCAAAAGGGTGGAGTACTGGTGTCTCCGGATCACTGGTCGCTGAAGTGGGGCTGCAAATTATGATGGTGTTGGATCATCTCTTCGAATGACTTTGTTGTCTTTGTTGCTGGTTCTGGATGGGTAGTTCTTTCTTTTGTTATGCATATTCCTTGTCATTTGGTCATCCTCGTCTATGTAACTCTTACTATGTAATAGTTGCTTCTGTTTAGAATGTCATTCTCGTCTGGATCACGAGAGCCTGAGCGCTGCAGATGGGTGCATTTTGGTGGTGTAGCAAGACTTCTTATGAACTATCATGTCTTGCTGTTTATGTCAGTAGTAGTCACTAGTCAGTGTTTGAATGTTGTATATATCATTGTTTCCAACTGTTTATTGTCTCGAACTACTGGTGGGCTAAATGAGGGCATCACCATTCTCCAGTGTTCAGAGTATATCTCCTTTTTCAAGTTATATAATTTGAGCTCAGTGCCCTTTCGATGATGTACACTTGTTTGGGCCAGTGAGGTGTCGTTGAATATGGGCCGAGTAGTAACGCAATGCCAAACAAGTCAATTATGACTCTCAGGCCAAGCTCTCAAAAGATCCTGGAAAAAAAGGCCGGGCTCCCCAAAAAAGAAAGAATAAGGACTCTTAGGCCGACATGTGGGTGCCACCGGTGTTTTCGTGCGCTTGCGCGCCGAGAGCATATTGGCGCGTGCTCGAAATTCATGCTACCTTTTCATCCCCAGTCTCCCGCCCCTCCCCCACCTCTGGAATCTTGATTCCTACTCTAGTTCCCCCAAATCCCCCTCCTGTACTCCCTGTACTCAAGCGCACTATCGTGTCGCCGGTCAACGCGGATCTCCGAGCCGGAGATCCTGAGGTCCGTCCTGCCTTCGATCGCTGCGTGCTGTCGCTCAACAGTGGCATGGCGGCGCTTGACGACAAGTTTGCTGGCAAAGTGCTGACGGTAACCATCAACAGTGACCGGCCTCCCGTCTCACCGGATGATCTTGTCAAAGCTCTTGGCATTGCGCACGGCATCCAAATAAGTGACTTCCTTGTCGAAGTCTGTCCGCCACCGGCTGATTTCTTCGTCAGGTTCCGGACAACTTTCGACTGGAGTCGTGTGTTCGAATCTTCCCGGCGTTTGTTCTGCGATGGCGCGCTGGTGAGCTTTGATTGGTGGCACCCAGGATGGGGCTCGGTGCCCTCTGAGCTTGAGTTTTTAACAAAGCTTACCTTCCACGACATGCCTCGGCATGCTTGGAACAGCGAGTCCATGAACAAGCTTATCAACGACCTTGGAGGTGAGCTTGTAAGTATGTTTGTTCCTCCAGACAGCTGGGCTCTGATGGTTATGGCATGGATGAAGAAGCCCTCCACCATACCGAAGGTGATTGGTGTTGAGATACCGGTGCAGGAACCGGGGTTGTACTATTCGTCGCCACCAAGGCTACCGCGGACCACGTTAGGGATGTACCTGTATCGAGTGTTCGTGCATGTCGAAGAAGTGGTCAATCCATCCATCGAAGTCCTGCCGCCGCCGCTGGTGCCAGGGTCCGTCGACGACGTCCATTACAGGAGTCAACGTCAGACTTTCCCCATGTTGCTCGGAACGATGGATGGCACAGGGCCTACTCCATCGCGCGGCGGAGGCCACTGCTTCTTTGGGAAAAGAGGCAGGGCTGGCTGCCTGGATGTGCTCTAATTTGAGGTAACAACTGAATCTTGTTAGATACTAGTTAAATTCGAGCTATGGGTGTGAAGCACTGATATGCCAGTACATTTGATTGTGACCTGTTCTAATTTTGTACCTAAACTTTTTTTAGAAAGGGTTGTACGTCAACTTAATGTGCTAGCAGAACTTACTATGTTGTCTGCCTATTTTCTTAGCACAACATTTAAGATATTTCCCCGTCATTGATAAAGATGATGAACCGTTATGTACGACTTCGTTGGTTTCAACATAGCCCTACCCGTAGCGATCCACTGCTTCCATCCTGATTGTGCCGCCTGCGTGAAATTTTTGTATGCAAGTTCAGTGTGCTATGATGTTCTATATGATTGTGTCAACTATATAAGTTTTTACTGAGCATCAACAATGCATATGGCTGAAAGATGAATTTACGAGCATCGATCGATGGGTCTCTCTCTCTCTATCACACACACGCACACACACACGCGCGCGCACACGCACAAGTGGGACCCGTTGAATTATTTATTTGCTCGTGACAGCTTTTAATTAGGTTCCACTGTAATCTAACTTTTTTCTTAAGTTATTAATTGAGCTCAGTGACTTCAAAAAGTTGTACAGAAGCCTTGTTAGGGCCTTTCCGACGTCGCTGAATATGGGCTGAGTAGCCATGTTAGGTTGTACTATACTACACAGGCCTTTTTTCAACAATAGCAATGCAACTGGGCCGACGGTTGTACACAATATCCGGGTCAACTTGTTATTCTCCGCCCCGCTGGGCTGCAAACTTTCCTAGGAGGTATGCATTAGGCTTAACAAGAAAATGGACTTTAAGAAATGATAAATGGGATGTAATTATAATAATTGGGCAGTAACTATGCACCAAAAGCGTAATTAGTTTAAAAAATATATTATATTTGGAATTTGAAAATTTTAATTTCATTACTTGTTGCGCGCGCAATATTACGTTGGATTTTAACGTAATACAACTTTATTTTGAAATTATATTTAACCTGACTAGAAATTTCGGATAAAAATATTTCGGATCCCATCCAAATGTGGGAATTTTTTTTGAATTCTGTTTTGAGCGGTCGTTTGAAATTATTAATCATTGTCCTAGCTAGAAGTTGGGTTGTACATTTAACAAACTGTAAATGGGTTGTATTAAATTCCATTAGAATTAAAAAATGGGTTGTACATTCGTACAAATCGCAAATGGGCTATATGTTCTCTGCCAAATCCGAGCTGTGGGCCTACTAAGTTGGCGCGTACCAAGGGCTTTGTCAACTTAGTCAATATAAACGATTCTAGCTGCAGTGATCGTACGATGTCCATCCAACGGCCGTAGTGCTTCTTCAACCTCTGGTCTTCTTGCTCCAACCGCCCAAAGCAGCGTCGGTCGTGCCGCGTGCTCCTGCCTCCTATGGACGGCTGTGATGCCGCGGAGGCCTCACCGCTCCGTACTACTCCCACCGCTGGCCAGGCCATCCCTCTATTCACCCACACCCCTTGTTATTCTACGGCAACGGTAGCCTCACACCGCAGCCAAACCAGTGAACCCTCGTACTCCTCTCTGCACGGGCTTCCACTGCTGCGTCTTCACCGGCTCCACGTCGTCCCCTTCCTAGGCCTCACAGTCGTCCACAGCCCTGGTGGTCTCGAAGCGGCGTGGTCAACATGGTCAATGACCGACTTCCATCGGAAGAGTACTGTACGTGGAGAGGCTGACAGCTGAGTCCAGGCGGCCGCAAGGAAGTGCCTCCTTATTACGCGCAAAATAATTATTCCTCCACCTGACAGCAGGGACCCACAGGATGGGCCCCCTTATTTCACGAAAAAATGTTTCCCCCCAACTGCTGGGACCCACCGGACGGGCCACCGTATTTCGCAAAAAAATGTTCCCCCCGCTGTCAGCTCAGACCCATCGGAAGTGCCTCCTTATTATGCACAAAAAAATGAATACTTCCCCTGCTAGCTGGGACCCACCATGGTGGGAGGCTGACTTGTGGGCCTACTAAGTTGACTGGGACAGGGGCCTTTGTAAACTTTAGTCAATATGAACGATTCTAGCTCTAGTGACCGTACGATGTCCATCCAACGGCTGTAGTGCTTCTTCAACCTCTGGTCTTCTTGCTCCTGCCACCCAAAGCAGCACCGGTCGTGCCGCATGCTCCTGCCTCCCATGGCCGGCTGTGTTGCAATGGAGGCCTCACCGCCCCCTACTATTCCCACCGCTGGCCAGGCCCTGCGGTGACGGCAGCCTCACACCGCAGCTGAACCAGTGAACCCTCGTACTCCTCTCCGCGCGGGCTTCCACTGCCGCGTCTTCCCCGGCTCCGAGTCGTCCCCTTCCTAGGCCTCGCCGTCGTCCACCGCCGTGGTTCTCTCGGCATGGCATGGTCAACATGGTCAATGAACGACTTCCATCGGACATGGACTGTACGTGGAGAGGCTGACAGCTAGGTCCACGGCCGCGGCAAGGAAGTGCCTCCTTATTACGCAGAAAGTAATGATTCCTCCACCTGACAGCAGGGACCCACCGGACGGGCCATCATATTTCGCAAAAAAACATTTACCCCTGACTGCTGGGACCCACCAGCTACACCTTCGCACTCAAGGAAGCGAGTCCGGGCAAAAAAAACAAAATGATTCGCCCCACTGACTTCTGGGACCCACCAGCTACATCTTCGCATGCAAGGAAGTGCGTCCGGGCAAAAAAAAACGATTCGCCCCCCTGACTGCTGGAACCCACCAGCTACATCTTCGTAGGCAAGGAAGTGCCTGACAGTCGGGACCCACCTGGTCGAAGCGTATGTAGCGTTGTCATTCTGGTTGTGAACGTGTACGTACATACTGGTCGTTGTAGAGGTGCGCACGTAGCATGTACACGTACGTACAGCGGCCAGGTTGCAAGAAAGAAAATACGGTCACGTACGTACATATGGACAGGGTCTCGAACGCCTACTCACGCATACGTACGGCCAGGGCTCGTGTACATGGTTGGGTCAGAACGGAGAAATAGCGTCGTCGTCGTGTTCATGGGGAGCCAACCGGCTGGGTCGGAACAGAATGCGTCGTCATGTTCATCGGGAGGGCTTGGACGGAATAGGTGATGGAAACGAGGCTTGGCATACCGCAGAACGGAGGAAACGGCCTTGTGTTCGACCGGCCATGTTCGAAACGGGATCCTATTCATCGGGAGGGATGTGGCGTACCGCAAAACGGAGGAAACGGACCTCCTACAGTCGAAATGGGGGTCCTGTTGATCAGGATGGGTGTGGCGTACCGCAAAACGGAGGAAACGGACCTCCTACGGTCGAAACGGGGGTCCTGTTGATCGGGAGGGGTGGGGCGTACCGCAAAACGGACGAAACGGACTTGTGTTGGAGCGCTATGGTCCAAACGGGGGTCCTGTTCATCGGGAGGGGTGTGGCGTACCGCAAAACGGGACTCCACAGGATACTATTCATCTCCACCGTCGACCTCCTCCAGCCTCCACGGGCTAGCATCGACCTCCTCCAGCCTCCACGGGCTCCTGTACCGCGCGCTACTCCGCCGGCTACTGTTCAACCACCCCTCCACGGGCACCCCTCCATCGTCTATTGTTCATCCAGCCCTCCACACCACGGGGTCCTGTTCATCCAGAGGCAACGTCATCCGCTCACTGTTCATCCAACCCCCCCCCCCCCCCCGCAACGCTCACTGTTCATCCAGAGAGGCAACATCGATCAGCTTCAGTTAAGTAGTAGAGAAGGGATCGCTCGATTGGGTTCAGTTAACAGCCATCGATTGATCGCTCGAGTTCAGTAACGCGTAGCCTGCAGTGCAATCGCTCGGGTTCAGTTAGAGCCCAACGCCTCGCACACACGCACGTGCATGTATGAGAGAAACGCGCATCACTCGGCCCCCGACCTCCCACCGTAACCGGGAACTCCCCGAAATTTTCCTCGCCCTCGCTTCTACCATGGTTTTTTCCGTCATGGACGGCCCAAAGAATGTCATGCAGTTGCGTCTCCGGCCAGCCCTAGACGAAAAGCCCATTTTCTGTCATGATATTTTGTCATAGAAGTAGGAGCCCACCACATCTATGATGATACCGGGTTTTGTCACAATTATCGTCATAGAAGTGTCATACGTATGACAGAAAAAAAATTCATTCGGCCCTCACGGATGTGTCTTTTTTTTGTAGTGCTGGGACAATGCTCTAATAATGAAGATCGTCACACTTTTATTGATTTACCACTCAATACTTAAACAAGATATGACTCTATATGAATGCCTCCAGTGGTGTACCGGGATATGCAATGAATCAAGAGTGACATGTATGAAAATTATGAAGGTGGCCTTGCCACAAATACGATGTCAACTACATGATCATGCAAAGAGAAATATGACAATGATGATGCGTGTCATATGAACGGAACGGTGGAAAGTTCCATGGCAATATATCTCGGAATAGCTATGGAAATGCCATAATAGGTAGGTATGGTGGCTGTTTTGAGGAAGGTATATGGTGGGTGTATGGTATCGGCGAAAGTTGCGCGGCACAAGAGAGGCTAGCAATGGTGGAAGGGCGAGAGTGCGTATGATCCATGCACTCAACATTAGTCATAAAGAACTCATATACTTATTGCAAAAATCTACAAGTCATCAAAAACAAAGTACTATGTGCATGCTCCTAGGGGGGTAGATTGGTAGGAAAAGACCATCGCTCGTCCCCGACCGCTACTCGTAAGGAAGACAATCAATAAATAAAATTGTGCTCCAACTTCATCACAAAGCGGTTCATCATACGTGCATGCTACATGAATCACAAACTTTAACACAAGTATTTTTTAGATTCATAATCACCCAACTAGCATGACTCTAATATCACCATCCTAATATCTCAAAACAATTATCAAGCATCAAATTGATCATAGCATCCAATTCACTTTCTATCATAGTTTTTATTATACCCAACTTGGATGCCCATCATTCTAGGACCAATTTTATAACCATAGAAAATACCATGCTGTTCTATAAGACTCAAAATAATATAAGTGAAGCATGAGAGATCAACAATTTCTATAAAATAAAGCCACCGCCGTGCTCTAAAAGATATAAGTGAAGCACTAGAGCAAAAATTATCTATCACAAAAGATATAAGTGAAGCACATAGAGTATTCTAATAAATTCTAATCAAGTGGGCTTCTAACACTAGGTGTGTACAACAAGGATGATTGTGGAAAACTAAAAAGCAAAGACTAATATCATACAAGACGCTCCAAGCAAAACACATATCATGTGGCGAATAAAAATATAGCTCCAAGTAAAGTTACCAATAGATGAAGACGAAAGAGGGGATGCCTTCCGGGGCATCCTCAAGCCTAGGCTTTTGGTTATCCTTGAATATCTTGGGGTGCCATGGTCATCCCCAAGCTTAGGCTCTTTCCACTCCTTATTCCATAATCCATCAAAATCTTTACCCAAAACATGAAAACTTCACAACACAAAACTCAACAGGAAATCTCATAAGCTCCGTTAGTGCAAGAAAGAAAAACCACCACATAAGGTACTGTAATAAACTCATTCTTTATTTATATTGGAGTTAAACATACTCTATTCCAACTTCTCTATGGTTCATACCCCTACATACTAGCCATAGATGCATCAAAATAAGCAAACAACACACGAAAAACAGAATCTGTCAAAAACAGAACAATCTGTAACAATCTGTAACTCTTGAATACTTATGGAACTCTAAAAATCCTGCAAAAATAGGAAGTCCTGGGAAATTTGTCTATTGATCTTCTGCAAAAAGAATCAACGCAAAATAACGTCTCTATGAATTACCAAAATTATTTTCATGCGCGTAGAGTTTCTGTTTTTCAGCAGAATCAAATTAACTATTACCATAGGTTATCCTATAGGTTCTACTTGGCACAAACAGTAACTAAAACATAAAAACACATCTAAACAGAAGGTAGATGATAAATTTATTACTAAACAGAATCAAAAACAAAAAACAAAGATAAAATTGGGTTGCCTCCCAACTAGCGCTATCGTTTAACGCCCCTAGCTAGGCATAAAAGCGAGGATAGATCTAAGTAGTGCTATCTTTGGCACTTAATTCATAAGTAGCACCATCTTTGGCACTTAATTCATAAGTATCTCGCACGATAGATTCATAAGGAAATTTGACTTTATTTCTTGGAAAGTGCTCCATGCCTTTCCTTAATGGAAATTGGAATCTAATATTCCCTTCCTTTATATCAATAATCACACGAATCGTTCTAAGGAAAGGTCTATCAAGAATAATAGGACATGAAAGATTGCAATCTATGTCAAGAACGATAAAATCCACGGGCACCAAATTCCTATTTGCGACAATGAGAACATCATTGGTCCTTCCCATTGGCTTTTTAATGGTGGAATCCGCAAGGTGCAAATTTAAAGAGCAATCATCAAGATCATGGAAACCTAGAATATCACATAAACTTTTCGGAATTGTGGAAACACTAGCACCCAAATCACATAAAGCATAACACTCATGATCTTTAATTTTAATCTTTATAGTAGGTTCCCACTCATCATTAAGTTTTCTAGGTATAGAAACTTCCAAATTAAGTTTTTCATCATAAGATTGCATCAAGGCATCAACAATATGTTTGGTAAAAGCTTTATTTTGACTATAAGCATGAGGAGAATTCACAACGGATTGCAACAAGGAAATACAATCTACTAAAGAACAATTATCATAATTAAATTCCTTGAAATCCAAGATAGTGGGTTCAATGCTATTTAAAGTCTTGACCTCTCCAATCCCACTTTTACCAAATTTAGCATCAAGATCTAAGAACTCCGAATCATTGGGACGCCTTTTAACTAAAGTTGACTCATCTCCAGTCCCATTATTATTAAGATTCATATTGCAAAACAAAGATTTAATAGGGGACACATCAATAACTTTAAGATCTTCATTATTATTTTCATGGAAACTAGAAGAACACGCCTTTACAAAGCAATCTTTCTTAGCACGCAATCTAGCGGTTCTTTCTTTGCACTCACCAATGGAAATTCTCATAGCTTTGAGAGACTCGTTGATATCATGCTTAGGAGGAGTAGATCTAGGTTTCAAGGAATCAACATCAAGCGAAAGTCTATCAACGTTCCTAGCCAAATCATCAACTTTAAGCAGTTTTTCTTCAAGCATGGCATTAAAATTCTTTTGAGAGATCATAAATTCTTTCACACTATTCTCAAAATCAGAGGGCATCTTATTAAAATTACCATAAAAATTATTGAAGGAATTTCCATAATTATTAGAGGAATTACTAGGGAACGGTCTAGGATTAAAGTTTCCTCTATAAGCATTGTTACCAAAATTATTCCTACCAACAAAATTCACATCCATAGATTCTTTATTATTCTCAATCAAAGTAGACAAAGGCATATCATTGGGATCAATAGAAGAACTCTTAGTAGCAAACAATTTCATAAGTTCATCCATCTTTCCACTCAAAACATTAATTTCTTCTATAGCATGTACTTTTTTACTATTAGATCTTTCGGTGTGCCATTGAGATTAATTAGCCATAATGTTATCAAGGAGTTTAGTAGCTTCTCCTAAGGTGATTTCCATAAACGTGCCTCCCGCGGCCGAATCTAAAGATTTCTAGAAGCAAAATTCAATCTGGCATAAAAATTTTGTATGATCATCCATAAATTCAAACCATGAGTAGGGAAATTGCGAATCATCAATTTCATTCTTTCCCAAGATTGGGCAACATGCTCATGATCAAGTTGTTTCAAATTCATAATATCGTTCCTAAGAGAGATGATCTTAGCTAGAGGAAAATACTTAGAGATAAAAGCATCTTTGCACTTATTCCATGAATCAATACTATTCTTAGGCAAAGACGAAAACCAAACTTTAGCACGATCTCTAAGTGAAAACAGAAATAACTTCAAATTAACAATATCATTATCCGTATCTTTCTTCTTTTGCATCTCACATAAATCAACAAAGATTCAGCAGAGCAGCATTGATTTCACAAGACTCAACATGATTAAGAGGAGCAATTGGAGTACTAAGGGAATCATTATTATTGGTATTGGAAAAGTCACAAAACCTGGTATTATCTTGCGCCATAGCGACAAGCAATCCAACACACAAGCAAACAAACAGGCAAGCGAAAGAGAGAGGAGATTGACAAAGAGAGGGCGAATAAAACGGCAATGGTGAAGTGGGGGAGAGGAAAATGAGAGGCAAATGGCAAATAATGTAAATGCGAGGGAGATGAGTTTGTGATGGGTACTTGGTATGTCTTGACTTGAGTGAAGACCTCCCCGGCAACGGCGCCAGAAATCCTTCTTGCTACGTCTTGAGCTTGCGTTGGTTTTTGTTGAAGGGGAAAGGGTGATGCAGCAATAGTAGCGTAAGTATTTCCCTCAGTTTTTGGGAACCAAGGTATCAATCTAGTAGGAGGCTCCTCAAAAGTCCCACGCACCTACAAAAACAAACAAGAATTCGCAACCAACGCAATAAAGGGGTTGTCAATCCCTTCAAGGCCACTTGCGAAAGTGAGATCTGATAGAGATAATATGATAAGATAAATATGTTTTTGGTATTTTATAATATAGATTGGAAAAGTAAAGATGCAAATAAAAGTAGATTGAAAGCTTATATGATAAGAGATAGACCCGGGGGCCATAGGTTTCACTAGTGGCTTCTCTCAAGATAGCCTAAGTATTACGGTGGGTGAACGAATTATTGTCGAGCAATTGATAGGAAAGTGAATAATTATGTGATTATCTAGGCATGATCATGTATATAGGCATCACGTCCGTGACAAGTAGACCGACTCCAGCCTGCATCTAGTACTATTACTCCACACATTGACCGCTATCCAGCATGCATCTAAAGTATTAAGATCATAAAGAACGGAGTAACGCATTAAGAAAGATGACATGATGTAGAGGGATAAACTCATGCAATATGATATAAACCCCATCTTTTTATCCTCGATGGCAACAATACAATACATGCCTTGCTACCCCTGCTATCACTGGGAAAGGACACCGCAAGATTGAACCCAAAGCTAAGCACTTCTCCCATTGCAAGAAAGATAAATCTAGTAGGCCAAACCAAACTGATAATTCGAAGAGACTTGCAAAGATAACTTAGTCACACATAAAAGAATTCAGAGGAGATTCAAATATTTCTCATAGATAAACTTGATCATAAACCCACAATTCATCAGATCTCGACAAACACACCGCAAAAAGAGTTACATCAAATAGATCTCCAAGAAGATGAAGGAGAACTTTGTATTGAGATTCAAAGAGAGAGAAGAAGCCATCTAGCTAATAACTATGGACCCAAAGGTCTGTGGTAAACTACTCACAGCTCATCGGAGAGGCTATGGTGTTGATGTAGAAGCCCTCCATTGTCGATTCCCCCTCCGGCGGAGCGCCCGCGAAGGCTCCAGGATAGGATCTCGCGGATACAGAAGGTTACGGCGGTGAAATAGTTTTTCATTGTCGCTTCTGATGTTTTTGGGGTACATGAGTATATATAGGAGGAAGAAGTAGGTCGGTGGATGCTCGAGGGGCCCGCGAGGGTGGGGGCGCGCCCAGCCCTACGGGGCGCGCCGGGCACCCTCGTGGCTGCCTTGGTTGTTTCTTGACTTCCACTCCAAGTCCTCTGGATCACGTTTGTTCCAAAAAGATCGCTCTTGAATGTTTCATTCCGTTTGCACTCCGTTCGATATTCATTTTCTTCAAAACACCAAAATAGGCAAAAAAAATAGCAATTCGGGCTGGGCCTCCAGTTAGTAGGTTAGTCCCAAAATGGTATAAAAGTGTAAAGTAAGGCCCATAAACATCCAAAACGGGTAATATAATAGCATGGAATAATCAAAAATTATAGATACGTTGGAGGCGTATCAGGCCCCAGTTTCTCCAGTGTCACCAACCACATTGGGACATGGGCTCAAGGGCACCTCCATGGTGGCATGCAGATCTTTGTGAAGACAAGGAACACATCGAATCAGAAGAGTAAAAGACGACGAACATCGGCGAGACCCTCACCGAGGAAACCCATAAGACCCCCGGCAAGATCCTTACCGGGGACGACCACAACGCCGCGGCAAGACCCTTGTCGGGGCCCTGCAAGGCCCTTGCCGAGGACATCCGCGAGGCCACGGCCAGGCTCACACCCGCTAGGTTTCCGCCACTTCTCCCATGCAGCTGCTAGCCCACCAGCTGGGCAAGCTCCTGCATGTCAGCACAAGGCTTCTCGGCCAACTCAGCGCATGCCTATGTGGTGGCATGCAAATCTTTGTGAAGGGCCTACCACCGCGCGACCTCAGCAGCCTGCCAGCCTACATGGTACTACCGCCTCGCTGGCCTAGGCGCGTGTCGAGGCTGGGCAAAGCGGCGGTAAAGTGAAGGGAACACGTCAGGGGCGCATTAAATGCACTTTGTCCCATAATGGCAAGGGATAGGCTTAATCACAGTACCCCGATGCCACCTCCTGTGTGCCACTATGGCGATTCCCTTGCCTATAAAAGGAGGCCCAAGGCATCCAGGAGAAGGATTCGGACTTTTGGACAATTACGCTCATTGTAGCTAGTTCAAGAACCTCAAGAACACAAATACACACATCAAAGCAGGACTAGGGTATTACACATCCCTGCGGCCCAAACCTGGGTAAATGACCCACGTGCTCGTACTGAGTGTTGATCCTGCTCTCCTCACAACCCAGTGCTCGGCAACCATAGTAGGGATTCTTGTGATCCCATAGGTGTCGTTTCCCACCGACATCTTTGGCACGCCAGGTAGGGGGCGCAGTAGTGAGCATCTGGTTTAGCAGCTAGTAGCACAGCTCTTCATCGCATGGCTCCCAAGAAGAAGACGACCACGGCGATCGGTCCGTCCGGGACCGGACTGCGTGTACCGGTGCGGACCAGTAGCGGGCCAGTCGCGGAGAGAGCCCGTGGCGAAGCCCGTGAACATCCACATCACCCTGGCAGTCCGGGCCTGGTGAGCAGCGTCGTTCATGCGCCAGGCGGCGAGCCACACGCCGCGAACTCCAGAGACGGAGTTGGGGCCCCCGCAGGTGGCGTGGGGCCCTCCAGGGGCGTCGTCGTGCCGCCAGACGGCGGCGCGGCGACCTCCAAGACACCAACACCGGCGCCCATGGCGCGCTCTTCTCAGGTCGTGCGCGATGATCAGCGCCGCCCTGCTGGTGACCCTGGGCGCCGCCCTGGGAAGAGTCTCGTGCGCCCTTCACGTGTCGAGGAGGGCCAGCATGCGCGCCAAGGTGTTGGCGAAAATGGCAGACGGGCGCAGGGCCATGATGGAGCTCCTTCTAACGTAGTTGGAAGTCGAAGTGCATCACGGTCCACGCAGCTTTCGCCTCCGCCCACACCAGCAGAAGCCCTAGCACGCGCGCAGCTGCTCCTCGCCTTTCCTCCCGCTGCGGAGAAGCTCGATGAATGGAGAGCCACCGTTCGGAGCCTCGTCGGCATCGCCAACAAAGATGAGTTGCAACTGGCAGGGCCCGTAGGCCGTTGCTCCGTCGAGCCACCGCATGCCAGCGGTGGACGGGCCGGAGGCGATGCAGCCACGGTGCACTCCCCTCCTCCACACCAGCCACCGCAGATGTCGATCCGTCGCGATGACACTCGCGGTGATATCTCCATAGCGTCGTCCGACCCGTGAGCCCACCGCGACCAACGTCAAGTTCTTCGGGAGCAAGCTCATGAAGACGCTCGAACCACCATCGAGCGTCGACATGATGCGTGCCGCCAGTCGGACAGACGGGTAGGGCCCACTATGGACCACCCAGCACCGGGAGGCTACGGTGGCCTACCCTACGAGGTGGGCTGTCCGGCCTTCACCCGTGAGCTGCGGCAGTTCCAGTGGCCCTCCCACTGCATGTTCAAGCCCGACATTGGCGAGAAGTACAACGGCAAGACTCACCCGTCAGAGTTCCTCAGCATCTACACCATGGTGATGCAAGCTACTGGGGCTCGCGGCGATAAGGTGCTTGCCAATTACTTCCCATTGGCAGTCAAGCCCAATGTTATGTCATGGTTGATGCACTTGCCAGTGGACTCCATTTCTTCTTGCGTGGATCTATGTCATGAGTTTGTTGGCGCGTTTACTGGAGGACACCAAGCTCATGGCCAGGCGAGCGACTTGCATATCATCCCCCAGAAGGAAGGAGAAAACTTGCGCAAGTACATCCAAAGGTTCAGCCGAGTGCAGTACAACAACCCAGACGTTCATCCTGCTGTCGTGATCAGTGCATTTCATCAGAATGTGCGCAATCGCAGGATGCGTGAGGAGATGGCAATGAACAAAGTTGGGGATGTGGCCGAACTTTATGTTCTGGCTGATCGGTGCACCCGAGCTGAAGAGGGGAGGAAGTACCCCGGTGAAGACACTGGAGCTGAGACCGACTCCACGGATGACACCGCCACCCCGGCAAAGAAGGGCCGGCGAGTAACAGGAAGCGCAACGGCAAGACCGTGCTTGCCGTCGAGGTGTTCGACGACACCGGTGCCGCCAAGAAGGCCAAGGCAAGTGACCCCGGCAAGGAGGTTGTCAGGTGTGTCGCTTGCCGGGCCTTGGCGGCTGCCGACAAGCCAGGAGGCTCCAACAAGCAGTATTGCAAGATCCACCGCACCAAGGGCCACGACCTCCAGAACTGCCGGCAGGTTGAGCTGCTCACTGAGAAGCAGAAATCCGATTATGAGAAGCGGGACAAGGAGAAGGGCCAAGAGAGTGCCGAAGGATCCGAAAAGAAGCGTGGCAGCTAAGGAGGCTACTGCGGCAAGGATAGTCAGCAGGAGAGGCCCGCCCGGGTCCACGACAAGAAGCAAGAAGACAATGATCATGACGAGGATGATGAGTCCGGCGATCACGAGTTCCAGAAAGCTACAGAGGCCATGTGCGTCGACGGTGGCGCCTCGCTGCATACATCCCACCGCTAGCTCAAGCAGTGGGCGCGTGAGATCACAGCGGTGGAGCCATCCCTCGACGTGTTAAAGCCACTGAAGTGGTCCAGCACGCCTATCATCTTTGACACCGAGGACCACCCTGACCGCACTACTGCGGTCGGGTGCTTGTCATTGTTGGTTTCCCCAACGATCCGCAACCTCAAGGTGACGAAGATACTAGTTGACGGCGGGGCCGGTCTGAACTTGATCTCGCCCGTCGTGATCAAGAGGCTGCAGATCCCTGATGGGGACCTCGAGAAGACGGGCACTTTTCAAGGGGTCAACCCATGGAGGAGTCAGCCAAAGGGAAAGGTCACGCTGCCCTGGAGGCGAGTTGAACTACAAGACGGAGAGGATTGTCTTTGATGTAGCCGAGATCCCCTTGCCTTACAATGGGATTCTCGACCGCCCGGCGCTGGACAAGTTCATGGCGGCTTCTCGCTAAGCCTTCAACCCGCTGAAGATGCCCGGGCCGATGAACATCCTCACCGTCCCCTCCGACAAGAAAGATGCGTTGATTTGCGCTGACCAACTCTACCGGGAAGCGGTTGCAGCAGCTGCCGCTAAGGCACCTGCTCCTACCGATGAAGCCCCAGGAGGAAAGAAGACCGGCGGGACTCCTCGCACCCATTCCGGCAAGCGAACCTCTTCGGGGTGTTGCGCTCCCATTGAAGACGTGCCAGAGAGCTCCACCGGCAAGAGCAAGAAGTCCAGAGCTGCACCACCAGAGACCAAGAAGGTGTTTGTCAAACAGGACGGCACGGGAGGGGCTTTTACCATAAGCTTCACCCTCGACGGGAAATAGGAAAGCGAGCTCGTCACTTTCCTGCGGGCAAATGTCGGTGTGTTTGCATGGAAAGCATCCAACATCCTCGGTGTTCCCAGGGAAGTGATTGAGCACCATCTTGCTATCAGTCCTCATGCACGGCCCGTCAAGCAGAAGGTCAGGAAGCAAGCTCTGGAGAGGCAGGAGTTCATCACGGAGGAGATCAGAAAACTAGAGGAGGCAGGCTTGGTAAGGGGGGTGCTCCATCCAATGTGGTTGACCAATCCGGTAGTGGTGCGCAAGGCAAACGGAAAGTGGAGAGTGTGTATTGATTACACAGACATCAATAAAGCTTGTCCAAAGGATCCCTTCCTGTTACCGCGCATCGACCATATTGTTGACTCCACGGCCGGGTGTGACCTGCTATCATTCCTTGACGCCTACTCAGGGTACCATCAGATCTTCATGACAAGAGAAGACGAGGAAAAGACAGCATTCATCACCCCATGTGGTACGTATTGTTTTTTACGGATGCCTTTCGGGTTGAAGAGTGCTGGCTCGACCTTTGCAAGAGCAGTCCAAATTGGTTTTGAGCCCCAGCTACATAGAAATACGGAAGCTTATATGGATGACATAGTGGTCAAAACCAAGGACAAAGCAACACTTGTGCAAGATCTGGAGGAAACATTTGCAAACCTGTGCAAGATCAACCTCAAGTTGAACCCTGAGAAGTGTGTCTTCGGTGTCCCGTTCGGTAAGCTTCTCGGGTTCTTTGTGTCGCAGCGTGGGATTGAGGCAGACAAGATCAAGGCCATCGAGCAGATTGAGGCACCTAAGCAGATCAAACACGTGCGTTAGCTCATTCGCTGCGTTGCCGCCATGAGCAGATTCCTCTTCAAGTCCGCGGAGCGTGCCCTTCCCTTTTTCAAGATCTTGAAGAAGGCGGGCCCAATGGAGTAGACCCGAGAGGCCGAGGCAGCACTGCAGGATTTGAAGAAATACCTTTCCTCTACCCCAGTGCTAGTAGCACCTAAACCACAAGAACCGTTGTTGCTGTACCTAGCGGCAACGAAACAGGTGGTTAGCGCCGCACTGGTGGCACAGAGAGAGGTCGATGAAGAGGCAGCAGCAACGGCAGAATCAACGGATGGTGAGCCGGAACCCTCCCCGGTAGGGCTCGGTCCCGGCAAGACTGAGTCCCCGGCAAAGGCTGACGCAAGTGCAACAGGGCCCGCACGACTAGGTGAAGTGGTGCAGAAGAAGAAAATGGTGCAGCACCCAGTTTACTTCGTCAGCTCCCTCTTGCAGGGGGCTATGTCGAGGTACTCAGGTGTGCAAAATTTGATCTTCGGCCTCCTTATGGCCTCCAGGAAGTTGCTTCATTACTTCCAAGTGCACGAGATCACCATTCACCCGCCTCCCGTTGAAACGGTTACTGCATAACCCAGATGCAACGGGGAGGATTGTGGAATGGGCCCTGGAGATGTCAAGTTTTGGTTTAAAGTTCGACAGCACCTCGATGATTCAGAGCAGAGTCTTGGTGGAATTCGTTGCAGAGTGGAACTCAACGCCCAACGAAGAGGTACAGGAGACCACTCTCCTCGGCAAGGAAACGATTCGCAACTGGATCATGTATTTTGATGGAGCCTTCTCGCTACAAGGCGCCGGCGCTGGTGTGCTGCTTGTCGCACCCACCGGAGAGCACCTCAAGTACGTGATCCAAATGCACTTTCTCAGGGAGATGTCGACGAACAACACCACCGAGTACAAGGGATTTCTTGCTGGTATCAAGATCGTGGCAGACCTCGGAGTCAAGAAGCTCATCGTCAGGGGTGATTCGCAGCTTGTCGTCAGGCAGATCAACAAAGATTATCAGAGCCCGTTGATGGAAGCTTACGTAGATGAAGTGAGGAGACTGGAGGAGCACTTTGACGGTCTACAGGCTGAGCATGTCTCCCGGATGGAGAACGACATCGCCGACTACTTGTCGAAGCGCACTGCCCTCAAGCTACCTGTGGAACCAGGTACTTTTGTGCTTCGGTTAACTCAACCATCCGTCGAACCATCAACAGGGCAGAACAAGCGGAGGAAGCTAGGCCCCGACAAGTACTTCCCCACCGAGCTCCCTGGAGCCGCCGGCGAAGGAGTTGCCATGGACGCTGAGCCTACCATGGGACAACCGACTCCGGCGGGGTGCCAGGCCCTTGCCACGGAGGCAACCATTCCCGCAGCAGAAGAAATGACTTTGATCCTTGACGTCGAGCCACAGGCTCCGGCATGGGCGCAGCACATCGTCCGATTCCTCCAAATAGGAGAGCTTCCTGAGGAGCAGGAAGAGGCAGAGAGAGTAGCCCGCCGGTCTGCTCTGTACTAGCTTGTTGACAACGTCTTGTACAGAAAAAGGCCGAATGGGGTGAAATTGAAGTGCATCTCCCGGGAGGAAGGACTGGAGCTGTTGGCAGAGATACATGGAGGCATATGTGGCTCCCGCATAGGGTCAAGGGCCCTTGCTGGCAAGGCTTTCCAGCAAGGTTTCTTCTGGCCCACCGCCCTCCAGGATGCGACGGCACTAGTAACCAAGTGTGAAGCATGCCAGTTCCATTCGAAGAAACTTCATCAGCCAGCTCAAGCCTTGCAAACATTTCCCCTCTCCTGGCCATTCTCGGTCTGGGGGCTCGACATACTGGGCCCTTTTTCCCCGCGCCGTCGGGGGCTTTGAGTACTTGTATGTTGCCATCGACAAGCTCACGAAGTGGCTGGAGGTGGAAGCAATTAGGAAGGTGACCGCACAGTCGGCTGTCAAATTCCTCAAGGGACTAATTTGCCGCTTTGGTGTGCTGAAAAGAATCATCACCGACAACGGCACGCAGTTCACAAGCCACACCTTCATGCAGTATATCGAGGACCTCGGCAGCAAGGTCTGCTTTGCTTCTGTGGCACATCCACGGAGCAACGACCAAGAGGAGAGGGCAAATGCAGAAGTGCTACGTGGTCTAAGGACGAAGACTTTTAAAAGGATGCACAAAAGTGGGAGGCGCTGCATTGATGAGTTGTCGGTGGTTCTTTGGTCGATCAGAACGACACCAAATCGAGCCACCGGCCAGACACCATTTGCCCTGGTTTACGGGGCAGAAGCAGTTCTCCCCACGGAACTCATATATGGGTCACCTCGAGTGCTCGCTTATGATGAGCTTGAGCAAGAGCGATTGCGGCAAGATGACACAACGTTCCTCGAGAAGATCGTCTTCGGGCGGCTGTGAGAGCGGCACACTACCAGCAAGCCTTGCACCACTAGCATAGCCACAAGGTTCATGCCTGAAGCTTTGAGGAAGGCGACCTTGTTCGTCGGCGCGTTCAGTCGACCAAGAATTCCAACAAATTGACGCCGAAGTGGGAAGGCCCTTATCAGGTAACACGAGTCACCAGGCCTTGCGCAGTTTGCCTAGAGACCGAAGATGCCGTTCCAGTGAGCAACTCCTGGAATATTGAGCATCTTTGCAACTTTTACCCATAAGGCGTGGCTGCCGGCCCCCCCGGCAGGCCACCTTTTGTACAAGCCTTGCCGGAAAGGCATGTAACCCTCTGTACAAAGCCAGGCGCAAACCCTGAGCATAAATAAACGAACCACTGGCGCCCTAAGTTAGTTAAAGCATGCATGCTAGATTAAGTCTCTCCCTCGGTTAGGGTTGATGGTGCCTAGCAGCGACTAACCCCTAGCACAAAGGTTGAGTTTCCGTCTCTTTGTTCCTATACATCCTCTTTGGTTCGCAGGGTACATAAATGTTTCCTCCAAGCCGAGTGGAAGGAGGAGGACAAGCCGGTGCTCCGGACCCGGCAAGCCAAGCTTGCTGAGGGCTGATGACACGAAGGTCCACCCACGGCAAGTCAGGGTTGCCAGGGGCTGCAGATCCAGATAAGTTTTCCCACCCCCTATCATGCATTTCCATATGAAACTTGGGACGTACAGAACATCGTTTTGTTCCAAGGCTTCCGTGCTCCCTTCGTTCCCATTACCCAAGGACTCCTCGATTCGGAACGTGGTTGTAGCCGCGGCGGCAAGGAAGCAAGCGTAGGGCCCACCCCCACTTCATCCCTACCTCCGCCAAACGCGTGAGTAAGGACGAACGGAGTGGGGGGACGGTAAGGTCTGCTGCCGGGCAGCGGTGTTCATATTGAAAATAACAAGGATTTGTTCCTTGGAATGGGCTTTGCTCACACACACACAAGACCCGGCAAGCACCCTTTTTACATTAATACGCTCCATACAGGTATAGTTCGTACGGAATATAAACATGAACAGGGAGATTACAGGTTTTAGATCTAAATAAGGCCCGTAGGCTTGCAAACTGAAAAAATGATAAGGTGCCCGTAATCCCTTTCTTGTTCCTCTCCCTAGGAAATGAAACAAGAAGGCAAAAGAGCAGAAGGGGCGCCTAGGCGGGGTACGAGCAGCAGAAGGCGCCAAAAGAACATGCCGGCGGTCCCCAAGGAGAGGGTCGGTGGTGGTGGCATCGGAGGAAGAGCTGGAAGATGAGGCAGCGGTCCATCAATATGCTATGAAGGCGTCGGTGCCATCGTACTCCGACTTGACGGCCCGCCACCCGCCTTCTTCGCCTTCTCCAGCCTCTCCACGCCAACCGCCCAAGGAGGCGACCCCGAGAAGTTCAAGGAGCCGGCGACACAGATGATGGGGTCGCTGGTGTCGCCCCAGAGCGGCACGCCCGATGCTTAGTCGGACCCGTCATCCTGCCGCTCGCTACCCTCGTCGCTGTTGCCGCTGTCCTCCTCGCCACTCCCACTCAAGGAAGAATCTTCGTCATCAGGGGAGCTCTCCACGCAGCACCTTATGCGAGTCCCGAAGTGTCCAAAGACCTTGATGGAGAGGAGTCCACTCTCCATTAATTTGAAATGGAGAGTGAGCCCCTCCATCAGGCTGTGGATGCGAGCGAAGGTCTTCCACACCCGGCGAAGGTACATGACGTGAGGGCCTAGGAACTCGACGTCGGCCCATGTGCCGCTGTTCCCACATCCCCTCATGTGCAGCCTCAGCGCCTGCGGTGGGTCCAACTCCATCTCCCGGGCAAACGGGGTCGGGAGACGAAGATGACGGTGCGCCGGCCAGCGCAGCCTGATGAAGAACTCATAGGGGTTGTCCCCGACGTGGCCCTCCACCGAGGGAGGGGCCGCTGGCGGAGGCGACGCCGATGCGCCGCCCCATCCTCCTCTTCTCCGAGCACCGTGACGGCCTCGACCTCCCCCCTCCCCCTTCCTCTAACGGCTGGCTCCGCCGCCATGAGCTCTTGGGGAGGAGCGACATGTTGTCTAGCAGAGACCCTCGCCGCCACCGATGAAGTGTCACCACACCCTCTCGCCGTGGCAGAAGGGAGGAGGGAGCAGGAATGGGGAGAGGTGGATGACGAAGGATTGAGAGGCGCCGTTCCTCCCGCTCCCCTCCTTATAAAGGACGGGGTCGGGGCTCGGCCGCCCCCTTCAACCAATCCGGCTCATTAAGGTGACAGCGGGCGAGGCCATCGACCGTCCTCCCCGCCCAATTAAAGGCGCGTGGGAATCGACCCACGCGTGCACGACTCCCCGTATCCCGCGTGCCTCTCATTCACTCTGCGTCGTGCATGCGGCGTATGTGGCGCGAGAGACAGGCGTTATGGGACGCGTGGAGCAAGGGTTCCCAGGTAAGGACAGTAAATGAGCAACGGTCCTGCGGTCTCGAAAGGACACGCAAGCCGCCTCTCTACTGTTCACCGCAAGATGACGCAAGCGTGCTTCGGTCACGCATGAGCGCAACCCCCACGTCACGCATTCAACACGGGTCGTGGGGAAGTGCAGCGGACAGAAGGTTACCGCGGTAAAAACCGCCCCGCTTGCCCGCGCACCGTTCTGGGCCTGGCCCAACGACGTGTTGCATTTATGTGTGGCCCAGGCCCGGGGGCTCCTGTCGGTGTACTAAATTAGGGGCACTCCTTTCTACCCCTTTATTTGTGCACGGGCAGTCAGAGCTGCGCCCACGACCACGCCTAAGCAAGGAGGAAGCACAGAATCAAAGCAACGGCAAGACAGAAGCATAAAGAGCAAGAAGGCGAAGTGGTTTCCCCCGGTAAGGTCCTTGCCGGGGCAGCCCCCACGGCCCCGGCAAAGCCCTTGCCGGGGCAGCCTACCTGACGCCAGTAGGGCACGCCGCCCATGGGCCCCAGTTTCTCCAGCGTCACCAACCACGTTGGGACATGGGCCCGAGGGGCGCCTCCATGGTGGCATGCAGATCTTTGTGAAGACAAGGAACACTTCGAATTAGAAGAGTAAAAGATGACGAACCTCGGCGAGACCCTCACCTAGGAAACCCACAAGACCCCCGGCAAGATCCTTGCCGAGGACGACCGCAATGCCGCGGCAAGACCCTTGCCGGGGCCCCGGCAAGGCCCTTGCCGAGGACATCCACGAGGCCACGGCCATGCCCGCACCCGCCAGGTTTCTGCCACCGCTAACATGCAGCTGCCAGCCCACCAGCTGGGCAGGCACCTGCTTGTCGGCATAAGGCTTCTCGGCCAACTCAGCACATGCCTACGTGGTGGCATGCAAATCTTTGTGAAGGCCCTACCACCGCGCCACCTCAGCAGCCTGCCAACCTACATGGCACAACCGCCTTGCTGGCCCAGGCGCGTGCCGAGGCAGGGCGAAGCGGCAGTAAAGTGAAGGGAACACGTCAGGGGCGCATTAAATGCACTTTGTCCCGTAATGGCAAGGGATAGGCTTAATCACAGTACCCCGATGCCACCTCCTGTGTGCCACTGTGGCGATCCCCTTGCCTATAAAAGGAGTCCCAAGGCATCCAGGAGAAGGATTCAGACTTTTGGACAAGTTACGCTCATTGTAGCTAGTTCAAGAACCTCAAGAACACAAATACACACATCAAAGCAGGACTAGGGTATTACGCATCCTTGCGGCCCGAACCTGGGTAAACGACCCGCGTGCTCGTACTGACTGCTGATCCAGCTCTCCTCACAACCCAGCGCCCCGGAACCATAGTAGGGATTCTTGTGATCCCATAGGTGTCATTTCCCACCGACACAAGTGGTTACACATACACGCACCCATGAACTGTTCGGTTAGGGGAGCAAACAGAGCAGCGGTGTTTAGTTAGAATAGAGGAGCACACATGGTCATGTTTTAGGAACCAATGCCTCATAATTTTTCTTTTTCAACTGAGTGCTGGCTAAACATGCACAACCTTCCTATTACAAGGTTAAGATCAACACGACACCATCAATAATCTTGAAATGATTTTTAGTTGTCAAGCAAATCTTTATGCTAATTCCCACAAGAAATTTGTGTTTGAAGAATTATTACATTACTAGGGAAATATCTTTTATATGGCTTCATGAAATCAAGTATGACGCTAGATTTGCAGAATCACTAAGAGGCATAGAAAACTGATTTAGCACTACGTAATTAATTAAATATGACATATTCTTGATTTTGTGTAGATGTTTCAGATGGATTTTGTTTCATATGATATCAAGGATGTAGGATGGTTGGGTGAAGAAACTTTCCGTGGAACATCCAGATCCCGGCAGCGGTCCCTCCGCTCAGCATTGCCATTGCCATGATTGTGGTTAATACCCATGAGACATTCTATTCTATGTGTGGATTAAACAGAGCTGAGTAAACATCATCCATAGGAGATGCATTTGCTGATTAAGTTTAGAGGAGAAAGTGGTTCTTTATTCTGTTCAAATGCCGACCAGATCAGGTGTACCTTTAGGCTCTGTGCTAAGCACCGATAGCAAATTCTTATTTTCAGCGGGATTGTATACTAGACCGAGGTTCTACAGGCAGGGGGTTTACTTGGACTATTATGTGAAGCCGTGTAAACGCAGTTGTCAACACACTTAGGAATTCGATAGAGGAAAGTGGTCTAACTTTCAACATTTGGAGCTCTGACATGCAAGATTTTTTGAGGTAATGCAAGGTGGTAAATATCTCGATTATATAAACCAGCATAAGCTTTTGGGCAGCAACATTAGAAGGATCATTTTTTACAGGTTTCATTCCATCCTGAGAAAACAAATTTCTTTTACAGGGCATTTTAAATAATGACCAACTTTCTTTTACAGGGCAATCTAGAATAATGACCTTGGCAGATTATGTGCATGGAAAAGGTAATGGCCTGTATGAGACTAGATTGAGTTGTTTGTTCAGTGAGGAAAGGAAAACAAATGAGCCACTGCAGTGTTGTCTATAGCCAAGGTACAAGAGGTCGAAGATAGAGCTCAGATGTATCGATGGAGATGTCAGAAAAATTATCTCTTGAAGCGAGCCACAAACATTGAAAGTAGCATTAGCAAGAGTATGCATCAACCATCATGCATGAATTCATACGATCTACCATCAAGTCTCTAAAGTGCGGTGTTGTGCTACAATATTCTCTTAAATATGTGGAACGAATCTATTTTCCCGTTACAACGCGCGGATATTTTTTGCTTATATTTTTGTTTTATTTATTGGACTCCCCTAACCTATATTTGTCATCCATTCAATTGTGATCGTAGAGACAAGATATCCCCTACTCAAACCACCTCTTATTTAATCAGACCAAAACCTAGATCCTAGGAGATGTCCCATCCTTCCATTCCGCCACCCACTCACTCACTCCATCTTCCTCGGGATCCCCGTCGCTCCAATCCTCATCCCCCGACCACCTCCCTCGTTTTCAGTATTGAACCAACCCATAACAGCGCTGCCCGCACGCCCCTCTGACTATTGTCACCGTAGCTCGTTGACACATCTCGCCAAGCTCTCCTCGTTCCCCTGCAGCCATGGCACCGGAGGCCTCCTGTCTCCTCGTCGCCAGAACCCCGCTTCCCCGACCTACCCGAGCTTCCAGATCAGGGGAGGAGCCCCGATCCAGAGCTCCGCCTGAGCGTGCCCCTTCCCGAGGGCCTCGTCAGCGGCATCCACCATGACACGCTACTTCTCCTTCCCTTCTTCTTCTCCCGTTCCCTCTGGATCCCTCTCTCACCCGCACTCTCTCTTCTCCATGAAACTCACAGGAGCATCATGGTCGTCCCCACTGTTAGAAGGGAGAGAAAGGATTGATGGAATAGTTGATGTATTTGCTTGAGCCTCATGGGCATATATATAGGAGTATAATGATCTACTTGGAGTACAAGACAAGACAGAACAAATCATAGTCTATCTCATCTTTCCTAATAATCACGATACTCAACATCCCCCCGCAGTCACAATGGTAGCGACGCAGACCGTGAGACTGGAGAAGAATCTGAAGGCAAGCTGACAAACACCCCCCCATAGTCGTAACGGCCGATGCATCGCGGAGTCGTGGCTGGAGTGAAAACCGATGAGGTTGCTCAAGCAGGCGGTAGCCCTTTGTGCCGTTTGGCGATGTAGCCGAGAGCGTGGGTTGCGGAGCCGTGGTCGAGGTAGTCATATGAAGAATGTCGTGGTCGATGTCGAGTCAGGTAGCCGGTGTCGAGGAAGTCGCTGTGGAGCCGTGGGCGCAAGGAAGCACCGAGTTAGTCATGGGCGCAGTGGTGTCGGAGTAGTGGTGCACCAGGAAGTAGATGATGTTGACGACGCATCGCGCCGGGGTTAACAACCTAAGGGACACATCATAGATGAAGGCACACATCGGTGTAGCCAGCACCGGGCATGCATAGACGGACGAAGACGAAGTTGACCAAGCGTCGCACCGGGCTTGCCAGGCCCGGGGACACATCATGGACGAAGGCACGCGGCGGTGTTGCGAGCACCGGGCATGCGTAGACTGGGACCTGCACGAGCTGTACGCCCTGTCAAAGAAGTTGGAGAGGCCAGCAGAGAAGGACTCGACGATGGTTGCGGCGCCAATCGGCGCGGAGCCAATGTCACCAATGTTGGGGTAGATGACGGTCGGTTTTATAGTGGTCTCATTGTGTCTTAATGGTCCACCTTGTACATGATGGTGTTGTACGATTGAGCCCGTGTGGGCCCCACCATAAAACTTTTAGATGAAATCTCTATCATATGTTTGTTTCCAGCTTGTTCTGCAAGCCAAATCCTTTGTTTTGTTTTGAGTTGTGGTATTCGAGTTGATTTGAAGTCATGAGTGTTGTTCCATACCTTTTTCCTAAGCGGTGTTCTCATATTTCTATGGGAGTGCTAATCCTTCTTGATCATCGAGATTGTCATGTCAATTCTTTCCCAAACGGTGCACTTCTCTTCAAGATGATCCTATCATTTTCCCCATTTGCAAGATCAAATCTCAGTTTTCCCAACGGTGTCCGTTTCATCTGTCCCAAGTTGCCTTTGTTTTTTCCACCATCCCATCCTTTTCTCCAAGGCCTCAGATTTGTTAATCAAGTATACTTTTATTTATGTGAAGTTTTTTCATACTTCTCTTCCAAGTTTCATCTAGTGATTCCTCGTGAAAATGCTCAGGAGCTACAAGTTTATCATTCTTCATTCTCCTTCCTTCTCTGGTGAACTAAATTGAAGCTTTTGCTGTTAGTCATATCCATTTCCTCGTTTCAAATGCTTTCTCATGCCGGTGCACCTCTTAATCATTCACCTCTCGTTGTTCATTTGTTCCGGAGTACTGAAGATATCTCAGAAGATTCGCTATTCCATTCTTAATACGTTCAAGATATTTTGAGGTTGTAGCCATTTAATTCAATCGGTGCAATATCTCTTCAAAAATTGATTCAATGGTGTTTCTTTTGAGTGGGCCCATAACCCACAGGTATTTTCCCTAGGATCTTACCTAACTCTTCTAAAAAATTGGAGTTATTCTCAAATTCATTTCCAAGTTTGACGTAAGAATGAATTCTCATCAGTCAAATGTATCCTCCAAATTCGCTTTCGAATTCTTTCATCTTTGGTTCAACCTTTCTATTCTTCATTGTTCAGGAGTGTTTCAGCAATTCATGGTGGTGTTCTTCGTTCTCTTTTCCAGCATTGAAGACCGAAGAAGAGTTTTTCTCTAAATCTTGCTCCGTTATTTTGAAGATTCATGGTTCTAGCTTGTTGGTATCCACTCAATTGGTTCCGATTGTGAGAATTCCTTTCATAACCATTCGAAGCTTTCTAGGAGTGTTTTCATTTTGATTTCTGGAGGCCAGCATCTCAGAATATTTATTCATTCATAGTTTTAGCTCTCGCTCAACAATTCTCCTAAATTGTTGTTTCTCCATTCATCTCCAAATCTTACCGGTGCGTCGTTCAAGTATTCTCTAGTCAGCTCGTGATCTCTTTGTTCTCTTGGATCTAAATTCCCTAAAGTATCTTCATTCATTTTCTAATTATTCCCAATGATTCATTCTCTTTTCTTCGTTCATTTTAAAATTCTTACATGCTTCATTCAACATTCCTATTTCCTTTATTATCGTATCATTCATTCGTTCTTCCCAAAATCCTACCGGTGAGTCATTCAAGATTTTCCCAAGTTTGCACCATATCTCTCCTCAATCCTTGCAAGAAGAATAAGTAGCATGCTTATGCATTGCTTGTAATCAAGTTAAGTTGATGAAGGGTAAGCATGACATAATTCTTATTCTTGTTTCCTCGAGATGATTTAACTCCTTCTTCCAGGGTTCGTTCATGATATTAAATTCTCGGTTCTAAGTTGTTCAACTTTTCTTTTACGGAGTTCCAAGATTTTGCATTATCTCATCAGGAACCTCCATCTAAATCATTACAAGGCATCAATCTTATTCTTTTCATCCTTCACTTGTTTCTTATCGTCCTTTTGTTACAGGAGTTCTTCATGGAGACTCTATATGGTGGTTCATCACATATTCCTGTCATTATAGAAATGTTCATCAAGATTCTTGTTGGAGGAGATCAAGTATTATTTTTCTTGTATTTTGAAGTGCAACTCATTCTCCCTTATCTTTTGAAGTAGAGTTTTGCATCTCTTCATTTCTCTCAAGCACTCAATTGTTTTGTTAGTGGCAGAATTTCACCTCAGTTTTTGTGATGTTTTCCATAAGCCCACAACAAGCTTGTTCTTTTCGTTGTTAATTTTCCAAGAACTCTGTTCAATACTTCTTTGTAAGGATGCTCTTTCAAATTCATTTATGGTTGGAGATGTTGATTTCATTCTTCGTTCTATTCATTTCAACTATCTAACTATCATTCATTTGTTTCGGAGGCATTATGTTGTTGCTCTCATCAAGTATCATCCCATTGTATAAAGTTCATGTTTTATTCCTTCCATTTTTAGTCAGAGTGTTGTCTAAATTCTTTCATTCTTATTCCTTGTCTATCTCATTTTAACCTGAGTGGTTTCAAAGTCTATCTTGTCCCTTAAGCTCTTGGTTCTCATCGTATTCCTTGTTCCTCTTGTCCAACGGACTGTTTTCAAACTTGTTCATCCCTATTGTATTCTTTCTTTCAAGTTGTTCAAACTCTCAAGGTTCTTTGGTTTCACTCTTTTGTCAAGAAGCAACTTCGTGTTACCTCTTCTCTTCCTCTTCCATTTGTCATCCCTAGATCTCGGGGCGAGATCTCTTGTAAGTGGGGGAGAGTTGTAACAGCACGAGACCGACGCTCCAGACGCCTTCCATATTTTCGCTGTAGCTGATTTAATTATTTTTGCTTGTTGCATTTCATCATGTCATCATGTGCATTTCATTTGGATGTTTTCATAAAACTCATAGTCGTTCATGGTTGCCGCTTCTCCCTTTGTCTCCGTTGACCTTTTGTCAGGCCTCTTTGTCTTTGTCGACCTCTCTTAGACCCCCTCACGTGTGTCCAAAATTGCCATGAACCCGAACCGCTCGGGCATGCAAACATGTGCAAATATTTTTGATTTATTTATTGGACTCCCCTGACCTATGTTCCTCGACCATTCGATTGCGGTCGTAGGGACTATTAGAAGGGAGAGAGAGGGATTGGTGGAATAGCTATTGTATTGCTTGAGGCTTGTGGGCATATATATAGGAGTACATGATCTACTTGGAGTACAAGACAAGCCAGAATACTTCCTAGTCTATCCTATGTTTCCAATACAATCATGTTACTCAACATCCCCCCGCAGTCACAATGGTAGCGACGTAGACGGTGAGACTAGAGAACAATCCGAAGGCATGCCGACGGACACCCCCCATAGTCATAACGGTTGATGCATCACGGAAGTCATGGCTGGAGTGGAAACTGATGAGGTTGCTCAAGCAAGGCGGTAGCCCTTTGTTCCGTTTGTCGAGGTAGCCGAGAGCGTGGGTGGTGTAGCCGTGGTCGAGGTAGCCATGCAAAGAATGTCGTGGTCGATGTCGAGTCGGGGTAGCTGGTGTCGAGGAAATCGCCGTGGAGCCACGGGCACAAGGAGTTGCTGAGTTAGTCATGGGCACAGTGGTGTCGACATAGTGATGCGTTAGGAAGAAGACGATGTTGACAAGGTGTCGCACCGGGTTAGCCAAACCCAGGGACAAGTCACAGATGAAGGCACGCGTCGGTGTTGCAAGCACCGGGCATGCGTAGACGGAAGAAGAGAGGAGGAGAGGTTCTCCCCCTTGTGCTTCCTCCTCCATGGACTCCACCTTTTGGTCCTTGGCCTTCATGGTGATGAAGACCCCTCTGGGATACTCCTCCAGGGCCACCGGTGATAATGGCCCCCTCCGGCAGGGTGCCGGAAAGGGCCCCGATTGATTTTTCATGGCTACAGAGGCTTGCGGCGGCGGAACTTCTGATCTAATCTCCGTTCTGGAAGTTTTAGGGTACGTAGGTATATATGGGTGAAGGGGGTACGTCGGAGGAGCTACGGGGACCCCACGAGGTAGGGGCCGCACCCAGGGGGGTGGGCGCGCCCCCCACCCTCGTGGGCAGCCCGTATCTCCCCTGACGTGCACTCCAAGTTCCCTGGGTTGCTTTCCTTCCAAAAATAACTTCTCCAGTTGATTTCGTTCCGTTTTGACTCCGTCTGATATTCCTTTTCCTCGAAACACTGAAATAGGCATAAAACAACAAACCTGGGCTAGGCCTCCGGTTAATAGGTTAGTCCCAAAAATAATATAAAAGTGGATAATAAATCCCAATATTGCCCGAAACAGTAGATAATATAGCATGGAGCAATAAAAAATTATAGATTCGTTGGAGACGTATCAGGCATCCCCAAGCTTAATTCCTACTCGTCCTCGAGTAGGTAAATGATAAAAAGATAATTTTTGATGCGGAGTGCTAGTAAGTGCTTAAGTTTGATCAATGATAATTCCAATCACTTTTTCTAGCATCAATATGTGTCATAATAGCAGCTTATCTCATAAAACTTTTCACGATCAAGTAACAATCTATTCACAATGTCAAGCATGGTTCAGAAACTTCATTGAGAACTAGCAAACTATAATATCAGCCACTGAAGCAATTGCAATTTATCATAACATCAGAAAGAGTCAAGAATAGAACTTTTCAGCAAGTCCACATACTCAACTATCATATAGTCTTCTACAATTGCTAACACCCACGCAATACTTGTGGTTATGGAGTTTCAGCCGGACACTGAGAAAGATAGGGGCTTATTGTGTTGCCTCCCAACGTATTCACGTTTAGGTGATGTCAACAATAATAGCCCATGCTAACTTACATCCAATTGGATATATATATCATGATCTTTCAAACACGAGGAGCTTGCCAAAGGATAAAATGAAAAAAGGGAAAGGTGAGGATCACCTTGACTCAAGCATAAAGTAAAAACATAAAGTAAAGATAGGCCCTTCGCAGAGGGAAGCAGAGGTTGTCATGTGCGTTTAGGGTTGATGCACAAAACCTTAATGCAAAAGAACGTCACTTTATATTGCCCCTTGTATGTGGACCTTTATTATGCAGTCCGTCGCTTTTATTACTTCCACAACAAGTTCGTACAAAGTTTATTTTCTCTGCACTAATAAGTCATGCATATTTAGAGAGCAATTTTTATTGCTTGCACCGATGACAACTTACTTGAAGGATCTTACTCAATCCATAGGCAGGTATGGTGGACTCTCATGGCAAAACTGGGTTTACGGGTATTTGGAAGCACAAGTAGTATCTCTACTTGGTGCAAGGATTTGGCTAGCATGAGGGGGAAAGGCAAGCTCAACATGTTTGGAAGTTCAATGACAATATACTTTAACTGAGATGTCGGAAAACATAAACCATTACGTTGTCTTCCTTGTCCAACGTCAACTCTTTTAGCATGTCATACTTAATGAGTGCTTCACAATCATAAAAGATGTCCAAGATAATATATTTGTATGTGAACCTCTCTTTCCGTATTACTTCCTATTAATTGCAACGATGACCAAAACTACGTTTGCCAACTCTCAATAACTTTTATGCCTCATAATTTCTATGTTGAAGTCATCACTAACCATGTTATAAGAATATGAAACATAAAAAAATCAGATTTATGACATTCAATTCATTCCCCTATTTACTCATAGGATATACATGAAGCACATGAGTAAATGACAAACTACTCCAAAAGATATGAGTGAAGGACACTGAGTAGTCAAATACTTAACTAGCCATGGGAGGGTTCCTTTTCTATTCAAAATTTCAGATCCAATGATTTTATTCAAACAGCAAGTAAAACAAAATAAAATGACATTACAAGGATAGCACAACTCATGTGAAGAAGCAAAAACTTAGGCTCAACCGATACTAACCGATAGTTGTTGAAGAAGAAAGGTGGGATGCTTAACGGGGCATCCCCAAGCTTAGATTCTTGAGACTTCTTGGAATATTATCTTGGGGTGCCTTGGGCATCCCCAAGATTGAACTTTTGTGTCCCCTTAATTCATCTCATATCACGGTTTCTCTTTTTATCAAAAGCTTCATCCACAACAAAATCAACAAGAACTCGTGAGATGGGTTAGTATAAACCAATGCAAAACCTTATCATTTTCTACTGTAACAAATCACTGGAATTATTATTCAACATTGCATACTAAATTCCTCTGCATATTTAATACTCCTATTCTCAAATAGAATCATTAAACAAGCAAACATATGCAAACAATGCAAACATAACAGCAATCTGTCAAAACAGTACAGCCTGTAAAGAATGCAAGAGTATCAATACTTTCCTAACTCCAAAAATTATGAGAGAAAATTCCCACTGTAATAAATTTATCAGAGCTCATTATGCAAAAAGTTTCAACATTATATCATGCTCTGACTTTTCTTGGGAATTTTTGCAAGAGCGGTAAACTTTCTGTTTTCAAACAGCAACATGTATACTAGAAAAATAAGCATGGCAAAGGCTATCCTTGACTTCTTTATGCAAAACATTATTCTAACTAACAGCAAGCAAATACTAACAAAAGAAAATGATGCTCCAAGCAAAACACATATCATGTGACGAATAAAAATATAGTTCCGAGTAAGGTGTACCGATAGTTTTGAAGACGAAAGAGGGGATGCCTTCCAGGGCATCCCCAAGCTTAGGCGCTTGAGTCTTCCTTGAATATTACCTTGGGGTGCCTCGGGCATCCCCAAGCTTAGGGTCCTTCCACTCCTTATTCTCCTCATAGTGATATCTCACCCAAAACTTGAAAACTTCAATCACACAAAACTCATCCAAACTTCGTGAGATAGGTTAGTATGAAAAAGAGTAAACCATGCACTTGGGTACTGTAAAAGACAAGGTTCATAATTGTTCTCACACAATTCCTACTGTAACATATCATTTATACAATTTATATTGAGAAATATAAGTCATAGAAACTAGAAAACAAGCAAACGATGCAATGAAAACAGAATCTATCAGAAACATAACAGTCTGTAATGATCTGAACAATAACCATATTTCTGCTACTCCAAAAATTATGAAATAAATTGGTGGACATGACGAATTTGTCTATTAATCTTCTGCAAAAAGAATCAACTCAAAAGCACTCTTTTGTAAACAATGACATCTATTCTCGTGTGCGCAAAGTTTCTGTTTTTTTACAGCAAGATCACATTAACTCTCACCCGAGTCTTCCCAAAGGCCTTACTTGGCACTTTATTGAAACAAAAGATATAAAACATGATTACTACAGTAGCTTAATCATGTAAACACACAAAAACAGTAAGGGTAAATATTGGGTTGTCTCCCAACAAGCGCTTTTCTTTAATGCCTTTTAGCTAGGCATGATGATTTCAATGATGCTCACTTTAAAGATAGGGATTGAAACACAAAGAGAGCATCTTGAAGAATATGACTAGCATATTTAAATCTAACACACTTCCTATGACTAGGGATTTTTTGAGCACACAACTTATAAGAACAACAATCAACTAGCATAGGAAGGCAAAACAAGTATAACTTCAAAACTTTAAGCACATGGAGAGGAAACTTGATATTGTTGCAACTCCTACAAGCTTGTATTCCTCCCTCATAATAATTTTCAGTAGTATCATGGATAACAACTTTGTTCTCATACTCAATTGGAACCTCTTCCGAAATAGTGGAATCATTACTAACTAAAGTTGACACTCTTCCAAATCCACTTTCATAAATATCACACTAAGATTCAATATCTTCCAAAATAGTGGGATCACTAATTCCTAAAGTTGACACTCTTCCAAACCCAATTTAAATGATAGTATTATTCATTCTCCAAAAGATATAAGTGAAGTTCATGGAGCATTCTACAACTAACCAATATCCAAGCTCAAAATGTATAAGTGAAGCACATGAAGCATTCTATAAAACCATACTCAAAAGATTTAAGTGAAGCACAAAGAGCAATTCTATAAGATCATACTTAAAAGGTTTAAGTGAAGCACATGAAGTATTCTATAAATCAATGAAGGGCTATCTCATGCTAGCATGGTTCTTGAAGAAAAGGAAAAACACAAAGGACACAAATCATGTGAACAAAACAAAAAACCGAGGTATACCGATATTTGTTGAAGAAGAAAGATGGGATGCCAACCGGGGCATCCCCAAGCTTAGATGCTTGAGTATACTTTGAAATATTTACTTGGGGTGCCTTGGGAATCCCCAAGCTTGAAATCTTGCCTCTCTTTATTCTTCTCATATTGATAGCTCCTCGACCTTCAGACACTTCATCCACACAAAACTTTAACAAAAACTTGTGAGATCCGTTAGTGTAACAAAGCAAATCACTACCTTTAGGTACTATAATAAACTCATTATATATTTGTATTGATGTTAAATCTATTGTACTCCAACTTCTCTATGGTTCATACCTTCCGATACTACTCATAGATTCATCGAAATAAGCAAACAACACACGCAAAACAGAATCTTTTAAAAAACAGAACAGTCTGTAGTAATCTCGTAGTTTGCGAAACTTCTTTAACTCCTAAAATTATAAACTAAATTTGAAAATTTGAACAATTTGGACAGAACTAATGTTCAAAAAGAATCAGAACCATTTGACTTTCTAGTTAAAAATGTAAATTCATGCACTACAGACAAAGTTTCTGTTTTTATTCTGCACAAAGCAAACAAGCAATCTAATCATCCTAAAACCAAGCTTGGCACATTATTTTTATAATACAATGAATATATCCAAGGGGATAATTATTTACATAGAAACTTCCATGAAAAATTCTACATTGTTTCCGTGAGCATGAGCACAAGTGCTCAAGGTCGACCCTCACTTCTTCAATGCCAAACCTTCCAATCACTTCTCTTTTTGAAAAACTTTTTAGGCATGAGAGGCAAGTAATAATTTTTGTATTTTCATTTTTAAATTTTTTGTATGTTTCACCCACAACTAAACAGAAACAAAAAGGAAAAACAAAATCTACTTAGTGAAGGAAGCAAACAAGCACACACGAGAATATCAACCCCACGCTATTGCTCCCCGGCAACGGCTCCAGAAAAGAGCTTGATAATCCCCAAGTGCAAGGAATCATCATAGCACTTTCCAAAGGTGGAAGTGATAAGTATGGAGTGTCGAACCCACAAGGAGCTAAAGGTAAGATCAATATTCTCTCAAGCCCTATCTGCCACCGATACGACTCTACGTGCACCGAACAATTACTTCCAACTAGAAACGAGATATAAAACTACGTTGTGGGTATGAAGAGGATAACTTTGTATAGTATTGGAGAGCTAAAACATAAAAGTAGGTGCTGCTATCATAAAGTTAGAATATATTACTTAGTATTATAAATAGCGAGTGTGGAATAATGGTGGGTCGGTGTGCGGAATTGTCCTAGGCAATTGTTAACAAGACCGGTAATCACTATTGCAGTTTCATATGAGGGAGAGGCATAAGCTAACATACTTTCTCTACATGGATCATATGCACTTATGATTGGAACTCTAGCAAGCATCCGCAACTACTAAAGATCATTAAGGTAAAACCCAACCATAGCATTAAAGCATCAAGTCCTCTTTATTCCCATACGCAACAATCCCTCTTACTCGGGTTTGTGTTTCAGTCACTCACCAACCCACTATAAGCGAATCATGAACGTATTGCAACACCCTATAGCGGGAATTCCTCATGCTTGCGCGGCACGGAGGGCACCATAGGACAGCACCAAAGTAAAACATACAACTCATACCAATCTAGATCATCAATCAACCAAAAGACAAAAGATATCTACTCAAAACATCATAGATTGGCAACACATCATTGGATCATAATATGTGGCATAAAGCACCATGTTCAAGTAGGGATTACAGCGGGGTGCGGGAGAGTGGACCGCGTAAAAGAGATGAGGATGGTGATGATGATGATGGTGATGTTGATGAAGACGATCACCGTGGCGATGATTCCCCTCCCGATGGCACTCCGGCACCACCGAAAGAGAGGAGGAGAGGTTCTCCCCCTTGTGCTTCCTCCTCCATGGCCTCCACCTTCTGGTCATTGGCCTTCATGGTGATGAAGACCCCTCCGGGATACTCCTCCATGGCCACCGGTGATGATGGCCCCCTCCGGCAGGGTGCCGGAGAGGGCCCCGATTGTTTTTTCGTGGCTACAGAGGCTTGCGGTGGCAGAACTTCTGATTTAATCTCTGTTTTGGAAGTTTTAGGGTACGTAGGTATATATGGGTGAAGGGGGTACGTCGGAGGAGCTACGGGGGCTCCACGAGGTAGGGGGGCACGCCCGGGGGGGTGGGCGCGCCCCCCACCCTCGTGGGCAGCCCATATCTCCCCTGACATGCACTCCAAGTTCCCTGGGTTGCTTTCCTTCCAAAAATAACTTCTCCAGTTGATTTCGTTCCGTTTTGACTCCGTCTGATATTCCTTTTCCTCGAAACACTGAAATAGGCATAAAACAGCAAATCTGGGCTGGACCTCCGGTTAATAGGTTAGTCCCAAAAATAATATAAAAGTGGATAATAAAGCCGAATATTGCCCGAAACAGTAGATAATATAGCATGGAGCAATCAAAAATTATAGATACATTGGAGACGTATCAAGGACCGACGGGCCGCGGCGCTACAACCCAAAGGGGCGGCCAAGTGGCGAAGCGCGGGTAGGTGCAACCGCGGGGACAGCCTCGGGGTGGTGGCGGGGACCGCGTATCATGGCACTAAGGCCGAAGGGGCGACGCAATGATGACGCACGAGTCGATGCAGCCACGAGGAAAACCATGGGGCGGCGGCGCTACGGCCCGATGGGGCGACGCAACGGCAGCCCGATGCTCAATCAGTAGAGACGGGCATGCTGAACTCAGGGACATCTTCACGGGACCTGCGGAGGTGCGTGCAACCGACGGGCCAGGTTGGTCACATGGCGTAGATGAGGCTGATCGCGGCGGCAAGCAGGTGATCAAGCCGATCGCGCGCGAGGTCGTGGACGCCGCTTGGTGGAGGCAGGGTGATGGCAGAGCCCGAGATCAGGCCGGCAATGGCGGACAGCGTGGGATGGCGTGCCGACGATTGCGTCAGGACAGGCACCTAGGCTGCTAAAACAGTGTCGGCGCCCGGGCAGCGAGGCTCGAGCGACCAACGTAGCAGTGGCACCCGAGCTCAAGGCAGCCGACGAGCCTGACACAACCGGCTCAACGCAGCCGGAGATGAGGCAGGCTAGGCACACTGTAGGGCTGCCATGCATAAGCGACGGAGGCGGGTAGCGATGGACGGCATGGATTGATCGGCGGGCCGGTGCGTGAGTGGCAGTTGTGATGGGCCAGCGCATCACGCGAGGCCGCCGGGTTGGGGCGATGCAGGATGTGACGCCCCCGATTCAATCGTACACTAATCATGCATGCAAACGTGTACGATCAACATCAGGGACTCACGGGAAGATATCACAACACAACTCTAAAAACATAAATAAGTCATACAAGCATCATAATACAAGCCAGGGGCCTCGAGGGCTCGAATACAAGTGCTCGATCATAGACGAGTCAGCGGAACCAACAATATCTGAGTACAGACATAAGTTAAACAAGTTTGCCTTAAGAAGGCTGGCACAAACTGGGATACAGATCGAAAGAGGCGCAGGCCTCCTGCCTGGGATCCTCCTAAACTACTCCTGGTCGTCGTCAACGGGCTGCACGTAGTAGTAGGCACCTCCAGCGTAGTAGTCGTTGTCGATGGTGGCGTCTGGCTCCTGGGCTCCAGCATCTGGTTGCGACAACCAAAAAGAAAGGAAAGGGGGAAAAGGGGGGGAGAAAGCAACCGTGAGTACTCATCCAAAGTACTCGCAAGCAAGGATCTACACTACATATGCATGAGTATATGTGTAAAGGGCCATATCGGTGGACTGAACTGCAGAATGCTAGAATAAGAGGGGGATAGCTAATCCTATCGAAGACTACGCTTCTGGTGGCCTCCGTCTTGCAGCATGTAGAAGAGAGTAGACTGAAGTCCTCCAAGTAGCATCGCATAGCATAATCCTACCCGGCGATCCTCCCCTCATCGCCCTGTGGAAAAGCGATCACCAGGTTGTCTGTGGAACTTGTCTGGGTGTGTTTTATTAAGTATCTGGTTCTAGTTGTCATAAGATCAAGGTACAAGTCCGGGTCATCCTTTTACCGAGGGACACGGCTATTCGAATAGATTAACTTCGCTGCAGGGGTGCACCACATAACCCAACACGCTCGATCCCATTTGGCCGGAAACACTTTCCTGGGTCATGCCCGGCCTCGGAAGATCAACACGTCGCAGCCCCACCTAGGCACAACAGAGAGGTCAGCACGCCGGTCTAAATCCTATGCGCGCAGGGGTCCGGGCCCATCGCCCATTGCACACCTGCACGTTGCGAGGGCGGCCGGAAGCAGACCTAGCCTCTCTTATACAAGAGTAGGCGTTCTAGTCCAATCCGGCGCGCGCCGCTCCATCTCTGACGTCTAGAAGGCTTCGGCTGATACCACGACGTCGAGTGCCCATATCTTTCCCACGTAGTTGGTTGTTGCGTATATACCAAATGGCCAGACTCAGATCAAATACCAAGATCTAGCACGGTGCCCTGGCTGACCACACCTGAAGCACAGACCATTATTGGGAGTGGGAGCAGGAGCTCGGGGTGGTGGAGCTGGTAGCCTTGGCTGCCTAGATGGTGGAGGAGGCAGACGAGGTGCAGCATAGGTTTGCCTTGGGGCAAGTGCATTTGGACGGTACATGCTGTTCGGGATCCATATCTTACGCTTCTGCGAGGGCGGGCCCGAAGATGAGCCCGTGTCACGGTTGCGCCTCTGAGAGCTCTGGTGTTCCTGCAGACCAGTCTCGACATTGATGGCCCTGTTCACCAAGGTGGCGAAATCGGCAAAGTCATGCACTAGAAGTGCGAGCTTGATGTCAGCTTGAAGGCCGTCACGGACTTCTCCTGTCTGTGAGCATCAGTTGCAATGTCTTCTTTAGCATAGCGGGATAAGTCCAGAAACTCCCGCTGATAAGCTTCCACAGTTTTGTTGCCCTGGGTGAGGTTGCGGAATTCACGCTTCTTCCTGTCCATGATCCCCTGAGGAATGAAGCGGGCACGAAAGGCAGCTAGAAAGTCTGGCCAGGTGATGATTGTCCCAACTGGCAGAGTACGCCTGTGGCTATCCCACCATTGAGCTGCGGGTCCCTTCAGAAAGAAGGAAGCAAAGGTGACATAGCGGGCAGGGGCTACCTCAGCAGACTCCATCTCATAGGTGATGTCACGGAGCCAGTCATCAGCATCCAGCGGTTGAGTTGAGCTGCAGTACACGGTTGGGTTGAGGCGCATGAAATCCTGCAGAGTCACTTGGGCTGGCTGCTCGTTCATATTGGGGCGAGGGAACTGAGCCATCATATTCTCCATGAACTGGTGATTCATCTCGGGCTGTTGGACCATACCAGCCATGTACTCAGGCGGTGGTGGGGCGTTGTCGCCACGACCATGACCAGCTGGTCTAACCATCCTGCTAATATATAACAGGGGTAGTTCAGCATTGAGAAATTTGCATAGACAAGAATCATTCATGATGAAACATGCATAATGAAAGGAGCACGAAAGTTACTACATAGTAGTCGACATAACTTACAAAAGGGGTCGGACATAGAGTTCAGTACACAGAGTTCAGTACACCGAGTTCAGTACACAGACTAAGTCATCATAGGTGGCACGCAGGCTCGCGGCGAATGCATCTAATACTAATAAGCAAGACTACATCAGTCCCAGGAGGTACTGTGGAGGTAGTCGTAGCCTGACAACTGGTAGTGAGGCAACAAATAGTCCACGTCTGCGGCCTGGGGGCCGCGGATACTCTGGTGTAGAGCCCGACGCTCAGGTGGCGGAAGAGGACCAAGTGTGGGAGAGTAGCCTCCCACCTCTGGCCAACTGACACCGTCGGGCATCATGGTCCTGGCTGGGTAGATCGCATAACGCGATAGCTGTCTAGATAAAACAAAGGGGTGCAACAGCGTTAGAGCCCTGTAAAGGTGCCGACGAGTGGTGTACAACTCGTGGCGAAGAGCTCGGTTAGCTCGGTCCAACCCATCAGCATGCAGAACCAGGCTCTGATGGTGGAAGGGCTCTCGAGTGACGGTGGAGTAGGCAGCAGTGTAGTATCCCTCCGCACCAACATTGGATGCGATAGCAATGTGCCTGAAAGGGGAAGTGTCCAATGCCTGATACTCTCCATGAAGACGTGTCAGAGCAGCATAGGCAGCATCGTGAACTGCCATCTCGATGGTCACTCCAACACCATGAGCGGTGTGCAGCACGGTAGTGGAGTCATACTCCCGAGAGTAGAGGTGGACGATGGCACGGTACTGCTCCTGGTTAAAGTCCTGGTACTCCTCATAGACGGTGTACTTAGGGTGCCAGCGATAACCCAGATAGGTCATCATCTCAGCTAGCACAGCAGGTGATCCTGAGGCTCCAATGGCCGCCGTGTGGCACACGACCTGCCTCGTGGGTTCCATCTGAAAACAAAGATGTTTCAATGGAGTCAAATGACAATGTGGGTACTATTCAAAATACTATCCTACAGAATAACTATGGCTTATCCAACTTTGGGGTGAACGTGGTAACGGGATCCTAATGTTAGAGTTAGTAAATTCGTTTAACCCGAGTAGAAGAGAGTTCAGAGTCCCAGAGTAAAGGTCGAGGAGTAAAAGATCCTAGTACCACCCAATGGCGACGTGGGCCCGTAAGGCACACAGCCAAGTTAGTAAAAGTTTTGTAGTGACTAGACTCGACTTCGGCCAAGGAGTGTGGAAGGGGGATTCCTACAGGCAGTCGGCTCTGATACCAACTTGTGACGCCCCCGATTCAATCGTACACTAATCATGCACGCAAACGTGTACGATCAAGATCAGGGACTCACGGGAAGATATCACAACACAACTCTAAAAACATAAATAAGTCATACAAGCATCATAATACAAGCCAGGGGCCTCGAGGACTCGAATACAAGTGCTCGATCATAGACGAGTCAGCGGAAGCAACAATATCGGAGTACAGTCATAAGTTAAACAAGTTTGCCTTAAGAAGGCTGGCACAAACTGGGATACAGATCGAAAGAGGCGCAGGCCTCCTGCCTGGGATCCACCTAAACTACTCCTGGTCGTCGTCAGCGGGCTGCACAACAGAGAGGTCAGCACGCCTGTCTAAATCCTATGTGCGCAGAGGTCCGGGCCCATCGCCCATTGCACAACTGCACATTGCGAGGGCGGCCGGAAGCAGACCTAGCCTCTCTTATACAAGAGTAGGCGTTCCAGTCCAATCCGGCGCGCGCCGCTCCGTCGCTGACGTCTAGAAGGCTTCGGTTGATACCATGACGTCGAGTGCCCATATCTTTCCCACGTAGTTGGTTAGTGCGTATAGAACAAATGGCCAGACTCAGATCAAATACCAAGATCTCGTTAAGCGTGTTATTATGAAGCAACCGCGGACGCCGACCAGGGCCAGGCCTACCTCTCGCCTAGGTGGTCTCAACCTGCCCTGTCGCTCCGCCAGAAAGATCCACACAGAGGGCCGTCGGGACAAAGGTCCTTTCAGCCCCCAATCCGTGAATCACTCGCGGGTACTCTTCGAGCGGACCCGACTTTAGTCACCATCTGAAGTATGTATATATGTATAGTATATACCCGTGATCACCTCCCGAGTGATCACGGCCCAATAGTATAGCAAGGCAGACTGACAAGAATGTAGGGTCAATGATGATAAACTAGCATCCTATACTAAGTATTTAGGATTGCAGGTAAGGTATCAACAGATGTAGCAACAATGTCAGGCTATGCATCAGAATAGGATTAACGGAAAGCAGTAACATGCTACACTACTCTAATGCAAGCAGTATAGAGGAGAATAGGCGATATCTGGTGATCAAGGGGGGGCTTGCCTGGTTGCTCTGGCAAGAAGGAGGGGTCGTCAACTCCGTAGTCGAGTTGGGCAGCAGCAGCATCGGTCTCGTAGTCTACCGGAGAGAATAGGGGGAAGAAACAATGAATACCATGCAAACAGATGCATATCGATGCATGACATGACAAGTAACGATGCTAGGTGTGTCCAATCGCGGTAGTAGGTGATACCGGCGAAAGGGGGAAACATCCGGGAAAGTATCCTCGGTGTTTCGCGTATTCGGACAGGTGAACTGGAGGGGGAAAGTTGCGTGTTCGCTATGCTAGAGATGCGTGACGGACGAACGGGCTGCGTATCTGGATTCGTCACGTCGTTCTGAGCAACTTTCATGTAGAAAGTATTTTCATCCGAGTTACGGATTAAAAGATATGATTTTCTAAAGATTTAACTCATTTTCTGATTTTAATTATTTATTTAAATCCAACATTATCCAGAACAGTGCCTGATGACGCAGGCATGACATCAGCGTGATGTCAGCAGGTCAACTGGTCGGTTGACCAGTCAAACCAGACAGGTGGGTCCAGTGGGACCCACATGTCATTGTCAGGGGCACTAACAGAGGGTTTAAACTATCTAAATGGGTTAATTAGCAGGTGGGGCCCGGTAGTCAGTGAGAGATTAGTGTTTAATTACTAATTTAATTAATTAGCAAATTATCTATTTATTTTATTCGTTTATGGCATGGGCCCCTCATGTTAGTGTCACTGGGCTGCCCAGTCAGCATGTTGACTGGGTCAATCCAGTCAACGGGCCCCCATGGCCCACTGGCAGTGACCTAGGGGGTGGGGCCCGCCAAGCCACGTCGGTGGACGGCGCCGGAACGACGCCGGCGAGGCAAAACGCGGCGGCGCGGCTCGGGAGGTGGCCGGAAATCACCTACAGGGCACCGTTCATCGAGTTTCAGGCGCGTTCGAGAGCTACGGCTGCGCCGCGTCCAACAGTGGTGATTGTGGCGGCAGGGGTGACCGGAATCGAGCGCGGCGAGCTCATCGGCGGACGGCCGGAGTCGGGCGCGGGAGGAAACGGCGAGGCCTCATGTTTGCGAAAGAAAGGGGAGGCCAGGCGAGTTATACGTGAGGCGGCGAACGCAACGAGCGCTGGCCCGTGATCATTTGGTCACCGGAGGCACGCCGACGACAAGCGCCGGCGGCAGCGTGTTCGGGCACCGAACGGGGACGGCGTTAGGAGGCACGGGAGAGAGCGTGCGCTGGCGCGTTGGGCTCCTAGGAACCCCAGGAGTACAGCGGTGGGTTCGGGCGAGCGTGACGGCGGCGGTGGCCACGGCGGCGAGGTACACCGCGGCGACCAGAGCCTCGGCACGACGATGAGCTAGTTAGAGCGTGAGCTAGGGGAGCTAGATGGCAAAGTGGGGAGGCAGCTCACCTAGCGGCACGCACGGTGGCCCTTGGTGGCTTAGTAGCAGCAGAGTCGACGGCGTTCGTCGGAGACGCGTCGGGGATCCGAGGAAGAAGACGAGTCCGGGGGAGCGTTTGTGGGCGTCCGGCGTCCTGTGTCCTGACGGGGAGCCGTAGTCGATGGAGGCGGAGTGAGCGGACACGTCGAAGCGGCTTGGAGGTCGCAGCGGCCGCGAGTTCTACGGCGTCGAGGCCATGGCGGCGCTCGGTTGCGGTGGGGAACGAGGAGGAGATGGATCTGGAGGGGAGAGGGAGAGGCGCAGGAGCCAAGGCGAGAGTGGGGCGAGTGGGAGGCGGGATCAAGGAGGCGGGGGGCGTGGCGACCTTATCCTCCTCGACGTCGCCAACGAGAGGGTGCGGCGGGGACGCGCCCCTGTTCCGACCCAGGTCGGGGGAACAGGGAAGGGAGGCGGGCCGGTTCGGCCAGATGGGCCAGGTGGGCCGGCCAGGCTGGTTTAGTTAGGCCAGTTGGCCCAGGGGGTCTGGGGGGTTTTCCTTTCTCTTTCTTTCTTTCTTTTCTTTATTTTTCTTTTCTGTTTTATTTCATTTTAATGTATTTAGTCATTTTCTAAAAATGTGTTTACTTCACCATAATTACCTATGCAATATCTGGCACTGCCCGAACATTTTTGTTCTGATGTTTGAAAACTTTTGTTGTTTGTCATATTTTGAATTTTGATTTTTGGACCGGTTTGAACTAATGAAAGATTAGCAACAGAAATCAAAGATGACATGGCATCATTAGGAGAGTTTACTGTAGCCTAATTATCCGGGTGTTACACAGGAGTCCGGTCGAAGCAGGGCGGTGATGGGCCGACGCGCAGACGACGGCTGGCCCTGATGGGCCGCCTTAGTCTGCCTAGCCGTCGGGTCAGAGGAGAGGCAGGCCGGTCGCGTTGGTGTTGGAGTAGAGGCGCGCGAAGGGGGTCGACGGTGGCGGCGTGCGACGCAAACCGATCAAGCTTAGATCAGAAAACCAAAAAGGAAAGGGATTTTTACTTTTGTGCCCCTGGTTCTTTAGCTCTACTCATTCATCCCCACGCTGTTAACTTTTGCTCACTTTTCCCCACTCCCTTGTCCGAAAGCCTCATAAATGGTCACAATGGAGGATGCCTTCGGGTCAAACCATTGACCATTTACTCTAACGAGTGGGGTCGCGCTGGATTCTGTTTCCCTTTGGACCTCATGAGTGGGGTCGCATTGAGACACGTCAAATGAGTTTGTCTGAGGGATCCCCTTGTCTGAACCTCGAGCCACTACAGCACCACACTGATCTGCCTCCTCCATCACCATCATGCCCTCCAACCACTAACCCCATTTAGCCTCCGCCGCCGTCGTGCCCTCCGCCATATCTACCCCCACATCCCCCTCGGGATTAAGCAGCGATGTCGGGGGAGCAGTTTCTCAAGCCCATCAACCGTGGAGAGGAGTGGGTCGAATCGGCGGTGGATAATTCATGGATTACACCTGGGTAAGTGTCATTTCCCCTCTAACTGATATGAATCCCCTTGTCTAGCCCAATTTGACAGCTAGTAGCGTGAATAATCAAATTTGGCTGAATTGTTCCCGACCTAACTGTAATTTTTCTGAATCGAATAGAATTGATCATGTGCTTGCTTTTCGCTGGCGATTAGGATGAAAGCTAGTGTGCTGCACGGTAGAAAACCACATATTATTACTAGATTTTTCTATCCAAAGGTGGTAGAAACAAGTATGTCGTTGAAATATTTGCTCGCGACGCTCCAAAATTCTTCATATGTGTGGAGCTCTTCCGATGCTGTTGAATTGAAATTTTTCAGTAGTACCGAGCAACAATTTCTCCAACTAACTTGCGATGAGCATCTTGGATTGCTCTTTACTTTGAATGCTGAAAGATGCTTCAATAAAATCCTTATCGAGGTGCTTCAGCCACGCAATGACCGTGACAAGGGGAAGGTTGTTTAGAAATCTTCTGTCTCTGCTAATAGCGAGCGCCACGGCACTCCATGTAGGTCAAAACCAAGCAAAGCTAGTGGTTTTGAAAGTCACAATATGTCTATTGCCACTTCTTGTGCTGCTTCTACTATCGCTGTTGCAGCCGATGTAGAGCAAGATGCAGAGCCAGACAAAGAGGTGCCTCGAAATGATGATGACGATGAGAATATGTTCCCTGATCTCGTAGATACTATCATTAAACCAGCAATGGAAGATGAATATTGGGAGGAACCTATCAGCCGTGCTAGATTTGATGACACTGACGATGAAGAGAGTCAGGAGAACATCGACATCCTAGTTTTAGATGAATACGATGGTGAGGACATGTAACCAATTGAGTGGAACAGGGAAGATCCTCAGCTGGCTGTCGGCACTGTATTCCAATCTATGGTGGACTATCGTAATGCGGTAACTACATATTGCATTCTCACTAAAAATACATATGTGATTGATAGGAGTGAGCCAACACGGTTCACTGTTCATTGCCCATATGATAGGTGTTGTCGGATGTTGGGTTCCGGCAGACCCTTCAGGTTCGAACTCTGGGGTGCGTGCGAAGATCTTCCCCCTACCAATCCATGCCCAATCGCCTCGCGAGAATCTAAGCTAAACGATGAACAACACGAGAGACACAAGATTTATATTGGTTTGGGCCACCATTGTGGTGTAATACCCTACTCCAGTGTGTGGTGTGGTGGATTGCCTCAGGGCCTGATGATGAATAGTACAAGAGGAAGAACAGCCTCGCGAGAGGTGTTCTTGAGCTGGTGTGGTGTTCTCATAGGAAGGGGTCTCTCTCCCTCTACTATGGTGGCTATCCCTATTTATAAAGGCCTTGGTCCTCTTCCCAAATATTGAGCGGGAAGGGAGCCAACAACAGCCATTTTGAAGGGGAACATCTAGTACAAGTTATCCTGACTAAAGTTGGTCTTCGGCTGCCAAAGGCACTGGCGATGACGTCGTCTTGGGCTCCACGGTGACCTCCATCCTGTCGCTCTGCCGGTCTTGGTCTCGTTGCACCGAAATGGTAACCTTTGCCTGATGCCTCAGTACCCCGCGCCTATGCTTGCCCCCTTTGCACCAAAGAGGAAACAAGGACACTGCGTAGGCCGGCGCCCGCCTGGCGCCCGCCTGGTCTCAATCATCACGGCTTGCATCACGAGCACCTCGCGAGATACCCTTGACTTGATCTCTCCACCTCCTCACGAGCCTGCCTAGCGAGGCCGCTCCTGAGATAGCCTTGCATCGTCCGCCCCGCGAGGCTTGGCCCCTCGCGAGGGTCTTGAGTTTGCGTTGATGAAGATGGGCCGTATTGGGCCACCACTTGAGCCACGCCGCAGGCCGCAGGCAGGCAAGTCTGGGAACCCCCATTCCCAAAACGCCGACAGTAGCCCCCGGTCCCAAGGTGCGCTCGGACTTGGCTTAGTAGAGAAGAGAAGGGGCAAGTGTGGAGCGCCACAGGCCCCAACAGCCAGCGGCCTTGGGCGCCGCATGGCGGTTGATTGGACGTGGGCGTCTCCGCTTCCCCACGCTGCCTCGGCAACTGCCCGAATTGACAAGTCCCTGCATGCAAAAATGAGTCATGATTACCTACGATCGTGGAGGCCGACGGTTGGCCTGCCTCGGTTATAAATGCGGGAGGGTGCAAGCCCCCACTACACATCTTCGTCCTTTCGCTTGCTTCTTCTTTCTCCCCGCTCCAGCTGCTCGCCACGTCCTATGGCGCCGCCGAAGAGGTTCTTAGGCGCGGAGAGAGGAAAGGCTCGTCGGGAAGGGCCTGACTCTCCCCCGCCCAAGCACGGCCGAGGTCGTCCCCGCAAGCATCCTGCGACTCCCGCAGCGGCTCCCCGTGGTCGCGGCGGTGATCTCCCGCATGGCGGTGAGTGCCTGGTGGGTGAGGGGAGGCGCGTTGTGGCCGTGCAGCCTCCCAGTCCGCGCTTCCATTCGGCAGAGGTGCTGCCGGAGTTTGTCGTGTGGTCGGTGGACCCAACCGGCAGTTGGCTCGAGCTTCCCCGCTTCTTCGCAGGCGAACTCCCGGCCGGCGCTCCTGGCGGCCTCTGGCTTCAAGCGGATGGCTGCTGCGACAAGGCCTCCTGGGTCTCACTGGAGATCTCTATCGCCGGGAATGTGGCTTTGGCCCGCGGCTTGCAAACGTTTGCCTGCGCGCGTGACCTAGGTCGGCGGTGCATCCTGCATTTCAAGTTCGACGGCGACGCCACCCTCTACGTGAGGGTGTTTGGAGAAGATGACCGCCACGTTGGGTGCTGCCCTGAAGATGATGACGGCGACCGGTGCTTAGCCTTGGCGACGGCCGAGATGAAGACGAAGGTGGGCGTGTGGCCGGCGGCGTCCGTAGCTCGCCAAGCTTCAGCGGCTCCCCTTCTGACGACAGCTCCTCCAGCGGCAGCCGTGACCAGCCACCGCGCCGCCGCGCTCGCCTTGAGGGGGGTAGTGGGTCATCCCATCGTCGCGCCTCGGTGAAGCGTGAGGAGGGGTCTGACTGAGCTCCGGAGGGTGGTACGAGCCCCTCCATGAGTCGTCGTCAGGCAAGCCGCGTCTATTTTGTTTTTCTCCCTTTCCTGTATAAACAGAGAGAAGTGTGGGGCCCCATGGGGGCGTGCTGGATTGTTGCCGTTAACTACTATGCTATTTTCATTATTCCCGTGCTATGCTTCGGTGTTGTGTGCTCATGTGTAGGAACAACTTAGCTCGGGGGGACTTGCCGCAGTCTTTGCTTCTTGAGGCTGAGGCCTCATCGTGCGTCTCGAGGCCTGCAAAAATTAGCCGGGGGGATAATTTTCGAACCTGGCCGTGAGGGCTACGGGCTCAGGTCCTGCGTTCAGGTTGCAATGCCCGTGGGGCACGGACTGGGAGAAGTGATCCTGCGGTGAACTTGAATAGGGAAGCCTCACGAGACTGGGTCAGGAGGCGCTCGCGAGGGTGCCCGCGCAGCCCCCTCGTGAGGCTTGCGAAAGAGAAGACGAGTCAGGCGAGCAACAAAGATAGAGAATCACGGGCCGGGGATGGCAACAACGCTAAAAGCAACTCCAAGAAAATTTCAAATACGGATGAACAAGCCAACTGCAGAAAGCAAATGAAAAGATGCGTCCGGCACCTAATCTAGTCTTCGACGTCTTCTCACCAGCGCGGAGCTAAGTGCTACCACTGGGCGTGGGTGGGAGCCCCCGAGGCCCGAGGGTGGCTCTCCGGAGACTCCGAGGCGTGTACAGCCCCAACTCATTATTACGCTAGAGTGTCACAGGCGGCGAGCTTCATAGGCATTGTCCTTCTTCATAGGCACCGGGCCTTTCTCGGGGCAATGAGCTTCACAAGCGTTGGCCTTCTTCATAGGCACCGGGCCTTTCTCGGGCGATGAGCTTCACAGGCGTTGGCCTTCTTCACAGGCACCGGGCCTTTCTTCAAGGGTAGAACTTTTGGAGGTGCTGGATGTTCCACGCGTTCGGGATGGGCACCCCCTCCTGGGTCTCCAAGCGCGCGGCACTAGGTCTAGAAACATGAACAACCTTGAACGGTCCCTCCCACATGGGCGAGAGCTTGTGCAACCCTTCCCTGGAGAGCACCTGCCTGAGCACGAGGTCACCTACCTCGAGGGTCCTGTGGCGGATATTGCGGCAGTGGTACCATCGCAACGCCTGTTGGTATCTTGCTGCCCGAAGCGCAGCCTCTCGACGTTGTTCCACCCCCAGCACGAGGTCCATCCCTCGCATGGCGTCCTGCTACACTTCGTCGAAAGCCAGGACCCGCACGGAGCGACGCCTGACCTCGTGAGGGAGGACCGCCTCAGCTCCGTAGACGAGGAAGAACGAGGTTTTGCCGGTCGACTTGGTAGCGGTTGTGCGGATGGACCATAGCACGGACTGGAGCTCGTCGTACCAGCCCATGCCATAGTCCTCCAGCTTCTTCTTGAAGGTCCTGGTTTTGAGGCCTTTCAGGACCTCTGTGTTGGCACGTTCAGCCTGGCTGTTGCTCCGAGGGTGTGCCACCGAAGCGTAGCATATCTGCGTTCCAAGGTTAGCACAATATGTTTTGAAGAGATTGCTGGTGAACTGCGAACCGTTGTCGGTGATGATGTGATTAGGCACCCCCAAACCGGCTCGCGAGGCCCTTGATGAATTTGACCGCTGAACCAGCTGGGATGGTGCGGACAGCTTCCACCTCTGCCCACTTGGTGAACTTGTCAATGGCGACGTAGAGGTAGCGGTAGCCCCCTGGTGCCCTGGGAAACGGGCCCAAGATGTCCAGCCCCAAATAGCGAACGGTCATGAGAGAGGAATGGTCTGCAGGACCTGAGCCGGCTGATGAATCTGCTTGGCATGGAACTGACAGGCTTCACAAGCCTTCACCAGCTCGATTGCGTCGTTGAGTGTTGTTAGCCAATAGAACCCGCTGCGAAACGCCTTGCTGACGAGGGTCCGCGAAGATGAGTGGTGCCCACAATCTCCACCGTGAATGTCTGCCAGCAACTCTTTACCTTGCTCCCTGGAGATGCAACACAGGGAAACATCATTCGGCCGCTTCCGGTAGAGCTCTCCATCTTGGATGCAGTAGGCCGTGGCCTGCCGCGCCACGTGTTCTGCGTCCTCCTCCTTCTCTAGAAGAGTCCCTTGCATCAGGTAATCTTTGAATTCCACGGTCCAACATCCCTCCTGGGCTCCAGGCCAGGAGTAGTCGTGCTCCTGAGGTCGGGCCATAGGCCGGATCTATCGAGGCAGGCGGTTGAGGGAGCTCCTCCCGAGGCTGCGCTGTACTCGATAGTGACGGTGCTCCTGAGGGTTTCAAGAGTCGTTCCTCAAAGACGTCGGGCTCCTGAGGCAGCCGCCTGGACGCTCTCCTGGCGATGTCATCAGCCTCTTGATTGGTGCCACAGGGTACATGCTGCAACTCTAACCCCCAAAACTGCTTTTCCATCCTGCGGACCTCCGCAAGATATGCTTCCATGTGTTCGTCCTTCGGCTCGTACACCTTGTTGGAGAAGTTGACGAAGAGTTGTGAATCGCCCTTGATGATGAGGCGCTTTACCCCAAGGCGGTTGCAGCTTTCAAGCCTGCTATCAGGCCCTCGTATTCTGCTATGTTGTTGGAGACCTTCTCTCCATGCTGGAAACAGAGTTGCACAGCGTAATAGAGCTTGTCCTGAGTGGGAGATATGAGCACTGCGCCAGCCCCTGCGCCATGTCGCGAGAACGCTCTGTCGAATTACATGACCCAGCCTTCCGGTGCCTCACTTCATGGGGAAAGCGACCCGTCCTCGCCTGCTTCGGGCCCTGGCGCCTCTGTCCATTCCACCAAGAAATCTGCAAGTGCGGCTCCTTTGACGACCCTGGTCGTGCTGAATTCCAACTAAAATGCTTGCAACTTGATGTTCCATTCGGCGACCCTTCCAGCTGAGTTGGGGCTCCTGAGCACCCTTTTCAAGGGATATGCCGAGACGACCTTGATGGGGTGACCTTGAAAGTAGTGTCGTAGCTTGCGTGAGGCCACTAGTAACGCGAGCAAGAGTTTCTGAGGCATGGGGTATCGTGCTCTTGCGTCCCGCGGCATAGTGCTAACGAAGTACACGGGATGCTCGACGAGGTTGGGGGCGCTGACGTGGCCTGCATGTTCTAGAGGTCGAGGCGCCTCCTGAGATGGTGGAGCCCCCACTGCCTAGTCGCTTGGTGGGGCCTCTTCCGCCCTGGGTGCATCCCCCTACTGAGGCTGATTCCCATCTGCTGCGGCCGTGGTCTTCACGAGGTCTTCTTAGCCTTGTGCTGCTGCGGCCGGGGTCGCGACCGACGCGGTCTTGACCCGGCGCTCCTCCTGAACCGCCACCAGGGCTGCGCTAGCGGAGTAGGGCATGGCTGCAAGGTAGAGTACCAAGGGCTCCTGAGGGCGTGGAGCCACCATCACCGGAGGGCTGGTTAGCTACTTCTTGAGATCTTGGAATGCTTTGTCAGCCTCTTCAGTCCATTCGAACGGGCCCTTCTTCTTCATCAGCTTGAAGAAGGGCAGGGCTCGTTCTCCCAACTTGGAGATGAAGCGTCCCAACACGGTTACTCGCCCGGTGAGCTTCTGATTTTCTCTGAGGGTCTTCAGCAAACTCATGTCTTCAACTGCCTTGACCTTCTCTGGGTTAGCCTCGATACCTCTGTGGGACACGAGGAAGCCCAAAAGCTTGCTAGAAGGGACTCCGAACACGCACTTGTCCGGGTTGAGCCGCAGGTCCACTTTGTGAATGCTCACGAAGGTTTCCTCCAGGTCCTGTATCAGGGTCTTCGCCTCCCGAGACTTCACCACGATGTCGTCGATATAGGCCTCGGCGTTTCTTTTGAGCTGCCGGCCCAGGGCGATGTGCATCAGCCGCTGAAAGGTTGCGCCCACGTTGTGCAATCCGAACGACATGCAGGTATAGCAATATACTCCGCATGGGGTCAGGAAGGCCGTTTTCTCCACATCTTCTACCGCCATCTTGATTTGGTGATAGCCCGAGAAGGCATCCAGAAAGCACAACAGGTCGCACTCGGCGGTGGAATCGACGATTTGGTCGATGTGAGGGAGCGGGAATGGATCCTGAGGGCAGTCCTTGTTAAGGTTGGTGAAGTCGATGCACATGCGCTCCTTTCCTCCCTTTTTTGGCACAACAACAGGGTTGGCCAGCCATTCAGGATAGCAAACTTCACGAATGACACATGCAGCCTCCAACTTACGGGGTTCTTAGACGATGAAGGCCTGCTTCTCGGTGGACTGTCGCCTTGCCTTCTGCTTCACGGGACGCACGTTGGGGCACACATTCAGATGATGCTCAATCACCTCTCTTGGAACCCCCGCTAGCTGATCAGGTTCCCACGCAAACACCTCCTTGTTTACGCGCAGAAATTTCACCAGGGCCTCTTCCTGTTCAGGGTTGAGATTGGTGCCTATGGTGAAGGTTGCGCCAGAGGATCCATCTTCATCGACTGACACTTGCTTGGTCTCTGCCTTGTCTTGGGTGAGAAATTGCTTCTTCTTGGTCGGCGCAGCCCCCTTGGGCTCGAGGGCGTCGGTGCTGGTGGCTGCGCCACTGCGGCTATCTTGAAAGCGATCTTGAGCGCCTGCAGAGCATCCTTCATGTCTCCAGACACGGTAAGGACGCCGCTGCTCCCGGGAATCTTCATGAGGTTGTAGGCCGGGTGAGTCGCCGCCATGAACTGGGCCAAGGCAGGGTAGCTGAGATGGTGTTGTATGGGAGGTCGATGGGGGTGATGTCAAAGTCCACCAGCTCCGTGCGGAAGTTGTCGTGGGTGTCGAAGGTCATCGGGAGGCGGATCTGCCCCAGGGAGCCGGTGGGGCTACCTCCGACGCCTAGGAAGGGCTTGCTGGGTTGGAGTCGCTCCGGCGGCACGTGGAGGAGGCTGAAGGCCTCCACTGAGAGCACGTTGAGGCCGGCCCCGCCGTCGATGAGGGTCCTGGTGACGGCCACCTGGCAGATGGTGGGGGTGCATAGCATTGGGAGCGCGCCCGAATAGGCGGTGTTGGAGGGGTCATCGTCCGAGCTGAAGGTCAAATCGGCCTTGGGTGCCACCCAGCCCGGGGGGGATTCACGGCGCTTGAGGAGGCGCCGATCTGGCAGACGGACGTCTTGACGTGACGGCTCAAACGTGGCGCCTGCGAGCCGCCAAGGAGAGCTGCGACGACCGGGGGCGCTGGCGCAGCATAATGGGCAAGGAAGAGGCTGCGCAACTCCTCCCAGGAGGCCACAGAAGCCGCTGGCAGGTGGAGCAACCACATGCGTGGGACGCCAGTGAGGGCCATGGGCAACCAGTTAGCCATGACCTTGTCGTCGCCCCCGGCCTTGAGGACAGCCTCCTCATATGCCAGCAGGAAAGCCAGCGGGTCGGCCTCCCCGTCGTAGCGCGGCGGCATGTCCGGCTTGGACTTGTTCGGCCACGCACCTGTCGCAAGGCAGGGGCCAGGGCTCGGAGCCCCCTGGTCCCCGTGCCAGCGTCGATAGCTGGTGCAGGCGGTGCGTTGCCCGCCATGAGGGTGGAGCGCGGTGTTGATAGAGAGCGGGTCGACAGAAGGGAGAGCTTCGGCGCACCCCTACCTATCGCGGCAAATGTCGGATGTTGGGTTCCGACAGACCCTTAAGGTCTGAACTCTGGGGTGTGTGCGAAGATCTTCCCCCTACCAATCCATGCCCAATCGCCTCGCGAGAATCTAAGCTAGACGATGAGCAACACGAGAGACACAAGATTTATACTAGTTCGGGCCACCGTTGTGGTGTAATACCCTACTCCAGTGTGTGGTGTGGTGGATTGCCTCAGGGGCTGATGATGAACAGTACAAGAGGAAGAACATCCTCGCGAGAGGTGTTCTTGAGCTGGTGTGGTGTTCTCGTAGGAAGGGGTCTCTCTCCCTCTACTGTGGTGGCTATCCCTATTTATAAAGGCCTTGGTCCTCTTCCCAAATATTGAGCGGGAATGGAGCCAACAACGGCCATTTCGAAGGGGAACATCTAGTATAAGTTATCCTGACTAAAGTTGGTCTTCGGCTGCCAAAGGCACTGGCGATGACGCCGTCTTGGGCTCCACGGTGACCTCCATCCTGTCGCTCTACCGGTCTTGGTCTCGTTGCACCGAAATGGTTACCTTTGCCTATGCCTCGATACCTCCGCACCTATGCTTGCCCCCTTTGCACCAAAGAGGAAACAAGGACATGCGCAGGCCGGCGCCCGCCTGGCGCCCGCCTGGTCTCGATCGTCACGGCTTGCGTCACGAGCACCTCGCGAGATACCCTTGCCTTGATCTCTCCGCCTCCTCGCGAGCCTGCCTAGCGAGGCCGCTCCTGAGGAAGCCTTGCGTCGTCCGCCCCGCGAGGCTTGGCCCCTCGCGTGGGTCTTGAGTTTGCGTTGATGAAGATTGGCCAGACTGGGCCACCACTTGAGCCACACCACAGGCCGCAGGCAGGCAAGTCTGGGAACCCCCGTTCCCAGAACACCGACAGTAGCCCCCGGGCCCAAGGTGCGCTAGGACTTGGCTTAGTAGAGAAGCGAAGGGGCAAGTGCGGAGCACCGCGGGCCCCAACAACCTGTGGCCTTGGGCGCCGCGTGGCGGTTGATTGGATGCGTGGCGGTTTATGATGAGAACTTATGGCCAGCATCATACACATGTAGTGAGAGGGAGCATGATCATCATTCGAGAGTGTTGTATGCCCACAATCCTTTGGTAAAAGAGTACCTAGATGCACATGATGGAAAGTTGTGGTCAAGAAGCAAATTCAATGAAATTTGCAAAGTAGACTATGTGACCAGTAACCTGGTGGAGTGTTTCAATGCAAATATCAAGTCATTGAAAGGTCTTCTACTATGGAAAATATTTGATAAGATTCGGCAGATGATCATGATAAAGATGGCTCTTCGCATAAGAAATGCAGAAACAGAATATATTGGCCATCTTATGCTCCCATCTCTTATTAAGTCATTGCATGCCAAGGCAAGAGGACTGAACATGAAATGCATTCGAGCGGCAACACACGTGGCTGAGGTAACATATACTGACAGTAAAAACAGGGAATGGAGATATCCAGTTAACCTAGCAACTAGCAAATGCAGTTGTAGGCAATGGCAGCTCTGTGGGAAGCCATGCATACATACCCTACATCTGCTGACTATTATAGGTGGTGAAGATGGTGAAGTTGATCAATACATCTCTGAATATATTTTTGTTGCCAAATTCAGGGCTGCTTATGCTTCCAATGTGCCTGCCCTCTTGGGAAAAGACCAATGGAACATAGTGGATCCAGGGTTCAAACTACATTCTCCTGTACTGACTAGACCACCAAGAAGACCAAGGAAGAACAGGATCAGAAGAGGTGAAGTTGGTCGTGTAAAAAGATAGCATAAGTGCAAAAAATGTGGAACCCTAGGGCACATTGCTAGGCTCTGTACCAATACAATGGATGCTTCATTTGGAGAAGAGGAACAATGGGCAGCAACAAAGGAGTAAGGCAAAGATGTGGACCTCGAACGTTGAATGCAAGTTGTAAACTTTGAACTTTAAGGATTTGTACAACTATGAAAACATGTAAGGTTTAATAATGCTATTCGTACTTTGATGTGAAATTTGAGGCAGAATTTGAATTTTAGGCAAAATTTGAATTTGAACCAACACTTGAACTCCGATATGTGGTGTGATGTTGCAATGTTTGCTGAACTATTGTAAACGTTAGGTGATCAATCTGATCTCTTTTGCGTGGTAAAACATATAGTCGTGGGAAATGTGCTCCAAATGTGCTTCGAAGCTAGGGTAAACTACCCCATTTGCAATCAAGTATTTTTTGGACCTACTCTAAATGAGCCAAATATTTTTTATCAACACCTATTCAATCTATATAGTGTAGATTCGAAGTATCACTATTTATTGAATTAATCTTCATATCTTTACATTTTTGTTTTGAAAATAATGTGATCTAATATAGAACCATGTCGGGACCCCGATCCTAAGTCACACCGATCTAGCATGTAACACATCATATCACTTTGCGGCCTCACGCACGGTATTCCCACAGGTGCCACCTTACCTGGCCCGGGACTGTTTGCGCCTTTTGGCTCACGTATATGATTGTGTCACTAGCATCCATATGATAGAAAACCCGGGTCGACATGACTAGTCGTAAACCCAAAGTGGCACTAACTTACAGGGACAGGCATACATGACCCAGCAACGAACGTGTCGGTCATCAGCGAGTGAATCCGGGCTGTAGCAGCTAGGCTAACAGGACTCCGGAGAATCCGGACTGTAGCAGGCTAGCAGGACTCCGGTAGACACCGCGTGACATTTCCCCGAAGGGACAGACTCAAGAACGAAGAAGGACACATGCCGGCCAGCCTAAGTGTTCCAGAGCAGTAGCAAGCTACCATGGCTCAGTGGAAGCACTAGGAGACATTTCCCGATAAGAGAGGCTACCAAGAATAAACAACTAGGTTTTCGGATCCCACACATAGCAATACACATTACACGTACGCATAACATGCAAGTATGTGTTGTACAACATGGCATCACAACATAACTCAACAACTCATATAGATAAAGACTCAGAAGATTTATCATAGCATTTATAAAAAACAGAGGTCACATGACCCAACATTCAGAGCATACAAGCAACAAGCGGAAGCATTACATGTCTGAGTACAGACATCTACAAATATAAAAGGCTGAAGAGCCTGACTATCTACAACATTTGATCAAGATCGTAGCTGAGGTACAAGCTACTTGTCGAAGTCCACGAGAACACTAGTAAGACCGAAGTCTTCACTGCAAAATCATAAATAAAGCAACATGAGTACAAAGGTACTCAACAAGACTTACATCAGATCCTATCATACATGCATTTGTATCAAGAACGTAATGTGGGGTTTAGTTGCAGCAAGCCATCTTTGATTCAGTGGCTATCTTGTTCTATGACTAAGAGAAACTTCTTTGAGGTGAGGCAACGCACACGAGTCCAATAATCACCACACAATACACTACCATGGATTCATCCCCGTCTCCCTACGAGAAGGCCATCCATAGCACTCACACTTCTCTTGAGCATATTAGAGTAACCACTTCAAGTTGTCTATGTACCACGTAAGCATCCAAGAAGTCCATATCCGCGGACCTGGCAATTCGAATAGATCATGTTAACCCTGCAGGGGTGTACTTCTTCACACACGCTCTCGCCACTTACCTCCATGTACACGTCATGCATCTCGGCAACCTTCAAGCGGAAGCCTGGCGAGGGTGTCGGCCACGACCTGACTAACTACACAAGACCCTAGTCCAAGTTTATCGCCTATTCAGGTTCTATCCGCAAGGAAGTCCGGCCGAGGTTTCCATCACGGCCCCAAACGATGTGTGCAGTGTTCCCGAGCCCACCATCCGGGTGCCACACGGTACACCAGGTCACGTGTACCTAGTCTGTCCCAAGACCACCCTACCGGGTGCCACTTGGTAGAAAAATAACACTGCCTACAAACACCAGAAACTAGTCGCGACTCCTGGACAGAGATCAAGTAGGTTAATAAGTCGAGAGGGGTCAAGTTACCGGAACCCAACGTGTGGTAGTAACTAGTCACTGGAAAACATACACAGAACTCAGTGCTTAAGGACGGTTCCAGTGAGACAACCCACCATGTACTCCTACATGGCCTCTCACCGCTACCTTTACCAAATCGTGTTCACACACTTCACTCTCACCATTAGAACATAGAGCACTGCACTCCAATTCATTCCCAATGAATCAGACCTGACACACTCTAAGCAATAGCAAGAATGGCATGGTAGGAACACAACAATGGCTTCAATCAACTTCTACACATGCTAGTGGGTTTCAACCATTTACTGTGGCAATGACAGGTCATGCAGAGGAATGGGTTCAACTACCGCACCACAAAGTAGCAATTGAATCGTTGTTGTCCTAATGCAATAACAAAGAGAAGGAGCGAGAGAGTAGGATTGTATCAGAATGAACAAGGGGGTTTGCTTGCATGGTAGATCAACAGAGGGGGCACTGCTCCTCAGACAGGTACTCTGGAACGGTCTCTAGAGCAGGGCCTATCAAGAAGGAACAGTGTCGACAATCAATACACAAGCATATGCGACAATATGATGCATGAACATGGCATGAAGATGTGATGTTGTTTGAGCTAATGCAGCTAGCATTCATTAGGTTGGAGTCCATTTGAACCCAAATATTCAAATACATCTCCAAAATAAGCACTTTATAAATGCCATTTTAGTGTTTCACTTATACAGTAGGTATAAGTTGGTTTGTCATGCATTAAACAAGTACAGATGGATAGATTGAATTTTTTGATAATTTTTCATATATAAATTATTTCAATCTGAGCTACGGTTGAATTTTTATGAATTTTTTAAGTGTATATCATTTTCAGGATTTTCCTAATTTAATATAAAACCAGAAAATGAATAACTATGTCAGCATTGCGTCATGCTTGCGTTAGCAAGTCAACAGAGCTGACTAGTTCAAACCTGACGTGTGGGGTCCACATGTCAGCGTCTTAGTTAATTAACAGGTTAATTAGTACATGTCAATGTCAGGGGGGTTAGTTAAAAATTGATTAGCCCTAAGCTAATCACCAGACCCACGGGGCCCTCCTGACAGCCCGGCGAGGTCAAAACGGTCAACCCCACCGGTGTTTAGCCGCCGGCGCGGCCAAACATGGCGGAGGGGCTCGGAATCATCGCTCCGGTGACCAAACGCGCGGCGGAGACCACCTACGCGGACCCCAGGCTCGCGCGCATCCAGTGGGACATGCGGGAGACCATGGGGTGGTTGGAGCTCGTGGCGGGGGCCGGAGCACGGCCAAGTGCGGTGAGGTGCCGCGGTGCACGGTGAAGCGAGCGGAGAGGCTCTACGGCCTCTTGGATTCACCAGGAGCACGGTGACGCGCACTGTTGCGGGCTGTGGTGGCCAGGGAGACGGCGACAACATGGACGGCGGCGAGGAGCTACGGTCGTGGAGGGGGTGGAGCTGCGGTGCGTAAACAGCTAAACGGAGAGAGGGGGACGAGGTAGGAGCTCACGGCGGTTCTAGTGGAGTCTTCAGCGAGCTCGGGGGAGGCCGGACGCGAGCAGAACGGCGAGGGCGATCTCCGGTGGCCGGAGATGAATACGACGGCGATGGAGGCACTCCAGGGCCTCCCGAGGCGAGTGGCTTGGCGGAGAGGTAGCCGGCGACGTGGTGGAGCTTCTGAGCTTGTCGGAGAGGCGAGGCCGTGGCGGTGGGCGCCGCAACGGCGAGCGGCAGCGACAATGGCGCTCAGGCAGGTCGAGAGAGAGGGATCCAGGGGAGGAGGGAGAACGAGAGAGAGTGAGAGAGGTGCGGGGCGGCGCGTGGCGGCGCGCGGGGCATCTAGGCAATGAGTGGGAGGTCAGGCAGGCAGGTGGCATGGCGGCACGGCCGTGCACGCGCGCTGGCCACACGCCTAGACGATTGGCACCAGGAGGGCGGCGGCACTGGTGGACTGGCCCAGCTGGGCCGCACAGTTCTGGGCCAGCTGAGGCGCCAGGGGCTGTAGGTAGGTGCGAGGTGAGTTTTTCTATTTCTGTTTCCTTTTCTATTTTTCTGACATTTGTTTGATTTAAAAACAATACCAAACTAATTTATTTTCTTATGCCAATTTTTGTAGGAGCTAGTGGCATTATTCCAGAGCTCCTCATCAACTAGCATAATTTTTGGACAATATTTCATATATATATAACAATATATATCCAAAGCAAATAATTACTGCATTAATTCCAAATGGCCAAAATAAATACTTATGAGCTCTTGAAAATATTGGTTTGATTTTTACCTCTGACCAACATTTTCGAAGAGCAACATGAACATTTTCTTGGACCATTTTGGAGCAATTTTTATTTGGGTCACTTCCATGAATGATTCCTGAGGGTTTCACATATCCCCATTTCAAACTTAAATGAAATTTAAACATGATGCACACATGACTAGCTAGCCTTGAGCATACAAGAACTAGGGATGTGACAACTCGCCCCCACTTGAAAGAATCTCGTCCCGAGATTCGGGGGTCGACGGAAAGAAAGTGGGGTACTCCAGTCGAAGATGGTCTTCTCGCTCCCAAGTAGCTTCTCCCTCGGAATGATGAGACCACTAAACCTTGAGAAACTTGATGTTCTAACTTTGGGTGACACACTCTGCTTGATCAAGAATGTGAACCGGGTACTCTCGGTATGTGAGATTATCTTGGAGATCAAGCGTTTCATGGTCCACTTCGCGGATGGGATCCGAGAAGCAACGCCTGAGTTGAGAGACGTGGAAGACATCATGCACTCTGGAAAGATGTGGGGGTAGTTCCAACTAGTAGGCAACCTCTCCTCGTTTAGCGAGAATGCGAAAAGGACCAATGTAGCGAGGAGCCAATTTGCCCTTGATACCGAAACGATGGCTACCCTTCAAAGGAGTAACCCGAACGTAAGCTTTGTCGCCAACTTCATAAGTCACATCCTTATGATGATGATCATACTAGCTCTTTTGACGAGACTGGGCTATTTTCAGATTTTCACGAATGATGCGAACTTGCTCTTCTGCCTCCTGGATCATGTCCAGTCCAAAGAATTGTCTTTCACCAGTTTCTGACCAGTTCAAAGGTGTTCGACATCTTCATCCATAGAGAATCTCAAAAGGAGCTTTCTTGAGACTAGATTGGTAGCTATTGTTATAAGCAAACTCAGCGAAAGGAAGACATTTCTCCCAATCCATATAGAATGAGATAACGCAAGCTCTAAGCATGTCGTCGAGAATTTGATTGACCCTTTCCACCTGACCACTTGACTGAGGGTGGAAAGCGGTACTGAATGAAAGATGGGTTCCTATGGCAGCTTGGAAACTCTCCCAGAAATGAGAAGTGAAAAGACTACCATGGTCTGAATTGATCTCCAGTGGAACACCATGAAGTGACACTATCCGAGAAATATATAAGTCAGTGAGCTGACTAGTAGTGATACTCTCTCGAATAGGTAGAAAGTGCGCTACTTTGGAGAGACGATCAATGACTACGAAGATAGCATTATTCCCTCTCTTGGTCCTGGGAAAGCCGGTGATGAAGTCCATACCAACTTTATCCCATTTCCATTCAGGAATAGCTAAGGGCTGAAGGGTGCCAGCAGGTCACTGATGCTCTGCCTTAACGCGACGACAAACATCACAGTTAGCAATGAACTGAGCAATTTCTCTTTTCATCCTAGTCCACCAGAACCTCTAGTGTAGGTCCTGATACATCTTAGTACTACCGGGATGAATAGTGAGAGGAGATTCATGCACCTCCTTAAGAATCAATTTTAGCAGATGTTGATTCTTGGGAACCACCAAGCGATTCTCAAAGAAAACAACACCTCAATCATCCATAGAAAAACATCCACCAACTCCCTTCTTAATGTTTCTCTTGATCCGGGAAATTCCCGTGTCTTGCTTTTGAGCAGCGATAATCCGATCCTCAAGGTCAGGTTTTGCCACCAAGGTAGAAAGAAATCCGTGAGGACCAATGTGAAGGTTAAGCTTACAGAATTCCTCATGGACAAGTGGTTGGCCCCGCTGCAACATGAGGTTTTTGCAATAGGATTTATGGCTTAGCGCATCAGCCATGACATTGGCTTTGCCTGGAGTGTAGGTAATCCCTAGATCATAATCCGAGATCACTTCCAACCAACGTCTTTGCATAAGGTTCAAATCTAGTTGGGTGAAAATATACTTGAGACTCTCGTGATCGGTGTAGATCTCGCAATGTTTACCAAGAAGGTAATGTCGCCAGGTTGTAAGTGCATAGACTACGGCTGCAAGCTCTAGATCATGTGTAGGATAATTCTCCTCATGTGGATGCAACTGTCGAGATGCATAGGCAATCATATGACGATCATGCATAAGAATGCAGCCTAGTCCCTGTCGTGAGGCATCGCAGTAGATAACAAAGTCCTTAGTGAAATCCGGTGGCACAAGTATGGGAGCAGAAGTCAGGCGTCTTTTCACTTCCTGAAAACTATACTCACACTGTGGGGACCACTCAAAATTTTTATCTTTCTTGAGAAGTTCCGTGAGAGGTTTGGCCACTTTGGAGAAATTTTCAACAAAGCGGCAACAATAACTGGCTAGACCAAGGAAACTCCTAACTTGCTTAACTATTTCAGGTGGAGACCAATCAAGAACGGCCTTAACTCTCTCGGGGTTGATAGCAATGCCCTTACCAGAGATTACGTGGCCTAGGTAGGTCACTTCTGGCAACCAAAACTCACACTTCGAGAACTTGGCATAAAGGTGGTGCTCTCTGAGTTTTTCTAGCACAAGTCTAAGATGTTCGGCATGCTCTTCCTCGTTCTTCGAGTAAATAAGAATATCATCGAGGTAAACCGCGACGAACTTATCTAAGTACTCCATGAAGATCGAGTTCATCAAGCGGGAGAATGTAGCTGGAGCGTTGGTTAGACCGAAGGACATGACGGTGTACTCATACTGGCCATAATGAGTGACAAAGGCCGTCTTGGGGATGTCCCCGTTTCTGATCTTGATTTGGTCGTAGCCTAACCTCTAATCCATCTTAGAGAAGATTGAGGATCCAGCGAGCTGATCATATAGGTCGTTGATCCTGAGGAGCGGATATTTGTTCTTTATCGTGACTAGGTTAACGAGACGATAATCTACAACCATCCGGTCCGTACCATCCTTCTTCTTGACGAGGAGGACGGGGCAAGCCCAAGGAGAAGAACTAGGACGGATGAAACCCTTTTGCAAGGACTCATCAAGTTGTTTCTTAAGCTCGGCTAGTTCTAAGGGTGTCATTTTGTAAGTTCTCCTAGAGATTGGAGCAGTCCTGGGATAAGATCTATAACAAACTCTACATCTCTGTCAGGTGGAACACCTGGTAGTTCCTCTGGAAAGACATCCGGAAAGTCATGGACTACCGGGATATCTTCAAGGTCTGGAAGAGGGCTGGCATTAAGAGAGTAGAGCTGACGCTTTGCAACTCTAGTGGAGACAGTGACTATCTTGCTAGGTGGGTGTGTAAGCCGAACAGACCTGGTGTAACAACCAATCTTGGCATGATGAGCTGTCATCCAGTCCATACCCAAGATGATGTTAATATCTGAGGACTTGAGGGCTACAAGTGATGCGAGGAATACAAGTCTATCAACAAGGAATTCATTACCATAGCTTATTCTGGTGGTTTGCCATCTAGACCCTAGTGTTTGGATTTCAAGCAGCATTTGCATATCACAAAATGACATGTCGTGCAAACGAGCATAGCCTTCAGAATGAAGGAGTGAGATGCTCCAGTATCGAATAGAACCGATGCTGGATGAAATTGACAAGGAGTGTACCAAGAACGACATCCGGATCATCATGAGCGTCTTTAGCTGAGACGTGATGCACACGTCCATGTTTAGTGCGAGTTGGCTTGGCACTGATCATCTTTCCTGATGTCTTAGCATAGCCAACACACTTCTCGGGCTGGGGTGGAGCATAACTAGTCTGAGAGCAGTCACGTGCATAGTGTCATGGCTTCCCGCATGTGAAGCAGATCCCTGAAGTTGGACGTGGACCCGTTCTGACAAGCGGTCTACCAGTAGGCATGGGTGGATCATACGACTGAGCTGGATGAGGCACCACATAGGATGGCCTCGGTGGATAACCGGGAGGAAGAGCGGAGTTTGGAACCCAAATCCGGCGCTTTTGAGAACTAGAACCGGAGGAAGATCCCAAATCACGGGTGTGCTTACGAGACTCCTCGTAAGTGAGTTGAGTTGTCTTTGCATTAATGGCCTTGTTCACAAGTGCTTGGAATGTATCACAATGATGCAGGTGGAGATCACAACGCACCTTGGGGTTGAGACCCTTCCGAAACCTAGCTTGCTTCTTGGCGTCCGGAGACACCTCTTCTGTGGCATAGCGGACGAGGTTCTCAAACTCTCTACTGTAAGCATCAACAGCCATGTTACTCTGGGTGAAACTACGGAACTCTTCTCTCTTGCGATCAATGAGGGCCTGAGGAATGTGATGCTCGCAAAAAGCCTCAGTGAAATCTCTCCAGGTGGGAGTCTGGCCAGCTGGAAGCATAGCCTCATAGTTCCGCCACCAAAGACTAGCAGGACCTTCCAGGTGGTATGTAGCATAGGTGACTGAGGGAATCCTGGACTAGGGGGTGTCCGGACAGCCGGACTATCATCGTCCGCCGGACTCCAAGACTACGAAGATACAAGATTGAAGACTCCGTCCCGTGTCCGGATGGGACTTTCCTTGGCGTGGAAGGCAAGCTTGGCGATACGGATATGTAGATCTCCTACCATTGTAACCGAATCTGTGTAACCCTAGCCCTCTCCGGTGTCTATATAAACCAGAAGGCTTTAGTCCATAGGACACAACAACCATTACAACAATCATACCATAGGCTAGCTTCTAGGGTTTAGCCTCCTTGATCTCGTGGTAGATCCACTCTTGTACTACTCATATCATCAATATCAATCAAGCAGGAGTAGGGTTTTACCTCCATCGAGAGGGCCCGAACCTGGGTAAAAACATCGTGTCCCTTGTCTCCTGTTACCATCCGCCTAGACGCACAGTTCGGGACCCCATGCCCGAGATCCGCCGGTTTTGACACCGACATTGGTGCTTTCATTGAGAGTTCCTCTGTGCCGTCACCGATAGGAAGGATGCCTCCTCCCGTATTTAAGGACGGTATTTTCGCCAAAGGAGCCTTGGCCGCCGGCCAAACTGTCCGGCAAGGTGGTTTTCTCATGACCGCCTGTCCGGCCACCGCTTCGACAATGACCTCTCAAGTCGTCAAAAGCAATCTTCACGTCAGCTCGGAATTTGCCGAGCGGTTGGATCCAATAGAGCTCTCGTCCGTAAACGAGCTCTTGGATCGCATCGCCGCCCTGGGAGTCGCTAGAGACTACAATCAGATTGGGCTTAAAACCGATCTGAGAGAGATTAACTCTCCCCAGGTCACTCACCACGTTGCAGTGGTAGAGCAACAATGCGGCGATTCTTCTCCTGTATTGAAAACTAGTCATGTCCGGGCTGCCGAACCCTCCATGCCGGATTCCCGCAGAGGGATGGACTTCGATCAAGCACTGAACCTAAAGTCAGGCATTGGACCGGACTCGTTGGACAACGTTCCACTTTCCAAGCTTCCAAATTTGGAAACTTCTCGGCCCTTGAGCCTTGAGATGGGTAGGGTTCCGGACTCAATTACACCCACGCGCCCAGACATATGCGATCTATCTCTAATCCGGCAAGAGCCCGCTGAAATAGTACATCATTACTGGGCCAGATTCCTCCTGGTTATGGACAGGATAAAGGACTGCCGAGAGGAAAACGCAATCTCGATCTTTTGCAATAATTGCACGGACGAGGGAATCTTGAACGCCGTCAGCCGTCGTGAAATTACACGCTTCGCCGACCTGGCGTCCATAGTACGAAAGTACTGTGCGATGGAGAGTTTCCGGAAAACCGAAAATAAGTTTTGGGACAATCCGGCCCCAACCTAGTCCGCAACAAAAGGGTGCATTACACTCAGGCACCAGATACAAAAACCAAAAAGCAAAATCCCCATAAAGGGCATGGAACCGTACTGGAGGGGTGGCTTAGCGGACCCTGTAAAATTCATAGTACAGAGGGCACCACCCCAACACATAGCCTTCGAGCATGTTGGATATTACGGCAGGTGGCCAAAAGTGGCGAGAAGCTTCTAGCTCCGGAAAACCACTCCAACAATACTGGTACGGTATCAATAGTCTTCGAGACCTTCGCATCAAATAATATGCGGAAACGAAAAATCCGCAGCCTCGCCGAAGTCTACCAAGTAGCAACAACAAATCCATGGAGCGACACAGCCATCACCTTCAACGCCAGCGATGAACCTAAATTCTGAACTGCCCGAGCACCAGCCGCACTGATACTTAGTCCAATAGTGGACGGCTTTCGACTTACAAAGGTCCTCATGGATGGCGGCAGCGGATTAAACCTCATCTACGAGGAAACTCTTCAAAAAATGGAAATAGACTGGAGCCGCATTGAGCGAAGCAGCACAACCTTCAGAGGAATAATCCCTAGCCGGGAAGCGCGCTGCACCGGAAAAATCACACTCGATGTGGTGTTCGGCTCGCCGGACAATTACAGATCCAAAGAAGTCACGTTCCAAGTGGCCCCGTTCAATAGCGGATATCACGCTATATTAGGATGAGAGGCATTCACAATTTTTCAAGCCGTACCCCATTACGGGTACATGAAGCTCAAAATGCCTGGGCCCGGCGGAATAATCACTCTCGTTAGTGATCCGGACATAACACTCCGCGCCGAGAACAAGACAGCCGCATTAGCCCTGGAGGCACTATCCGAAGCCCTAGCGGCAGAAGAACTTACCGCGCTACGCTCTACTGTGAATAGAGACGATGTGATACTCGATAAGAGATCCAAGTCCACCTCCTTTAAACCAGCGGACGAAATAATAAAATTCCAGGTCCATCCAACGGACCCGACAAAGATGGCTTCCATCGGGGCACAGTTGAACCCTGATGTAGACGCCGCACTGCAAGAATTCCTTCGGGAAAATTGGGACATTTTCGCCTGGCACCCTTCGGATATGCCCGGAATCCCACGCAGATTGCCAGAACACAGCCTAAACATCCTAAAAGGATTCAAGCCAGTCAAACAGGCTCTTCGACGATTTTCCGAACCCAAAAGACAGGCAATGGGAGAAGAGCTAGCCAAACTATTGGAAGCCGGATTCATCAGAGATATCAAACATCCGGATTGGCTAGCAAACCTGGTAATGGTACCAAAGAAGGACAAATCCTGGCGCCTATGTGTCGATTTTAAAGACCTCAACAAGGCCTGCCCAAAGGATCCCTTCCCCCTCCCCCGCATCGACCAGATAATCGATGCTACCGCCGGACACGATTCACTGTGCTTCCTCGACGCATACTCCGGCTACCATCAAATCAAGATGGCGAAAGCAGACCAAGCCGCAACAGCATTCATCACTCCATATGGACCATTCTGCTTCAACACGATGCCCTTCGGACTTAAAAACGCCGACGCAACATATCAGCGCATGATTCAAACATGTCTAGCTACCCAAATCGGCAAAACAGTAGAGGCATACGTAGACGACGTAGTCGTCAAAACCAAACATGTCGAAACTCTAGTAGACGACTTGAGGCTCACGTTCGACAACCTCAGAGCATACGCATCAAGCTGAATCCAGAAAAATGTGTTTTCGGCATACCAGCCGGAAAGCTCCTGGGCTTCATTGTATCCGGTAGAGGAATTGAAGCAAATCCAGCCAAGATCCGAGCTCTGTCTCAGCTAGATATTCCAAAGACCTCAAACAAATACAAAGATTAACTGGATGCGTGGCGGCCCTAAGCCGCTTTATCTCCCGCTTAGGAGAAAAGGCATTGCCCCTCTATCGCCTCCTTAGGCGCACCGAACACTTCGAGTGGACGGATGCTGCCACTACCGGACTCAAAGAAATAAAAACCATATTGGCAACAAATCCGGTCCTGGCTGCGCCCAATCTGGCGAACCAATGTTGGTATACATCGCGGCAACACATCAAGTTGTAAGCGCGGTACTCGTCGTCGAACGAGAGACAGAAGGGCATAAATTCCCTCTTCAAAAACCAGTGTACTACGTATCCACTGTGTTAACACCCTGCAAGTCCCGTTACCCGCACTATCAAAAGATTGTGTATGCGGTGTTCATGTCATCCCGGAAGCTCCGACACTACTTTCAAGAGTGTTCGATAACAGTGGCCTCCGAAGTGCCCCTCAACGACATCATAAACAACCGCGATGCGACGGGCAGGATTGCAAAATGGGCCATTGAGCTCTTACCATTCGATATAACTTACAAACCTCGGCGAGCTATAAAGTCACAAGTTTTGGCTGACTTTGTCGCTGAATGGACCGAAGCCGAACTCCCTAAAGAGTACGGCGCATACTCCAATTGGATTATGCACTTCGACGGCTCTAAAATGTTGGCCAGATTGGGGGCTGGCATTGTATTGACGCCCCAACCGGGGACATAGTCCAATACGTACTTCAGATAATGTACACGGACTCCAACAACGCAGCCGAATACGAGGCCCTTTTACATGGCCTCCGGATGGCAATCTCCATGGGCATTCAACGCCTAGAGCTGTGCGGGGATTCAAACCTTGCAATATCCCAAGTAAATGGAGACTTTGATGCCAAGGATCCGAAAATGGAAGCATATCGTAACGCTGTCCTAAAAATGTCAGCTCGGTTTGACGGACTTGAATTCCACCACGTAGCCAGGGATAATAACCAAGCGGCCGACGTAGTGGCACGCATCAGCGCAAAACGTGACGCTGTCTCTCCAAACATCTTCCTGGAACGGTTGTTTAAGCCATCCGTACTATGGGAAGAGGAGCCCGGAAATAACAAACCGGAAGCAGCCACACCAACCGACACAGAGCAATCTGACATAACCGGCGATTCAGCTGATGAAGTAACACCTTCAGCCCACGACATAATGGCAGTAATCGCCCCGTGGACAGAGCCATTCCTAGCCTACTTGCTTAGGCAGGAACTTCCCGAAGACCAAAATGAGGCCCGTTGCATAGTCCGGCGATCTAAAGCCTACAAGGTCCATGAGGGAGAACTCTATAAGAAAAGCACAACCGGAGTCCTTCAAAGGTGTATCTCCGAAGAGGAAGGGCGAAACCTTCTGGCTGAAATTCATGCCGGACTAGGCGGACACCACACAGCAGCTCGGGCCCTTGTAGGAAAGGCATTCCGTACAGGATTTTATTGGCCGACGGCCCGGGCAGATGCTCAGGATTTAGTCCGAAGATGCGTCGGTTGTCAGCTCTTTGCTAATCAGAGCCATATGCCACCCACCGCCCTCAAAACTATACCCATTACTTGGCCGTTCGCGGTCTGGGGGCTTGACATGGTTGGACCCCTTAAAGGGGGAACCCACAAGCAAAGGTACCTATTGGTCATGGTGGATAAATTCACCAAAGGGATAAAGGCCAAGCCAGTAAAAACGGCAGAGTCCGGACCAGTGATAGACTTTATCTCCGGGGTAGTACACCATTATGGTGTCCCCCACAGCATCATCACTGATAACGGCACGAACTTCACGGCCGACGAGGTTAAATCATGGTGCAAAAATATGGGCATTAAGCTCGATTACGCCTCAGTCTATCATCCTCAAACCAGCGGTCAAGTGGAATGAGCGAACGGTCTAATAATGAGCGGCATTAAACCCAGACTAGTGTGGTCACTTACGAAATCTGACACGCACTGGGTAGAGGAGCTAGACTCCGTACTCTGGGGGCTGCGGACAACGCCCAACCGTACTACCGGATTCACACCATTCTTTATGGTATACGGCGCAGAGGCAGTTCTGCCCTGTGACATCATTCATGACTCACCTCGAGTGCGCATGTACGAAGAAAGAGAAGCCGAGCTGGATCGGCAGGACAGCTTGGACGCATTGGAGGAAGAGCGCGATGTCGCCCAGGCTCGTTCCACATTCTATCAGCAGCAGGCTCGAAGATATCAAAGCAGAGAAGTACGGGCCAAGACTTACAACATTGGCGAACCAGTTCTACGCCTGCCGGACAAGAAAAAGGACAAACTCAAGCCCAAATGGGAGGGCCCTTTCATCATCGATCAAGTCCTGACCGGCGGAGCATACCGTCTACGAAATGCATCGGACAACCGGCTCGAGCCGAACCCATGGAACGCAGCCCGCCTCCGAAGATTCTATGCCTAGCACCGGACTAAGAGTTCGTCCCCTTCCCCCATCCAAACTTTTACATTGCAGCTGTCTTTTGTTTCTCTTTCTTCTCTCAACACTTTCTCTAAAAAGCCCTTAAAGGCCTACTTGCGCATTGTTCGCATTCACTTGATGTGCCATCCGCACTCATTATACCTGGGGGCTTCTTTACCAGAAGCTTAATTATAAGGGCTTCATGCCCAGCACATGTGTCAAGCTTCCACATGTACCTTTTATTCACCATTATATGCATCGATATGACTTAAGTTTTGGCCAAGCTGGGTTGCCTGGCTCCTATGCATACCCCTACGTTCCCGATTGTTCGGCTAGGAGGTAAAGGAAGCACCTCTGTGATTGTTACTGCCGGGTCAGCCGGATGTGTACCTCAGACTGGGTGAAGCCGAAAGCTAGCGTTCTTAAGGGAATATTCGGTCGGTGACTTGAAAGATGATTTTTAACCTACTTATTTATCTGCCCCCAGATGTTTTTCTGCTTTTTTCGCAGTCCGGACATGCACTTTAGGGCATGCCTCCCAGGGAAAGGAACCCTTAACGGAACTATTCTCCCTGGAAGATGTTTCTTACTAACCATGTAATATAACATAACTAGTTGGGCACTTGTCTGATAAAGCACTAATGACCCCTACGCCTGGTCTCCATGCATACCCCGGTTGTTTCTTACCCGAGAAGGTATTCGGACACACTCCGGACTCTAGGGTCCCGAGGTTGAAGCGAAAAGGTCGGCAAAGACAAATGATCTACAATCTGGCTAGAAGGCATATCACATGTCATTTTAAAATACATTGTCAAATCTACTGACTGTATTCCTCCTCAATCCCGTCTAACAGGCTGTCTAATTTACAGTCCCGTTGGGAAAACTTAGCGGCCAACTCTACTTGGCCGTATACTAAACTCACAGGGGTCTCCTTCCCATCGGGCCCCACAGGTCCGACCTCGGCCATGTGGTTGGGATCCGCCTTCTTGTACCGCGTCTTCACCATGGCCCAAGCCTCCCTGGCACCTTGGCGGCAGGCCAAAATCTTCCATAAACGGAAGCCCTGCCGCACTCCCTGAAGCTTCTCCGCAAGCTCCCCAAGGCCCTCGGGTAGGGAGAGGGCTGGCCACAAAGCCTGGACGACGCCGCGCATTGCCTGCCGAACTCGTTCGAGCAGCTGCAACAGCTCGGGAAGTTGATCACCCGTTGATACGGGCATATCCTCCGCAGGGCGACCTGTGAGTATACCTACAAGACATATTTTGTCAATTGACTTCCTCGCCGAACTCTTCTTTTCAAAGGAGTCCGCTCAAGCACTTACTATAGATGCCGCGACGAAGCCGCACAGTCTCCTTAACGGAGCCGGACAGCTTGGCCCGAACACCTTTCAGCTCTTCTCTGAGCTGGGCGTGGGCATCCTGGAGCTTGTTCCTTTCCTGCTGCACCCTATTCAGCACCCTCTCGCCGGCCTTCAGCTGGCGCAGTAGTTCTTGCCTATCCGGATCTTGTCCGGCAGCACCTGCAACGTCATTATTAGACTCGCGCGCACGCCGCACACCACTTATCTTTTTAAAATAATGTGTTACCAGGAGGGGTCTCTGTGCTTCCTCCTGCGGCAGCAAATGCGGCCTCGACTTGGGCCTTGCACTCTTGCAGCTCCTGAGACAGTTGGGTATTCGTCTCCGTAAGATCCTGCGTTTCAAATGATACTTAAATCAGTTAATATAACTACTTTAAGTCTCGGGGGCTACTGGCATATACAGCTATTAAATTTTCTTACCCGTATGTCCTTTACATACTGCTCCGTGGCTCCGGTAAAGCCATCTTGAGTAGCACGGAGGTGCGCGTCCCCGGCGTTAAAGGCATTCAACACCTCAGGGGAGAAGCACGCGTCACGAAGTACTGTCCGGCGGCGCCTGTGGTTCATAGCACTCTCCACCTCAGACTTGGTGGCGGACAGTCTATCGGCATCCTCCGTTGGAGGAGTATCCGGCTCGCGCCTTGCGCTCGCCTCCCCCTCCAGACCAGGTGCTGGAGCCTGGCTGGTAGAGGTTGGATTGGCAACCTCTACGCCCGCAGTCCGGCGGGCGCTTTTTCTCCTACGAAAGTCATGAGCACTCAAACGCTTCCTAGGAACGTTGCTCCAAATAATTAACTGCGAGCTATACCTTTGCGGCGACATTTCAGTCTGCGCTGCGCTCCTCTTCCGCCTACTGGTCCGGATTGGCCTTTGTTGGTCAGCCGCCGCGGGCTCGGCTTCCCGCCTTGAAGGCGCTTTCTGCAAAACACCATCGTACGTGAAGGTCAGAAATGAGCAAGGAAGAGATAATGGTGTCGGGACTTCCGTCACAATCACCTGGGAAGCCGGATATAGTCCGGGGTAGTTAGCCGTAATGGCGACTAAAGCATTATCCATGCTGAGCTGGTGGAACACCCCGTCGATTAGCTCCACCTGAATGTCTGGATCCTCTTAGGAGGCCGGATCCTGGGATCTCTCTGGATCCTCGGGTTGCGGAGCTGGACTTATCATGTCCTCCACAATCCGACGCAGTTCCTGCGTCGAAGACATAATATAAGAAGCTTAAACTTTGAAAGCATGGGTCGGGCCCTTAAAGTGTTCGCTTACCCAACGCCGAGGGTTATTCATGGAGAACCCATTCAACGGGTTCGTCTGAAGGAAGTCCTCCTTCTCCCCCTTGTACAGGCCGGACAGGATCTGCACCAGATCCTCGGCCGAATCCGGTCCTTTGCGGCCATGACGGGTGGCATCGTCTTCCCCGTTGAAATCCCACATGGGGTGGCCCCTGTATTGCAGTGGCTGCACCCCCCGCGTAATGCACGTTGCCATGACTCCAATCATGGTCAACCCGGAATGGGCCAGTAATCTTATTCAGCCCATCAGATAATGGACGCTCTTGTCTTCCTCCAGTTGGGGGCTCCGCGGGTGCCAACTAAGGCGTTTCTTCAGAGGAGCAGTACTAAACTCCGGGAGGCCGATCCGAACAGGGTCCGGCAGCGGAGCGTCTTCTATGTAAAACCATTCCGAAGGCCAGTCTTCGGATGCCTTCTTAGGGGTTCCGGATGGATATCCGGTCCCGGCAATGCGCCATATTTCGGCGCCGCCCACTTGATATATGGACCCCTCGTGAGAACGGGGTACGAGGCAGAACAACCTCTTCCATAGTGCAAAATGGGGCTCAATGCCCAGAAATAGCTCACAAAGAGCTACGTAACCCACGATATGCAGGATAGAGGCGGGCGTAAGGTGATGGAGCTGGAGTCCGTAGAAGTCCAGGAGCCCGCGGAGGAACGGATGTATAGGAAATCCGAGTCCCCTTATCAGATAGGGGACGAAGCATACCCACTCCCCTTTGTTGGGACTTGGGGTAGCCTCCGCTTGCTTCCCACCTTGATAGGTGGCCAACCCGGCTCGAACCGGGACCATGAAGGCCGGAGGGAGATATCCCTTTGCTTGGAGCGTCACCAGCTCGTTGTGCGGGACAGAACATCTCCGCCAGTCTCCTGGCAGTGGGCTGGGAGCGTGAGAGGAGGAGCCGCGTCGACGGTCCATGATGGAATGGATTTTTCGGTCAGAGGCGCTCCGATGAGTACTCGCGGAAGGAAGATGGTGTGATTTGGATCTGGATTCTTGCCTATCTTATAGGCAGAATATTTGCACAGCTAGGGGGTAAAACATAAAGGATACCCTGGCTTTTCGCATTCGTGCGATGCGTGGAAGATGGCCATTATTCGGCATGGAAGCCAAGAAGCGCAACATTGATAAGAAAGCCGGACACTGTCCGGCAAACGCACGGAATTTGGAGGAGAACCCGCCTTGCAACACCGAAGACCATATACGCGCTGGACTTATCGTCATTGAAGCCTGGTTCGGGGGCTACTGAGGGAATCCTGGACTAGGGGGTGTCCGGACAGCCAGACTATCATCGTCCGCCGGACTCCAAGACTACGAAGATACAAGATTGAAGACTCCGTCCCGTGTCCGGATGGGACTTTCCTTGGCGTGGAAGGCAAGCTTGGCGATACGGATATGTAGATCTCCTACCATTGTAACCGACTCTGTGTAACCCTAGCCCTCTCCGGTGTCTATATAAACCAGAAGGCTTTAGTCCATAGGACACAACAACCATTACAACAATCATACCATAGGCTAGCTTCTAGGGTTTAGCCTCCTTGATCTCGTGGTAGATCCACTCTTGTACTACTCATATCATCAATATCAATCAAGCAGGAGTAGGGTTTTACCTCCATCGAGAGGGCCCGAACCTGGGTAAAAACATCGTGTCCCTTGTCTCCTATTACCATCCACCTAGACGCACAGTTCGGGACCTCCTACCCGAGATCCGCCGGTTTTGACACCGACAGTGACCTTGTCATCTTCAGCTATGTTCGCGGAACGCAGCTTATGAGTGACGCTACAGAGTCAGTCATCTGAATCAAGTGGCTCAATAGAATGATGAAAGGTAGGTGGGTGCAAGCGAATGAAGTCATGAATGGTCGCAGACTCTTTGAATTGATGTGATGTGTTCTCCTCAATACGTGCCACCAAGCGGTTAGACTCACTCTTGTTTCTCTCCATCTCTAACATGAACTCTACCAACAAAGGCTGGTCGGGAGGATCCTCATCCCTACCATCTCCATGGTTCTGGCTACGAGCAACAGAACTTCGCTTAACTGATGACATCCTGAGAAACAAAACCAAGGACGGAATCAGCATCAACTATAGGTTATAGAATGTAAGACAAGGAAATTAGTATCTCTCGAACTCCTGGGGCAATTCCGGCAGCATAACGACAGTAAAATGCTCAGAATGAGACATCCTGCTAAAATGGGATAGTAACATACTCAACATCATCACCCAAGGTTCTGATAGAACTAAATAGGTTACACCGGAAATACTCGAAAAATGGGATATGACTCTGATCAACCAATCCTATGGGACTACGGAGTAGTAACACGTGATCCTGATAGACGAAAGAGAAAGCCTAGTTCCTTAACCCCGTAGGAAAGATAGGATGACTTAGATCAGAAGGTCATGAGGTATAAGGAGTAAAAAGAGCCTTACGTTCCTTCCCACAATCAATTCCCTTACATAACTAAAGAATTTCTAGACTCAACTTCGACCAGTTTGGCATGGTAATCCTACAGGCAGTCAGGCTCTGATACCAAAGCTGTCGAGACCCCGATCCTAAGTCACACCGATCTAGCATGTAACAAATCATATCGCTTTGCGGCCTCACGCACGGTATTCCCACGGGTGCCACCATACCTGGCCCGGGATCGTTTGCGCCTTTTGGCTCACGTATATGATTGTGTCATTAGCATCCATATGACAGAGAACCCGGGCCGACATGACTAGTCATAAACCCAAAGTGGCACTAACTAACAGGGACAGGCATACATGACCCAGCAACGAACGTGTCGGTCGTCAGCGAGTGAATCTGGGTTGTAGCAACTGGGCTAACAGGACTCCGGAGAATCCGGGCTGTAGCGGGCTAGCAGGACTCCAGTAGACACCGCGTGACATTTCCCCGAAGGGACAGACACAGGAACGAAGAAGGACACATGCCGGCCAGCCTAAGTGTTCCAGAGCAGTAGCAAGCTACCATGGCTCAGTGGAAGCACTAGGAGACATTTTTCGGTAAGAGAGGCTACCAAGAATAAACAACTAGGTTGTCGGATCCCACACATAGCAATACACATTACACGTACGCATAACATGCAAGTATGTGATGTACAACATGGCATCACAACATAACTCAACAACTCATATAGGTAAAGACTCAGAAGAGTCATCATAGCATTTATTACAAACAGGGACACATGACCCAACATTCAGAGCATACAAGCAACAAGCGGAAGCATTACATGTCTGAGTACAGACATCTACAAATGAAAAAGGCTGAAGAGCCTGACTATCTACAACATTCGATCAAGATCGTAGCTGAGGTACAAGCTACTTGTCGAAGTCCACAAGAACACTAGTAAGACCGAAGTCTCCGCTGCAAAAACATAAATAAAGCAACATGAGTACAAAGGTACTCAGCAAGACTTACATCAGATCCTATCATACATGCATTTGTATCAAGAAGGTAATGTGGGGATTAGTAGCAGCAAGCCAGCTTTGATTCAGTGGCTATCCTGTTCTACGACTATGAGAAACTTCTTTGAGGTGAGGCAACGCACACGGGTCCACTAATCACCACTCAATACACTACCATGGATTCATCCCCGTCTCCCTACGAGAAGGCCATCCATAGCACTCACACTTGTCTTGAGCTTATTAGAGTATCCACTTCAAGTTGTCTATGTACCACGTAAGCATCCAAGAAGTCCATATCCGCGGACCCAGCTATTCGAATAGATCATGTTAACCCTGTAGGGGTGTACTTCTTCATGCACGCTCTCGCCACTTACCGCCATGTACACGTCATGTATCTCGGCAACCTTCAAGCGGAAGCCTGGCGAGGCTGTTGGCCACGACCTGACTAACCACACAAGACCCTAGTCCAGGTTTATCGCCTATTTGGGTTCTATCTGCAAGGGAGTCCGGCCGAGGTTTCCATCACGGCCCCAAATGATGTGTGCAGGGTTCCCGAGCCCACCATCCGGGTGCCACTCGGTACACCAGGCCACGTGTGCCTAGTCTGTCCCAAGCCCACCCTGTCGGGTGCCACTTGGTAGAAAAATAACACTGCCTACAAGCACCAGAAACTAGTTGCGACTCTTGGACAGAGATCAAGTTGGTTAATAAGTCGAGAGGGGTCGAGTTACCGGAACCCAATGTGTGGTAGTAATTAGTCATTACACAATATACACAGAACTCGGTGCTTAAGGACGGTTCCAATGAGACAACCCACCATGTACTCCTACATGGCCGCTCACCGCTACCTTTACCAAATCGTGTTCACACACTTCACTCTCATCATCAGAACATAGAGCAGTGTAGTCCAATTCATTCCTAATGAATCAGACCTGATACACTCTAAGCAATAGCAAGCATGGGATGGCAGGAACACAATAATGGCTTCAATCAACTCCTACACATGCTAGTGGGTTTCAACTATTTACTGTGGCAATGACAGGTCATTCAGGGGAATGGGTTCAACTACCGCAGCACAAAGTAGCAATTGAATCGTTGTTGTCCTAATGCAATAATAGAGAGCAGGACCGAGAGAGTAGGATTGTATCAGAATGAACAAGGGGGTTTGCTTGCCTGGTAAATCAACAGAGGGGGCACTGCTCCTCAGACAGGTACTCTGGTACAGTCTCCGGAGTAGGACCTATCGAGAAGGAACGGTGTCGACAATCAATAAACAAGCATATGCAACAATATGATGCATGAACATGGCATGAATGTGATGTTGTTTGAGTGCAGCTAGCATTCATTAGGTTGAAGTCCATTTGAACCCAAATATTCAAATGCATCTCCAAAATAAGCCCATTATAAATGCCATTTTAGTGTTTCACTTATACAGTAGGTATAAGTCGGTTTTTCATACATGAAACTAGTACAGATGGATAGATTGAATTTTTCTGATAATTTTTCATATATAAATTATTTCAATCTGAGCTACGGTTAAATTTCTATGAATTTTTGAAGTTTATATAATTTTATGGATTTTCCTAATTTAATTCAAAACCGGAAAATGAATAACTGCATCAGCACTACGTCATGCTTGCGCCAGCAAGTCATCGGAGCTGACCAGGTCAAACTTGACGTGTGGGGTCCACACGTTAGTGTCTCAGTTAATTAACAGGTTAATTAACATTAGTACTAACCTAACTACAAATTAGCTGGGCCAGGGCCCACATGTGAGTGTGAGGGGGGGTTGTTAAATGGTGATTAGCACTAAGCTAATCACCTGACCCACGGGGCCCTCCTGATGGCCTGGCATGGTCAAAACGGTCAACCCCACCGGCGTTTAGCCGCCGGCGAGGCCGAACACGACAGAGGGGCTCGGAATCGTCACTCCGGCGACCAAACGCGCGGCGAAGACCTCCTACGTGAAGCGCAGGCTCGCGCGCATCTAGTGGGACACGCGGGAGACCATGGGGTGGTCGAAGCTCTCCGGAGCAGAGCTCGCGGCGGCGGCCGGAGCACGGCCAAGTGTGGTGAGGTGCTACGGTGCACGGGGAAGCGAGTGAAGAGGCTCTACGGCCTCCTGGCGTCACCAGGAGCACGGTGACGCGTGCTGTTACGGGCTGCGGTGGCCAGGGAGACGGCGGCAAGATGGACGGCGGCGAGGAGCTACGGCCGTGGAGGGGGATGGAGCTGTGGCGGGGCAGGAGCCCACGACGGTTCCAGTGGAGTCTTCAGCGAACTCGGGGGAGGCCGGACGTGAGCGGAATGGCGAGGGCGATCTCCCGCGTCCAGAGATGAAGACGACAGTGATGGAGGCACTCCAAGTCCTCCCGAGGCGTGTGGCTTGGCGGATAGGTAGCCGGCGACGTGGCGGAGCTTCTGAGCTTATCGGAGAGGCGGGGTCGTGGCAGTGGGCGCGGCAACGGCGAGCGGCAGCGACGCTGGCGCTCGGGCGCGTCGAGAGAGAGGGATCCAGGGGAGGAGGGAGAACAAGAGAGAGTGATAGAGGTGCGGGGCATCGTGTGGCATCGCGCGGGGCATCCAGGCGATGAGGGGGAGGCCACACAGGCAGGTTGCATGGCGGCACAGCCGTGCGCGCGCGCCGGCCACACGCCTGGCCGACTGGCGCCAGGAGGACAACGACGCTGGTGGGCTGGCCCAGCTGGGCCGCACAGTGCTGGCCAGCTGAGGTGCCAGGGGCTGCAGGTAGGTGCCAGGTGAGTTTTTCCATTTCTGTTTCCTTTTCTATTTTTCTGACAATTGTTTGATTTAAAAACAATACCAAACTAGTTTATTTTCTTGTGCCAATTTTTGTAGGAGCTAGTGGTATTATTCCAGAGCTCCTCGTCAACTAGCATAATTTTTGGACAACATGTCATATATATATATATATATATAACAACATATATCCAAAGCAAATAATTACTGCATTAATTCCAAATGGCCATAATAAATACATATGAGCTCCTGGAAATATTGGTTTGATTTTTAACTCTGACCAACATTTTCAGAGAGCAACATGAACATTTTCTTGGACCATTTTGGAGCAATTTTTATTTGGGTCATTTCCAGAAATGATTCCTAAGGGTTTCACAGATCCCCATTTCAAACTTAAATGAAATTTAAACATGATGAACACATGACTAGCTAGCCTTGAGCATACCAGAACTAGGGATGTGACAAACCATTAAAAACATGTTTAAAATATGAAAAAGGAAAACTAAGTTCAGATCCTTCTTATTCACTTTGAAATGAAGCTTTGGTGATTTTTTGATTTTTTTTCTAACTCCTTTCCTTGAACTCTGTGTAACGTGTACGTGATAGCTCATATTTGTGAAGGTTTTTTCACGAAAATGTCAGTAGAACAAGTTTATGATTTTTTTTGGTAACATGTCACATAAAACAACATTGTGCGCAGGTTTTATATTTTTTCAATTTTTTTACGTTAATGGTGCTCATTTAACCACGATCGTGCCAACTAGGTTTTTTTTAAACGTCCGTAGACCAAGTTTAGTATTTTTCCTCGTTAATGTGCCTTATAAAACAACGGTTCGCAAAGATTTCATAAGTTTTGGGATTTTTTTAATTAGTTGTGCTCAGTTGTATATTGGTCAAACACTAGATAACCCCATTGACCAACTCTAAACCCCACGGGGTTTCACCTAACCCTAGCTCCGAACATCAGTCGTCTGATCATACCATAGCACGAAGCGACAGCCCTCAGATATGGTCTTCTAGAAGGAATTCTGAGGCCAGGCTGCATGCAGGCTTTATGCCGTTGGATCACAAGGATGGCTCCGCATCGTTGGATCCTTGGGCGATCCACGAGATGTTGGTTGTGCTCGCCCACCATTGCCTCCCCTGTCTTCTTCTTCTTCTGTGGCGACCAGAGGAGCCACTCGTTTGCTTCTTCTTCTCCGGCAACTAGATATGTCGAGCTCCACTTCAGCCTCCCGCCCCTCGTAGCCCCAATATGGTCCAGTGACCATAGAGCGATGCCCTGACTCCCCACGCACCGCGCCACTGAAAAGGTTGACTTCAAGGGAGGACAATAATGGCAACTTTGGGCGCGAGTTCGTGAAATGCGAGAGCAAGCCAGAGGGGTAGGTTAGATCTCATGATTTTTCTTTGACCCTTTCTTTCTCTCTTTGCTTCTCATTATTTTTTGTTGGATATGAGATTTAGGATTCATGATTTCGTTTCAGATCGTGAAGAAATGCATGCATTTTGAATGGATGGATGACTATGTTCGGGGGCTTCAAGGGGAGGGCTTGCTTCAATTCAATGGGGTCGCAACCCGGGAGGTCAATCTACCGTCATCCACTCGGAATTTGGTCTCTAGAAGTGCTGCTCCGACAGTTGGGGATGAGGATCTGAAGGGGGAATTAAAGAAGATGAACAAGAACTTGAGGCAGATGATTCGGTTGAACAAGCAGGCAAATCTGATAGCTTTAGGATTTTATTTTAGTATAGTTGCTCTAGGGTTTGCTTACTTGCTGGTCATCACTCATTAGAGATGTTATTTGTTTCGTGTCATGTGCTCTACGATTTGCTTAAGGGTTTGTGGAGCCTGTGCTCTCAGTGTTGCTTAATTGTGGATCATGTGCTCTCTGTGTTGCTTAAACTATGTATCTATCTCCATCTCTAAATCTCTATAGGTGTAGGTTTTTGACACTTTCAGTTTTGTCAGACAACACCAAGGTCAAGAGAAACACTTTCAGTTTCGTCAGACAACACCGAGGGCAAGAGAAAAATAATGTAGTTATTGGGCCCAAAATGAAACCAAGTCCTGGTTGGGCCGTCGCATTGCGTTGCCTGTCAAAGGCCCACAAAGATTAAAGAGGCCTAGAAAAATAGTACATGCGATGGCTCTGTTTTTCCTCTGTTTTTTTTTGGCTTGATTGTTTTGATTTCACCTACAGAGATTGAGTGCACGTTGGTTACATTACAAGAATAGGTTACATCATTTGAAATTACACAACAATTGATATTGCCACCAAGAAGTCAACAATTTCCGTTTTGTATCATGCAATATGGCCACCAACAAGTGAACAATGGGCTACCCTTCATTTCATCCTGCCAAATGGCCACGAACTATTCAAAAATTAGCTTCTTTTTGTTCATACGATATTGGTATCCTACAATATATATGGGCACCAACAATTCAATAAAATTAGCTTCTTTTTCTTCTTCTTTTCAACATCAACATGGCTCATCTTTCTAGCTTTAATTTCCTTTTTGACACCTCAACTAGTCCATTAGCCGCCTGTGCCAAAACTTGGAACCAATAAAACCTATAATATAACACTGGTACGCGTTGGTGCTATACAAACGGTTTAAAACCCCTTTCCGCGACGGCATTTGGAACCATCGCCTAGTGAGTGTGGGCGATTAGGAGGTCCTTCCCACATGACCCAGAAACCATCGGGGATATGCCCTCCTGGCACACACACTCGGCAAAATGAGGTCGTGTGCGACCTGCGAGCGACCAAATACGGTTATACATACAATAGTGCTCAAAAAAATGCAATTATACAGGCGAAATCATTTCCGGTCGTAAGTACATCCCACACAGTCAGTCCCCGTGAAACGTTTCCGTTTGTATATACATCCCACACAGTCGTTGCAAGGAAAATGTTTCCGTTCGTAGGTACATCACACATAATTTTCCCCGTTAAATCGTTTGTGATAGCATTCCCATCGCACACAATATTAAAAAAGTATTGTTTGCTTATTGAATGCATCACACACAGTGCATAGAAGAAATTGTGTGGCAAAGGCTATCCATCACACAGAGTTTTTATGCGGTAAACGTTTGTGCAAGGTGGCCTAACGCAAACAGTTTTGAAGAGAATGTCGTGTGTGATTGTTCATCGATCCAACACGGTTTATTTCTAAAAACTGTGTGTGTTGCCTTAGGTCATCGCCCATGGTATTTTCTCAATAACCGTTTGCAATAGCAAAAACCAATTAGCAGGCTAATTGCCCTATTATTAATAATCCATTTATTAATCTAATTGACATTCATATTAAACACATAATATATTTCGTTCCCATATTAAGGAAGCAGGATTTCATAATTGAAATACATCAGAGTACAACATGATATAACTTCAGCACTCAGCTACCCCATTACACAACTGCACCAGCACCAAGTTTCACAAGCAACATCTAGAACCTTTCGAAATTAGCATCATAGACGGTATAGACAGATGCATCTCATCGGGAAAACTGCTGAAGCGGAAGGCGAATATTGAGCCTTCATTGATGTTGAAGGTCTTTGCAACATTAGGCCAGTGCCTGTGGATGATTGACCGTCCATCCTTCGTCCTCTTCAGGAACACTTCAATATTGAACCGTGGGTGTTGTATAAATACCTTCCTCGCCTGTTGTCCATACAGGTGGTTTGAGACGTAATCATCAGTGAACTGTTTTGGGTAGGCCTGAAAACAAGGATGTGCATAAATATCTTCTCTATATTGGAAACAGGGCAAAGAAATAAAAAAGACAAGGTATGATAGTTAGTACCATCCTGTAGTGAACTAATGTCTTCTTCATTGTGCAGACAAAGATCTTGTTGTTTTTGGTCGCCAATTTCTTTATCCTAACAATCTTTCTGAGTTTCTTGACTTGATCTATATTCATGGACAACTAATTTCCCCATATGCAAAAAGGGTCGAATAGTGGGTTAAAACCTCTAACAGCAGGACCTACATGTGCAGGACCAAATTGTTAAAAACCAAAGTATTAGAATGGTTCCTGCAATTGCACAATAATGTGCTATTAGACAACGGACCATGCACGTGATAACTTCGATTGTAAACCTCAGTGCTTCCCATTATATTGTTGACCTGCAACACATATAAGGTAGTTAGTCATCAGGTTAAGTAAGGGTTCGCATGCTATCAGTGAAATATGTTGATGAAAAATAAGCACATTGCAGATTCATCAGATTAATTCATGCCACATGGAAAACTCATTTATCCAAACCAAGCATCATTAAGAACTATGAAATATAGCAATTGTATATGTTTCCCATGTACTAAGTGCAGCCAAATTCGATTGTTCCTCACATGCACAACAATACAAAATTATACCCACGACAATTGCACATTGCATTGCATAATTGAACCAACCAGTTAACTAAAAACCACAACAAATGAACCAAACATTAACTGAGCACCACATTGCACAATATAACATACTCCTAATAGAAGATCAGACAGTTAACCAAACCAAGCATGCTTAACAACTTGGAAATATAGCCATTGTATTTGTTTCTCATGTATTTAGTATAGCCAAATTCAATTTGTTTCTCACATGGTATACAATAACAGAATGCACCCACAACAATTGAACATCGCATTGCAGAATGGAACCAAACAGTTAACTAAACACCACAACAAATGAACCAAACGTTAACTGAGAACCACATTGCACAATGTATAACATACTAGAAGATCAAATAGTTAACCAAACCAAGCATGCTTGACAACTTGGAAATATAGCAATTGGATTTGTTTCTCATGTATTTTGTAAAGAAAAAATCGATTTATTTCTCACATGGAAGACAATACAAAATTGCACCCTGAAGAATTGAACATCATATTTGCAGAATTGAACCAAACAGTTAACTGAACATGACAACTAATTAACCAAACAGTTAATAAGTGAGCACCACGTTGCACGACATATAGAACATATACACTAGAGCAACAGATTGCATGATAAAAGCAGATAGCACAATTCACTAGAATTTGTTAAGGAAAGGCAGGAGTGGCACACGCAATGGGTAAACCGAGCATGCTTAACCGGTATAGCTAGCAAATGGCAAGGTGCTCCTCCAAGATCTGGGGGTCGGCTAGAATGGCAGCCATCGCGGCCTCATCCGCGTGTGCGGCCGCGATTTGCTTCTCCGCTGCCAAATGCTCCTTCAGATCCTGGCTATACTGCGTGCACCATGGCTTAGGGCGGCGCTTATTTGGTGGAGGGGTCGGTGATTTGGGTGGAAGGTGTCGCGCTCGTGCCGGCGGTCGGGGCATGTGGGATGTGGAAGGATGAGGAGGATGGGGGTCGGGTGTGGATTACCTGCCTAGATAGGAGAGGCCGAGCAGCGTGAAGGAGGGTTGCCAGCGAGGGGGCGGTGCTGCAAGCAAGGAGTGAAGGTTTCAACTTGGAAAGGAAGGCGGAAACAGGGGAAATTGGCTTTTGGTAAGGGGGAGGGGGCTGGGGGTAGATATTTCCGCGGAAGCCGAAAATTTGGAATAGCTTCAGCGAAAAAACTGACGCGCAAAGTGTCATCAGACACGGTCCCTTATTCAGAACTGTGTATGATATGTGAATATCACAAGCGATTCAGATAGCTTAACCCGTGTGCGATGAGTTTGAACGTCAAAATTGTGGTTCCAATTTCCCTGGTTACAGTGCTCATCCACGTCATCGCATAATTTCGGTACACAAAGGAGACTACAGCACACCCACACTTCTTAATCGAGCAAGTTCAGCAATTAAACAGAAGTAGATGGCCTAATTATTACTCCAACAATTTAAAGACTGGCGCTCTTAATTAAACAAAACAAAAGTACTACTATGGCTGGTGCTCGTCGATCTCCGTCGCCTCCTCCATGTCCAGCTCGCACCCAACGGTCGACTGGGGAAGGGGCTCCATGGCATCCATCACACCATACTCGGCAAGCATCTCGCCATCTGCGTCCGCCATCTCTTTGGAAAAGGCTGCCATGAGCTGGGTGTGGGCAGCCGCCATCTGGGCTTTAACGGGCTCCGTCGTGGCAAGGTATGCTGCGCAGGAATGGACGGCTACTCGAATGCTCTCGGCGATTGCCAACTCTTCGGCCGTGGGTTGCCGACCGTTGTCGGAGAAGCTTCTTTCGATTTGTGCGGTGACCGCCACGAGCTGGGCATGGGCGGCCTCGACATGGTCCTGGGCGGCCTCCATCAGGGCTAAGACCGCCGCGGCGGAACGGACAACTATTGTGCCGCTCTCGCCAGTTGCTATCCCCGAGGCAGATGTTGCTGCCGCCGCCTGAGAAACAACATCGGCCGTTTGGGCTGCCTTGGCTGCCTGGTCGCAGATTCCGGTCGCCCTCATGAAGCTTGTTAGCACGCGCCTGGCGGCTGCGGCCGCACTCTCGCCGGAGTAGGCTGCTGAAGTTGCCCTCGGGGCGCGGGTTCACGTCCCCATCTTTCACGGGCGACGATTGAATAGTGAAATGATATTTGGGGAGCGAGCTAGTGTGCTTGACACGCCGACTGTGGACTGTATCCGACGAACCTTCTCGCATAAGCCATAGGCGTACTATACACCGACGGTGCTCCAGGATATTTTGTACTGCATCTCACACGGTTGGTGATAATAAACTGTGTGGGATCTACTTGATTTTTCATCTTGATTTGAATTACATAATGGGGTCACAGCTGCAAAGGATAGTGTTTGAATTGCTAGAACTTCTATCTGTAGTGAACATGCAACTATAGGTGTGTAGTCAAAAAAATTGGAATTATTCAGGATTCGTTTGGACATTTTTATACGGTAACTTGGTTTTCTAGGCATTTCAGGTGCACAATTCAAAATTAAACCACATGCACATGCTCCGGTGCACCAAAATGGGTTGTAAAATGATACACACACACACACACACACACACACACACATCTGGGCTATTCCGTTACGCGTAACAGAATATTATTCTGTTACCCTACTTGAACTGATGAATTCAAGCAGTTGAACTGATGAAATTCGAGCGGCTGAACTGATGCTTTCTGTTGCGGTTAAAAATCGTCTTCTTTAGTTCAAATTTTTTTGCAATTTTTTTTGTCGAAATGGGGCGTGTAATATATCGTTAGAAAGCTCTTGACATCCACATTACAATCTTATAATTTGTTTTTGCAAAAAAATTATGATTTAAGAGCAGTTTTGAAAAAAACCGTTTTTTTCAAAACCGAAAATGCGAATCGTATTTTTGACTTAATTTTCAAACGGTTTGTCGGTATTGAGCAAATGAGACGGCGTTGGAAAGCTTGTGAAAATCCGCATCTTCCATATATCTACTATTTTTTCAAATTCTATATGATTTAAAAGTAATTTGAAAAACGGTGAAATTCTGGGCGAAAAGTTTTTTCACTGTTTTTTGCAAATGGTTCGTCGGATTGACGCAAATGATACGGCATTGGAAAGCTATGGAAAATGCGCAACTTTTGCGGATAGAAAGTTTTTTCTAATTCCTTATGGTTTAAATACGAATTCAAATACGGTTAAAATAGGTTTTGAACACGGTTTTTTTAAAAAGTTTGTCGAAATGGGGCAAATAATATACCGTTGGATAGCTATCGAAAATGCGGAACTTAGTCATGTTGGGCGTTTTCTCTACCTCGCAACCGTTTTAGAGTAATTTGGAATACGACAATACGGATCCTGCTGTTTTCCCGTCTGAAAAACAAAGTACTTGTACTGATATATGTGTGTGTTTGGACTGAGCTATTTTTTGTAGAGTAATTTTGAATTATTCTGAAAAAAGAGTACTTGTACTTATGTTTGCATGGGTTTGTACTAAGCATGCTTTCACTAACTAGCTTTTGCACTGTTTTTGGGTAATATTTTTGCTCGTAAATTTTCAACGTTTTACTGTATCGTCACCCCTGTACTTGCATGGTTTGTATCATCGAACTGAATGATATTTTATTCAAAAAATGTTTTTTTGTTTCTTTTTTTTGAACTCAACATTTTTTTCACAACGATGTTCTGAACTTCTCTCATTTTACGACTTGTACTGAGGTACTTACTAAGCAGGATTTTCATGGGTTTTTTTTTGCTTGAATTTTTACAATTTGAATTTCTGCCATTTCTTTTATTTCGAACGGACCACCGTTTTTAACTCGTACTGAGGTACTTACTACGCGCCGAACTGGGGTGGCTGTCGCGTGTGTTTTTGTGTGTTTTTTTAACTAACATTTTTTCAATGTTGTTCTCGACTTCTCTCATTTTACGACTTGAACTTTTACCATTTGAATTTTCGTGGGGTTTTGTTTAGGTTTTTTCACAATCTTATCTGGGACATCGTGTTGAACTTACAAATTTTTCAACAATGGACGGCTATTTTTTGAGTTTTTTTTGTAGAACTTTGCACCGAACTTGCACCGAACTTGCATAGTTTATATCGTTGAACTGAATGCTATTTTTTTCCTAAAAAATTTTTTTTGCGTGTTTCCCTTTTCTGGAAGTCAATTTTTTTTGCAACGATGTTTTAGACTTCTCTTATTTTGCGACTTGAGCTTTTACCATTTTAAACTTTTACTATCTTGAATTATCATGTGTGGATGAGCACTTGAACTTATAGAATTTAAAGTTTTTTGTTTTAATGTTTGTTTGTTTTCTTGTCCGAAGTTATGGAATCATCATCAGTGAACCTACGTGGTTTCTATAGCTGAACTAAAATAAACTTCTACCCAAATAAATGTGAACACCAACACATTGGTACAACAAAAACTGAATCTAATGCCAATATTGAACTTGCAGGTTCCATACGCAAGCTAGCTACTGATCCTAAAATCAATAACCACCACAAGAACACAATAAAGTTCTCCAAATGTTTGCTCGAGGAAGAGCTAGCTGCTGAACCCAACCACATTTACCGCTGGGAGCAGCCAACTAGTAGTTTGTATAGGGATTTAGCGACGTCGGCGGCCGCCATCTCGCACCTAAGAATCAAACCAAATATTCAGGCGAATAAATAAGCGCACAAGAGATATTTCTTTAGCAAGAAATTTTCACGGAACAGGCAAACCAAACTTTTTCAATGAACTTTTCTATGTTTATCTGTTTGAACTTGCAAACTTTCCGAACTAGTACTTAGCTCGCTTGTCATTTGCACTTCATGATGGGATCAAAAGTGCACAACATATACAAACATTAACACAAGGATCAATTGGAGCAAACAACAGAACACAAAACTAAATAGATAAATCTGCACCAAAAGTAGCATCTCTCGAATGGGCCATTATGCAGGCATCGCCGCTGGCAATACTTGGGGCACCGAAGAACCTGCACTGTTGGATTTGTCGAGAGAGAATTGAGGGCAACACATCCCCGTGCCTTTTTTCTGCAGCAGCCACACTTGGTTTACCAACTCACACACACACAAAACTGATAACAAATTGGCACACGACCTGATGACAAGAGCACACATGAACTGATAACAAGAGCACACTGGTTATTAACATAATATATAAATCCATTTTGGAAGATGAACCGCTAATGTATTACATAGCAAGACTGCTACTACTACTACAGATTAAATGTTGTATACATGTACCCTATACTTACCTAAACATTGTCACTTTGATGTAATATTTTTTGTTCTGTGTACTGACATCAAGAAAGAGTATAGAAAGATATGATCTACAATCCAGAACACATTTTCCACTAGCCAACAGATAAAGACATGAGTTTTCATGAATAAAATGTTTACTGTTGCCATGGGCAACAAATCTTTTCGCAACAATATGATGGATGAGGCAGTAATATAAGGCAAGACATTTGAAGGATTGCCCACACTAAAATAAGGAATTGCACTGAACTTAAAATAAGATTTGCACTGAACTAAAATTGATCTTTGTTTAGGCATTTAAGCAAACATCTGAAGAGCATCATGTTTTCTGCAAGTATATATGAACTTTTGAGAGGACACTTTATTTATTTCACTGCATTTTCTCCACAATTGGAGCGGCAAATGCCATCTGTTTTTTGTAAAATGGAAGTACAAAAACATTTGTAACATGAATTTTTGCTAATGGACATGTACTGATAAAATACTGCAGCAATTCTTTGAACTCTTTTTAGGTGATATATCTAAACTTACATAATTTTGAAACGTGTACTGATGATATTTTTGCACACGCACCCAACTATTTTGTGTTTTTTCATGAACTGACAAAATAATACAAGCCAAACTAATAATGAGTTTAGTACAGAAACCAACTATAGAAAACGTACTTACTAAGAATCAGTAATCGAACTTCAAGCATTGTGTGTGTGTAAAATATACTTTTTTGAACCCAAGTGAACCCTATTTTGTAGGCGAACTTTTCCATGTAGATGTGCAGACCTAAAAAGGCTATGATGACAGAAGTGCTGTATAAAGCTCCACAAAGAACAAGAATATTTTTTGCCAAATGAATCATACAAAATATTAACCAAAAACCATTTGTATACACGTTATCCAGATATCTCATAAGCCATTTTGTGTACAACATCATTATCAAGCACAAGTGCTATAGGAAGAAGATTGAAACACAAAATAAATTGGACTTACCAATGGGAAGTCGATGAACTGAAAAGCATATAGAAGATGAATTTGTGAATCTGGCTTTTTGATGCATCCTGCAAGAAAATAAGAACAAATATGAGACATGAGGTTTGCTAGGGGGGCTGCTGGTGGGAGGAGTAGTCCAGCGAAGGAATAGGGTAGTCTCGTAGAGATGGTTGGCGCAGACGCAACCGGATCGGGAACCGAAGCCATGCTGCAGGGAGGCCGGCGGCGGCACTCGGGATAGAGAAACCAGCCAAGGTCCACGCGAGGTCAGAGGTTGTGGATCCCAGGCACGCGGCAGCGGGTGGAGGTTGGAGCCAGTGGATGCTCGAGCATGGCAAAATCCTTGAACATGGCGTGCACCAGTAGTAGAACTTACTAATTCTCCGCTACCTAAAATGCAGATAACATGGAAATTTCTCAAGTAATGCAATCCACGACAATTTTCCATGTTGAACTTCATACTCTGACCTTCGAACTCTCCCGACCGGCGATGCTTCTCTCAGGACAAAGCCCAGGACTGGTGATGCTTCTCTCAGGCAATGGCGACAAGAACCTGCCGCAGCCGCACACGATAGTAGTTTTCCTGGCATCATACCAAAAGCCAACCAAAATAGTATTGTTCGTTAATAAACAATTGCCAAGAGTGTCCAATATGAAAAGTTTAAATCACTTAGTATATGTCAAAACTTGAATGGCAAATGTACCATGTGCATCTTACCAAGATTTTCAAACCAAGATTCTATAAATGTCACAGAAATATTGGATCAATACAGATGCTAGTTTACTTTGGTATGAGCAAATCTCCAAACTCATGATAGATATGTTTTAACTGTATAAAGCATTAGGAAATAATTGTACTGGTTTTTAGCATCTATTGGATCACTATCATAAATGGATTAATAGTTATGCAATAGTGCTTTTTGTTCCGAACAAACTTTTGGGCAAGAACATGTCCTGGCTAATGTATCACAGAAATAAATTTTTTTGTCTTGAACAACAAGTGTTTTAGTTTAGGGAGATTGTAGTGTCCGACAAACCTCCAGCATATATATTTTTGAACTGATTGATTTTCTAACATTGTACTATTGTCGTGTAGAGGGAATTGAACAGACAATACACGCTACCAAGTCTCATGTACAGTTCAACAATGTGGGCGAAATACACGGTGTCTCTCCTGCACCAACGGAGACTATGGGAGGTGGAAGATGGAGGCATACCTGCCTATCTTGCCGGTGGATGCCTGCTGGAGCACCTCCTGCTCCATCTGCCGATGATGGAAGAAGGTAATGGACATCACTCTGATGGGGGGATAACAGAATAGCTCTGTCCTATATATGTCTTCATGGGTTGATGCTGACGTCCCATTCAGGAAATGGGGATGAATCTCAAACACCAAGGCACCGTGGCTCTCCGGCAAACGTTGAGGTGCTTGCTTTTGTAATTCTAGTAAATATAAAACTCGTCTAAAATTCATGAACCTTGGCATGCTATCATGGAACAGCATCAAGATGTTGGGGTAAAAAAATATTGTCCCATTTGGGACAGGTTATGGTATAAGCTTCTCGCAAACCAGAGCTTCTCTCGCAACAAGCATGATGGTTTCGGTAGGGAACGTGCCACCTTGGGGGACGAAACGATATTTGTTGCATCTTCTTACTTTCAAAAATTTTCTCGTGTCAACATAGAACAACATGAGTGTTTGCAATTTTTGGGATATTTTGGGGTTCGCGTGGACATTTTTATACATTAACTGAGTTTTCTATGCATTCATGTGCATAATTCAAATTTGAACTACATGCACATTCTCTAAGGCACATAAATTGGTTGAAAATTCAAATATGTCTCTTTGGTTGCATGCTTAGGTCCCATGCAAGAAATGGGAATGAATGTCAAACACCCTGCCACCGTCACTCAGCCACAAACATTGAGATACCTGATTTTTAAATTCTAGTAAATCCAAAACTCGTCTGTAATTCATGAAACATGGCATGCTATCATGGAGTGGCGTCAACATGCCGTCGTAAAAAAATTTTCCCCATTTGGGGCAGGTTTGGGTATGAGCTTCTCGCAAACCAGAGCTTCTCACAACAAGCCTGATGGTTTCGGTAAGGAACATTTCACCTTTCTGGACGAAACGATAGCCATTGCCTCTTCTTAATTTAATTTCTTTTCTCTAGTGTCAACATAGAACAACATGAGTGTTGTGTTAAATTTTGAAATTTTTGGGGTTCGTTAGCACATTTATTATGCATTAATTGAGTTTTCAATGCATTTATGTGCATAATTCAAATTTGAACTACATGCACATGCTCTATTGCATATAAATTGGTTGAAAATTCAAATATGTGTCCTTGGTTACATGCTTAGGTCCCATGCAAGAAATGGAAATGAATGTCAAACACCCTGCCACCGTCACTCGGCCGCAAACATTGAGATACCTAGTTTTTAAATTCTAGTAAATCCAAAACTCGTCTGATATTCATGAAACCTGGCATGCTATCATGGAATGGCACCCGACATGCCATGGTAAATTTTTTGTCCCATTTGGGGCAGGTTTGGGTATAAGCTTCTCACAAACGAGAGCCTCTCACAACAAGCTTGATGGTTTCGGCAGGGAACGTGCCACCTTTGGGGATGAAACAATACCCGTTGCCTGTTATTGCTTTCAAAAAATTTCTAGTGTCAACATAGAACAACAGGAGTGATGTGTTCAATTTTGAAATTTGTCGGGGTTTGTTTGGACATTTTTATATAATAACTTGGTTTTCTAGGCATTTTATGTGCATAATTCAAATTTGAACTACATGCACATGCTCCAGTGTATAAAAATTGGTTGAAAAATCAAATCTGTGTCCTTGGGTGCATGCTTAGGTCCCATGCAAGAAATGGAAATGAATTTCAAACACCAGCACTATTGACTGCCGGCAAAACATTGAGATACTTTGTTTTTAAATTCTAGTAAATCCAAAACTCGTCTGAAATTCATGAAACTTGGCATGCTATCATGGAATGGCACCCGACATGTTGTGGTAATTTTCATGTCCATTTTGAGAGAAGGCACACTCGAATAACAGTCAACAAAGGCATTTTGAAACAACTAGCTGCCACTCTAACATCGCAAACGTTTTAGATAGAACATCCGTATGTACACTGATAGCTTCCCCAGCAAGCCAAGGGAAAATGTGCCGAGCAGGATTTGTTCAGCTCTTCATCACAAACGTTTTAGATAGAACACGTGTATGCAAAGTGAGAGCTATGGTCTTCCATAGTAAGCCAAGGGAAAATTCGCTGCAGGATTTGTGCATCTCTTCAACGCAAATGGTTCAAATTGAATAAGGTATGCAAAGCGAGACTTCGGCGCTAAGCCAAGAGAAAATTTGGCAAGCAGGATTTCAACCTCCCTTCAACGCAAACGGTTTTTTCGGATGACCCGTGTGCAACCACGTACAGATAATTTGGTAAGATTTGCATCTGTCATATTGGGTATATTGCCATTTGTCAAACTGGAAAGATTGACATTTGTTGATCTAGTAACATTGCCATTTGTCAATCCTTGTAACACTGCGATTTGTCAAAATAGGCAGCTAAAAATTTTCTAGCACTATCTAATTTTTGCAACTAAAATTCAGTAATTAAGCATAGATTTCATTCATAGATTAAGCAGTCATGCTTAATTTGTACAAATAGTTCAACTTTACAGCAGAACTGACCAAACTTTTCCCCAATTGTTGCCAACCACGTACTGAAATAGCTAGTTCAACTATATATACTAGCTAATTTTAAGTATGTTGTATAGTTCCACCACATCTATAGTCAGATGAACTGAACAAAATAGCCCCTAAATACTACTACGGAGGGGCTTTGTACTACTTCCGGCAGCCTCTCCTCTGCCGAGCGTGCTCAGTAAGAGGAAGAGGAGGAGGAGGCTACCGACGAACTGGACAACTACAATACGGTGCATGCCGCTGCTGCACCTTCAGCGACGCTCACCTCGAACGCCCTCTGCCGCTCCAGACGACCCCTCTCGAAGCGGTGGTTCTCCTCGTAGATCTCCTAATTCCTTGCCAATGTGTCGGCGTGTGCCGCGGCCACGGCGGCGGTAAGGCTCTTTGCGTGCTCAACGAGGCGCTCCTCCTCCTCCTGCAGGAACTTGATGTAGCGCGCAAGGTCGCTGCCGCACGTGCGGGCCTCCACCTCCGCATCCCTCCTATGGGCGGAGGTGGCGGAGCGGGTGATGATCCCGGCGGTCGGTGGTGGGCTAGCGGCCACGGCGGACGACGATGGGGTGCCGGCCACGACCACCACCTCCCACCTTCGGGCCGCGGTGGCGGAGCGGGTGATGGCCATGGTGGCCGGCAGTGGGGTGATGGCCACGGCGGCGGAGCGAGTGATGGCCATGGCGGCGGAGCGAGTGATGGCCACGGCGGTGCAGCGGGTGATTGCCCTAGATTTCGACGAAGGTCTGGCGGCAACGGCGAACGGCAACAGCTGCCGACGGGCACCGGCAGCCGAGCATGTGGTGCGTGTTCCGCGCACACCCAACTGGGACGTCGCGCGCACTACACTACATCGGGGACTGCGCCACCGTCGCGGTGTAGCCTCCCAGCTGGAGCTGTGCTCTGATGACGGCGGAGTGGCTAAGCGACGAGGACGGTCTGGTGCCATTGCCGATTTAGAAGCAGACGAGATAAGCTACAGGGAGGGAGGGGAAAATGCGATGCAGGACTCACCGGCCGCGAGGGTTTATATAGTAGGCTGATAAGCATTAGGATTTTGGGGGATTTCACCGAGTCGGGCGGGAAGCTTGCGCGGGAACCTATGCGGTTGCACGGGAACGGGTTCAACACCGTTTGGCCAAAAGAACGCCCCCGCGCGCTGCTCAAGATTGTGCTCGGCGGCAGCGGGGTGACAAGACGTGCGAGAGAAGGATGAAAGGACACATACACATGACGAGATGAACACGGACCACACTAGGGAACCCGTCGGTGATGAATTCATCAATCGCAAACGGTTGTACACTAGCAAGCATTTGCCCACAACACACACGGCTTATTTCATCACAAACTGGTCGGGTGGATCAACTGTATGCCACGTATACACATTGTCAAAAAATAATGCGGTAGACCTTCTTTAACATATGTTAAAAAATAAAACAAAAATAAAAAACAAGGACCTCGAGGTTAAATTAGCTGAGGGAATGGGGCATTTCGGTCATTTGGATGACTAAAATGACCCATCCTATCAGCTAATTTAACATCAACACAACTTCCCATCCAGTCACCCATCCCATGGCTGCTCCAGCCTGAGAACATTTAACTTGAGAGTTCTCTTAGATGAGCTACTGGTGGAACAACTAGTCCTTGCTGATGTAGGATGCCTCTTCACATCCTTATGGCGTATTCGAATGATGGCCCGTCCCCCAATGGCCAATACATGTTGTGTAGACAGAGCATATCACACACGTCTTATTAGAAGCAATCGTTTGTGTTATTATCGGTCTTCGCACACATTTCTGATTACAGACCCGTTTGCCGCGTATCACACACATCTTGTTATATTGAACCATTTATGTTCGCTTGTCTCAACACAAACAGTTCAACCGAGTGAACCGCATGTTGTATATCGCACACACCTGGTTCTGGCTGACCGTTTATTTTGTGTTTCCTAATCACAAACAGTTCATCCTAGTGAACTGTATGATGTGTATCGCACACGTATTCATCTGGCTACCCGTTTCGTCTGCTACTCCTCATCGCAAACAGTTAATTGAACTGAACCGTATGCCCAGCATCGCACATGAAACTAAAATATGAATTGTGTTCGATGCATCCGTCATCACAAACGTTTTGGACATTTTTGACGATTCTCTAACACCACCGTTTGCGATTATTGCATGGCACACAATTTCTCGAAGGGTCTCTGATCATAGTGTCGCGTTAGCAGCATCCTGCAGTAGTGTATGGGCCAAAATTAATTTCATCATGCCAAATGGCCACAAACTATTCAAAAAAAATTAGCTTTTCTGCTTATTCTTTTCAACATCAACATGGCTCATTTTTCTAGCTTTACTTTCCTTTTTGACACTTCAACTAGTCCATTAGCCGCGTGTGCCAAAACTTGACCCTAAAATATAAGGGCCAAAATACAAATATTACACAACATGAATATAACAAGATGAATGGGCTACCCTCCAACCATTTTTACAAGGCTAACCCCAAAACTTGCTGGTTTTCATTGAGGGATACCCTTTCATTGACTGATTTAGCGGAAGGGCTCGGCTACGGCACCATATCCATCTAGCGATATCTGATGTCAAATAAGGGAACAACCAACGACATATAAAAGTAGCAAGCAAAACACAGATAACCAACGACATATCATATAAGGGTAGCAAGCATAACATAGTTCTTAGGGTTCCCAACATGATATAACACGATAGAGATAAAAAGTTCACGGTACAACCAACGACATAATTAAGATAGAAATATATAAAAGATAAAAAGCACTACCACCCTAGTGCAAGACAAGCTTCACGAGACCGGGCCTTCACCAACATCTTCACTGTGCCTCCTCTTCACTGCTCCTCTTCACTGCTCCTCCTCCATGCCATCCTCACCAAGGTAGTAGGGGAGGTTGTGCATACCGTTGCGGGTGGAGAAGATGTTGTTGAAGTCGGTGAAGATGTTGTAGGTGGTGAATGCGAGGAACTTGCACCCACACCAAAACACCTTGCCGAGGAGGTAGTACGCATCAAATCTGTTGGTGAAGTTGAGGATGAGCCCTATCGGTGGAGTGCTGGAGTTTGGACGCACTTCCTCCAGTCGGAACATCACCGGCGAGCCCACCGGGAGGTGGGCGAAGCCCGCACCGAGGAACCACTGGGCAAACTCCTTTCCACCCCTCCAGTGTGAGAAAGCCCACACGCGGAGCGTTGTCTCCACGACGACATCGACGGGATACCGCCTCTCCGGCACGATCGGTGGGAGCTTGAAGGTGGGGTCGTTGTAATGCATCCTCGCCTCGCTTTGAGAGGGCTCTGGGTTTGGGTGAAGAAGAGAAGGGGGCAGCGCAACTGGATGTGTGGAGAATAGGTGGAGGGGTGATTGGTTTAAATAGGGAAAGGGGAAGGGAAGGGGAGTGGCACCGGCTGCTCTTTGGATTTGCTACGTTCAAACGACCCGCGTCGATCGATATGCCACTTTAATTGCTAATAGGTTTTAATTACCACGTTGAATAGATGCGAGTGGACCGAAAAATCTGAAACGATACTCTACATCGAGGAGACAAGCATGCGAGATGAGACGAACCAGCGTCAGCGACCGTCCCTGCATCCATGGTGACTCGCGTGCAGAAAGAGGTCAGTCAGCATCCATGGTGGCTCACGTGTAGAAAGAGGCCGGTTGGCACATCGTGGTGGCGGGCATCGGTGCATGCAGGTAGGCTAGCTACGTGCATGCATAGCAGGCTAGCTGGACATGTCGTGCATGCATAGCAGGCTTCTGTCGTTGCAGCGCATGCAGGGCCCAATAGTCTAACCATGGCCCAATGGGCGAACAGCGGCACCGTCCGACGCAGCCCCACTCAGATCCAATGGGCGACACACTCCAGCGCGGCCCCACTCGTTAGAGTTAACGGTCAAAGCACTGACCCGACAGCACCCACCGTCTGTGACAATTTCTGAGGGTTTCAGACAAGAGAGTGGGGAAAAGTGAGCAAATGTTAAAAACGTGGGCATGAATGAGTATGGCTAAGGAACCAAGGGCATGGATGTAAAAAAACCCAAAAGAAAAACGCTGATCATGGTGACCGGCGGGAGAGAGAAAAAAACCGGAGCAAGTGCTGGGGAAAAGACTTTCTAGAGCAGCTGGTCGACATGACCGGCGGACGAACCCTAGGTACAGGCGGCGCGGGCCCGGATGGCGGTCATTGAGGTGGACCGCCTCGAGGGCAGCGCACAGGGCGGAAGCGTCGGACGACGGCTAGGGTTGGATCTGTTAGGCTGATACCATGTTAGAAGGGAGAGAGTGGGATTGGTGGAATAGTTGTTGTATTGTTTGAGCCTTGTGGGCATATATATAGGAGCACATGATCTACTTGGAGTACAAGACAAGTCAGAATACTTCCTAGTCTATCTTATGTTTTCAATACAATCACGTTACTCAACAGGGACAAGATAGCCCCTACTCAAATCCACCTCCAATTTAATTATACTAAACCCTAGATCTTAGGAGATGTCCCATCCTTCCATTCCATCCGCCGCCACCCACTCCCCGTCGCTCCAATCTGCAACCACCGACCACCTCCCTTGTTTTTAGCATCGAACCAACCCACAGCCACTCCGCTCCTCGTCGCTTTCAGCGTTGCCCACATGCCCCTCTACCTGCTAGCGCTGCAGCTCGTGGACACATCCGGCAAAGCTCTCCTCCTGCCCCTGTAGCCATGGCACCCTCCTGTCTCCTTGTCGCCAGAACCCCGCCTCCTTGACATGCCCGATCTTCCATATCGGGGAGGAGCCCCGATCCAGAGCTCCGCCCGAGCGTGCCACTGCCCGAGGGCCTCATCACCGGCGTCCACCATACCCCGCTGCTTCTCCATCCCTTCTTCTTCTCCCATTCCCTTTGGATCCCTCTCTCACCCGCTCTCTCTCTCTCTTCTCCATGAAACTCGCAGGAGCATCATGGTCGTCCCCACGACGTCGCTGCCTTCAAGACGTTGGCTTCCCCTAGTCTCCCCGTGCAGACCATCCAAGGCTGCCCCATGCAGATCCACCGCCGGTCCTCCTCCGCATCGCCACCACCGGCTAGGTCCGATGTCCCCCCTGGCCGGATCGGGTCCTCCTTGAGTGCCCCGTCGAGGATCCATGCTCCTCAGCGCCAAGTTCGCCGTCCCCGCGCCCGTCGTCACCGGATCCGGCGGGAACAGGCAGGAGACCTCCCATGCTCGTGTCGCCTCCTCTGTCGTTCCGTCTCAAGTTGTTCCTCTGTCGCTCGCCCGCGTTGACTTCTCCATCGACCGCCTCTTGCCAAGCTGCCAAGGCCCAGGGCGTCCCAAGCCCAGCGCGCCGTCCCCACCGGCCTGTCTCCACCTCTCCACCGGGGAGGTCCTATTTGGCGCTGTAGGCGGGGATGTCCTATGTGACTCATTCTGCGTCAACTAGCTGTAGCTTCGCAGAAGGCACTTCGTTGGGGAGCCGGATCCCCTGACGTACGGCCCCCTGTCGTTGGGCCGCTGACGGGTGGGTCCGGGCCCACACGTCAGTGTGTGGGCCGTACGTCAGACGAGCCGCGTCCCTTCGTTGGCGGGCTAACTGGGCCGCGCTGCGCGTTGAACTGTTTCTCAGACGGATGACTGTTTGAACTGGTTGGAGGATGACTATTTCGCACTGTTTCACACCGTTTCGTCTGTTTCAGTTGTTTTTTTTCGTGTGTGTGACCTAAAGAAAGTTTGTACTGTTTCTGCTGTTTTTTCGTGTGAACTAAGAAAACAGCAAATTGGAAGCATGTATAAAGAACAGTAATTCTGCTGGTTCTAAAACAGAGAATTGATTCCTACTGTATCTGTGGTTTCTTCGTGTGAACTAAAAAACAGTAAATTGGAAGAGTGTATAAAGAACAATAATTCTGCTAGTTCTAAAACAGTGAATTGTACAAAAGAATATAGCTGAAGTAAAGAAACATTTAAAAACAGTAATTATGCTTGTTAAATAACAGTACTGAAAGGTCCAAGAAACATTTAAAAACAGTAATTATGCTTAGAGCTTCTTTACAAACTAATTCTGCAGTTTTGAATCTTCTTTGCAACTAAAAGTAATGCAAGAAAGTATCATTGGGCACCATGATAAAAACATAGAACTGTATCATTAAGGAAACATTTCCCTCATGGAAGAATTCCTTTCAGTTCAAAAAAAGTCTTGCACTGCAATTTCCCTTGAAGTTGACAATAAATAATAGTGATGAGACCCTTCAGAATAAACAGGGAAATAAGTTAGTTGGGAATAGGTACAAGAAATTTTGGATAGTAAAAGGTTGAAAAAAAATGGAATATGGTTATACATGATCCTTCCAAGAAGAAAACAGGCCCAAACATTCCTCAAATGGGACTCTTTGGGTGAAAAGTGTTACAGTATGCACTATTATTTAGTGAGAGAATCTGCAGATCATTAAGTTACCTAAGATGAGTTCATATGCAGGACGAAAAATGATTGGCCTTCAAAGCTTCACTTGAATATGCGGAAACCCTGCTGAAACAGAAATGTGATTACATGAAATTAATTGCACTATTGACTACAAAGAACATGCTGTAAGGAGGAAAGAACTAGAGAATTTACATGTTTCTGCAGGAAAGAAGTTACGAATGGCAGCTGAATTTCATTGTCCTTGCAAGTGACAATCTCAAAATGGTATTTCTCACGTTGAGCTTATAGATCGTCCTTCAATTTTTAAAATAAAATGCAATTTAATTTCTGTTATGTACCGAAGAATCACAAAGAAGGGAAAAAAGTGCTTTCAATGGAGTAATTGTGGTGGTACTTGCATTAGGGAAACCCTCCATTCCGAGACCTCTGTAGTTGCTCAAATATTGAAGAAGGAAAATCCCTGAGTCATACCTGTAAAAAAAATAGTGATGGAACATTTGGTGAATTTTAAATTCTTTGTAACTGTTATTTGTGGAGATAGAGCACAAAAGTTGCTTATCAGGGTTATAAGTACAGGGGAGAGTTCCATTCAAAAAAGGCGCCTGAAATTGACCTTGGGAGCTGGTACAAATGTTGACTCAAAATTTCCTATGTTAAAAGAATTAGTATTTCCGTATGTGGCAGCGAACAAAGCCTTGAAGTTGTAAATTAGTGAACTAACTGTCGGTAGAAATGTATCACCACTGTAGTACGGATTAATAAATCAATCAATTTGGCTCTGAATTTAGCAACAATCAGTATCCATTGTTTTTCCTTGAATACATGCATTTTGACCTACATAGTTTTAGAAAGGAACAAACTGTTAGTCTAAGCTCTGTCAAAATGAATAATCTATAAGAGCACTTATTACAAAAAAAATGTTCCGTATGAATGAGGTCACAGGGAACATGGTTCATTGCCCTCTTTCTTTTTTGTTATTTTTCTTTGCTCCGGGCAGGTGCATGCATTTTGTTTGGTACGAACAATTAAACAAAATGTTCTTTAATGATATCCGTAAAATGTTCTTCGAATTAAATAATGTTTTGTGGAGTCAACAAATTTTCCGTGCAAAATGTTCCCTGAATAAAGGTTGCATAATTAATGTTCCCCTCAATAATGTTAAAAGGGCAACCTGGTGCATGTAGCTCCCGCTTGCGCAGGGTCCAGGGAAGGGTCCGACCACTTTGGGTCTATAGTACGCAGCCTTTCCCTACATTTCTGTAAGAGGCTGTTTCCCCTCAATAATGTTAGCTGGAAAAAAAGTTTTATAAACAATGTTACTTCGAAAATATATCACTTGTTCAAGTTAGCTGCAAAAATGTTCCCTTCATAATGTTACCTAAATAATGTTCGTGGGAAAATATTTTTAAAATAATGTTCCCTCATAAATGTCCCTTGGAAAATGTTCCTTGAATAATGTTCCCTGGAAAATGTACTACATATATTTTGAAAATATTCTTTGAAGTCAGAAAATGTTCTTCAAAATAAATAATGTTCCCTAGAGTCAACAACTTTTCCTTTTAAAAGGTTCCTTTGATAATGTTGCCTAATAATGTTCCCTGAATAATGTTCCGTACATAATGTTCCCTCATAAATGTCCCTTGAAAAATGTTCCCTAAATAATGTTCCATGGAAGATGTTCTAGGTATATTTAAAAAACTATCTCTAAACTCTAAAATGTTCTATAAATAAAATAACGTTCCCTAGAGTAAAGAAATTCCTTGCAAAATGTTCCCATAAAACGAAGAATAATGTTGGTAAAAGCCTAAACAAGTTGCAGGTTTTAACTTTTCCTGAGAACATTATTTTCAAACAAAATTAATTAATGTTCGCTGGAGCCAACAATTTTTCTTAGAAAAATGTTCCCATAATAATGTTAGCTAAATAATGTTCCCAGAGTAATGTTCCCCAAATAATGTTCCCCGGTGAATGTCCCCAAATAACTATGCAAAATTTAAAAATATTATGTGAAGTCAAAAACTGTTCTTCAAAATAAATAATGTTCCTAAGTAATGTTCCTCCGAAAATGTTCCTTCAATAATGTTCCCTAAAATAATGTTCGTAGATAGTGTTCCCTGAATAATGTTTGTGGAATACATCGTTTACAAATTGTGAATGTGATAAGCACCTGAACAATACATATGCGAAAAGAGCAGCACACAAAGGTTATCCATCATGTAAAAAAAAGTCAAGGCACAGGTACTAGTTCTGAAGTGCTACAAATAACGCCAGTGCACACATATCTACAAGAAAAAAAGCATCCAAGTATACCTGCTAGTTGTAACCTACAACAGATATCACCAGAGCTAACACCAGTCCATCAGAAAAAATGCTTTCTCGACCTTTATACAACATATCTACACAAGGATAAGCACCGAACAGAAATGAGAGTCGACGTACAGAATTTCAGAACTACTATTAATTTTGTTGGCTGATTTCAAGAACTAAATAATGGCTAATGTTTGTTGAACCATTTATTTCTAAGCTACCGAGGAGAACAAATATTATTTATGGTATATTGTAATTAAGAAAGAAGAGTGGTTTTCCTTCAAGAGAAAAAATAAAACAGTGAATTAGCAGGTATCATCTATAAAAATGATGTGAAAAGTTCATCGATCTTGAAACAGCAAGCACTCTCTTCCTGGGAATGCATTATTCGCATTATCTATTCCCTAGTCATTTCCTTATAGCATCACTCTTAGGCAAAACAAAAAGGGCACAAGAAAACTAGCTACTATAGTAAGCATCAGATTAACAAAAATGAGATATGAGCTTCAGATTAAACAACAAGCAGCAATAGGAACAAAGTAGCTAAATCTATACAGATATTTGATATATGCTCCAATGACTTATGCAACCAACTTATCATGCTTGCCTAAGCAAGATCAAACTTTGCTTATAAATTATTTAATACAATATAACTGCAAATGTTGATAGATGCGTGCTCACATGAAAAAACATATGAACAAATAGAAACTGCCACTACTACACATCGCACACAACTCTCAGACAACAAAGAGAACCTGTTCACATGACAAAACTGTTTGTGCATCCACTTGCTGGGTTGGTGCTGAAACCTTAAACTCAGAGAAGAGAATGATGCGAACTTGCCAGGACCCTGGATCCGGAAGCATCCGCCACATCTACACAAGTGCATGTTGATTGCTATCTTTTGCCCCTAGTGGCTAGTCCAGCAATTGGTTTTTCTTAATTAAGAACAAAACAGAAGAAGCTGCACCGACAACACGAAACAGAGCAGACCACTACTACTGATCGAACCAGCACACAAAAATTTAAGTAATTTTAGTTGGTTAACATGTTGATAGGTCCTTGCTTCTCGGGAAAATACATCCTAACAAGTCAACTGAACTAGTCCATGATGCTGCTACACATTACAGAAACTAAGAGAACATATAAAACAGGAGATAAGAACTTCTCCATCATGCTACACAAACCCCATAGCATCATCAACAGAAACACACAAAATCCCAAGGCAAAAGCACATGAACACATAAACCCCCTATCATCATCATGCTGCATGATGCCTTGAAATCCAATCTGTGAAGGCAACCCCCTAGTCTAGACTCAGATTCACCAAATCAGAACTGCCATGTACAAGACCACATTCTGCAAACCGTAGCAACACCGGAAAAGACACTAACACAACTAAATAGCCTCGATCTTGCGGTACCACACAGAGAGGAAGGAACATAGCGGGGGAATTGGGGCCGTTACCTTGTGGATGCCGAGCTTGACGAGGACCCAGATGACGCCGAGCTTGGCGGAACCCTAGACGACGCCGGGCTTGCCGGAACCCTAGACGACGCCGAGCTTGACGGAGCCCTGGACAACGCGGACGCCGACGATGGAGACGCTGGCCACATGCAAGTAAACATCCATGGCGACTACGTCAGCCACATCTGATGCGATGTCGCGCACGAATCAGGGGGAGAGAGGCCCGACGGCTGCTTACAAGGGCGGCGGTCTCTTGCCGGAGTAGGATCGCCGGAGTAGGATCTGTCGCACGAGGGAGGAAAAGGGGATCGCCGCACGAGAGAGGAAAGCTTATCTGTGGAGGAACGGGCGAGTCGCACGAGGAAGGGGGCAGCGAAGAGATGTAAAAAGGCCGGCCCAATTCGAGTCAAGGGGGTGTGCGGCGCCTCGACACTTTGACGCAGAATGCGTTAAATAGGATATTCCCTGTAGGCGCCCGAACCTGGAAATGGCGCCTAAAGCGCGCCCTCTGTGAGCTTTTTAAGCGCGGCCCAGGAAGATATACGCTTGTGAAAAAATAATGCCTAAAATTAATGCCACAGGGAATTGATCTCATGCCATACAACCCTGCCGCTGCTTAGCTTAACCACTAGACCACCAGAATGCTAGTGAACAAAAGCAACGTGAACTGTATTAGGACTAATGCAACCACGTTATTTATTACTCAACCATTTACTATACCGCTTGGATTTTTGAGTTATTTGCAAACAATTTAGAAACCGTCTATTTTCTTTAATGAAAAACAGTTCATCAAATTTCGAAAAAAGTTCATCGGGTTTGAAAAAAAAACATCAAATTTGAAAAAAGTTCATCAATTTTGAAGAAAAAATCATCGAATTTAAAAAAGTTCATCGATTTTGAAAAAAGTTCATCAGATTTGAAAAAAGTTCACTGATTTTGAAAAAGGTTCATCAAATTTGAATAAAGTCCATCGAATTTTGAAAAAAAGTTCATCAATTTTGAAAACAGTTCATCAGATTCGAAAAAAGTTCATCAGATTTGAATAAAAGTTCATCAAATTTGAAAAAAAGTTCACAAATCTGAAAAAAGTTTATCGATTTGAAAAAAAAGTTCATCGAACTCGGAAGAAGAAAAAGGAAAAAACAGAAAACAGAAACAGAAAAAGGTAAAAGAAACTAAAAGTTCATTCTAAACAAAGCAGGTGTGTTGGCGTGTTGGTTGCACCCAGGGTACTACGTGCCCGAGGTCCCTGGTTCGAATCACATCTAACACAGGTCTTTTTCTCTTCTGAAAATAGAGAAGAAAAAAAGCTATTGGGCCGGCCCATCGCGCGAGCGCTGCAGGCGCAGGGTTCACAAGCGGGCGCATATGCGCCAAATAGGAAATCCCTCTCCACCGACCTGGGCCTCAGACCATGGTGAGCAGCCCAGTCGATCCGGATTTCGGCCCAACACATTTTTTTCACCGGACGAAATATCTATTTATCCGGAGAATTACTATTTTACAGAAAAACCCTCATCTTTATGCATTTAATAACTCCACAACCATGCATCGGAATTAAACAACTTATATATGTAAAATGCTTAGAATTTCATGTAGTTTCATAATTAGCAACTTTCATCCATGGTAAAAATGTTTAAAGTTGATGTTTGCATTAATTTGCATGATTGACATATTAAAACAATTTATTTCGTAACTAATTAACTTTAGCTCCAATTTAAATAAACTTTATATGTAAAAGGGGTGAAAATGTGTAGGTTAACATGGTGCACTTTATTTTGCTGTTTAACAACATAAAAATTGTGCTTTAGGTAGAACAGTAGAAAATTCGAAATATCCATACGGGGATTTTCCGGAATTGTTGTTTGTTGATTTCGACCTCATTTAACTTGCCTAGATAGGTAGATAATTATGCTTCACATTTTGCCATCTTAACCAACATTTAATCTTGTCATGTACATAAAAGAGAGCAAACTAACTAATTGAATGTGGTGTTTCATCAATACGCAACTCGTAGCATATTGAGCTCCACTTAATTTGTAGGATGTGATTGTTGTTCTTGCCATTCCATGCCACATTCAACTGTACATGCATCATACTTGGTTGTGCATCATGTCATGATTATGCTTGTTGGTTTACCGTGTTGTTTGATTCTTTCCGGTTGTGCTTCTTCTTGATAGTTCCGGTAACGTTGGGATTGTGAGGATTCGTTTGACTACGCTGGTTTGTCTACTTCATGGACTCGGTCTTCTTCCTATCGGGATTTCAGGCAAGATGATCATTACCTTGGATATCACTACTATCTTTGCTTGCTAGTTGTCTCGATGCTATCGCTATGTCGCGCTGCCTACCACTTGTTTGTCTGCCTCTCAAATTGCGATGATAAGTCTCTAACCTTCCACCATCCCAGCAAATCGTTGTTTGGCTATGTTACTGTGTTGCTCAGCCCCTCTTATAGCGTTTCCAGTTGCAGATGCAGTTGATGGCTGTTCCATGTTGGGACATGGATATCATATCACAATACCTCTTATTTAATTAATACACCTATATACTTGGCAATGGGTGGAAGGCTCAGCCTTTTGCCTCGTGTTTGTTCCACTCATGTCGCCTTAGTTTCTATCATACTGGTGTTATGTTCCATGATGAGCGCTCCTAACATGTGTGGGGTTTTATAGGGACCACTGATCATTCTGTTAGGTTTAACTCTTCCAACAAGGCCTAATATTGGTTTTACTGTTTTCCTAATAACAACTAAAACTTGCATAGGGACCTGCCGGGCCCCGTGGATAATTAATCAACAAATCGGGCCAGTGCTCCTCATGAGTGTTCGTCCACCTACCTAGCAGTGGGCAGTGCCACCTCAGGGAAACTCGATGGTCTTTTGGCTATCGTCCACTTCGCATAAATGGTTGTGTCCTGAGAACGAGGTACGCACGGCTCTTATCGGGGTGATGACACACCGGGTGGTCTTCCTGGTTTAGTTGTACCTTTCATGAGTGACCTGTCCACCAAGATTCCTTATTGTAAGCATCGTGTTCTTCGTGATGTGAGGATGTTCCATCGCATGTGTGTGGTAGTTTATAATAGATTAAGTTGGAGCACCCCCTACAGGGTTAAATCATTTCGGATGTTGTGCCCACAATTATGTGGCGACATGGAAATTTAAAATATCTGATTGTAGAGAACTTGACACTAAACCAAAATTAAATACACCAACCGCACGCGTAACCGTGATCGTCTCTTTTTGAGGGAGTTCGGGAAGAGAACACGGTGGGGTTATGTTTGACTCGTAAGTAGTTCAGGATCACTTATTGATCATTACTAGTTTGCGACCATTATGCCTAGTTTACTCTTCTTACTCTTGTACTCGTAAGTTAGAAACCATACAAATGCTTAGTGTTGCCGCAATCTCACCACTTAACCATTCCATACGCATTAAAGTTTTGCTAGTTTTGATACCCATGGTAATGGGATTGCTGAGTCCGCGTGGCTCACAGATTACTACCACAACAGGTGCAGGTACAAGTAAAGCAATGCTTTGACGTGAGAGCGATGCATGTTTGCTTTGGAGTTCTTGTTATGCTTCTTCTTCATCGATCAAGGGATAGTTTTCGGGTCGGGAGCAAGAGATTAGAAGAGTGGATGTCATTCTTCTTTTCGTTTGATTTTATACAGAGTCGGATCCTACTCTTATGTATGATGATTGCTATGTATTGATGTATTCATGTATTCATGATGTAGCTTGTGACGAGTGTAAGCCTTTATCTGGTATTCCCATCTATTCAGTACATGGTATGTTGTAATGATATCCACCTTGCTATGCGCTCTAAATGGGATTCTGCCCCAATCAAGAATTCACCACGTGATCGGAATAGAATTGTATCTTGGGCGTTACAGTATTCGAGCATTGTACAGCCACGGAGCAGGTGCTCCAAATCCTCCTTCGAGATGTTGACGCCCATGAGCTCAAGGTGCTTTAGCTTAGGAGTGAAGAGTGGGTGTGGCATTAATCTGTGGGAAAAGCACTTCCTAAGCGTAGCGCATCGCCGCGTGGGCGTGTGGTGGCAGCGAGCATGGATGTCCAACATGAAAGTTGAGCTCCTCGAGCTGATGTACGGTGGGGGATAGGAACCACTCGTGAAACTTGGGTTCGACCTTGCAGTTGGAACACAACTTGCCTATGGCAAGGCGTCTGACCGGCCCAGGCTGTGTGGCAAGGATGTGGGATAATGCATCCAAGCGTTTGCGATCCTTGATGCAGAGCTCATTGTTATCGATGAGGTCCAGGGGGTGGAGTGCCAGAGGGGATGCCGCCACCGGGAGAGGATAGTGGTCCGCACGCCTGATTTGATGGGGATGAGGGATATGGTTTTTTTTTGACAGAAAGACTATAAGGGAACCCCCTATAGTATAATTGGTGCAACAAACCCAAATTGCAAGTACCATGCCTTGAACCTGGGTGGGTGGGAAGGCATCAGCCCCTTCCCACCACTAGGCTATGCCTTAGTCTGCGAGGGATATGGTTGTTACCAACATCTCGTCAGGGAGGCTGCTGATGAAGTCCATGCTTGTCAGAGGCTCTTGCGGTTCTGGCTCGACCTGCCCCCGCTTGTTGGCCGCCTCGTCCTCCATCACAATAGGCGGTGATCCTCGGCGGTGGCGCTTATAGATAAGAACGGAGGAGAAGAGCGCTGGAAACTGTTCTACGTACCTTCCCGAGGTGGCCGAAACTTATATGACGCCATCCGGGCCATTTCGGGCTTCGAAACCAAAACCATCAATAAAGTGTTGGCACAACTCACTGGTGATATGTCTCCAACGTATCTATAATTTTTTATTATTTCATGCTATTATATTACCCGTTTTGGATGTTTATGGGCTTTACTTTACACTTTTATATCATTTTTTGGACTAACCTACTAACCGGAGGCCCAGCCCGAATTGTTTTTTTTTGCCTATTTCAGTGTTTCGAAGAAAAGGAATATCAAACGGAGTCCAAACGGAATGAAACCTTTGGGAGCGATCTTCTTCGAACAAACGCAATCCAGGAGACTTGGAGTGGATGTCAAGAAGCAGCTGAGGCAGCCACAAGGTGCCTGGCGCGCCCTAGGGGGTGGGCGCGCCCCCACCCTCTTGGGCCCCTCGTGGCTCCCCTGACCGACTTCTTTCTCCTATATATACTCGCATACCCTGAAAACACCGAGGAGCACCATGAAAACCTATTTCCACCGCCGCAACCTTCTGAACACGTGAGATCCCATCTTGGAGCCTTTTCCGGCGCTACGCCAGAGGGGGAATCGATCACGAAGGGCTTATACATCATCGCCAAGGCCTCTCCGATGAGTTGTGAGTAGTTTACCACAGACCTTCGGGTCCATAGTTATTAGCTAGATGGCTTCTTCTCTCTCTTTGAATCTCAATACAATGTTCTCCTCGATCTTCTTGGAGATCTATTCGATGTAACTCTTTTTGCGGTGTTTTTGTCGAGATCCGATGAATTGTGGGTTTATGATCAAGTTTATCTATGAGAAATATTTGAATCTCCTCTGAATTCTTTTGTGTATGATTAGTTATCTTTGCAAGTCTCTTTGAATTATCAGTTTGGTTTGGCCTACTAGATTGATCTTTCTTGCAATGTAGAAGTGCTTAGCTTAGGGTTCAATCTTGCGGTGTCCTTTCCCAGTGACAGCAGGGGCAGCAAGGCACGTATTGTATTATTGCAATCGAGGATAAAAAGATGGGGTTTATATCATATTGCTTGAGTTTATCCCTCTACATCATGTCATCTTGCCTAATGCGTTACTCTATTCTTATGAACTTAATACTCTAGATGCATGCTGGATAGCAGTCGATGTGTGGAGTAATAGTAGTAGATGCAGAATCGTTTCGGTCTACTTGTCGCGGACGTGATGCCTATATACATGATCATGCCTAGATATTCTCATAACTGTGCACTTTTCTATCAATTGCCCGACAGTAATTTGTTCACCCACCGTAATACTTATGCTATCTTGAGAGAAGCCACTAGTGAAACCTATGGCCCCGGGGTCTATCTTTTATCATATAAAGTTTCTGATCTACTTTATTTTGCAATCTTTACTTTCCAATCTATATCATAAAAATACCAAAAATATTTATCTTATCTTATTATCTCTATCAGATCTCACTTTCGCAAGTGGCTTTTAAGGGATTGACAACCCCTTTATTGTGTTGGTTGCAAGGTTCTTGTTTGTTTGTGTAGGTACGAGGGACGTGTGTGGAGCCTCCTACTGGATTGATACCTTGGTTCTCAAAAACTAAGGGAAATACTTACGCTACTTTGCTGCATCACCCTTTCCTCTTCAAGGGAAAACCAACGCAGTGCTCAAGAGGTAGCAAGAAGGATTTCTGGCGCCGTTGCCGGGGAGGTCTTCGCTCAAGTCAAGACATACCAAGTACCCATCACAAACTCATCTCCCTCGCATTACATTATTTGCCATTTGCCTCTCATTTTCCTCTCCCCCACTTCACCCTTGCCGTTTTATTCGCCCTCTTTTTTCGTTCGCCTCTCTTTTTTGCTTGCATGTTGCCACTATGTCTGAAACTGGGGAGGTTATCGTTGATAAGGACAATAGTAATAACATGGGAAAGTTTGATGCTTTTGATGATCCTGTTGAAGAACCTACCATCTTGCATACTAAAAAGTTTCGAATTGGTAGTGTTAATATTATTGGAAAAGGGGTCATTCAACCCTGTGCCGATGCTTTACCTTCTATGGGTTGTTCTATTCTTCATAGAACTAGTAGCCTTGCAGATGCTATTGCCTTGCTTATAGTTGAACTTGAAAGACAGTTTATGCATATGCATCCTTGTATTCAAAGGATTTTTCTAGAACTTTTCAATATTGAGCATTCTTCTGTTAAGTGTGCGGCTAATATCTTTTTGGCTCATGAGTTCAGATTCATAATAAAAGAAGCCAAAGAAATTTTTGCGCACTATAGGGTAGACGCTGGCCGTCCTCCCATAGAAACAGTCCTCTTCAACCAAGAGGACATAATGCGTTTTCAATCTCTAGATCATGTTGCTTTGAATGAAAACTTTAGAAAAAAGGTTCCTATCGATGTTCTAGTTGATAGAATTTCTGAACTTAATAATGATTTTGCAATTCGAAATAATGAGTTAGGATATTCTCTTGAGTATAGGCTTATGACTTTCTGCCAAAAGAATGCTTATAATGACGAATTGGTTGTACAATATGAAGGGCCGAAAGAGGAACCCATCCTCCCGAGATTGATCTTGGGGACTTCTGTCCCATTAAATTTAGCCCTTTTGATTACTTCTGCTTGCCACAAAGAAAACTTGCTGCTGAACGTAGGGAATTTGAGATGAGTTTTCATGATTTATCCTATTATTATGGCAATACTTAGATCTTTTCTCGCTTTTATGCCTAGCTAGGGGCGTTAAACGATAGCACTTGTTGGGAGGCAACCCAATTTTATTTTTGTTCCTTGGTTTTTGCTTCTGTTTAGTATTCCCTCCGTCCAAAAATACTTGTCATCAAAATGGATAAAAGGAGATGTATCTAGAACTAAAATACGTCTAGATACACCCCCGTTTATCCATTTTGATGACAAGTATTTCCGGACAGAGGGAGTAATAAATAAATCATCTAGCTTCTGTTTAGATGTGGTTTTATGTTTTAATTAGTGTTTGTGCCAAGTAGAACCTATAGGATAACCTACGGTGATAGTTAATTTGATCTTGCTGAAAAACAGAAACTTTTGCACGCACGAGAATAATTTTAATAAATCACAGAAACGTGCATTTTAGTTGATTCTTTTTGCAGTAGATCAATAGACAAATTGGCCAGGACTTCCTACTTTGGTAGGATTTTTAGAGTTCAAGAAGTATTCGAAAGTTACAGATTTCTATAGACTGTTCTGTTTTTGACAGATTCTGTTTTTCGTGTGTTGTTTGCTTATTTTGATGAATCAATGGCTAGTATCGGGGGGTATGAACCATAGATAAGTTGGAATACAGTAGGTTTAACACCAATATAAATAAATAATGGGTTCATTACAGTACCTTAAGTGGTGGTTTTCTTTCTTGCACTAACGGAGCTTATGAGATTTCCTGTTGAGTTTTGTGTTGTGAAGTTTTCAAGTTTTGGGTAAAGATTTGATGGACTATGGAATAAGGAGTGGAAAGAGCCTAAGCTTGGGGATTCCCATGGCACCCCAAGATAATTCAAGGACAACCAAAAGCCTAAGATTGGGGATGCCCCCGAAGGCATCCCCTCTTTCGTCTTCGTCTATCGGTAACTTTACTTGGAGCTATATTTTTATTCGCCACATGATATGTGTTTTGCTTGGAGCGTCTTATATGATATGAGTCTTTTATTTTTAGTTTACCACAATCATCCTTGCTGTACACACATTTTGGGAGAGACACACATGATTTGGAATTTATTGGAATACTCTATGTGCTTCACTTATATCTTTTGAGCTAGACAATTTTGCTCTAGTACTTCACCTATATCTTTTTAGAGCGCGGTGGTGGCTTTATTTTGTAGAAATTATAGATCTCTCTTGCTTGAATTATATTATTTTGAGAGTCTTCTAGAACAGCATGGTATTTGCTATTGGTTATAAAATTGGTCCTAGAATGATGGGCATCCAAGTTGGGTATAATAAAAACTATCATAGAGAGTGCATTAAACACTATGATCAATTTGATACTTGATAATTGTTTTGAGATATAAAGGTGGTAATGTTAGAGTCATGCTAGTGGGGTAATTATGAAATTGAGAAATACTTGTGTTAAAGTTGGCAAGTCCCATAGCATGCACGTATGGTAAAAGTTGTGTAACAAATTTGTTGCATGGGGTGCTCTTTTGATTGCCTTCCTTGTGTGTGGAGGTCGGGATCGCGCGATGGTTAACTCCTACCAACCCTTCCCCTAGGAGCATGCGTAGTAGTACTTTGCTTCAAGGGCTAATAAACTTTTGCAATAAGTATATGAGTTCTTTATGACTAATGTGAGTCCATGGATTATATGCACTCTCACCCTTCCACCATTGCTAGCCTCTCTTATGCCGCGCAACTTTCGCCGGTATTATACATCCACCATTTACCTTCCTCAAAACAGCCACCATACCTACCTATTATGGCATTTCCATAGCCATCCCGAAATATATTGCCATGCAACTTTCCACTGTTCTGTTTACTATGATACGCTCCATCATTGTCATATTGCTTTTGCATGATCACGTAGTTGACATCGTATTTGTGGCAAGGCCACCTTCATAATTCTTTCATACATGTCACTCTTGATTCACTGCATATCCCAGTACACCGCCGGAGGCATTCACATAGAGTCATATTTTGTTTGAAGTATTGAGTTGTAATTCTTGAGTTGTAAATCAATAAAAGTGTGATGATCTTCATTATTAGAGCATTGTCCCAAGTGAGGAAAGGATGACGGAGACTATGATTCCCCCACAAGTCGGGATGAGACTCTGGACTTTATAAAAATAAAAGAGGCCAAAGGATCCCAAATAAAAAAAGAGGCCAAAGAAGCCCACCAAATAAAATAAAATAAAATAAAAATGAGAGAAAAGAGAGAAGGGACAATGTTACTATCCTTTTTCCACACTTGTGCTTCAAAGTAGCACCATGATCTTCATGACAGAGAGTCTCCTATGTTGTCACTTTCATATACAAGTGGAAATTTTTCATTATAGAACTTGGCTTGTATATTCCAATGATGGGCTTCCTCAAAATGCCCTAGGTCTTCATGAGCAAGCAAGTTGGATGCACACCCACTTAGTTTCTTTTGTTGAGATTTCATACATTTATAGCTCTAGTGCATCCGTTGCATGGCAATCCCTACTCACTCACATTGATACCTATTAATGGGCATCTCCATAGCCCATTGATACACCTAGTTGATGTGAGACTATCTTCTCCCTTTTTTGTCTTCTTCACAACCACCATCCCATTCCACATATAGTGCTATATCCATGGCTTGCGCTCATGTATTGCACAAGAGTTGAAAAAGCTAAAGTGCGTTAAAAAGTATGAACCAATTGCTTGGCTGAAACCGGGGTTGTGCATGATGGGAGTATTTTGTGTGATGAAAATGAAGCATAGCCTAACTATATGATTTTGTTGGGATAAGCTTTCTTTGGCTATGCTATTTTGATAAGACATGATTACTTTGTTAGTATGCTTGAAGTATTACTATTTTTATGTTAATATGAATTTTATATTGAATCATTTGGATCTGAACATTCATGCCACAATAAATAAAATTACATTGAGAAATATTCTAGGTAGCATTCCACATCAAAAAATCTGTTTTTATCATTTACCTACTCAAGGACGAGCAGGAATTAAGCTTGGGGATGCTTGATACGTCTCCAGCGTATCTATAATTTTTTATTGTTCCATGCTATTATATTACCCGTTTTGGATGTTTATGGGCTTTACTTTACACTTTTATATCATTTTTGGGACTAACCTACTAACCGGAGGCCCAGCCCCAATTGCTGTTTTTTTGCCTATTTCAGTGTTTTGAAGAAAAGGAATGTCAAACGGAGTCCAAACGGAATGAAACCTTTGGGAGCGATCTTTTTGGAACAAACGCAATCCAGGAGACTTGGAGTGGACGTCAAGAAGCAGCCGAGGCGGACACGAGGGTGCCTGACGCGCCCTGGGGGGTGGGCACGCCCCCCACCCTCGTGGGCCCCTCGTGGCTCCCCTGACCAACTTCTTTCGCCCATATATACTTGCATACCCTAAAAACACCAAGGAGCACCACGAACACCTATTTCCACCTCCTCAACCTTCTGTACAAATGAGATCCCATCTTGGAGCCTTTTCCGGCGCTCCGCCTGAGGGGGAATTGATCACGGAGGGCTTCTACATCATTGGCAAGGCCTCTCCGATGAGTTCTGAGTAGTTTACCACAGACCTTCGGGTTCATAGTTATTAGCTAGATGGCTTCTTCTCTCTCTTTGAATCTCAATACAATGTTCTCCTCGATCTTCTTGGAGATCTATCGATGTAACTCTTTTTGCAGTGTGTTTGTCGAGATCCGATGAATTGTGGGTTTATGATCAAGTTTATCTATGAGAAATATTTGAATCTCCTCTGAGTTCTTTTATGTATGATTGGTTATCTTTGCAAGTCTCTTCAAATTATCAGTTTGGTTTGGCCTACTAGATTGATCTTTCTTGCAATGGGAGAAGTGCTTAGCTTTGGATTCAATCTTGCGGTGTCCTTTCCCAATGACAGCAGGGGCAGCAAGGCACGTATTGTATTGTCGCCATCAAGGATAAAAAGATGGGGTTTATATCATATTGGTTGATTTTATCCCTCTACATCATGTCATCTTGCCTAATGCATTACTCTGTTCTTATGAACTTAATACTCTAGATGCATGCTGGATAGAGGTCGATGTGTGGAGTAATAGTAGTAGATGCAGAATCGTTTCGGTCTACTTGTCGCGGACGTGATGCCTATATACATGATCATGCCTAGATATTCTCATAACTATGCACTTTTCTATCAATTGCTCGATAGTAATTTGTTCACCCACCGTAATACTCCCCGTTCAAGAATTCATCCGATTAACCAGTTAACTTGCCGATTAATCCCTACTCTTATGGTCACAGAGTAGACGATAAACTGATAAAGCATCCGATTAATTGATTAGATAACCGATTAACTTGCCGATTAGCCTATTAATCCTCTACTCGCCAGCCGGCCGAGCTGCTACCAGTTAACGATTTCCTCAACAATGGTAATACTTATGCTATCTTGAGAGAAGCCACTAGTGAAACCTATGGCCCCTGGGTCTATCTTTTATCATATAAAGTTTCCGATCTACTTTATTTTGCAATCTTTACTTTCCATTCTATATCATAAAAATACCAAAAATTATTTATCTTATCTTATTATCTCTATCAGATCTCACTTACGCAAGTGGCTTTTAAGGGATTGACAACCCCTTTATCGCATTGGTTGCGAGGTTCTTGTTTGTTTGTGTAGGTACGAGGGATGTGTGTGGAGCCTCCTACTGGATTAACACCTTGGTTCTCAAAAACTGAGGGAAATACTTACGCTACTTTGCTGCATCACCGTTTCCTCTTCAAGGGAGAACCAACGCACTGCTCAAGAGGTAGCAACTGGCATGTCACAGGGCTGGCTTCCCGGTCAGCCTGTGTGGCAGACTGCTTGCACATGTCCCATCGAGCCTACGCGGCAGACAGCTTGAAGGCGTCCCGTCGAGCCTACGCGACGAACTGCTCGCACTCGTCCTGTCTAATCAAACAGCTGCATGCACTGTTCGTGGTATGTAAATGGTTAGTGCAATGCCCATGGTTCAAATAACACAACTGTTTGCGATAATAATGTGGCAGTTGTTAGTTCCAAGATGCCTACATTGGCTGTTAATGTGTGCGATAATAACATGGTAGCTATTTGTTCCGAGATTTTTCTATTACATTCCCATTTCTTGCATAGGACCTGCACATGCACCCAAGGACACATATATGATTTTTTAAACCCATTTTGGTGCAATGAAGCATGTGCGTGTAGTTCAAATTTTAATCATGCACATTAAATCCATAGAAAACATGATTAATGTATAAAAAAGCCAAGCGAACCCTAAATAATTCCATATTTCAGCATGACACTCCTATTGGTCTATGTTGCCTCTAGAAAACAAATCAAGGTGAGAAGAGGCAGTGAATGTCATTTCGCCCAAATGGGTGACACATGCCCTATCAAAACCGCGAGGCTTCTTGTGAGAAGCTCCCATTTGTAAGAGGCTTGTACCAAAACTTGCCCCCAAATTGGACGAAATTTTTATAATGGCATATATGTGCCATGTCATGACACCATGCCAAGTTTTGTGAATTTCAAGCGAGTTACGAGAATTTAAAAACCAAGATTCTCAACGTTTGTGGCCGAGCCATGATGCCAGGATGTTTGAAATTATTTCCCATTCTTTGCATTGGACCTAAACATGCACCCAAGGACACATATACAATTTTTTAACCCATTTTGGTGCACTGGAGCATGTGCTTATAGTTCCAATTTGAATTATGCACATTAAATACCTAGAAAAATAAATTAGGGGTTGTTCAGATACAAGGATTTTACTAAACCAGTTTGGTCTATACACGTTTTTGGTTATAACAAACTAAAACTCTGTTTGGTTGACGTAACAAATCCATGGATAAGTAAATTTTAGCCTCCGTAAAACTGAAAAAATGAGTTTATGGGAAAACGACAATTATACGTTTTTTGATAAAGCAATTCATCGTCCGCAGCCCGCAACCTGCATATAGCGCAGCCGGCATGCATGTTGCCACCACCATCGCAACAACTCATCCCGCCTTGCTTGTAGCCAATACCGGCGACCACTCCTCCCACGCCACCGCCGTCACCGTCGACGACTGGTCCTTCTCCAGGGACAACTAATCTTGCATTCCACGATGCGGTCGTCGCCATCGTAAAGCATGCATCCAGATTGGTTTTAGTACTTGAATCTCAAGGCCACAACATTGCATCTCCATCAGTTCTAATCTTCACCGCTGCACAAGGAACCATCCCGGTGATGATGTCGGCCAAACTGGCCAGCTGCATCGCTACTCTTATCTTCGGCCATGAGCAAATGATGGACCCATCCAGGCATCCTAATGGACATGATTGTCTCTTATGCAGATGCGAGAACACGGGGTCGATGGTGTAGCCCTCCTGCTTAAACATGTTTTATCATTCAAACAAGGTTTTGTGCATACTTGTTCCTAACTGAATATTTAGTAAAACTAGTTTTACAAAAAAATCCTACTAAAACGTGCTTTGTTAAAACTAGGTGTAATTTCGTTTATCCAAACAACCACTTAATGTCTAAAATGGCAAAAAGAATCCTAAATTATTCCATATTTTAGCACGACACTCCTATTGGTGTATATTGTCTCTAGAAAAAAGTTCAAGGCGAGAATAGGCAGCAAATGTTGTTTTGCCCACAAAGGTAACATGTTCCCTATCGGAACCACGAGGCTTCTTGTGAGAAGCTTTGGTTTGTAAGAGAATTGTACCAAACTTGTCCCAAATCGGACAAAACATTTACCACTCCATGTTGGTGCCATGTCATGACACATGCCAAGTTTCATGATTTTTAGGCGAGTTTCGGAATTACAACAAGTTAAAAACCAAGTTTCTCAATGTTTTGGACCGAGCCACGATATCCAGATGTTTGAAATTCATTCCCATTTCTTGCATGCGACCTAAAAATTCATCCAAGGACATATATATGATTCTTCAACCCATTTTGGTGCACTGGAGCATGTGCATGTAGTTCAAATTTGAATTATGCACATTAAATACCTAGAAACTCAATTAATGTATTCAAATGGCCAAACAAACCCTGAATAATTCCAAAGTTTAACACAACGCTCCTACAGGTTCATGTTGCCTTTGTAAAAAAATCAAGGCGGGAAGAGGTAGTGTATGTTGTTTCGCACAAAAGGTGACACGTTCCTCTCGGAACCTTGAGGCTTCTTAAGAGAAGCTCTAGTTTGTAAGAAGCTTATACCAATACTTGTCCCAAATTGGACAAAAAAATTACCACAACATGTTGGTGCCATGTCAAGACACCATGCCAAGTTTCATGATCTTCAAGCGAGTTCTGGATATACATGAATTTAAAAACCAAATTTCTCAATGTTTTTGGCCGAGCCACGATGCCCAGATGTATTCCTATTTCTTGCATGGGACCTTAACATTCACCCTAATGACACATATATGATTTTTCAACCCATTTAGGTGCACTGGAGCATGTCATGTAGTTCAAATTTCAATTATGCACATTAAATGCCTAGAAACTCAATTAATGTATAAAAAAGTCAAACGAACCCTGAATAATTCCAAATTTTAACACGACACTCCTATAGTTACATGTTCACTTCAGATAAATGTTCTAGCAATTTAAACACCATCCTTTCTCGATGTAACCCCTTTTTGCCTTTCAAATCAAAATGAAAAATCAAGTACACTTCAAATAGTTTATTAGCAAGAATCGTGTGTGATGCAGTATAGAATATCTTGGGGCACCCTCATGTATGGCTTACGCCAGAAGCTTCGTTGGCTACAGTCTGCTGCCCATGCGTCAACCACACTTGCGCACCAATTTTTTGCTCCAATGAACAAAAAAAATTGGTAACCATGGAAATATCTAGCTCCCCCCTCCCGACCAAAAGCCACATTTCTACTATTTTCTCCTTCCTTTCCAAGTTCAAGCCTTCACTACTTTCTTGTTGTGACGCTCCTTCCTGCTGCGCAGCCTCGTCGATATAGTAAGTTAATCCACACCCCGCCCCCATCCTCCTCCTCCTCCATCCCACATGCCCCGACCACTGGCAGGACACCTTCCACCCAAATCACTGCCCCATCCTCGAAATAAGCGTCGCCCATAGCCATGGTGTAGGCATTATAGCCAGGAGCTCAGGAACATTTGGCAACAAAGATGCAAATCACGGCCTCATGCGCGAATAAGGTAGCGATGGCTGTCATGCGTGCCGACCGCTAGATCTTCGAGGAGCACCTCACTGTCAAGGCCACCGTCAATGCCTCGTGCGCGGATGTTGCCACATGGTTGGGTACTTTAAACAATAGTTTGTGGTGTTTTCTCTAGGCAACCGTTGGTGCCTTCTAGTGAATTGCCCTCTGTAATGTTAATATGCAATCTGATCTTCTAGTATATATATGCTATATATAACGTGCAATGTGGTGCTCAGTTAACTGTTTGGTTCATTTGTTGTGATGTTCAGTTAACTATCTGGTTCAATTCTGAAATGTGATGTTCCATTCGTCTGGGTACAATTTTGTGTTGTTATGCATGTGAGAAATAAATTCAAACAATTGATATATTTCCTAGTAGCTCTTAAGCATACTTGGTTTGGTTAACTGTTTGATCTTCTAGTATATGTTCTGTTGTGCAATTTGGTGCTCGGTTAACTGTTTGGTTCATTTGTTGTGGTGTTCAGTTAATTGTTTGGTTCTTTTGTTCTGGTGTTCAATTGACTGTTTGGTTCAATTCTGCAATGTGATGTTCAATTGTTGTGGGTGCAATTTTGTATTGTTATGCATGTGAGAAATAAATCGAATTTGGTTGTACTAAATACATGAGAAACATATACAATTGCTATATTTCCTAGTTCTTAAGCATGCTTGGTTTGGATAACTGGCTTTTCCATGTGGCTCGAATTAATATGTTGAATCTACAATGTGTTTATTTTTCATCAACATATTTTACTAATAGTATGACAACTCTCACTTAACCTGATCAATAACTACCTTGTATGTGTTGCAGGGAAATAATGGGGGGCACTAAGGTTTACCATTGAGATTCGCACATGCATGGTCCTTGGGCCAATAGCACATTAATATGCAATTGCAGGAACCATTCTAATATTTAGATTTTAACAATTTGGTCTTGCACATGTAGGTCCTGCTGTCAGAGGTTTTGGCCCACTGTTCGACCCATTTTGCATATGGGAAAGTGAGATGCCCATGAATATCAGTCAAGTCAAGAAACTCAGAAAGATTGTTAGGATAAGTAAACTAGTGACGAAAAACAACAAGATCTTTGTTTGCACAATGAACAAGACATCAGTCAACTACAAGATGGTACTAACTCTTATACCCTGTTTTTTTTCTTTTTCGCCATTTCAAAATTTAGAACAGATATTTAAGCATATCTTTGTTTTCAGTCCTTTCCAACGCAGTTCACCAATGATTACCTCTCAAACCACCTACATGGTCAAGAGGCAAGGAAGGTATCCATTCAACACCCATGATATAATATCAAAGTCTTCCACAAGATGAGGAAGGTTGGGCGGGCAATCATGCATAGACACTGGCCTAAAGTTGCAAGGACATTCAACATCATTGAAGGCTCAATATTTGCCTTCAGCTTCAGCAGTTTTCCAGATGAGATGCATCTTTCTATCTACAGTATATGATGCTACTTTGCATAGGTTCTAGAGTTACATGAGAACCTTGGTGCTGTTGTGTAATGGTGTAGCTACCTATATGCATGTATGGTGTAAGTGAGTGCTAAAGCTATCTGATGTTGTACTCTGATGTAATTCAGTTATGAAATCCTGGTTCTCGTAATATAGATATGAGATATATGGTGTGTTTGATATGAAATGTCAATTTGATTACTAAATGGATTAAAAATAATAGACCAATTAGCCTGCTTATTGGGTTTCTCTATTGTAGACGGTTATTCAGATAACATCGTGGGCGATGACCTCAGACAACCCGCACAGTTTCTGAAAAATAAATGTGTTGGATCAATGAACAATCACACATGACTTCCTCTAGACAGATGTTTGCGTTAGGCCACCTTGCACAAACGTTTCCACATAAAAAGTGTGTGTGATGGAAAGCCTATTACATACATTTTATTCTAGGCACCATGTGTGATGCTAAGAACATCTCACACGATCTGTCCCGTATATTTTTCGTGATGGCTCACCCAATCGCACACGCACTCTTTTTGCCCCGCGTGTATGACTGGTGGACCTATCGCTGATGATTTCTAAGTCGTGTGGGGTGGACCCCCCCCCCATCGCACACATAGTCACGGCGACGGTTTAAAACTCTGTCACGGAAAGGGGGTGAAAATCGTTTGTATAGGACGTCTCTGCACCAGTATATATCATGATTGTTTTGACAAAGTGTTGGCATTTGTGAGATGTTATTATTGCTCACTAGTTGATTATACCATTGATATGAATAAATGTGAGTTCTAAGTGTTATCATTCACATGGTTAGTCATGATCTTTGTTGAAAACTTAGTTGCTTGTTAAGCTTATATACCGCAATAGAAACAAAAGAGTTTGTAAAAGTTTTTTATTTGTCACTTTCAGTTTATCAACTGAATTGCTTGATAACAAGAAATGATTTAAGCTTGGGGGAGTTGATACGTCTCCAACATATCTACTTTTCCAAACACTCTTGCTCTTGTTTTGGACTCTAATTTGGATGATTTGAATAAAACTAACCCAGACTAACGTTGTTTTCAGCAGAACTACCTTGGTGTTGTTTTCTTGTGAAAAAATAAAAGTTCTCAGAATTGGACGAAACTTGGCGGAGATATTTGATTGACTATATAAAAAATACTGGTGAAAACATCTACTAGAGGGGGGCACTAGCTGCCCGCAAGGCAGGGGGCGCACCTGCCCCCCCCCCCCCCCCCCCGCCCCCAGGGAGCGCCCCGGTGCCTTGTGGGGCCCACTGATCTAATTCTGACTCCCGAGAGAAAAAAATAAGAGAAGAAGTTTCATCACGTTTTACGATACAGAGCTACCGCCACCTCATGTTCTTCATCAGGAGGCCTGATCTGGAGTCCGTTCGGCGCTCTGGAGGGTTTCATCACCGTCGTCAACATCGCCTCTTTATCGACAACCTCATGATGCTCATCGCCAGGAGTGAGTAATTTCATTGTAGGCATACTAGAGGTAGATGGAGATGGATGAGATTTATCATGTAATCGAGTCAATTTGTTAGGGTTTGATCCTAGTATCCACTATGTTCTGACATTGATGTTGCTATGGCTTTGCTATGCTTAATGATTGTCACTAGGGCCCATCTGTCATGATTTCAGATCTGAACCCTTTATGTTTACATGAATATATTTGAGTTCTTGATCCTATCTGCAAGTTATATGCACATGTTATTGTTCTGATCTGTAGACCCCAAGGTGACAATAACTGGGATACTCTCCGGGGATGAATGTAATTTGAGGAATTCATGTCTTCGCTAAGTGTTAATACTTTGTTCCAGATCTCTATTAAAAGGTGCGCCTTAATTAGCCTTAGATTTCCATTAGGACCCCGCTGCCACAGGAGGGTAGGACAAAAGATGTTATACAAGTTCTTATTATAAGCATGTATGACTATATACGGAATACATGCTTACATATGATCGATGAATTGGAGCTATTGTGTATCGCTCTAGGTTGTGACTGTTACATGATTGATGTCATCCATAATATCCATCGCTACTCCATGCCTACACTTTGTTCATATTCTCTTGCTAAGTTACTATTGTTGTTGCTACTGTTCCAACTACTACAAAACTGCAACTGTCGTTGTTACTACTACTCTCAAAACTTCCATATTACAGTTCTACTAATATTTTGCAGCAGAGAATTTGCTTCTCAGGAGTGGTTGAATTGACAACTCAACTACTAAGGCTTATAAATATTCTTTGCCCCCCCTGTGTCGAATCAATAAATTTGGGTGAAATACTACCCTCGAAGAATGTTGCGATCCCCCATACTTGTGTGTCATCAATCAACTACAAGATGTAATCAACACTACTAGCACCCCCGGGCACCCATCTAAAGTTGGATACAAAGATTGAGCACAAGAGATGAACTAGGGTTTGGGGATGAGATGGTGCTAGTGAAGATGTTGATGGAGATGAGACCTCCCACGATGAGAGGAGCATTGGTGATGATGATGGATTCTATTTACCCTTCTCGAAGGGGAGTATCCCCGGCGGAATCGCTGCGCGGGAGAGCAAAAGTGCTCTGCCACTGGTTCTGCCTCGAGACGGCGGTGGATGGTCCTGGAAGTCTTCTCCTATTTTTTGTCTAGGGTAAATGGCTGCATATAGGAGAGTAGTGGGCCTCGATGAGCCCCACAAGCCACCCGGGCATGCCCTGGGTGGTAGGGTGTGCCCATGGCTTGTGGGCTGCTACGTCTTGAGCTTGCGTTAGTTTTCCTTGAAGAGGAAAGGGTGATGCAGCAAAGTAGCGTAAGTATTTCCCTCAGTTTTTGAGAACCAAGGTATCAATCCAGTAGGAGGCTCCTCAAAAGTCCCACGCACCTAAACAAACAAACAAGAACTCGCAACCAACGCAATAAAGGGGTTGTCAATCCCTTCACGGCCACTTGCGAAAGTGAGATCTGATAGAGATAATATGATAAGTAAATATTTTTGGTATTTTTATGATATAGATTGGAAAAGTAAAGATGCAAATAAAAGTAGATTGAAATCTTATATGATAAAAGATAGACCCGAGGGCCATAGGTTTCACTAGTGGCTTCTCTCAAGATAGCATAAGCATTACGGTGGGTGAACAAATTACTGTCGAGCAATTGATAGAAAAGCGAATAGTTATGAGATTATCTAGGCATGATCATGTATATAGGCATCACGTCCGTGACAAGTAGACCGACTCCTGCCTGCATCTACTACTATTACTCCACACATCGACCGCTATCCAGCATGCATCTAGAGTATTAAGTTCATAAAGAACAGAGTAACGCATTAAGAAAGATCACATGATGTAGAGGGATAAACTCATGCAATATGATATAAACCCCATCTTTTTATCCTTCATGGCAACAATACAATACATGCCTTGCTGCCCCTGCTGTCACTGGGAAAGGACACCGCAAGATTGAACCCAAAGCTAAGCACTTTTCCCATTGCAAGAAAGATCAATCTAGTAGGCCAAACCAAACTGATAATTCGAAGAGACTTGCAAAGATAACTTAATAACACATAAAAGAATTCAGAGGAGATTCAAATATTTCTCATAGATAAACTTGATCATAAACCCACAATTCATCGAATCTCGGCAAACACACCGCAAAAAGACTTACATCGAATAGATCTCCAAGAAGATCACGGAGAACTTTGTATTGAGATTCAAAGAGAGAGAAGAAGCCATCTAGCTAATAACTATGGACCCGAAGGTCTGTGGTAAACTACTCACAACTCATTGGAAGGGCCTTGGAGATGATGTAGAGGCCCTCCGTGGTCGATTCCCCCTTCGGCGGAGCGCCAGCGAAGGCTCCAAGAAGGGATCTCGCGGATACAGAAGGTTACGGCGGTGGAAATAGTTTTTCGTGGTGCTCCTCGATGGTTTCAAGGTACGTGGGTATACATAGGAGGAATAAGTAGGTCGGTGGACGCTCGAGGGGCCCACGAGGGTGGGGGGCGCGCCCACCTGTAGGGGGCGCGCCGGGCACCCTCGTGGCCGCCTCCTCTATTGCTTGACATCAACTCCAAGTCCCGTGGATTACGTTTGTTCGAAAGAGATTGCTCCCGAAGGTTTCATTCCATTTGGAGTCCGTTTGATATTCCTTTTCTTCGAAACACTGAAATAGGCAAAAAAAACAGCAATTCGGGCTGGGCCTCCAGTTTGTAGGTTAGTCCCAAAAATGATATAAAAGTGTAAAGTAAAGCCCATATACATCCAAAACAGGTAATATAATAGCATGGAACAATCAAAAAATATAGATACGTTGGAGACGTATCAAGCATCCCCAAGCTTAATTCCTGCTCGTCCTCGAGTAGGTAAATGATAAAAACAGAATTTTTGATGTGGAATGCTACCTAGCATAATTCTCAATGTAATTTTCTTTATTGTGGCATGAATGTTCAGATCCAAATGATTCAAAATAAAAGTTCATATTGACATAAGAAATAGTAATACTTCAAGCATACTAATAAAAGCAATCATGTCTTCTCAAAATAACATGGCTAAAGAAAGTTATCCCTACAAAATCATATAGTCTGGTTGTTGCTCTATCTTCATCACAGAAAATATTTAATCATGCACAACCCCGATGACAATCCAAGCAATTGTTTCATACTTTAGTAATCTCAAACCTTTTCAACTTTCACGCAATACATGTGCGTGAGCCATGGACATAGCACTATATGTGGAATAGAATGGTGGTTGTGGAGAAAACAAAAAAGGAGAAGATAGTCTCACATCAACTAGGCGTATTAACGGGCTATGGAGATGCCCATTAATAGATATCAATGTGAGTGAGTAGGGATTGCAATGCAACTGATGCAATAGAGCTATAAATGTATGAAAGCTCAACAAAAAAACTAAGTGGGTGTGCATCCAACTCGCTTGCTCACGAAGACCTAGGGCATTTTGAGGAAGCCCATCATTGGAATATACAAGCCAAGTTCTATAATGAAAAATTCCCACTATTATATGAAAGTGACAACATAGTAGACTCTCTATTATGAAGATCATGGTGCTACTTTGAAGCACAAGTGTGGTAGAAAGGATAGTAGCATTGTCCCTTCTCTCTTTTTCTCTCATTTTTTTATTTGGCCTTTCTCTTTTTTTGGCCTCTTTTTTTATTTGGTGGGCTCTTTGGCCTCTTTTTTTATAAAGTCCGAAGTCTCATCCCAACTTGTGGGGGAATCATAGTCTCCATCATCCTTTCCTCACTGGGACAATGCTCTAATAATGAAGATCGTCGCACTTTTATTTACTTACAACTCAAGATTACAGCTCGATACTTAGAACAAGATATGACTCTATATGAATGCCTCCGGCGGTGTACCAGGATATGCAATGTATCAAGAGTGACATGTATGGAAATTATGAAGGTGGCCTTGCCACAAATACGATGTCAACTACATGATCATGCAAAGAGCAATATGACAATGATGATGCGTGTCATATGAACGGAACGGTGGAAAGTTGCATGGCAATATATCTCGGAATGGCTATGGAAATTCCATAATAGGTAGGTATGGTGGCTGTTTTGAGGAAGGTATATGGTGGGTGTATGGTACCGGTGAAAGTTGCGCGGCACAAGAGAGGCTAGCAATGATGGAAGGGTGAGAGTGCGTATAATCCATGGACTCAACATTAGTCATGAAGAACTCATATACTTATTGCAAAAATCTACAAGCCATTGAAAACAAAGTACTACGTGCATGCTCCTAGGGGGATAGATTGGTAGGAAAAGACCATCGCTCTTCCCCGACCGCCACTCATAAGGAAGACAATCAATAAATAAAATTGTACTCCAACTTCATCACAAAGCGGTTCACCATACGTGCATGCTACGGGAATCACAAACTTCAACACAAGTATTCTTTAAATTCATAGTCACCCAACTAGCATGACTCTAATATCACCATCCTAATATCTCAAAACAATTATCAAGCATCAAATTGATCATAGCATCCAATTCACTTCTATGATAGTTTTTATTATACCCAACTTGGATGCCCATCATTCTAGGACCAATTTTATAACCTTAGCAAATACCATGTTGTTCTAAGATACTCTCAAAATAATATAAGTGAAACATGAGAGATCAATAATTTCTACAAAATCAAGCCACCGCCATGCTCTAAAAGATATAAGTGAAGTGCTAGAGCAAAACTATCTAGCTCAAAAGATATAAGTGAAGCACATAAAGTATTCTAATAAATTCCAATCAAGTGGGTTTCTCCCAAAAGGTGTGTACAGCAAGGATGATTGTGTAAATCTAAAAATCAAAGACTAATATCATACAAGACGCTCCAAGCAAAACACATATCATGTGGCGAATAAAAATATAGCTCCAAGTAAAGTTACCGATAGACGAAGACGAAAGAGGGGATGCCATCCGTGGCATCCCCAAGCTTAGGCTTTTGGTTATACTTGAATATCTTGGGGTGCCATGGGCATCCCCAAGCTTAGTCTCTTGTCACTCCTTATTCCATAATCCATCAAATCTTTACCCAAAACTTGAAAACTTCACAACACAAATCTCAACAGGAAATCTCATAAGCTCCGTTAATGCAAGAAAGCAAAACCACCACATAAGGTACTGTAATGAACTCATTATTTATTTATATTGGTGTTAAACCTACTGTATTCCAACTTCTCTATGGTTCATACCCCACATACTAGCCATAGATGCGTCAAAATAAGCAAACAACACACGAAAAACAGAATCTGTCAAAAATAGAACAGTCTGTATCAATCTGTAACTCTAGAATACTTATGGAACACTAAAAATCGTACAAAAATAGGAAGTCCTGGGAAATTTGTCTATTGATCTACATCAAAAAGAATCAACGCAAAATCACGTTTCTGTGAATTACTAAAATTATTTTCGTACGCGCAAAGTTTCTGTTTTTCAGCAGAATCAAATTAACTATCACCGTAGGTTATCCTATAGGTTCTACTTGGCACAAACACTAATTAAAACATGAAAACACATAGATGAAAAATTTATTGCTAAACATAAGCAAAAAACAAAAAACAAAAATAAAATTGGGTTGCCTCCCAACTAGCACTATCGTTTAACGCCCCTAGCTAGGCATAAAAGCGACGATAGATCTAAGTAGTGCCATCTTTGGCACTCAATTCATAAGTATCTCGCATGATAGATTCATAAGGTAATTTGACTTTCTTTCTTGAAAAGTTATCCATGCCTTTCCTTAATGGAAATTGGAATCTAATATTCCCTTCCTTCATATCAATAATTGCACCAATCGTTCTAAGGAAAGGTCTAGCAAGAATAATAGGACAAGAAAGATTGCAATCTATATCAAGAACGATAAAATCTACGGGCACATAATTCCTATTTGCAACAATAAGAACATCATTGATCCTTCCCATAGGTTTCTTAATGGTGGAATCCGCAAGGTGCAAATTTAAAGAGCAATCATCAAAATCATGGAAACCTAGAATATCACATAAAGTTTTCGGAATCGTGGAAACACTAGCACCCAAATCACACAAAGCATAGCACTCATGATCTTTAATTTTAATCTTTATAGTAGGTTCCCACTCATCATAAAGTTTTCTAGGTATAGAAACTTCCAAATTAAGTTTTTCCTCATAAGATTGCATCAAGGCATCAACAATATGTTTGGTAAAAGCTTTATATTGACTACAAGCATGAGGAGAATTCAACACGGATTGCAACAAGGAAATACAATATATTAAAGAACAATTATCATAATTAAATTCCTTGAAATCCAAGATAGTGGGTTCAATGCTATTTAAAGTCTTGACCTCTCGAATCCCACTTTTACCAAATTTAGCATCAAGATATAAATACTCCGAATCATTGGGACGCCTTTTAACTAAAGTTGACTCATCTCCAGTCCCATCATTATTAAGATTCATATTGCAATACAAAGATTTAATAGGGGACACATCAATAACTTTTAGATCTTCATAATTATTTTCATGGAAACTAGAAGAACACGCTTTTACAAAGCAATCTTTCTTAGCACGCAATCTAGCGGTTCTTTCTTTGCACTCATCAATGGAAATTCTCATAGCTTTGAGAGACTCATTGATATCATGCTTAGGAGGAGTAGATCTAAGTTTCAAAGAATCAACATCAAGCGAAAGTCTATCAACGTTCCTAGCCAAATCATCAACTTTAAGCAATTTTTCTTCAAGCAAAGCATTAAAACTCTTTTGAGAGATCATAAATTCTTTAACACTTTTCTCAAAATCAGAGGGCATCTTATTAAAATTACCATAAGAATTGTTGTAGGAATTTCCATAATTATTAGAGGAATTACTAGGGAACGGTCTAGGATTAAAGTTTCCTCTATAAGCATTGTTACCAAAATTATTCCTACCAACAAAATTCGCATCCATAGATTCATTATTATTCTCAATCAAAGTAGACAAAGGCATATCATTGGGATCAACAGGAGCACTCTGAGTAGCAAACAATTTCATAAGTTCATCCATCTTTCCACTCAAAACATTAATTTCTTCTATAGCATGCACTTTTTTACTAGTAGATCTTTCGGTGTGCCATTGAGAATAATTAGCCATAATATTATCAAGGAGTTTAGTAGCTTCTCCTAAGGTGATTTCCATAAAAGTGCCTCCCGTGGCCGAATTTAAAAGATTTCTAGAAGCAAAATTTAATCCAGCATAAAAATTGTGTATGATCATCCATAAATTCTAACCATGACTAGGGCAATTGCGAATCATCAATTTCATTCTTTCCCAAGATTGGGCAACATGCTCATGATCAAGTTGTTTAAGATTCATAATATCGTTCCCAAGAGAGATGATCTTAGCAGGAGGAAAATACTTAGAGATAAAAGCATCCTTGCACTTATTCCATGAATCAATACTATTCTTAGGCAAAGACAAAAACCAAACTTTAGCACGGTCTCTAAGTGAAAACGGGAATAACTTCAATTTAACAATATCATTATCCGTATCTTTCTTGTTTTGCATCTCACACAAATCAACAAAGTTGTTTAGATGGGTAGCGGCATCTTCACCAGGAAGGCCAGAGAATTGATCTTTCATAACAAGATTCAGCAAAGCAGCATTGATTTCACAAGACTCAACATCATTAAGAGGAGCAATCGGAGTACTAAGGAAATCATTATTATTGGTATTGGAGAATTCACACAATTTGGTATTATCTTGTGCCATCGTGACAAGCAATCCAACACACAAGCAAACAAAAAGGCAATCGAAAGAGAGGATTTTGGAAAAGAGAGGGCGAATAAAACGGCAAGGGTGAAGTGGGGGAGAGGAAAACGAGAGGCAAATGGCAAATAATGTAATGCGAGGGAGATGAGTTTGTGATGGGTACTTGGTATGTCTTGACTTGAGCGAAGACCTCCCCGGCAACGGCACCAGAAATCCTTCTTGCTACGTCTTGATCTTGCGTTGGTTTTCCTTGAAGAGGAAAGGGTGATACAGCAAAGTAGCGTAAGTATTTCCCTTAGTTTTTGAGAACCAAGGTATCAATCCAGTGGGAGGCTCCTCAAAAGTCCCACGCACCTACACAAACAAACAAGAAATCGCAACCAACGCAATAAAGGGGTTGTCAATCCCTTCACGGCCACTTGCGAAAGTGAGATCTGATAGAGATAATATGATAAGATAAATATTTTTGGTATTTTTATGATATAGATTGGAAAAGTAAAGATGCAAATAAAAGTAGATTGAAAGCTTATATGATAAAAGATAGACCTAGGGGCCATAGGTTTCACTAGTGGCTTCTCTCAAGATAGCATAAGTATTACGGTGGGTGAACAAATTACTGTCGAGCAATAGGTAGAAAAGCAAATAGTTATGAGATTATCTAGGCATGATCATGTATATAGGCATCATGTCTGTGACAAGTAGACCGACTCCTGCCTGCATCTACTACTATTACTCCACACATCAACCGCTATCCAACATGAATCTAGAGTATTAAGTTCAAAAAGAACAGAATAACGCATTAAGAAAGATGACATGATGTAGAGGGATAAACTATGCAATATGATATAAACCCCATCTTTTTATCCTCGATGGAAACAATACAATACATGCCTTGTTGCCCCTGCTATCACTGGGAAAGGACACCGCAAGATTGAACCCAAAGCTAAGCACTTCTCCCATTGCAAGAAAGATCAATCTAGTAGACCAAACCAAACTGATAATTCGAAAAGACTTGCAAAGATAACTTAATCACACATAAAAGAATTCAGAGGGGATTCAAATATTTCTCATAGATAAACTTAATCATAAACCCACAGTTCAACGGATCTCGACAAACACACCGCAAAAAGAGTTACATCGAATAGATCTCCAAGAAGATCAAGGAGAACTTTGTATTGAGATTCAAAGAGAGAGAAGAAGCCATCTAGCTAATAACTATGGACCCGAAGGTCTGTGGTAAACTACTCACAACTCATCGGAAGGGTGTTGGAGATTATGTAGAGGCCCTCCATGGTTGATTCCCCCTCCGGCGAAGCGCCGGCGAAGGCTCCAAGATGGGATCTCGCGGATACAGAAGGTTACGGCGGTCGAAATAGTTTTTCGTGGTGCTCCTCGATGGTTTCAGGGTACGTGGGTATATATAGGAGGAAGAAGTAGGTCGGTGGACGCTCGAGGGGGGCACGAGGGTGGGGGCGCGCCCACTTGCAGGGGGCGCGTTGGGCACCCTTGTGGCCGCCTCCTCTGTTGCTTGACGTCCACTCCAAGTCCCCTGGATCACATTTGTTCCAAAAAGATCGCTCCCGAAGGTTTCATTCCGTTCGGACTCCATTTGATATTCCTTTTCTTCGAAACACTGAAATAGGCAAAAAACAGCAATTCGGTCTGGGCCTCCGGTTAGTAGGTTAGTCGCAAAAATGATATAAAAGTGTAAAGTAAAGCCCATAAACATCCAAAACGGGTAATATAATAGCATGCAACAATCAAAAATTATAGATACGTTGGTGACGTATCATGGGCCCACTAAGGGTCTTCTCCATTACTTATTTATTCTAGTATTTTTTTTATATATTTCAAAATAAATCTCCATAAATTTTCACATCATTTTGAGCTTCGGAGAATTGCCATCTCTGCATTAAATTTTTCAGGTCAGAGTTCCAGTTGTCGGTAATCTCCCTCTTTTGATGTATTTTGCATTTTAAGATAGGAAAGGCACTAGAATTGCAACATAAAATTAAATGCAACTTCAAAATAATATAAATAACGGTATGAAAATATGATGCAAAATGGACGTATCATACGCCCAGGCAATGGCAATGGCATTTCCTCCTTTGTCGGCTGGTCTCCTTCTTGAGTTGGCTTCCTTCACAGCGTTGGCCCTTCGGTCATGTTTGAGGGCTCCAATGTCTTGATGTCCTGATTTTTGAGCTTTGTTGCTGCTCATGTGCACCTCTGTATCTGCTAGGGTTTTCCTTTTGTTTTGTTGAGTTGTACCATTGGTTGTGAGGGCATTAATTTAAAGTTGGGCGTTGGCCTCTTTTCTAAAAAGTTATCGATCATACACCTTGCTCCATATGATTTATTTTCTTGATAGAAGCAAGCAAAGAACGAGCTACATAATTTCTCTTGGGCATCAAAGGTACATGTGGCATAAACTTGCAATCATGCTTTCACTTTGGCGATTAGAGTATAGTCAAAAAGCTATAATTTCATTTCATCATAAATGAATACATTCAATATGAACGTCTGGGAAATCTCATCAAAAGCTCCACATGATGATACGAGTCTGTCGTACCATCCTCTCTAAATTTCTTAATTTACAACATGTTGACCAAACATGGGTTGATTTCGTACGTTTCGCCATTAGGTCTCGAGCCTACTGATATGAAAGTATCTTTCATGGCTGGTTCCTATATCCTAATTGCGGTGATTTGATACAATTGATCATATTTGTCCATGGTTCTTAGTACCTGTAAAATAACTTAGTACACAATAGAAACCAAAATTTAAAACAAAGGCCAAAAGTGCTTAGTTCCCTAATAATGGCACCAGAAAAAGCTTGGTGTTCTAAAAGTGCATACAGTTTAATTGTAGCCCTTTTGAAGTAAGAGTATTAATCCCACTAGGAGCACAAGAAGTGGTCTTTGCCTCTTATTTGAGGTTTATGGAGTTGTGTCTACAAGTTAATCATGGTCCAAAGCAAGCAGAAGAGGGAGTTTGAAAATGTTGCAAGCAAGAGGTGACAAAAACAAAGTGCAATATTGAACAAGAGAGAATAGCTATAGGGACTTTGTATTCCCCACTAGCATGTATCTAACGTAACATATGTGAATGCATAGTTCTAGGTCTAATTAATAAGCCACCTTGCATCACTTTATAAGTGGGCAGAGCTAGTATAGCATACGTGCTATGTGAGTAGCTCCATATTACACATGCTACCACTACTGCAGGAATGACTAATAGTGGCGGGGGCAAAAAGGCCAGCAATGGTGGGCTAGGCTCCCAGGGGCACCCGCCACCGACCTCCCGCCACTGCTATAACCGCATCAGTGGCAGGGGTCCGCCCGCCACTGGTACGTAGCTTCCTATGGCGGAAGTTAGTTCCTACCTGCGACAACTCACTATTGCTGCCCGCCACAGAAACCATTGTAGCAGTGGCAGTTCTGCCATAGCGCCCACCACTTGAGAGATAGGGTTGAGTATACCAGTTGTTGGCATTGCGGGTTGACACACATTACTCCACAAGGCGTAGTCATATGATTCTCAATATAACTAAACCAGACTAAATTCATTTTGGAAACAAATGACCAAATAATTAAGTAACACTTCAACTTTGTTTGACTCAAGAAACAAACATCCATTATCAATCACATACTAATTAACAACAGTTCATCAACTGATATATTCATGACTTAGACCATGTTTCTAAACATGGTCAACGTCAACAATCACATGAAAGTCGTTGTAGTTCCTCTTCCTTATGGTGATTATCACAAGGGTGTCCACCCTTAGTTCTCTCTTTCCCGTCATGAACCCCCACCGGCTGGACTCATAGAAGGATATGTGTTCGTCTGATTCCATCTTGTACTGAATGTTGGTGACACACCCTCTTGGTCCATGGCGTACTCCCACGGTGCCGACGGCGGGGATGTCCACTCCGGAAAACATCTTCATAGGTAAATTCTGAATTCCCCATCATTAAGAGCAAGGAGAGAGCACGTAATGTTAGACATCTCACCATACTTCGTTATGAACAAAAAAGATAAAAGAATACAAAATATCTCTCCATGACTTTTTTCATGATGTTGGTTTTAGTTAAACGGTGCACAATGGGCTTCCCCACGAAGGCCACACTCGATGGTAACATCACTGTAACATTCATGGTTTCATCCTGAGTAAGCTTCCCCATTCTTTGAGAGAAAATTGCATAATTGAATGGACCATCATCAACATCTTCCTCATCGTCATCACTTACTCACCCTCATCATTTTGGATGTCATCATCATCCAATCTTTCCTCATCTTCATGGTTGTCCTCATCATCTTGGTTGTCTCCATCATCCTAGTTATCCTGGCTATCGTCATTATCCAAGTCATCATCATCGTCATCGCTGCAGAAATACATTGTCCTTAACCGGTTGACATCTCCATTCAAGTAAAAGGATATGTAATCTCCTCTCATGAAATTATTCTGTGCAATGTACTCCTCCCATCCATCACCATATATGATGGTTCTACCCTTTCGTTTGCGCACATCTAGTGCACCCAATATCATCCTCAAAGTACATAATGTTACTGCATAAATTGTGGAAGTCAACCCTTATGTTGCATGGGATACACTATGCAGTGGTTAATCATTAACAATAAATTCAGTATAATAATTATACAAATGGTTAGAATAGAATATTATTGAAGTTAAAGACTGTTACCACTGATTTTTCGAATAAGTTTCGTCAAGAAGAGTGAGAAATCTACTGCGGTATCCACTCTATCCATACATGGACATTTGTTAAAACATGGACATTTTTCGAAGAAGTTAATGATGAAACAGAAGTTAATCAACGTTTCATCAAAATGTTGCCAGTCATTTTCAAAACCCATTCACTTGTCATATGTAAGAAAATTAAACAATATTGTCATAGCAAATGAAATTCGGCATGAACTTTTCTTAAATAGTTGGCATATGGAGTGACAGAAATTTGGTGAAACAAAAATGAATCAACATTTCGCAAAACCTTTGTCACTCTTTTTCAAATCCCTGTGAATAACATGAAGCACCATGCTATTCTCAAATGTAAGAAAATTCAAACATCATCACCACTTGTCATATTTAGAAATGTTCATGCTAAACCCATGCACTTGTCATATGTAAGCAAATTAAACAATATTGTCATAGCAAATGAAATTCGGCATGAACTTTGCTTACAAAGTTGACAAATGGAGTGACAGAAATTTGGCGAAATGGAAATGAATCAATGTTTGCAAAAACTTTGTCACCCTTTTTCATATCCCTATGAATAACATGTAAGAAAATTCAAACAACATTGCCACTTATCATATTTAGCAATGTTCCTAATATTCATACACCTACCGATACGAAAAAGAGCTATTTCAGTTATCTAGTATTGGTCCTGCTATTGTGCTGCTCTATTATATGATGTACAACTAGTACTATTGCTGACGTTGAAACCCTAAAATATAAGTTAATTTAGAAATTAATAAGATGTAAATTCTAAACCCTAGAGCGTAACTTATTCACAGAGATACTATAACATCGGCGGCTTTTCCGGCCGCGGACGTGACGGTGGTCGAGGTAGAGGATGGAGGCGGCGGTTGAGGTGGAGGATGGCGGCGGCGGTCGATGCAGAGGATGGGGGTTGCGCGCGGTCGAGGCAAAGAATGGCTCGGCGGCAATCGAGGCAGATGACGCAATGGTGAGCCGATCTGGCGGCGGTCGCTGCGTCGGATGCGTGGAAGGAGCCGCCAGCTGGTCGGAGGGACGGCAGCGGCGGTCGAGGCGCGGGACGGCGTGGAAGGGGGGCGAGAGGAATTGGCAGAGAAAAGTAAATGGTGGAAATGAAAAGGTTGTGGATGGTTGGGCGGGCACGAAAAGGGAACTGTCCGTGGAGAGCAGTGGCAGGCGACAACAGACACCCGCCAGAACAAACTTTTTGAAAAAATTGATTTATTTCGCGCGGCTTGCCAAAATTTAGTTGTGGTGACCACCTGATTGGGCCCGCCACTACTTACCCATAAGCCAGTGGCAGGCACTAGCTTACCGCTCGCCACTAGAATTTCCATCCCGGAGGCATAATTGGAAGAGCCTACCTGTGATGAGTGCTTGGTAGCACCCGCCACTGGATTGCCCATAGCTATGACGGGTACGTCTAGGTACCCACCACTGCTATTTTGGAAAAGTAGCAGTGGCGGGTGACCTGCCCTACCCGCCACTATTTATAGTTCACTGTCGGTGTCAAAACCAGCGGATCTCGGGTAGGGGGTCCCGAACTGTGCGTCTAGGCGGATGGTAATAGGAAACGAGGGACACAATGTTTTTACCCAGGTTCGGGCCCTCTCGATGGAGGTAAAACCCTACGTCCTGCTTGATTAATATTGATGATATGGGTAGTACAAGAGTAGATCTACCACGAGATCAAGGAGGCTAAACCCTAGAAGCTAGCCTATGGTATGATTGTTGTAATGTATGTTGTCCTACGGACTAAAGCCCTCCAGTTTATATAGACACCGGAGAGGGCTAGGGTTACACAGAGTCGGTTACAATGGTAGGAGATCTACATATCCGTATTGCCAAGCTTGCCTTCCACGCCAAGGAAAGTCCCATCCGGACACGGGATGTAGTCTTCAATCTTGTATCTTCGTAGTCTTGGAGTCCGGCGGATATTGATAGTCCGGCTGTCCGGACACCCCCTAGTCCAGGACTCCCTCAGTAGCCCCCGAACCAGGCTTCAATGACGATAAGTCCAGCGCGTTTATAGTCTTCGGCGTTGCAAGGCGGGTTCTCCCTTCAAATTCCATGTACCTGCCGAACAGTGTCCGGCTTCATCTTGAATGCTGTGTTCCTCGGCTTCTACGCCAAATAATGGCCCTCTTCCATGCGTCGCACGAATGCGAAAAGCCAGGGTGTCTTTTGCATTTCGCCCCCCAATTGCGCGAGTTGCCCGCCTATAAAAGAGGCAAGAATCCAGATCCAGACCACACCGTCTTCCTCCCGCGAATACTCCATCGAAGCGCCTTTGACCTAGAAATCCATTCCACCATGGATCGTCAACACGGCTCTTCTTCGCGCGCTCCCAGCCCACCGCCGGGGAGTTGGAGGAGGTGCTCTATTTCGCACAATGAGCTCATGAAGCTCCAAACGGGGGGATTCCTCCCTCCGGCCTTTATGATCCCAGTCCGGGCCGGACTGGTTACTTATCAAGGTGGGAGACAGGCGGAGGACACTCCAAGCCCCAATAAGGGGGAGCGAGTATGTTTTGTCCCTTATCTGACAAGGGGACTCGGATTTCCAATACATCCGTTCCTCCGCGGGCTCCTGAAGTTCTACGGACTCCAGCTCCACCACCTCACGCCCGCCTCTGTCCTGCATATCGCGGGCTATGTAGCTCTTTGCGAGCTATTCCTGGGCATTGAGACCCATTTCGCATTATGGAAGAGGCTGTTTTGCCTCGTACCCCGTTCTCACCAGGGGTCCATATATCAAGTGGGCGGCGCCGAAATATGGCGCATCGCTGGGACCGGATACCTATCCGGCACTCCCAAGAAGGCGTCCGAAGACTGGCCCTCGGAGTGGTTTTATATAGAAGACGCCCCGCTGCCAGACCCAGTTCGGATCGGCCTCCCGGAGTTTAGTGCTGCTCCCTTGAAGAAACGCCTCAGCTGGCGCCCGCGGAGCCCCCGATTGGAGGAAGACAAGAGCGTCCACTACTTGATGGGCCGGATAAGATTAATGGCTCATTCCGGCTTGACCATGATCGGAGTCATGGCGACATGCATCAAGCGAGGGGTACAACCACTGCAATACAGAGGCCACCCCATGTGGGATTTCAATAGGGAAGACGATGCTACCCGGCATGGCCGCAAAGGGCCGGATTCGGCCGAGGATCTGGCGAAGATCCTATCCAGCCTGTACAAGGGGGAGAAGGAGGATTTCCTTCAAACGGACCCTTTGAATGGGTTTTCCATGATCAACCCCAGAGGATGGGTAAGTGAACACCTTGAAGGGCCCAACCCATACTTTCGAAGTTTAAGCTTCTTACATTATGTCTTCGGCGCAGGATCTACGCCGGACTGTGGAGGACATGGTGAGTCCTGCTCCGCAACCCGAGGATCCAGAAGGATCCCTGGGTCCGGCCTCCAAAGAGGACCCGGATATCGAGGTGGAGCTGATCGACGGGGTGTATCACCAGCTCAGCATAGACAATGCTTTGGTCACCATTACGGCGGACTACCCCGGGCTAAGTCCGGCTTCCCAGGTGACCACGACCGAAGTCCGGACACCATTATCTCATCCCTGCCCATTTCTGACCTTCGCGAACGATGGTATTTTGCAGGAAGCGCCTTTACGGCAGGAAGCCGAGCCCGCGGCGGCCGACCAACAGAGGTCGGTCCGAACCAGCAGGCGGAAAAGGAGCGCAGTGCGGACGGAAACGCCGCAAAGGTATAGTTCGTATTTGAATTTTTAGAGCAACATTCCGAGGAAACGTCTGAGTGCTCATGATCTTTGCAGGAGAAAAAGCGCTCGCCGGACTGCGAGCGCAGGAATTGCCCATCCGACCAACCCCGGCCAGGCTCCAGCGCCCGGCCTGGAGGGGGAGGCAAGCGCAAGACGCGAGCCGGATCCTTCTCCAACGGAGGATACCGACAGACTGTCCGCCACCAAGTCTGAGGTGGAGAGCGCCATGAACCATAGGCGCCGCCGGACAGTATTTCAAGAAGCGTGCTTTTCCCCTGAGGCATTGGATGCTTTTAACGCAGGGGATGCGCATCTCCGTGCTGCTCAAAATGGTTTTACCAGAGCCACGGAGCAGTATGTGAAAGACATACGGGTAAAGGAATTTTAATGGTTGTATATACCAGTAGCCCCCGAGACTTAAAGTAGTTATGCTAACTGATTTAAGGATCATTGGAAATTTCAGGCACTTAACGAGAAGAACGCCCAGCTGTCTCGGGAACTGCAAGATTGCAAAGCCCAACTTGAGGCCGCACTTGCTGCCACAGGAGGAGACGGAAAGACCCCTCCTAGTAACACATTTTTATTAATAAATATAAGCGCTGTGCGACGTGCGCGCGAGTCTAATAATGACATTTGCAGGTACCGCCGGACAAGATCCGGACAGGCAAGCATTGCTACGCCAGCTAAAGGCCGGCGAGAGTGTGCTGAATAGGGTTTAGCAGGAAAGGAACAAGCTCCAGGATGCCAACGCCAAGCTCAGAGAAGAGCTGAAAGGCGCTCAGGCCGAGCTGTCCGGCTCCGTTAAGGAGAATCAGCGGCTTCGTCGCGGCATTTATAGTAAGTGCTTGAGCGAACTCTTTTGAAAAGAAGAGTTCGGCGAGGAAGTATTTTGACATGATATGTCTTGTAGGTATACTCACGGGTCGTCCTGCAGAGGAGATGCCCATATCAATGGGTGATCAACTTCCTGAACTGTTGCAGCTACTCGAACAAGTTCGGTAGGCAATGAGCGGCGTCGTTCAGGCTTTATGGCCAGCCCTCACCCTACCCGAGGGCCCCGGGGAGCTTGCGGAGAAGCTGCAGGGAGTGCGGCAGCACTTCCGTTTGTGGAAGATTTCGACTTGCCGTCAAGGTGCCAGGGAGGCTTGGGCCATGGTGAAGACGCGGTACAAGAAGGCGGATCCCAACCACATGGCCGAAGTTGGACCGGTGGGGCCCGATGGGAAGGAGATCCCTGTGAGTTTAGTGTATAGCCAAGTGTAGTTGGCTGCTAAATTTTCCCAACAGGACTGTAAACTAGACAGCCTGTTAGACGGGATTGAGGAGGAATACAATCAGTAAATTTGACAATGTATGTTATCCTTTAAAGTGACATGTGAAATGCCTTCTAGCCGGATTGTAGATCGTTTGTCTTTGCCGACCTTTTCGCTTCGACCTCGGGACCCTAGAGTCCGGAGTGTGTCCGAATACCTCTTTGGTTAAGAAACAACCGTGGTATGCATGGAGACCAGGCGTAGGGGTCATTAGTGCTTTATCAGACAAGTGCCCAACTAGTTATGTTATATTACATGGTTAGTAAGAAACATCTTCCAGGGAGAATAGTTCCATTAAGGGTTCCTTTCCCTGGGAGGCATGCCCTAAAGTGCATGTCCGGACTGCAAAGAAAGCAGTAAAACATCTGGGGGCAGATAGAAAAATAGGTAAAAAGTCATCTTTTAAGTCACCGACCGAATATTCCCTTAAGAACGCTAGCTTTCGGCTTCACCCAGTCTGAGGTACACATCTGGCTGACCTGGCAGTAACAATCGCAGAGGTGCTCCCTTTACCTCCTAGTTGAACAATCGGGAACGTAGGGGTAAGCACAGGAGCCAGGCAACCCAGCTTGGCCAAAACTTAAGTCATATCGATGCATATAATGGCGAGTAAAAGGTAAATGTGGAAGCTTGACACATGTGCTGAGTATAAAACCCGTATAATTGAGCTTCTGTAAAAGAAGCCCCCACGAATAATGAGTGCGGATGGCACATCATGCGTATAATTGAGCTTCTGTAAAAGAAGCCCCCAGGAATAATGAGTGCGGATGGCACATCATGCGTATTCAAAGAATGCAAAAATAGGCCCGGAAGGGCTTTTAAGTGAAAAGGATAAAAAGAGAAACAAAAGACAGCCGAAGTGTAAAAGTTTGGACGGGGGAAGGGGACGAACTCTTAGTCCGGCGCTAGGCATAGAATCGTCGGAGGCGGGCTGCGTTCCATGGGTTCGGCTCGAGTCGGTGATCCGACGCATTTCGTAGACGGTATGCTCCGCCGGTCAGTACTTGATCGATAATGAAGGGGCCCTCCCATTTGGGCTTGAGCTTGTCCTTTTTCTTGTCTGGCAGGCGTAGAACTAGTTCACCAACGTTGTAAGTCTTGGCCCGTACTTCTCTTCTTTGATATCTTCGGGCCTGCTACTGATAGAATGCGGAACGAGCCTTCGCGACATCACGTTCTTCCTCCAATGTGTCCAAGCTGTCCTGCCGATCAAGCTCGGCCTCTCTTTCCTCATACATGCGCACTCGAGGTGAGTCATGAATAATGTCACAGGGCAAGACTGCCTCTGTGCCGTATACCATAAAAAATGGTGTGAATCCGGTAGTACGGTTAGGCGTTGTCCGCAGCCCCCAGAGTACGGAGTCGAGCTCCTCGACCCATTGCGTGTCGGATTTAGTGAGTGACCTCACTAGTCTGGGTTTAATGCCGCTCATTATTAGACCATTTGCTCTTTCCACTTGACCGTTGGTTTGAGGGTGATAGACTGACGCATAGTCGAGCTTGATGCCCATATTTTTGCACCATGACTTAACCTCGTCGGCTGTGAAGTTCGTGCCGTTGTCGGTGATGATGCTGTGGGGGACTCCGTAACGGTGTACCACCCCTGATATAAAGTCTATCACTGGTCCGGACTCTGCCGTTTTGACCGGTTTGGCCTCTATCCATTTGGTGAATTTATCCACCATGACCAATAGGTATTTTTTCTTGTGGGTTCCCCCTTTAAGGGGTCCAACCATGTCAAGCCCCCAGACCGCGAACGGCCAGGTAATGGGTATGGTTTTGAGGGCGGTGGGTGGCATATGGCTCTGATTAGCAAAGAGCTGACAACCAACGCATCGCTGGACCAAGTCCTGTGCGTCTGCCCGAGCCGTCGGCCAATAAAATCCTGTACGGAATGCCTTTCCTACAAGGGCCCGGGCTGCTGCGTGGTGTCCGCCTAGTCCGGCATGAATTTCAGCCAGGAGGTTTTGCCCTTCTTCTTCGGAGATACACCTTTGAAGGACTCCGGTGGTACTTTTCTTATAAAGTTCTCCCTCATGGACCTTGTAGGCCTTCGATCGCCGGACTATGCAGCGGGCCTCATTTTGGTCTTCGGGAAGTTCCTGCCTAAGTAAGTAGGCTAGGAAAGGTTCTGTCCACGCGGCGATTACTGCCATTATGACGTGGGCGGAGGGTGCTTTGTCGTCTGCCGAATCACCGGTTGGTGCGGTTTTCTCCGGTTTGTAGCTACCGGGCTCCTCTTCCCATAGTACGGATGGCTTGAAGAGCCGTTCCAAGAAGATATTTGGAGGGACAGCATCACGTTTCGCACCGATGCGTGCCAGGACGTCGGCCGCTTGGTTATTATCTCGGGCTATGTGATGGAATTCGAGTCCTTCAAACCGAGCTGACATTTTTAGGACAGCGTTGCGATATGCTGCCATTTTCGGATCCTTGGCGTCGAAGTCTCCATTTATTTGGGATATTGCAAGGTTTGAGTCCCCGCGCACCTCTAGGCGTTGAATGCCCATGGAGACCGCCATCCGGAGACCATGTAACAGGGCCTCGTATTCGGCTGCATTGTTGGAGTCCGTGTACATTATTTGAAGTACATACTGGACTGTATCTCCGGTGGGGGACGTCAGTACGACGCCAGCCCCCAGTCCGGCCAACATTTTGGAGCCGTCGAAATGCATAGTCCAATTGGAGTATGCGCCGTACTCTTTAGGGAGTTCAGCTTCAGTCCATTCGGCGACGAAGTCAGCCAAAACTTGTGACTTTATAGCTCGTCGAGGTTTGTAAGTGATGTCGAATGGTAAGAGCTCAATGGCCCATTTTGCTATCCTACCCGTTGCGTCGCGGTTATTTATAATGTCATTGAGTGGTACTTCAGAGGCCACTGTTATCGAGCACTCTTGAAAGTAGTGCCGGAGCTTTCGAGACGCCATGAACACCGCATATGCTATCTTCTGATAGTGCGGGTAATGGGATTTGCAGGGGGTTAACACAGTGGATACATAATACACTGGTTTTTGAAGAGGGAGTTTATGCCCTTCTGTCGCTCGTTCGACGACGAGGACTGCGCTTACAACTTGATGTGTTGCCGCGATGTATAACAACATTGGTTCGCCCAGAGTGGGCGCAGCCAGGACCGGATTTGTTGCCAGTATGGCCTTTATTTCTTTGAGTCCGGCAGTGGCAGCATCCGTCCACTCGAAGTGTTCGGTGCGCCTGAGGAGGCGATAGAGGGGCAACGCCTTTTCTCCTAAACGGGAGATAAAGCGGCTTAAGGCTGCCACGCATCCTGTTAATTTTTGTATTTGTTTGAGGTTTTTTGGAATATCCAACTGTGACAGAGCTTGGATTTTGGCCGGATTTGCTTCAATTCCTCTACCAGATACGATGAAGCCCAGCAGCTTTCCGGCTGGTACGCTGAAAACGCATTTTTCCGGATTCAGCTTGATGTCATATGCTCTGAGGTTGTCGAATGTGAGCCTCAAATCGTCTACTAAAGTTTCGACGTGTTTTGTTTTGACGACTACGTCGTCTACGTATGCCTCGACTGTTTTGCCGATCTGGGTGGCTAGACACGTTTGAATCATGCGCTGATATGTTGCGCCAGCGTTTTTGAGTCCGAAGGGCATCGTGTTGAAGCAGAATGGTCCATATGGAGTGATAAATGCCGTTGCGGCTTGGTCTGCTTCCGCCATCTTGATTTGATGATAGCCAGAGTATGCGTCCAGGAAGCACAACGAATCGTGCCCTGCTGTGGCATCGATGATTTGATCGATGCGGGGGAGAGGGAAGGGATCCTTTGGGCAAGCTTTATTGAGGTCTTGAAAATCGACACAGAGGCGCCAGGATTTATCCTTTTTTGGTACCATCACCAAATTTGCTAGCCAGTCCGGATGTTTGATATCTCTAATGAATCCGGCTTCCAATAGTTTGGCTAGCTCTTCTCCCATTGCCTATCTTTTGGGCTCGGAAAATCGTCGAAGAGCCTGTTTGACTGGCTTGAACCCTTTTAGGATGTTTAGGCTGTTTGCTGTGGCGATAAGCCTGCGCTTGAAGCGCTCTTGTTCGACGGGATCCTCGGGTACGACGAATTCGTCGTCGTTGAGGCTTGCTTCGTCTTCGGAGGGAGGCATATAATTATGATCCTCAACCTCTTCGTCTGCCGCCCCCTCATGAGGGCTTGCTTCTACATCCTCCTGCGCTGAGTCTTGCTGGAGGGGATTGTCTTCGGCACTCTCTGGAGTATTATTATCTCCTGTGCCGGAATCTCCATTCTTGCTGTGGCAAGATTTAGAGCGGCGCCGCTGACGCCGGCGCTTGGGCTATTTCTTTAAGGGATCTGCCTCCGCTGTTTCTTCGCCGTCCCCATCTTTCGGGGTATCCACCATATATACGTCATATGACGAGGTGGCCTTCCAGTGCCCTGTGGGCGCTGGTTCCTATTCGTCTCCGGCATCGTCGTCCATAGCGTCGATGTCTTCGGAATCGTAGTCTAGCATGTCGGTTAGATCGTCGACAGTGGCTACAAAGTGGGTGGTGGGTGGGCTCTGAATTTCTTCGTCGTCCGTATCCCAACCATCCTGGCCATAATCCGGCCAGGACTCTCCTGATAACGAGAGATGCTTTAGTTAATTCAAGTATCACCGAAAGGCGAGCATTGGAAGATGTCTGCGGCGGTGAATTCCATAACCGGTGCCCAATCCGGATCGATTGGTAGGGGCGCGGGAGGTTCGGAGTCCGGCGAGGAATCCGGCGCCTCGGAATCACGAGTTTCGCAGGGGACAAGATTAGTGTTCGGCTCCATCGCCGTGGATGTTGGAGCCCCCAGGGCGGCGTCTATCCACCGGCCCTCGATCTGGGCGATCGGCTCCGGGCCAATGGCCAGAGCGGACCCGTGTGCGGCCACCAAGGCACTGTTCGGTGGCAGAGCTAAATCATGCCCGTCGTCACAGTGCGGCGCGCTTAGCTGTGGCTCGAGTCCATCGAAGATCAAGTCTCCGCGGACGTCAGCCGTGAAGTTTAAGCTTCCAAATCTGACCTGACGGCCAGGGGCGTAGCTTTCGATCTGCTCCAGATGGCCAAGTGAATTGGCCCGCAGGGCGAAGCCATCGAATACGAAGATCTGTCCGGGGAGAAAAGTCTCACCCTGGACAGCGTTGCTGGTTGAAGATGCCATCAAGCCTATCGGTGACGATACAGAGGAACTCTCAATGAAACCACCAATGTCGGTGTCAAAACCGGCGGATCTCGGGTAGGGGGTCCCGAACTGTGCATCTAGGCGGATGGTAACAGGAAACGAGGGACATAATGTTTTTACCCAGGTTCGGGCCCTCTCGATGGAGGTAAAACCCTACGTCCTGCTTGATTAATATTGATGATATGGGTAGTACAAGAGTAGATCTACCACGAGATCAAGGAGGCTAAACCCTAGAAGCTAGCCTATGGTATGATTGTTGTAATGTATGTTGTCCTACGGACTAAAGCCCTCCGGTTTATATAGACACCGGAGAGGGCTAGGGTTACACAGAGTCGGTTACAATGGTAGGAGATCTACATATCTGTATTGCCAAGCTTGCCTTCCACGCCAAGGAAAGTCCCATCCAGACACGGGATGGAGTCTTCAATCTTGTATCTTCGTAGTCTTGGAGTCCGGCGGATATTGATAGTCCGGCTGTCCGGACACCCCCTAGTCCAGGACTCCCTCATTCACCAATAGGGATTTTCCCAGTAGTGCACTGATGTCTGCATGAACTACGTCAGTATTTCCCCAAAGAGAAAGGGATGATGCAGCACAGCAACGGTAGGTATTTCCCTCAGTGATGATACCGAGGTTATCGAACCAGTAGGAGAACCACGCAACCTGACGTGTTAAAGGGGTTGTCAATCCCTTTCGGGTAACGGCGCCAGAAATTGGCACGTGGACGGGAGAAAGTTGTAATAGATTGGGTAAATAGATCATGAATAATATAAAGTGCAGCAAAGTATTTTTTGGGTTTTTGGAAATATAGATCTAAAAATAAAAGTTGCAAATAAATAAAAGGCAAATAGCAAAATAGATCTGAAAGTATATGATGAGAAAATAGACCCGGGGGCGTAGATTTCACTAGTGGCTTCTCTCGAGAAAAATAGCATACGGTGGGTAAACAAATTACTGTTGGGAAATTGATAGAACTTCAAATAATCGTGACGATATCCAGGCAATGATCATTATGTAGGCATCACGACCAAGATTAGTAGACCGACTCTTGCCTACATCTACTACTATTACTCCACACATCGACCGCTATCCAGCTTGCATCTAGTGTATTAAGTTCATGGAAAAACACAGTAATGCAATAAGAACAATGATATGATGTAGACAAGATCTATTCATGTAGGAAATAGACCCCATCTTGTTATACTTAATGGCAACGATACATACGTCTCGGTTCCCCTTCTGTCACTAGGATCAAGCACCGTAAGATCGAACCCATCACAAAGCACCTCTTCCCATGGCAAGAAAAATCAATCTAGTTGGCCTAACTGAACCAAAGATTCAAAGAAGAAATATGAGGCTATAAGTAATCATGCATATAAGAGATTAAAAGACTCAAATAACTTTCATGGATAAAAGCATAGATCCGATCATAAACTCAAAGTTCATCGGATCCCAACAAACACGCCGCAAAAAGAGTTACATCAAATAGATCTCCAAGGGAGCATTGTATTGAGAATCAAATGAGAGAGAGGAAGCCATCTAGCTACTAACTACGGACCGTAGGTCTACAATGAACTACTCACGCATCATCGGAGAGGCACCAATGAGGATGATGAACCCCTCCGTGATGATGTCTAGATTGGATCTGTGGTTTCTAGAACTTGAGGCAGCTGGAATTGATTTTCGTTGACTCCCCTAGGGTTTCTGGAATATTGGAGTATTTATAGAGCAAAGAGGCGGTGCGAGAGGCGTCCGAGGTGGGCACAATCCACCTGGGCGCGCCTGCACCCCCAGGCGCGCCCTGGTGGGTTGTGCTCCCCTCGGAGCCCCCCTTAGGTACTTCTTTGTCCATCATGTGTCTTCTGGTCCAAAAAAATCACAAAAAAGTTTTGCTGCATTTGGACTCCGTTTGGTGTTGATTTCCTGCGAAGTAAAAAACAAGCAAAAAAACAGCAACTGGCCCTGGGCACTATGTCAATAGGTTAGTCCCAAAAAATGATATAAAGTTGCTATAAAGTGATTGTAAAACATCCAAGAGTGATAATATAACAGCATGGAACAATTAAAAATTATAAATACGTTGGAGACGTATCAGCATCCCCAAGCTTAATTTCTGCTCATCCTCGAGTAGGTAAATGATAAAAATAGAGTTTTTGATGTGGAATGCTTCCTAACATGTTCATCACATAATATTTCCTTTGTAGCATGGACATTTGGACATTTATATGATTCAAAGCAATAGTCTAGTTTTGACATGAATATTTCAATACTCAAGCATATCAACAAGCAACCATGTCTTTCAAAATACCAACACTAAAGCAAGTTATCACAAGCCAATTATGCTCAATCATTGATCCATTCATGAAGCACACTCGCGTATTAGCTAAACCTTAGTTGGTGCTTTATAAGAGAAGATGGAGACTCAAAAAATAAAAATTGCATAAAGTAAAAGAAAGGCCCTTCGCAGAGGGAAGTAGGGATTTGTAGAGGTGCTAGAGCTCAAAGCGTGAAAACAGAGATAAAAAATTTGGGGGGCGCCGCACACGGCTAAGAATTGATGTTGTGTGTTCTAGGCTCCCCCCTCCCCACATATATATAGGTGGGGGAGGAGAGGCAGCCAGGGGGAGCCCCACGTAGCATCCGAATTCCAGTTGGAGTTTCCCCAAGTGGCGCCCCCTGCCTTATTTTACCGGAGAAGAAAGGGAAGGGGGAAGAGAGAAAGGAAGGGGGGTCCGAACCCCCTTCATTCCTTCTCCAATTCGGCCACATGCCTGGGGGGGGGGGGGCGCTGTCACACCCTGATTTTCATGGCACAACACTTCAGATGATAAATCATGATAAAATGTGGTTTAACAAAAATTTTTGAGTGTTTTGGACTTTCCCTTGATTGGATTTTGTTTGTTGTTTGCAAGTGCTCTAAAAATCAAATAAATCCTCCAACTCTCATACTTCCCCTCCTTGATCCAAAAACCTTGCCCAAGGATCATGCCATGTGTTTAGGACAGGATAGTATTTTCTTTCAAAAATAATTTGGCCAAAAAGTATTTTCTAAATTAGGTTTTCTAAAAAAAACCTGAATTGAGGCTTGGACTACAAGTGCTTAATCTAGGGCATGAAAAATCTTTCCAAAAGTATATTTGAATCCTATTAGATGTAGGACTCCCATAAACCACAAAAATATAATTTTAAAAGTTATTTTCTTATTTTATTTAAAGGCTTTTTCTTTAGGCCAGAAATGGTCTTTAATAGGTTAAAATTATTTTAATTCTTCAAACATATTTGTGAAAATTTAGGGAAACTTAGTGGACACATATTGTCCATATATAAGAGTTTCAACACATGGTCATGTTCAAAATATTGGTCAAATCCATCAAAAACCCTTTCTGGATATTTCAAGCTTTTGAAATATTTACAAAGGAAATATTGTCTATCCAAGAAAATTCTAGCATGTCACAAATGCCCTATTTCGTGATTTTGACAAGTCTCATGTCATGAGAATAGTATAACCCCATTAAACCCTCTCAAAACCATTCTTGTCCTTTTCCAAGTTTGAATAACTTTGCATTACCAAGTGTCTCCTTTTGATCTGAATTTTTGTGGAAATGTTCAAATCCTCAAAAGATGATACTACACCAAGTGGTGCACCAAGGAGAAAAGATTTGCATGACTAAATCTTCGAAAATCTATTTCGGTTCATTTCTAGGGTTTGCCAAAGTTACATGGGAAACTTTCTCCAAATGGACTCAAACTTGGCGATCCACATCAAATCTATATTCCATTTGATCCTGTTAATTCTCATATCAAGTGGAATTCATTTGCTTGCATAAAACATCTTCTGGCAGAATTCCAAAATTCATGTTTTAGCCATTTCCACTTATCTTCATGAGCTGAAACTTTTCCCACAACCTCTCCTAGTCCGCCTCTACCTCGGGTGTGCTTCCCTGCCCAAGAGGCAATGATGAAGGGGGCAGGGATCCACTTTTCTTCTCTGGACAGCCATCGCACCTCTCTCTCTCACCACTGTTCTCTCACCAGAGCCTCTCGAGGGCATCCAAGGCTCTCTCCCCTTTCTTTACTACCCCCAGCACTACTGGACACAAGTGGTTGCACCCACTTCCCCTTTCTTTATGCCACGGCATGCCAAAGGCGTGCTCCAGAGCACGCTACAGTGTTCCCACGCACTGTAGTTGCTCCCTGCCCGAGCCACCCGACCACCTCGGGCCTCCCCAGCACGCCCGACAAGGTGCCTCGGCGTCCGCGACACGCCACGGCCTGGTCCCCCTCCTCCTTCTCCCTCTTGCTGCCTCCTCGCTCGCGCGCCAGAGCCACCCGAGAGCCCCAATGGGCGAGCCCACACGCGCGACGCTCTTCCACTCCCCCGCTCTCTCTCTCTCTCTCCTTCTCCCTCGACTTGAACCACGCCCACGAGCGCCGCAGACAGCCCCGAGACTCCTCCCGTGGCCACTGTAGCCATTTCCACGAGTGCCCGTAGGCCACGTCCACGGTGAGCCACGGCCTCGCTATATAAGGCCAGCTGAGGCCTCTCTCTGGAGCCCCTTCGCCCTCTCTCCCTCCCATACATCGCCCAGACTCGGCCATCCCTCTCCCCGTGCCCTCCATCCACCACAATGGCTTGAGCATCGCCGTCGGGCTCTGCCTAAATTCGAGCTAACCCAAGCCCTCGGTCACCCCCTAGCCACTCCAACGCTCTCATACCTCCACCACAAGGCCCTCCATCGCCTCCATTCGCCCCCGGGGAGGCCAGACGCTCACGGCCAAAGATGGCCGACAGCCTCCTCTGCCACCATCCAAGTCGTCGCCACTATGACCATCCTCGGCATGCGTGAAGCACCTAGACAGATGTGTCGTAGCCTCCTGAGCATGTTGGTGGGTATAGCATCGTCGGAGATGCTCTGTAGCCTCGGCAATCGCCGGCGGGAGCCGCTCCTCCCCGCTGCCGGAGCGCGCGCGGGGGGTTGAAGGCGACCTGCCGCTAGGCCCCGCGCGTCAGCGACCCAGTGGGTGGGCCCCGCTCATTTAAGTTGAAATGGCTTCGGCCAAATCCGCCTTCGACATCACCGCTACCGCCCGTGTGTCCGTGCTGCTGGGCCGCCCCACTAGCTATCTCTCGTCCAGTGCGAGTTTTAGGTATAAACCTAAACCTTTTCTTTTTCTTTTCCAGTAAGCTTCAAAAATCCATAAACAATTCAAATAGACTCCAAATTTGATGATTCAAATTTCTAGTAGTTTGTAAAATCATGATGTATCTCATGGAGCAATTTGCACATTTTTCCAGAAACGTTTTCTTCACAAACATTTATCAAATCTTGTTTTTCCATTTATGTGATAAACTTTACAAAATCACAGAGAGCCCATAGTTGATCCAAATCCATTGATTTAAATTCCTAGATGCTTATAAGTTCAAAACTTAGTTTATGAACATTTTTCTTAAGAGTTTCTGTGCCACACAAAATAATGAGCCATTTCTTCATATTTGTCAACTTTGCAAATTCATAGGAAAATCATTTGAACTCCAAATCCAGTGAAACCAACTCCAGAATGCTTCTAAAATAATTCTTTGTTCAATGGGTGCCTTTGCTAATTTTTCAAAATAATATTTCTATACACTTCTTGCAAATCCACTTGATTCCATCATATTGAAATGTTCAAAGATATCCATTGATCAAACCCCAATGAAACCACTTTGGTCATACCTCATATGAGCAAAGGTATCCTAGAAAAGTCCAACTCACATTTTTAGAGCACTTTTATTTTTGCCTTGTGGTGTTGCTTATTGTGTTTGTTTCCGGCGTTAGTTGACGAAGTAGACGGAGTACTTGGAGAAGGACCGGAAGATTTGAAGACTCTGGTGAACCAGGCAAGCAGCCCTTTGACCATGATGAACCCTTTTTATCATAGTAGCATTCCTTTCCGTGATTGTTGAATGCATGATATCTTGAATGGCAACCTTCCTAGGTTTGCCTTCATTGCATACCCATTGATACTTGCATTGTTCATGACTCTATCCTTGTTTAGAGTTGTGTTCGTGGGTTGTAGAAATATGCTATAGTTGTTGGCTGAGCAAAATGGGTCAGAGTTTCATGGTAAGGAACAAGTGTGATTTGACATACTTGCAAATAGCCCCAATGGGTGCCACTAATGCCCCTGGGAGATGATGATGAACTAGGTCACTACTTGGTGGAGAGGTAGTGTACTGAGGCTTGATGTAAGTGTTGTTTACAGAGATGGATTAGATTTAAGATTTGTTGACCGTCCCAACCCTACATGTGCAACCACTCTACCCTTATATGGGAAAGGGCATTATTGATAACCTAGTTCGTGCTAACATGCATGCCCGCATTACTAGTGACGGGAGTGATTTGTGGTCACTCTCGGGACGAGGTCGTGCCAGGTAGGGCGGCCATGACTGTTTTTACAGGGCACCGGACACACCGTTGGTACCCCGTGCTTGTGATATGTGATGAATATGGGAGCGTGGCTCCACAAAAAGAATTTATTTTGTGACAATGTTGGGCACGGGGGCTACTACCAATCAAGTGGACTCCATGTTAGTCACGGCTAGGGAAAGGTAGTGATCGGGTGCTTACCCCGGGTACTTGAGGTACCACGGGATCGTGGATGACACGAAATCTTCCCGGATCTTGTGGGTAAAGTGTGCAACCTCTGCACAAATTCAAACTATTCGAATAGTCGTGTCCATATGTTTTTGAAAAGGGTTAATTTGATAAATACCACTCCAAATCTGGCGATTCCGAGAAATGCCATTGCAATTTCCAAATTTTGAAAAATGCCATTTCATGCCATTTTCAATGGCATTTTTCGAAGTCTGGAGTGGCGTTTTTCAAAGTTTGCAAAAATTGCAGTGGCATTTTTCAAAGTTTGGAAATTGCAGTGGTATTTTTATGAATCGCCATAATTGGAGTGGCATTTATCTAATTAACCCTTTTGAAAAACAACGCGGTTTGGAGATATTGTTGATGTGATTCATAAGGAAGTCACGATGAGCATGAGCATGAGTTGTTCATAACCCTTTCTCGAGGCTGATGTCTGTAACCTCCTGATACTTGCTGCAGACGCATTCATGTCCTTGGTAAATGTTGATCATACTTGCATGAGAAAAACTAGCTTTCCGCAAAAATGCCAATTAAGCAGTAGAGCTTTGCATAATTATTTTGTTATCACTCTTGGGTTGCTTGCGAGTACATTCAAAGTACTCATTGGCTTGCCACTGGTCATTTATTTGGCCAGGTATGAAAGAACATGACATGACGAAGAGTTCTTGGGTGACGATCGTGCGAGCTAGGACGCTTCCCAGTCAGAATGCCTGTAGGGTTAAGGCAGATGGCATGGGTTCTAGTTATCGACAAAGGTTTCCGCTGCGATGATATACTCAAGACTTGACCATAATGGTCATAATTTGTGTAAAACAGTATGTATGGATGTAAGATTCCTGTTAGTTGGCTTCTGTGTGTTCAGTGAGCATTGATCTCTGGGATCATTGTACACGTGCAATCGGTGATCACGACTTATGAGTCGGGGTCCCCACATGCGTGCCACCCCTTGTGGGCTGGTGTGCTCCCCTCTTATGGCCCATATCTTCTCCCCAAGGGTTCCGGTAACCCCTCCGGTACTCCGATATGTACCCGGTACCCTCCGGAACACTTCCGGTGTCCGAATACTATCATCCTACATATCAATCTTTACCTCTTTACCATTTCGAGACTCCTCATCATGTGTGTGATCTCATTCAGAACTCTGAACAACAGTCGGTTACCAAATCATATAACTCATATAACACAATATCATCATCGAACATTAAGCGTGCAGACCCTACGGGTTCGAGAACTATGTAGACATGACCGAGACACCTCTCCAGTCAATAACCAATAGGGGAACATGGATGCTCATATTGGCTCCCACATGTTATGCGAAGATCATTATCGGTCAAACCGTTATGACAACATATGTTATTCCCTTTGCCATCGGTATGTTACTTTCCCGAGATTCGATCGTTGGTATCTTCATAACTAGTTCAATCTCGTTACCGGCAAGTCTCTTTACTCGTTCCGTAATACATCATCCTGCAACTAACTCATTAGTCACTTTTCTTGCAAGGTTTCTTATGATGTTTATTACCGAGAGGGCCCAGAGATACCTCCCCGATACTCAGAGTGACAAATCCTAATCTTGATCTATGCCAACCCAACAAACACATTCAGAGATACCTGTAGAGCATCTTTATAATCACCCAGTTACGTTGTGACGTTTGATTGCACACAAGCCATTCATCCGGTATCTGGGAGTTGCTTAATCTCATATTCGAAGGAATATGTATTTGACATGAAGAAAGCAATAGCAATAAAACTGAACGATCATAATGTCAAGGTAACGAATGGGTCTTGTCCGTCACATCATTCTCCTTATGATGTGATCCCGTTTATCAAATGACAACACATTTCTATGCTTAGGAAACTTAACCATCTTTGATTAACGAGCTAGTCTAGTAGAGGCTTACTAGGGACACGGTGTTTTGTCTATGTATCCACACATGTATCATGTTTCCAGTCAATACAATTCTAGCATGAATAATAAAAATTTATCATGAAATAAGGAAATATAAATAATAACTTTATTATTGCCTCTAGGGCATATTTCCTCCAGTCTCCCACTTGCACTAGAATCAATAATTTACTTCACATCGCCATGTGATTTAACACCAATAGTTCACATTGTCATGTGATTAACACCCATAGTTCACATTGCCATATGACCAACACCCGAAGGGTTTACTAGAGTCAATAATCCAGTTCACATCGCCATGTGATTAACATCCAGAGAGTATTAAGGTGTGATCATGTTTTGCTTGAGAGAGAGGTTTAGTCGATGGGTCTGTCACATTCGGATCCATATGTATTTTGCAAATCTCTAAGTCTACAATGTTGTGCATAGAGCTACTCTAGATAATTGCTCCCACATTCAATACATATCTAGATTTAGATTTAGAGCCATCTAGATTAGTGTCAAAGCTTGCATTGACATAACTCTTTACAACGAACTGTTTATCACCTCCATAACCAAGAAACATTTCCTTAGTCCTTTTAAGGTAACTAAGGATAATTTTGACCGTTGTCCAGTGATCTACTCCTAGATCACTATTGTACCCCTTTGCCAAACTCATAGCAAGGCACACAACTGGTCTGGTACATGGCATAGCATACTTTATAGAACCTATGGCTGAGGCATAGGGAATGACTTTCATTCTCTCTCTATCTTCTGCCGTGGTTGGGCTTTGAGTCTTACTCAACTTCACACCTTGCAATACAGGCAAGAACCCTTTCTTTGACTGATCTATTTTGAACTTCTTCAAAACTTTTTGCCAAGGTATGTTCTTTGTCAAAGTCCTATTAAGCGTCTCGATCTATCCAAATAGATCTTGATGCCGAATATGTAAGTAACTTCACCAAGATTTTTCACTGAAAAAATTCTTATTCAAGTATCCTTTTATGCTATCCAGAAATTCTATATCATTTCCAATCAACAATATGTCATTCACATATAATATCAAAAATGCTACAAAGCTCCCACTCGCGTTCTTGTAAATACTGGCTTCTCCTAAAGTTTGTATAAAACCATATGCTTTGATCACCTCATCAAAGCATATATTCCAACTCCGAGATGCTTGCACCAGTCCATAGATGGATTGCTGGAGCTTGCACACTTTGTTAGCACCTTTACGGTCGACAAAAGCTCCCGGTTGCATCATATACAACTCTTCTTTTAGAAATCCATTAAGGAATGCAGTTTTGACGTCCATTTGCTAGATTTCATAATCATAAAATGCGGCAATTGCTAACATGATTCGGACAGACTTAAGCATCGCTACGGGTGAGAAAGTCTCATCGTAGTCAACTCCTTGAACTTGCTGAAAACCTTTTGCGACAAGTCGAGCTTTGTAGACAGTAACATTACCATCAGCATCGGTCTTCTTCTTGAAGATCCATTTATTTTCTATGGGTCGCCAATCATCGGGCAAATCCACCAAAGTCCATACTTTGTTCTCATACATGGATCCTATCTCAGATTTCATGGCCGCAATCCATTTATCGGAATCTGGGCTCATCATAGCTTCTTCATAGTTCGTAGGTTCGCCATGGTCTAGTAACATGACACTAGTGCAGGATGCTGCTAACGCGACACTACGATCAGAGACCCTTCGTGAAACTGTGTGCGATGCAATAATCGCAAACGGTGGTGTCAGAGAACAATCAAAAATGTCCAAAACGTTTGTGATGATGGATGCATCAAACGCGGTTGAGATTTTAGTTGCGTGTGCGATGCAGGGCATACGGTTCAGTTCAATTAACTGTTTGCGACGAGGAGTAACAAAAGAAACGGGCAGCCAGATGAAGGCGTGTGCCATACACATCATACGGTTCACTAGCATGAACTGTTTGTGATTAGGCAACACAAAAGAAACGGTCAGCCAGATCAAGGTGTGTGCGATATACAGCATGTGGTTCACTCGAATGAACTATCTGTGTTGAGACAAGAGAACATAAACGGTTCAATATAACAAGATATGTGTGATACGCGACAAACAGGTCTATAATCAGAAATGTGTGCAAAGACCAATAATAACACAAACGGTTGCTGCTAATATGACGTGTGTGTTGTGCGATGGGATTGCATACAGAACAATAACATATACATTACATGCATGATTAACCAAATTAAACATCCAATTACATAGGTGGCTACTACAACCATGGCATTTGCACACACCAAAGTAAACTATTACATGCATAATTTCATTGGTAGCTACTACACACATGACACTTCCACACACCAATAAAGTAAACTATATATTACATGCATGATTAACTAGCATAAACGATCATCTGATCATCATCTACTTCTTGTGACACTTGCTCTGCTTGTGGCTCGATCCGAGCTCGTCGATTTGGGTAACGAGGCACTTCCTCATGTCAACGATCCGCCTGTGCATCTTGTAGCATGTGTACACACTCTTGGTCGCGAACCTGAGGTGAGGTTCATCTAGACGCCGCATCCAGGCCATGTGCCAGGATACGGCATTTGTTCTCGGGCATCCTGCTTCATCTTTTCGTAGTAGGGGTCGATGATGGCCGAGGCGAGTTCGATCAGGGAGTCCTTCTTCGTGCTGCCCCAGACCCTGTAGTGGTCATGGATTTTAACAAGGTTCTGGCAGGCCAAGCCCGTAACACTGAGCGCTTTTACATTGTCGGTGGTTTCCACCATGGCGAACTTGTAGTCGATGCTGTTGACAAACCTGTTGAAACAGTCGCAAGGCTCTCTGGCCATGCAGTAGTGGTAGATGAGGACATGATGGGGCATGCACAACTGGGCGACGGCAACCTTCTGATCTATGTCGGGACGACAGGTGGTGTACTGGAGATCGATGCCGACCACCTTGTACTTGTCTCCAGCAAGCAACTGCTCAACGGTGTTGATGTGGTCGTCCACCACGGCCGGTTTGATGGTGTACACCACCGAGAGATCCGTCTCCCTCGCATGGGTCTCCACTTTATGCTCGCCGAACTCCATTGGTGCGCCGCTAGACATCCCCTCTCTATGTGTTGTCGTGGGTGTGCTTGTTGTGTTGTGGGGCGCGATCGAAAGGTTGAAGAGACTAAGGTTATAATGGCCACGACAATTAAAGGGGAAGCCGGACTGCCTGGAATATCGATCGACACGCCCTGATGGCAGTTCTAATTCGCAGCGCGTAACTCCATCGTGCCACACGTAACTGCATCACATGGCAACGCGCGCGGTGCAACCACATGCATATAGGGCCTCAACATGATCGTGTGCAGGCCCAACCGTTGGCAGAGCGCGCGCGGAGGGACATGAGCAGAGCGCTCCGCGGTCGCCTCAACAGTGAGCAACCATATATATGCATATAGCAGTTGAACACGCAAGGAAAAGCTATCCACAACCCGAGCGCGCAGCGGCACCTAACGGCGAGCAGAGGCCGGTGCCGTGTGTGTTGTGGGCAAACGCTTGCTGGTATATAACCTCAAATTTAACCAACAAAATGATAATGCATGTTACAAAAATTATATAACTAGAAACTATGTTCATATACGAATCTGACGATATAATTTTGGCGACATGCATTCGCATTTTATTAAATAAATCCTACTTATAAACTAGGACGGGCGTATAGTAGTTAATTAAATCACAAAAAAAAATTTATTAAACGTATGTGTACGTGTCCTTTCGTCCTTCTCTCGCACGTCTTGTCACCCCGTTGCCGCACACGGTTCGGGCGCAAGCTTGAGCGGCGCGCGGGACGTTCTTTTGGCCAAATGGTGTTGAGCTCGTTCCCGCACAGGTTCCCGCGCAAGCTTCCCGCCCAACTCGGTGAAATCCCCCAAAATCCCAATGCTTATCAGCCCACTATATAAACCCTCACGGCCGGCGAGTCATGCGTCGCATTTTCCCCTTCCTCCATGTAGCTTATCTCGTCTGCTTCTCCCAAAATCGGCAATGGCACCGGACCGTCGTCGTCGCTCAGCCACTCCGCCGTCATCAAAGCACAGCTCCAGCTGGGAGGCTACACCACGGCGGCAGCGCAGTCCCCGGCGTAGTGTAGTGTGCGGCGTCCTAGTTGGGTGTGCGTGGAACACGCATCACATGCTCGGCCGCTGGTGCCCGTCGGCAGCTGTTGCCGGCCACCGTTGCCTCCACAGCTCCGTCGAAAGCCAGGGCCATCAACCGCTCCGCCGCCGTGGCCATCACCCCACTGCCGGCCACCGTGTCCATCACCCGCTCCACCACCACGGCCCGAAGGCGGGAGGTGGTGGTCATGGCCGCCACCCCATCGTCGTCCGCCGTGGTCGCTAGCCCACCGTTGACCCCTGGGATCATCGCCTGCTCCGCCACTGCCGCTTGCAGGAGGGGGCGGAGGTGGAGGCCCGCACGTGCGGCGGCGACCTTACGCGCTACATCGAGTTCCTGCGGGAGGAGGAGGAGCGCCTAGTCGAGCACGCAAAGAGCCTTACCGCCACCGTGGCCGCAGCACACGCCGACGCAAAGGCGAGGAATCAGGAGATCTACAAGGAGAACCACTACTCCGAGAGGGATCGTCTGGAGCAAACGAGGGCGTTCGAGGTGAGCGTCGCTGAAGGTGCAGCAGCGGCAGGCACCGTATTATAGTTGTCCAGCTCGTCGGTAGGCTCCTCCTCCTCTTCCTCTTACTGAGTGCGCCCGGCAGAGGAGAAGCTGCCGGAAGTAGTACAAAGCCCCTCCGAAGTAGTATTTAGGGGCTATTTCATTCAGTTCATCTGACAATAGATGTGGTGGAACTGTACAACGTACTTAAAATTAGCTAGTATATATAGTTGAACTAGCTATTTTAGTACGTGGTTGGCAACAATTGGGGAAATGTTTGTCGGTTCACCTGTAAAGTTGAACTATTTGTATAAATTAAGCACGACTGCTTAATCTATGAATGAAATCTATGCTTAATTACTGAATTTTAGTGCAAAACTTAGATGGTGCTAGTGATTTTTAGCTGCATATTTTGACAAATCGCGGTGTTACAAGGATTGAGAAATGGCAATGTTACTAGATCAACATATGTCAATCTTTCCAGTTTGAAAAATGGCAATATACCCAATATAACAGATGCAAACCTTACCAAATTGTATGTACGTCGTTGCACATGGGTCATCCGAAAAAACCGTTTGCGTTGAAGGGAGGTAGAAATCCTGCTTGCCAAATTTTCTCTTGGCTTAGCGGTGAAGTCTTACTTTGCATACATTATTCAATATGAACCGTTTGCATTGAAGAGATGCACAAATCCTGCGTAGCGAATTTTCCCTTGGCTTACTGCGGAAGAGCATAGCTCTCACTTTGCATACACGTGTTCTATCTAAAACGTTTGTGATGAAGAGCTGAGCAAATCCTGCTCGGCACCTTTTCCCTTGGCTTATTGGGGAAGTTGTCAGTGTACATACGGGTGATCTATCTAAAACATTTGCGATGTTAGAGTGGCAGCTAGTTGTTTCAAAATGCCTTTGTTGTCTGTTATTCGAGTGAGCCGTCTCTCAAAATGGATACGAAAGTTACCACAACATGTCAGGTGTCATGCCATGATAGCATCCAAGTTTCATGAATTTCATACGAGCTTTGGATTTACTAGAATTTAAAAACAAAGTATCTCAACATTATGCCAGTAGTCAATAGTGCTGGTGTTTGAAATTCATTCCCATTTCTTGCATGGGGCCTAAGCATGCACCCAAGGACACATATTTGATCTTTCAACCAATTTATATACACTGGAGCATGTGCATGTAGTTCATATTTGAATTATGCACATAAAATGCCTAGAAAACCTAGTTATTATATGAAAATGTCCAAACGAACCCCAAAAATTCCAAAATTGAACACAACACTCCTGTTGTTCTATGTTGACACTAGAAAAATTTTGAAAGCAATAACAGGCAACGGGTATCGTTTCATCCCCAAAGGTGGCACATTCCCTACCGAAACCATCAAGCTTGTTGTGAGAAGCTCTGGTTTGTGAGAAGCTTATACCCAAACCTGCCCCAAATGCGACAAAAAACTACCATGGCATGCCGGGTGCCATTCCATGATAGCGTGCCAGGTTTCATGAATTTCAGACGAGTTTTGGATTTACTAGAATTTAAAAACCAGGTATCTCAATGTCGAGTGACGGTGGGAGGGTGTTTCACATTCATTCCCATTTCTTGCATGGGACCTAAGCATGCAACCAAGGACACATATTTGAATTTTCAACCAATTTATATGCATTAGAGCATATGCATGTAGTTCAAATTTGAATTATGCACATAGATGCATTGAAAACTCAATTAATGCATAAGAAATGTGCTAACGAACACCAAAAGTTCCAAAATTTAACCCAACACTCATGTTGTTCTATGTTGACACTAGAGAGAAAATTGAAATCAAGAAGAGGCAATGGCTATCATTTCGTCCAGAAAGGTGGAACGTTCCCTACCGAAACCATCAGGCTTTTTGTGAGAAGCTATGGTTTGTGAGAAGCTTATACCCAAACCTGCCCATAATGGGACAAAACATTTACGACGGCATGTTGCCACTCCATGATAGCATGCCATGTTTCATGAATTACAAACGAGTTTTGGATTTACTAGAATTTAAAAATCAGGTATCTCAATGTTTGTGGCCGAGTGACGGTGGCAGGGTGTTTGACATTCATTCCCATTTCTTGCATGGGATCTAAGCATGCAACCAAGGAGACAGATTTGAATTTTCAACCAATTTATATGCATTAGAGCATGTGCATGTACTTCAATTTTTAATTTTGCACATAAATGCATTGAAAGGTCAGTTAATGCATAAAAATTTCCAAACGAACCCCAAAAATTCCAAAATTTAACACAACACTCCTGTTGTTCTATGTTGACACTAGAGCAAAAATTGAAATCAAGAAGAGGCAACAGATATTGTTTCGTCCAGAAAGGTGAAACATTCGCTACCATGACCATGAGGCTTGTTGTGAGAAGCTCTGGTTTGTGAGAAGCTTATACCCCCAACCTGCCCCAAATGGGATAATATTATTACCACTGCATGTTGCTGCCGTTCCATGATAGCATGTCAAGTTTCATGAATTTCAGACGAGTTTTCGATTCACTAGAATTTTAAAACCATGTACCTCAATGTTAGCGGTCGAGCGACGGTGGCAAAGGTGTTGGACATTCCCATTTCTTGCATGGGACCTAAGGTTGAAACAAAGGACACGCATTTTATTTTATTTTCAATCCGTTTATATGCACTCGAGCATGTGCATGTAATTCAAATTTGAATTATGCACATGAATGCATAGAAAACTCAGTTAATGTATAAAAATGTCCACGCGAACCCCAAAATATCCCAAAAAATTGCAAACACTCATGTTGTTCTGTGTTGACACAAGAAATTTTTTGAAAATAAGAAGATGCAACAAATATCGTTTCATCCCCCAAGGTGGCATGTTCCCTACCGAAACCATCATGCTTGTTGTGAGAGAAGCTCTGGTTTGGGAGAAGCTTATACCATAATCTGGCCCAAATGGGACAATATTTTTTTACCCCGGCATCTTGATGTCGTTCCATGATAGCATGCCAAGGTTCATGAATTTCAGACGAGTTTTGTATTTACTAGAATTACAAAAGCAAGCACCTCAATGTTTGCCGGAGAGCCACGGTGCCGTGGTGTTTGAAATTCATCCCCGTTTCTTGAATGGGACGTTAGCATGAAACCATGGACACATATATCATTTTACAACCCATTCTGGTGCACCGGAGCATGTGCGTGTGGTTTAATTTTGAATTGTGCACCAGAAATGCCTAGAAAACCAAGTTACCGTATAAAAATGTCCAAACGAACCCTAAATAATTAAAAAAAATTGACGACACATCTATAGTTGCATAATCACTACAGATAAAAGTTCTAGCAATTCAAACATCATCCTTTGCAGTTGTGACCCCATTATGTAATTCAAATCAAGAAGAAAAATCAAGTAGATCCCACACAGTTTATTATCACCAACCGTGTGAGATGCAGTACAAAATATCCTGGAGCACCGTCGGTGTATAGTACGCCTATGGCTTACGCGAGAAGTTTCGTCGGCTACAGTCCATAGCTGGCGTGTCAAGCACACTAGCTCGCTCCCCAAATATTTCACTGTTCAATCGTCGCCGGTGAAAGATGGGGACGTGGACCCGCGTCCCAAGGGCAACTTCGGCGGCCCACTCCGGCGAGAGCGCGTGCAATGGCGTGAATGAGCACTGTAACCAGGGAAATTGGTACCAAAAATTTTGACGCTCAAACTCATCGCACGCGGGTTAAGCTATCTGAATCGTTTGTGATGTTCACATATCGTACACAGTTCTGAAGAAGGGACCGTGTCTGATGACACTTTGCGCGCTAGTTTTTTCGCTGAAACGATTCCAAATTTTCTACTTCCGCGGAAATATCTACCTCCCCGCCCCCTCCCCCTTACCAAAAGCCACATTTCCCATGTTTCTTCCTTCCTTTCCAAGTTGAAACATTCACTCCTTGCTTGCAGCGCCACCCCCCTCACCGGCGACCCTCCTTCACGCTGCTCGGCCTCGCCTATCAAGGCAGGTAATCCACACCCGACCCCCATCCTCCTCCTTCCACATCCAACATGCCCCGACCGCCGGCGTGAGTGCGACACCTTCCACCCAAATCACCGACCCCTCCACCAAATAAGCACCGCCCTAAGCCATGGTGCACGTAGTATAGCCAGGATCTCAAGGAGCATTTGCCAGCGGAGAAGCAAATCGTGGCCGCACGCGCAGATGAGGTCGCGATGGCTGCCATTCGTGCCGACCCCCAGATCTTGGACGAGCACCTTGCCATTTGCTAGCTACGCCGGTTAAGCATGCTCGGTTTACCCGTTGCGTGTGTTGCTCCTGCCTTTCCTTAACAAATTCTAGTGAATTGCGCTATCTACTTTTACCATGCAATCTTTTGCTCTAGTGTATATGTTCTATATGTCGTGCAATGTGGTGCTCAATTATTAAATGTTTGGTCAATTAGTTTTCGTGTTCAGTTAACTGTTTGGTTCAATTCTGCAAATGTAATGTTCAATTCTTCAGGGTGCAATTTTGTATTGTCTTCCATGTGAGAAATAAATCAAATTTTTCTTTACAAGATACATGAGAAACAAATCCAATTGCTATATTTCCAAGTTGTCAAGCATGCTTGGTTTGGTTAACTGTTTGATCTTCTAGTATGTTATACATTGTGCAATGTGGTGCTCAGTGAACATTTGGTTCATTTGTTGTGGTGTTTAGTTAACTGTTTGGTTCCATTCTGCAATGTGATGTTCAATAGTTGTGGGTGCATTCTGTTATTGTATACCATGTGAGAAATAAATTGAATTTGGCTATACTAAATACATGAGAAACAAATACAATTGTTATATTTCCAAGTTGTTAATCATGCTTGGTTTGGTTAACTATCTGGTCTTCTATTAGGATTATGTTATATTGTGCAATGTGGTACTCAGTTAATGTTTGGTTCATTTGTTGTGGTGTTTAGTTAACTGCTTGGTTAAATTCTACAATGCAATGTCCAATTGTCGTGGGTAGAATTTTGTATTGTTGTGCATGTGAGGAATAATCGAATTTGGTTGCACTTAATACATGGGAAACATATACATTGCTATATTTCCTAATTCTTAATGATGCTTGGTTTGGATAAATGGGTCTTCCATGTGGCTTGAATTAATCTGATGAATCTGCAATGTGCTTATTTTTCATCAACATATTTTACTAATAGCATGCGAATCCTCACTTACCTGATCACTACCTACCTTATATGTGTTGCAGGGAAGCAATGGGAAGCACTGAGGTTTACAATCGAGGTTTGCACATGCATGGTCCTTTGTCTAATAGCACATTATTGTGCAATTACAGGAACCATTCTAATACTTAGGTTTTAAACAATTTGGTCTTGCACATGTAGGTCCTGCTTCACGTGAGATGGAGTAATCATCAATGGTGAACATCTCTATGTTGATCATATCTATTATATGATTCACGTTCGACCTTTCGGTTTCAAGTGTTCCGAGGCCATGTCTGTACATGCTAGGCTCATCAAGTTTAACCCGAGTATTCCGCATGTGCAAAAATGTCTTGTACCTGTTGTATGTGAACGTAGAGCCTATCACACCCGATCATCATGTAGTGTCTCAGCACGACGAACTGTCGCGATGGTGCATACTCAGGGAGAACACTTATACCTTTAATTTAGTTAAGGGATCATCTTATATGATACCGTCGTACTAAGCAAAATAAGATGCATAAAGACAAACATCACATGTAATCAAAATATATGACATGATATGGCCATCATCATCTTGTGCTTTTGATCTCCATCTCCAAAGCATTGTCATGATCTCCATCGTTGCGTCGTGGTCATCTCGCCAACTACTGCTTCTACAACTATCGCTACCGCTTAGAGATAAAGTAAAGCAATTACATGGCGTTTGCATTTCATACAATAAGGAGACAACCATAAGGCTCCTGCCGGTTGCCGATAACTTTTACAAAACATGATCACCTCATACAATAACGTATACCACATCATGTCTTGACCATATCACATCACAATATGCCCTACAAAAACAAGTTAGACATCCTCTACTTTGTTGTTGCAAGTTTTATGTGGCTGCTACGGGCTTCTAGCAAGGACCGTTCTTACCTACGGCACAAAAACCACAACGGTAATTTATCAAGTTTGTTGTTTTAACCTTCAACAAGGATCGCGCTGCAGTCAAATTCGATTCAACTAAAGTAGGAGAAACAGACACCCGCTGGCCACCTTTATGCAAAACTAATTGCATGTGTGTCGGTGGAACCGGTCTCATGAACATGGCCATATAAGGTTGGTCCGGGCCGCTTCATCCAACAATACCGCCGAATCAAAATAAGACATTGGTGGTAAGCAGTATGACGATCACCGGCCACAACTCTTTGTGTTCTACTCGTGCATATCATCTACACATAAACCTGGCTCTTATACAACTGTTGGGACCGTAGCATGCAATTTCAAAATAATTTCTATGCTCATGCAAGATCTATCTAGGAGATGCATAGCAATGAGAGGGGGAGCGTGTTTACGTACCCTCGTAGACCGTAAGCGGAAGCATTTGACAACGCGGTTGATGTAGTCAAACTTCTTCTAGCTCCGACCGATCAAGTACCGAACGTAAGGCACCTCCGAGTTCTGCACACATTCAGCTTGATGACGTCCCTTGCCCTCTTGATCCATCAAGATGTCGAGGAAGTAGATGAGTTCCGTTAGCACGATGGCGTGGTGTCGGTGATGGTGAAGTGATCCGCCAAGGGCTTTGCCTAAACACCGCCAGATTATAACCGGGGGTGTAAACTATGGAGGGGGGCGCAATACACGGCTAACAATTGATGTTGTGTGTTCTAGGCGCCCCCCCTCCCCACATATATATAGGTGGAAGGGGAGGAGAGGCAGCCAGGGGGCGCCCCAAGTAGGATCCGAATCCTACTTGGGGTTTCCTCAAGTGGCGCCCCCTGCCTTATTTTACCGGAGAAGAAAGGGATGGGGGAAGAGAGAAAGGAAGGGAGGGTCGAACCCCCTTTATTCCTTCTCTAATTCAGTCACATGCCTAAGGGGGGCGCGCTACCCCTTTTGGGCTGGTGTGCTCCCCTCTTATGGCCCATATGGCCCATATTTTCTCCCCGGGGGTTCCGGTAACCCCTCCGGTACTCTGATATGTATCCGGTACCCTCTGGAACACTTCTGGTGTCCGAATACTATCATCCTATATGTCAATATTTACCTCTAAACCATTTCTAGACTCCTCGTCATGTCCTTGATCTCATTCGGGACTCCGAACAACATTCGGTCACCAAATCATATAACTCATATAACATAATATCGTCATCGAACGTTAAGCGTGCGGACCCTACGGGTTTGAGAACTATGTAGACATGACCGAGACACCTCTCTGGTAAATAACCAATAGCGGAACCTGGATGCCCATATTGGCTCCCACATATTCTACGAAGATCTTGATCGGTCGAACTGTTATGACAACATACGTTATTCCCTTTGTCATCGGTATGTTACTTGCCCGACATTCGATCGTCGGTATCTTCATACCTAGTTCAATATCGTTACCGACAAGTCTCTTTACTCGTTCCGTCATACATCATCCTGCAACGAACTCATTAGTTACTTTGCTTGCAAGGTTTCTTATGATGTGTATTACCGAGAGGGCCTAGAGATACCTCTCCGATACTCGGAGTGACAAATCCTAATCTCGATCTATGCCAACCCAACAAACACCTTTGAAGATACCTGTAGAGCATCTTTATAATCATCCAGTTACATTGTGACGTTCGATAGCACACAAGGCATTCCTCCGGTATCTAGGAGTTGCATAATCTCATAGTCGAAGGAATATGTATTTGACATGAAGAAAGCAATAGCAATAAAACTAAACGATCATAATGCTAAGCTAACGAATGGGTCTTGTCCATCACATAATTCTCCTAATGATGCGATCCCGTTTATCAAATGACAACACATGTCTATGGTTAGGAAACTTAACCATCTTTGATTAACGAGCTAGTCTAGCAGAGGCTTACTAGGGACATAGTGTTTTGTCTATGTATCCACACATGTATCAAGTTTCCGGTTAATACAATGCTAGCATGAATAATAAACATTTATCATGAAATAAGGAAATATAAAATAACAACTTTATTATTACCTCTCGGGCATATTTCCTTCAATACCCTCCAATACAAACCATAGATTCATCAAAATAAGCACACAACGCAAAGAAAATAGAATATGTCAAAAACTGAACAGTAATCAGGGAACTTTGTATACTTCTGTAACTCCCAAAATTCTGAAAAAATAGGACAACGTGGGTAATTTGTATATCAATCTTGTGTACAAAAATTAGAGTAAAAGAACATTTCTGTGATTTATGAAAATTATTTTTCTGAGTGCAAAAGTTTCTGTTTTTCAACAAGATCAAATCAACTATCACCCAACATGATCCCAAAGGCTTTGCTTGGTAGAGACACTAATTAAAACACAAAAAACACAATCATAACAGTAGCATAATTGTGAGCAGAAAGAAAAGGACAAAAAAATTATTCATTGGGTTGCCTCCCAACAAGCGCTATCGTTTTATGCCCCTAGCTAGGCATAATGCGAAGGATCTAAGTGTTTTCATCTTTAGTCTCCAACTCTTCAATCAAACACTTGGAATTCTTCAAAGATTTAGCATACAAATTTTCAATAACAATACTTCTAGGAAAGAGATTGAAAAATTCATTCTTGCAAGTAGGATCTCTTATAACTTCAATAATATCAGGGTGAATACTAATCATCTTAAGATCTTCTTTGTCACTATTAGAAATTACACCCTTGTTTTTAGTGGCTTGAGTAATCTTGTCTATTTTTACCTGAGTTTTTTCAATAGTTTTAGCGGAGGAAAAAGTCGTGCTTAGATTACTAAAAATTTCCTCCAACTTATCAATTCTAGCGGGACTCTCCTCTATTCTTTCGTTGAATGCGAGTTCTTTTTCTTTTATTACTTTAAGAGCATCTCCCGCTTTTGACCCGATTCTATTAGCAAGATTGTGCATACTTTTATCTAATTTTTCAATATTTTCTTCTATGAGCATTTTCTTTTCAATAGCATCTAGCCGCTCCATAACATGTTCGAGAGCTAAAGTTGTTTCGTTTACTAAAAGAGGTGGTGATCCCACTAAATTCCCCATAGCAATAAAAGCGTCTAAAGAAAGACACATCAAGAAATTCCCACCGATAATCGTATCAAGGACGAATCTATACCAAGTGGTGATGCCCACATAGAAACAGCGAAGAAGAACAATGGTAGATTGCTTGCGAATAGATCTATTATGAGCATTGCAAATCCTATACCAAGAATCTTTTAAATTCTCCACTCCCCTTTGTTTAAAGTTAAGAACCTTGTTCTCGGGAGTGCAAGCAATAGAAGAAGAACTATCCATAATGACAAAAAAGTGTTAAACAAAATTGCACACAAAACCAAATCTGACGAGAAAACGGCGAACGAAAAAGAGGGCGAATAAAATGGCAAATTTTTGTGAAGTGTGGGAGAGGAAAACGAGAGGTAACTAGAAAATAATGTAAATTGAAAGGAGATGAGATTTGTGATTAGGAACCTGGTAGATGTTGATGATGTCTCCCCGGCAACAGTGCCAGAAATTCCTTTTGATGTCTGCTTGAACTACGTCGGTATTTCCCCAAAGAGGAAGGGATGATGCAGCACAACAACCAAGGTTATCGAACCAGTAGGAGAACCACGCAACACCACGTAAACAACTCCTGCACACAAAGAACAAATACTTGCAACCCGACGTATTAAAGGGGTTGTCAATCCCTTTCGGGTAACGGCACCAGAAATTGGCACATGGACGGGAGAAAGTTGTAATAGATTGGATAAATAGATCGCGAGTAAAATAAAGTGCAGCAAAGTATTTTTGGGTTTTTAAAAATATAGATCTGAAAATAAAATTTGCAAATAAATAAAAAGGCAAATAGTAAAATAGATCTGAAAGTATATGATGAGAAAATAGACCCGGGGCCATAGATTTCACTAGTGGCTTCTCTAGAGAAAAATAGCATACGGTGGGTAAACAAATTACTGTTGGGCAATTGATAGAACTTCAAATAATCATGACGATATCCAGACAATGATCATTATATAGGCATCACGTCCAAGATTAGTGGATCGACTCCTGCCTTCATCTACTACTATTACTCCACATATCGACCGCTATCCAGCATGCATCTAGTGTATTAAGTTCATGGAAAACGGAGTAATGCAATAAGAACAATGACATGATGTATACAAGATCTATTCATGTAGGAATTAGACCCCATCTTGTTATCCTTAGTGGCAACGATACATATGTGTCGGTTCCCCTTCTGTCGCTGGGATCAAGCACCGTAAGATCAAACCCATCACAAAGCACCTCTTCCCATGGCAAGAAGAAACGATCTAGTTGGCCTAACTAAACCAAAGATTCGAAGAAGAAATACGAGGCTATAAGTAATCATGCATATAAGAGATCAAAACACTCAAATAATTTTCATGCCTAAAAACACAGATCTGATCATAACTCAAAGTTCATCAGATCCCAACAAACACACAGCAAAAAAAGTTACATCAAATAGATCTCTAAGAGACCATTGTATTGTGAATCAAATGAGAGAGAGGAAGCCATCTAGCTACTAACTACGGACCGTAGGTCTACAATGAACTACTCACGCATCATCGGAGAGGCACCAATGAGGATGATGAACCCCTCCGTGATTATGTCAAGATTGGATCTGTGGTTTCTGGAACTTGAGGCAGCTGGAATTAATTTTCGTTGACTCCCCTAGGGTTTCTGGAATATTGGGGTATTTATAGAGCAAAGAGGCAGTGCGAGAGGCGTCCGAGGTGGGCACAATCCACCTGGGCGCGCCTGCGCCCCCAGGCGCGCCCTGGTGGGTTGTGCTCCCCTCGGAGCCCCCCTTAGGTACTTCTTTGTCCATCATGTGTCTTCTGGTCCAGAAAAATCACCAAAAAGTTTCACTGTGTTTGGACTCCGTTTGGTGTTGATTTCCTGCGAAGTAAAAAACAAGCAAAAAAACGGCAACTGGCCCTGGGCACTATGTCAATAGGTTAGTCCCAAAAAATGATATAAAGTTGCTATAAAGTGATTGTAAAACATCCAAGAGTGATAATATAACAGCATGGAACAATTAAAAATTATAGATACATTGGAGACATATCAGCATCCCCAAGCTTAATTTCTGCTCGTCCTTGAGTAGGTAAATGATTAAAACAGAATTTTTGATGTGGAATGCTTCCTAACATGTTCATCACATAATATTTCCTTTGTAGCATGGACATTTGGACTTTTATATGATTCAAAGCAATAGTCTAGTTTTGACATGAATATTTCAATACTCAAGCATATCAACAAGCAACCATGTCTTTCAAAATACCAACACTAAAGCAAGTTATACCAAGGCAATTATGCTCAATCATTGATCCATTCATGAAGCACACTCGCATATTAGCTACACCTTAGTTGGTGGTTTATAAGAGAAGATGGAGACTCAAAAAATAAAAATTGCATAAAGTAAAAGAAAGGCCCTTCGCGGAGGGAAGTAGGGATTTGTAGAGGTGCCAGAGCTCAAAGCGTAAAAAATAGAGATAAAAAAATTTGGGGGGCGCCGCACACGGCTAAGAATTGATGTCGTGTGTTCTAGGCGGCCCCCCTCCCCACATATATATAGGTGGGGAGGAGAGGCAGCCAGGGGGAGCCCCATGTAGCATCCGAATTCTAGTTGGGGTTTCCCCAAGTGGCGCCCCCTGCCTTATTTTACCGGAGAAGAAAGGGAAGGGGGAAGAGAGAAAGGAAGGTGGGTCCAACCCCCTTTATTCCTTCTCCAATTCGTCCACATGCCTGAGGGGGGCGTTCTCACACCCTGATTTTCATGGCACAACACTTCAGATGATAAATCATGATAAAATGTGGTTTGACAAAAAAAATTGAGTGTTTTGGACTTTCCCTTGATTGGATTTTGTTTGTTGTTTGCAAGTGCTCTAAAAATCAAATAAATCCTCCAACTCTCATACTTCCCCTCCTTGATCCAAAAACCTTGCCCAAGGATCATGCCATGTGTTTAGAACAGGATAGTATTTTCTTTCAAAAATAATTTGGCCAAAAAGTATTTTCTAAATTAGGTTTTCTAAAAAACACTGAATTGAGGCTTGGACTACAAGTGCTTAATCTAGGGCATGAAAAATCTTTCCAAAAGTATATTTGAATCCTATTAGATATAGGACTCCCATAAACCACAAAATTATAATTTTAAAAGTTATTTTCTTATTTTATTTAAAGGCTTTTTCTTTAGGCCAGAAATGGTCTTTAATAGGTTAAAACTATTTTAATTCTTCAAAAATATTTGTGAAAATTTAGGGAAACTCAGTGGACATATATTGTCCATATATAAGAGTTTTAACACATGGTCATGTTCAAAATATTGGTCAAATCCATCAAAAACCCTTTCTGGATATTTCAAGCTTTTGAAATATTTACAAAGGAAATATTGTCTAAAAATTCCAAGAAAATTCTAGCATGTCACAAATGCCCTATTTGGTGATCTTGACAAGTCTCATGTCATTGAGAATAGTATAACCCCATGAAACCCTCTCAAAACCATTCATGTCCTTTTCCAAGTTTGAATAACTTTGCATTACCAAGTGTCTCCTTTTGATCTGAATTTTTGTGGACCTACTCAAATCCTCAAATGATGAGACTACACCAAGTGGTGCATCAAGTAGAAAAGATGTGCATGACTAAATCTTGGAAAATCCATTTTTGTTCATTTCTAGGGTTTGCCAAAGTTACATCGGAAACTTTCTCCAAATGGACTCAAACTTGGTGATCCACCTCAAATCTATATTCCATTTGATCCTGTTAATTCTCATATCAAGTGGAATTCATTTGCTTGGTCAAACTTGCATCAAACACCTTCTGGCAGAATTCCAAAATTCATGTTTTAGCCATTTCCACTTATCTTCATGAGCTGAAACTTTTCCCACAACCTCTCGTAGTCCCCCTCTACCTCGGGTGTGCTTCCCTGCCCGAGAGGCACTGATGAAGGGGGCAAGGGATCCACTTTTCTTCTCTGGACAGCCATGGCACCTCTCTCTCTCTCACCTCTGTTCTCTCACCAGAGCCTCTCTAGAGCATCCAAGGCTCTCTCCCCTTTCTTTACTACCCCCTAGCACTACTGGACACAAGTGGCCGCGCCCACTTCCCCTTTCTTTATGCCATGGCATGCCAAAGGCGTGCTCCAGAGCGCGCTACAGTGTTCCCACGCACTGTAGCTGCTCCCTGCCCGAGCCACCCGACCACCTCGGGCCTCCCCAGCGCGCCCGACGAGGTGCCTCGGCGTCCGCGACACGCCACGGCCTGGTACCCCTCCTCCTTCTTCCTCCTGCTGCCCCCTTGCACGCGCGCCAGAGCCGCCCGAGAGCCCCAATGGGCGAGCCCACACGCGCGGCGCTCTGCCACTCCCCTGCTCTCTCTCTCTCTCTCTCTCCTTCACCCTCAACTTGAACCACGCCCACGAGCGTCGCAGACAGCCCCAAGCCTCCTCTCGTGGCCACTGCAGCCATTTCCACGGGTGCCTGTAGGCCACGTCCACGGTGAGCCTCAGCCTCGCTATATAAGGCCGGCCGAGGCCTCTCTCTGGAGCCCCTTCGCCCTCTCTCCCTCTCGTACATTGCCCAGACCCGGCCATCCCTCTCCCCGTGCCATGCATCCACCACAATGGCCGGAGCATCGCCGTCGGGCTCCGCCTAAATTCGAGCTAACCCAAGCTCTCGTTCACCCCCTAGACACTCCAATGCCCTCATACCTCTACCGCAAGGCCCTCCATCGCCTCCGTTCGCCCCCGGGGAGGCCAGACGCTCACGCCCAAAGATGACCGACAGCCTCCTCCGCCACCATCCAAGTCGTCGCCACTACGCCCATCCTCGGTGTGCGTGAAGCACCTAGACGCATGCGTCGCAGCCTCCTGAGCACGCTGGTGGGTACAGCGTCGCCGGAGATGCTCTGTAGCCCCGGCAATCGCCGGCGGGAGCCGCTCCTCCCCGCATGCATCTAGTGTATTAAGTTCATGGAAAAACACAGTAATGCAATAAGAACAACGATATGATGTAGACAAGATCTATTCATGTAGGAATTAGACCCCATCTTGTTATACTTAATGGCAACGATACATACATGTCGGTTCCCCTTCTGTCACTAGGATCAAGCACCGTAAGATCGAACCCATCACAAAGCATCTCTTCCCATGGCAAGAAAAATCAATCTAGTTGGCCTAACTAAACCAAAGATTCGAAGAAGAAATACGAGGCTATAAGTAATCATGCATATAACAGATCAAAAGACTCAAATAACTTTCATGGATAAAAACATAGATCTAATCATAAACTCAAAGTTCATCGGATCCCAACAAACACACTACAAAAAGAGTTACATCAAATAGATCTCCAAGAGACCATTGTATTGATAATCAAATGAGAGAGAGGAAGCCATCTAGCTACTAACTACCGACCCGTAGGTCTACAATGAACTACTCACGCATCATCGGAGAGGCACCAATGAGGATGATGAACCCCTCCGTGACGGTGTCTAGATTGGATCTGTGGTTTCTAGAACTTGCGGCGGCTGGAATTGATTTTCGTCGACTCCCCTAGGGTTTCTGGAATATTGGGGTATTTATAGAGCAAAGAGGCGGTGCGGGAGGCGACCGAGGTGGGCACAACCCACCTGGGCGCGTCTGGGCCCCCAGGCGCGCCCTGGTGGGTTGTGCTCCCCTCGGAGCCCCCCTCGAGTACGTTGTTGGTCCATCGTGTGTCTTCTGGTCCAGAAAAAAACACCAAAAAGTTTTGTTGCGTTTGGACTCCGTTTGATATTGATTTCCTGCGAAGTAAAAAACAAGCAAAAAACAGCAACTGGCCCTGGGAACTATGTCAATAAGTTAGTCCCAAAAAATGATATAAAGTTGCTATAAAATGATTGTAAAACATCCAAGAGTGATAATATAACAGCATGGAACAATCAAAAATTATAGATACGTTGGAGACGTATCATGCACCATCATTCCTCCCCACGACAAGTTACAACAACGAGGATTAAGGGTTACCCCATGACGTGTTGAATGGTCGGTTCTCTGTTATTCCCCTATAAGTGCTCCAGGAAGGAAGGGAGGATATTACTTTCACCTCTTTTATCTCCCCATCCCACCATTGCAACAATAGTAATGTTCTTCATGGACATAAAGGCAAGATGTTGAGTGGTCGACCTTACACAACACTAATGAAGAACATGAACGTAAACATGCAAAGGAGGATTATATGCCCTTTTGGCATTCAGCACCTAAACATACTAGGGTTCCTCCATATCCCTAATAACCAGGGGTTTTACTAGTACACGGAGACAACAAACATCAAAAGGATAATCATGGTAATCATGGATGAATGATCAAAGTAATACATATAGGAATCCACCTAGGGTTTGGTATTACAAAGACATGAATAGGGAGATGGAGATGACGGTGATGAAAATGGTTGATACCGGAGTCTCCTTGATCTGGTTGATGGCGTAGCGGAGCCCTTGTATCAATCCCCGCTATGGATCCCTCCCGGAGGCTAGGGTTCTTGGTTCCAGGGAAGTCTCTAATCTCTCGGTTGCTCTCATTTGCGATCCGAAGCCACCGTGGTAAAATGGATATATTCCAGGAATGCTGAAAACTGTGCACGATGGATCATTTGCATCACACTATTCGGTTTTCAGCATCATGGTGCATCATTTGCGATCCGAAGCCACCGTGGTAAAATGGATATATTCCATTTTATCTCAGCTTGGATGAACAAATCAAATTTAACAAAACCAAGGTAAAATGGATATATTCCAGGAATGCTGAAAACTGTGCACGATGCACCATGATGACAGACAAAATATCATTTATATGTACCAATACACAAAGTTAGATAAGATGGAGAAATGTTGGCATGTGAGGCCACAATGAGACTGGTTATGATCTCAGGCAGATGTAAGAAAACCTTGGAAGATATCGTTCATTTATGTTGTATTGTTTTACTTGTGCTTTTTTTTAACATGGTACAATCAAAGTCGCTCACATACACGAACATTCACTCATCTCTATGAACGTAGGCACGCACACCCTAACTTTGTGAGCATCTTCGAGAGATTGAGCAGACACATCATCTTGAGATTGACAAAGTCGCCGTAGACACCTTCGTAGTTGACGGAAACATCTTCTTCCACTAAATGCACATCATCAAAAGGCCTGAAATAAATTCAAAAAAATACAATCAATGTCAAGTCAACCACTGTCATCCTAACCATCCAACCACATGTTGATCCGTAGTCAAGGTAATGTTTGATAAGTTAGAACTGCTATGCTTTCAAGCAACTTATTGCTTTACCCGGTGATATACGTTATTTCGGGTTAACTTGCAAGTACTCACTTGCTCGTTGGTGTAACTAGAGTCAAAGTGAGGATTCACTTTTCTTCTACAAAAATATTAAAGCATGGATTTTACCACAAATCGATCGTTGGAATGTTTTTTAGCATCATTTTTATGGCAAATTATGTTGTATGGCAATTTCTTTAGCAAACATGACAAATCTTGGACATGTCCAATCTTAATTTGTCGTGCTTGCTAAAGGAAATTGTGATGCTCATGACAAAATTTGTTTTGCCATGCTTAAAAATGTGACAGTTAGATTTTGATCGTTCCCATAAAGCATTAAATAATGTACTCCCTCCGTTCCTAAATGTAAGTCTTTGTAGAGATTTCATTAGGTGAACTACATACGAAGCAAAATGAATGAATCCACACTTAAAATGCATTTATATACATCCGTATGTAGTTTATAGTGAAATCTCTACAAAAACTTATATTTAGGAACGGATGGAGTAGTAAGGAATGGAACTGGCTTTTTTTTAGTCAAAGTTAAGTGATCTTGTGGTTTAATATGGCTGCGGAGCCGATGCCATTGCAAAAATAACATCCGCCTCTAACAAGAACCAGTCAACTCGTCTTCAAGCAAAGTAACAATTCACTATTCATTCAGTATCTCTGTATTCTTATTTCCGGCCTCACGCTAGGCGACACGAAATACATAAAGAATACGGGTGCTCACTTGGTGCTATTCACACTTATTAAAGTTGATTAAATATTCGGGTAGCCATCTATCTACGTTTGGCGCACAACAGCAGTAACCATGAAGTGGCTGGCTTAACTGCTCGCAGTTATAGGTTCGGTGGCCTTCCTCAGCCATTCCTTCTCCTGAACATTTAGGTAAGACTCCAAGATTTTCTGGCACTCCGAGTGGTACAAGTTTACCCATTCGATCTCCGCAGGGGTCAACAAGGCAGTGTTTATAAGTTTAGTCTGGTATGGAGCCTGCACAACGTAAGAAATTCATCAGCATACGAAGGAGTGGTACATGACAAGAAACACATGCTCAAGTGAACAGGTGAAAAGAACAGTAGGTTATGGAAATGCCGGTGAGCCTGCAAAGTTTTCTTATATTAAATGTGAAACAATGATAAATATTGAAGGCTTCCCCTGAAAGGCCTCCATGCAGGATTTAAAAAGATGCTACTTCCCTTATTTTGGAGGCACGATTGGGATTCCTTGCCAGGACAGATTATACACATTACTTAAACATAGCAATCGTCATACATCAGATCCTAGTATAGTACTCACTCCCTATCAAAATATAAGACGTTTCTGTAGGTTAGTTTAGCCTACAAAAACGTCTTATAATTTGGCACAGAGGTAGCAGTATGGACTGAGGATACTTAAAACAACTTATAAGATAAGAAATATATTGACTTGGATAAGGAAAACAGCAGCAAAAGCTAAGAGAATGTATTATTTATTGAATAGAATTCCAGGGCTCATAACATTGTGAAATCGAAGACCCTCCTCAGAGAGCTGAACCTAGAAAAGCAGCTATTTTCCATGAATGTCTTCATCAGCTACTAACTTGGAAGCGCTAGTTCAAAGTGAAAACAAAGAACATCAATAACAGCTATTGCGGTGGACAATGAACAAACAATACTTACCCATGTTATATGTTCAAATGACAAATAACCCTTCTCCCCAAAATTAAATTTAGTATCAGCCTCTTTGACTATAAGAACATTCTCCAACCTTATACCAAAGTTTCCATCTTCGTAGTAACCAGGCTCTGCAACAAGAGATTATGCAACTTACATTCCCTGGGATATGAGACAACAGGATTGACACTGGAGTATAAGTAATTCCATTTTGAACTGTTAACAGCAGTGTGAGCTCGGGTATTCACTGACCATCTGTTACAGTCATTGATGCTTGCAGTGGTACATTGCGAGCAGAAGGTCTGAAGCTAATTAGATGAGGGCCTGGTTACAAAGAAAAAGATGGTCACATCATTCCATGATGGCTATTCATTCAGATGAACTAAGAGAAAATAAAGAGGATGAGTCACTCATCTGACCTTCATGGACATTCAAATAAGATCCGATTCCATGGCCTGTGCCATGCCGATAGTCAAGACCACTTTTCCACAGTGGGGTTCTTGCCAGTATGTCAAGAGCATGACCTACAAGCAATGCTGAATAGTTACACAGAACATTCTGTTATCGGTAAAAATAAAAGATATTGCCATCTCCTTGTATGTAAATGCAAATGCAGGTACACGTATAAATAGTTAGCTTCGCTAAGAAAATACAAGGATTAGTCTCAACTGTCCAATTCACCAAGAGAAACTCTGCGCGAGTGGGTGCGCAGCCACACTATCCACGTCGTACCCTTTTTTTCGACCATGATTCCCTGACCTTGGCCGCAAATAGATGGCGGATCGATCATCCCACGGCAGCCCTCCAAAGTCACAATATAACCCTGAAAAACTCGGTTTCAGCTCAGCACCCCCCCTTCCAGGCCCCCGAGCCTGTTCTCCCACTCCCGTCTCACAACCGCCGTCTCTCCCTCTCTCTTGATTCAGCCACCGCTGTCAGCCTCGCTCCCTCGTCTCTTCCCCCCTCTTGCGCACGCCCCTTTTTTTCAAAATAGAAACAGAAAAGAAATTTAGGAATAGTGCGGGTGCGACGGAACGAATCAAGTGAAACAAGTCCCCCCAAGCGAGGGAGGTGCACCGCCGCTACTATCTCGTGCTCGTCAATGGCCTCTTTGAGCGAGGTGCGTTGCCACAGTCTTGTGCTCCTGCGCTGTTGCAACCCACCTCGTCCTCTTCACATAGCTGCGTTCGTTTCCTCAGGCGCCGTCAGATCCAGGCTGCAGAGAACAACATCGGCGACCACAACGGCTTGACTGAGCTGTACGCGAGGGCTGCTTGTCTATGGAGGCAAGGCGAGCAAGCTACCTCAGTCCTCCGGCCACACGAAAACCGTCGGGGCCGCTCACAACAACCGAGCGCGGATGATGGCCAGCTCGACACCGAAGTCAGTGTGCAAGTGAGATGGCAGCGGCGACTGCGCCTGCGGGGGCTGGAGCCGGGGGCAGCTCGAGCGCGCAGCAACCGTGACGGTGGTGGCCACTGGAGCTCGAGTGCTCACCGAGTGTGGCAATGGCGGCCGATGGAGCTCGCTGTTGCCTATGCGCAGCCAGCTCAAGCATGTTGTGAGCGTCTTGGTCCACCGAAGCGATGAAGAACGGACGCTAGGCCTCCGGGCCGCTGTCGGAGAGTGCAATGTTGGGCTGCAGGGAATGGCATGCTGATGCTCACCGGGTTGGGCACCGCACCAGGTCTCCAGGCACCGGCGAGCCGGATTGACGCAGCGTGCTGCTACTCTATTGGCGTGGCAAGCTGGGTCCGGATCAAGTCAGCCGGCACGGGCAGGCGGTCGACAGCACAACACACTGCTGCTGCTGCTGCTGCTGCTCCAACAGCAAGGCCAAGGCCAGCATGCACAGTGCACCAACCACGTGGTGCAGCTGTTGGACGGGCACACACATATGACGTCCAACACAGCGCGCTCGTGCTCATCATTGATGTTGAAGATGAATCCGTCAGCCAGCGCAACTAAGTTCGCAAAATTAGGATGTGAATGAGCGCGCTCTCTTCTTGCTCACTTGGTGCGTTCAGCTGTCAGCATTTATGTCCCCTATTCCATATAATATGCCATGGTGGGGTGCGCCAAGGCGCATATCAGCCACTAGTTGTTCATAAATAACTACACAACTTCAGTGGCCAATGGGGTTCTCATTTTGACATCCATGATGACATCTTTATTTATGCTAATGTTCCTAAAAAATGTACAAATGGTCAACCATTATTTGTTGCTCGTTTTCAATAACAATATTAACTCTCCAGATGAGGTTCACAGAAGTCACAGCATGTGCAACAAAACAAGTTAAGTATCAAAGATATCTGCATAAATCAAAGACAAGGTGCATAAATAACTGGGAGGCCTCTCAGACACCTCAGCCAAACATCCTAGAAGGTGCATGGGGCACAGGAAGCTTGTTCCAAATTAGATCACAGCCTATACCAAACAGTACTGTTCTGGAACAAAATTGGCTTTGGAGATGATTAGTTTCGATCTTTTCTGCCTTGTTGCAAGCGATTTTGTCATTACGGATGTACCTCTATCTAAACAAGTATCATTACGGATGTACATTTTGTTTACAAACTTGGGCCAATTTACTTTCTGTACTCGCTTGCTTCCGCGTGATCGACAACTTCGTCTACACCTCCCGCTTCGTAACCCTTGGACTGGACTCGCCGTTAAAAGTTGCGGAACACGTTATCAACACGCCCGCTCCCCCAACTCTACCCTGAGCCTCCATCGAGCGGGCTCTCGTTGATCGTCACAGAGGTATTGACCCAAAATACTGTTTCAAAAATGGAATCCTCGTCTAATTTTGATTATGTTTTTTGCAATTCCCATAGTTCAAGGAATATTTTGCACCTAGCGAGACCGAGCAAACTTGACGTCGCTCACCAGTGTTGATTCTTTATTCGCATAAATGAGTTTGTTGACTACACCAGAGGTAGATGGTGCCAGGGCAGACAAACAAGACAAGTCTTCCTGAAGCTCATCGTGTCACCGAACACGACGCACACTGAGCTGCCGGTCACCCCAATGGTGACCGCTGCCATGTCGCTGCCAACTACTACGGCCGGGTTGCACCACTTCCATCATGCCTTGGCCTCGATGGCCGCCACAAAATCCTGTTGCCGACTGCTTGAGGAGCGTTGACATGCCATGCGCGACCTCCCTACATGCCCTACCACGCCAGATGTGCACTAGCTGCCCAAGCCGTCGGGTCGCCCATTCTGGACAGCATGCGCCGGCATGCCCGTGCAGCTATTCGTGCCCATCGCATTCGTGCCATTGTTGCACTCGGGCAATGCTCACGCACCGCCCATAGGCCACCGCCCATGCACATGCCGCAAACTTTGCTCGATCCGAGCTCGCCGTTAGGCCCCTGCTGGCCTCGACAACACCTCAAGCCGCCGAACACTGGCCACGCACCGCCGTCTGGTGCACGCTGAACCACGTGCAACCGCTGAGCTATACCTCGCTCGCAAGGCCAAGCCGCGCCATCGCGAGCTCTTAGCGTGCCCGGTCTATAGTCGTCACTAGCGCGCTGGCTGGCTCCACCACTGCAGCGCCAACTCCGCTCCAAGCCGTTGAGTGCCAGTCATGCACTGCCTTGCGGGTTAGTTCACACGCCACGGGCATCACCACATCGTTTGCTTCCGGCTCCCGAGCACCCCACCCCGTCCTGCACCGTGGGCTGCTGCTTTCAGCCCCAACCATAGTCTCCACCACTGCCAAGTAGTGGAAACCCAAGTCGCCGCACCCTGGTAACGAATTGCCATGGTTTTGGGCCGCTAAGGGTTGTGTGGCATATAGCCTGATTCAAAATAAATAGATTGGTTGCATTTGGTGCATATTGGCTCACTGTCTTTCAATTCGACACGGATATTTGTAGTTTAGCCCCTATAGTTTCTATGTAGTTATGCGATTAACATTCCTGGTTAATTATTTTACGCGTAAGCCCCCCAAACTATCTATTTTTCTAAAATGCACATTTTTAGGCTTAAGCCTCTCAGGTGCGGTTTTTGCACTAATTTCAGGTTTTGACGCGCTTAACATCTACCTTAATGTACACGATTTTATTTATGCTTTTAGTGTCTTGGATTAATTGTTCATTATTTCTAATCGCCAAGTATGTTGTCTCAACATAGACGGTCCCAAGCCCGGGTAAAGGAGGAGGGTTGTGATGGGCTTGGCGAGCCAACGTAAAAACTCAGCCACTCTTATGGAGATGAAACCCAAAAGATTTTCATTGGGGCGTAACCCTCTCAGCGACTCGCCACATCAGAACCCGGGTGTGGTGGAAAATGGGCAAGGGCCAGGCCGTCACCCCCCTGATGGCGCGCCGTATCTTGATCCGGATACGGTGGCAAGTGAGCGAGGATCGGGTCGTCGCATCCTTAGTGGCGCGCTACATCGACGCCCGGATGTAGTGGAAAATGAGCAAGGGTCTTCGCATTTGACTCGACGAGTGTGAAGGGTAAGGAAGCTAGCCGAGCCTAGGAGGATCGCTTAGGTAGCTGGAACGTAGGATCTCTGACAGGGAAGCTTCGGGAGCTAGTTGATGCAGCGGTGAGGAGAGGTGTTGATATCCTTTGCGTCCAAGAAACCAAATGGAGGGACACAAGGCGAAGGTGGAGGATACCGGCTTCAATCTGTGGTACACGGGGACGGCTGCAAACAGAAATGGCGTAGGCATCTTGATCAACAAGAGCCTCAAGTATGGAGTGGTAGACGTCAAGAGACGTGGGGACCAGATTATCCTGGTCAAGCTGGTAGTTGGGGACTTAGTTCTCAATGTTATCGGCGCGTATGCCCCGCAAGTAGGCCACAATGAGAACGCCAAGAGGGAGTTCTAGGAAGGCCTGGAAGACATGTTAGGAGTGTACCGATTGGCGAGAAGCTCTTCATAGAAGGAGATCTCAATGGCCACGTAGGTACATCTAACACAGGTTTTGAAGGGGCACATGGGGGCTTTGGCTATGGCATCAGGAATCAAGAAGGAGAAGATGTCTTAAGCTTTGCTCTAGCCTACGACATGATTGTAGCGAACACCCTCTTTAGAAAGAGAGAAACGCATCTAGTGACTTTTAGTAGTGGCCAACACTCTAGCCAGATTGATTTTATCCTCTCGAGAAGAGAAGATAGGCGTGCGTGCCTAGACTGTAAGGTGATACCCGAAGAGAGTGTTGTACCTCAGCATAAGCTGGTGGTTGCTGACTTCCGCTTTCGGATTCGTGTCCAACGGGATAAGCGTGCCAAAGTCGTTAGAACGAAGTGGTGGAAGCTCAAGGGGAGGTAGCTCAGGCGTTCAAGGAGAGGGTCATTAAGGAGGGCCCTTGGGAGGAAGGAGGGGATGCAGACAATGTGTGGATGAAAATGGCGACTTGCATTCGTAAGGTGGCCTCGGAGGAGTTTGGAGTGTCCAGGGGAAGGAGAAGCGAAGATAAGGATACCTGGTGGTGGAATGATGATGTCCAAAAGGCGATTAAAGAGAAGAAAGATTGCTTCAGACGCCTATAGCTGGATAGGAGTGCAGACAACATAGAGAAGTACAAGATGGCGAAGAAGGCCGCAAAGCGAGCTGTCAGTGAAGCAAGGGGTCGGGCATACGAGGACCTCTACCAACGGTTAGGCACGAAGGAAGGCGAAAGGGACATCTATAAGATGGCCAAGATCCGAGAGAGGAAGACGAGGGATATTGGTCAAGTCAAATGCATCAAGGACGGAACAGGTCAACTCTTAGTGAAGGACGAGGAGATTAAGCATAGATGGCAAGAGTACTTCGACAAGCTGTTCAATGGGGAGAATTGAGAGTTCTACCATTGAACTGGACGACTCCTTTGATGAGACCAGCATGCGTTTTGTGCGGAAAATCCAGGAGTCTGAGGTCAAAGAGGCTTTAAAAAGGATGAAAGGAGGCAAGGCGATGGGCCCTGATTGTATCCCCATTGAGGTGTGGAAAGGCCTCGGGGACATAGCGATAGTATGGCTAACCAAGCTTTTCAACCTCATTTTTCGGGCAAACAAGATGCCAGAAGAATGGAGACGGAGTATATTAGTACCTATCTTCAAGAACAAGGGGGATGTTCAGAGTTGTACTAATTACCGTGGAATTAAGCTGATGAGCCATACAATGAAGCTATGGGAGAGAGTCATTGAGCATCACTTAAGAAGAATGACAAGCGTGACCAAAAATCAGTTTGGCTTCATGCCTGGGAGGTCGACCATGGAAGCCATTTTCTTGGTACGACAACTTATGGAGAGATACAAGGAGCAAAAGGACTTGCATCTGGTGTCCATTGACTTGGAGAAGGCCTATGATAAGATACCGAGGAATGTCATGTGGTGGGCCTTGGAGAAACACAAAGTCCCAGCAAAGACATTACCTTCATCAAGGACATGTACGATAATGTTGTGACAAGTGTTCGAACAAGTGATGTCGACACTGATGACTTCCCGATTAAGATAGGACTACATCAGGGGTCAGCTTTGAGCCCTTATCTTTTTGCCTTGGTGATGGATGAGGTCACAAGGGATGTACAAGGAGATATCCCATGGTGTATGCTCTTTGCGGATGATGTGGTGTTAGTTGACGATAGTCGGACGGGGTAAATAGGAAGTTAGAGTTATGGAGACAAACCTTGGAATCGAAAGGGTTTAGGCTTAGTAGAGCTAAAACCGAGTACATTATGTGCAGTTTCAGTACTACTAGGTGTGAGGAGGAGGAGGTTAGCCTTGATGGGCAGGTGGTACCTCAGAAGGACACCTTTCGATATTTGGGGTCAATGCTGCAGGAGGATGGGGGTATTGATGAAGATGTGAGCCATCGAATCAAAGCCGGATGGATGAAGTGGCGCCAAGCTTCTGGCATTCTCTGTGACCAGATAGTGCCACAAAAGCTAAAAGGCAAGTTCTACAGGACGACTGTTCGACCCGCAATGTTGTATGGCGCTGAGTGTTGGCCGACTAAAAGGCGACATGTTCAAAAGTTAGGTGTGGCGGAGATGCGTATGTTGAGATGGATGTGTGGCCACACGAGGAAGGATAGAGTCCGGAATGATGATATACGAGATAGAGTTGGGGTAGCACCAATTGAAGAGAAGCTTGTCCAACATCGTCTGAGATGGTTTGGGCATATTCAGCGCAGGCCTCCAGAAGCTCCAGTGCATAGCGGACGGCTAAAGCGTGTGGAGAATGTCAAGAGAGGTTGGGGTAGACCGAATTTGACATGGGAGGAGTCCGTTAAGAGAGACCTAAAGGATTGGAGTATCACCAAAGAACTACTCCCTCCGTCCCATAATATAAGTTCTTTAACACCACACAGTGTTAAAAAACGTCTTACATTATGGGACAGAGGGACTAGCTATGGACAGGGGTGCATGGAAGCTTGCTATCCATGTGCCAGAGCCATGAGTTTGTCGCGAGATCTTAAGGGTTTCACCTCTAGCCTACCCCAACTTGTTTGGGACTAAAGGCTTTGTTGTTGTTGTTGTTGTTGTTGTATTTCTAATCGTCAAGTATTGCATTAGCGTGTTCTAAAATATACTAGAATGCCATTTTGATAAATAAATATGAACCATCATCACCTTTATGCTATGGATTACCCAATGTAATTCCCCAAAGCTCGCATTAATTGTTGATGGCCAAAATCAATAAAACAAGAGACCAACGGCTTGACCATAATGGGCTAGATTACCCCAACAAGCATTCGACCTGGAGATCATCCTCGAATCCAAGTGAATTTAGAGGACGATAGGCTTGGGGACCCGGATGGTCCTCACCACTCATAGGGGAATGCCTAGGCAATGCATTTTCTTGAACTCCCATCTCCACGGGACCCTGCAAAATGAGTACATGGCAGAAAACAGTGCCCTAGCCCTTTTGGATCGCTCTCGAAAAGCAATTCAAGAGGCTGGAGCACATAGTTTGCCTCCATGAGATGACGGAGTAGAACCTGGTTGCGCAACCACTTTGGAGCAGGGTATCTCCATTGTCCAGAGGAGCACAATCTACTCCTATGGTGGCGCCTTAGAGGTGCCCATGGTAGAGCCATTGGCGTTCACCCCTCCACCCTAACTCGATGTTGATGCTACCCTAGCAAAAGTTCTCCTATGAGGAGATGCTTAGCCGGCTTGCCAGCTACACTGGAGTAATTGGCTCCCTTGTTCACTCCGCCTGGTTTCCCGTTTGTTTATATGGTTCCTTAGGCTAAACTGGTACACTCATTTCGGTTGGGTTGTAAGCTCTATGTTAGCTATACCTTATTCATGTTTCGTTATTACTGTAGCTCCTTCCTTGCTGAGAATTGCGAATGAGAACCCGCAAACACTCCCCCCTCAAATCTCACCCCCTCCAGCATGCATCGGTAGCCGTTCACGTTTGTTTACATTTACCATAGTATGTAAAGAGCTCTTCCCATATTTCCTCTGTCAATTTACTTTCTGTACTTTTGTGTGCTTCTGCGTAATCGAAAACTACAACTATGCCTCCCGCTCCGCAGCCCTTGGACCGGACTCGCCGACAAAGGTTGTGGAACATATTTCATCATGTTCCCAATTCTTTCATTGTAATAACTATGCTATGCAGATAGCAAGGCTTTGTTTGGACTTTTGATTGTGTCCTCCAAATATGACCTACTCCTACTTCAGACCTGGCCTTACACAGTAATATTTGTTGTCACACATGATGCATGCCTCACAAGGTTAATCCAATCAAAGTATAACCAAAATCAACATATTCGAGAGGGAAATGAATTCAACTGAAGGCAATCTTTTCGACCAAAGCAATATTTGTTAAGTTCATGGCATGCTCGAAAATGGTAAAAGCATGGCTGATCACATGTCAAACTTTTGCAATATTTTGATAATTTTCTCTACAAAAGCTTTGCCTGCATCATAAGAACACTGAAAAAACGACTCACCTGTGGTCCCATTAGGAAACACAGCAGCATCTAGGGCAATGTGGCCTTTCAAGACCTATTTTCGATATTCAACACCACTTTGGTATCAGCATGAGGTCAAACATAAGTAGTCCAAAAAAAATTAATGCGGAAATTATACTAGATGTGAGTTATCACAGCATATAAGGTATTGGCAATGGATCAAACATAAGTCAAGTATTTAAGATCAGAACTACTTTACTTAATAAGGTAAATAAATAGCATGCCTACTTCAAATATCAAACTGCCTTTAGTTGAAATATAAACATGTGTTCTAACAGCAGAATAATGGGATAGGCATTCACAGAGCACCAATAGTAATAGTAGCTGAGCTAACAGGTGAGGTGTTTGGATATTGTGTGACAATCATTGATCAAACTACTAACTGAGTAACAAGGTTAAGCTGTAAGCTCAAGGAATTCTTTAACTCCATAAATGGAGAGTTCATAAGGTGAGAACACATGAAAACACCGTGATTGATGCCACGCTTGAAGAAATATATTCCAAAAAATATACAAGCTGACTTCATATCTCATAATAAATTATAGTATATATTAAGAACAAGTAATCAAAAATAGAACTTACAGCTGTGTAGCACAATTTCTGATGCTCTGAGGGTTTACCAAAATGTACAGTTCTTGTAATGTCTGTAGTGCCATCCAGGTACTGCAAGTATGCCATCACTAAATTCATTAGATTCTATGGAATCCGCAAACAGAAAATTGCAGTTCAAGACAGATATAACCTGTGCCCCAGAGTCACAGAGATATATTTTATCAGCATCAAGTTCCGCACATGTATTTGCCTCAGGAGAATAGTGAATTATTGCTGCATTTGGCCCCACAGATGATATCGTAGGAAAACTTAAACCTTTAAAATGCTGCAGCAACATATAATGACTGGTCAAAGCTGATATGTACCAAGAGATTGAATGCAAAATGCCCACGAGGAATGGGTATTAAATATAAGTTTGTATAAAACATGCTAAGGAAAGATGTCCCAAAAAAAATACATATTTCAAGAAACAATGTTCCAAAAGCACACATATCTTGAGAAACACCACAATACTACATATTAGTACCAATGTCACCCCGACACATAGTTGCAGGGAATCTGGGTCGCCCTGGTCGAGGAATGAGGTCGAGGAATGAGGTCGAGGGTAGCGGGTGGACACCCCACCAGAACGAGATTCAACGAGGCGTATACTTCTTCAGGACGCTAATTGGTGTGGATCGCGATCCAAAGGTTTTGGGGTCGATGACCCCGGTACGATACATCGGGTCATGGTACGCAATCCCAATTTTTGCATGGAGGGAAAGAAAGAACTTTACGATCTGCACTGATGTATTTTCCAATATTGCAGGAAGGGAAAAGATCCGGCCTGAAATTTCACACAATAAAAATAAAAATTGATTATAAAATGGGGCCACAAGTCAGCCCATGGCGTGATTATTACTTTCCTACGAAGCGTCCATCGATCAAGGTCGCAATCCATCTTCGTCAGTTCATCTTCAAAGCTCCAGCCTGGCATGGATCAAGCTCCAAGCCTCCCCCCATCAGACTCCACGTTCTCCTGTTTGCCTTTCCCGCCATTCTTTTTGCCTCGTGCTTCCCTAATCGGCGTCGAAATCTCTAGTGGCTCACCGCTCGCGTACGACGTATTAATGGCGGGAGCAGGACAGGAGACGCCGCATATGGCAGCCGACAGCACAAATGGCCGTCAGCTTAGCAGCGGATCATGGAAGGGCGGACTCCGGCAGGCCGGAAGAGTTCAGATTATTGGAGTGTGTTTGCCTGGTAAGCGTCAATTCCCCATGAATCGATCTAGGTCAGCGTCCATTGATCAAGGTCGCAATCCGGCAATCGATCTAGCTCGACCCGACGTCGTCCCCGACCCTAATCGGGGTCGATTGACCCCAGGACGAGGATCGCACCCTTGACCTGCGAACCAGGCTACTATGCCTCGACATAGTAACTGCATATTTTTGCTCTACTAATTTACTGCAAAAAAAAAAAACACCCACATTGGACTTGCAAATAAAACAAAAAGGCACCTAGGGGCCTTATCTTAAGCCTCAGTTTACGGTTGTGACAAACTTATAACGGGACACACAAGAAGTCGGTAAAACTGGCTGATAGGATCATGAAAAGTGGTTTATGTTTAAGCAGATTCCGTGAATACTATCAAGTGACTTGCTGGGATGGTAAATTCCATAAATACTGCAGAATACCTCTTTCTCTGCACGGAAGGCTTCGAGTTTATCACTGACAGAAACCTCAGTAAGTTTTATTTCCCTGAAGTACAAAAAGAGCAGATTAACATAACCAAATCCCTGGTCTCTGACCCTCCAATAAACAACAGTAAAACATATGCATGTGTTTATCATTAGGATGCAGAGCGTAGGGCAAATAAATCATTCAATAGGTCACGTAGCATGGATGCAAGATCCTTTTTCACATACTGAAAAATAAGATGCAAATAGAAAATTCCGTCTGATAGTTGAAACTTGGAACTACAAGGGATGTGCCTGTAGAACCAACGATATGTTATTGTAACAATAAGCCAACAATAGAAGTGCACACTAGTAATACTGCAGTAGAAATGGTCAGTTAAAACAATCAGACGCCGGAGTGAGATATTTGAAGGAACCACAATTTTTATCAGTACGTACACTACTGAAAAAATGACACTAGCACTCCCCATAATCATCATGAACCAGTTAAGTCTCTTTGCTCCAAAGACTGCCTAATTATGTATCATAATCATGATGACATAATTAGGTGTTTCGTTACAAAAGATTGGTCAATGATGAATTATAAGTTCATTTATCATAAAGCCACTTAGTCTTATAAGACATATGCACTTCCAATGCAAATCCCCACTCCAGAAAACCACGTAAAATGTCTAGCAGCCTGCTCTAGAAACATATAATAGTTTTCGTTGTGTAGTAATGCTTGGCTCTAGCTTAGACTAAAGACAGCTCACAGGATGCTCAAAAAACAAACTGCAAAAATAAAAGGGTAAACTCACAAATGCTCTTTTTTCTGTGACCCATTGGCCTCACTGAAGTAACCAGAGGCCCCATAGTTCTCTTGCATCTGTGATTAGAGGAAAACAAAATAAATTAACATCAAAGCAAATAGCAAATACCAACTAAGCATGTTGAACAGGATCATTGGTAAGCATGCCACATCATCAAAGTACATGAGCTCCATATCAGATGCAAATTAAGGGTGTGTTTGGTTGGAGAACCAAGTGGAGTGTAATGTCATGGTTCCATTCCAGCGGAATCTGGAATGGGACTGGTTCCGTACAGATGGAGCAGAATGGTTCCATTCTAGCGTTTGGTTGGAGAGATAGAATGGAATAAGTATGATCAGCTCACCTCTTGCATAAGAATGGTGAGATTAAATTACCTCACTCAAATACACATATATTCTCAAAAACCATAGCTCTTTGGATATTAAGCAACATACTTTTTTGAATTTTCATTACCATTTTGTTAGTATTTGCAGCACAGACAATTCATAATATACATCTCTTAAAAGTTAAATAATATGTTTCTATTTTTTTAAGCAGGAAAACATGTAGCAGTCATGGGCTTGTGAGCGTCCAAGTTAAAAGTAAGTTATAAGAGCATCTCCAGCAGCTCCCCTATTCCCAAAAAATTCACGTATAGGGGAAGTTGACAGAGAAAACGCGCTCCACCAGTTTCCCTAAACACAATAATTTTTAGGATCTCACCCAAAAACACCCCATCTTCCCCTATATAGAGGAGATGCATCTTCCCCTATATTTTTCCCAATACATGCCACGTCAGCGCGCCGCCGCCAATCCACCGTCAATGCTCGCAGGACCGCCGCCGGACCACCATCGTAAGCCACTAGCTCCGCTGCCTACCGCACCAGGCCCCCACCCCACCATGCCGCCGATCGCCGAAGCTCCGCCACTGTCTACCGTGCCGGTGTCTTCCATGCACACGAGAGAAAGAGAGAGATAAGCCACTGACAGGTGTGGCACATATGTCATACTAAGTATAGGAAAGTTGTATTGGGGATCTGCTACAGACCTGTGAAACCCAATAAATTTATGGGGAGAGCCCCAATACACACTTATAGGGAGGGCTTTTTGGAAGCTGCTGGAGATGCTCTAAGCAGGAAAGCACGTAAATTGTATACATATGCTTTCATTACCTTCTGTGGATCAAAATTCATTGTTTCATGTACTACTTTTTCCCTGATTTCGCTAAATCGGGTGCACATGGGCATCAATGAGGCTGAGGTCTTGGTGGGATTTGAGCTTTACGAAGGATTGCTTCTGGTAGATTGTCGTGTGCCGATTCCAACAAGCAGTAAGGACATGTACAATGGTTGATAAGATAGTCTTACCTTAAGACTTGCACGTAATGGTTGATAAGATAGTCGTTGTCTCCGATGACATCCTTTTAAGGACATGTACAACGTCTTGTGCGCCTAATCCAGGAGTTTGAGGTCAGGGAGGCTTTAAAAAGGATGAAATGAGGCAAGGGGATGGGCCCTGATTGTATCCCCATTGAGGTGCAGAGAGGCCTCGGAGAGAGCGACGTATGGCTAACTAAGCTTTTCAACCTCATTTTTCAGGCAAACAGGATGCCAAGAGAATGGAGGCGGAGTATATATATTAGTACCAATCTTCAAGAACAAGGCAAAATTGTACTAATTATCATGGAATTAAGCTGATGAGCCATACAACGAAGCTATGGGAGAGAGTCACGGCACCGCTTAAGAAGAATGACAAGCGTGACCAAAAATCAGTTTGGTTTCATGCCTGGAAGGTCGACCATGGAAGCCATTTTCTTGGTACGACAACTTATGAGATATAGGGAGCAAAAGAATGACCTGCATATGGTGTTCATTGACTTGGAGAAGACCTACGATAAGATACTGTGGAATGTCATGTGGTGGACCTTGGAGAAACACAAAGTCCCGACAAAGTAGATTACCATCATCAAGGACATGTACCATAATGTGGTGTTTGAACAAGTGATGGCGACACTGATGACTTCGCGATTAAAATAGGACTACACCAAGGTTCAGCTTTGAGCCCTTATATTTTTGCTTTGGTGATGGATGAGGTCACAAGGGATATAAAAGGAGATATCCCATGTTGTATGCTCTTTGAGGATGATGTGGTGCTAGTCGATGATAGTCGGGCGAGGGTTAATAGAAAGTTAAAGAGCTATGGAGACAAACCTTGGAATCAAAAGGTCTAAGGCTTATAGTAGAACTAAAACTGAGTACATGAGATGCGGAGTACTACTAGGCACGAGGAGGTTAGCCTTGATGGGCAGATGGTACCTCACAATGACACCTTTTGATATTTGGGGTCAATGCTGCGGAAGGATGGTGATATCAATGAAGATGTGAGCCATCAAATCAAAGTTGGATGGATGAAGTGGCGTCAACCTTCTGGCATTCTTTGTGACAGGAAAGTGCCACAAAAGCTAAAAGGCATGTTCTACGGGCGATTCGAATCGCAATGTTGTATGGCGCTGAGTGTTTGCCGACTAAAATGCAACATGTTCAACAGTCAGTGTAAGCAGAGATGCGCATGTTGAGATGGATGTGTGGCCACACAAGGAAGGATCAGGTCCGGAATGATGATATACGAGATAGAGTTGGGGTAGCACCGATGGAAGAGAAGCTTGTCCAACATCGTCTGAAGATGGTTTGGGCATATTCAACGCAGGCCTCCGAAAGTTCTAGTACATAGCGGACGGCTAAAGCATGCTGATAATGTCAAGAGAGGTCGGGATAGACCAAATTTGACATGGGAGGAGTCCACGAAGAGAGATCTGAAGGACTGGAATATCACCAAAGAACTAGCCATGGACAAGGGTGCGTGGAAGCTAGCTATCCATGTGCCAGAACCATGGCTTAGTTGCGAGATCTTATGGGTTTCAGCTCTAGCCTACCCCCAACTTGTTTGGGACTAAAGGCTTTGTTGTTGTTGTTGTTGTTAATAGTTTATGCATGTATGATATTTCTTCAAAATGCAATTTTTGTGATAATTTATATGTTTGTGACAATATTTCTTGTAGGATTAGACTTCATACACAAGGATTTAAATTGGTAGCTACAGCCTTTTGGGAGTTCAAAAGCCAAGCTATGGCACTTTGTACCACTATCCTAACAACGACCTCTATAGCACGCTATTTGGTATAGCTCACTATCAGCTATAGCTTAGTATTATCTAGTACGTGTGCATGGGACAAAAATAACCTGTAATCATTTTGTAATCATTTGTACACGCAAACTTAATCCAAAATGACCATGTATGTAACTAAATAACATGAAACAATAGAAACCCTAACAATGAAGCATCCAATCTTTCTTGGGAGGTTGTTTTATGTTGGAGCTTCGGCCGGTTGGCGACTTCTTCCAAGCGACTCCCACCGGCACTCACGATGTGACAACCAAGAAAGTAAGCTATCTATCCACATTAATTAGTTATTAAATGATGATTCTCCTTTGTCCTTACTTGGCCAGTGTTTTTTGTTACACTTATTTTTCTACTTTTACTTTAAAAACACTACTGTAAATAGTTTCCACGATAAATGGCATAGCTATAATGATGCCACAAAACGATTTAAAACCTTGTTCAAGCAAAATATAGGGGTAATCTTACCACATAGATGAAAGGGTCATCACAAACCCACTTGGTCATGTTCATCCACCAACCAACACTCCAACCGACTCATCCCAACCATCTCTATCCCTCAAACCAAACAAACAACCAAACTGGATTATCCCATCCAAAAATAGGGATGGCCCTAACCCATCCTTGACTATCCCAAGCAAACACATCCTTGGTCTCCTCTTCACTCTCAACCCCCAACTTAGGTTGTGTTTGGTTGGACTTTTGTAGCCAACTTCTGGCTTTTCAAAGCTATAAGCTGGCCAAAGGGTGAAAAGGAGAAGCAGAAGTTGTAAAGGTTGTAGCTTCCTCGTAGTGCAATTGTCACAACCGATGTACCCTCAACTTCAGCTTGGCGTTTTTAGCTGTCCCCTGATAGCTTGTGTGGTATTTACCCACCTTTGGCACTGGTAAGTGGAAAACCTTTTGATCTATTCTCTCCCCCCGAACGTAAGCCCACCACGACGACACGAGAGTGCCTCGTCCCCGTCTCTTTCCACTCGTCCAGAGCACGGGCAGCTAGGGTTCCTAGCCGCCGCAAGCGCCGCCGCCTACCCTCCGTCGCCGGCGCCGCCTCCTACGTCCGCCGCCACGCCGAACCCTCCTCTGCCCCGCCTCGACGCCTCCCTTGGAGCAACCGCCCCCACCCCAGCAGTGTCGTCGCTCCCTGAAGCCGCCCTCCCGCCCAACAACAACGCCCCGGGAGCTATGCCGAAGCCGCCTCCCGCGTCCGCCTCCATCTTCCCTCATCCCCTCCCTCCCTCCATCATCTTCTGTTTGTTTAGTACATGGTATGGAGTATGCTTGCAAGGTGTTTGTGAGAATGCCTGCAAGAAGAATAGTGTTTGTTCTGCAATGTTGTGTCAGTGCAAGAAGGGAGATGTGTGTAGTGTCAGTGCATGTGATTGATTGTTAAATTGTACATCGATGCCATATTTTCGCACGAGTGCAGGAGAAACATGCTCATAGTGTTGTTGTTTCATGTTGTCGTCAGTATAGTTTCTTGTTTGTTTGAGACGGAACACACACGACTCTTGACCCCCTGTGCTCAAAGATTGCAGGTAAAATCTGGCGATCTGTGTGACGACAACACAAGAGTTTGTGAAGCATTGCCTATAAAGTATTTTCTTGAAGACATCATTGCATAGTAAAGTTTGCCTTCAAGATTGTTAATTCAGCATAATTGTTGGCTTGCTGCATATGAGCTCAGGTGCTACATGAGCAATTGAAGAAAGCTAGGAGATCACCAACAATTTTAGTGTTTATTAGTAGTTGAGCTGATTACGGTCAGATTTCTTATAACAAACTCATGGCTCAATTGGATCTAGTTAATCTTTTGTCTTGCCTTTGGCTCAATTGGATCCAGAGCTACATTGTATATCATGCGTGTATGAAAATAAATTGCTCTCCTGTTTATGCATGTCCTATGAAATCAAAGATGTATAGTGCTCTCCTGTTTATGCATGTCTTGTGCAATCAAAGATGTATAGTGCTCTCATGTTTGTATGTACATATAAAATGCAACATTTAAAAAATGAACTTTTTTCTTCCCGAAGTAGTAATTTATATGTCAATTAACTTGCATATCAGTGTTTTACCGTCAATTAGCATATAAACAGTCTCGGGGGCATTACAGACAATTCAGTCAAATCTATAGTTTCGCAGTTGTTTCAACCAAACAGCTTCCAGCTTTTTCATAGCTGAAAGCTCACAGCAGCTTTCTCACAGGTCACAGCTCACAACAGCTTTTTCAGAATCTGCAGCTCAACGAAACACAGCCTTGGCCTCCTGCTACTTGGGGAAGCACAGGAGCCATCAAGGCATATGTCTCCCCTAGTGCTGGCAAAGCTCTACCACCTTTTGATGTGTAAATCACCTCCTCCCATCCTCAAGAGCAGCTTCACGAACAGCGCCTCTCTTACAACGTGAACAAACCCGAGAGCACGTCAGAGCAGAGAACTGGGCTAGTAGGCTCGGACAAGAACCATGGAAACCAGCAAGTGCATGGTCCTCAAGGGCAAGGATGAGATCGACCAGGTCGGGTTATATGCAGCCACATTGTCGAGGCCACTCAGCCCAAGGAGGTGATGTGACGGCCTGTGGTGTCAGAAAGGGCATGGAGGGTAGCAGCCGCAGCCATTTAGCCCGGTGAGAAGAGGATTTGGGCTGTGAAAATGGTAGAAACTGCAGGTTGGGGGGCGTGAAGCAGGGCAACCGCATCACTAGGATCTCTTGCTGGAGTTCCCATGCATGGCAGCAAGGGAGGCGGCTTAAAACCCTAGAGATCAGATCCTAGGAAGCAGTAGGGTTATGCCATGTTTTAAGTCACAGAGCATTTACAAGTAAAAAGTCTAATTAACTGACCTGATTATCCAGCCAAGCCAGGTATTGCACAACAGCTGCGCCATCTCGAATGTGTGCCTTCCTCAAACCAGTCAGCTCCATGGGATTCTATATCATCATTACAACAAATTTAAAATGTTTAGGCAAAAAAATACTAAATGATTAAACTTGCAAGGACATATAGCTTATCTTACATACCCGTACGTACTAACTGAAATGCACACTATGTGCTTATGCAAAAAAAATACAAAGTGAAATAAGAAAAAAAAATATTGCTTGAACAAGATACACTTTTAGCATGCAAACTATTTTTATCTGTATTCTGCATAATAGTTACAGGATGTACTTCTAACATGAAACATTTGTTTAATGTGATAATATATGTTCACAATCAAAAGGGATATGATCAGTACACACAATTATGGCAAAACCTGTTTTTAACACTTCATTATACTTGATAGCTGATACCAAATTAACTCATTTGAGTGACTCAATGTTAACACTTCTCTTTCTTTCAATGCGTCCTTTGGTGCTCCTGGAAATTACTGAGCTCATTTATCCAGCGCAATTTAGGCACATGCAAATATCAAGTTCCCATGCTTGATCACAAAGCATAAATTTTCTTAACAGTACTAGATTTAGGGGAGTTTAAAAAAAGATGGTATGTATGTCATAGTGCATTGGAAAAGCTAAAGGTGATTGTAGTCTACTGGAAAGGCTAAAGGTGATTGCATGCACACGAATTTCTATTAAACACACATGCATAGAAAAGAAAAGAAAAAACCTTGACAGCCTTTGGTAGAGCAATGGGCGATTGCAGCATCAAAGCTTGATCTGGTCTAAGCTTTGAGTAGAGTGCAAGGCAACACGAATTTGAATCAATCCAGATTTTGCAATGTTCTGCCACGTTGATATCCTTTTCCATGTGCAAGCTACCATTAACTGCAGAGCCTTTTAGCTGTCCAGATGCAAGCAAGCTCACATCCAGATGAACCATATCATACTCTCTGATATCAATACCACTTTCAGACATGTAATTTTTAACCTGCACCAGATCGCCATTAACACCACAATGGGAAGATTGCAAATTTTAAATATTCAGTTTACTCACTGACCTCAGTTGTTACTTTTCTCTTATCCACATAAAAGAAGGCACCATGCAGGGTTACAATAGCATAAGAATGAACCACTGGGCTGTAATGCACATCATTTCCCCGAACATTGTACAGCCAAGCAACCTAAAATGGGGATTTATATAAAGAGGAAATTAAAATGCTCATAAATCCTATAAAATTTTGAGAAAATAGAACAGATTCAATTTAATAGACCGTGCGGAATGAGTGAAACCAAGATGCAAATCAATTAACTGTACCTCGTCAAGGGCAGTAATTATAATGCCACTAGCCTTTTCATGTTGTAACTTTTCTCTTAACTCCTTCATCTTTTGTGCTACACTACGCCCAGCAAATTCTACAGGGTGCACAATTACAGGTGTAGCATCATTCGGAGGACGATCTTTCCAAACTTCATCGACGAGGTCAGAGGAAAGCTGAAACAACGTCTGATTCTTCTTTAAAAATGCTTGCTCATATCTCTGAGCAGAATCCACGGAGATGCACCATGAATCAATTCCAATAACCGCTTCATCCGAGAGATTCTGAGAACACAACAGCGGATTTAGTTTTTACAAATTAAATTAGAGACGAGCATTCAATTAACAGATGGTGAGATGGCAATGAAGTTAAGGCGTTCACAATTTTGACATATTCCACAACTCTTGAAGAAATAACAAGCAGTTTCAATTACAGATTGATTGGTGTGTTTCCTTAAATGCTGAAGCTGAACGCTCATATCTATGAAGACAGAACTCTGAGGAGATAACCTTGCTATGGTGAACAAGAAAACCACATTTGCAGATTCACATCACTGAAATTGTGGCAGAACTCAAAACGGACAGCATAGTAGGTTCCTCATCATTTGTACAAGTTCTGTGTGGTAGATTAGAAAATTGAACCAAAAATGTGCAAGGGAAGGTGGTCAATACTTACATCAGCTATCCAGACTTCGACTGGTGGGTCTTCTCCCATGCGCATGAGTCTCCACCGATCGCTAAGTTGATTCGTGGCCTGCAAGAAGTATCGTCCATCCGTCCATAATAACGCCTCCTTTGTAGTGATAAGGGCCAACCCTGTATAGGAATTGAGGATACGAACCAAATAAGACGCGTGACAACTAAGTAAAAGGAAATAATGAACATCAGGCTCGGCATGTTGCAACACCCACACTTTCAGATATCCATACCAACATAATAATTCAAATCAATAAAGTCCTTTCTGATGAAACATGCCGAGAAAATCCAAAATTTTAATCCATGGCAACACACGGATATATAGCTAGCCCAACCCATACTCTTTATGACAGAATTGATGGGGGCGAGCGTCGATGTGCCATGCCATCTGGTGTTCACCTCATACAGGTGGAGGCTCCACAGCCCCAACCTGCTATCCGAGGAGACAATAATGGGATTGGTGGTAAACGACGGTGACAGGAGGAGATGATGTCAGAGAGATCGACATGATGGAAAGGGCATCCGCTATAGGATTCAAGGGAGAAGACAGCAAGTGTAGATAGTATGCAAGGGGGAAGGGGCCGGTGCACAACTGGAGGACGTGATGACGGATTCATCACAGCTGCAGAAAGGAGAAGAAGTGGCTCAGTGCGCTTAGAGGAAAAAATATATGTCGTTCCATGGCAACGAACGGGAACTCAACTAATCGCATAATAAAAGCTAACCAAGCCTCAACAAAGCACGAAGCTGATACTGGATTCGATCAATTGTTCACCATAATTACATGCTATCTTAGCTACTTTGAAAACCTCCCTGCTGCCGCTTGCAATTGATGTAGCACACAAGTGGCAAAACAAGTTGCTACAAGCCTACAACAGCACAAACCTAGTATTTATCAACTAATAGGCGGTGCTGTCGACCTGAACTCGTTGCAATTGGCAAAGGAGCGATCGACTAAGAGCTAAGAAGACGGATGGATTAACACTTACCAGCGCTCCCAGTGAACCCGGAGATGAATTGCCGCCGCTTGTCCCGCTCCGACACGTACTCGCTCTGCACGAACACGAACCAGATGGGCAAACCAATTCTCAACCATCGAGCAGAGGAACGAAGCAGTAAAGCAGAGGAGATCACAAAACCCTAAACTCGGCGCAGTCGAGCCCGACAGGATCTGATCTACCCTGATCGGTTCCGATCGGCGCGGGCAGCAGGAGCAACAACCTGGTGAGCATCCTCGGAGGGGATGAGGAGCGCGTGGATCGGCGGCGAGTGCGACGCCATGAGCGCGCGGAGCTCATCCAGGTGCTGGTTCCTCGCCGCCGACGACGACGTCATTATCCTCAACTTCTCCGTCACGTGGTCCGGGGGGGGTGGGGGGGGGGGGGGGGGGTTGCTCGCTTAGGATTTGATGAGTTCGCGGAGGAAATTGACTATTTGTTCTTGAAGTTTTATTATAACTATTTTCCTGAAGTTTGATTACAACTACTACTACAAAAAATATTCTTTGATTCTGCTAAAAAAAAGTATTCTTGATAAAACATTAATAAGGGACTAGGCTGATATACTTAGGATGTGTTTGGTTCACATCTCTATTTTAGGGCATTTCATATTGTCCTGGTTGCGTAATGCAAACTAAAAAATCAACATTTGCATGTAGTTTGGTTGTTTGTATTAGGCTCCATGTATGAGGGAGCAATTAGTTAGCATGTTGTTTGGTTGCCTGTGTCGTTGTTGTTAGACAAACAATACGTTGTTTGGTTACAAACAACACGTTTGGTTGCAAACGACTAAAGATGTGATCACGACTTCTCACTAGTAGTGACATTATCACACATTGAACATTGTTTTGTCCTACCTAGGACAAATGACAGTTTATCATACCTACTAGCAAATGACATGTACCACCCAAGATGCGATTCTATTCCCAATCACGTGATGAATTTATGATCGGGACACAATCGCATTTCAAGCGCATAGCAAGGTGAATATCATTACACATACCATATACTTAATAGATGGGAGTATGGGATAAAGGCTTACACTCGCCACAAGCTACAACATTCATACAACAATACATCAATACATAGCAAGCATCATACGAAAGAGCAGGATCCGACTACGGATGAAATCAAACGAAAAAGAAGAACGACATCCATCCTGCTAGCCCAGGCTCCCGACCCGGAACCTATATCCCTTGATCGAAGAAGAAGCAGAAGAAGAACTCCAAACAAGCAAGCATCGCACTCGCGTCAGATCATCGCTTACCTGAACCTGCAACTATTGTTGTAGTAATCTGTGAGCCACGAGGATTCAGCAATCCCATTACCATGGGTATCAAGACTAGCAAAGCTTAATGGTATGGAAATGGATAAGTGGTGAGGTTGCAGCAAGCGACTAAGCATTATATGGTGTCTAACTTATGAGTACAAGAATAAGATGAGAAGCTACGCAAACGGTCGCCAACTAATAATGATCAATAAGTGATCTTGAACTACTTGTGTTCAAACATAACCCTACCGTGTTCTCTTCTCGACTTACTCGAAAATAGACCATCATGGTTACGCACGCGGTTGGTGTATTTTAATTCGGATCTGGTGTCAAGTTCTCTACAACCGGATATTAAAAATTCTCATCTGCCACATAACCGCGGGCACGGCTCTTGAAAGTTTAAACCCTGCAGGGGTGTCCCAACTTAGCCCATGACAAGCTCACGATCCGTGGAGACAATCCTCCATCGCGGAACATCCGACTAGTCTCGGGATGCCGGTGCACAAAACATCGACAATGGTAAAACAAATCCAGCAAGACCTCCCGGCGCCCCGACACCCTGATAGTAGCCGCGCGTATCTCGTCTCAGGCCACGTCCGGATGAGCACAGCGTACAACAACTGAGGCCCGAGTTTTCCCGGGGGAAGCCGCACACGACTCTAGTTTGGGACCAACACCATCAGCATTGGCCCCCCGTATTATGTTGAATTAAAGAACCTCATGGACGCGACCCCCTATGCCAATTAATTAATTCAATATTATTATGTTGGCAAATGTTAAAACCAATGTTGGGCCTTGCTGGAAGAGTTTTATTCAAAGTGAACTGCCAAGAAGGGCCCATAAACCCTCACGTGTTAGGGACGCAAAATCAAGGAACATAACACCGGTATGACGAAAACTAGGGCGAGAAGAGTGGAACAAAACACCAGGCATAAGCCCGAGCCTTCCACCCTTTACCAAGTATATAGATGCATTAATTAAATAAGAGATATTGTGATATCCCATGATATCCATGTCCCAAACATGGAACAACCTGCACTGCACCTGCAACTAGCAACGCTACAAGACGGGCTGAGCAAAGCGGTAACATAGCCAAACAACGGTTTGCTGGGATGGTGAAAAGGGTTAGAGGTTGTTTCATGGCAATTTGGGAGGCTTGATAAACAAGTGGTAGATAGCGCAACATAGCGATAGCATTGAGGCAACTAGCATAGCAAACATAGTAGTGAGATCCAAGGTGACGGTCATCTTGCCTGAAACCCCGCTAGGAAGAAGATCGATCCCAAGAAGTAGACGAACCAACATAGTCGAATGAATCCTCACAATCCGCAAAATTTACCAGAACTAAGAAACAACACCGGAAAGAAGCAAACAACATGGTAAACAACCATCACATAACATGGCATGATGCACATTCAAGTATGATGCATGTCCTATTTAAATATGCATGGCATGGTAAAGTGAAACAAACAACACTACAATTTAAGTGGAGCTCAATATGCAACGAGTTGCATATTGACGAAACACCATATCCAATTATTTAGTTCACTCTCGTTCATGTAGACAACAATATTAAATGTTAATTAACATGGCAATAGGTGAAGCATAACAAGACTACCTATCTTGGCAATTTAAATGAGGCCAGAAACAACAAACAATAATTCCGAAAAATCCCCATGTCATTTAGCAATTTAATGCAAACAACAATTTTAAACATTTAAAATGTTGTTATCATGATGCGGATGACATATGCAAGTTTTATGCCATTTTATGAAAATGTGGACATAAAGATGATAAGGAGCATTTGGTCACCATGGCGGAAAGAATTGGGTGCAATGGCGATGAAAACAGAAACGACGCCATGGCAACGTTCCAGTTCCGATAACTCATTGAGGGACTGGTGCAAACGAAGATGTGGATGTGTGGAACATGCAAAAGATGGTGGGGTGATCCCGGATACCGGGTTCCCACGTGTCGGTGGCATGGCAAAGGAGCAACAATTCGGATGTGGTGCAAACACGGGCATCTCATACAACACATGCATTCGGCGGTCGTCTCAGCGGTTATACCTTCGAAGCGTGCGTATACGGAGCGGATCGAGTCGGTGTGAAGTAGAGGAAGTAGATGTTCTCGTGACGGTCATAGTGGAAGTAGTTGTACATGGATCTTGACGGATCCATGACGACGGTAGTCGTACACGTCCGGAGAGGAACTTGACGTTTCCATGTTCTTCGGAGTCATCGTGCAGTCGTTTGTGTCGTAGTCGGACTTCACGAAATACACAACGGTTGTAGTGGTACACGGGTCGTAGATGTTCGGGTCATCGGTAGAGGTACTTGACGCATCATCGGGTGTAGTCATACATGAAGGTCTTGACGAATACGAAGGGGTACTTGGTGTCAATGTGGCCTCCAGGGTACTTGTCGGTCTAGCAAGCGGAAGCAATTCAGGGTGGTCACGGTCTCGGCAACAAGTCTTGGAGGCCCAAAACTTCAGGAGCGGAGGTGCACAGAGGCAACAACAACATCGCTGGGGTCTCGGTCATGGCCATGCCAGGAGACAACGGTGGCATAGCCAGCTTGGTGTGGTTGAAGTGGACGGCTCGGGGCAACAGGATGAGCAAGTACAGCTATGCGATTGGGTTCCCACGCGAACAGAGGCAAGAAGAGGATCATGGATGCGGCAACTCATTGGACAAGGCATTGGGCAGCAGCACCATGGCGCCCTTGGCAGCCGCCGATGATGGAGTCAAGCGAGGAAGGGGTCGTGTCCAGAGGAGAGGAAGGAGGCTGGGAGGCAGCGGCTCCGGGCGAGTGGAACCCGTTCCCGGTGTTGGAGGCCTTGTGCGGAGGTCTGGTGGTGCGGAAGAGGAGTTGTGGAGGCGATGCAGGTCGGGCGCAACCAAAGAAGCAGGGTCGTGACACCATCTGGCGCTCCATGATGCGAGGCTTGCAGCGGCGGCAAGTGTTGAGGGCGGCAGCTGCGGGTAGCACGGAAGGAGGACGGGAGGTGCACGGAGGAGGCCGACAAGGTCAGAGTGGTCCGGCGATGAACAAAGGCCGAGGCCATGGTGCGGTCAAGGGAGCACGCAGCCATGGCGGCTGATACGTCTCCAACGTATCTATAATTTTTGATTGCTCCATGCTATTATATTACCCCTTTTGGATGTTTATGGGCTTTATTTTACAAATTTATATCATTTTTGGGACTAACCTACTAACCGGAGGCCCAACCTATATTGCTGTTTTTTTGCCTATTTTAGTATTTCGAAGAAAAGGAATATCAAACGGAGTCCAAACGGAATGAAACATTCGGGAGCGTGATTTTTGGAACGAACATGATCCAGAGGACTTGGAGTGCAAGTCAAGAAGCAGCTGAGGCAGCCACGAGATAGGAGGGCGCCCCCCCCCTATAGGGCGCACCCCCTGTCTCGTGGGCCCCTCGGGTGGCCACCGACGTACTTCTCCTCCTATACAAGCCTACGTACCCCGAAAACATCCAGGGAGCCAACGAAACACAATTTCCACCACCGTAACCTTCTGTATCCGCGAGATCCCATCTTGGAGCCTTCGCCGGCGCTCCGCCGAAGGAGGAATCGACCACGGAGGGCTTCTACATCAACACCATAGCCCCTCCGATGAGTTGTGAGTAGTTTACCACAGACCTACGGGTCCATAGTTATTAGCTAGATGGCTTCTTCTCTCTTTTTGGATCTCAATACAATGTTCTCCCCCTCTCTTGTGGAGATCTATTCGATGTAAGCTCTTTTTGCGGTGTGTTTGTCGAGATCCGATGAATTGTGGGTATATGATCAAGTTTATCTATGAATAATATTTGAATCTTCTCTGAATTCTTTTATGTGTGATTGAGTTATCTTTGCAAGTCTCTTCGAATTATCAGTTTGGTTTGGCCTACTAGATTGATCTTTCTTGCCATGGGAGAAGTGCTTAGCTTTGGGTTCAATCTTGCGGTGTCCTTACCTAGTGACAGAAAGGGTTGCAAGGCACGTATTGTATTGTTGCCATCGAGGATAAAAAGATGGGGTTTATATCATATTGCTTGAGTTTATTCCTCTACATCATGTCATCTTGCTTAAAGCGTTACTCTGTTCTTATGAACTTAATACTCTAGATGCAGGCAGGAGTCGGTCGATGTGTGGAGTAATAGTAGTATATGTAGGCAGGAGTCTGAAGGAAATATGCCCTAGAGGCAATAATAAAGTTATTATTTATTTCCTTATTTCATGATAAATGTTTATTATTCATGCTAGAATTGTATTAACCGGAAACATAATACATGTGTGAGTACATAGACAAACATAGTGTCACTAGTACGCCTCTACTTGACTAGCTCGTTAATCAAAGATGGTTAAATTTCCTAACCATAGACATGAGTTGTCATTTGATTAACGGGATCACATCATTAGGAGAATGATGTGATTGACTTGACCCATTCTGTTAGCTTAGCACTTGATCGTTTAGTATGTTGCTATTGCTTTCTTCATGACTTATACATGTTCCTACAACTATGAGATTATGCAACTCCCGTTCACCGGAGGAACACTTTGTGTGCTACCAAACGTCACAACGTAACTGGGTGATTATAAAGGAGCTCTACAGGTGTCTCCGAAGGTACATGTTGGGTTGGCGTATTTCGAGATTAGGATTTGTCACTCTGATTGTCGGAGAGGTATTTTTGGGCCCTCTCGGTAATGCACATCACTATAAGCCTTGCAAGAAATGTGACTAATGAGTTAGTTGCGGGATGATGCATTACGTAACGAGTAAAGAGACTTGCTGGTAAAGAGATTGAACTAGGTATTGATACGTCCATTTTGCATCATGCTTTTATATCAATATTTATCGTATTATGGGCTGTTATTACACATTATATCTTAATACTTATGGATATTCTCTCTTATTTTACAAGGTTTACCATGAAGAGGGGGAATGCCGGCAGCTGGAATTCTGGCTGGAAAAGGAGCAAACGTTGGAAACCTATTATGCACAACTCCAAAAGTCCTGAAACTCCACGAAACAACTTTTTGGATTTAATAAGAATTTATGAGCGAAAGAAATAGGCCAGGGGGGCCACACCCTTTCCAGGAGACAGGGGGCGCCCCCCCCTGTAGGGCGCGCCCCTATCTCCTGGGCCCCCTGGTGGGCCTCTGGCGTCCATCTTCTACTATATCATCACTTTTACCCTGGAAAAAATCATGGGCAAGCTTACGGGACGAAACTCCGCCGCCATGAGGCGGAACCTTGGCGGAATCAATCTAGGGCTCTGGAGGAGCTGTTCTATTGGGGACACTTCCCTCCGGGAGGGGGAAATCATCACCAACGTCATCACCAACGATCCTCTCATCGGGAGGGGGTCAATCTCCATCAACATATTCACTAGCACCATCTCCTCTCAAAGCCCTAGTTCATCTCTTGTATCCAATCTTGTATCAAAACCACAAATTGGTACCTGTGGGTTGCTAGTAGTGTTGATTACTCCTTGTAGTTGATGCTAATTGGTTTACTTGGTGGAAGATCATATGTTCAGATCCTTTATGCATATTATTACTCCTATGATTATGAACATGAATATGCTTTTTGAGTAGTTACGTTTGTTCCTGAGGACATGGGTGAAGTCTTGCTATTAGTAGTCATGTGAATTTGGTATTCGTTCGATATTTTGATGAGATGTATGTTGTCTCTCCTCTAGTGGTGTTATGTGAACGTCGACTACATGACACTTCACCATTATTTGGGCCTAGAGGAAGGCATAGGGAAGTAATAAGTAGATGATGGGTTGCTAGAGTGACAGAAGCTTAAACCCTAGTTTATGTGTTGCTTCGTTAGGGGTTGATATGGACCCATATGTTTAATGTTGTGGTTAGGTCTACCTTAATACTCCTTTTTATAGTTGCAGATGCTTGCAATAGGGGCTAATCATAAGTGGGATGCTTCTCCATGTTAGGGCAGTACCCAAGTGCCGGTCCACCCACATATCAAATTATCAAAGTACCGAACGCGAATCTTATGAACGTGATGAAAACTAGCTTGACGATAATTCCCAATGTGTCCTCAGGAGCTCCTTCTTCATTATTAGAATTTGTCCAGGCTTATCCTTTGCTACATAAAGGATTGGGCCACCTTGCTGCACTTTATTTACTTTATTTACTTTTTGCTCGTTACTATTTATCTTATCACAAAACTATCTATCACCTACTATTTCAGTGCTTGCAGAGAAAACCTTACTGAAAACCGCTTATCATTTCCTTCTGCTCCTCGTTGGGTTCGACACTCTTACTTATCGAAAGGACTTCGATAGATCCCCTATACTTGTGGGTCATCAAGACTCTTTTCTGGCTCCGTTGCCGGGGAGTGTAGCGCTTTTGGTGAGTGGAACTTGGTAAGGAAACATTTATATAGTGTGCTGAAATTTTCTGTTACTTGTCACTATGGAAACTAATCTTTTGAGGGGCTTGTTTGGGGTATCTTCACCCCAACCAGAAGAGCAAAGAGATGCTCCTCAACCTACTGAACTTTATGAAAATATTCACTTTGAGATTCCTTCGGGTATGATAGAAAAATTGTTAGCTAATCCTTTTGCAGGAGACGGAACATTGCATCCCGATTTACACCTTATCTTTGTGGATGAAGTTTGTGGATTATTTAAGCTTGCAGGTATTCCCGATGATGTTGTCAAAAGGAAGGTCTTCCCTTTATCTTTGAAGGGAGATGCAATGACATGGTATAGGCTATGTGATGATACGAGATCTTGGAATTGTAAGCGATTGAAGTTGGAATTTCACCAGAAGTTCTATCCTTCGCATCTTGTTCATCGTGATCGTAATTACATATATAATTTCTGGCCTCGCGAAGGAGAAAGCATCACTCAAGCTTGGGGGAGGCTTAAGTCAATGTTGTATTCATGCCCCAATCATGAGCTCTCTCGGGAAATGATTATTCAGAACTTTTATGCTCGGCTTTCTCTTAATAATCGCAACTTGCTCGATACTTCATGTGCTTGTTCCTATATGCTGAAGACTATTGATTTCAAATGGGACTTATTGGAAAGAATTAAACGCAACTTTGAAGATTGGGGTTCCGACGATGGTAAGGAGTCAGGTATGACACCTAAGTTCGATTGTGTTAAATCTTTTATGGATACTGATGCTTTCCGTGGATTTAGCTCTAAGTATGGACTTGACTCTGAGATAGTAGCTACTTTTTGTGAAACTTTTGCTACTCACGTTGATCTCCCTAAAGAGAAGTGGTTTAAATATAATCCTCCTGTTGAAGTGAAAGTAGTTGCACCCATTACAGTCGAAGAAAAGACTATTACATATAGTGATCCTATTATTCCTACTGCTTATGTCGAAAAACCTCCTTTTCCTATTAGGATAAAATATCATGCTAAAGCTTCGACTGTTGTTCGTAAGAGTAATACTAGGACCTATACACCTCCTGAGCAAATTAATGTTGAACCTGGTATTGCTATGATTAAAGATCTCTTGGATGAGGACTTAGATGGGCATGTTATTTCTTTCTTGGGTGAAACTGCTAATACTGCTAGACCCGATACTAAGACACGTAGACCTGTTGTAGGTACGCCTGTTATTTCTGTTAAAATAGGAGATCATTGTTATCATGGCTTATGTGATATGGGTGCTAGTGCTAGTGCGATACCTTATGATATTTATAAAGAAATTATGCATGATATTGCACGCGTTGAATTAGAAGACATTGATGGTACTATTAAGCTTGCTAATAGGGACACCATTAAACCTATTGGGATTGTTAGAGATGTTGAAGTCTTGTGTGGGAAGATTAAATACCCTGCTGATTTTCTTGTTCTGGCTTCCCCACAAGATGATTTTTGTCCCATTATTTTTGGTAGACCCTTCTTGAATACTGCTAGTGCTAAGATTAATTGTAAAAGGAAGGTCGTCACTGTTGGCATAGATGGTATGTCTCATGAGTTCAATTTTGCTAAATTTAGTAGACAACCTCGTGAAAGGGAACCATCTAGTAAAGATAAGATTATTGGTCTTGCTTCCATTGCTGTTCCTCCAACTGATCCGTTAGAATATTATTTGCTAGACCATGAAAACGATATGTTTATGAAGGAAAGGGAAGAAATAGATGAAGTGTTCCTTAAACAAGAACCTATGCTGAAACATAACCTTCCCGTTGAAATTCTTGGGGATCCCCCTCCACCCAAGGGTGATCCCGTGTTTGAACTCAAACCATTACCTGATAATCTTAAGTATGCTTATCTAGATGAAAAAGAAATATATCCTGTTATTATTAGTGCTAACCTTTCAGAGAAAGAAGAAGAAAGATTATTGAAAACTCTAAAGAAGCATCGAGCTGCTATTGGATATACTCTGGATGATCTTAAGGGCATTAGTCCCACATTATGTCAACACAAAATTTCAGTGGAGAAAGATGCCAAACCAGTTAGAGATCCTCAAAGATGATTAAATCCCAAAATGAAGTAAGTGGTAGGAAAGGAAATACTAAAGCTCCTTGAGGCAGGTATTATTTATCCCGTTGCTGATAGTGAATGGGTAAGCCCTGTCCATTGTGTCCCTAAAAAGGGAGGTATTACCGTTGTTCCTAATGATAAAGATGAATTGATCCCGCAAAGAATTATTACAGGCTATAGGATGGTAATTGATTTCCATAAGTTAAATAAAGCTACTAAGAAAGATCATTACCCTTTACCTTTTATTGATCAAATGCTAGAAAGGCTATCCAAACACACACATTTTTGCTTTCTAGATGGTTATTCTGGCTTCTCTCAAATACCTGTGTCCGCGAAGGATCAATCTAAAACTACTTTTACTTGCCCTTTTGGTACCTTTGCTTATAGACGTATGCCTTTTGGTTTATGTAATGCACCTGCTACCTTTCAAAGATGCATGATGGCTATATTTTCTGATTTTTGTGAGAAGATTTGTGAGATATTCATGGATGACTTCTCCGTCTATGGATCCTCTTTTGATGATTGTTTGAGCAACCTTGATCGAGTTTTGTAGAGATGCGAAGACACTAGTCTCATCCTGAATTGGGAAAAGTGTCACTTTATGGTTAATGAAGGCATTGTCTTGGGGCACAAGATCTCCGAGAGAGGTATTGAAGTTGATAAAGCCAAAGTTGATGCTATTGAAAAGATGCCATGTCCCAAGGACATAAAAGGTATAAGAAGTTTCCTTGGTCATGCCGGCTTTTATAGGAGGTTCATTAAGGACTTTTCTAAAATCTCTAGGCCTCTGACTAATTTATTGCAAAAATATATTCATTTTGTCTTTGATGATGATTGTGTAGAAGCATTTGAAACACTTAAGAAAGCCTTGATCACTGCACCTATTGTTCAACCACCTGATTGGAATTTACCTTTTGAAATTATGTGCGATGCTAGTGATTATGCTGTAGGTGTTGTTTTAGGGCAAAGAGTCGATAAGAAATTGAATGTTATCCAATATGCTAGTAAGAATCTTGATACTGCCCAGAGAAATTATGCTACTACTAAAAAAGAGTTCTTAGCAGTTGTGTTTGCATGTGATAAGTTTAGACCTTATATTGTTGATTCCAAAGTTACTATTCACACTGATCATGCTGCTATTAAATATCTTATGGAAAAGAAAGATGCTAAGCCTAGACTCATTAGATGGGTTCTCTTGCTCCAAGAATTTGACTCGCATATTATTGATAAAAAGGGAGCTGAGAACCCCGTTGCAGACAACTTGTCTAGGTTAGAGAATGTTCTTGATGACCCACTGCCTATTAGTGATAGTTTTCCTGATGAACAATTAGCGGTTGTCAATGCTTCTCGTACTGCTCCTTGGTATGCTGATTATGCTAATTACATTGTTGCTAAATATATACCGCCTAGTTTCACATACCAGCAAAAGAAAAAGTTCTTTTATGATTTAAGACATTACTTCTAGGATGACCCACACCTTTATAAAGAAGGAGTAGATGGTATTATTAGACGTTGTGTGCCTGAGCATGATCAGGAACAAATCCTACGCAAGTGTCACTCTGAATCCTATGGAGGACACCACGTTGGAGATAGAACTGCACACAAGGTACTACAATCTGGTTTTTATTGGCCTACTCTCTTCAAAGATGCTCGTAAGTTTGTCTTATCTTGTGATGAATGTCAAAGAATAGGTAACATTAGTAGACATCAAGAAATGCCTATGAATTATTCTCTTGTTATTGAACCGTTTGATGTTTGGGGCTTTGATTATATGGGACCTTTTCCTGCCTCCAATGGTTATACACATATTCTAGTTGTTGTTGATTACATTACTAAGTGGGTAGAAGCTATTCCAACTAGTAGTGCTGATCATAACACTTCTATTAAAATGCTTAAAGAAGTTATTTTTCCGAGGTTTGGAGTCCCTAGATATCTTATGACTGATGGTGGTTCACACTTTATTCATGGTGCTTTCCGTAAGATGCTCGCTAAGTATGATGTCAATCATAGAATCGCATCTCCTTATCACCCGCAGTCTAGTGGTCAAGTGGAGTTGAGCAATAGAGAGCTCAAATTAATTTTGCAAAAGACTGTGAATAGATCTAGAAAGAATTGGTCCAAAAAACTTGATGATGCATTATGGGCCTATAGAACTGCATACAAAAATCCTATGGGTATGTCTCCATATAAGATGGTTTATGGAAAAGCATGTCATTTACCTCTTGAACTTGAACATAAAGCATATTGGGCTATTAAGGAGATCAATTATGACTTCAAACTTGCCAGTGAGAAAAGGTTGTTTGATATTAGCTCACTTGATGAATGGAGAACCCAAGCATATGAGAATGCCAAGCTTTTCAAACAAAAAGTCAAACGCTAGCATGATAAGAGGATACAAAAGCGTGAGTTTAACGTAGGAGATTATGTGTTATTGTTCAACTCTCTTTTAAGATTTTTTGCAGGAAAACTTCTCTCAAAATGGGAAGGTCCCTACGTTATCGAGGAGGTCTATCGTTCTGGTGCTATAAAAATCAACAACTTCGAAGGCACAAATCCGAGGGTGGTAAACGGTCAAAGAATTAAACATTATATTTTAGGTAATCCTATCAATGTTGAAACTAGTATTATTGAAACCATAACCCCTCAGGAATACATAAGAGACACTTTTTAGAACGTTCTAGACTCCGAAAAGGCATAGGTACGTGGTACGGTAAGTAGACCGACTCCAAAACAACTCTAATGGCAATTTTTATCAGTCTTGGATTATTTAAGAATTTTAGGAAGAAAGAAGTAGTCCGAAAGGGACACGAGGCTCCCACGAGAGAGGAGGCCGCCCCCCCTGTAGGGCGCGCCCCCTATCTCGTGGGCAGCTCGTGTGCCTCCCGGACTCTGTTTTCTGGTATGTTATGTATTTTGGTCGGTAAAAATTCATTGTATATACTCCCAAAGGTTTTGACCACCGTATCACGCAAATATCCTCTGTTTTCGTTTCGAGTTGTTCCTATTGCAAAATAAAGCAAGATGTCTTCTCAGGAGTCAGTTGGGGAGAGCCGGGTGTCTCACCCAACGCCAGGTCCAGGAGCAAATAGCGACGCCTATCACTTTGGACCATCAACGGAGGATGAGATGGAGGCTGATTTGAAAAGGATAGATGCCATGGAGGAGGATCAAGAAGCTACCTCTCGTCTTCGAGCAGAATTCACTATGGGGGAACTACCTAGCCTGGCTGTCCCTACTTCGGTCACTCCTTCCAACTCTAGATTTCTTTGTTATGAAAATATGAAAAAGAGTTTCACTTGTTCTCCAGAAGCTATGCAGCATCCTTGGGTAAAAGGAGCCTTGTCCGTTACGGGCAAGCTCCGTAAAGAAAATATGGACCTCAAACAACAAGTTAATAAGCTCGAGGAGGAGAACCGTATCCTGAATGGCATAATCGCCAAGAAGATCATAACACCAACCGTGAAGAAGGAGAAATAATCACATGGGTATGGGCACTCCCCTTGGCAACTGCCAAGCTTGGGGGGGGGGTGCCCCGGTATCGTATCACCATCACACTCCTATCTTTACCGCTTTATTTAGTTCGATCCTTTTAGTAGTATCTTGATCTATTAGTTCGAAGTTTTGATATCAAGTAGTTTGAGTTTTGCTTTGTGATCTCTTTATGTAATCGAGTCTGTGTGCTATCTATAATAAAGATTAGTGTTGAGTCAAGGGCTTTGCTTTGTTGCTATGATCTTGAGAAAGTAGAAAGAACAAAAGAGTTCATATTGGTCTTATGGATAGTGATAACTTCACACATAGAAAGTATGAGGCATAAAAATTGTTGAGAGTTGATGAACGTAGCCTTGGTCATCGTTGCAATTAATAGGAAGTGATAAGGAAAGAGGGGTTCACATATAAATATATTATCTTGGACATCTTCTATGATTGTGAAGCACTCATTAAGTATGACATGCTAAAAGAGTTGATGTTGGATAAGGAAGACAACGTAATGGTTTATGTTTTCTGACATCTCAGTTAAAGTATATTGTCATTGACCTTCCAAACATGTTGAGCTTGCCTTTCCCCCTCTTGCTAGCAAATTCCTTGCACCAAGTAGAGATACTACTTGTGCTTCCAAATACCCTCAAACCCAGTTTTGCCATGAGAGTCCACCATACCTACCTATGGATTGAGTAAGATCCTTCAAGTAAGTTGTCATCGGTGCAAGCAATAAAAATTGCTCTCTAAATATGTATGACTTATTAGTGTAGAGAAAATTAACTTTGTACGAACTTGTTGTGGAAGTAATAAAAGTGACGGACTGCATAATAAAGGTCCACATACAAGGGGCAATATAAAGTGACGTTCTTTTGCACTAAGACTTTATGCATCAACCCTAAACGCGCATGACAACCTCTGCTTCCCTCTGCGAAGGGCCTATCTTTTACTTTATGTTTTACTTTATGCTTGAGTCAAGGTGATGCTCACCTTTCCCTTTTTCATTTTATCCTTTGGCAAGCTCCTCACGTTTGAAAGATCATGATACATATATCCAATTGGATGTAAGTTGGCATAGACTAATATTGTTGACATCACCTAAAGGTGAATACGTTGGGAGGCAACACAATAAGCCCCTATCTTTCTCAGTGTCCGGCTGAAACTTTATAACCACAAGTATTGCGTGAGTGTTAGCAATTTTGGGAGACTACGAGATAGTTGAGTATGTGAGCTTGTTGAAAAACTTTATTATTGACTCTTTCTGATGTTACGATAAATTGCAATTGCTTCAATGACTGAGATTATAGTTTGTTAGTTCCCAATGAAGTTTTTGAACCATACTTGACATTGTGAATTGCTTATTACTTGAACATAGGAAATCATATGACAAAATCCATATATGTTGCTGTTATTAAAATGATCATGATGCCCTCATGTCTGTATTTTATTTTTATCGACACCTCTATCTCTAAACATGTGGACATATTTGTCGATTTCGGCTTCTGCTTGAGGGCAAGCGAGGTCTAAGCTTGGGGGAGTTGATACGTCCATTTTGCATCATGATTTTATATCAATATTTATCGCATTATGGGCTGTTATTACACATTACATCTCAATACTTATGGCTATTCTCTCTTATTTTACAAGGTTTACCATGAAGAGGGGGAATGCCGGCAGCTGGAATTCTGGCTGGAAAATGAGCAAACGTTGGAAACCTATTATGCACAACTCCAAAAGTCCTGAAACTCCATGAAACAACTTTGTGGATTTAATAAGAATTTATGAGCGAAAGAAATAGGCCAGGGGGCCCACACCCTGTCCAGGAGACAGGGGGTGCCCCCCCTGTAGGGCGCGACCTCCTATCTCCTGGGCCCCCTGGTGGGCCTCCGGCGTCCATCTTCTGCTATATCATCACTTTTACCCTGGAAAAAATCATGGGCAAGCTTATGGGATGAAACTCCGCCGCCACGAGGTGGAACCTTGGCGGAATCAATCTAGGGCTCTGGAGGAGCTATTCTGCCAGGGACACTTCCCACCGGGAGGGGGAAATCATCACCAACGATCCTCTCATCGGGAGGGGGTCAATCTCCATCAACATCTTCACTAGCACCATCTCCTCTCAAAACGCTAGTTCATCTCTTGTATCCAATCTTGTATCAAAACCACAAATTGGTACCTGTGGGTTGCTAGTAGTGTTGATTACTCCTTGTAGTTGATGCTAATTGGTTTACTTGGTGGAAGATCATATGTTCAGATCCTTTATGCATGTTATTACTCCTCTGATTATGAACATGAATATGCTTTGTGAGTAGTTACGTTTGTTCCCGAGGACATGGGTGAAGTCTTGCTATTAGTAGTCATGTGAATTTGGTATTCGTTCGATATTTTGATGAGATGTATGTTGTCTCTCCTCTAGTGGTGTTATGTGAACGTCGACTACATGACACTTCACCATTATTTGGGCCTAGAGGAAGGCATAGGGAAGTAATAAGTAGATGATGGGTTGCTAGAGTGACAGAAGCTTAAACCCTAGTTTATGCGTTGCTTCGTTAGGGGTTGATATGGACCCATATGTTCAATGTTGTGGTTAGGTTTACCTTAATACTCCTTTTTGTAGTTGCGGATGCTTGCAATAGGGGTTAATCATAAGTGGGATGCTTGTCCATGTTAGGGCAGTACCCAAGTGCCGGTCCACCCACATATCAAATTATCAAAGTACCGATCGCGAATCTTATGAACGTGATGAAAACTAGCTTGACGATAATTCCCAATGTGTCCTCGAGAGCTCCTTCTTCATTATTAGAATTTGTCCAGGCTTATCCTTTGCTACATAAAGGATTGGGCCACCTTGATGCACTTTATTTACTTTATTTACTTTTTGCTCGTTACTATTTATCTTATCACAAAACTATCTATCACATACTATTTCAGTGCTTCCAGAGAAAACCTTACTAAAAATCTTATCATTTCCTTCTGCTCCTCGTTGGGTTCGACACTCTTACTTATCGAAAGGACTACGATAGATCCCCTATACTTGTGGGTCAACAGGTATTGAGATACCGACGATCGAATCTCGGGCAAGTAACATACCGATGACAAAAGGAACAACGTATGTTGTTATGCGGTTTGACCGATAAAGATCTTCGTAGAATATGTAGGAGCCAATATGAGCATCCAGGTTCCGCTATTGGTTATTGATCGGAAACATGTCTCGGTCATGTCTACATAGTTCTCAAATCCGTGGGGTCCGCACGCTTAAGGTTTCGATGACAGTTATATTATGAGTTTATGAGTTTTGATGTACCGAAGGATTTCAGAGTTCCGGATGAGATCGGGGACATGACGAGGAGTCTCGAAATGGTCGAGACGTAAAGATCGATATATTGGATGACTATATTCGGACATCGGAAAGGTTTCGAGTGATTCGGGTATTTTTCGGAGTACCGGAGAGTTACGGGAATTCGTATTGGGCCTTAATGGGCCATACGGGAAAGGAGAGAAAGGCCCCAAAGGGTGGCCGCACCCCTCCCCATGGACTAGTCCAAATTGGAGTAGGGAGGGGGGCGCCCCCTTCCTTCCTTCTCCTTCTCCCTTCCCTTTCCTTCTCTCCTAGTCCTTCTACTTGGAAGGGCTCCTAGTTCTACTAGGAAAGGGGGAATCCTACTCCCGGTGGGAGTAGGACTCCCCTAGGGCACGCCATAGAGAGATGGTCGGCCCTCCCCCTCCTCCACTCCTTTATATACAGGGAGGGGGGCACCCCTTGGAGGAAACAACAATTGATCTCTTGATCTCTTAGCCGTGTGCGGTGCCCCCCTCCACCATAGTCCTCCTCGATAATATTGTAGCGGTGCTTAGGCGAAGCCCTGCGATGGTAGAACATCAAGATCGTCACCATGCTGTCGTGCTGACGTAACTCTTCCCCGACATTCTGCTGGATCGGAGTACGGGGATCGTCATCGAGCTGAACGTGTGCTAGAACTCGGAGGTGCCACAGTTTCGGTGCTTGATCGGTCGGGCCGTGAAGATGTACGACTACATCAACCGCGTTGTTCTAACGCTTCCGCTTTCAGTCTACGAGGGTACGTGGACAACACTCTCCCCTCTCGTTGCTATGCATCACCATGATCTTGCGTGTCCGTAGGATTTTTTTTGAAATTACTACGTTCCCCAACAGTGGCATTTGAGCCAGGTTTTATGCGTAGATGTTATATGCACGAGTAGAACACAAGTGAGTTGTGGGCGATACAAGTCATACTGCTTACCAGCATGTCATACTTTGGTTCGGTGGTATTGTTGGATGAAGCGGCCCGGACCGACATTACACGTACGCTTATGCGAGACTGGTTCTACCGACGTGCTTTGCTCACAGGTGGCTGGCGGGTGTATGTTTCTCCAACTTTAGTTGAACCGAGTGTGGCTACACCCGGTCCTTGCAAAGGTTAAAACAACACTATCTTGACGAACTATCATTGTGGTTTTGATGTGTAGGTAAGAACGGTTCTTGCTCAGCCCATAGCAGCTACGTAAAATTTGCAACAACAAAGTAGAGGACGTCTAACTTGTTTTTGCAGGGCATGTTGTGATGTGATATGGTCAAGACGTGATGCTATATTTTATTGTATGAGATGATCCTGTTTGGTAACCGAGTTATCGGCAACTGGCAGGAGCCATATGATTGTCGCTTTATTGTATGAAATGCAAGCGCCATGTAATTGCTTTACTTTATCACTAAGCGGTAGCGATAGTCGTAGAAGCAATAGATGGCGAAACGACAACGATGCTATGATGGAGATCAAGGTGTCGCGCCGGTGACGGTGGTGATCACGACGGTGCTTCAGGGATGGAGATCACAAGCGCAAGATGATGATGGCCATATCATATCACTTATATTGATTGCCTGTGATGTTTATCCTTTATGCATCTTATCTTGTTTTGATTGACAGTAGCATTTTAAGATGATCTCTCACTAATTATCAAGAAGTGTTCTCCCTGAGTATGCACCGTTGTGAAAGTTCTTCGTGCTGAGACACCACGTGATGATCGGGTGTGAGAGGCTCTATGTTCAAATACAACGGGTGCAAAACAGTTGCACACGCGGAATACTCAGGTTAAACTTGACGAGCCTAGCATATACAGATATGGCCTCGGAACACGGATACCGAAAGGTCGAATGTGAATCATATAGTAGATATGATCAACATAGTGATGTTCACCATTGAAACTACTCCATCTCACGTGATGATCGGACATGGTTTAGTTGATTTGGATCACGTGATCACTTAGATGACTAGAGAGATGTCTGTCTAAGTGGGAGTTCTTAAGTAATATGATTAATTGAACTTAAATTTATCATGAACTTAGTCCTGGTAGTATTTTGCAAATTATGTTGTAGATCAATAGCTCGCATATGTTTATTTTGATATGTTCCTAGAGAAAATTGTGTTGAAAGATGTTAGTAGCAATGATGCGGATTGGATCCGTGGTCTAAGGTTTATCCTCATTGCTGCACAGAAGAATTATGTCCTTAATGCACCGCTAGGTGATAGACCTATTGCAGGAGCAGATGCAGACATTATGAACGTTTGGCTAGCTCAATATGATGACTACTTGATAGTTTAGTGCACCATGCTTAACGACTTAGAATCGGGACTTCAAAGACGTTTTGAACGTCATGGACCATATGAGATGTTCCAGGAATTGAAGTTAATATTTCAAGCAAATACCCGAGTTGAGAGATATGAAGTCTCCAACAAGTTCTATAGCTAAAAGATGGAGGAGAATCGCTCAACTAGTGAGCATGTGCTCAGACTGTCTGGGTACTACAATCGCTTGAATCAAGTGGGAGTTAATCTTCCAGATAAGATAGTGATTGACAAAGTTCTCTAGTCACCATCACCAAGTTACTAGAACTTCGTGATGAACTATAGTATGCAAGGGATGACGAAAACGATTCCCGAGCTCTTCGTGATGTTGAAATCGACGAAGGTAGAAATCAAGAAAGAGCATCAAGTGTTGATGATTGACAAGACCACTAGTTTCAAGAAAAGGGCAAAGGGAAAGAAAGGGAACTTCAAGTAAAATGACAAGCAAGTTGTCACTCCCGCGAAGAAGCCCAAAGCTGGACCAAAGCCTGAAACTGAGTGCTTCTACTGCAAAGGAAATGGTCACTGGAAGTGGAAATGCCCTGAATATTTGGTGGATAAGAAGGATGGCAAAGTAAAACAAGGGTATATTTGATATATAGGTTATTGATGTGTGCCTTACTAGTGTTTATAGTAGCCCCTGAGTATTTGATACTTGTTCGATTGCTAAGATTAGTAACTCGAAATAGGAGTTATATAATAAACAGAGACTAGTTGAGGGGAAGTGACGATGAGTGTTGGAAATAGTTCCAAGATTGATATGATCATCATCACACACTCCCTATACTTTCGGGATTAGTGTTAAACCTAAATAAATGTTATTTGGCGTTTGCGTTGAGCATGAATATGATTTGATCATGTTTATTGCAATACGGTTATTCATTTAAAGTCAGAGAATAATTGTTGTTCTGTTTACATGAATAAAACCTTCAATGGTCATACACCCAATGAAAATAGTTTGTTGGATCTCGATCGTAGTGATACACATATTCATAATATTGATGCCAAAAGATGCAAAGTTAATAATGATAGTGCAACTTATTTGTGGCACTACCATTTGGGTCATATCGGTGTAAAGCGCATGAAGAAACTCCATAAAAGATGGATTTTCGGAATCACTTGGTTATGAACCATTTGATGCTTGCGAACCGTGCCTTTTGTGCAAGATGACTAAAACTCCGTTCTCCAGAACAATGGAACGAGCTACTGACTTATTGGAAATAATACATACTGATGTATGCAAACCAATGAGTATTAAGGCTCGTGGCGGGTATCGTTATTTTCTCACCTTCACAGATGATTTGAGCAGATATGAGTATATCTACTTAATGAAACACAAGTCTGAAACATTTGAAAAGTTCAAAGAATTTCAGAGTGAAGTGGAGAATCATCGTAACAAGAAAATAAAGTTTCTACAATCTAATCGTGGAGGAGAATATTTGAGTTACGAGTTTGGCCTTCAGTTAAAATAATGTGGAATAGTTTCACAAACTCATGCCACCTGGTACACCACAGCATAACAGTGTGTCCGAACGTCATAACCGCACTTTATTTGATATAGTGCGATCAATGATGTCTCTTACCGATTTACCAATATCGTTTTGGGGTTATGCATTAGAGATAGCTGCATTCACATTAAAATAGGGCACCATCTAAATACGTTGAGACGACACCGTATGAACTATGGTTTAGCAATAAACCTAAGCTGTCGTTTCTTAAAGTTTGGGGCTGCGATGCTTATGTGAAAAAGCTTCAACCTAATAAGCTCGAACCCAAATCGGAGAAGTGCGTCTTCATAGAATACCCAATGGAAACTATTGGGTACACCTTCTATCACAGATCCGAAGGCAAGATATTCGTTGCTAAGAATGGATCCTTTTTAGAGAAGGAGTTTCTCTTGAAAGACGTGAGTGGGAGAAAAGTAGAAACTTGATGAGGTAATAGTACCTTCTCCCGAATTGGAAACTAGTTCATCACTGAAATCAGTTCCAGTGATGCCTACACCAATTAGTGAGGAAGCTAATGATGATGATCATGAAACTTCAAATCAAGTTACTACAGAACCTCGTGGGTCTTCCAGAGTACGGTCCGCACCAGTGCAGTACGGTAATCCTATTCTGGAAGTCATGTTACTAGACCATGATAAACCTATGAACTATGAGGAAGCGATGATGAGCCCAGATTCCGCGAAATGGCTTGAGGCCATGAAATCTGAGATGGGGTCCATGTATGAGAACAAAGAATGGACTTTGATAGACTTGCCCGATGATCGGTGAGTCATTAAGAATAAATGGATCTTCAAGAGGAAGACGGACGCTGATAGTAGTGTTACTATCTACAAAGCTAGACTTGTCGAAAAAGGTTTTTGACAAAGTTCAAGGTGTTGAATACAATGAGATTTTCTCACTCGTATCGATGCTTAAAAGTCTGTCCGAATCATGTTAGCAAATGCCACATTTTATGAAATCTGGCAAATGGATGTAAAAACTGCATTCCTTAATGGATTTATTAAAGAAGAGTTGTATATGATGCAACCAGAAGGTTTTGTCGATCCTAAAGGTGCTAACAAAATATGCAAGCTCCAGCGATCCATCTATGGACTGGTGCAAGCATCTCGGAGTTGGAATATACGCTTTGATGAGTTTATCAAAGCATATAGTTTTATACAGACTTGCGATGAAGCCTGTGTTTACAATAAAGTGAGTGGGAGCACTACCGCCTTTCTGATAAATATATGTGAGTAACATATTGTTGATCAGAAATGATGTAGAATTTTTTCTGGAAAGCATAAAGGAGTATTTGAAAGGAGTTATTTAAAAGAAAGACCTCAGTAAAGCTACTTACATATTGAGCATCAAGATCTATTAAGATAGATCAAGACACTTGATAAGTTTTTCAATAAAAACATACCTTGTCAAGATTTTGAAGTAGTTCAAAATGGAACAGTCAATGAAAGAGTTCTTGCCTGTGTTGCAAAGGTGTGAAATTGAGTAAGACTCAAATCCCGACCACGGCAGAAAATAGAAAAGAGAATGAAAGTCATTCCCTATGCCTCAGTCATAGGTCCTATAAAGTATGTTATGCTATGTACCAGACCTATTGTATACCTTGCTCTGAATTTGGCAAGGGAGTACAATAGTGATCTAGGAGTAGATCACTGGACATTGGTCAAGAATATCCTTAGTGAGGACTAAGGAAATATTTCTCGATTATGGAGGTGATAAAAGAGCCCATCATAAAGAGTTACATCGGTGCAAGCTTTTACACCGATCCAGATGACTCTAAGTCTCAATCTGGATACATATTGAAAGTGGCGCAATTAGCTAGAATAGCTCCGTGCAGAGCATTGTAGACATAGAATATTTGCAAAATACATACGACTCTGAATGTGACAGACTCGTTGACTAAGCTTCTCTCACGAGCAAAACATGATCACACCTTTACTCTTTGGGTGTTAATCACATAGCAATGTGAACTAGATTATTGACTTAGTAAACCCTTTGGGTGTTGGTCACATGACGATGTGAACTATGGGTGTTAATCATATACAGATATGAATATTGGTGTTAAATCACATGGCGATGTGAACTAGATTATTGACTCTAGTGCAAGTGGGAGACTGAAGGAAATATGCCCTAGAGGCAATAATAAAGTTATTATTTATTTCCTTATTTCATGATAAATGTTTATTATTCATGCTAGAATTGTATTAACCGGAAACATAATACATGTGTGAATACATAGAAAAACATAGTGTCACTAGTATGACTCAACTTGACTAGCTCGTTAATCAAAGATGGTTAAATTTCCTAACCATAGACATGAGTTGTCATTTGATTAACGGGATCACATCATTAGGAGAATGATGTGATTGACTTGACCCATTCTGTTAGCTTACCACTTGATCATTTAGTATGTTGCTATTGCTTTCTTCATGACTTATACATGTTCCTACAACTATGAGATTATGCAACTCCCGTTTACCGGAGGAACACTTTGCGTGCTACCAAACGTCACAACGTAACTGGGTGATTATAAAGGATCTCTACAGGTGTCTCCGAAGGTACATGTTGGGTTGGCGTATTTCGAGATTAGGATTTGTCACTCTGATTGTCGGAGAGGTATCTCTGGGCCCTCTCGGCAATGCACATCACTATAAGCTGTAAGTGCATCTAGTGCCCCTTAGTGATTTTGGTGTATTGAAGACTTATAGGTTAAGTGACTGATGCGTTTGTGAGTGTACACAGGTCTATAAGTCTATGAGGAGTTTGATATTTACAGAGAAAGTCGACCCCTAAAAATGAAGTTCTTCGACTGAAGACTTTGATATTCTGAAGACTTTCTGAAGACTTTGAAAGTGAAGAAATTGGTGTGACCTTGAAGACTTGGTATTCATTCGAGGAATATGGAGCTTGAAGACTTTTGTTTTCATAGTTTCATTTTCTCTTTCTTGAGTCATAGGAAACACCGTACTGTTAAAGGGGGTCGAGGAAATACTAAGGAAAAATTTCCAAGTGATGCTCAACTCAAAATCCTACACCTACCAATCCCTTCGAGTGAAGCCATTGGAAATCTCATACAGTTCAGTCAATTTCTTCAGTGACAGAGACGCAGTTCTTCTGGTCACTGAGGACTTTGCTCTAACTGAGGAGTTAGGAATTCGCCAGTGCGAATTGCCTACACAGTGAGGAACATGATAGCCCTGAGGAATTTGAGAGTCAAATTTCCGACTGTTGTGTGCTGCGCGCCGGCTGTCCAAAATATCTTATCCACCTAACGGTCATATCATTGAAGGGCATTTATGTCTTATCATGTCGGGCTGCTCCCTAGGCTATAAATAGCCGCCCCCTACAACCACTAGTTGGTTGGCTGCTCTGAGAGAACTTGACACTTGTCATCTGAGAGCAACCCATCCTCCGAGGACTTTGAGCGAAAATCATCAAGTGAGGAAATCCCAAAACCAAACCCCCACAAACCCAAAGTGATTGAGCATCACTGAAGAAATTGATCCTGCATGGATCCGACGCTTGTTACCTTTGAAGACTGTGCTTCTTCCAGACGGTTAGGCGTCAAGGTCTAGAGCATCCAAGAGGAATTGTGGATCGCCGAGTGACCAAGTCTGTGAAGGTTTGGAAGTCACCTGAAGACTTACCACGAGTGATTGGACGAGGCCTGCGTGGTCTTAGTTCAAGGAGAATACGGTGAGGACTGGGTGTCCTGAGTTGCGGCTCAGAGACTGGGTGTCCGGGACTGTGTGTCCTCGAGTTTAAATACTCAGCCGCTCCAACCAGACGTACAACTGAGACAACAGTTGGAACTGGTTTACCAAATCATTGTCTTCACCAACTAACTGGTTCTATTTCCTCAACTCTTTCATTTCCTCATTACTGTGTTGTACATTGTTCATATCTGTGCTTGAAGACTTTGACTGAAGACTTTCACAAATTCCTCAGTTCAATTTCTTCAGTCTGTCCGTCTTCATCTTGTTATCCTGTGTTTACGCTTTCTGTACTCTGTGCTAGTTTTCTTTTCTTCATGATGACTATGTTTGTATCATGTTATGTTTACTTCTGAGTACTTATTCCGCTGCAAGTAGTTCTTTGCTAAGGAATTTACTCACCAGCAAATTCCTCAGTGAAGAATTCATAAAAATCGCCTATTCACCCCCCTCTAGTCGATATAACGCACTTTCAATTGGTATCAGAGCAAGGTACTCCCTTGTTCTGTGTGATTTTGGTTTAACCGCCTGGAGTTTTAGTTATGTCGACCGCAAGTATGATCAAGGTCTCGGCTGGGTGTCCTACCTTTGATGGAACGGACTACCCCTACTGGAAGAACAAGATGCGAATGCATCTTGAGGCAATTTATAACGATCTCTGGTATGTTGTGGAAAATGGTGTCCCCTCTGTCACTCCCTCACTGAACGCTACCAATGTGAAGAGATTCAAACAACTCGATTCTCAAGCGAAGAATATCATATGTGGTCATATGAGCAAAGGACAGTATGGAAGAGTGAGTGCTTTGGAAACTGCTAAGCTTATCTGGGATAGGCTGTCCAAAGTAAATGAAGGAGTTTCAACTCAGCGTGACTCTCGAGTCGATGTTCTTCGGAATCTCTTCAACCACTTCAAAAGACTCGATAATGAGAACGTCCAACAAACCTTTGATCGCCTCACTGACATCTCAAATGAGCTTCAAGCCCTCGGTGCCACTGACATCATTGATCATGAAGTTGTGAAGAAACTGTTGAGATCGCTTGACTCCTCATTTGATACTCTGGGACTGATGATACAAGAACGTGCTGACTACAAGTCGCTTGATCCTGCTGATATCCTCGAAAGGCTAAACACTCACGAGTTCCAGCTTGCTGAAAAGAGAGATCTCTATGGTTCAAACTATGGCAAACCACGTGCCCTGAAGGCCAAGGCTGTGTCTGACTCTGAATATGTGGATTCTGGTAGTAGCCTTGGTGATCCTGAAGAACTGAGCCAGGATCTAGCACTGCTTGTGAAGAAATTCCAGAAGTTCACAAGACGTGGTCGCTTTGGAAAATCCTCAAGAGGCAATGATTCCTCATCCAGTGACTATAAGAGAAGGCTTTGCCACAAATGCAAGAAGCCTGGTCACTATATTCAAGATTGTCCTCAGTGGGAAAAGGAAATGAAGAAGAAGAAATACAAGGATTACAGTTCTGGTGATGCGAAGAAGAAGAAGAAATCGTCAAAATCCTCGTCATCAAAATCCTCGAAGTCTTCATCTCACAAGAAGAGCAGCTCCAAAAAGGCTCGGGCATTCATTGGCAAGGAAATGGACTCTGAAGCTGAATCTGAGGAAGATGATGAAGAGGAGGCGTCTGAAGAATCTGAGTCTGGTGTGGCGAGTCTGGCCGTTGCTACTACTTTCGTCAGCAAGTCCATCTTCAACACTGAAGAAACTGACTCCACCGACAAGCCTGATGAAGATAATGATAGCTACGCTCCCACCTATTGCTTCATGGCGAAAGGTGCTAAGGTACTCAAATACAACTCCTCTGACTCTAGTGAAAATGAATCTGATGAGGATCTCAAGCCCAGCTACTCTAAACTTGCTAAGATTGCTGTGAAACAACAACGAGCTCTTGAAAAGGTTCAAAACATGCTAGATAAAAGTGACGATATGTTGGGTGAAGAAATGGATCGCACTAAAGCCTTGACTGAAAATCTTCAGAGACTTCAGTCTAGGTTTGATAACCTTCAAGGTCATCATAACTCTCTCTTGTCTGATCATGAGAAACTTTCTTATGAATTTCTTCAAGAAAAGCAAGATCATGAGAAGCTTTCTCTTGAATCTCTTCAAAGAAAGGAAGATCTTGAAAAGCTAAGAGTGTCTTATGAAGATCTTCAGAAGGAGCGCGATTCATTACTAGCTCAACAAATCAGCGCTTCTCAAGAAGAATTTGTTCCCCCATGCTTAAAGTGCATTGAACGTGAATCTGCTAATTCTTCACCTGAATGTTCAAATGCTTCAAATGTTACAAATTCTTCATCTGCCTCTGCTATCACTAATTCCTCATCTGAGGACATTGCTAGTATCACTGACAATGCAGGGCTGAAGGAATTGTACATGACAGGCATGTACAAAAGCCTCAAAGGGCATCAGACGCTTTGTGATGTGCTCAAAAAGCAGATCCTCAACAGAAACCCTAGGAAAGAGGGTATTGCCTTTGAGAGGAAACTCAATGCTGATGGAACATATTGGAAACCTGAGAAGTACCCCAAAACCTCATGGGTTGCTGCAAAGGGACCTCCAGTTGATCCATCTAACTTATCTGGATTTACATGTGAATCTCCTCATTCTTCTGATGAGTCATTTGACTCCAACTATAAACTGTTCAAAAATCAGAATGGTGAAGTATTTGCTAGATATGTTGGCACTAACTGCAGGAATGGTTCCCCTATGAAGAAGATCTGGGTTCCCAAAAGTTGTGTTGAAAGTCTTCAGGTGAATGTCCTCATGACACCACCTGTGAAGAACAGGAACCCCAGATCAAATTCTTGATATGGACCAAATTCTTCATATGGATCCAAGTCCTCATATGGACCAAATTCTTCACATGGATCAAAGTCCTCATATGATTATCATTGTGCTAACAACTCTATCTCGCAGGGTAGAGCTAAGGGCTATGAATATGTGCATTATTCTTCAAACCATTATGTTCATAAGTCCTCGAAGAATTACTCAGCTTATTCATATGCTTACCCTAACCCCTCTTATGTGAAACGAAATGGTTTGGCATCTTTGCCACCTTTCTCATATGGTGCTCGCAGAATGATGAACTCTTTGCCATCCCTCCAGATGTGGGTGGTGAAGAAAAAGAACTAATCTCTTCTGCAGGGTCAGGTCTCCAGACGTGCCTTAACGTCTGAAGAATTTGCTGGGGACCTGACAAAAATGCCTGAAAGGACGCAGGCGAATCATGATGAAATGAACATTCATTTCACACGTCCTCATACTGCTATATCTGTTTACTGCTTGATGAAATTCATCTGATGAACTTGATATCATATTCTTCACTGATGAAGCATATGAGATTGTAAGCTACACTAATTCGTCTGCAGGATGATCAACCCAAAACCACTGAATGGGTCCTCGATAGTGGATGTACAAATCACATGACTGGTGACAAGAATCTATTGATGGATGCTCCCTTATCACCATCACCTCTGAAGCATATCATCTTTGCTGACAAAGGCAAAAGTCAGGTATTGGGTCTTGGTAAGGTTGCTATCTCTAAGGATAAGCACATGGACAAAGTCATGCTTGTTGAGTCCTTAGGATACAATCTCATGTCAGTCTCAATGCTTTGTGATCTTGATATGGTTGTTGTCTTCGGCAAATATCGCTGTGTTGTGATTATGGAAGCTGACAATTCCAAAGTCTTCGAAGGCTTTAGGAGAGGAGATCTGTATATTGTTGATTTCTCTACAGGACCACAACTAGCCGTGTGTCTACTTGCAAAAGCTTCAGAAGGCTGGCTATGGCATCGACGACTTGGTCATGCAGGCATGAGGAATCCGAACACGCTTGCGAAGAAGAAGCATGTCATTGGCATTGAGAATGTCAAATTCCTCAAGGATCACTTATGCGGAGCATGTGAAGCCGGAAAAATGACCAACGCCAAGCATCCAGCGAAGACTATCATGACCACTACACGTCCATTCGAATTGCTTCACATGGACCTCTTCGGACCTAATCATTATTCAGCAGTCACTAATGATGCATCTTTATATGGTTTTGTCATTGTTGATGATTATTCTCGATATACATGGGTACACATTGTTACTTACAAACATGAAGTGCAGGAAGTCTTCAAACGATTTTCCTCGAGGGCTTCAACCAACTTTGGTGTGAAGATCAAGCATATCAGAAGTGACAATGGAACTGAGTTCAAGAATTCTGGTCTCGATGCATATCTTGATGAACTTGGTATTACTCATGAGTTATCTGCTCCCTATACTCCTCAGCAGAATGGCGTCGTGGAGCGCAAGAACAGAACTCTTGTTGAGATGGCTCGCACTATGCTTGATGAATACAAAACGCCTCAGCGTTTTTGGATTGATGCAATTGATACTGCTTGCCACATCATCAACAGAGTATATCTTCACAAATTCTTCAAGAAGACTGCCTATGAACTCCTCACTGACAAGAAACCCAATGTGAGTTATTTCAAAGTCTTCGGTGCTAAATGTTGGATTAGAGATCCTCACCACAACTCTAAATTTGCACCGAAAGCACATGAAGGTTTTATGCTTGGTTACGGAAAGGACTCGCACACCTACAGAGTCTTCAACATTGTTCTTCACAAGATTGTTGACACTGTAGATGTGCGATTCGATGAAACTAATGGCTCGCAAAGAGAGCACCTACCTTCTGTGTTAGATGAACCAGCACCTGAAGATGCTATCAAGCTCAAGGCAACTGAGGATGTCATTCCTACTGAAGAATCTGCTGAAGAATTCATTCCTGTTCATGAAGAACGTCGAGCTGATGCACCTGAAGAATAAGATGAGGAAAATGGTGCTGAAGAAAATGCTGATCAAAATCCTCAGCGACAACCAACTCATCCACGCGTTGCAAAAGAAGTGCAAGTGGAGAAGATCATCGATGACATTAGCGCACCAGGTCCTCTCACACGCTCAAAAGCATCACATTTATCTAACTTTTGTGGGCACTATACTTTTGTCTCTATCACAGAGCCCACTAAGGTAGATGAAGCATTTCTGGAGGCGGAGTGGATTCAGGCTATGCAAGAAGAATTACATCAGTTTGAGCTGAACAATGTCTGGGAATTGGTCAATCGCCCAGATCCTCGCAAGCATAATATCATTGGCACAAAGTGGATCTACCGCAACAAGCAAGATGAAAATGGCCTTGTGGTGAGGAATAAGGCACGACTAGTAGCTCAAGGCTACACACAGGTTGAAGGAATTGATTTTGATGAAACTTTTGCACCTGTTGCTAGACTTGAGGCTATTCGCATATTACTTGCTTACGCTAACCATCATGATATCATCTTATATCAAATGGATGTGAAAAGTGCATTCCTCAATGGTAAGCTTGAGGAAGAAGTATATGTTGCTCAACCCCCAGGTTTTGAAGATCCAAAGAATCCTGACAAAGTCTTCAGACTCAATAAGGCCCTCTATGGCCTCAAGCAAGCCCCTCGGGCGTGGTATGATACATTGAAGGAATTCTTCATGAAGAATGGCTTCACACCCGGTTCACTCGACCCTACTCTTTTTACTAAATCATATGATGGTGAACTGTTTGTGTGCCAAATATATGTTGATGATATTATCTTCGGCTGTACTAACCAACGATATAGTGATGAATTTGCCTATATGATGAGTGAAGAATATCAAATGTCTATGATGGGAGAGTTGAAATTCTTCTTGGGTCTTCAAATTCGTCAGCAGCGCAATGGCATATTCATATCTCAGGAGAAATACCTCAACGATGTACTGAGGAAATTCGGCATGCAAGATTGCAAAGGCGTCAAAATTCCTATGCCCACAAATGGCCATCTATGCACTGATGAAAATGGTATTGACTTCGATCACAAGGTATACCGCTCCATGATTGGTTCTTTATTGTACTTATGTGCATCTAGGCTAGATATAATGCTTAGTATTTGCATGTGTGCCCGATTTCAAGCTGCACCGAAGGAATCACACCATAAGGCTGTGGAGCATATTCTTCGATATCTAGCTCACACACCAACACTAGGATTATGGTACCCCAAGGGCTCTGCTTTTGACCTCATTGGATATTCTGACTCTGACTATGCTGGTGATCGTGTGGACCGCAAGTCAACATCTGGCACTTGTCATTTCCTCGGACGATCTTTGGTCTGTTGGTCCTCGAAGAAATAGAACTGCGTATCACTGTCTACTGCTGAAGCTGAATACATTGCTGCTGGCTCATGCTGTGCTCAACTGCTTTGGATGAAGCAAACCCTCAAGGATTATGGCGTCAACATGAAGAATGTGCCTCTCCTCTGCGACAATGAGAGTGCCATCAAGATTGCTCACAACCCAGTTCAGCACTCGAAGACTAAGCACATCCAGATTCGTCATCATTTTCTTCGTGATCATGTGTTGAAGGGTGACATCTCCATCGAGCATGTGAAGATTGAAGAACAGCTAGCTGATATCTTCACTAAGCCCTTGGATGAGAAGAGATTTAGCAAGTTGCAGCGTGAGCTAAATATCTTAGAATCTTCGAATGTTCTTTGAAAAGGACACACATCCTAACCCTTATGCAGAATTGATGACTTAGATGTGCAACACATGAAGAAACATTTTTCTTCAATCAATGAAGAATAACACTCTAAGTGTGAAGAAATTAATGAAGAATTTGATTCTCAGAACCCTACGACAATTGTACGCGGTGTCTGAAATCATCATTCTTATACGGTGGGTCACGCCACCACAAAAGTTGAAAATCTTCAATTTGAGTTTTCCTCATTTTTGAAATTCTTCAGTCTTTCAAATTCTTCAACTTTGCAAAATCTTCACTGTTTCCGTCGTTTTTCTTCATTGGCTATATATATATATATATGAGTTTATGTCCTCTACAGCATTCACTTATGGCTATTTCTTCAAGTTGATTTTTCTGCTAAGTGAATGTGATCGGACCCTTCCCCCTCTGTGCTAAACTCAACCCAATCTATTCACAAATTCTTCATGTGCGTTCTGATTGAAACTCGTTCAAAGTCTTCACTGTGTCCTTGTCAGCTGAAGAAATTGCGAACGAAATTTTAAAACAAATCTTATCCAGATTTTCGGTTTTACCACTCAAACCATTCCGCATCCCACGATGCATTATTTTATTCACCCACGATCTTACACGATCTCATCTGCACAGTACGTGGGTGACACATGTCGCGTGAAGAAGAAAGGGCAGGGGCATGTTCGTCCCAAAATCTTCGGACGAACAGTTTTTACCGTGGCTATAAATACCCCTCTCCCCTTCCTTACTTCATTTACTCCGCTCGGTCGCTGTCTCCCGCTTGAGCTCTCCTCAAACCCTAGCGCCGCCGCTACTCCATCGCCGCCGGTGAGGAAGAGCTTCACTGCCTCAACCTCGTCGCCGTCGTACTCGCGCCGGCTGTGGAAATCTTCACTCCGCCGCCGCCGTAGCTGTCTCCCTCTGCCAAGTTAGGGCGTGGGAGATCTAACTTGACGAACTTCACCGCTATTCATCTCTGTTCGTCGTGTTCTTCAGTTCAGGTAATTAAAAGTCACTTTTATTACTCGCTTTGATTCTCAAACTTTTCTGAAAATCTTCAAAGGTGTTTTATTCTTCAAATCTTCACATATGAACACCTCACACACTGTATGCTCTTGATCCACTCTCTAAGCACTCATTTCTTCAAGATTCCTCAATTGTGCGGATTTTCGATCTGTACAACTCTGGAACCTAAGACAAGAACGCTTAGTGAAATCCCTCAAGGCTCAACTGGTCAAATTCCTCAAAACTTGTCTTTTTCGAAAAATCTTCTGAGAACGCATATGACCTCTCCAAATTCCTCGCACCTACACTCTGTTCACAGGTACTCATGTCCGCTGCTGAATCACTAGGTTCTCATCAACTTAACTCATTTGCAGCATTCCTCGAAGAAAAACTGCATACTTCTTCAGAGTGTTCAATTGTTCAAATTCCTCATCTGAAGAAAATGGCTGAAGGAAAGAGACCGCAGAAAGGAGGAAAGAAACCGGAGGTCATGACTGCTTTCGAGATCCCTGATGAAATATACAAGGATTATTGCACACCTGATGAAGCCAAGTTTGGCAAAGAAAACAAGAATCAGCGCAAAGTGCGCATTCAGAGGATTGAACGAAGATGGGCACGAGAATGGAGGGAATATCGATATGTTACTCCAAAGTACATGAAGAAATTCGCCTTAAATCCTCCATGCCCACGAGCTCCATTGGCACCTGGCCAAGTCGCTGATCCCACTAGCATCAAACGCGGTGAAGACTTTTCTGAAGAATGGGCTAGGCGCCAAGCCAAATTGGCAAAACAAGCCAAGGAGGCAGTGAGGAAATTCAATGAGGATTCTGCTGCTGCTGCTGCCGCTGAGACCTCGGTCAAGCCGAGGAAATCAATGCCGAAGAAGCCTGCTCGCAAGCCAAGTGCTTCACCATCAGCGCCCTCACGACCAAGTTCCTCAGCCGCGCCCTCACGGCAAATTCCTCAGACTACTGCTGCTCCACCAAAGTCCTCAGCAGCTCCCTCCAAGTCCTCAACTCCTGTGCATCTGGCTACATGTCAAAGGACTCAGGGTTTCTCAATTGCTTCTGGTGTCTCAGCGAGTTCTTCAGCTGCACCAATGTCCTCATCAGGCCCCACTCTACTGAAGACAAAAGCAACAGCTGGACGCGGTCCTCGGCCAAGTCCAAGAAAGAAATAGGTTGCTTTCCAAGTGCCCTCTGATGACGAGGCTTCTGATGAAGAACTTGCAGAAATCATCAGAGATAGACAAGCAAAGGCCGCCAGAGCCAAAGGAACACCTGTGCCTCTGCTTTTGGATCCAAAGAAGATCCTTGACTACATTGACTTATGGCATAAGGATCCAAACACTCCAATGCCTGATCTGCCTCTGACTCCTGGTCAAAGTCACATGCTAACCCATTTCATTGCTCAAGAGAAATGGAAGTTTGAAAAGGCTCGTGAGATAAAGAGAGCACAAGCTAGAAAGGAGAAGCTTCTGAAGAAGAACGTTGTCAGACTATCACCTGAAGAACTTCTCAAGGCTCAATCTGAGATCCAAGCCCTCAGCAAAGATTTCGATGCATACCATGCTGATTGGCAAGGAGCCAAAGTGAGATTCGTCAATTTGACGAAAAAAATGACAACTGTTGCAGCCCCATCGCAACAAGAAAATCCTCAGGCTGATGACTTTCAGCCTGCTGATGAGACTACAAGTTCCAGGGCTGATGACTCCATCCCAGCCGCTGAAGAAATTCCCAGGGCATCCACTAGTGGTGCGCCTGAAGAAACTGAAGAGATCAGGGCAACTGCACCAGTTGCGCCTGAAGAAAATGAACCACAGTCCTCAGCTCCTCCCGCGCCAACACCAACTCCAATTCTTCCTTCTGCTTATGAAGTGAAAAAGACCAAGGCTGCAGAGCGAGCTGCTGTGAAGAAAAGGAAGGCATCAGCTGCGTCAAATTCTTCGGCCGCGAAGAAAATGAAGCCAATGACCAGCTCGCTTGAAAATCCCATTGATGCCGTTCCCATCTCCTCCATGTCGTCTAGGGAAATTGTTCCTTATGGAGAAGACTACAAGATCCCAAGCGGATCTGATGAAGAAAATCATTCTGTTGCTACCTCAGAGCAGTTTGATGAAGAAATTGAAGTGGAAACATTCCCTTCAACGCCAGTCGTTTCCTCACCGATGCCTCAGTTCACAGCTAAAGAGGCTGGTGTTGAGGAAATTGAAAAAGAAGATGAAGATGTGGATATTGGATGCACTACACCAGTGATGAACGATGACTTTTGGGAAAGTCAGCATCCCAATACTCCTCTCTTCACTCCTATTCAACAAATTCCTCAGTCCCCGGCTACAACTGTTCAAATGGGCTCTAAAGAAACTCATCCCACATCGTCTGTTCATGAAGAGATTCCAGCCGCTAGTGCTGAAGAACCTGCTGCTGATCCCCAAACTGCACAAGAAGAGGAACCAGAAATTCCTCAGCCTGAAGCACCTGAGATCGCGATTCCTGAGGTTGTGCTGCAAATCACTGATACTCCTTTGCCCAAACCGAAGAATCCGTTCTCTAGCAAGCAAAAATTCAAGGCTGAAGACTTCTTTTCTAAGCATGTGTTCTTCACTGATTACAATCCATATGACTCTGCTCGCATAAGGAAAACACGCTTCTGGACTGCTACTCAAGCCAACTTCTATTCCTCAGTGCTCTTTGACAAGGACAAAATCTTCAATCATGAGCACATTCCTCATGTGGATATGGAATCTCTGCCGTGCTTCGAGCCAGTCCTCCGAGTTATTCACGATGCAGGACTACTGAATTTCTGCACTGATATCTGTGATTGGAATGAAGAACTCATTCTTCAGTTCTATGCCACTTTGCATATCACCGGAGATGCTGAAGATGTCAATTCATGGGTGCTGGATTGGATGACAGAAAACACTCACTATAAGGCACCAGCAACTGAATTGCTTCGTGTCCTTCCTCTTGATCCTCCCCATGACAGTGCACGATGCATCTACAATGACCGCGAACTGTCAGATCATTATATGCAAGTGCTCATGAAGCCTTTGAAGCCAGGGCAGGCCCCTCGAACCAAATTCCTCGTCAAGGAATTGATGTATGTGCCTCGGACTATCTATCGAATCCTGACAAAGACAATGAGTCCTATCAAAGGCCACGACTCAAATGATGAAGATGTCGTTGGCATCATGAAGAACATGCTTTTCAACATCATTCATGGCGTTCCCGTCAACTTCCATGATTTCTTCATGAGGACTCTGGCTAATGTTGCTATGTCACCTTTTGAGCTGAAGCCCTATGCGCCTTGGATTATGAGATTCATAAGGGCAAGATCTTCACTGAATTACAGGGCTAACACTCTGAACCATGGTAGCTACTTGCCGCCCATTGAAGTCCTCAAGCGACCAGTTTCATCATCTGATGATAAGGGCAAGGCAGCTGCTGTGATCGATGAAGGCACTCGTCCATTGTATGGTCAATTCCGTCTAGCTACATCTTACTCCACCAATGACGATTCTGCAACACATGACACTGCCGCAAACACATCAGCCAAGCAAAAGCCTCAAGCAACAGCACCCAGGGTGATGACTGACCGTGAGTTACTCCTCAGTCTTTATCAGAAGGTTGATCGCAATCACAAATGGGTGAAACGTCAATTTGCTGCAATTCTTCACAACATGACCTCAACCCATAATGTAGTGAAGAAAAATCAGTATCATCTTCATGAAACCCTCAACCGCACCTGGGCTGTTCTCACTCATGTATATTCCGCGGAAGAACTGAAGACTATGGGTCTCCAGGAAGCATTTGACTGGTCTGCACCACCTCCGAAGAAATTCAAGAGAGTCAAAGTTCCTGATCTGGTGGCCAGTTCTTATTCTTCATCGCGTGAAACTGATGAACATGAAGATTTGGACGACAGTGCGGCAGGCCCTACTTCAACAAACAACCCCGACAATGCTGGCGCTCCTCCATCGACTTGAAATTCTTCAGGGGCGTTAGTCCTCAGTTTCGACCCTTTTGGTCATTTGATGACAAAAGGGGAGAAATCTGAGTTAGTCTTCAAGCGGGTTTATATTATGGGCGTTTTTGTTAAGTTACAACTCTCGTTCTTCTGAAACTTTTATTGGATCGAGTTGTAATCTTAAATCCGATGGTGCCCTGATACTTTTGAACGGTGCATTGTGCTCTGACTATGCACTGTGCTCTGATACTTTTGATGTGTTATTCTGCATGCTTATTCCTCGTTAATATTATTGCACGCATGCTGAATCTCATCAGGCACCATATTTCATCATGCATTTCAAATTCTTCATATTATATATCAAATGCGTGTATGAATTACAAGATATAGGGGGATATCTCCATGATTCAATTCTTCAAATGTGCATTGCCTCAAAAGCAAATTCCTCATTAAGCACACATTCAGGGGGAGTTCTTCTATATCTTGCAATCAAATTCCTCAATATCAGTATTTACACTTCATATGATTATCCCCGTTGAAAACTTAACCTATGTTGTCATCAATCACCAAAAAGGGGGAGATTGTAAGTGCATCTAGTGCCCCTTAGTGATTTTGGTGTATTGAAGACTTATAGGTTAAGTGACTGATGCGTTTGTGAGTGTACACAGGTCTATAAGTCTATGAGGAGTTTGATATTTACAGAGAAAGTCGACCCCTAAAAATGAAGTTCTTCGACTGAAGACTTTGATATTCTGAAGACTTTCTGAAGACTTTGAAAGTGAAGAAATTGGTGTGACCTTGAAGACTTGGTATTCATTCGAGGAATATGGAGCGTGAAGACTTTTGTTTTCGTAGTTTCATTTTCTCTTTCTTGAGTCATAGGAAACACCGTACTATTAAAGGGGGTCGAAGACATACTAAGGAAAAATTTCCAAGTGATGCTCAACTCAAAATCCTACACCTACCAATCCCTTCGAGTGAAGCCATTGGAAATCTCATACAGTTCAGTCAATTTCTTCAGTGACAGAGACGCAGTTCTTCTGGTCACTGAGGACTTTGCTCTAACTGAGGAGTTAGGAATTCGCCAGTGCGAATTGCCTACACAGTGAGGAACATGATAGCCCTGAGGAATTTGAGAGTCAAATTTCCGACCGTTGTGTGCTGCGCGCCGGCTGTCCAAAATATCTTATCCACCTAACGGTTATATCATTGAAGGGCATTTATGTCTTATCATGCCGGGCTGCTCCCTAGGCTATAAATAGCCGCCCCCTACAACCACTAGTTGGTTGGCTGCTCCGAGAGAACTTGACACTTGTCATCTGAGAGCAACCCATCCTCCGAGGACTTTGAGCGAAAATCATCAAGTGAGGAAATCCCAAAACCAAACCCCCACAAACCCAAAGTGATTGAGCATCACTGAAGAAATTGATCCTGCATGGATCCGACGCTTGTTACCTTTGAAGACTGTGCTTCTTCCAGATGGTTAGGCGTCAAGGTCTAGAGCATCCAAGAGGAATTGTGGATCGCCGAGTGACCAAGTCTGTGAAGGTTTGGAAGTCACCTGAAGACTTACCACGTGTGATTGGACGAGGCCTGCGTGGTCTTAGTTCAAGGAGAATACGGTGAGGACTGGGTGTCCTGAGTTGCGGCTCAGAGACTGGGTGTCCGGGACTGTGTGTCCTCGAGTTTAAATACTCAGCCGCTCCAACCAGACGTACAACTGAGACAGCAGTTGGAACTGGTTTACCAAATCATTGTCTTCACCAACTAACTGGTTCTATTTCCTCAACTCTTTCATTTCCTCATTACTGTGTTGTACATTGTTCATATCTGTGCTTGAAGACTTTGACTGAAGACTTTCACAAATTCCTCAGTTCAATTTCTTCAGTCTGTCCGTCTTCATCTTGTTATCCTGTGTTTACGCTTTCTGTACTCTGTGCTAGTTTTTTTTCTTCATGATGACTATGTTTGTATCCTGTTATGTTTACTTCTGAGTACTTATTCCGCTGCAAGTAGTTCTTCGCTAAGGAATTTCCTCACCAGCAAATTCCTCAGTGAAGAATTCATAAAAATCGCCTATTCACCCCCCCTCTAGTCGATATAACGCACTTTCATAAGCCTTGCAAGCAATGTGACTAATGAGTTAGTTGCGGGATGATGCATTACATAACGAGTAAAGAGACTTGCCGGTAACGAGATTGAACTAGGTATTGAGATACCGACGATCGAATCTCGGGCAAGTAACATACCGATGACAAAAGGAACAATGTATGTTGTTATGCGGTTTGACCGATAAAGATCTTGGTAGAATATGTAGGAGCCAATATGAGCATCCAGGTTCCGCTATTGGTTATTGACCGGAAACATGTCTCGGTCATGTCTACATAGTTCTCGAACCCGTAGGGTCCGCACGCTTAAGGTTTCGATGACAGTTATATTATGAGTTTATGAGTTTTGATGTACCAAAGGAGTTCGGAGTCCCGGATGAGATCGGGGACATGATGAGGAGTCTCGAAATGGTCGAGACGTAAAGATCGATATATTGGACGACTATATTCGGACATCGGAAAGGTTCCGAGTGATTTGGGTATTTTTCGGAGTACCGGAGAGTTACAGGAATTCATATCGGGCCTTAATGGGCCATATGTGAAAGGAGAGACAGGCCCCAAAGGGTGGCCGCACCCCTCCCCATGGACTAGTCCGAATTGGACTGGGGAGGAGGGGCGCCCCCTTCCTTCCTTCTCCTTCTCCCTTCCCTTTCCTTCTCTCCTACTCCTTCTACTTGGAAGGGCTCCTAGTTCTACTAAGAAAGGGGGAATCCTACTCCTGGTGGGAGTAGGACTCCCCTAGGGCGCTCCATAGAGAGAGGGCCGGCCCTCCCCCTCCTCCACTCCTTTATAAGTATTACAGGGAGGAGGGCACCCTTGGAGGAAACAACAATTGATCTCTTGATCTCTTAGCCGTGTGCGGTGCCCCCCTCCACCATAGTCCTCCTCGATAATATTGTAGCGGTGCTTAGGCGAAGCCCTGCGATGGTAGAACATCAAGATCGTCACCATGCCGTCGTGCTGACGTAACTCTTCCCCGACATTCTGCTGGATCGGAGTACGGGGATCGTCATCGAGCTGAACATGTGCTAGAACTCGGAGGTGCCGTAGTTTCGGTGCTTGATCGGCCGGGCCGTGAAAGACGTATGACTACATCAACCGCGTTGTTCTAATGCTTCCGCTTTTGGTCTACGAGGGTACGTGGACAACACTCTCCCCTCTCGTTGCTATGCATCACCATGATCTTGCGTGTGCGTAGGAATTTTTTTTGAAATTACTACATTCCCCAACAGAGTCGATCTACATGTCACGACGTGATGCCTATATACATGATCATGCCTAGATAATCTCATAATTATTCGCTTTTCTATCAATTGCTCGACAGTAATTTGTTCACCCACCGTAATACTTATGCTATCTTGAGAGAAGCCTCTAGTGAAACCTATGGCCCCCGGGTCTATCTCTTATCATATTTGCTTTCAATCTACTTTTATTTGCATCTTTACTGTTTGCATCTATATTATAAAATACCAAAAATATATTTATCTCATACTATCTCTATCAGATCTCACTTTCGCAAGTGGCCGTGAAGGGATTGACAACCCCTTTATTGCGTTGGTTGCAGTTCTTTGTTTGTTTGTGTAGGTGCGTGAGACTTTTGAGGAGCCTCCTACTGGATTGATACCTTGGTTCTCAAAAACTGAGGGAAATACTTATGCTACTATTGTTGCATCACCCTTTCCTCTTCAAGGAAAACCAACGCAAGCTCAAGACATAGCAAGAAGGATTTCTGGCGCCGTTGCCGAGGAGATCTTCGCTCAAGTCAAGACATACCAAGTACCCATCACAAACTCATCTCCCTCGCATTTACATTATTTGCCATTTGCCTCTTGTTTTCCTCTCCCCCACTTCACCCTTGCCATTTTATTCGCCCTCTCTTTCCCAATCTCCTCCTCTCTTTTGCGCTTGCCTTTTTCTGTTTGCTTGTGTGTTGGATTACTTGTTGCCATGGCGCAAGATAATACCAAATTGTGTGATTTGTCGAATACCAATAATAATGATTTCCTTAGTACTCCGATTGCTCCTCTTAATGATGTTGAGTTTTGTGAAATCAATACTGCTTTGCTGAATCTTGTTATGAAAGATCAATTTGCTGGCCTTCCTAGTGAAGATGCCGCTACTCATCTAAACAACTTTTTTGATTTGTATGATATGCAAAAGAAGAAAGATACAGATAACAATATTGTCAAATTGAAGTTATTTCCGTTTTCACTTAGAGATCATGCTAAAGTTTGGTTTTCGTCTTTGCCTAAAAATAGTATTGATTCTTGGAACAAGTGCACAAATGCTTTTATCTCTAAGTATTTTCCTCCCGCTAAGATTATCACTCTTAGGAACGATATTATGAATTTTAAACAACTTGATCATGAGCATGTTGCCCAATCTTGTGAAAGAATGAAATTGATGATTTGCAATTGCCCTACTCATGGTTTGAATTTATGGATGATCATACAAAATTTTTATGCCGGTTTGAACTTTGCTTCTAGAAATCTCTTAGATTCGGCCGCGGAAGGCACGTTTATGGAAATCACGTTAGGAGATGCTACAAAACTTCTTGATAATATTATGGCTAATTATTCTCAATGGCACACCGAAAGATCTTCTAGTAAAAAGTGCATGCTATAGAAGAAATCAATGGTTTGAGTGGAAAGATGGATGAACTTATGAAATTGTTTGCTACTAAAAATACTCCTCTTGATCCCAATGATATGCCCTTGTCTACTTTGGTTGAGAATAATAATGAATCTATGGATGTGATTTTTGTTGGTAGGAATAGTTTTGGAAACAATGCTTATAGAGGAAACTTTAATGCTAGACCGTTCCCTAGTAATTCCTCTAATAATTATGGAAATTCCTACAATAATTCTTATGGTAATTTTAATAACATACCCTCTGATTTTGAGAATAATGTGAAAGAATTTATGATTTCTCAAAAGAATTTTAATGCTTTGCTTGAAGAAAAATTGCTCAAAGTTGATGATTTGGCTAGGAACGTTGATAGACTTTCGCTTGATGTTGATTCTCTTAAACTTAGATCTTCTCCTCCTAAGCATGATATCAATGAGTCTCTCAAAGCAATGAGAATTTCCATTGATGAGTGCAAGGAAGAACCGCTAGATTGCGTGCTAAGAAAGATTGCTTTGTAAAAGCGTGTTCTTCTTGTTTCCATGAAAATAATGATGAAGATCTTAAATTTATTGACGTGTCTCCTTTTAGATCTATGTTTTGCAATATGAATCTTGATAATTATGGGACTGATGATGAGTCAACTTTGCCTAGAAGGCGTCCCAAGAATTCAAAGTTTTTAGATCTTGATGCTAAATTTGGTAAAAGTGGGATTGGAGAGGTCACATCTTTAAATAGCATTGAACCCACTATCTTGGATTTCAAGGAATTTGATTATGATAATTGTTCTTTAGAAGGTTGTATTTCCTTGTTGCAATCCGTTGTTAATTCTCCTCATGCTTATAGTCAAAATAAAGCTTTCACCAAACATATCGTTGATGCCTTGATGCAATCTTATGATGAAAAACTTAATTTGGAAGTTTTTATACCTAGAAAACTTAGTGATGAGTGGGAACCTACTATAAAAATTAGAATTAAAGATCATGAGTATTTTGCTTTGTGTGATTTGGGTGCTAGTGTTTCCACGATTACGAAAACTTTTCCATGATCTTGATGATTGCTCTTTAAATTTGCACCTTGTGGATTCCACCATTAAAAAGCCAATGGGAAGAATCAATGATGTTCTCATTGTTGCAAATAGAAATTTGGTGCCCGTAGATTTTATCGTTCTTGATATAGATTGCAATCTTTCTTGCCCTATTATTCTTGGTAGACCTTTTGTTAGAACGATTGGTGCGATTATTGATATGAAGGAAGGGAATATTAGATTCCAATTTCCATTAAAGAAAGGCATGGAGCACTTTCCAAGAAAGAAAGTCAAATTACCTTATGAATCTATCATGCGGGCTACTTATGAATTTAGTGCCAAAGATGGCACTCGTTAGATCTATCTTCACTTTTATGCCTAGCTAGGGGCGTTAAACGATAGCGCTAGTTGGGAGGCAACCCAATTTTCTTTGTGTTTTTTGTTTTTGTTCCTGTTTAGTAACAAATCTTGCATCTACCTTATGTTTAGATGTGTTTTTATCTTTTAATTATTGTTTGTGCCAAGTAGAACCTATAGGATAACCAATGATGATAGTTGATTTGATTCTGCTGAAAAACAGAAAATTTGTGCGCACGAAATTAGTTTTGTTAAATCGCAGTAACGTGCTTTTGCGTTGATTCTTTTTGATTCTGATCAATAGGCAAATTGTCCAGGACTTCCTATTTTTGTAGGATTTTTAGAGTTCCATAAGTTTGCGTTAGTTACAGATTGCTACAGACTGTTCTGTTTTTGACAGTTTCTGTTTTTCGTGTGTTGTTTGCTTATTTTGATGCATCTATGGCTAGTATAAAGTGGTACGAACCATATAGAACTTGGAATACAGTAGGTTTAACACCAAACTAAATAAAGAATGAGTTCATTATAGTACCTTATGTGGTGGTTTTGTTTTCTTTCACTAACGGAGCTTATAAGATTTCCTGTTGAGTTTTGTGTTGTGAAGTTTTCAAGTTTTGGGTAAAGCTTTTATGGACTATGGAATAAGGAGTGGCAAGAGCCTAAGCTTGGGGATGCCCAAGACACCCCAAGATATTCAAGAATAGCCAAAAGCCTAAGCTTGGGGATGCCCCGGGAAGGCATCCCCTATTTCATCTTTGTTCATTGGTAACTTTACTTGGAGCTATATTTTTATTCTCCACATGGTATATGTTTTGCTTGGAGCGTCATGTATTATATTAGTCTTTGCTTTTTAGTTTACCATAATCATCCTTGCTGTACACACCTTTTGGGAGAAGCCTATTTGATTAGAATTTGCTAGAATACTCTATGTACTTCACTTATATCTTTTGAGCTTGATAGTTTTTGCTCTAGTGCTTCACTTATATCTTTTAGAGCACGTCGGTGACTTATTTTTGTAGAAATTGCTAGTCTCTCATGCTTCACTTATATCTTTTTGAGAGTCTTTTAGAACAACATGGTATTTGCTATGGTTATAAAATTGGTCCTAGAATGGTAGGCATCCAGGTTGGGTATAATAAAAACTATCATAGGAAGTGAATTGGATACTATGATCAATTTGATACTTGATAATTGTTTTGAGATATGGAGGTAGTGATATTAAAGTCATGCTAGTTGGGTGATTATGAATTTAAAGAATGCTTGTGTTGAAGTTAGCAAGTCCCGTAGCATGCACGTATGGTTAAAGTTGTGTAACAAGTTTGAGACATGAAGTGTACCTGGCTTGTGCATACTTATGAGTGGCGGTCGGGGACGAGCGATGGTCTTTTCCTACCAATCTATCCCCCTAGGAGCATGCGCGTAGTGCTTGATTTTTGATGACTTCTAAATTTTTGCAATAAGTATATGAGTTCTTTTGACTAATGTTGAGTCCATGGATTATACGCACTTTTACCTTTCCACCATTGCTAGCCTCTTCGGTACCGTGCATTGCCCTTTCTCACCTTGAGAGTTGGTGCAAACTTTGCCGGTGCATCCAAACCCCGTGATACGATATGCTCTATCACACATAAACCTCCTTATATCTTCCTCAAAACAGCCACCATACCTACCTATTATGGCATTTCCATAGCCATTCCGAGATATATTGCCATGCAACTTTCCACCGTTCTGCTTATCATCATCATGACATACTTTACTTTTGTCATATTGCCATTGCATGATCATGTAGTTGACATCGTATTTGTGGCAAAGCCACCATGCATTAATTTTCATACATGTCACTCTTGATTAATTGCACCATCCCGGTACACCGCCGGAGGCATTCATATAGAGTCATATCTTGTTCTAGTTTCGAGTTGTAATTCATATGTTGTAATCAATAAAAGTGTGATGATCATCATTATTAGAGCATTGCACAAAAAGAAAAAAAGAAAAAAAGAAAGGCCAAAAAATGAAAAAGGAATCCCCCCCCCTAGAAAAAAGAAAAAAAAGAAAATAAATAAAAAGGGCAATGTTACTATCTCTTTTCCACACTTGTGCTTCAAAGTAGCACCTTGCTCTTCATGTAGTGAGTCTCATATATTGTGCTTCAAAGAAGCACCATGTTTTTCATATAGTGAGTCTCATAAGTTGTCTTTTTCATACTAGTGGGAATTTTTCATTATAGAACTTGGCTTGTATATCCTACGATGGGCTTCCTCAAATGCCCTAAGTCTTTGTGAGCAAGCAAGTTGGATGCACACCCACTAGTTTTCTTTTGTAGAGCATTCTTTTATAGCTCTAGTGCATCCGTTGCATGACAATCCCTAATCTTCATGTTGACATCAATTGATGGGCATCTCCATAGCCCGTTGATTATCCTCGTCAATGTGAGACTTTCTCCTTTTTTGTCTTCTCCACACAATCCCCATCATCATATTCTATTCCACCCATAGTGCTATATCCATGGCTCACGCTCATGTATTGCATGAAGGTTGAAAAAGTTTGAGATTATTTATGTACGAAACAACTGCTTGGCTTGTCATCGGGGGTATAGAAGTTGGGAACATCTTTGTGTGACGAAAATGAAGCATAGCCTAACTATATGATTTTGTAGGGATGAACTTTCTTTTGCCATGTTATTTTGAGAAGACATGATTACTTTGATTAGTATGCTTGAAGTGTTACTATTTCTTGTATCAATATGAACTTTTATTTTGAATCATTTGGATCTGAACATTCATGCCTCAATAAAGAAAATTACATTGAGAATTATGCTAGGTAGCATTCCGCACCATGTTTTTTTTGCCTATTTCAGTATTTCGAAGAAAAGGAATATCAAACGGAGTCCAAACAGAATGAAACCTTCGGGAGCGTGATTTTTGGAACGAACGTGATCCAGAGGACTTGGAGTGCACGTCAAGAAGCAGCCGAGGCATCCACGAGATAGGAGGGTGCGCCCCCTCCTATAGGGCGTGCCCCCTGTCTCGTGGGCCCCTCGGGCGGCCACCGACGTACTTCTTCCTCCTATATAAGCCCACGTACCCCGAAAACATCCAGGGAGCCAACGAAACACAATTTCCATCGCCGTAACCTTATGTATCCGCGAGATCCCATCTTGGAGCCTTCGCCGGCGCTCCGCTGAAGGGGGAATCGACCATGGAGGGCTTCTATATCAACACCATAGCCCCTCCGATGAGTTTTGGGTAGTTTACCACAGACCTATGGGTCCATAGTTATTAGCTAGATGGTTTCTTCTCTCTTTTTGGATCTCAATACAATGTTCTCCCCCTCTCTTATGGAGATCTATTCGATGTAAACTCTCTTTGTGGTGTGTTTGTCAAGATCCGATGAATTGTGGGTTCATGATCAAGTTTGTCTATGAATAATATTTGAATCTTCTCTGAATTCTTTTATGTGTGATTGAGTTATCTTTGCAAGTCTCTTCGAATTATCAATTTGGTTTGGCCTACTAGATTGATCTTTCTTGCCATGGGAGAAGTGCTTAGCTTTGGGTTCAATCTTGCGGTGTCCTTACCCAGTGACAAAAAGGGTTGCAAGGCACGTATTGTATTGTTGCCATCGAGGATAAAAAGATGGGGTTTATATCATATTGCTTGAGTTTATCCCTCTACATCATGTCATCTTGCTTAAAGCGTTACTCTGTTCTTATGAACTTAATACTCTAGATGCGGGCAGGAGTCGGTCGATGTGTGGAGTAATAGTAGTAGATGTAGGCAGGAGTCGGTCTACTTGTCATGGATGTGATGCCTATATACATAATCATGCCTAGATAATCTCATAATTATTCGCTTTTCTATCAATTGCTCGACAATAATTTTTTCACCCACCGTAATACTTATGCTATCTTGAGAGAAGCCTCTAGTGAAACCTATGGCCCCCGGGTCTATCTCTTATCATATTTGCTTTCAATCTACTTTTATTTGCATCTTTACTGTTTGCATCTATATTATAAAATACCAAAAATATATTTATCTTATCATACTATCTCTATCAGATCTCACTTTCGCAAGTGGTCGTGAAGGGATTGACAACCCCTTTATTGCGTTGGTTGCGAGTTCTTTGTTTGTTTGTGTAGGTGCGTGGGACTTTTGAGGAGCCTCCTACTGGATTGATACCTTGGTTCTCAAAAACTGAGGGAAATACTTATGCTACTATTGCTGCATCACCCTTTCCTCTTCAAGGAAAACCAACGCAAGCTCAAGACATAGCAGCGGCAAGCTCGAGATGCCCCCCGTGGTGGAGCAGAGCAGAGGAGGGGGGATGCTAGAGGTGGAGTGGCAGGAGGCGCGGCGGCGTGGTGGAGCAAGGGCCAGCGGCGAGGCAAGCGAACGAGAAGGAGAAGGAGAGGCGCTCGCGAGGGAGAGGGGCAGCGCGATGGAGGGGAACCCGCGATGGTGGCGGCGAGGGGATCAGGACGAGGAGCTCCTCTCGTGAGCGTGGTGACGGCGCGAGGGAGGAGATGAGGGAGAGTGGGGGATCGTGGAGAGAGCTAGGGTTATAGGTGCGGCTGGGCTTAGGTGGGTCAGCGCTGCGGGCTAGGCCAAGCTGCAGACTGGTGGGCTGGCTGCATCTCTCTCTCTCTCTAATCTCTTAGCAGAAAAAGCAAGAGAAGAAAAGAAAGGCTAGGAGGAGAGTTTGGGCATATTTTCCCGGACTCACAAAATGAGCTCGACCCAGGAAAAATAAAAGTGGCATGATAAAAAGATTTAAATTCAAATCCATTTGAATTTAATTCGAATGGTTTGAACTAGGACAACATTTTAGAAGAGTCCAAAATGTTGAGAGTTTTGGAGGAGCTTAGGAAAGTGATGAAAGAATTTAAGGGCAAAGTTTGAGATCATGAAGTGTGATAACAAAGGCATGGGGGATTATTTTGCAAATGTGTTAAAGGTAATTCCACATCAATGGAATATTTTATAATAGCTCCCTAATATTGGGAAGATATGTTATAAAGAGAAGTCACCCCTCCCTCGATTTAAATGGATTGAAGATCCATACAATTTATTTAAAAGAGTTATAAAATTAATGATATGATGGCATGATGGAATGATGCAATGCAAGAGATGACATGATGAATGCAACAAAGCAACTGAAACACACGGTGACAACGGGAATAAATGAAAGGCATCTGGAGCGTCGGTCTCGGGGCGTCACATGACAGTACAAATTATTAAGAGCCAACATGGCTGAATAGGGGAAAGTTCAACGATGCTAACTAGGTGGAAGTTCATCCTCTTCCTCTTCCTCTTCTTCTAATGCTACTGTGCTGCTTCTTCTTACTCTCTTCTGTTATTGCCTCTTCTTCTTCTTCTGCTTCTTCTTGTTATTCTTCTTCTTGTTTTTCTGCTCCAGATCCTTTGTTTGACCTTTGTTATCCCACATTGCCTGAGCTTACACTAACCTTTTGTTCTTCCATGGTTCATTGTCGAACGCCTCCACACCATGGCCAGAGCTAATCACCTCATCAGGAGTCGCATCTTCCTCCTCCGGCACAAGTTCATCAATTCCCCACTGTAGAATCTAGTCGTG